>JANXHW010000001.1:38697525-40119192 GCA_026170595.1 Plestiodon gilberti rubricaudatus
GCCCTAAGCCGTTGCAAACGTGCCGTAAGGCACATTTGCAATGACTTTAGAGTAAGGGCTGCCGGCGCTAGGCCGGCAGTTCTTACTCTGCCGCCGGATCTCCATGTGACTGCCGGAGGAACAAGGTAAGGAATCCCCCGGTGGCTACATGGGTGGTCTGGGTGGCGAGGGAGGGGGGCCATTGGCCGTGCTGGCCTGGGAGAGGGCAGGGATGGCATCCACCACATCCTCATCCCCAACCTCCTCTGACTTCTGCTGGGGGAAAGGGACGAACGTCTCCTTCCCCCAAGTAGACCTCCGGGCCACTGCAGAGCGGCCCGGAACGGAGATAGGATCCGGTGGGTAGCCCTGGGCAGCCCGCCGGATAGTTAGGTAGGATTGCACTGCAAGTGCCTGAAGACTATAGTTTATGCAACACTTAAACCTAATCTCAAAGCACTTTTTCCCTTTCATGAAGTTTAGCTGTGTGCAAAATTTTCTAACATTACTGACAACTTAATTTACTGGGTGTAATAATGACAGTTAAAAAAAAAAAAACACCTACTTCTGCTTCATTGACTACGCAAAAGCCTTTGATTGTGTGGATCACAACAAACTGTGGCAAATTCTTAAAGAGATGGGGGTACCAGACCACCTTACCTGTCTCCTGAGAAACCTGTATGCGGGTCAAGAAGCAACAGTTCGAACCGGCCATGGAACAACTGATTGGTTCAAAATTGGGAAGGGAGTACGGCAAGGCTGTATATTGTCACCCTGCTTATTTAACTTATATGCAGAGTACATTATGAGAAATGCAGGGCTGAATGAATCGCAAGCCGGAATCAAGATTGCCGGGAGAAATATCAACAACCTCAGATATGCAGACGATACCACCCTAATGGCAGAAAGTGAAGAAGAACTCAAGAGCCTCTTGATGAGAGTGAAAGAGGAGAGTGCAAAAGTTGGCTTGAAACTCAACATTAATAAAACTAAGATCCTGGCATCGGGTCCCATCAATTCCTGGGAAATAGAAGGGGC
The DNA here is from genome assembly GCA_026170595.1 of Plestiodon gilberti rubricaudatus. NCBI lineage: Eukaryota > Metazoa > Chordata > Lepidosauria > Squamata > Scincidae > Plestiodon > Plestiodon gilberti. Next base: position 38,698,543 of record JANXHW010000001.1, read on the forward strand.
AGAAATGGAAGCAGTAACAGATTTTACTTTTCTGGGTTCCAAGATCACTGCAGACGGAGACAGCAGCCATGAAATTAAAAGACGCTTACTCCTCGGAAGGAAAGCTATGGCAAACTTAGACAGCATAATAAAAAGCAGAGATATCACCATGCCAACAAAAGTTCGTATAGTCAGGGCAATGGTGTTCCCAGTAGCAATGTATGGTTGCGAGAGTTGAACCATAAGGAAGGCTGAGCGCCGAAGAATAGATGCTTTTGAACTGTGGTGCTGGAGAAGACTCTTGAGAGTCCCTTGGACTGCTAGGAGATCAAATCAGTCAATTCTAAATGAAATCAAGCCTGACTGTTCCCTGGAAGGACAGGTACTAAGGCTGAAACTCAAATATTTTGGCCACCTAATGCGAAGAGAGGACTCTCTGGAGAAGACTCTGATGCTGGGAAAGATTGAAGGCAAAAGGAGAAGGGGAAGGCCAAGGATGAGATGGTTAGACAGCATCACCGATGCAACAAACATGAAAATGAGCGAACTCAGGAAGATAGTGGAGGACAGGAAGGCCTGGCGGGATATGGTTCATGGGATCACGAAGGGTCGGACACGACTTAACGACTGAACAACAACAACAAATAATGACAGTGAAAAATCCTTAAATTAATGAAACTTTAGCTCCATTCACAGGACATGGAATCTATACTTCAAAGCATCGAGGGAGGGGTGTCAGAGTTGTACCCACTGGCTCAGCCCTCAACTACATGCACTCAGTGGCACTTGCAGACAGAGTCCTATACATGTACAAATGGTACCCCCCATAAGCTTTGTGTGCACAATCTGTAACCTGAAAAATGCAGAATAAAGATCGTACAAATAAGTCTAGACATTTTGTATATGCACATAGGATCAGTTCACAAGTTCTACTGAATATGCAGAAAATCAGGACCAACAGATACAATCCTCACCATCACTGATGGGTTCTTGCCTTCCTGCTTATATTTTGGGTTACTGCCCCCCTCTCACTTTAATCCATTAAAACAATGGTGAATTATTATTCCTCTGACCTGATTATTAGATCCAGTTACACAATCGCCTACTGTAGTTCAGACAGCATATGGAGACAGGATTGCATCCTGGTTTCACACAACATCTCCTGGTCTTGGGCATGCATGTGCTCTCCTCCCCGCACTTGTGTGAGAGATCAACAGTGTAATCCTATGCACATCTACTCAGAAGTCCCATTGTGTTCAATGGGGCTCACTCCCAGGAATGTGTATACAGTATATCATTTCAACCCTACCCAAGAGAACAGCTAAAGCCCTAAGTAATATTTTAATGCTGGCACATATATATGTAGCCGGACTTATAATATGCAATACCATCTCAAGTTGGTTTGCGGCTATGCTATACTCTGTAATGCCACATGCAAAACCTGTATAGTGTAGATTTCTTTATGCATTTTTAAGTGAGTGGTTTTAAGCCAATTATAGGTTTTACTTGTTTGATTCATTCACAGGATGAGACCGTCTGATTTATTTTTATACATTTTGTTTATTGCAAAAAAAAAAAGGTATATACTTAACACACATTGGCTTTTTACCTTGACTTTTTGTGAAACTTTTGATTGTTCCCAATACTATAATTTTTAACCTAGTCCTCACCATATTTCTATTTAAAGGCAAACTGTATAAATCACTTTCTGGAAAATTGAGTGATTCCTCTTCTGTTACACAAAAAGGAATTCAGTGAAGCCAAGAAATTTACACAGATGCTGCTGTTAAAAGGAAGCTCAAGTTTTTGGTGTACATATGCTACAATGGCCAGAATATTTTCTCTGCTGCTGGATGTACTTGGGAAAACCCACTAGAGGGCACCAACGTTTCAGCTACAACAAACTGGCCTTTAAATCTCTCTGCTCGCCAGTGGAAATCATCCACAACCATATTATAGGATACCAAGTGATGGGAACTCCTTATCACGATCTGCACCCACCTCTCTGAGTCACCCTTTTAACTGTGTAAACTGGGAATGAAACTGGGGAAAGGTAGCTGACTGCTACTACTCAAAGCTAGAGAGCCTAGACTGGAGGCAGCCACCTTGGGAAAATCTCCCTCCCAGATTAACAGGGAGCCCCAATATCTAGAGAGTCCCCTTAAAAAAAACCAAACAATAGTGGAATGTGACAGTCTGAGAGATGTGGCAACCTGCGCCCTCCTGAGTGCACTGAGACCAGACAAGTGAAACGATAAAAGTACAAGAAGTTTATTGAAAAGCTGTAAGGTAGCAAAACAATGGAGGGGAAAAGGCAAGGATGAAAAAGAGAAGGCACCAATAAACTCACAAAAGGAGAAAAGGGGAGGTGGCAAAGGTTGGTAAAGTTGTTAAAATGCAAGCTGCAAATAAAACAAACACCTGTCATAACTTTTCTGGGTATGTGCTTTCCCTACCCTACTTTTTTATGCTGTTTCAGGTTCCTGGTCTTTGCTGTCACACTTGCAGCAAAGTGTGTGTGAGTGCTCCTGCAAAGTATCCCAACACTGAACCTAGGCAAACATACAAATGGGGGTGCATGGCCCCACCTTTTAAAACTTGTGGGCATTACTTCTTCTTTACCTGTGGGACTGGATACTGATGAGGATCACCCTAAACTACTTGAATTTCCCACTCCAGAAAATCAGGTGGGCTGCATGGTCCAATGGGTTGACTCAAAGGCAGGTTGTTGGTAACCAGTCACTTGGAAAGAAGATGTGCAACCAATAAAACACTACCACATTACTATAGCTCCTGTCCCTAAATTACTCAGTAGCCCTCCAGGATCATGAAAACCTCTGAGATGCTTGAATGGTCCAAAACAGGTGAAAAATTGGGGTGTGACACTGACAAAACCCTCCTTTTTAACTACTTTTACCCATTTCCCACCTATTTTAGAGCAATCTAGCCCACAAAAGCATTTTTATGATGCCTTAGCATCCCAAGGAAGTTCCTAAAGCTGCAATCCTATCCACACTTACCTAGGAGTAAGCCCCATTGACTATAATAGGTCTTACTTTTGAGTAGACATGCATAGGACTGGGTTCTTTCATTCAAATGAAAAACTCCATTACTATACCTTTTGTTTAGCATCTTCTCTCCCAAAAGAGCATCTTCTTGACTGATGATAGACAAAGGATTTTATTTTGAGCCCAGTCATTGGTTCAGGAACCCACCTGACCTCCAGGAGCAGGAAATTCAGGATCCCAGGTTACCCCTCCACTATCCAATCTCTTCAAGGGTACCTGGCCAACATCCGCTGGCAGTAAAATCCAGAAGCCCAAATCATCCCTGTGTGGAGTTGCTCTGGTTTCGCATTGGAGAGAGGGGCTTTTCCAAGGTGACCTTTTTCTGTCCGGGCTCCCTACCTTTGGCTTATGGTAATGAGTAAACTAGCATCTCTCCTTGACACTCTCAGTAAAACCCCCAGTGAAGTGGAGAGCAGTGGTGGCATACTATATGTAAACTGCTAGATGCTATGCTCAGTCAGCCCTCCAGCTTCCTAACAAGCAGAAAATCGGAGATTTTCATGGCACCGTCCTTAGCTTTGTGGTATTGTACTTAGATCAACATCCTTGAGCCTCCTTGATTCTGCACACAGATAATTGGGATGGAGCTCTTGGCATCTGGACCTGCCTGTGACATTGCGTAAGTTGAGTATCCCCATTGACACTTCCCTAAATTCCAGGGTGTAAGGAAGGAGTTACATGAGCTAAGGCCTTCTCTTGGCCAATAGCAAATGTCAACTTGGAATCAGCAAGGAAGTCTAGTCCGATAACAGCTAGCCCAGATCATCCCAGATCATACTGCAGTTGTCATATGACACTTCACCTATAGGGAAGTGGTCTTACTAAGCTGTATTTGTGCTCTGTGTCAACAGTGTAGCTATACAAACTGCTTACTCGTGGCTGACTGCCAGTGGTCTAGGGATGAAGGTACTCCCACCTGTGACCTTACATATGTTACGTACATTATTTATTTAAAGTACTTGTATCCCACCTTTCCCCTCAGATCAGGAAGGGCCCAAGGGAGAATACAGTCAATTTTGATTTTTTTTTTAAAGGTAATATTAAAACATCAAGGATACAAACTCAGAAAATACATCCTGAAAACACAGAAGCAAAACTAAACAAAAAAATTATGTCTCAAATGCAACCCTAAACAGATGGGTTTTCAGCTGCAGCCAGAATGCTGAGAGAGATTAAACCATCCTAGTCTTCACGGGTAAGGTGCTCCACACATGAGGTGTCACCACAAAGGCCCTCTCCCTTGTTATTACCAGTCGAACTTACACTGGTGGTGGGAGGGCCCCTCCAGAAGACTTCAAGGGATGGTTTCATATAGGAGGAGATGGTCCTGCTGGGCCTAACTGATTTAGGCCTTTAAAAGTAACGATCAGCATCTTGAACTGCACCCAGAAACAGACCAGCAGCCACTATAATTGGTGTAATAGCAGCGTGACATGATCGTTACCATTAGTGGTACATCACGACTTAAGCTACTGCTGCCCTGCAGTTTTTGACATGACAACACTCTCCTTTCCCTTCACCTATAAATGCTGCCTTGGCCTACTCTTCCACTTCAGGTCATCATGGAAGCCTGGGAAAAAGGTGTCAACCCTGAAGGAAACTCAACCAACCCCAGCAATTGGGACTTTAGCAACAGTTTCTTCTTTGCTGGGACTGTTATTACCACGATAGGTAAGGTGACCTTGTTTTTTTGAGGCATTTTGGCCTTTGGAATTCCATGTCTTCTGTTAAGAGCTGAGTCATCTGTAACCAATGGTACAAAGCAGTTCTGGCAAAGTTTTGTCAGAAAGCCTCCATCATCACAAGGTGTGCCTAAAAAGGCACTGTTTGCAGTCAACACCCGTTTCTACAGCTACTTTTTAATGACTAATTTTCTGGTCCAGCAGAATGGAACAAACGTCAGCTTTTCTCCGAAACTGATATTTCCCAGTCAGGGGCGTTCCTAGGGCTTGCATCACCCGGTGTGGAAGGTCAGTGTGTCACCCCCATGATGAACCTTCTGCCATGCAGTGGGTGGGGAAACGCATCATCGCCCCGCCCCCATGCCATTGCCCCACCTCCCGCTTAATCAAAATTACACCTTTAAATTTACAATATTATACGCACAGCCTAATGTATGTTTGCAGTCTAAACAGAAGCATCACAAGGGTTTGTGTCACCCAATATGAGAGCATTAACTTTATTTTTTTAATATATATAACAGTACAGGTAACAGTAACAGTAACCAACTCGGCTCTCAGAACATTCTCAGAACAATCAGTCTCATTGGTCTGTTTTGAGTTAAGGAAATCCACTTTTTGTTACACAAGGGAGTTGTGTTTTCTGTTTCGGGTTACTGAGTCATAACATTTGATAGGATACAGATATTTCGAAATGGTTTATTTCATCGCATCGAATGTTATATAACATGATGGTATAATTTTTAAAGACAAAGGTTTTCACGATTTTGGCCACTAGTAATGTCACCCGCCGGAGGATGTCACATGGTGTGGTCTGCACCCACCCACCCACCCACACCAGTGTAGGGACACCACTGTTCCCAGCTTGGAAATACAGATTTTGATGACCTCAAATACAAGGCAAGCATTACAACCCCAAAAGGTATCCAAAAAGTCAGATATCAACTTGAGAAAAATAACCCCCCTCTCCTTGCCTGTCTTCTACCTACCCACCTGCAACCCTCTCTTTCATACCCATTTATTTTGTTGCTGCTCTAGTGGTGATATGGGAATGGGGAAAGGAAGGGAGGTCTCTCCTCTCCCTTAGTGGTACATCACCACTTGGGCACCTAGCATGCACCAGGCATTAGAAGCACTGGGAAATGTAGTGTTTTCAGTGTTACTAACAAATGTCAGGAGGGAAGGAATTAGGAAAAAGAGGTAGGTGAATGGGTGCATGTTTGGGGGGTTATGAGAATTAAGAGTAGCGATTGGCCCCTGTCATGCTCCTGATGACATCATCATTAGGAGCATGACAGGGTCCAAATTGGAAAATAGCTTGGTTTATCCTGAATCCAAACTTTGACGAAAACAGTTCAATTTTCCCAAGCCTAATTCCCAGCCTGACTAGGGGATTTCCCCCCATTACTAGGCATGTGCAAAATCTACTTTTTTGCAAGCTGATAGGTGTCTGAAAGCATTTGCTCTGTAAAGTCGGAACATGGACCAACCAAAGTTAACTAATTTTTAAGTTCTCGATTTCAATGGGAGAGCTACAAATCAATGCGAGTTAAAAGTGCTTCAATCTTGCGGGTTCATGGCCATCGTCAACAGTATGCCCAACAAGCTAAGAATAATAATTAGTCCCCCAGTTTAGGGAGATACACTATTAACTCTAATGTGGTTGTTTATGGTAGTAAAGCAGAACCTGGAAGATCCAGGTTCAAATCCCCGCTCAGCCACAAAGCTTCCTGGGTGACCTTGGGCCAGTCACTATCTCTCAGCCCCACCTACCTCACAGGATTGTTGTGAGGACAAAAAGGAGGGGAGGAAATATGTACACCACTCTGAGGTTCTTGGAGGAAGGGCGGTATAAAAATGTGAATAAATAAATAAATAAAGAGTCTGTGATGCTCTTGTTTTTTTGTTTTTCAGGTTATGGAAACTTGGCCCCCAGCACAGTGGCTGGGCAAGTGTTCTGTGTATTCTATGCCTTGTTTGGGGTTCCCCTCAATCTGGCATTTCTCAATCAGCTGGGAAAAGGACTCAGTGCTCACCTGATCAACCTGGAGAGATGGGTCCACAAGCCAGGCCGAGCCCGGGTATAGTTGCTCATTTATCATGGCAGTGCTTTCATTACTTTTCAAAGATGACTTCTACATTAGTCTCTTGAGCAGGTGGGAATGTCTTGGACTCCTTCTGACTAATATGACTGTTGCTCCTTCTCTTAAGGCCAGAAATGTCATAGACATTGCCTATTTTAGGATCTTGAGGAAGGTCATCACAACTTTTGGACTGTGAAGTCTCCAGAACGCTTGCTGCACTCATGCTGTCAGGAGAAAAATGTGGGTCAAGGGGATTGCTGCTGACTTATTGAGGAGATGGAGCCATTTTACCAATTTATAAGGGCTGGTTTGTGGGCACTTGGGGGAAGAAGCATGACCCCATAAGAAACATAGGGCCTTCGCTGAAAAAGACCCTGTGGTTTGGGTACTAAGGGGCTATGACATACTGCAACACCTCTACTTTCTCAGATCTTTTTCTTCTTCCTTTCCTTATTCTACTGTTGCTTTGTCACAAGGTGGTGGGCAACTCCTTGCTGAAAATATAGGAGAGGCACTTTCACAAAGTGAACAGTAAAGAATACACTGTGTCTAACACAGTGGTTTTCAGAGACTACCTGTCCATTCCTTCCTGACTCCCCTGGATGAAATCTAGCCTCTCTCCTTGAATCACTAAATCCACAGTCTGGGGGTAACTGCAGTAAATATTAGGAACTCTGGAGTCAGGGACCCACCAATCTGCTCACCAGGTTCCCACTGGCAACTATCTTTCAATCTCATCAATGCCTGCCCTCCAAAACAAAATGAGATTGGGCAGAAATCTCTGTCTGGCTGCTTCTGACACTCTGTGTGATGGCAGGAACAAAAACCCCTTATTCTCCCAAGCCTGGGATTTGGAAGACAGATGAGGGCTTATCTCTGACCCTGTGCTGGGCTTCAAAAGCTCTTGGAAGTAATGAGACTTCTTGCCACTTCCACTATGCCTCTGAGTGAGAGGAGGGTCTAGATGAGAGGCAATCACATATTTTGGATGGTTACCAAGATCAACCAAACATGGAGACACCTATCATAATAAGCCTCAACTTTGTATAGGAATATTATCAATAAGACATGTTGAATTATTTATGCCTCCCTCTAAACTGGTGACTCACTCCCCCCCCCCCAAGCTTATTTGGCAGTTTGAGGAAAACATTGTTTCCTATCTTTTTGTGGGTGTGCTTATACTGTCATTGTTAATAGCCATTTAAATTCAAATAATAATTTAGACAACATGCACGATTGATCATGGAAATTACACACTATCAACCTGATCCAAACAATATCTGAGCACCTATGTGCACATTAAACTGAACCCTTGCATCTGCAGCAAATTGCTATATCACAGCGCATACCAGAGGCGTCGCGGCAGCTAAGGCTGCCTAGAGCACCTCCGTTGCACCGCCCCAAAGGGGCGGTGCCGCCGCTGGGTTGGGGGTGGCGCCGCCACCGGGTTGGGGGCGGCGCCGCCACTGGGGAGGGGGCAACTGCGTGCGCGCCCGCCTTCTCCCCCGAAAGCCCTGGAGCGTCCGCCATGACCGGCGGCCAGGGCTTTCTGAAGGCAGCCACTGCGACGTGGCTTTATTTATACTTTTTTTTCTGTACATACGCAGAACGTAATGTTCTGCGCATGTGCAGGAAAAAAAGTATAAATAAGGCCACGACGCAGCAGCTGCCATCAGAAAGCCCTGGCCGCCGGTCGTGGCGGACGCTCCAGGGCTTTCTCAGGTTCCGAGGCCGGGAAGGCGCTCCAGGGGAATGCCGCCCAAGCCGCGGAGCCGCTTCGTCACCCGGTGGGCGTGCGCGCACGCGCGCGCTCCCCCGGAGTGCCGCCCAAGCCGCGGAGCCGCCCGGAGCCACCGCTCCGTTCGCTTCACCCTCTGTATGGCTCTAGCACATACTACAGAGCTTGGTTGAATTATAAAAAGGATGAAAATGAGGCAATTACACAACATGCTTTATGCTGTCTGCCATTGGCATTTCATCTCACAGTGTGCATCAAATTTGGAAAAATTAGGAGAAAGGCCATTGCTCAGTGGCAGAGCACTCTGCTTTGTACGCAAAACGCTGCAGTTTCAATCCCTGGCAGCTCCAGGTTAAGCAAGATCGCTGGGCTTGAAACCCTGGAGAATCGCTAACAGTCACCATAGACCAGTGGCTCTCAAACCTTTTAGCACCGGGACCCACTTTTTAAAATGACACTCTATTGAGACCCACCTAGCTTTATGAGACTTAAAAATGGTGATCTAGAAAGAAATGTATATTACACACACACACACACACACACACACACACACACACACACACACACACACACACACACTTATTTACAAGTAATATTTTATTTGCAAAAAGCTCAATCCATCTATCATAATGTTGTTGTTCAGTCGTTAAGTCATGTCTGACCCTTCGTGATCCCATGAACCATATCCCGCCAGGCCTTCCTGTCCTCCACTATCTTCCTGAGTTTGCTCATTTTCATGTTCGTTGCATCGGTGATGCTGTCTAACCACCTCATCCTTTGCCTTCCCCTTCTCCTTTTGCCTTCAATTTTTCCCAGCATCAGAGTCTTCTCCAGAGAGTCCTCTCTTCGCATTAGGTGGCCAAAATATCTATCATAATGAGGCAGTCCTAATGAATAGCCTTAAGGTTTGAGGGGCTTAGTTATGTGACCCAACCTTCACCTACTCCCACTACCTGTCATTTAGGGACTTGGGGCAAAAAACACATCAGAAAAAAAGATGCTCAAACATTTATCTCCCTATATTTACACAACCTTGCAAACTGCAAGAGCTCAGCTGTTTGTATGGCAATTAGCAGCTATCTGCTTTTTGAATAGCCTCAGGGCTTGAGGCAATTAGGGACCCAACAAAAATCAGGTCGCGACCCACTGGGTCCTGACCCACAGTTTGAGAAACACTGCCATAGGCAATACTGAGCAGGATGGGCCACTGATCCGACTCAGTACAGGACAGTGTCGTGTGTTCATGTGAACTTCTGGAAACAAGCTGCAAGACTGAATTTTCATAGGGCATAATTTTTAAAAACCATACTGATGACTCACGATGGTTCTCTGCACAATATGGTCTGACGACATCATTTAGACTGGGAAGGGCACTTTTTGGAATTCCTCACAAACAGGTTTTCCTCCTTTTTTAAATTTTGATTTAGTAGGAACAAAGATCCTGCCTGTCAGGATCCATGGAAAGAGCAGGTTTGGAACTTGTTCTAGGGGACTCCTCGTTCACATACTGTATTCACATTTCTGCAACATTGCATGATACTAGTAGTCTTGATTCTGGTTATATAACAATCCTGTCCGCTGTCTTCTGAATTAATTTTTCATCCCGAGCCCATAAAATGCTCTCTTGGACCAGGCCTGAATGCCTGTTCTGTGCCACCCACCAACAACATTGCCTATCTTGTTCCACAGCTCCTCTTCCAAGCTCCACTGTGCCCTTTGCCTGTTTTGGGAACACACCCTATCCCCTCTTACCGATCCCTGAATAAACATCTTTACTTTTCTTTACCAGCCTTCTCCCAGATACTGATTTCTGCTACATATCCTAACTTTGACTTTTAATCTCTGTTGCTTTGCTATGTGATCTACGGCCCAATCCAGCACAACTGTGCACCTGCAGAGCGCGCACTCCGCAGGCACCGGCTGTCGTAAATGCACCGTAAAGTGCGTTTTCGACACCTGGAGAATAAAGGCTGCCAGTGTGGAGGCTGGCAGCCCTTACTTCGCCTCCCCCCAGACCTGGCACCCACCGGTGCAGGTAAGTCCTGCACCAGTTGGTGCAGGGGTGGGGGGAGGGTGGGCCGGGTGGTGAAGGAGGGTGGCCGTTGGCTGGCCGGTTCCAGAGCCAACGTACATCCGAGGAGGCCCATTAGGGCCAGGCAGCCCTAAAGCCGGGGAAGGGGATGAACCTTCTCTCAAGGTGTTCCTGAGCTGCACCAACACCACCCAGGAAGGGCGATGGATACTGCAGCCAGCCCTGGGCACCAGCTGCGTATCTTTACACAGGATGGGGCTGCTAGGCTGGTTACAGTGCACCCTGGGCTTTTTGCCAGAATTTTGGTGGTGCGTGTATGTCACGCATCAGCCGCTCTTGCCCTGTCCCCACCTTCATGCTGACTCTGAGCAGAGGCAGGAAATTTCAGGCACAGTATTGGTGCCTGAGGCTGATGGTGGATCATGCTGACAGTTATCCCTGACAGGGCTTGTACTTGCCCGTCAATTCGGCTCCATTTTCTTGGGATCTTTGTGCTTTGGGTCTCCAATTGAGTATGGCCTGCACTCCTTCTGTATTGGGGCCACTTCCACGGCAGCTGACCTGGGAATGGATGCTGCAGGTATCCAATGGATTCATCAGTGGTGATTGTCCATCTTCAAATATTACCGTATTGTCCCGAGTATAAGACGCACCTGATTATAAGACGCACCCTTAAAGTTTGGTGCTATTAAAAAAATTTAATTAAATAACTGGCATTATTGCAACAGCCTGATTATAAGACGCACCCCTAGTTTAAAAACTTAAATTAGGAGAAAAAAGTGAGTCTTATACTCAGACCAATACGGTATATCCGTAAGTAGTTGGCGGACGCTGCAGCTCCAAGGCTTGTTCCCGTGTACCCACAATTGAGCATGTTGGAGTCTGTATGCTGGTAGGCCTTTGCATGTGGTTACTGTATTTCAGAGGCAAGTTCTCACAGGGTGCGTGCTCCCTTTAGCTTTCATTTGGTTTCAGGGGCAAATTCCCTGCCTTCTCTTTTTAGAGATGATGGTGTCCATTTATCTTTCGTTGGGGCTGATATATTTCTTTCTGACCTGCAGCAGGGCCTGCAGGGCCTAATGGGACCTTGTGGGAGTGCTAAGTGCTAAGCTAGTCCTCCTAAGTGGTAGATGTCATGCGGGGCCCCAAGAGATAGGAGTTGGCAGTTCAGTAAGCAAAGACAGAAGGCGAGGCGAGCCAGAACTGCTCAGATTATGCTTACTGGTTCAGTGAGGCTGGCTTGTGAGCCCTCTGGCTTGGATTCACACAGACAACTGTGGGAGCCTGCTCAGTCCAGCTGCCTCGACCTTTGGGGTTGACTGTGACAAGCTCGCTCCTCCGTCTCATGACAGATCACAGCTTTGAGTCAGAGTGGTTTCACCCATGATTGATTGGGGAATATACTGTCTCTACTATTTCCCCCTGCGTAGTTGCCCGCATGCTGGGGAGGTTGAGTTTTTAGGGGTTTTTTCCCTCCTGCAGGTTCATTATTTGATATTTCAATAAAGTGGCCCAGTTTAACCCAAGCCCCTGTCCCATGTGATTATTGAGGGGTGCACGGGTAACAACCATGCCAAGAAAATGCAGATGAATATGTAAAGTCCTATAGATGAGACTGCACCTCTACTTTAGAAAGAAAACAAGTCCACAGAAAATGGGGGCAAAGGAAGATCAAGAAAAGTTTTAAATTGCCAGAATTAGACTGATCAACTTCCTCCTGGCATAATACACTTGGGCTTGCTCCAGTCTAGACAAAGCTCAAAAATCTCGTAGCAGTTTAGAGAAAGAGACCTGCAGTCTGTTTACTTCCTCGTTTTGTCTTTTGTTCTGCAAGGTTCACTTTCCAATGCATGTGGGTAAGAAGCTTACAAATGATATATCACCACCATCCACATGGAGCATTACCATGTTGAAGAAGTTTTCAGCAGCATACACTGGGGACTGTAACAAATGAGGCAGCCATTAGATAGATGACCTGATAGAGTGCTCTCAAATTCCTGCTATGATCAATGCTCAGTGCTACTAAACTATTATTTTCCTCCTTTTCATCCATAGATGGTACAGACTCTGACAATGGGATTTTTCCTGACGGTTGGAACATTGGTTTTTCTGGTTTTCCCACCAATGATCTTCTGTTATGTGGAAGGCTGGAGTTATGGAGAAGGCTTCTACTTCACCTTCATCACCCTCAGCACCATTGGCTTTGGAGATTATGTAGTAGGTAATGGACAGAATGGTGTTGGCAAGTTTTGAGAGCATTCCCCTATCAATGCTGATGAGTTCTAGTGAAACCTGTGACATTATTGCAGGGTCCAATCCTGTCCAACTTTCCAGAGCCGATGCAGCTGCAATGCAGCCCCGAGGTAAGGGAATAAACGTTCCTTTACCTTGAGGAGGCCTCTGTGAGTGCCCCCCCCCAAGGATACAGCACACACCCTGTTGGCACAGCTGAATAGGTGCTGGAAAGTTGGATAGGATTGGACCCGCAGTGTAAGGTCAATGCATGCAACTTCTGGAGTATACATGGCCTCTCTACTGAGGCTGGTGACAAGTGTCAACCAGGTGCAAAATTCATTCATTCACTGATGTTTAGTCATCTCTGTTAGGGATAATGTTCTCATGAATGATCCATTTGCAGATATCAGAGTGCCTTCTTCCTTGACCTTCCCTTTCCTCTGCTTTTTTACATGCAGTTCTCTAGCCATGCTCACTTCCTGCCTTCTTTGTCTTCTTCATGCATAGGTCCATTCTCATAAGGGCACCTTCCTCTGGCTGAAGGACACTTGTTACATGAGGGAGGGCAGTTTTCTGTCACAATGGGCCTGCCACTTCCCATGTGGCTCCTTTCCCTACTCAGCCACCTGTCTTCTTTTGCCACTTTGTCAAGGACCCTGTTCCCATATCTGGGGAGATTTGGAGATATGAAACCACTACCATTACTATCTCTAATCTGTGGGAAAATGTAAAGGCTTACAGGGTTGGAATGCCTACTCTTCACATGGTTCTTGTTTGTACACAAGTGCATATGCAACATTTTTGTGTTGTGTCCATCCAACTGGCATATTACTTCCAATCTAAAGTAATATGACTAAAGAATGTCACAGACTGCACACGTCTCGCTTCATCCTGTCCCGGAGTCGATTCTGATTGGCCCGACGCATTCCTCTGTGTCCTGCCCCCACAACACCAAACTTGGCCTCTCATTGGCCGAAGGTCTTTCTGGTACATTCCAAGTTGAATAAATCAAGTTTTGGGCAATGAGAGGCCACGTTTGTTATTGTGGGGGCGGGACGCAAAGCAATGCCTCGGGCCAATCAGAATTGACTCCGGGATGCGACGAAGCGAGATGCATGCAGTGAGAAGGCGGCTTAAATCTAACTTATGGGTCTTCTTGGGATGTCTTTTTTCTAGGCACAGATCCCAACAAGCACTATATCTCCGTATACAGAAGCCTGGCAGCAATTTGGATTGTTTTTGGCTTAGCCTGGCTTGCTCTGATCTTCAACCTGGGAGCTGACCTGATGGAGAAATTCCTGCAGCTAAACTGGCCGAAACCTGACTCAAGCCCTGCAGAGATTGCAGTTGCCAAAGTAGAGGAAAACCCTGAACAACCCAGGATCCACATACCTAGCTGAGAGTGACTCATGAACAGGCATCTTAAAAAGAACTTTGATGCCCCTTCCTTATGCCAACAAAACAAAGATTGTGGGCAAGAGATTTTGCATCAAACACAAAATGCGTGGACCATTTCACTAAAGGGAAGGGATATTTTTTTTCTGAAGACAAAGAGCTCCTGGAGAATGTATGGAATGCAGCCAAATGAACTCCTGTGAGGAAAATGAACTGTAAGTATAATCACCAAATGGTTTCCATTCAACCAATCCCAGCATCAGGTAGCTCTACGTCCTGTTTTCAACCATTAGATGGGATAACTGTGTATGGTCCAGTTCAGCTTTCTGTCTCTTGGTCACACCTGTTGTCAAGCAGGAGATGATACCATCAATAGCTGACACCATCAAGGTTGCTGCAGACCCACAGAAGGAATCACTTGTTCCTCCAGAGCAGATAAAAAAAACGAAATAACACTCACTTCTGTTTGCTTCTTGGTATTCACTAGCCAAAGTGTTGAAACAAACTAACATTGAAATTTCTTTGACTTTTGTGGATTTATATACTCTCTGTTCCGTCCGTGAGAGAAGTGCCAGATCAACTGGGGTCCCAAGCAATTAAACTAAGGTCCTGATTTGAATTCTCAACTAGGATAATTTTCCTTATCCTGTCCAGCTTCCCTTTAAAAAGAAGGGAAATTAAGAAGAAAATTTAAGAAATTTATTTTTTCTCCATTTCTCCCACTATATGAAAGGATTTGTTGGTTGGTTAAGTCCTTCTAGAAGTCTAAGCTGCCCACATAGGACCCCTTAAGTCCACAATAGCACCCTGGACATGCCCTATGTCTTCTCCCTCAATATACCTTGAACAAAGGTCATGATTTCAAGAGTCTAGGCAGGTTTAACTAACTTATGTCCAATAAGAAATTTCACCTCCCCCTTTCTGCTCTTTTTCTGATAAGGGTGGATTGAGGTGGACAAAAAAAGAGACAACAGACTGAAATTAGGTAAATCTTTTACCTAGCACATAGAAATACAAAAAAGAAAGAAAGAGTTATGAGCAACCTTCTACACCTGCTTCTGTAATAACTTAAGGATGGGAGAGAGGAGGCATCAGCCTTGCATGCTACACCGTTCTCTTTTAATTCCTCTAACTGGGGTGGCACACTGGTGCTCTTATACACATCCTAGTCCTTTCTTCCCTGAGACACTTCTGCTTGGGGATTACCTCCCATATATGTCTCTATAAGACTCCTCTATGTTACTTTCAAAAGTTAAGTAAGTTTCCATGTGATTCCAGGAGACGACATCACTGGAGCAGTCTGGCTGCTCTTCATTTCCATGCCCACCACTGTGTCTTACAGCCCAATCCTATACTTACCTTACGCGGATGGAGCATGCACTCAGCCCACACAGATGGAGCATGCACTCCATCCATATGCGATGTCACAAATGTGCCATAAAGCATGTTGTGACAGTATGCCTTCAGGAAGCACCAGCGGGAAGGCTAGAGCCTTCCTGTTGACGCCAGCCAATGGAGCAATGCCCGTCTGAGCTGGTGAGTCCGGAGTAGGAGCAGGGGGAGGATGCAAAATGGGGTGGGAAGGGGGCGGGGAAGCTGTGGGAGGGTGTGGATCCATCCCAGAAGGTGTATGCCAGATCCTATCCCCAATGGCAGCAGCCTTCCCGCCCCCTTTCTCTCCTCAGGCCTGTGCTAGCAAAATCGCTAGTGCAGGTCCAAGAAGACCCATTGCAGGTTGGGAAGCTTATGCGGGGTTAAGGGAATTGAACATGCCCTTTCCTTGCTGAAGCCTCCTCACCTGCCCACCCCCTACCATAGGATGCAGCAGTCGCCATTTTGGCACCGCTGCTCTGACGGGGGGGGGGAATGGATGGAATTGGGCTGTGAACCTTCTCCCCCCCCCGAGAGAACTACACTATGCACAGAGAATTTGCATTTCAACAAGGATCTGTCCTAGTCTGAGCTGATTGCATAATTCAAAGTCTGAAACTGCTTCAATACCAGAGCATAAGCAGGTTAACAAATAGGAATTCCCCAACGCAAACAATAAAAAGCTACAAAGATTACCTATGTGATAAAGGGCGCAATCCAGGCCTACTTAGGCCACCATTGTAACCAGCGGCCCAGCGAAAACGGGAGGCCCCAGAATGGAAAGGGGATTCAAATCCCCTTTGAATTCCCCTTTTGGAGGGGATTTGAATTCCCTTTCCGTTCTGGGGTCTCCCGTTTTCGCTGGGCCACTGGTTACAACAGCGGCCTAAGTAGGTTTGGATTGCGCCCGAAGAGTCATTTCACCACAACCTTTATGTATAGTGACCAATGGGGTCCATATTAGCCAGGCCATAACAACACTCATTAAAAACGACCAAATCCCAGAACTCTGGAGAGCTTATCCAAGTTCCCTGGGGAGAAATCCACCAAGTTGCACATTGTCCACTTGCAACTTGGTGGGACCACAGAGAATTGAGGTGGCACAGTTGCAGAGTCTGGTGAACTGTTCACTTTGCTTCCTGCCATTTCAAAAATGATATGGCAAGGTATATCTTCCTGTCTAGCAATTCATTAAGGACCTCTCATTGTGACTTATTCTACTTAAACGTAATTGGTTTCTTCTGCTCATCATTTTGTCACTGAGCATACCCATCACAGTGTGTAATGGAAACAAAAAGATTATGCATGATGATTCTAAGCATGTTTAGTAGAAAGAAAGTCTTACTAACATCAAAGGCACATACCTTCTAGTAAATGTTGGATTGCAAACATAGGCTGTAATCCTAGGTGCATTTATGCAGAAATGCCCCACTGAACTTAGTCAGATTTTCTTCTAAGTAATATGTACAGGGACTGGCTGTTAAGACTTATAAGTTTCCATTTTGTATCATTGTGGCCCAAGAATGAACACTTTTCTATTGCCCAAAATAATAAAGGAAGAGGGCATGGTACAAAGCCAAACTCCACACTTGGCAATAACCTTGGAGACAGCAGGATCCTCATTCGCTCACCTGTGACTGTCCAGTTTCTCCATCTATTAATTGCATTTCTTCACATTATTATAACCCTTCAAGTAGAGGAGGAGGGGACACAATGAAATCAGGTGGGGGAGAAACATGGCAGTGGGTGCTCAAAGTAGCAATAAGAAGATGAGCTAATCCAGGATACAGAACGCAAAGGATGAGAAGCAACCTTCCCTCCTTCCTCCCTCTCTGTGTGGTAAAGAATGTTGCTCTGAGTCAGCTTCTACACTTTGTGTTGAAGAGTCATGGTAGTGAACAGGTATAGTAAGCTTCAGTTTTGTAAGAATTCAGTCTCAATCTGTTCTATCATATTCCTGTTAACAACCGGGGCCAGACATGGGACAAAGACTGAAATGGTAGATCTTGACTCATGTTAAAAAAAGAGATTGAACTGGGTTGGGTATCTTCTGCATTGTGCATACATTGCAATACTTAAGAACTTGCGAAGAAATTTCATTGCACACTTTGGTCAGAAGGGGAGCAACATGACACTCTGCAGAACCTCACAGAGAAGACCACTGAATGAGGATGAGCTACTGCACTGCAATCACTTTTGGAGACTCTCCAAATACCAACCAAGTCATCAATGTGTCCTCATGAGCAACAGTATCAAATACTGAGGGATCTAGTACTGTATAACCAACAGGGTAGAATTCCCCATCTACTTCCAGGCAAAGATTTTCAACAGAGGCCACACGCATAGTCTTCTTGCTATAACTTTGTCAGAAATCAAACTAGCACAGATTCACGAATTCAACTGTGTCCAGATTATTCTGGAATTGCCCGACACTCCACTAAATCAACTTTTCCCCAAATTGGCAGCTGGCACCTCCATTCAGTGTCTGCTTTTTTTTTTATGATAGGCTTGTACATCATATATTTCAGCACAAGTAGGTCAAGGGACACATGACCCATGTAGCCTGCAGCTTCTGGGCTAAATATCTCATTCATTCACACAAACTAGGCTATGACAAAGAAAGGAGTTCACACCACTGGGACTCAGCTTACTATTACTATACTATTAACACAGACCTTCTTTTAACCAAGTTTTATAAACACCTTATATCAGTGGTTCCGCCCCCACTGGCACCAGTCACAGGACCCAGAAGTGCCAATGGCATGATGACACATGACGCGATGATGTCATTGGCACTTACTTCCATGTTATGTGGCCTAAGACCACCTCAAAATCAGCGTAAAACAGGTGATGGCGGGTGCATGGGCCCCAAAAATACTGGGTGTAACACAAAGCTGGCAGAGCAGAACCTCTGCTCCATGGTTTTCCACATCACAGTCACGCTGCCAAGCGGCTTGTCTGGTGCGGGTCCCGCAACCTGGGAGTGAGCCGCGATGCCCCAGGACGTCACAACATGCACTCTGAGAACTGCTGCCTTATATTAATGTATAAAGGTAAAGGTTCCTCTTGCTCGAAAGCCAGTTGTTACTGACTCTAGGGGCGGTGCTCATCTCTGTTTCAAAGCCGAAGAGCCAGCGATGTCCAAAGACGCTTCTGTGGATATGTGGCCGGCATGACTCAACGCTGAGGTGTACGGAACGCTGTTACCTTCCCGCCAAGGCGGTACCTATTAATCTACTTGCAATTTCTTGCTTTCGAACTGCTAGGTTGGCAGGAGCTGGGACAGGAGACCGGAGCTCACACCGTCATGCAGCACTTGGGTCTCGAACTGCTGTCCTGCCTACCTCCTGGTCTGCAGTTCAGCGTCTTAACCACTAAGCCACCGCGGCTATACTATATTAATGTATAGGGTACCTTATCTAATACTCCAAGGTCTTAAGAAGCTTTCAAATAACATCACACAGTTCAAGACACTACTGTATTTTTGTGGATTCTTCCAAAAGGTCCTTTTAGGTATGGAATAAAGTTGTTCTGATACATAATGTCTAATGAAGGTGCCTTTGTACTTTTGCCCCCACCATTTCTTATTCATGGTGCCTTGACACCAACCATACCATAGCACCCGAATTTCACTTCCTGGTCACAAACAGTAGCAGTCCACCACTATTTTTTTCCATCTCCCAGCCCGCAGAGTTAGAGATACCGAAAACCGTACTACATGACAGTACAGTACAGGGTAGGATATACCTCTCCAATAGGTTATTGATATGTACCATCTAGCCTGCAGGTTGTAAAAAAAAGTCCTCTGTTTTCTTGAAAAACAGGTTCCAAACGTTTCTGGGATGAGCAAACAGATTTCTTTTTACTCACAGAATCTGAACTTGCTGAGTAGCAGGGGCGTTCCTAGGGTTTGTGTCACCCGGTGCGGAAGGTCAGTGCGTCACCCCCATGATGACCCTTCTCCCATGCAGTGGGCAGGGAAACGCATCATCACCCCACCCCATGCCATTGCCCCACCTCCTGCTTAATCAAAATTACACCTTTAAATTTACAATATTATACGCACAGCCTAATGTATGTTTGCAGCCTAAACAGAGGCATCACAAGGGTTTGCGTCACCCAGTATAGAGCATTAACTTTATTTATTTAAATATACTGTATAGCAGTACAGATCACCCAACAAATCAGTAACCAACTCAGCTCTCAGAACAATCAGTCTCACTGGTCTGTTTTGAGTTAAGGAAATCCACTTTTTGTTACACAAGGAAGCTGTGTTTTCTGTTTCCCGTTATTTGGCCATAACGTTTGATAGAATACAGATATTTTGAAACGGTTTGTTTCATTGCATTCTGCATGAGATTACACATCAAATGATATATAACATGATGTGGGAGGGTAGTGCGTTACCCCCCATGATGAACACTCCCCATGATGAACCTTCTTTGTCCTATTCGTAAAGACAAACGTTTTCACAGTTTTGGCCTCTAGTGATGTCACCCCCCCCCCCGAGGATGTCACATGGTGTGGTCCGCACCCCCTGCACCAGCATAGGGATGCCACTGCTGAGTAGTTCTGAAGTATCACATGAATGAATACAAAAATACTGTATACACGGATTTATGTGTGTGTACATCAGTATATATGTTTTGTGGTGATTTTTCTATTGTACTATCTTCATTCTTTTTGTTGCCATCACAGTTGCCTCCCAAAGTGCGTAGGGAACTATATCCCTTAATTTTCACACGCATGCCTAGCTAATCCATTTTTGTGTTTTACAAGGTCAAGCTGAAAGGTGGAACTTGTGCTTTTGATGAAACAGGATGTTGAAGGTCTGTGTAAATACTTTTCTAATCTTTTTCTCATCAATGGTATGGCACTAAATTTATTTAATTGACATTAAATTATTGGTGCTATTTAATATCATCAGCAAATGGAGGTAACATTTCAGCATCACTTACAGACTGGGAGGAATTCCAAATTTACAGATGGGGTTTATACCAGAGGTGTGGAGATGATACACAAAACCTCCAACTCCACCTAAAATTGTTTCTGACTCCATAGCCCTGCTCAGTCAGAGTTGGAGCCAGAATCGGAAGCAACTTTGTTGGGGTCGGAAGTTTTGTGTACCAACTCCACAGCCCTGGTTTATACACGTACCATGAATATACATATCCAGAGAGCCCAGCCCAATGTTTCACAGTGTGCTTACCCAAGTTCCGAACCCAAAGTGCTTTTTCTAAACACATTGCTAATACAAATCAAACATGGTAAAGTGAAGGGCCATCATGAGGTGACTGGGTTCCTCAATTTTCATGTGATAAAGTGGTTTTATGAAAACACTTCCATGTAGACAAAGCATGCAGTACCAAGTCCTTGAAAACCACTAGAGAACGACAGAAAATGAAAATTAAAACATATTCAATTTGACTGGTCTAAGGCAATCCTGGATGGCTGCTATTAACATCTATGTCCTGAAGCAGTGCTTCCAGTCCCCACATAGATGGCACCATGGTCTAGAAATGTTCTTGGGCTGCAGATCACTAATCACTTACTGGAGAGTAGGCCTGCCTGGCCACCGAGCCCCACTAATGTGTGATGTAAAAGAGAAGATTCTTTTTCCACTCCAAAATGGTCATCAATCCACCCTGATATGTGATGGGCTACTTATGCTAGTAAGAAAGAAGGCAGCAAATACTGTATACCAGTGTTTCCCAAACTTTTTCAACCTGCGGCTCCCTTGACCGTTGGCGACCATTGGTCGCGGCTACCCATTACATTATGTTGATGCCTGCCAATTGGCATTGCACTGTTTTCCAAGAGGATTCCCTGGCACTCTGCGGCTCCCCTGGCTGGTTTCTGCCTCCCAGTTTGGGAACCACTGCTGTATACAAAAGTAACCCTCCACTTAGCCACTCCTGTATACCCCCCAAAACTGAAAAAAATAAAATAAATGAAAATGCTGATGCAGCTCCAGAGCTCTGTGGAGCTGCATCAGTATTCCATTTCTGAAATGAGAGGTGCTGCGCTCAAGTCGTACCCTTTGACTGCTGCCACCAACACTTACTCCCGAGCCGCAAATATGTATGGAGGCAGGTACAATTACTGTCTATGGTCTGGAGGGAGGCAATAAATTCTGCATGTGTTCAAAGGCACAGTCCTTAAAAAATTAACTTCTTATATTCTTGCGAGCGAAGCTAATTCTTGACGAAAAAATAAAGCCCAAGCCGCACGCTCCAGATCCAGCGTTTACTCAGCGGTGCGAAACTCTCCCGTTCCCTTTTACGGCACACATTCTCGGGGCTGCTGCGGTGTTGTTCAAGTTAATCGTGGAAAGGAAGGAGAAGCCGACTTTCTTGTCCCGTGTGGAGAAATGGAAGAAGATACTTTCACACGTAACTCCTCCTCCTCCTCCCTCCCAGTGGAAGGGGCGGACGAGGGAAAAGTGCTGGCGTCTTCTCTCCCTGGGGGGAAGCTACACCCTCGCCTCCAAGACGGAGCCGCCCCCAGCGGCCGCTTCCCCTTCCCCGCCTGCGAAAACTTGCCTGAGGGCCAGAGAAGGCAGGAGATGTGCGGCGAGACGAGCAACAGCCGGGCGCCCTCGAGGCGCTGGCGGATTCCCGCCGCCACGCCGCTGCTTCTGCTCGCCTATCTGACCTACGTGTTGCTGGGCAGCGCCGCGTTCTGGGCGCTGGAGGGGCCCGCGGAGCGCGACTCGGCGCACCACTTGCTGCAGGAGAAGTGGGAGCTGCTGGAGAACCACACGTGCCTCAACAGGGAGGCCCTCGAGCGGCTCGTGAAGGTACTCGCTCGCCAGGCGAGTCGGCCCGGGGAAAGCCCCGTCTCCGAAGCAAAGGAATGGCTGCTTGAGTTGGTGATGGAAGTGGAACCCGGTCCCGGGGACAAAGGGGAAGCGGAAGCCTGGGGGTCGGGGGATCAGCTGGGGAGGGACACGGAGCGGGGGTCTCTTAAATGAGAGGTACCGGGGCTCAAGAAAGCCTGTCCTCACTCCTGGTGTCCTTTTCTCTCTCGCCGCTCTATTTCGGCTGCTGCAGGTGATGGTGTGGTAGACCTCCTCCTCTTTGGAGGAGGCACATTGTCCAGCCTCAGAGGCACACTTTTCTTCACCTGTTCTAAGACTGATCCTGGCACTTAAACTTTAAACAAGTTTGAGGGCCCAGCCCTTGGAGATTGGAATTAACTGGAATTAATCCATTGGAGAACTGGCTGGTTTGGGTACGATTGCATTAAGGTGGCTCACCGTGGTTGGGATGGAGCTCATGGAGAAGCAACAGAGGAGGGAGGAAAGTCTGAAAGAACTTCTCCCAAGAGCCAAAGAGGAGGCAGAACAGAAGCTGTCCACCCATTTGTTGTTGTTCAGTCATTAAGTCGTGTCCAGCCCTTCGTGATCCATTGAACCACATCCCGTCAGGTCTTCTCCTGTCCTCCACTATCTTCCTGAGTTCGCTCATGTTCATGTTCGTTGCATCAGTGATGCTGTTTAACCATCTCATCCTTTGCCTTCCCCTTCTCCTTTTGCCTTCACTCTTTCCCAGCATCAGAGTCTTCTCCAGAGAGTCCTCTCTTCACATTAGGTGGCCAAAATATTTGAGCTTCAGCCTCAGTACCTGTCCTTCCAGGGAACAGTCAGGGTTGATTTCATTTAGGATTGACTGATTTGATCTCCTAGCAGTCCAAGGGACTCTTAGGAGTCTTCTCCAGCACCACAGTTCGAAAGCATCTATTCTTCGGCGCTCAGCCTTCCCTATGGTCCAACTTTCACAACCATACATTGCCACTGGGAACACCATCGCCCTTACTATACGAACGTTTGTTGGCATGGTGATATCTCTGCTTTTTATTATGCTGTCTAAGTTTGTCATAGCTTTCCTTCCAAGGAGTAAGCGTCTTTTAATTTCATGACTCCGTCTGCAGTGATCTTGGAGCCCAAAAAAGTAAAATCTGTTACTGCTTCCATTTCTGCCCCTTCTATTTCCAGGACTTGATGGGACCAGATGCCATGATCTTAGTTTTATTAATGTTGAGTTTAAACCAACTTTTGCACTCTCCTCTTTCACTCTCATCAAGAGGCTCTTTAGTTCTTCTTCACTTTCTACACCTTGGTCAAATCCACCAAGGCACTTCTGAAGTTCAAAAGCAGAATATACATTAAGTGTTGAGAGATCCTGAGTGTTCACTCTTGCTTTCTAAGTTTAAAACACATAGTTTGAGTGTGGAGATCTGATTAAAAAGACAAAGTAGACCAGGCAACATCAAGTCAACCCACTGTGGCGCAGACAAAGTAGAAGTAAGATAATTAGTTACAGTAGACTGGAGTTGGGAAAGCTGGACTGGGGCTCTTGGACTGCAATACTATCCAGTTTCCTGGGAGTAAGCCCCATTGAACACAATGGGGCTTACTTTTGAGTAGATGTGCCTAGAATTGCACTGTTGGAGAGAGGAGGTGAGAGAGGCAGGTGAGTCTCCTGAGAATGGTAGCCTTCATCTCAATAGAGGCTATCACTAGAATAGAATCAGAATTTAAAGTGCCTCTCCAATCACTCAGCCACCTATTTTATGAATTTCCTAAGGATGAATTGTAGTGTCTTCGATGTTTGCAGTTGTGCCTTGGAGTGAGTTGCAGTTTATGACGTGTGCATGATAATTTATGAAAAAAAAAAAGCTTCTTATTAAGAGTATACTGCTTTTTAACCACACCAAAAAATCACAAAGCGGTTTACAGACAAAATCAAATAATTAAATTGCTCCCTGTCCCAAAACAGCTCACAATCTAAAAAGAGGTGCAGAAGAGAAACCAGACACCGTGCTGGGGTGAACAGGGACAGTTACTCCTCCTCTGCTAAATGTAAGAGGAGCACCACTTGAGAAAGTGCATCTTTGCCCAGATAGCAGGGTTAGTTTATATAACTTATTATTCTTATTAACAGCCCAATCCTATCCTTCTCCCCCTTTCCCTTCCAATGCCTCCTGTTGCCCTCCCCCACTGGCTGTACCAGTGGGGGAGAAGGATAGGATTGGGCTGTAAATCACTGTTCAACCCAAAAAGTTCACAAAATGGTTTACATTGCAAAATAAATGAACAAATGGTTCCTTGTCCCAAAGGGAGGCTCACAATCTAAAAAAAAGACACAAAGGAGACACCAGCAAACAGCCACTGCAAAAGACATTGTGCTGAGATTAACAGAGACACTTGCATTCCCCATGCTAAATCTACGAGGACTTCCACTTGTCTTAAATTGATACCTCTTTACCCAGATATATAGAGCTTATATTGTGTTTAGTTTCAAAATCTTTCATTTCCCTTATCTCATTTTTTTCCCCTAAGTTGTGCTATATTGGGGTAAAAGCAAACCACTTGAATGCTTTTGAATGGCTTTGGAGATTTTGGATATATTTCCACTGAAGATTTCGTTAGTCTCATCTTGCAAATTAGACAAGACAGGTGTGACAGAGCTGCCAAGCTTTTCTACACAATTTTAAATGTATTAAGGGTAGGAAGCCTGAATAGATCTTGTCTGATGGACAGATTGCATTGCACTGGGATATTGTGATAGCTTTTGGTCCCTGGTCATTTGGCTATGTGGAGGTGGGTGACTCACTTAGCAAACGACTGAGTCTCAACGGACAGAGAGAAGCCTGGTTCAGATGAATGAAGAAACCATGGTTTGTTTAGTTGTGAATGTAATCTGAAACCTTACAAACTGCCGCACTTCCCCCTAGATCAGGGTGGTCCAACGTTTCGTACCTCGAGGGCCGCATGCGAACTTCGACATGAAACCCAGGGGCCGTACAATAAATTAAATTAATAATTAATAATAATGACCGATGCATGCCCCGCCCCGCTGTCTAGCATGCCCCGCCCACGCTCCCCTGAAGATCGAAAAGGTGGTCGGCTCCCAACCGCCTTTCCGATCATCAGGGGAGCGTGGGTGACTGCGGGGGAGGGGAGCTCCAAGAGCAGCCGGGGGCCGCAGCAGAAGCCTTCGGGGGCCGCATGTGGCCCGCGGGCCACGCGTTGGACCACCATGCCCTAGATCCTCCATTCTGACACAGAGTTGTGATGTTTGACCTCCTTGTTTCATTAACAACAATTAACAATGTTGTCTGATTAACAATGTTGTCTGAAGCATAAACCTGTAGTTTATGAACTAGGATGTGAAACCACAATTAAAGGCTGATCTACACTGCACGAATCCTGGCGTGTGCGGAGCGGTGTGGCTTCCTTTTTAACCGATCACCACAGAACGCTGGAGAGCTATGCTCTCCCGAGTTCGTTTGCGATTGGTTGTGGGCCATGCTCATGTTTGGCCGTTTTTGGCCAATCAGAAGAAAGTGAGGGCAGGACGTGGAGCAAACCTATCACGGGGGGGGGGGGGAGCAAGTGACCAATCTGGAGGGACAAGTTGGTAGGCAATGTGTGGAAGAAACTGTTGGAGCCCAGGGCAGTGTCTCGGGGCGGGGCATCCAGTCCCCTATGCTCGCGAGCCTCCAAACGCAAACAGAGTTGGTGTAGGATCAGCCTTCAATCTCAGTTGCACATCCTGGCAGAGGCATAGCTACACCCCCCCGGGCGTCGCCGTGACACCCCCTGTGATGTCACAATTGCCCTTCGGCCGCAATTCAGCAGCGGTGCAGCAAAAATGCACCCCCAGTGGTTTTTCGGCTGCATTTAGGCTGTTTGTGGCCCGGGTGGGCGGGAGAATCCAGTCACCGCAAACAGTCTAAAAGTGGCCGAAAAATGGCCAGGTGGTGCATTTTTGCTGCACCGTCGCCAGATTGCCACCAAATTCAGCGGCAAGTGCACCCCCAGCGCGTGTCGCCCCCTCGCACCCCCTAACGACGCCTCTGCATCCTGGTTGCTAACCACAGTTAGAGCGCAATCCTATCCAACTTGCACCAATGATGTAACCAGCGGGGGAGGGCAGGGCGGGAGGCTTTGGAGGGGAGGGGGGATTTAGATCCCCTTTGAATCCACCTTTTGGAGGGAATTTGAATCCCCTTTCTGTTCTGGGGCCTCCCGTTACTGGTTACGCTGGTGGTGTAAGTTGGATAGGATTGCACTGTTAAACATCTAGTTTGCTATTGACCCTTCAGCATATATGTGAAATTGGGTTTGTTTGTTTTTTGCCTCAGTGTGCATCACTTTATACTTATTGATACTGAATTGCATTTGCCATTTATTTGCCCACTCATCCAGTTTGGAGGAGAGGTCTTTTTGGAGCATTTCACAGTCTGTGCGGCATCATCTGCAAACTTAGCTACCCTCACTACTTATTCTTAGCTCCAGGGCATTCTTGATGAACAATTTAAAAACAGGTACAGATACAAGTTTTTGATGCACCACACTTTTACTGGTAGGGAAGACTGAGAGAGTGGAAACGATCCTCAGAAAAGTCTTTCTTAACTTAATAGAACCATCATTGAGATCTTAAGCATTTAAAATCTCAATGATGGTTCTATTAAGTTAAGAAAGACTTTTCTGAGGATCGTTTCCACTCCCTCAATCTTCCCCTCCAGTAAGAGTGTGGTGCCTCAAAAATCGGCACCGGTGCCTGTTTTTAAATTGTTCATCATGATTGCCCTGGAATGCCCTCAAAATGGCTAAAAGTTTGAGCTGCAAGTCGTGAAGCCGAGTTCTAATCTCTCATTAAACATGAATTTACTAGATAGTCTTAGACATGTTGCTATGCATCAGCCAGAGACACAGCAGTGTATTTGGTGCCTGAAGCACAAAATGCAAATAGCGCCCTCTGCATGGAGAGACTGTTGTACCTATGTACTGCCTTTTCATGGTACCACACATTCCACCACTGAATGAGTTTGCCTCTCGCCCTCTGGGACAGCCCTGGCTTCAGTTCCCCATCTGCAATGGAAAACATAATGCTGAGCTGCAGAACTGTCATACTGTGGTTCTGCATGTGAAACACTTCAGACACTCTCTACCAAGGTATGAATGTTAACTATGAATAGGACTAATGACCAAGCATCTGTAATTTATTTTAAAAGATTAGTCCTGGCACCCTGTAGTTGTTGTTCCCGTATTT
Organism: Plestiodon gilberti rubricaudatus; assembly: GCA_026170595.1. Classification (NCBI taxonomy): domain Eukaryota; kingdom Metazoa; phylum Chordata; class Lepidosauria; order Squamata; family Scincidae; genus Plestiodon; species Plestiodon gilberti. Next base: position 38,726,186 of record JANXHW010000001.1, read on the forward strand.
AGGAAACCTAAACCCGATCTGATGTATCAAAGGAAATAGTGGAAGATCTGAGAATATTTACTGGAAAAGAAGACTTTTGCTGGTTTCTGCCAGCATGACAGATTCATTTAAAGGACAGCTTAGGTCTCTTGGGGTGATCTGTTTGGGTTCAGAGAGGCCTTTGAGCTAAGTAGCTAAGGTGGGATATTGAGGTGTTAAGCCTTGTTATGTATTTCACATGAATCCTCCTGCATTTAATGCCCTTTAGCAGTTATTGATATACCACCTAATGTGTTCTAGCTACTTTACAGAATAAACACAAAGGCGCAGCAGTTGCAGTATAAGTGAGGTTTTAGATACGATTTGGGACATAAAAATAACACACAGCAGAAAGAGTCGATGAGGAAGGATAACATTTCTAGAAAGTGGATCAATACAACAGGGCAAAGAATTGAAAATCTTTTGATAATAGAAATGATAGACTTTATGCCATTAAAGGTTGGTTGGTTGGTTGGTTGGTTGGTTGGTTGAGAAATGACAGAGGTGGCTCACTTGCTTGTGTCATCTGGAGCTCTTTGATAATGCAAGTGCTCTATTGCACCTTGTTGGTTTTCTGCCTGTGGCACAGTTCGATCTGACTTCTGTGAGTAAGGGCCAAGCAACATGTTGCATTAATACTATCTTTAACAGGTAGATGTCAAGCAGGAAGGAGACTGAAAGGAGACCTTTTTAGCCCCCAAACAGCTCTCTGTGTGTGATTCTGTATGGGCATGTGGTGAGGGGCTTTCTGCTTCCCCCATCTGCTGTTTTTGTGCCAATAGACATTAGCAGCTGTGCATTTATTGCATGACAATATGCTCTGTGGAAAAACCCTTCGAATCCTTGTCGACTAAGCAGCAAATAGCTTGCCAGACGACATGTGTGCTAGTGCTGGTACTTCAGTACGTATTTTTATACTTGTTTGCAAGACAAACCCGAAAATTCAGGATGTGGCACTTTAAATAGTAGAAGCACGGGATTGTTGGCCTTGCATTTTTTTGAATGTCACATGTACAAGTCAGAGTCAAAAAGAAAGAAAGAGGATACATGCAAGAAGCTGACCCTCTAATAACCCATTACTGGCAGCTGATTCCCAGGCTCACTAGCAGAATGCTTCCCTAACTCTAACTGGAGATGAACTGAACCAGGGACTTCATACATGCAAAGTATCTGCTCTGCTGCCTAGTCCTTCACCATAGTGCAAAACTGGAGTTTTGCTTACATTTAAACCTTGGGCTTCATGCAGTTCCTTGATGGAGACATCAGAGATTGTGCATGATGAGGGACCCTCTTGTATGTTGGACTTTTGAAAAAGGAGATAAGGGGGGGGAATCCCAGTTCCAATTGGAAATCCCAATTACTTCTTCCCAGTCTCATGTCTTTGTCAAGATTTTAAAGATATGTTACTTTTCCCCCAACAATGTTTACAGGATGTTTACCCCTTGGGATAATAACTCTGTTCATAGAAATCACATTACATCAACTCGCATGTTGCCAAAGGAAACGATTTAGCCACATTCTTCAATCTCGTGACACATCTATGATGTGACTCAGGCTGGTAACCCCTGTGCTGCAACTTCCCTGATTCCAGGGCAACAATTTAACTTGCACATGTTTTTTAAGTGCCTTGTTTCAGAAGATGCAGTTTGTGCACAATTTCTACCCTTCAGAAGTGTTTAATGTTTATTATTATGGGCAGGTTTATCCATGAGAATATTAGCTTCATATCTTCAGAAGCTGCATCTAATAATCACACTCCCCCCCTTTTTTAGAATAGTTCTGTTCTCTTTATCTATAGTAATTTCTCCAACTGCTTCTTGGGCTGGCAATTGGGAAGCCAAATGATTGCCCTAACCACTTCTATCATGTCTCTGGGGGAAAACTCCTGAGAATAATGCCCAGACTGACTTCATCCACAGGAGAAACAAATGAGAATAAGCAGGCACAAATGCTTTTCCATGGCACCGCAAGAAGCCAAGCCCAAAATAAATATATCTGCATGCCTTCACAGCTGCAAAGAGAGAGGGAGAGGGAAAATTGTAAAAGCTGCTTCTGTGTTTTGATAAGGCATTTATTTTTTGCCCAAGGGTGTATATACGCATCCGGAGTTAAATGTGTATACCTGTGGGGCTGGGCGGAAATGGGTTTTAATGATATAGGAGTGCTTCTGTGCATCCTGGATCTGAGGGGTGGTTTAGGAGTGTTTATTACCTGTGCATAGCTCTGAGGAAGATGTGTACACATGCATTTCCTGGAGTTGTTTGAGTATAGTTAGCACCCCCATGTTGCGGTTTCAGCTGAAAGAGTAGGTTGTAAGAGGCTGCTGGGAATCTAATTAATGATACCAGGAACTTGGTTCTCCAAATTGGTTATGAAATTGACACCTTCGGCTTTCACGTTCGCCTTGTTTATGTGGCCTCACAAACTTTATTCAACTCCTGTGTTATCAGTGTGGGAGAGAAGAGTTCCTCAGGTACAGAAGCTCTGATAAGGAACTAATTAGCTCTTTATTATCTTTCACCTATGTACCTGAAGAGTTGTCTTAAGATATTCACCCCCCATGAGTGTTGTTGCTTATCTGTATTGATCAGGTAAAGAAAAGAAATATACGTATGTTAGAGGTCAAGGTGCGACTAACTTCAAAACAACAACTAACCAGCAAACCAACCCACCTCCCCCATAACTTGGGACTCAAGGATTTTTTTGTAGGAAGAAACACTGATTTCAGATGTGACTTGGATTACAGCCCCTTATTACACTTAGTCCCATTGAATGTGTTGGACTTTCTGCTGCGTAAGGTAAATGCTCAGGATTGCACTGTTAGAAAGTGAAGCTACTAAAATAGTTAAAGACTGATACATGCAGACAGGGAATGCAGCTGCTACTTTGGGTCACAGCAGAAGAGACGTTACATGCACCTTTACATTTCCACCTGTGTGGTGTGGTTTTTAAATAGCAGTCATAGGGGCCCCAGGCTTGACTGGAGCCATGATACGGTTGCATGCATGCAAGCACTTTAGACCTGCTGAAAATTCCCCTGCCCTGAGGCTGATATTTGTACCTGGAGGGCAACTGCCAGAGGTGCAAGTAGTGGCTTTCTTCCTTGGCCAAATAGCAGCTTGGGTGAAGGTACACTTTTAATGTCTTGTCTCACTTGATCCTTAAGGTGGATTTGTATTTTCATTTGTCACACCAAAGCAGGCAGGTTTTTTTTCCCCAATGGGTTGATCCCCACCACAGCTATTGGTGGTTTTTGGCAGTATATACAGTACTGTATAATTGATAGATATAAGTGGGTGCTTGTGTCTTTCTTATCAGAAATGACATGTATCCTGTATTGTGAAGGATATGGAATAACATACCTTGGGAGGAAAAAAATGCCTTGCACCAGGAACTGTATGTGTCTACTGGTTACAGATAGTCACTGTTTGTTGTTTCACTTTATATTTAATATGATGTTTAGTAGCAACTGTTATCAGGGTTTGTACAGTTCCCAGAGCTGAAAGGGATACAAAGAAGGGTAAAGTTTATTAAATGCATTACGCATTGCAAATTCTGCTTTTAAGATTAATTTTTGTAACATTTAGAAGTGCTTTATTCAGAGAGGAGGGCAGTTTCATGATGTTGAGGTTCCCAATGGGAGAAATCTGGAGTGAATCTAGCTGTTTGTCTAACCATGACCCAATTACCAGCTTGCAATATATGACATTATGTGTCATCCTAGTCTGAAGACCTTTCGTGTCAGGTTGATATGGAACCAAGTAATGGACCATGGAAGGATGCAGAAACCCATTAGCGACTCAGAACCCATTAGCGTATATGTGAAATTTTGGTTTCTTGCCCCAGTGTGCATCACTTTGCACTTACTTACATTGAAGCGCATCTGCCATTTTGCTGCCCATTCTCCCAGTTTGGAGAGATCCTTCTGGAGCTCTTCACAATCCCTGCTGGTCTTCACCACCTGGAAAAGTTTAGTGTCATCCGCAAACTTGGCCACCTCGCTGCCTATCCCCAACTCCAGGTCAGAGACCAGCAGGCTTGTCTCTAGTCTGCTTTGGAAATTCTGATGATAAAATCTGATGAGATACATTTTTCTCATTGTGTTTTGAGTTCCTGAAGGGCTGAAAGATGAAAGATGGATTAATGAAAGATGAATTAATAGGGAGAAAGTAGGTTTTTCAGAGAAACATAATAGAGTGTGTTACAAATGTGCAAATGGGCACAGGTAAATGGGAAACTTATACAAATATCCCTTAGAAACTATCCCTAAGATATGGTGTATGTTGGAATTTTAACAGTTTTTGGTATGTACAATATTTGGTATGTACAATGGGAGTTGAGAGCAGATTAAAGGGGAGTCTGGGAAAAGGAAGAAAAATGAAGGTGATAGAATTTCAATAACCATCCTCAATAGTTTGGATCAAGCTTCTTGAAGTTTCTCCTTACTCAGAATATATCCTGTTAGTTAGAATTGAACTTTTATAGCCAACCACACTCAAAATGTTAACTTTCAGAACTCTGTCAGGTGCAAGCTTGGTCATTTACGATAAAGAAAAGCAAGACCTGAAAACATGGTATCAGGGGTGTTGTCAAGGAGGGAGGGAGAAGCAGGGACTCCTCTATAGCAGGAGCAGTGATGTCATCAGCAGGTGTGATCAGGAACTCCCCATACTTGCTAGGAGGAGAAAAGCAGTCAGGTGTATTGGCTGAGTAGTACAGGAAGACTCACAGCTTGGATGATAGCAAGAGATTTATTAATAGATGCATTCACAACTTCATACTACTTAGAGACATTAGTAGACCACTGCATCAACCGGGTAGACATCTTTCAAAAGCTATCAACATACATCAGATATACAAGATTAAGGATGCAAATCTAGATACACTTTCCTGGGAGTAAGTCCCAGTGAATGCATTCATTTCTGGCAAAATCCCTCCCCACCCTGACCCCTCCCCCTTCTGTCAGCTTTCAGTTGCTGCACTTCCATGCGGTTAGAAGACTCAGTAATCTGTGGCTTACTACCACTGTTAGATATTGAAAAGGTATTTTCAGAACGTGTGATGATAAAGCAGATGCCTGGAATGAGACTGCAAATCAGCATCTGTGAAAAATTCACAGTTCATTTCTGAAGGAAAATGATTGTTAGATTGAAGAGAGAAAGATAAAGCTTCAGGGGATAAAGGTGGAAGAGAAAGCTATGACATAGCCTGTATTGGTCCATAAAACTAGTCTCTCTTTCGTCCATTAACCTTGATGTCTGTTTAATAGTTATGAATTTGAGTTCTCAACTTCCTCTTTTGAAGGTACTAGTGAAGATGTGAGGGTTTTTTTTTCAGGTTTTTAGAATGGAAAGAGACTTACAGTTGCTATGTTCATTGGGGTAAAGGGGACTGAGAGCTGTAGTTATTTATCTTTTTACCAGGAATGTGTTGGTGTGGTTTCACGACACAGTTATCAATGGAGCATTTGGCTCATGGGCAGCGCAATCCACCATAACTTTAGAACGGCGGAGCATGCGCTCCGTCATTCTAAAGTGTCGCAGAGGTACTCATATCCTTTTCCCCAGAGCCATGTAACAGAAAACCCTTTTAGTGATACATCTTGATCAATGCTCATATTATGGAAATATGTGTGAGGGGGGACTTTATTGAAATCCACAGGCCTTACCCCATGATGCTCTCAAATTTAGCCATATCATGGCCCCTCCCTGTAGCTTTCTCAAAACAGTAGCTGTGGGGGCCTGAACAAAAGGCAAGGGTTCTCCCCGCCCCCTAAGCTCTGAGTTTTGATAGCTTGGTCTCTCTTAAAGGACTTGCCACAGGAGGTGGTGATGGCACCTGACCTAGATGCCTTTAAAAGGGGTTTGGACAGATTCATGGAGGAAAAGACCATCACAGGTTACAAGCCATAAGCAACCTCCTGGTTTTAGAAGTAGGTTTTCTCTGTGCCAGGTGCAGGGGAGTGGCAGCAGGAAACAGGTTATCTTGTTGGCTGTGTGCTCCCTGAGGCATCTGGTGGGGCCACTGTGTGATACAGGAAGCTGGACTAGATGGGCCTTTGGCCTGATCCAGCAGGGCTCTTCTTATGTTATGACCTCCAGATGCCCTGGCAGCAGGAATAATGTATCTTATTTCAGGACACAGTAAAAGGCATCCCAGGAAATTCCTGCACATCTGTTGTCTCAAAAAATATCCAAAATCATCCTTCTGAATTCAAGAGCAAGACTTAAATTGCTGGTGATTGAACTCTTCCCCTCTGGATAGGCAAGGGTTTCTCTCCTGATCTCCTCTGCCTTGGTTTTTCATACCAGAGCTGGCTAAACACAAACACAAAGAGAGTCACCCGTCCAGATTTACAATTCATAACCAAACCAAATCAACCCCTCGGGCCTGATTGGCCAAGAATTCTGTGGGGAAACTCTGCTTCCCAAAAGGGATTCTAAAAAAAGGACTGTCTCGATGCAAGGGGTCTGGGAAAGGCCAACTATCTCACGGTATAGTCGAGTGTGCAGCTAGTCACTTGTGAAGAATTAGGGCCAGCTCAGCACAGTGCCAACAATGCGGGGCTAGATAAGTTGGAATGAACTTTTACCCATTCAACTTTCTTCCTAAGTTGCTTGTTTGTTCAGGCCTTATTTTCTCCGTTTCCCCACTGAAAATATACCGTAGTTTAAATATTCTAGACCAGTGTTAATACCACAAGCGTTATCATTGCTCCATGTGTCTCTGTGCTTTGTTGATCTCAAGAGGAGTGGGTATAGGGAAGTTAAAAACACCCCATGCTCAGTGAGACAGGAAGTCACTTACTTGCCCATGGGGCTACTGCATACATGCTAAAAAGACAACTTCAACCTGAGAGGTGACTTGCCTGTAGGGGTGATGGTAGCTGCTATCTCTCTGAGAATAAACCTACAGGAAGACTAGCGACTTTCTGTAGGACCCAAGAGAGTTGCTGCTGCTGCCCTGCTTCCAGGCACCCCTCTCATTAGACCCCAGAGGACCCTGTGATGATGGAGGGCCTCTGAGCCCAGCTCCTATTACCTGGTGAAGCACAACTCTGTCATACTCTTTTTAGCCCTGTGCCAGTGGGGCTAAAAGGAGAATGAGAAAGTTATGCTCTCCTGCCACCTGCAGATCTCTCTCCTGCTGGAAAGTGGACGCCCCAGAGAATTCAGCGCTGTTGCAGGAACATTTAGGACAAGCTTCCATTTCTGGGTTGGAGAGGTGCCGGGGGGGACGGGGGACGGACGGACAGAGTGCAACTCTTGCTTGCTATCTCCTCCACTGGCACTTTTCCCAGCTCCCTGAATGAGAGGTCATCCTAGCATCTTGTCTCAGTAATAGGTCCTTTGCTGAGTTCTAGACCTTGGCAGATGTTCCACTATGCTGATGCTTGACGTCAGCCCTGATGCAAGTATCCCCCTCTCCTACCACTCCTGTGCTCAAACTGGCATCCTCTTGTGGCTGCATTTCATTAAAAAAAACAAACCCAAAAGCTGGAAAAACAATTGTGTTCAGGGCTGACTCTGGGATTCAGGAACACCTCAACAAACCGCCCTCCATGAACCCTGAGGAGCCACTCCACCGCCACCACATGAGGCTATGGGTACATATGTTATCTCAGAGATCAGCGTTGAGCGCATCTGAGAGCTCTGGGCCCTCGGCAGCTGCCCAGTTGTGCCAGCATCTGCACGCCTCTCCTGTGTAATGTCTAGTTGACCCTGTGTGTGCTGAAGATCAGCAGGGAGCTTGTTTCTAATGAAACCCTGGGTTCCCAATGACGAGTTGGTCTGTTTGGGATGCTGTGACTGCCTTTCCATGATCTTAAAGGGTGAGTGAATGAAGAAAGAGACAGCGAGAAATATATGCATGCATTGGCTCTATTTTTGGAAATTTTCCATCTTCATATATGATTATCAGTTGTGCCTCTCCCACAAGCACACTGGATAATCATGGTTTGCGTTATTACAGAACATACAAGTCCTTCCTTCATCTTCTTGGAAGCTCAGTTGGTACTTTCTCATTTGGAGTCTCATAACCTGTTCACATCCTGAGAGCTGGACAGACAGTGTAGGGTAGGCTATGTAGTGTAGTTATGCCTTTGGGGCATAACTCTCATTCATATTCCATGTTATCTTTTTACAGGGTGTCGTCCAGGCCTACAAGAATGGACATATCCTTAGGGGAAATGCGAGTCTGGGCAGATGGGACTTTGCTGGCTCCTTCTTCTTCTCAATTTCTGCAGTAACGACCATCGGTATGAATCCTGTACTGGTTCTGATAAAATTGTGTCAAATGGTCCTAGAAATGGAAGAGATGTCCCCTTAAGTAAGGACGGTTAACCTGTGGATGGGAAGATTCCAGCAGTCTTTTTTCTCTTAAGGCTGATTCACACTAGCCTTTTCCGGCACGCATGCCCTGCTCTAGCGTCTGTACGTGCGTCTAGCAGTTCTCTGAACGTTTGCCCGCCTTCTTGAAGAAAGCGCAGCTGTGATTTGGTGAAGAGAAATGCACTTCTCTGATTGGTGGGCTGCCTAACACCGCGAGCATAAACGCTAGCTTAAACGCGAGCGCATCAAAAAGATAAACCGAAACCATCTTTCCTGGCTGCGTCGTAAGCTCATGCTGCGTCAGACGCAAGCATGAAAAACGCACGAAAAGAAGCCAAAACGCGCACGGAAAGGGCTGGTGTGAATCAGCCTTTAGTTTTGTTTTGCATTCCTGTTATGCAGAAAGCTTGCTAATCAGTGGGGTTGCCAGTGAATAAGGATGTCTGTACTCAGCTTGGTTTGGGGCAGAGTAGGTTTAATTTCTCAGTGATAAATAAACATCCCATGGTATTGTCATGCAAGATCTTCATGCATATTTTATTTATTTATTTAAAGAATTTATACCCCGCCTTTCTCCCGAGGGCACTCAAGGTGGCTTACAACACATTAAAATACATATATACACATTAAAATAATTAATTAAAACAATTTAATTTAAAATAAACAACCCCAGTGGGTCACCTGCATTTACATATGTTAAAAGCACTTAGGGGTGCTAAGGCATTTGAGGCATTCTCGCCAGGAGCACACCCATCTGCAAGGGATTGTGACTATTAGTGCTGATAGGCAAAGATGCTGACAAGGACTACTGTGAACCCTACAAGGTGCTAGAAAAAGGATTTGTCTAGAAAGTTTTGTTTTCCTTTCAAGTGCTTTCTTGAAAAAAAAAACTTTCAATGCAGGAGGCAAAAGTTGCCAGTGGCCATTATTTAATTAACAGCCCGATCCTATCCAGATCTTGTGATCCATCAGCATAAGGCAGTGGCCACCAGTGGCGTTCCTGTGACCCCCCCCCCCGCGCCAGAAGTGATGTAATGGCAGCAGCTGTTATCGAGCACTCAGAAGCTCAGGGCGGGTGGACTGAACACGCCAACGGCGCTCCTCGCTCGCCCCGGCGAACGGGACGATCCGCCCTGGTGGCGTCCACCGTTGCAGCCTGCCTGTCGGCTGGGGCCCAATCCCACCACCCGGGGGCCCACCATCCCAAGGCCCCCACTGCTCATGACGCCACAAGTGGCTACCATCACTAAAGCAGCTGTACCATTCCGTAGCTTGCTGCCAATGGCACAGGAGCTGGTATGCCCCACACCAGCAGTGGCTGTCCACGGAACCTCCAGCAGTGGTGGCAGGACCAGGGGTGGGAGGGGATGGATCATGGTGGTAGCCACACATGCCAGATCTTATCTCCCCTTCCTACCCCAGTCCCCCCCCCCAGAGGTTCTTCAGACTTATGCCAGCAAAGTACTGTTGTAGGTCTGAGCAGTTGCTAGCAGGGTCACATGGGGGGGGGGCAGTGACGTGTTTTGTGTCATCGCCCTGCCCCCTGTGCTCCCAGAAGGCTTCATTTGAAGGAGGTGGGAGGGCTGGAAAAACTCACTTATTTCGGCGCATTTCAGCTCCGCAGCTGCAAACGCAGCCCACTGGCTGCAAAAAGCAGCCGCAGAGCCCAAAAACCTGCTACGGCTCCTCGTGAGGAGACCACAGTTGTCCCCTGGGTGCATTGGCTCCCCCCGGTCCCATTATAGCAATGCCAATGGGTCTGAGGAGACTCATTGGGGACTAGGCAGCCGATGGAGAGGTAAGTAAAAAATGTCTTTACCTCTCCTGGGCTGCCTTGTCCCCAGACAGCCCATAGCATGCAGCTCAAGTTGCATCATTGGCTCGGCATGCTCTGTATTGGGGCCTGGACAGGATTGGGCCACAAACAATGCAAATATTTGTATTCTGCCTCTTACTCATGGAGAGTCCTGAGCAAGCTAATAATAAAACCATCAATACAACAGATAAGACAGTCAACACATCCAATTCAGCAGCACATTGCAATTTTAAAGAAATTAAAATCCAAAGAAAAATACACAGTGTTTTTAGTTGTTCTCTAAAAGTCACCAGGGAGGGAGCCTGACAGATGGTCAAAGGGATGGAGTTCTAGAGAAGAGGAACTGTAATTGAAAAAGACCCCGTCTTTTGTCGCTTGTTACCCATTTCATCTCATTAGGTGGGGCCCTCAAAGCAGAGCCTCTGAAGAGGATCTCAGTCGTTTGGCATTTGGGCCGAAGTCCTTACTCTCTGATGAAGAGAGGACTCAAAAGATGGTAGGCAAGCTGAAATGCTTGAAACTTTTCCTAGGCCTGCAGATGTTTTACTGTCCCCAAAGAGCTCGCAGTCTACAAAGAAACTCAAGAGAGCCACCTGCAAACAGCCACTGGGAGAGATGCTGTGCTGGGACGAAGAGGAACAGTTGGCATCCCCTTGTTAAATAGATGAGATCCACCATGACTTGCCTCTTGCCAGGTTGGCAGGCATTTAAATGTGTTAGTGAAAAGGCAGTAGAAAGAGGCAGAGTCATGTGTTTCCTCCAGTTTGCCATTGTTTGGCTGGTGCCACAAACCACTATTTGCACCACCAGACTTAACACAGACATAGAGAATCCAAAGAGTCTTCAGTGCAGCAGCCCTTCTGCTTACTTATCAGCTACTGTGACATTTTTGTTCTTGTTTGTTGAGTTTTGTGTTTTTTAATGCTAGTCCATTAATAGCCTTAGGCTGCAATCCTAAACATACTTTCCTGGGAGTAAGGCCCATTGAATTCAGTTGGACTTACTTCTGAGTAGACATGTGCTGTCTACTTGTGCTGTTATTTATGTGGGCTGCAGAGGGTCAGTCATTCAGTGAAGGATTTGCCTAAAGATGGCAGTATATTCCCATTTTTGCAACATGTTGCTTAGTTTTCCTTAATTTTGTTTTCTGTTTAGATGTAAATTTATGCACAAGCCAGGTATTGTTGTTGCAAGTGCTTTCATATAAGAAATGCTCAGTTGGCTTATGGAAAACTGTTTTGGGGGAAGGGGGGGGAAGAAAATATTTTTGCATGACCCCGCTGTTACTTTTTCATGAACTGTCTGGTGTGTATCTCTTGCATTTTGAATGTAGGCCTATAGACGCCAATGCTGTGTGTGGCTGAGGCTCAATATGCATGGCGGTAGCGGATCCATTTGTATCTGCCCTAACTGCATATAAAGCAGAGTGCAATTTTAAGAGCAAAGGGTGTATGGATGAAGAGAGCTGAACCCTTAGTACACCAGCTGCTGGTCTTTCTGGAGCCTATTCTTTCTCCCAGGCATTTTCCTCCCAATTAGCCTTGCTTTTGCTATTGGAGCACAGCTGCAAAGAAAGGGACATTGGGGAAAGGAAGTGAGCAGCCAGGAAGTATAGGAAGTTTTAGGATTCATCAACCACATGCCCATTTTGCTGTAAATGCTGGAACCCTTGCTTTTATACATGATCGGAGCATTCCCGAGTTGACGCAAACAACTGCTGTCATCAAAGTAATTTGAGCCTGAGTTGCTTTTCCTGTTGTATTTTTCAACATAAAAGTAGCTCTGTGTGTCTGTGTGTGTGTGTGTGTGTGTGTGTGTGTGTATTCCCCAAGCAGTGTACACACATCTGGAAGCTAATTTCTACTTCTAGATGTGTGTACCAGACTTAAAAAGTGAGCAACAATACCTACGCTGAAAAATACGTACATTCACATACGACTATGGGAATGAAACTGTATGCAATTATAACACAAGAAGCAGTCCTGGTGCCTCAGTGTTCTTGCTAGTCTCCAGTTAAACCACAAGATGGCAGTACTACATCATTCTGGGTCTTGAATTCTACAGGTGTTCTTATGATTTGCTGCATCAATCTGGTATTAATTCCAGAATGGACAGGAAAGTTTTGTAACTACCCAATAAGGATTTGAAGGCCTTGACTGAATGAAATACAAAAGCGTATGTAGTGTGCTGCCATCAGTGGACTCTCGGTTCTTTGCTGAGCCATATTGTGATCTAAGCGATCTCAAAAGCTATACTGTCTCCTCTTGCACATACAGGGGGGCAGCAACCTTTACAACCTCTGCAAACTCTCAAAGTACATCATCAGTTGTCCTCATGCTTGGGTATCTAACCTGGTATTTTGAAATCCCATTTAAACCCCCTTCCTCCCTGGTGTAGCCAATAATGCATCACAGCCACCATACTGTAAGCAGCAGCAGAGATTTTGAAGGGAAACGTTTTAGAAAATGAGCACAGCCACAGCGGGGAATTCTTGGCTAATAATGCTCTGATTGAGCCACATACTCCAGGTAGCTCAGCATAGCCTAATACAAGTTTGAACCTCTGTCCATATCTGGTTGTTGACCGTCAGCTGGGAGAGGCTGGACCTGTTGCTGGTTGGGATTCTCAACTCTTCCCTCATTTTTCTTATGGAAATTAATTCTTTATTTCATAGTCATTCACAGCATTTCATGTGAGCAATAGGAAACACAGGTATCTTCTTGCAGCTGTCAGTATGTGATAAGTTTCCATCTAGTATATAAGTTGTGATCTAGATGCTTTCCTAATTAGTGGATGTTCTTGCTTTCTTTCATCCTGGGACTTAAAGGGGAGAAGGAATTGGACTCTGACAGGCACCCCCAAGCAGACATGTTCTGCTTTATAAGTAAATCATTTAAGTATTGGTTTAGCTACATAAACCATTTGTGAGTAAAGGTAAAGGTATCCCTTGACAATTAAGTCCTGTCGTGTCCGACTCTAGGGAGTGGTGCTCATCTCCGTTTCAAAACTGAAGAGCCAGCGCTGTCCGAAGACGTTTCCATGGTCATGTGGCTGGCATGACTCAACACCGAGGCGCATGGAACGCTGTTACCGTCCCGCTGACGCGGTACCTATTAATCTACTTGCAATTTCTTGCTTTTGAACTGCTAGGTTGGCAGGAGCCGTCGCACAGATTCAAACTGCCAACCTTTTGATTGACGGCTCATGGTTCAGTGGTTTAACCCACTGCGCCACTAAACTGTTTGCTAAAAAGTTCGTTAAAAAGTGGTATATAAATATTCTTAATAAATAATAATAATAATAATAATAAATAATATACTCAAACTCATCAGTAGGATCTTTAAATGTTGAGGGTGGGTGTCCCCTCTTAGTTTAAAAGACAGCTAGAAGGGTTTGCACATGACAGAGAGGATCCCAGTAAGTTGTGATTTAGCATTTTATACCCGTCTGTCATGGTCAAGATTGCCTCCACCTGCTCATGCCTCTTCTTTCCTTGTTTTTACTGGCATACGCCCTCTGAGCAAGGGTAAAGTTCAGGTTATAAAGAGATTTGGGGTTTCTGTTTCTGCCTGGCAGAACATCTGTGGTTTTAACATCAGTTCTGTTAGCTTAGCTATTCCTTCACACTCAAATCAGCTAATCCAGAAGTGGGACCAGGGCGGAGCGCGTGGAGCAGCTGCTCCACTCGCGGGCGGGGGCGCACTTGCCGTCATGGGTTGGGTCGCACTTACTGTCGCGTTTTCAGCCCCCCCCGCCCTCCCTGGAGCCCGAACAGCTCCAAAATGGATAGGAAATCGGCGGGGAGGGGGCGTGTTCAGCGCCGCGCTGGGCGCGTCACGTCAATTAGGGCCCCGCCCCCTTCCTCCAGGCGCCGGGAGGGCTAGTTGTGCCTCTGAGCTAATCTGTAACTGAATATTATGCTGGTTATAAATATTTCCATGCAAACTTTTGACCAACTGTCTTACAAGCTTGCAAACCCATAGTCAGCTTGACCAGACTGAGGCCAAGCCACTACCATCGTAAACTGCTCTTAATCTTTCCTATAACACTATGTCTCATTCCTATACCATATTTGCACTTGAGATGTGTGTGAAGTTTACAGCAGCAGTTCCTGGTCGATGAAGTTATACACATATGGATCTCCTAAGTTGGACTATGATAAGAAAGGGGGTTGAAGAGGGAGGACAGAAGAAATAAAAAAATCATGTTGTTTGTCAGACCCATTATAAAAGTTATTCATTTATAACATATTCCTATACTTAGGAACATATGTATTTATACTAAAAGAAAAAAATGTGGGGAGTGTAACAAAAGAGGCAGGAGCAAAGTGAGTAAACTATGAAACTTTGCATGGTCAGTTGTACTTGCATGACTATTGGTGACCACTAGATGGCAGTGCTGAGTATACAGTGGAGGTGAAGAATAGATTTAGGGCATTAGACCTGGTAGACAGAGTGCCTGAAGAACTATGGACGGAAGTTCGTAACATTGTACAGGAGGCAGCAACTAAAACCATCCCAAAGAAAAAGAAATGCAAGAAAGCAAAGTGGCTGTCAGATGAGGCTTTACAAATAGCTGTGGAAAGAAGGAATGCAAAAAGCAAGGGTGAAAGGGAAAGATATAAACAACTGAATGCAGAGTTCCAGAGAATAGCAAGGAGAGATAAGAAGGCCTTCTTAAATGAACAATGCAAGGAAATCGAGGAAAACAACAGAATGGGGAGGACTAGAGATCTCTTCAAGAAAATTGGAGATATCAAGGGAACGTTTTGTGCAAAGATGGGCATGATAAAGGACAAAAAAGTCAGAGACCTAACAGAAGCAGAAGAGATTAAGAAGATATGGCAAGAATACACAGAAGAACTATACAAGAAAGATCTTAATGTTCCTGATGACCACGCTGGTGTGGTCACTGACCCAGAGCCGGACATCCTAGAGAGTGAAGTCAAGTGGGCCTTAGGTAGCATTACTAACAACAAAGCTAGTGGAGATGATAATATCCCAGCTGAGCTACTTAAAATCCTAAATGATGATGCTGTGAAAGTGCTGCACTCAATATGCCAACAAATTTGGAAAACTCAGCAGTGGCCAAAGGATTGGAAAAGGTCAGTTTACGTTCCAATTCCAAAGAAGGGCAGTGCCAAAGAGTGTTCAAACTATCGAACAATTGCACTCATTTCACATGCCAGCAAGGTTATGCTCAAAATCCTACAAGCTAGGCTTCAGCAGTACGTGGACCGAGAACTACCGGTCGTACAAGCTGGGTTTCGAAGAGGCAGAGGAACTAGAGATCAAATTGCCAACATGCACTGGATCATAGAGAAAGCACGAGAGTTCCAAAAAACCACCTACTTCTGCTTCATTGACTACGCAAAAGCCTTTGATTGTGTGGATCACAACAAACTGTGGCAAATTCTTAAAGAGATGGGGGTACCAGACCACCTTACCTGTCTCCTGAGAAACCTGTATGCGGGTCAAGAAGCAACAGTTCGGACCGGCCATGGAACAACCGACTGGTTCAAAATTGGGAAGGGAGTACGGCAAGGCTGTATATTGTCACCCTGCCTATTTTACTTATATGCAGAGTACATTATGAGAAATGCAGGGCTGAATGAATCGCAAGCCGGAATCAAGATTGCCGGGAGAAATATCAACAACCTCAGATATGCAGACGATACCACCCTAATGGCAGAAAGTGAAGAAGAACTAAAGGGCCTCTTGCTGAGGGTGAAAGAGGAGAGTGCAAAAGTTGGCTTGAAACTCAACATTAATAAAACTAAGATCATGGCATCTGGTCCCATCAATTCCTGGCAAATAGAAGGGGCAGAAATGGAAGTAGTAACAGATTTTACTTTTCTGGGCTCCAAGATCACTGCAGACGGAGACAGCAGCCATGAAATTAAAAGACGCTTACTCCTTGGAAGGAAAGCTGTGGCAAACTTAGACAGCATAATAAAAAGCAGAGATATCACCATGCCAACAAAAGTTCGTATTGTCAGGGCGATGGTGTTCCCAGTAGCAATGTATGGTTGCGAGAGTTGGACCATAAGGAAGGCTGAGCACCGAAGAATAGATGCTTTTGAACTGTGGTGCTGGAGAAGACTCCTGAGAGTCCCTTGGACTGCTAGGAGATCAAATCAGTCAATCCTAAATGAAATCAACCCTGACTGTTCCCTGGAAGGACAGATACTAAGGCTGAAACTCAAATATTTTGGCCACCTAATGTGAAGAGAGGACTCTCTGGAGAAGACTCTGATGCTGGGAAAAATTGAAGGCAAAAGGAGAAGGGGAAGGCAAAGGATGAGATGGTTAGACAGAATCACCGATGCAACGAACATGAAAATGAGCGAACTCAGGAAGATAGTGGAGGACAGGAAGGCCTGGCGGGATATGGTTCATGAGATCATGAAGGGTCAGACACGACTTAACGACTGAACAACAACAACAGATGGCAGTGCAATGTCAATAGGAAGGATTTGGTACTCTCAGAATCAGGTAAAAATAATTGTACACTTCACTGTGTATGAGAAACTTTATTCCAAGGCCTGCTGATTATGCATCTAAACAAGACTGAAATTAGTTGTGAGTGTTTCTAATTTGTGTTTCAGATCTGAAGAAAAATAAAATCCACTTTAGTTTTTCTGTGTCATGTAATTGATTTTTAAGCGCAAACACATTCCTCCTTTTCTTCTTATGAAAATTCTTTGTTTTCTTAATTGAGCACCAATCTGACAGCGCAATCCTGTGTAACCTTGCACCGGTGTAAGAGTAGATGCACCGGTATAAATGCACATATGCCAGTGTAATTGCACTTACACTGGTGCATCTGCTGTTACACCTGTGCAAGGTTACACAGGATTGAGCTGTGAATGTCATTGACTTGGAAGTTCACCTACCCACATTCATCCTCCCATGATGACCTCTAGGAAATCAGACTAATGAATTTGGTATCTAATCCCTGAGTGTGAGCCCAGTCCTATCCAACTTTCCAGCACTGATGCAACCGTGCCAAGAGGGCATGTGTTGCATCTTGCAATGGGGATGCAGTCATGGAGGCCTCCTCAATGTAAGGGAGCGTTGGTTCCCTTGGGGCTGCATTACAGCTGCATCGGTGCTGAAAAGTTGGATAGAATTGGGCCCTGAGCTGCCAAATTAATGGGTACAAAGACCCACAGCTGCAATGTGAAACTCAGAGGGATTTCCAACCCCAACTCCACTATTCTTTTGCCCAGCAGCAGCTTCTGTAGCCAGCAGGAGCTTCCATGAGGCTTAAGATACCTGTAACAAACAGAGCTCCCCTCCCCCACATTCATGATTTATGGTTTTCCATTGGACTAAATAATGTATATCGGTAACAAAGCACCTGCCTAAGCTAATCCTAAGCTTTTGTTCGTTTTCAACAGAGAGTAGAGGAAATAGCTCCGAGGCTGGCAGTCTATTTATCTAGCAAGTCACCATGACCTGTAGATGCTTCTACTGGGTAAACATCTGCTCATTCTTTTCTCTGAGAACCAGGCAATACCCCCTGAGTAAACCTTATGAGAGAACAGATTGTGACAACAAGGAGTTCAAGATCCCATACAGATCGATTGCTTCCCAGATAACATGGGGACACCCCTCAGGTTCTCTTGAACACATATGTTTCCTCGAACAGCTTCCAGTTATGTTTTGCTTGAACTATTGATTTGGGGTCTGGTACTGTATATCACTTTCAGCCCTTGCCTCCTAATTCTCTCATTGAGAATCCATTCATTTCAATACATGAAACTGAGTTCACTACTTCACCTTCATGGAGGAAAAGTCCATCACAGGTTACAAGCCATAAGCAACCTCTTGGTCTTAGTAGAAGGTTTTCTCTGTGCCAGGTGCAAGGGAGTGGCGACAGGATACAGGTATCTTGTTGTCTTGAGTGCTCCCTGAGGCCTCTGGTGGGACCACTGTGAGATACAGGAAACTGGACTTAGATGGGCCTTTGACCTGATCCGGAGCAGGGCTTTTCTTATGTTCTTCTCACTAGCCTCCTGGACCTAACCTTGCATTTCCTTTCCACCAACAGCATGCACCTGTTCTGCTTCTGGGACCTATATGAGGCTTTTTCGCAGTTGCCTTTCTCATTGATCTTTATCTCTTGCTCTTGTCTGCTAACTATGGTGCAGCAAATCTGATGTCTGTGCATTGACTTTAAAACATGGATCATATTTCAACATCTGCTTTTTCCATTTTATTCTAGCCTCACTTTGCATGCAACATTCATCTTGTTATTGCTTCCTCTGTATAGGTGCAGTCCAGGCCATCTATCTATTCTATAGAGTTAATACTACATGTTAGTGGTCTGTGTTGGTCAATAAATGCCTCTAGAACATAAGAACAGCCCTGCTGGATCAGGCCAAAAGCCCATCTAGTCCAGCTTCCTGTATCACACAGTGGCCCCACCAGATGCCCCAGGGAGCACAAGACAACAAGATAACCTGTTTCCCGTTGACACTCCCTCGCACCTGGCACAGAGAAAACCCACTTCTAAAACCAGGAGGTTGCTTATGGCTTGTAACCTAATATCTGTCTTAATCTCGCTGCTCGCTACCGGGGTCGAGCATAATTCAGAACTGCCACTTCAATGTGCTGCTTTTCATTAGGAAAGAAGCAACAATTATTATCTTGACAGACATGCTCTCTAACTACTAACAGCTGCTCAGAAAATAAAATTATTTTGTTCCAGATTATTTTTGTATAAATGACTCTCTTGGCTCCGTTCTCATAATTGCCATTTCAAATCCTCGTTCCAGCCTTCAAAGATCAACTGAATATAAAAGAAATCAAATCTTTTACTGTCTCTGTAACCACTGATCTGATTCTGTCTCTCTAACCACTGATCAAAGAAGTTGAAATGTCATTGGGTTAAACTGGTCTGCATTGTTGGATCTTGTGAGCATTCCCTAGTTATCATCTCACTACACCCTGAGGTTGCTTTCAATTATTTTATTTTTTTTAAAAATGGACCGAGCACTCCCCCCCCCCCACATAACCTTGTTTTAGAACTGTACTATTTACGTATCGTGAATTGATGTCATAATTTGTGTTTTTAGTACAGGGCTTGCCAGTTTCACCCCTTGTGCTAACAACAAGGCATGCCAATATAAACTATGCTGGATCAAAGAAAACCATACTTGCGGTGTAGTGTAGTAGTGCAGACCTCCACATTTCGCTGCTCCCAGCCATGGAACTCTATGACATCCACCTCACAGTCTTCTAGTACAGAATGGAGTAGGAACTGATCTACGCATTCAAAACAGGCTGGCGGTGCAGGCCCTTGAGGACTGTATCATTCCAGAATGCAAGTGGCCATGCTACATGTTTTCTCTTCCATGTTTTAAAAGTATTCTTGCAGATAGAAATCTAGCATTTTGGGAGGAGGCTAAGTTAGAACCCTTGGCACTATGTTTCTGATACAGAGAAGCATTCAGTCATTCATCCCCCATGATGACATTATAAAGTGGTACATGCCCAGGAGAAACAGACCATGTATTCTCTCTCTCTCTCTCTCTCTCCCCCCCACTTCAGAACAAAAAGGATAGACAACTGAAAACAACTAGCAATTCTTGGGAAACGTATATTGGGGGAAGTGCGTGGTTTGCACAATTTCAGAGTACACCACAAGACCATTCTATTGTATTGTACCTGATACACAGCACAATCCTATCCAACTTACACCACCGGTGTAACCAGAGGGGGAGGGGAGATTTAAATCCCCTTTGAAGGGGATGTGAATCCCTTTTCCGTTCTGGGGCCTCTCGTTCTCGCTGCTTCTACCATAAGAGTGGCATCATTATGTACTGATATATTAAATTAAATTTGAATTAGTAATTAATCTTTGCTGTCACATTGAAAATTGTGCAGCCATTCTTTTCCATTGTACGGCATCTCCTTTTCCAAAGAGCTGCTACTCTTTCTTCTTTCTCCCTCCTCCCCCCCACTCCCAGTTCAGTGTAAAGTGCCCATGGGGACATGCAGAGGACAGAGTAAGCAATTCCATATAGAAGTGCAAGTGGCATACTGATTTTTATCTTCAGGCACAACTTATCACCCCCTCATAGTTAACAGGAAATTTATTTATTTCAGCAAATCAAGTTACACCCCTGAAATTTAATGCAAGTTTACAGTGGAGTGCAATGCCTGTGGAAGGGAACAAGTGTGAACATATCCTAAGTATAGGACTTTTCTGTAATCTAGGGTGCTTGTTGTTGGCACCTGCCTCTGTACAGTCTAGCAGTCCAAGCCACAATTATGTTTGCAATGCTATTTGGCTTTCAAATAAGCAAGTGTTTTTTTTCTTCCACTAGGGTGGTGGATAATAGACAAAATCCAGTATCTGGCAAATGGGAAAAGGGTTAAAAAAAGCAGTGGGGGGGGGAGAGGGAAAGCATTTTTATTTTCCGTTTTGCAAGAACATTACTAACATCGAAGAGTAATAAAAGGTCAATATAGAAAAAAGTGGCCTGTTTCTATTAGCAGAATGACACTATCCTATTTTGCCTAGAAAGGGCTAGAGACATTCAGCTCAGTAAGGCGGCAATGCTATACCCATTTTCCTGGGAGTAAGACCCATGGAATACAACGGACGTCTGAGTAGAAATGCATAGGATTGTGCTGTAAGAACTGTCACTGGAGGGGAATAGAGAAAGATAGGCCCTGAGTATAGCACCTGAGAGATGTGTCGTGCACCTATAGGTCTCCAAAACATACATAAATAACTGCAGTTGATGGATATGTTGTACTTTCTCTTGAATAACCTTTTGGTCTTACCCGCTTCCCCTCATTCCTATAATCCTAGAATTGTGTATCAAGAGGATTTCTCTTTTACTATCCTTCCGGCATATTGGCTTGTAGTGTGCATTGACCTCACATTTTCTAGCTTATCTCTGACATTCGTGGACTAGAATACTGCTTACTTCATGAAAGGTGGGATTTTCTGTTAGGAGCACGTCACTCACAAGAGCCTCAGGGTTGCGTGTAGGTTACAAACCATCCATCACACGCACTTAACCTCTGACCCCTTATTCCTTGAAGAATTTTGCCTGATTGAAGCAGATTCTTGTTGTTACAGCTACATAACTGACCCTTCCCATTAAGCTCACGATCAACCCTGTTCCATCCCCTCCAGGCTATGGTAACTTGAGTCCCAGCACAGTGACTGCACAGGTTTTCTGCATCTTTTTCGCTCTCTTTGGAATCCCCTTAAACCTGGTCCTCCTGAACAGAATAGGACAGCTAATGCTCTCCGGTGTACATCATTGTGCCTTCCTCCTGGGTGAGAAGTTCCATTGGCAGGTAAGAATGCAGGTGCTTGAGTTGTTCATTTCACACTGGCTGGATAAGAGCAGTACCGTTCTGATATTTCTTTGATATGGCTTAAATTTGATGCAGACTGGTCAGCAATTCTGACGCATAGTTCTTCCTATTGCAGTACAAACTGTGGATTCTCTGCGGAACCCTAACTCCTCTCTGCTGTTGGGAACAATCTAGTAAGGGTTGTGACTGAGCATTGCACTGGATTGTAAAAGCAAAGTACAAGGTTATTTCAGGGTTCTTGCTCAGGCAACATAGACATCACTCTGACACCTTCAGTTCCAGTTGTACTGTCCACCTCTTCCTCTCACTATCTATGAACACCCCTAACTCCACCGTACCTTCTCCTCCGCTGCCATCTGTCTGTCCCCATCTCATTATAAATGTCACCTCTTCCTCGATCCCATTGTCCATGTCCATTCCTTATTTGACTAATAAGCCTCCTGAGTCTGAACCACATATCCTTTCTGTATCACAACTAGCACACTGTGGTCAGTATATACTGTATATTCTGTATATGGTAAATAAGTAACAGCACAATCCTAACCAACTTTCCAGTGCCGGTGTAGCCGTGCCAACAGGGTGCACACTGCATTCATGGTGCGGGGGCCTCTTCAAGGTGAGGGAACATTTGTTCCTTTACCTCAGGGCTGCATTGCGGCTGCACCAGCGCTGGAAAGTTGGTTAGGACTGCACTGTTATTACTACGAGTAGCCCTACTGGTGCACTTTCTTTTTAACCCCTGTACACTATATTCTTCAGTAGTGATGCCAATAAAGGCTACTTGACTTGACTTGATATTCTTCAGTATTTTCTGCTAAGACATTTTGGAAGGGGCTCCTTTTATCAAGAACCAGAAAGGGAGGCAGGCTGTTGAGCTTGGATGCTTTGTTCTGGATGTGGGGAATTTGGGGCTCAAGGGATTCATCTGCATCCCTTAAACTTAAGGTGTTTAGCAATATCTGTGTCTCTTTTGCATTCATTGTGCAAGTGTAGATTCTGGTACATCAGGAGGATCTTGCAGTTTAAAATGGAAATGTTTCTAGATCGTATGGCTGTGGAGAATAATTAGGAAATGTGGGCAATGTGTTGTGAAGACTCAGAAACCAAGAACAGGTCTTGCAGGGGGCAGCTTCTAGCTCCTTGCTCCCCCCCCCATGGCTACCATTCTCTGTCCCTTGCTATCCCCCTAACCCCAATCTTCATGCCTTTCCTTCTCTTAATTGGCCTGCCCCTCTGCAGCCTTATCATAAAGTTTATAGTTTCCAAATAGAACAAATTGTGCAAAGTCAACATTATACACTGTGATACAGAATATGCATTGTTATTTTGTATCCCACTTTTTACTGTATTTCAAAGCAGTAACTCAAAGTAACGAACAACATCATTAAATACAACTCCCCAAAATAAATATATTATCTATGCACACACAACAAAACAAACATCAGCGCTAAAACAATAACAAGCAGCAAAGCAGAAACCTCACAGATCAACTTAGCCCAAAAGATTTCTGGAAAGCCAAGTCTAGGTCTGACATCTGGAAGGAGTGCAGAGTGGTAGGTTGGCAAGCCTCCCAAGGTGGGCATTTCACATTGTTGGCACCAGTGCAGAAAAAAAAGCCCTGCTTCTTGTGGACTGGTAACAATAGAGGCCCTGTGCTCATATGTACCTATACGAACTGCATATTTCTGAATTTCACATCAATAGTATAACAGGTCAACAGACATCTGTGCAGAAAGAGCAGCACCTTATGACATGGCAAATGATAGTGGAACAGAGTTAAAAAAAACAAAGAGAATTCTCCAAAATGCAGCAGAGAAGAGATTCTTAATTTATTTGAAAGCAAGGAGTTTGTAAGAGGCTAAAAAGAGACACATTCATTGTTTCCATACATTCTAGAGATTATGAGTTTGCATGCTGGAAAGAGGGAGGCAGCATTGCTATCAGAAGCTATAAAAAAGGTAAAGGTATCCCCTGACAATTAAGTCCAGTCGTGTCCAACTCTAGGGTGTGGTGCTCATCTCCATTTCAAAGCCGAAGAGCCAGCGTTGTCCGAAGACGCCTCCGTGGTCATGTGGCCGGCATGACTCTCCTTGCCGCAGCGCGTAGCATGCGGCTGGAACACGGAATCAGAAGCTATAGGGGTGGTCAAATTTGCTTAACGTATGAGCCACATGCAATTAAACTTCAGAGGTTTGAGTGCTGCAATATTTAAGAAGCATTTAAATGCATACTCACCATGAACATTAAACTTATGTTTTAATCCAGTGGACTCTCAGTTTATACCTGGTAAACAATTTATAAAACCTGATTTTTTTTATTTACCTTTTATATTAATTGTGATGCAAAAAAGGGGCTCAGCCAACATATTTCTGCAAGCTGCACATTATATGTCAAAGAGCTGCATGCAGTTCGCGAGCCGCAGTTTGGCCACCCCTGGTATAGGATCTAAGCAAAAGGTCCCAAGGCAGAAACTGTGTGCTGTACAAGTTGAAATCTAAAAGTTTCAAGTCACAAAAGCCAAATTCTGTGTTTATCACAAGCAGAAGAAATTATACCAATGAAAGAAAATGGTTATGTTCTGGTTAATGGTATTTACTTTCCAGCACAGAATAACATCTGCTTTCAGATCTAAAAATGCCTTTATGTACCTATATATATTTTTTTAAAAAAATTGGAACCTGAAAAAACATTTTCTCTGAAGAGGAAAAAAGAAGGGAAAGCTTAGCGGTGCACCATCTCCATGTCTTCATATCAAAAACACAAAACCCTAGTATAGGAAACATAAACAAAAGTTAGCACACATCAAAAAATGTCTTTCTAAATTGATAGTGCCATCTCCTTTAATCTGTGAGAATCTTTCCTCAGCCCCCTTTTTGTGGCAATTGCTTCGCATTAGTCATGCATCTTTTAAATTTGCCTCAAGTGGCATTGAATTTTCCCAGAAGATCCAAGTTCAAATTTAAGTTAAGCCATGAGCTGGTGGTAGGAATAAGCTTCCATTTCTCAGCAGCAAATTGAGGCCTCTGAGTCAAGGCCAAACCCACAAAACTGTAAGGGACTCAAAGGCAAGGCAACCTAGCCACCAGCCTTCCTCCACAAACCAACCTACGCAAGCTAAGCCACAGTGCGCAACAAACCGAGATCAGGTCCGCTGCAGAAAAGCGCTTACATAGCAAATAACTTGGGTTAATGGGGAGCTGTGCTTCAGTCCCTACTTCCTGTGCACTATCCAAGATCCCTTGGATTTCCATGCTTTTAGCAGAGGCATGCTACCATGCTTTTAAGCTCTTCTCTGTAATCAAGAGGGTTGCAAAGTATTCTTTTAAAACAAGAATGTGCATTGTGATCTCTGGAGTCTGGAGAGGAACATCAGATGCGGTACAGACACCTGAGGAATCCTATCTGCAATGCAACGGCACTGGCTGTTGATCCATTTTCAAGTGCAGTTCAAGGTGCTGGTGAGGACCTTTAAAGCCCTGAGTGGCTTAGGACCAGGGTACTTGAAGGATTGCCTCCCCTGGTATGAGATGGCTGCTTGACCCTTAAGATCAGCTGGGGGGACCCTCTTGTAGGTGTTGCCACCAGCTAAGACCCAGTTGCTGTTAACATATGGAGGGCCTTCTCTATGGTGGCACCATGGATGTGGAATTCTCTCCATCTTGAGCCAAGTCTAGCCCTTCTATACAGGTGTTCTAGTAATGCCTGAAGACCCTTCTTTTTTGCTCTGCCTTTTCTGATTTGTGTTGATGTTGTATTTTTATTGTTTTTTTGACTGCTAGGCCACCCTGGATGGTTCTTTTTGGAGGGGAAAGGTGAGATGTAAATATTTTAAATAAATTATAGCTCACAACTATGCAGAATGTAGAAGAATCTGAAAGTTTTTCATATGTGGCTCTTACATGGAGCACGTTTGGCCACCCCTGTCATATATTGATATTGTTCCAGTAGAAATATATTCCTCGTTTGCAGAATCATTCCACTACCAAGTAAAGCTTCTTAAATGCCCGTAGCATGTGAACTCTCTGCCTGCGGTATGCCTTGAGCATTCTTATTTGTGATTCCTCACTAGAGAGGGGCGGCGGTCTTGACCCGGACCTGTGCGTTGGTGGCTGGCCTTTTCCTGTTCTTTCTACTGCCTCCTTTGTTGTTCACAGCAATAGAAGGCTGGACGTTCGAAGAAGGGTTCTACTATTCCTTCATTACCCTTAGCACAATAGGCTTTGGAGATTATGTCATTGGTAAGTAGTTCAGTCTACGACACGCTACATTTTCCATTACTAAATAAACCTATGAGTTAATATTTGGTCAAGCTTCTTTAGTTTTATTTTCTTTCTGTAAAGCTCCCATGCATGTGTTCTTGAAGCGCACAAAAAGTGACCTTTTAAAGATTAAGTCCATTAATGACTATGAACCCCACTACTTTAGTTTAAAACCAAAGTGTAAACATTTGCTTCTTCTGCAGTATTTCACTGAAAGAGGCCCACTTGCTTGAACATAAAGGGCCCTTTGCATCTAAGTGCACATGTGCCCTGTGCTTTCACAAAGTGACTTTGTGTAAACAATTGTTTGCTTCTCTTTCACAAATAACTTTATGACCCCTTGCCGTGGTGCCCCTCTTTTTCAGAGAAGGAAGCGTTTACCTCTCAAGTTGAATTTATAAAAAAAACAAAAAAAACACCTAATCTAGCAGGCAGCAGGAAAAAAAAATGTGTAAACCAGTTCCTATCTGAGGTCTTTCTCGCACAATTCCCCATGCCTGGGAACATATATACACATGGTCATCAGTTACAAAGATAGTATTGGTCGTGTAGCATTCTCTCTGTGTTGTTGTTTGTTTTAAACTGGTGAATTTATTAACCTTTTAATGATTTAATTTTAATTGTTGATTTTGTAAGCTGCCTTTTAAGTGAAAAAGCAACATTAAAAGCATCCAGTAATGAAACTGCTGTCTCAAAAGCCGTTCTCAGCATTCTGTTCAACTTCCCAAAATTCTGTAGAATGACCAAGAAATGACCCAGGGAGGGCTTTGCAGAAAACAGCAAGGCTGATTTTTAATGGCTGGGGTCACCAATGGTAGATGTAGCCTCCAGCCCAACAGTGTTTCTGATTGCATCCTTTTGCTTTCTCCTGTATATGTGTGTGGTTGCATTCACTTCTGTGGAAGAAATGCAAAACACTGTTGTGGGGAGGACAAAGTCTGCATTCCACCCCTAACACTGGGGTTTTGCACCCACTAACAAAATATGTTATGGGGGTGCAGAGTTCACAGAGATGCATTGTCCTTCTCAGAGAGTTTTACAGCATACATGCTCCCCCTGCACATATGCACACATGTTCTAGTGTGTACAGTGTGTGAAAGAGATGCCTATACGTACATGCCAATTCTACCATACTCTAGTGCAGCAGTTCCCAAACTGTGGGTCATGACCCGATTTTTGTTGGGTCACAAACAGTCTGCCGCCCAAGTCTCTACTTGGTGGTCTTTGGTCTGCTCTGGGTCTCGTCATGTCGTGTTCCCGCTGACGAGCATGTTTTCGTCACTCATCAGCAAGAACACGACCCGACATGGCCTGAAGCAGATGAAGACTGCTAAGGCGGCGGACTGTTCACATAAAAAATGTGAAAGCTCGGCAACCTGGACGTTTTGGATGTGATGCAATGTCGTCATGTAATCACATCATCATGTTACCACCAAAACGTCCAAGTTGCTGAACTCCGTGCTGAAAGTGGGTCCTGGGCTGAAAAGGGTTGGGAACCACTACTCTAGTGCGACTGAGAAACCCATCTAGGATGGGACTCTGCAGATAAATGAAGAAATCAGAGCAAGTTTGAGTCTCAGTCCTGGGGATCACTCAAAGCACTATGCGTGGGGACCAAAGTTAGCCTTCATCCCAATAACATCTCCAGGTGCCCTCCTTTTACAGTCTCCCAAATAAGTGAGTGGTGGTTATTCGTTTCTATGGGGAAAAGTATAGTGTTTATTGTTGGGGCAGTTGGCCCTCCACACCTGACATTGAGTGGCCTTGTATCCACTGACAAAGGTGTCATGGAGAGAGGAAGCAATGTGTTTCTTTGTGCAGACCACACAAAAATGTATTGCATCCCTCAAGGGTTCTCACAAAACGCAATTTCGCCTTCCACAGAAATTCTGTCCATCGTAACAATGGGAATTCTGCAACTGTTTCATAATACCATGTCTGGGTCACTGAATCAGAAACTCAAGTGTCCCAGCTACAGATCCCTCCTCCACATCTGTGCTTGTATTACACATCTTTGGATAATGAAATCACAGTTCAGCATGTTCTTTCTGTAGTTCCCTGACTAGGTGGTGCCCCATCCACTCTCAGATGCTTCCGACATAGCAGAGTTTAGGTTTTAATTTTCTCAGTCCTCAAAACATTTTAGCAACTGCCAACATTCTCTTTGCTTCAGTTCATCATAAAATGCTTAGTGTCAGACTGCTGATTTTAAAATTCCCCTCTCAAGAGAGTGATGTTCCATACCTATAAAGAGCTTAGATGACTTTTTTTTCCCCACAGGCATGAATCCTGATCGCATTTACCCAACCTGGTACAAGAATGTTGTGTCTCTGTGGATTCTTTTTGGGATGGCCTGGCTAGCCCTGATCATCAATCTTTGCATCAGCTTACTAGAGAACTCCAGAGACCTCTGTCCCTGCTGCAAGAGGGAGAGCAAAGGGATGGGGCGGGACTTAATGAACAGCAACCAAAACATCAGTTTGGAGCCTGAGGATGGGCAGAACTGCAGCATGAAGGACACCAAGCCTGCTGACACCAAACCTACAGGGCCAGATTGAATTGCATGTACTCCTTGTTCTACTGAAGTGTTTTTGTTTTGCTGGAGAGAAACATTTGGTTGGCCAGTGCCTAACTGGGGTGCTGTTTTGGCACTAGCAGAAGTGTGGTGGAGTTCACTGGATCCTCAGACCACAGTGGAAATCAAAGTATGCTTCTTGGGGTGGCCACAGACTGCCTTATATATGAGATCTGTCCTACATGAATTGCTGTGTAGGAACAAAGAACATATCCATCTTGTGTGAAGTGAGAAGCAAGATCTTTGCTGCAAGTACTCAACCATGAACATTGTCATCCTGTGTGCTTGCAGCTAGCAATGTATATAGTTTTTTTTCTATATCAAGGTTGTCTTTGCATAGGGGTGACATGATTCTCACCTATAAATCAGTGGCTCAGTTCAGATGTAAGTGGAAACCATGGTTTTTCTACTACTGTACATGAAGAAATCCTGGAGAGTTGCAGGCTCTTGTACTTCCTTCTTTCCTTACCTCCACTGTTCAGGCATTTTTTTTAAACTACAGCTTATGTGGAGTCTCAAACTAAGTCTGGCTTCCAAACCAGCATATGAAACCAGAATTGAAGTTGGCTTCACATTCTGGTTTGGAATCCAGAGTTAAGCCATGGTTCCTGGTTTTGCACAAGCTGTAAAGTCATAGAGCTAGAGGGAGTGTGTGATCCCACAATTCTCCAAGGTTTAGCAGGAAACCAGTTTTCCATTACATCTGAACTGGCACAGTGACAAAAAAGCCACTTTGGTAGCACTGTAATGTATCTGTTTGTCTAATATAATGTTGTCAGAGCGTTTGTCCTTCATACAAAACACTTATTCTTCCTCAAAGAAAGCCTAGCAGGTGATGTTATATATAGATACCATCAAGTAGTATATCTTCCTTTTAAAAAAAAATACACACACACTCAAACCTAACAGAAGTGTTATAAGATAAGAAGTAAGGTTTTCATGGCCAGCGATAATTAAGGACGATAAAATGTTTATATCGGGATTATAATCCATGATTTAAAAGCTTTTATTACACTAAAATATGTTTAGAAGTGTAATAAAAGGTAAAGGTGACCCCTGACAAGTCCAGTCGTGTCTGACTCTAGGGTGTGGTGCTCATCCCCATTTCAAAGCCGAAGAGTCAGCGTTGTCCGAAGACGCCTCCGTGGTCATGTGGCCGGCATGACTCTCCTTGCCGCAGCGCATAGCATGCAGCTGGAACACAGAGCGCTGTTTACCTTCCCACAAGTGGTACCTTTTTATCTACTCACATTAACATGCTTTGGAACTGCTAGGTTGGCAGGAGCTGGCCAAGCAACGAGAGCTCACCCCGTCACAGATTCAAACTGCCGACCTTTCGATCGACAGCTCATGGTTCAATATAATACAGAAGTGTTATACAGTAGTTTTGTTTTTAAACTCACATAGTTGGTAGCAACAAAAAGTGTCAAATATTAATTTCTGCCATCCTTTAAATAAAGGCTTGAATCTTGAGACCTTGTGTATGCAATACAGAAAGGAGACGGAGCCATGCAATAGATGTGGCTGGAATGCAACATATACAGTAGAAGATATCCGTGAGAGCATCCTAAGTGAAATGGGGACTGAAAAAGCTTTTCAATGGCCGCTAGAGGAGTCCTTTTCTCTAACCAATACATAGCCCTCATGGAAATCCATCATGGATGATGTTGTGTTCAATGAACAATGCTAGTGAATGATGGCTGGAAGGTTGGCTTGAAACGTTTCATTTATTGTGGTAAGCAAGGATGCCAGTTGAGAACCAGTTGAGAATGACCAAGGATGCATGTTTGTGCAATGAATATCAGACTGGAGTAATCGCTCATTATGGAGTTGCTCAGCTGCAGTCCACATGGCTGCACATTCCTTTGCTGCTAAACCTGGTTAATGAGAATTGTAGGTAGTCATTTTGATCCATTAAAAGAAATCCAAAAGCCACAGTAGGATAGTAATACTTTTTATTAGGACCCAACTAAAATGTCACAAAGTAGTGATAGTATTGTTTAGTACTTTGTGACATTTTAGTTGGCCCTAAACAAACCCTATTGTGTTTCTTCTGGTTAATGAAAATATGACTCCGGACTGGTCCAATGCCACACAAGTCCCGCTTAAGTTGATTCTGGCCAATCTTCAGCTAAATATTTCCTCCACCCAAGTAGTTGTACTCAAGCTAATGTTTGTGTATCATTTTATACAAGAAAAGCAAGCCAGGATATCCTGCACACAAATAATTCATCCATTTTGCATATTGAGGATGTTCATTATCACTTTCTCTTATGTTCAGCTAACCAATGTGGCTTCAAGAACAAGCAAATCCCAGCTTCTCTTCCAGTGAACAAGGAGGTATCTATTGAAGGGGAGGACCAGGGGGGCTCTGCCTTGAGAAGCACCTGGCCAAACTTACTGTTGCTGGACAGCAACTAATAAAATCATGTGAAGTAGAAACAGGAAGTTGATGAGGAGCTAACTAAGGTAATTTACATGTACTTGAACAAAACAGCATTTTCATTCTGTTTATGGATCTATGT
The DNA here is from genome assembly GCA_026170595.1 of Plestiodon gilberti rubricaudatus. Lineage (NCBI taxonomy): Eukaryota > Metazoa > Chordata > Lepidosauria > Squamata > Scincidae > Plestiodon > Plestiodon gilberti. The sequence continues at coordinate 38,757,054 of JANXHW010000001.1, forward strand.
AGCTCCAGTCTGTCACTGTCACTACTTTATGTACCACTTAAATCTTTCATTTTGAAAAATCTGGCATTCATTTTTCAGTTAATCTTTAGGTTCATATATGGACCCTGTTCTGCCAGGAGGAAAGGGCAAAAGAGAATCTTGTAGCTTTAACTAAGTAGAAAAGGCACGTTTAAGCCAAGTACTTAAGTGTACTTGCTTTTTTAAATATCTACATCACAAGCAGGTAACGTTACCTTCTCTTTGCCCCCAGAATCCAATGATTGGTGATATAGAAGTCCTCTGAAGTTGGAGGTTCCAATTTTAGATAACCTGGCACCCACCCCCACCCCCACTTTTCCAAAGCCTGCAGGGACAGGTCTCTTGCAGGGGTGGGGAGAATGAAGGCAGCAGAGAGCTAAGCAGAGAAGGGAACCCTGGGAAAACCAGAAGTCCTGTCATGGAGGCAGCAGGTACTGTAAGTTGGCTTCTCCTGTCAGACGGTTCATAAGAACATAAGAAGAGCCCTGCTGGATCAGGCCAAAAGCCCATCTAGTCCAGCTTCCTGTGTCACACAGTGGCCCCACCAGATGCCTCAGGGAGCACAAGACAACAAGATAACCTGTTTCCTGTTGTCACTCCCTTGCACCTGGCACAGAGAAAACCTACTTCTAAAACCAGGAGGTTGCTTATGGCTTGTAACCTGTGATGGTCTTTTCCTCCATGAATCTGTCCAAACCCCTTTTAAAGGCATCTAGGCCAGGTGCCATCACCACATCCTGTGGCAAGGAGTTCCACAGATGAATTACACGCTGGGTAAAGAAATATTTTCTTTTGTCTGTTCTAACTCTCCCTCCACTCAATTTTAGTACATGTCCCCTGGTTCTGGTGTTGTGCGAGAGGGAGAAGAATTTCCCTCTATCCACTCTCTCCATCCCATGCATAATTTTATAAGTCTCAATCATGTCCCCCCTCATGCGCCTTTTTTCTAGGCTGAAAAGCCCCAGACGCTGTAGCCTTTCCTCATAAGGGAGGTGCTCCAGCCCACGAATCATTCTGGTCGCTCTTTTCTGCACCTTTTCCAATTCAACTATATCCTTTTTGAGGTGTGGTGACCAGAACTGGACACAATACTCCAGATGTGTGGCCTTACCATCGATTTGTACAAAGGCATAATGATATTGGCCGTTTTATTCTCAATCCCTTTTTTAATGATCCCGAGCATGGAATTGGCCTTCTTCACAGCCGCCGCACACTGGGTCGACACTTTCATCGACCTGTCCACCAGCACCCCAAGATCTCTCTCTCGATCCGTCAGACAACTCAGAACCCATTAGCTTATATGTGAAGTTTTGGTTTCTTGCCAAAGTTCCCTCGATCCTGGGAGGGGCCTCCTTATGGTTAGTAGCCTGCTCATGAATCAAGGCCTATGAATGAGCAGGGCAAAGAGGCGGAGCCATGCAATAGATGTGGCTGGAGAGCAGCATATACAATAGAAGACAAAGGAAAGAGAGAAAGAGGTGGAAATGGGACTGAGTGAGAATAAGCACCATCCCTTTGGCTGAGACTGAGGGCTCAGTCCAGCCCAACTCAGCACAAGTCAGGCACAATTGAGGCCCAAGTGTGGCGTAACTGGCCTAAGATAGGGCTGAGTTAGGCTGCAACTATGCCTGAGGTAGGCAGGAGGCAAGAGCATTGGGCCAGCACCAGCCCAGAATCGAGGCAAAACTTACCGCAGAGGCAGGCAGGCTCCTGTGGTGAGGTGTCAGTCTTGTGGAAGTGAAGAGCCCCCTCCTGAGCCTGTCTGTGTGCACCTACCACAGCTGCTGCAGCGTTCGCAGCAGATGGGCAGCCACAGGTGGGCCTGCAGGCACTGGGCGTGCGACCGTCAGCTGAAGGGCAGAGGTTGTGCCAGTGCCAGCCGCCCCAGGGCACGACCCGGGGCACCTGCTGCAGGGGGGAGTGCCACTGTCCTCCTTCCTGCAGAAGGCGATGCCACCCCCAAGCCATGGTGAGGCTGCACGTGGGAGTCATGGGGGGCAGGGGTGAGAAGGGAAGGAGGGGATGGGGATGGGAACGGCACGCACAAGGGGGGTCTCATGAAGTCTGGAACCGCATCTGCCAGGACATGCCCATGCGCTGCCTGAAGCCCTGGGCCTCCAGGGCCGTGGCAATGCCCACAAAGAAGGCATCCCGGCATGCCTTCCGCTCCGTGCCCCGGCCAAGACCGAGAGATGCCTTGGGCTTGTCTGCTGCGAGCGGGAAGGGCTCACGCAGCTCATCACGCCCCCAGATGGGGCGACGTCGGCGATTCGCGGCAGGCGCTCTGGCGGGGTGGGGAGTGCCAGCGTCCATCATCAGGGAGTGGGAGGGGAGGCAGGCACACAGACAGGGGGTGCTGGGGAGGGGCACGGGTGGGTCAGAAACAGACAGACAACAAGGCTGGTGGGAGAGGGATACAGGGAGAGGGGTCTGCAGAGACCAATAGGGACACAGGGGTCACTTCGCAGATGGAGGCAATGCAGGAACGGGCGCCTCTCATGCAGACGGACTGAAGGCGGAAACGGACACCGTTGACGGGTGGACCGAGGGTGGAAACGGACGCCATTGACGGGCGGAAATGGACGCCGTTGACGGGCGGACCGAGGGCGGGTGAGAGCCCCGGTTGCCGAAAGGGCTCTTCACGGACGTGGCGGACACGAGCGGATCCAGTATGGGCATCGTGTCGCCTGTCACTGTTTGCCTGCCTGAGAGGCCCCCCAACTCCCCCCTCCCCTCTGAGCCCTGAGGGTCTGGCAGCCCCCCTGCTGTGGTCTCCCTGGGAAGGCAGTGGCAGTCCCTGGATGGGAGTCATGCAGGGGCTTGTGTGCTGGGCGCTGTCTCTGTGTGTGTGGGGCAATGCTTGTGTTACATTGGGGACATGTTGTTCAAGGGGCCTTTGCCCAAGGGGCATCTTTATTGTTCTGGAACATTGGCAGAGATGGCCAGGCGAGGCTGCCAGGGGTAGGCACAGCAGCCACTCAGAACGTAGCAGCAGCAGCAGGCGTGCCCCATGGACCTGGAGACGCAGGCTCTTCCCCTGTGGAACCACAGCCTGCTCCATAGAAAGGGGAGGGACATCAAGTAGGCAGCCAGGGAGGTGGAGCAGCAGCAGCAGCAGCTGAGATGGGTTGCAGGGCAGGCTCCCAGACCTCTGGCAGCATCGAGGCAGACGACCATGGGGCAACCAGACTGCAGGCCCAGGGGTGCTCCCCGGAAGGTAGGCGGTAGTGGACATTCCTGGGGAGACAGAAACAAGGGGGTGTTCCATGGCAGCTGGTGTGTGGTAGCAATCGCCACTGAAGGAATGCCAGTGTGCCGGTTGCAAAGGCCTGCAGGGAGAGAAATCAAACACAGCTGAGAGGTGTGACACACATAGCATGGTCTGCGCTCCTTCCCTGGGTGTAAGGTGAGCATGATCCTGTAAGGGAAAAGGGTCAAAGAGAGAGACAACAACACAACAACGTGTGGGTCACAACCATGGCAAACCTAGCAATACTGACCTGTCAGTAGACCCTGTGGAGAAAAGGGGGGGGGGGGAACAGCTGGTGTCTACATAAGGCTAACAGTTCCACACTTGTGGCATTGTGTGCTCACATTACTACAGGCAGCAATCAGACACAACAGTGGTCAAGAGGCATGTATCCTATATATCATAGCAGGCTATGCAGGCAGCTATCAGACAAGACATTGGTAAAGAGGCATTTCAGAGAAGGCATTGCAGGCAGCTATGAGACAAGACATTGGTAAAGAGGCATATCATGGCAGGCATTGCAGGCAGCTATGAGACAAGACATTGGTAAAGAGGCATGTATCCTACCTATATTTCTATATGCAAAGAGGCAAAAGTCAGAACTCATGTCAGCATGTTCCCTGCTCTTACCTGCACTTACCTGCTGGTGTTGTTGCCTGGGGGGGGGGAAGAGAGGGGCTGGGAGAAAGACATGGGTTAGCAAACACTGGCATGGAGGCAGCTGCCCAGGCACAGCTGTAAACAGTTTGGCCACAGCCTGAACAGCCCTCTCTGCCCTAGAGGGGGGCAGAGAGGAGAGAGGAGGAGAGAAGAGAGAAGTAGGGTGTTTGTGAATTTTGCCCTCCACCGACAAAGTCCCACTTTGTGGCTGCTGGGGGACAGGACCCCACGCCACGTGCTCAGAGAGAGAGAGAGAGAGAGAGAGAGAGAGAATGGAGGCCTGGGGCTGGGCTTTTGTGGGAGAGGCTGGGTGCGGCTGAGTGCTGATAGGGTAACTATCTGTGTCCGGTTCCAGAGTTATGCCACAGCTATTCCGTCCTAACTCAGGCATTACTCAGGAGTAGGGTGTTAGAACTTTTCAGGAGAGGGCTGGAGTGGGTAAGGTAAAATGGCTCCTATGGGTCTCCTCAAATTTGAGTCCACCTTTTTTGTCAACCTAAATTTTGTGCCGTAGTTGTGCTCAAGGGGGTGTGTCGGAGCTCGCCAGTGTCTGGAATCCGACCCAAATTCGTAACCGCCCCGTCACGCCCCCGTGACGCCCATGGAACGCCCACTCTTAGGCCGAAGTTGTGCCAGAATTGTGCCGGCGCCCATAGTGCGCATGCGCGCAACGTCCGTCGAAAATTCGTCCTACACCCGTCACAATTGCAGCACAAATTCGGCCTCTCCAGCACAATTCACTCCCAACTCGAGCCTAAAGCACTTAGGCTGCTTTTGTGCCTGAATTGTGCCGCTGAGGCCTTAGGCTGGACTGGGCTGTAAAGAATCTTAATACCATTGATTCATGTTTCTCTCATGGATTCACCATTTAAAAGCCACTTGTGCTAGTGTCTATCATAAAATGTTATGAGATTTTCAGCCCAGTCCAACATAACTTCCCCAGCGCCAATGCAACCACGCAAATGGGGCATGTGCTGCATTCCATGGGGATTTTTTTTAGTCCCAGAGGCCTCCTCAAAGTAAGGGAACATTTGTTCCCTTGTCCTGGAGCAATCCTCTGCTGCCCCAATGAGTCTATTCGGACCTATGTCAATTATTTTGCTGGCGCAAGTCCAAGTGGACCTGGGTGTGTGGAACGTGGCCAGGATGGGGGATAGGATATTGGTGGAGCCACCGATAACCACCCCCTTCCTGGCCTCAGCACACCACCATCCCTGCCCTGGTCTTAGGCCTGTTCTTCCCCCTCCCTGCCTCATTCCACCCCCCACCCACCCCCTGTGCCAGTGTACTGGCGCTGTTGCTCTCACGGTAGCCACTGTTGCCCAGCTGCCCTCACCATGTATGGTAGTAGCCCAGCTGTGCTCTATGGTGCTTTGCATTTTGCGACCGCCGTAAAGTGCACTGCATCATCGGAAAATGCATTCTGCCAACACAGCAGCAGGATACGATTGAGGCCACAATGTCATCAGTACCCACCTGCTCAAGCAGTCTTAAATTATCCTCTGCTGATGAAGATTTTGAATTGACTTACAGCAGCGGTGGGGAACCTCCGGCCCCAGGGCCGGTTCAGGCCCCCGAGGCCATCCGGTCCGGCCCCCGGAGAGATTGCCGGGAGGCCACCCAACAGGCCCCTGGAGGCTTCGCCGGGTCCGCGCGTCACCTCCGGAGGCCAGGAGAGGGCCTTTGCATGTCCTCCCCGGCCGCTGCCTCGACCCCTTCTCACCAGGCCGTTGGCCATTTTGCACATGTGTACCACACCGATGAGGGCAAGTTCTTGCCCTCATCGGCATGGTACGCCGGAGGTGATGCGCGGACCCGGCGGTGGCTTCGGACGGTGAGTGCGGAGCCTCCGGAGGCCGATGGGGGGGCGGGGAAAAAATTTAATTAAATAAATAAAAATGGCGCCCACCCTTACGGCCGGCCCTCAAGCAAATTTCTAATATTTAAAACGGCCCTCGCCAGGGAAAAGGTTCCCCGCCCCTGACTTACAGCATCTGGATCTTCTTTCCTCAAATTCTAGCTTCTATGCAGGAGGCTTCGCCCCAATGTAGCATACAATGTTTTTTTCTTTCATAGATCCATTATCTCCTCATCATTTCCCAAAGGTCCTTGCGAAGCAGCAATAGTTAGACCCCCCTGCCCTTTCCTACAAGTTTGTGCAGTGTCCCTGGTATGCAGCAGTACACATTCTGAAAGGTAGCCATAGCAGAAGAAGATTCGTAACACAGAGGAAAAAAACATTATTCCCAAGAGAATCATTGTCTGCCAACAAAGCATGGAAGGTTATCTGTTCAAGGGTGACCAAAGAAAACATACCCATTCTGTTGCTCTTAAGCTTGTCACACATGGGTTGGATTCTTCCACAATCTGCACTGGAAAATTACAGAAGATTTTTCAGGACTTTAAAAGGTTTCTTCTGAGATGATGTATGTAGATTTGCTACAAAAAAAAAACCCATAAGAAGTATAATCTGACATTTTATATCATCAAAATGTTTATTAAAACTTCAAGAGCAACTCACTATTTTGTGCACTATAAAATATATGTATTACAATCAAACCCAGGGACTGAAAGTTGTACAGAAGTTCAAACTCTTGTCCACTTTTTAGATTGCCCAAGCATTTATTGCCAAGCATTTTTAGATTGCTCTAGAGAACAGAAGCGGAGTGGGGCGGGGTGGTGGTGGCCCCACAGTGGAATGCGGGGGGGGGGGGTCGGGCTCCAGGCGGAAGGCAGGCAGGGGGGGGTCAAAGTGGTAGCCGGCGGGTTGAATTGGGCCGTTTCGGCAGCGTGAGCGGGCGGATGGGTAGCGGCAACGGGTTTGGCCTGCCCTGCGCCTCTGTTTGCTGGAAAAACAGCTGCAGCGGTGATGTCACTTCCGGTGTGGGTGGGCTGTCGGAGCGCCACACTGCTAGAGAGGATTGGTCTGTAAATAGAATATTAGCCGAGCATTAAATCAGTAAGACTAAGGTTAGGACATGGGCATCCCAATCCTGCCTAGGGCAGCTGCAGTATGCAAAAGCGCACTGTGCTGGATCCTAGACAGAATCAGGCCAGCACCAGCAGGGCTGGGGCACACCTCAGGAGAAATGGACTTTATGAAGTATATCAGTATACCAAAGTATATGAAGTATACCAAAGACATAATTTTCCTCCTACCACTACACAGCTCCTTTCTATCTCCAAATGGTGGGGAAATTGGAAATTTGTGTTCAGACTAAAGCATGTGGACATTTTATGAATACAGTATTCTGAGTGTTGAATTTGAGTTCACTTGGTAAAACGTTCAGGGTGCATGATAATGTACTGCTTGAGGCTCGAGCAGATCTGCTCCATGTAGTTCAACTTAGTGTGCAGGCAGTTTCAGTTTCAGTCTCTAATTAAAGGGGCTATAGCCTATTAAAAACATTGGAGAGCTGCTGCCAGCCAGAGTAACTAATTCTGGCCTAGAAGGACCAGTGGTCTGACTCAGCATTAGCTGGTCTAGTATAATGCTATGAGAATGATCTGCAAATCAGGACTACGTACTTCAGTTTGAAGCTCGCCTCTGCCATGAGCTCACTAGCTGACCTTAGGCTAGCCACTCCTCTTAGCCCTAGGTAAAGGTAAAGGTATCCCCTGCTCGAAAGCCAGTCGTGTCTAACTCTAGGGTGCAGTGCTCCTCTCCGTTTCTAAACCTGCAGAGCCAGCGCTGTCCGAAGACGCTTCCATGGTTATGTGGCTGGTATGACTATTGAAACACTGTTACCTTCCTGCTGCAGCAGTACCTATTTATCTACTGGCAATTTCTTGCTTTCAAACTGCTAGGTCGGCAGGAGCTGGGACAGGAGACGGAAGCTCACTCCGTCGCGTGGCACACTCAGGTCTCGAACTGCTGTCCTACCGACCTTCTGGTCTGCAGTTCAGCATCTTAACCACTAAGCCACCGTGGTCCCTTCCCTTTTAGTCCTACAGGGCTAATACCGTATTGTCTCGAGTATAAGACGCACCTGATTATAAGACGCACCCTTAAAGTTTGGTGCTATTAAATTTTTTTAATTAAATCACTGGCATTATTGCAACAGCCTGATTATAAGATGCACCCCTAGTTTAAAAACTTAAATTAGGAAAAAAAAGTGAGTCTTATACTCAGACCAATACGGTAATACTTATCTTACAAACTGCTGTAGGAACCATCAAGAGAATACAGACAAAGCACTTTGAACCCTCAGGAAGGGGTATACAAACATTAAGCAGTTGTAATACAAGGCAACTTCCTAAATTCAGTAATACGTACATGTAATCTGAGCTTTTTGCAGTTCTTCAGACCAGGCTTTGTGGTGCAACAATGTGAAGGCATTTCTTTTATCTAATATTTCATGCCTTTTCTTAAGAAGTTTAGTGCCAACAAGTGTAACACGTAAGGACTTGTATGCAATGTTTTGGCTGCTTAGTTGTACTTGAACTGACTTAGCACATACAGTCTCTTCAACCTCCGCATCAACTGTGCTGTCCTCCCACTGATTCCTGCTGGTCCAGGCACCACACCAGGGAAATTACAGGGAGAACACGAGAGCATACCAGGGACACTGCACAAACTGGTAGGAAAGGACACAGGGAGGTCTAACTATTGCTGCTTCGCAAGGACCTTTGGGAATTGATGAGGAGATAATGGATCTATGAAAGAAAAAACATTCCATACTGAGGAATGTTACACAAACTGCTGCAGTGTCCTTATATGAACATGACAAGCACTTTGCTTCTAAACCAGCAGCAGTAAAGGAAAGCCTTCAGAGCTGGCCCAAGACCTCCTGACACCTGAGGCAGCATGCCAAGTACTGCCCCCTTGTTCAATGAAATGCCAGCCTCTGCTCCTCCCGCTCCCTCAATGTTCAATGAAATGCCAGCTCAACACTCCCCTCCCCTCCACATTTCCTCTTCCTCTCTGTCTCCATCTTCCTTTCCAATCCAGGGAGTGGAAGAAGGAGCAGGTCCCAAAATTTGTTCCCAACCTTTCCAGTTTAAAAGGTCTCAGGTAGCAAAGTCTAGGAAAAGCCTCTGCCTCTGATTCGGGAGAGCCACTGCCAATCACAGCACACTGTACTGAGCTGGGTGGTCAGAATCAACATAATGTAACTGTACATTATCAATGCACACAACTGTCAACATCAAATATTCAAAAGCCAGGGAGGAAAATCACAGAAGGATGTCTGACTGCAAAGGAAACCTTTGAGTGATTTGAAGTTATGAGCTAGGCTATGTTTTCTGAAGATAATATGGTTGGATTTTTCAATAGATCTATTGTTTCCTTGACCTTTAGATCAAATAACAGTCATGTGTCCAGGATTTTTGCGGTCACTCTGTGGGATAGAAAGTAGAAACATAGGAAGCTGCCATATACTGAGCCAAACCATTGGTCCATCTAGCTCAGTACTGTTGATATTGGCTGGCAGCCGTGGCCAATATTTTCCTCTGCCTTACCTGTAGAGAGATTGTGGGTGAGAATGTTGTGGCCAGGAGATTGAACTTGGAACATCCTGCATGCAAATCATGTGCTACAGCCCCTCCCTGAGCAAGGAGCAACCAGTTTATGAAAATAATAATCAGAGACGTCGCTATGGTGGAGGCGGTACTGTAATCTCCAGCCACACAGTTCTACTCTACGTTACGAAGTGGCCCCGCCCCTTCGCCGTCGGAGCCATTCAGAGCAGCGAAGGCAACGCGCAGGAGACTCATGCAGGAGACAACGAAGGAGCGTTGCCTTCACTGCTCTGAATGGCTCTGACGGCGAGGGGGCGGGGCCACTTCGTAACGTAGAGTAGAACTGTGCTGAACATACAGTACTGCCCCCACCGTAGCGACACCTCTGATAATAATCTCATTACCTTCTGAATGATAAGGGTGAGACTTTAGGATACCTTTATCCTAACATTAAGGTACAAATATAAGAAGAGTCCTGCTGGACCGTTTTCCACAGCAGCCCACTCACCTCTGCTGCACTCTAGAACTAAACTAATCTAAACTCTTTCTCTTTCAGACATTGAAGAGAACATTAAATCAACAGCTCTGCATATATGCATACAATGCATCTCCTAAGCGGAGGCAAATAAGGTAATATTAGTTTAAATTCAATCATAAAGCAAACGTTGTTTTGCTGCTATCGCTCTATATACACAGGATTCTATTTGAAAGACATTTGAACACAACATTTGAAAGAATGTGCCCAATTTCAGGTGCTTGTAATTGCTATATTATACCACACGCCGCCCTGTAGCCGGAAGGAAACAGCGTGCGCACGAAGCCGCGGCGTGCCGGCTACACAGGAGGACAGTTATGGCGGCGGCCCGAAAGAGCCCAAAGGAGTGCCGTCCATGGCTTCCCCTTTCAAGTCATGAAATGTATGTTGTATTGGGACACACACAGGGCAGGGGAGAGAAGAAAGAGAAGCTGCTTAAGAGTGTGAGTGTTTGGAGCAGAAAAAAGCAGACAGTAATGTCTAGTTGCCGTGGCAATTTTGATACCCCCCCCCAAGTATAGGGGGGAATAAATAAATAATATGCAATTTTGACACCCTCAAAAATTTGTGCCTCCGCCAAAGTCAGCGCTGGGGAGTATAGGGGGGTTAAAATATGAGGGGGAGCAAAAATGGGGGGAGGCGCCTCCCCCCTCCCCCCACCGGTCCATGGAAAAATTGTCTTCCACGAAACCGGGCCCTGGGGTAAAAAAGGTTGGGGACCGCTGGTGTAGAGGACCACAAGGTGATGCCCAGTGGGTAAAATGTGAGGTTATATGCTAAAAAATTCTACATTTCAATCCAAGCCCTACCAGTGACTCAATTACATGACCTTAGGCCTCAGCATAAATTCATTGTGGTTCACTTTCCCCTTGTTTAAACTGGAGTTAATAATCCTTCCCTGCCTCATAGCACTATTGCAGGGATTCTTTAATCAGCGTTTGTGCAGTAGTTGGAACAAAAAATATCCTTCTTAAGTACTGCATAAATGCCGCTGACAATTATTAGCATAATACAAACACCCACACAGGCAATTAAATCAGGTGTTATCCTTAATGCCCGTGTCAACAGCCTTAACGGTTCTCTGCCATTGGGCGGCTTTAAATAGATGCGGGCAAAGAAAATGTTGGCCATACGAGCTGTTTTGAGCTCCATGTAAATGTTTGGGGTTAAATAACTTCTGTTAGGCTATGAAACCCAGAACAAGGGTTATGGCAATTGAGACTGGAAAGAGGGGAGAGCTACCTGTGCAGAATGTGCAAAGAAAAGTAGGCAGAGCAAGTAGCCTCTTGCTCTGGAATTTCACAAGTGGCACATTTCCTGCATCAATTGTGCATATATTTCCAGAGGTCAATATTATGTTAGTAGTATTGCTTTTGGTCAGAGGCACTGATTGTGGACATTAATACTTAGAGGAGTTAATGCCAGTCATGCAAGGCTGGCAGATGTCTCAGGCAGCAGACTGGCAGAGGGGGGCTCCCACGTCTGTCTGCCCACTCACCTCCATTGCACCTCCTCCTCCTATTTCTTGGTCTGGAAAAGGCAGAAAGAACAGAAGAGGAAGGGTGGAGAGTGGTCAGCTAGGTGTGTCTCCAATGCTGTTGTCTACCACCCTTCTCTCCTCCACACTTCCTCTTCCACTCCATCTCCCGCTTCCTTTTCCAGTCCAGGGAGTGGGAGGAGCAGAGACTTGCACATCACCAGCTAAGGCTGGGCAGCAGTTGGCATGTCGCCTCAGACCCAGAAGGTCTGTGCAGTTATGATTACAGCATCCATGATTACAGCAGTGCAGTGTGAAGCAGTTTGCTAATAGCTACTGCCAGCGGGTGGCCAGCGGGTGGCGCAGTGGGTTAAACCGCTGAACCATGAGCTGTCAATCTAAAGGTCGGCTGTTCAAATCTGCGACAGGGTGAGCTCTCGTTGCTTGGCCAGCTCCTGCCAACCTAGCAGTTCCAAAGCATGTTAATGCGAGTAGATAAATAGGTACCGCTTGCGGGAAGGTAAACAGCGCTCCGTGTTCCAGCTGCATGCTACGTGCTGCAGCAAGGAGAGTCATGCCGGCCACATGACCACGGAGGCGTCTTGGGACAACGCTGGCTCTTCAGCTTTGAAATGGGGATGAGCACCACACCCTAGAGTCGGACACGACTGGATTTAATTGTCAGGGGTCACCTTCACCTTTACCTTACTTCTGACCACTGCTGAAAGGTGATCAAGATGGTGGTAGAGGAATCCCCATCCTTTCCAGAAAATGTCAGGAGGTAGCAGCAGAATCGGGGCACTGCAGTCAGCTCTGTGCCGCCACCGCCATCATCCAACAGTTTCTGGTAGGGATAGGAGATTCCTTCCCCATTCAATCACCTTGCAGCAGCGGCCAGTCATTCCTACTAGAAAACCACTTCGCCACCTGCTGCTGAATTATTTCATTTGATTTATTGTTTAAAAAGATTTATATCCCACCTCACATGAACAATGTATGTATCTAAAGCAGTGTACAATACAAAACACAATAAAATACAAAAATCAAAACACCATAAAAGCAGTAAAATAAAATTATTTTTATTATCGATACACAACACAGTGAATGTCAGCATCCATAGATGAATACCAACAAACCCAGATTCCCACACACATACTGTGAATGTCCAAAAACTTTTAAAAAAAACAATGAATGCAGCACCACTAACAATGCAATATAATGTATTTCTACTCAGAAGTAAGCCCCACTGAGTTTAATGGAAATTGCAACCCAAACCTATTTGGCTCTACCGCTGCCGGAACTAGTGTTCTAGCAGCAGTAGATTCTTTACGGCCATCGTAGACAGCGCTCCAGCAGCGCATGAAACTGCATGCCTCCAGAGAAACTAGAGTAGCGTCATGCATGGCGGTGGGTAAAGGAGCACCTGTTGACGATGGTGAGCCAGAGAGGAGGACAAGATGGGGTGGGGGAGGGCAGATCAGGGGAAGGAGAACTCAGAGTTGCTGTCGGACATGCTCAGAAGGCGTGTGCAGCCACGGTTGTACAAATAGAACATTATTGTAAAAATCCCTACCTGGGTTTAGAAAAGCCTGCCTGTGTAAATCGCCTTGAATAAAGTCTGAGGAGAAATCTGATTACAAGAAAGGCAGTATATAAATACAGATATTATTATTATTATTATTATTATTATTATTATTATTATTATTAATACCAGTGACTGCTATCATTTACAAAATTAATCTAGCAGTTTGAACATTCACATGCATACGTTGACTTCTACCATATTTGCATAATCACCAGCATACTGTAGTACCTCCAGATGAGTATACTACTAGGGCTAGTGGACACTCCAAATGAGATAAATAAGGGTAATTGTTGATGTAACAAGGTGCTATTTTCTTACCATTGATGGTACCTGACTTAAGTACCTTTCAGACTCATGTATATGGCCTTTTTCCCAATAGTTCTGATGGTGTGTGCTTGCTGTCCATTGTGCATACATAGCTAAGTACAAATGTATGTTGTAAATATTATGGCACCCACAAGAGCATGTACTGTATATGACCAATGAATGATGCTTCCACACTGGTACTGCAAGATACGTTATGATCCAGTCCTTCTCACTCATGAAGAAGCACCTAAAGGTGATCTCACATTTTTTTCCAGTTAACAGTTGCAATTGTGTGTCACGTCCTCTCTCTCCTTTGACCTCTTTCCCTTTCTCATTTCTAGTGCATTTATTTAGATGGTTAGCCTATGTACAGGACTCCTTTGTTTTTATTCTATGGGTTAGAATAGATCCTAACAACCTTTTCCATGAATGGAAGAAGCTCTGTCTGGGCAAGGGGAGACAGGGTGATTTTATACACCACATGTGACTAGTGATGTGATGCCCTATTATTATTCATTTCACAAGCAATGAAACAGGCAATAGATAGTACAGAGCAATGCCTTCAGGCCCAGCCCAAGCTGAAACTGTGTCCAAATTCCATCTCCCACTTCCTTTTTTGGCACACATCACATTGTCATGTTTCACTGCCGTTGCCACTGTCACTACCTAATCCACTGACCACAGCTTCTTCAAAACTGGTTGGGTAGGGAGGATCTTAGGAGTCTTTTCCACTCCCAAGACCTTCCCCACCTGCCCAACATTGAAGGAATGGGAGACAAAGGAGGAGAGGAGGGGAAGAACCGGTGTATAGTGATGATGAAGTGATGATGAAGATCCTAGAAGGAGAGCTGGTAAAGCACCTTGTATTGTAATGGCGCTATATGAATAATAATTGTCATTTTTTATGCATCAACCCAATAAATCAATTCAAATTAATTGGTACAATTAAAATATAGAGCCCAACTAATCAGGCATTGCAGCTTTGCCATTCCACATTTCATCAGTGGCAGCACCAGGAAAAAATATGGAAGGTGCAGAATGGGCAAAGTGCTCTTATGGGAAACAACATTTGTCCCACATATTAGATTTCTGAAAGAAAAATAATGGTGTAGTTCACATGTAACATTCCAAGGTATGCAACAAGTGATTTGCCTTCAAGTTACCACAGGAATGGGGGAGTGGCAGGGGAATGAGTCACTAGTCTGACAGGTGTTTGCCCCCCTGGCCCCCTCTGGCGCTGTCTACACATGTCATCTCCCTTCACTAAGCCAGCCTTCAATAAGCCCTGTAGCTCTCTTCTCATGACTCTCCTGTTTGTGGCTTGGCTTCTTCTTCCCTCAGCAAAGCAGTCCTCTCATTGGGAAATGTGAGATCACCCAGAAGACTCTGCAACATTGCATGTGTCTCTGGGGTGATCTCCCATATCTGGTGGGTGGGGTGCTGAGAGGTCAACTGGGGCCTCTCAAAGGCCTGCAACTCTTCCATGCTCCTTTTTGTCTTGCCAGCTTCAGTGCGGATAAAGAATTGCATGAGAGAAGTACTCCACACCCTCTAGGGGAGAGTCAACATAATGGGATAGAAAATACCGGTAATTGAAACACTTTTCCCTACATAAAGTTCCCAACCAACCTCCATTCAGAGGCAACCTTTTTTCTTTCTTTTAAAAAAAATATGCTAGTAAAGGCTAGCTTGGGAAAGTCCTAGAGTGTTTTGATTCTACATCTGGCTCTGTTTAACCAATGGGTAGTTCATGAAGAAGACAGCAAGTATCAAGTGTTGGATTTGGAGCAACGCCACCTGCAGGACTCTGGAGGGCACTGTACTGTCCAGTCACCTGAGACCATCTACCTACCCTCTCTGTGGTTCTTGCTGGAGGTGTGGTCCTTAACTATTTCCTTCCTCTCCTCCTTCTCAGACCCTTATTACTCTGCTACTTTCCCTTTTCCCTTCCAACATCTAGACCTGTTTATTTTAAAAAGTGTTTGTCATTGAAATACCTGGTTTTGGACTTCTAGGAGGATACATCTGGGAAGGCACAGTTGAGTTGTTTTATTAAATATATTATTTTAGTATGTTGTTATTGTTATTTGCTCCACCTGCCAGTCTGCTGCCTGAGGTGACCACCTCAGTCGACTTCATGGATGGGCTGGCCCTGGAGGCAGGGTCCGCTTCAGAGCAAGGCATGATTTTGTGTGCATGAAAGAGACAAAAAACAGAACGAGACAAGCGCCCACTAGCGCCGAGGAGATGCCAAAATGTCAGCTGTTTCTCTCCTCCCCGCATGCGAGAAGTTTTAAGCTGTACTGAAGTGTGAGAGGTTATAATTTGAGCTTATTAAAATGTGTGAAGGGGGTTGTCTGAGAGTCCTTGCCTGCATATTTTTGTAACAGGTGGAGAAATATCTGGATTTATCTAGTAAGCTCTAATTTTGTGTGTGTTATATCGCCAGGGTTTTGTTCTCTCTCTCTCTCTCTCCCCCCCCCCAATCTGTTTGTTAAACAAACAATGCAGAAGTTCATGACCCAAATGTTTGGCTGTGACGCCATCGGGTCAACACCATGCTTCTGGCTCAGCATGCTGTGCCTTCCCAGCTCTGGACCTCAGCGCACATCACTGCTTTCTTTGCTCTGTGGTGAAAAACCTTCCCTGTCCCAAATTGAGCTACTAAATAATGTATATATTTGTGTATTAGACCCCACCTTTCCACTCTTGTGAGAGCTCAAACCACCTTACATAGATGCAATAAAACAATGCAATAAAAATACAACAATCAACACAAAAATACTAAGATATAAAAAAAGCAGCCATAAAACAAGCCCTAACTAAAAGTCAGGCAGTATAAAAAAAAATCTTAAGATGTTTATGAGGGGGAGAGAACTCTGGAGAAAATTCTGCAAGCCAAAGGGCACAACCGAAGAGGCCCTGTTGTGGGGGCCCATCAGTAGAACATCAAAAGGTGACAGCACCTGCAACCGGACCGCCTGAGAAGGAGACATTTAGGGCTTAATAGGTCATCACCAGCACTTTGAATTGTCCCCTGAAATATACAGGCAGGCAATGTAGATAAATTAAGAGGGACTTACTTGGCATAGTCACAAGCCCTAGCTCCCATAAGGAGCACAACTGTACTACATAGAGTGCATTGCAATAGTCCAATCTAGATATTATATTTACCAATGCATGAGTAACCACAGCAAGGTTCATTCAATCCAGGAATGGGTGCAGTTGGCAAACCAGTCATGGCCGAGAATTGACAATCCAGAATCAGCTGGATCCAGGAGCATCCCCAACCTATAGACTTCCTCCTTCAAGTACTACCCTATCAAGAACAGGATGAGAGTCTTTATCCCAAGTCATTGGAATGGTCTCTTTACTAATAGTGCCTCTGCCATTGGGGGCCAGTATATGGTCTATTTTTAGGCAGAAAAGTCTTTCATCCCAGAAAGCACCAGGTTAGTACACCCCTCCTACTGGTACTGACACACATCTACAGTGGACACTGCTGCCCAGAGTCCAAGGCAGCGAAGGATGCCCAGGCGACCATGCCTTGACCAGTAAGTCTTTTTGCATATACTACTCTTTATTTATTTATTTATTTAAAGGATTTTTACCCCGCCTTTCTCCCGATAAGGGCAATCAAGCGGCTTACAATTAAAACATGTTAAAATACATAATAAATAAAAATAATTAAAACAGGTAATTAAAACAATTAAAACAAACAAACCCCAGTGGGTCACCTTATGATTACATTTATTAAAAAGCCAGCCCACCATGTCAGCCATCGAACGCCAACCTGAATGTAAACGACTTGAGAACCAGCCGAAAGGTCTCTAAGGAGGCCTTTTGGGTCTGCTATCCCTTTTATCCCTTTTGGGTCTGTTAACACCTGTTTCAAGTAAACTTCCTCTTTGATCTTTAATCTGCCTGGCCTAGTTAACTCAGCAAAGTAGATGTTGCCTCATTCCTGTTGGCAGCTAACCCTATGCTACTGCATCTGTTTTTGGGGAACCACCTGGAACTCTGGGGTTCCGGCCACACAACTGTGAAGGAGAATCTCCAAAGTTCTCCAAGGACTCCCCCCCCCCGCCATCTGGTTTTAGCTTTGGTTATGGCAGCGATTACTACTATTTTGTACCAGAATAAAGGTGAGGTGGGAGAGGACCATGGGTGCTAGATGCAGGTGTGCCCCCCCCCCCAATGATCACAGCCTTAAAAACAGAAACACCAGGCCTTTGGTTCACAGCTCCAACATGTCAAACTGTTTAAAAATGTAGTAGGATTGAAACTCCCAAACAGGATAAAATCAAGTATTTATGTTTAAAAAGCAAGTTAAAAACTATAAACAACAAAGTTAAAAACAAACTACAGCACAATGTTTAAAAATGTTCCCTTGCTGCTTTTAAGCTGGCTGGTCTGGATTGCTTTCTGTTTATTTTCCACTAATGTGAACATTTTCCACCTCTTTCAAACTAATCCAATTCTTTCTGTATCTGGAGACAACCTAGAATTCATCAGATAGCTGTTATCTCAGTTGCCTTGCAACATGGAGTGCTGTCCTTTTGAGGATACTTAAAGGTAAAGTGCTTATTGCATTCTTGAGATGATATCACCAGGTTGGAGTTCAAATCCATGTTGACTATAAATAGCTGTTAAATGAAGTAGCACAAACCTGGAGATGTTATCAAACATTGCTGCAGTCCTCTGTGTGTGTGTCTGAAAAGGAGTTAACTGAAGCTGCCTGTCCAAAACCTTGTTTGACTTAGGTTATTTGGTAACAATGCTAGAAGTGTTTGGACATTGCCTCCAGTGGGATTTGCTCTTTAGGGGAGCCCAGGCTTTGCTGTGTTTACTATTAAAGCCAAATTAACATTATGTTAAGGCTTAAGCCCAACATTAATTGGCCAACTTCATCTTGTCCCTGTAGTGTAAAATAACAGCATCTCAGGACTCCAGTATGTGTTGGGGGGTAATGTTTGCCCCTGTAACATTTTCCCACTGAAAATCACCCCCTGAAGTAATTGTGTGCCCTCAGAATGGCAATTTGTTTAAATTAGAGGGATTTTGCACTGGGAAAACAGCCATTGGGCTGTTATTTTCTCATTTGCATTTATCCAGGTCATATTTCTCAAAGTCTGCTTTAAAAAGAAAAAAGAAAAAAAGGAATTGCCATTATTGTGCTTCATATCATATGTCTATGGTGTAAGGCTGAACAAAAGACTTCACCCTCTATTGTTCATCTGTGTTCATTGTAATTAAGCCACATCCCGCTTAGCTTGCTGGCAAATAATCCATCAGTCTTGCCTAGCAAAGTTTCTCTTAACTGATTAACAAAAGAACTGAGATCTTGATAGCCAATCAGGTTCTATAAGATTTTCTTTAACGGCATAATCCTGCACAAGTATGTGCAGCCTGCCTAAAGGGCTGACCGCTGCATCCTGCGCAGTTCCTGGGCCGTGCCGGCGCAGCCCAGGAGCACCTCAGGGGAAGGAGACGTTTGTAGATCGGTGTGGGCAGACCCGAGGGGCCTCCTCAGCTCTGGAGCTGGCGTGCAGCCAGGGAGACCATGTAAGGCCGGCCTGGGCTGCAACAGGGTGCTGAATATTGCCACTGATATCCATGCCTCCTCCCAGCCTGGTCAATGGCCCTCCCTCTCTGCACCTGCCTGCCCGTCTCTGTGCTGACCAGCACGGAACTTACCTGCGGCAGCCAGCACTGGGTTGGTCCAATGGCCAAGTGAGTGGCGCCGGCCTCCACGCTGGCGCCACTTACTTGCGAGGTGTCAAACGTGCCTTACAGCATGTTTACAACACCTTAGGCTGGCACCGCGCCAGCCTAGGGCTACGCTGGATTGGACTATAATCGGCTGACAGCCACACTCTTATGCATGTCTACTCAGAAGTCTCATGGAGTGCAGTAGGACTTACTCCCAGGAAAGTGTGTATATTGCAGCCTAAATTAAAGAAGCGGCGCTTCACTTTAATCTAAGAATGTCACCTCATAGGCAGCTTTTGCTCAGATGCAGTAACGTTAGTCTTAGTCTGGCATTCATTCAAATGAAATGTAGAAGGGGTTGATGATGTGCCTGCTGTTACTAAACCCAGTCTCCACTCGGTCAGCTGTAGTATACATTTGCACAGAGTCTACACATATACATCTGTCCATTTATTGACTCTCATATGCATGCTCTATGACAGTTTTTCTCAAACTGTGGGTCGGGTCGGGACCCACTTGGTGGGTCGCAACCTGATTTCTGGTGGGTCCCAGGTGATGGAAAGATCAGATAACTAATTATCTCAAGCCCTGAGGTTATTCAAAAATCAGATAGCTGCTAATTGCCCTTCAAAGAGCTGAGCTTCTGCAGTTTGCAAGTAACGGAGCTCCTGCAGTTTGCAAGCTTATGTAAATATAGGGAGATAAACGTTTGAGCATCTTTTTTTTCTGGTGTGTGTTTTTCCAAGCCTGTCAATGACAGGTAGTGGTGGCAGATGAAGACTGGGGTCGTATAACTAAGTCCCTCAAGCCTGGAGGCTGTTAGGGTTGCCTCATTACAAGAAATGGCTTGAGTTCTTTGCAAATAAATGAATAAATAAAATATTATTTGTAAATTAAATAAATAAAAATATTTATTTCTTGATCACTTTTTAAAAAAAGTCTTGTAAAGCTAGGTGGGTCCCAATAGAGTGTCATTTTAAGAAGTGGGCCCTGGTGCTAAAACGTTTGAG
Source organism: Plestiodon gilberti rubricaudatus (assembly GCA_026170595.1). Classification (NCBI taxonomy): domain Eukaryota; kingdom Metazoa; phylum Chordata; class Lepidosauria; order Squamata; family Scincidae; genus Plestiodon; species Plestiodon gilberti. Next base: position 38,777,067 of record JANXHW010000001.1, read on the forward strand.
AACCACTGCTCTATGATCTCCATTTTCCAGGGTATTGAATCACACATACAAAAAAACTGTACATGTTCAGATAGATGTACACATGTAACCTCCACGCATTCAACAAACTTGTTAAAGGCAAGGCAAGTGGGGCAAAGGCAGCAAGTGCAACTCCCTCAGCCACCTCAACATATTTATTTGCACCCAAATGAACATCTGAATGGGTTATTGTTAGGAAACCTCAATGAATGAAAGTGAAACTTACCATAACAAAGCCAAGCGCTCCAATTTGAAAGCAACCCCATTGGAGATGAGAGTTGGCAGTTGAATTAAGCTTTCCTAAAACTCCTTACAATTCAGAACTTGGCAGCTGTACTCTAATGTATCACATTATTTATTAAGTTAAAATATTTCATCCCCACCCTTCATGCTCTCAACAATAAAAATAGTTGAAAACAAAAAGTAAAGTATAATACTGTATAGGTAAAGGTGACCCCTGACAATTAAGTCCAGTTGTGTCCGACTCTAGGGTGTGGTCAGAGGCGTCGCTCTCGTGAAGCGAGGAGAGCGGATCGCCTCTAGGTGACACGCGCACACGCGTGCATGCACGCACGCGCATCGCCTCCCCTGTGTGCGTCACCTCCGATTCCGAAGACGTCCCTGGAGCTGGCTCCCGGCCTCGGAGGGGCCTTCCGAGGCTGGGAGCCGGCTCCGGAGATGTCTTCCCCGGCCGACGCGCCAGGGCCTTCTGAGGAAGGCTCTGCGTCACAACGGAATTTATACCATTTTCGTGCATGCGCAGACAGTTCCTGAGGGAAAAGGGCTGCCCTTTTCCCTCAGGAAACTGTCTGCGCATGCGCGATAAAAGGTATAAATTCCGTTGTGACGCAGATCCTTCGTCAGGAGGCCCTGGCGCATCGGCTGGGGTGGTCGCTCCAAGGCTTTCTCCCAGCCTCGGAGCCTCCGAGGCCGGGAGAAGGCCTTGGAGTTCAGCCCAGCCGGCTGCAACGGGGGGGGGGGGGGGTAGCGTCGGTGGGCGCCCGGGGCAGCGTCCCGTCGGGTCGCCCCCCTCGGAAAATCGCACCACGGCCTAGCGGCCGCGCCAAATTAAAACTTAGGGGGTGGGGGGATTAGGGTGACGCGCATTGCCCTGCCTTGGGGCAGTGTGCGTCGTAGTGACGCCGCTGGGTGTGGTGCTCATCCCCATTTCAAAGCTGAAGAGCCAGCGTTGTCCCAAGACGCCTCCGTGGTCATGTGGCCGGCATGACTCTCCTTGCCGCAGCGCGTAGCATGCGGCTGGAACACGGAGCACTGTTTACCTTCCCGCAAGCGGTACTTATTTATCTACTCGCATTAACATGCTTTGGAACTGCTAGGTTGGCAGGAGCTGGCCAAGCAACGAGAGCTCACCCCCGTCGCGGATTCGAACTGCCGACCTTTCGATCGACAGCTCATGGTTCAGCGGTTTAACCCACTGCACCACCCGCTGGCCTATATAATACTGTATACATACTTATAAATAAAATAAATTTAGAATTGTACAGTATTTATTTAAAAGCCTTTCTACCATACCTTTCCCTCTTTGGGGGACTACAAGGTAGTTTATTCAGCAATAAGAAAACAACCAATATAAAAAAGACAATAAAGCAAACAGTAGCAACAAAATCATGAAGATAATTAACAAATAAGGGAACTTAAGGATAACTTGAGTAAAGAGACAGATCTTCAACCTCAGCAGAAGGAAGACAAGTGTACTGTACAAGGCAGGGGATTCCACATGAATGGGGCCACTACTGAGAAGGACCTCTCCAGGACTGGCCCAACACCTCCTGATGCCTGAGGTGGCATGCCAAATGCCACCCCCCTTACCGGATGATGTGCCAGCCTCTGCTCTCTCCCACTCTCCAATGTTCTAGCTCAGCACTCCTCTTCCCGCCACATTTATTCATCCTCTCTGTCCCCTTCTTCCTTATCCAATCCTGGAAGGAGAAGGTGGGTTTGTGGAGGCAAGTAGGTGGACAGTGATGAGTAGCACCCACCAATCTGCTGCCAGAGGAGGTGACTTCTTCAGTTGGCCTCATGGATGGGCTGGCGCTCGACCTCTCATATGTTACTGCCAAGCCTACCAAACTTCAGACGGGAGCAGGACACATGACAGAGCCTCCTTCATTGATCAGGCAGGAGATGTGGTCTAGTGGTTGAGCTGCTGTCACTTGAAGAAACAGCTAAGACGAGACCAGTTCAAGTCAGCCAGAAGCTGCTGACAAGCTGAAGATACCGGTAACTTGTTATCCCTCTGTGAGAGAGAAGGTTGCTGTCGAGCAAGCTCGTAAGACATGTGCTATGCAGCCAGTGAGATACCACACTGTTGAAAGGAAACATCTGGAGAAGGAAAAGGTTCGATGTATAGAACATTATTGTAAAAAAAAAAACCCTACGGGGGTCTAGAAAAGCCTGCCTATGTAAACTGCCTTGAATAAAGTCTGAGAAGAAATCTGACGACAAGAAAGATGGTATAATAAATACAGATTATTATTATTATTATTATTATTAATAATAATATCATCATCATCATCTTACTGGATGGGTAGATTCATATGGATGAAGATGGCTGTAATATACACAAACAAGAGGAATGATATCAAATCAAAGAGCAGCACAAGAAGCAGAGTAAAAATCAATTCAACCAATGTTTTAAAAGGGCTGGTAAAATAAAATAAAAAGATCTTAACTGGTTACTGAAAGGACAGAACACTAGGTGCTGTGTACGCCTCCTTAAAGAGAGCATTCCCACCATAGGATGTCATCATGAAGAACTCTCACTGATCACCAGCTGCCTAACTTCAGAAGGCCTCATAGCATGATCCTGGGTAACTCTAGAGCAGTGGAGCACATGCTCCGTTGCTCTAGAGTGTCGCAAATGCGCCGTAAAGTGTGTTTGCGACTCCTGGTGAGTAAGGGCCGCCGGGGCAAAGGCCAGCAGCCCTCACTCTGCTGTGGGACCGTTCCTGCACCTGCCAGTGAAGGTAAGCCCTGCACCAACTGATGCAGTTGCGGAACGGGTGTTGAGGGAGGGTGGCCATTGGCCGAACCGGGCTGGGAGAGGGTGAGGATATCGGTGGCGCGCTCCGCCGATATCCGGGGCCTTCTCCCAGCTCGGTTCAGCCTATCTCCCCTGGCTTGAATGTACGCCAGCTTCATAGCTGGCATACATTCGAGGAGGCCCATAGGGCCTCAGACAGCTTGCACGTGCCGCAGTCCTCCTGGGCTGCCCCAGAGCAGCCAGAGACGGACAAAGGATACTGCGGCTGGCCCTTTAGGCTCGTCAGATATGTTACGCAGGATTGGGCTGCCCGTCTGTACTTCAGTTACCCTGTTCCCAAGCCATAGAGGGTTTCAAAGCACTTTGAATTGTGGTTTGAAACAGACTGGTAGACAGTGGAACTACTTTAAAACTGGCATTATATAATTTCTGACAATGGGACCGACTATGCAGCCTAGCAGTTGCATTCTGATCGAAGGGAAATTTCCCAGAAGTCTCCAATGGCAGCCCCATGTATAACACAGTGCAGTAATCAAGTCCAGAGGTTACCAGGGCAAAGATAAATATGGCCAGGTTATCTCTGTCCAGGAGAAATCAAGCTGACTCACCTGCCTTAGCTGATGGAAGGAGCTACAAGCTACAGAGGCCACTTGGCCCTCCAGGAGCAAAGTTGAATCACTCAGCAATTCCCCAAATGGCAAACCTGAGCCTTTTAGGGGGCATCCAGCCCCATCCAGTATAGGGTGAACATCACCTCCTTAGATGGACCTACCCAACAGTACCTTCATCTTGTCAGGAGTTTGCTGAGTAGAGCAGCAGTTAGATTCTTGGCTGTGGAACCAGGAGTAATGATACCAGATATTATTTAGACAGTTCCCATGTGGCTTGCGGATTTCAGAGGTACTGATTCAATACACATGCAATGCAACTTATAAGACCTTACATCTGCAAGCATTTTGAAGTCTCTGGAAGGTGAAAAAATACAAGGCAAGTTCACTGCAATGCATTAGATAACGTCTAAGCCCAGGACGCTCACCTGTATTCAGACATGAAAGGGAGAGGTTGGCTCAGGACAAAAGCAAGCTAAATTCCTAGACGGGAACAGTTCCCATCCTGATTGGCACAAAACATGCCTCTCTCATTCCATCCTTGCCACCTCATTCACATACCCTCCAACATTTCACAGATGAAAATGGAGACATATTTGCAGCATCCCTGTTCTTCTACCAAGGATCACTGCCTGAGCTCTTATCTTCCTCCTTACCACTGCTCGTTGCTGCAGGCTGTTCCTTACCTTGCTATACAGTACTCTGGCCTGCTCTGGGTGTGAATTGACTGTACTTTTTTAATGTAAGGATAGTTAATAAAAAATAATAATCTCACAATGTGTCTGGTTGTAAGTTATAAAATAGCTGCAACAACGCAAACCCATTCAGCATTTACACAAATGTGCACTAGTGCACAGTATGTTTCTGCCTTATACTCTGGACCAAACTACACATTACATTAAGTATGCCATTAAAGGAGACGTGCTTAATTTTCCTTTACTGTAGAAGGGACTGTATTGGGATTGCAGCTTGCGGGAGGGTTACCCCTTTGCCCCTGCTGTCCACAGTCCTGATCTGGGTCCCTTCCTCCCCATTGCTTTGCAACTGCTATTTACCCCAGCCAGAAAGCTCCCATTGGCACCACGACAGAGGCAAAGGGTTAAACCTCAACCCCCCCCCCCAACACACACCACAATTTCGATCTGGATGGGGCTCTATGACCCCCCTTTAGTAAAGAAAAATAAGACATTCCAGTTCTACTGCTGTGCTTGACATAACATGTACTTTGGCCCTCAGAGATTTAACTTTGAGAGATCTTTGAGGGAAAGGGCTGAGATGTGAACAACACAACTAGTGCACACAAACTCCTCACACTAAAAACAAGACAGAGTCCAGTGGCACTTTAAAGATTAACAAACTTATTATGATATGATAGAAGATGGATAGATATGAAGCTTCTTTATTCTGAGTCAGGCTACCTTGTTCAGACGGGGCTTTCCAGCCTAATCTGGAGATTCCAGGGATTGAACATGGGACTTTCTCCATTCAAAGGCTCTGTCACTAGGCTACAGACCTTCCTCTAAGGCTCTTACTGTAGCATATGTTTTTGAGGGCTGGAGTCTTCTTTGTTAGATTCACAAAGTGGTCACCTAAGTGGGAAGATTTGTATACACCCAGTACAGAGAGACCTAAAAAAGTATACAGGTTTCCCCCGCTTAACAACGTGGATATGTTCTGGATAACCCGCCACATAGCGAAACCGTCATTAAGCGAGTCCTCTCAGCACCATCAGCGCTAAAGTTAAAGATGTTTTAAAGATCTTGCTTACTGTACTGTATTTCAACAGCAGCAGAGCTCTCTCTCTCTCTCTCTCTCTCTCTCTCTCTCTCTCTCTCTCTCTCTCTCTCTCTCTCTCTCTCTCTCCCTCTGTAGGATGAATGGCCTCTTGTCGGGTCAGCCTTCCCACTGCCACATCTTTTCTTCAGCCCCCCTTATTTTCTTCAGCCCCTTTCTTCAGCGGGTGACAGCCACCACCACTGCCACCACCTCCGCGTCTTTGCGAGAAGGGATCAGAAGCCTAAACGCCGTACTTGGAACGCCCCACGTGGGGCCCTGGGATCAACGCTCTGTTTCTATGGAATTGTAGGATTGCTTGTGTCTATTAGAGCTGAAAACATACTAGCACTGAGCTGCAGCAGATTAGGTTTTATAAAAAAATGTTTGTGGAATCCACTCATTGGTTACACAGCAAATCATCCATGTTGAGATAACAACAACAACAACAACAACAACAACAACAACAACAACAACACACACACACACACACACACACACACACTTCTCATGCAAACCCTCTAGCTAGCTCAGACTCAGGCAATGTAAAACCTTTTTTTCTGACGATAGTCACTTCTCAGCAAAGGAGACAAATGTTTTCAGCCTCTAATCTTTGCAGTACAAATAATTTTTCAGAACATTCCAAACATTAAAAAACATTTGAAAAATAAATTGGGTAAATTGCCAAACCCTACAATAGCACTACACTGTGCTATGTCTAAACTGGTTTGATACGATGGCATTACATGATCATGATTCTCCTGTGTACTCCCGGAAGCAAAGTAGAGAGCAAAGCAATGCAAGTAGAATTCAGAGACAACATAGCAACACTAACACCCACAGCATCTATGGCAACTTGGCTGCCACCCACCAATCACAGTCTGGCACACCAAAGATGCCCACACATTATCCATGTGCAGAGTGCACACCAATCAACATACTGTACAATGGTTGAATGTCCCCATTACATTATGGACCTAGTACACACATCTTCCCTGTTCACAGCTCCCTTCCTCCCACAGCTCACAACTAGGTAGTGAGAAAGAGACTACAGCACTTGCCCTGCACAAATCTCGTAATACAATGGGTAGGGCAACAACAAACCGCTTTGGCCTCAAGCTTTATGCCTCTCTTCAAACAGGAATCTAACCCTCCATTGGTAGGGAGATCAGTAGGCTAATTACCCCCCTGTCAAGCAAATAGCCTGGGACAGGAAGAGAAGGATAGAGTTCCACTCCACTCACTGCATAAGATAAAAGCAGCAGACACTTCGGAGCAGGGCCAGCCCATTCATGAGGCTAACTGAGCTTGTCTCAGTCAGCAGGTTGGTGGAGCGGGTCCACCCAGTCTCTTCCACTGATCCTACCTCCTCCCCCCACTCTCTGGATTGGAAAAGGAAGAGGGGCATGGAGCAGAAGAAGAGACACACTAGCTGCTCATCACTCCTCTTCTCTTCCACCCCCCTCTTCCTTTTCCAATCCAGAGAGTGGGGGGAGGAGAAGAGGCTGGCACATCATCAGGTAAGGGGGAGCAGCAGCATTGGCATGCCAACTCAGGAGGGGGAGGAATGGGGAGGAGAACAGGAAGGGGAGGAGGGACAATCGAGGTCGGGAAGGAGGCAGTATCAGTGGCAGTAGTGCCTCCGATGTACTATCCCCCTTCCTGGCCTCGATCTGCCTTCCTGGATCCACTTGAACTTGTGCTAGCAGTATGTAAACTGCTCTGAAAACGTACGTGCGTGCGTGCGTGTGTGCGTGTGTGCGCACGCGCGCGCTCACGCATGTGCAAAGAAAGGGACATTTTTTCCATGCTTTTCTTTGCTTTCTTAATTTAAACCACTCCAAATAATGATATTGGTCATGAAGAAGAACAAAGCCAAATGCCTGTTCCCCTTGGAGAAGCTTCCCTTGAATGTCCTAACTTGTGCCCTGTTCACAGAAGCCCTACAAGCACTGAAACTATGCCAGTTGTGTGAGAATTACTTTCCAGAAATGTTATCAGTCAACACAAGGCTCCCTGGAGAGTCATTGTTCTCTGCCTTGCAGCACATGACTCCTATGTGACTTGATACAAATTATGTTTGAGGTTAATTTTTTAATCATTGACAGTACAATGTCCTGCTGAGTTCATGTACTTTGGAGTTTTATCGTCATTTCTCCAGACTCAGGTAATCAGTGGCGTTCTTATGATGGAGGAGCTGGTGTGCTGCGCCCCAGGCGCCGAGTGGGCATGGTGCTTCCGGGGGGCGCGGCACCGGAGCCCGGCTGCCGAGCCCCCGGGAAGCAGCGCGCCCACTCGGTGCGTCACCGGCTTCCGGAGGCTCCGCCCGTTTGCCCTCAGAAAGCCCTCGACCGCCAAACTGGGTGGTCGCAATGCAGAGGGCTTCCCGGCTTCGGAGCAAAGTGTCTCTGGAAGCCGGTGACGGGCCGCTTCCAGGGGGGGCGGCAACCGGGCTCTGGTGCGACGGGGGCGCTCCAGCCCCCGCCCCCCCCCGGGCGCCAGAAGGCGTTAAAATGCCACTGCAGGTAATTCCATTTTTGCTGTGCCATAGCCTTGGTGGTCTCAGTTATAAACCGCTCAGTTGTGCAGCATGGATAGAGGCTAGGAATGATGCTAGATATTCAGTGGCAACTTGGCATGTAGGTCCTGCCCCCTTCCCTTGCTTCCAAGTCAGTTTCCTTAAGTCCAAGGGAAGGTGGTTCGTTTGAATCTCCCTGTACTACGGTATCAGCAGCATGTGTAGAGGTTCAGATGACCTCCCCCCCCCCCATGTGATTAAAGAAACTGGACCAGATAGGAACCAGAACATGCATGTGCTGTGACTGTGGGGCCAGTAGGACATGAAAGTAAATTCTTACCTGGCCAGTTTTCAAAAAACAATTCAAAAGTTGTTCTGGAGTATGTACTGTATCTGGGAGTCGGGAGAGCACTTGTTTTGCATGCAGAATGTCCCAGGTTCAATCCTGGCCTGTCTTCTCCAGCTAAGGCTGGGAAAGATCTATAATAACCGCATGGTGCTGCTACCAATCTGTATAAACAATACTGGACTAGGTGGACTTGACTCAGTATAAGGAAGCTACGTATATTCAAATCCAAGAGAGAGGTGTGACTTGTGAACCAGAGTTCTAACATTACATTTTCAGAGACCTTGAGACAATGACATGCATTCATATAATAACTATGGGAGAATGCTCATGCTCATTTGGCAACCATGTTGCAGGTCTCAAAGCTAACAAAAGTAGGTAGGCCAAATATCCTTTCCGGCAAATATCCTTTCCTTTTCACATAGGCCAAATATCCTTTCCGGCAGCAATTAAACAATTCGAAATAATTCATGTTGTTTTTGAATAGTTGACTGAGCGATTTTCTGTAATTCTACACTGGAAAAAAAAGGCCTTTCACAGGGGCAAGCGGGATTAGTTCAAAAGTAATCTGTCTTTTCAATTAGTGCTTAACCCATATCCGTAATATGAACCAGGAACTTGGACAAGATTCAAAATATTGAGTGAAAATAACTGAAGTTTCCTCATTCCTCTCAATTTATTGCACAGAATTTTGTTTGATGGCGTACCTTCGACGATCAATAAATCTTTAACCCCCCAAATTCTCATGGTACTAAATTTGTCCATTGGCACAGAAGATCAGTGTTTTAAGGGAGAGCTACATAGGGCGAATGGCACAAACTAATCCTTGCAAAGCTCTTGACAACAAATGCTCACTTTTTGACTATTGTAGCAGTTTTACTGTTTGGTGCTCAGAGGAAGAATGCTCAGCACAACATTTCATCAGACACTGGATGACTCACAAATACTAGCGTCACAAGACTGATAGTTTGAGGAATTAATTTCCCCGGTCTGATTCACAAGGGAGTTATTGGGGCATGTTAAGCACACCTAACATTTGCCAAGATACATCCCTTTCTCAACATTCAACCAAGGGTTCTTAATCCATGGCCTTTGGCCAAGATTGAGTTCTAAGAACTTGTGAGGAGCTGCTGGGAAAATTTATAGAGATGGGCAGCGCAATCTTATCCAGCTCCCCCACTGGTTCAGCCAGTGGGGGAGGGCAGAAAGGGAGGCTTTGGAAGGGAAAGGGGATTTAAATCCTCTTTAAATCCTCCACGCATGCGCGCGAGGCTGGAATGTCTCCGAATTTGTCCGAGTTCACTCAGACATCTTCCGAGCGATTCCAGTCTCGCGCAGGCGCGCGAGACTACAGAGATCAAGAGACAGACGCGCTGCAGCTGCAGCACAGTCTCGGAAGAGCTCCGGCCCGCCGCAATGCAGCCGGCGGGCCGGGCCGAGACAAAGACATAGTTCAGGGGGGACGGGGGGACGAGGGGGCGATACCGGGACTTTCCCGATCAAAAACGGGACTCTGGTAAGCCTATCTTTATACAATATGTCTCCTTTTTGACTTGCTGAAGAGAGGTAATGCTGGGATTAAGCAAGCCTCTTTAAAAGGTAAAGCACAATTAGCTACATGTCTAGTTTGATCCTAAGTGTCGTGATTATCTCAAAGATCTGTTGTTGACACAGAAACACAGCATCATGGGCAAAGTGTTTGGACGATGACTGGCTTCACATAGGACAGCAAAAACTGCCTTTCTCATGTTTGAATGTTGTTCAAGGGGGACAGACTATGGGGAAAAGGCCATTTTTAAACTGCAGGCTACATTCTAGCCAGAGTAGATTTTACATTTGCACAGGACGCCAATTTAAGGCAGGTGATTTAAGTGTCCTGTGTGAAAATGGCCCACAACAGGCTTGCATAGTGTCGCTACAACCACCAGTTACATAATTTACCGCAGTGATTACTGCTGCCTGCTATGAACTAAATAGCTCAATTAATTTTTTTTCCCTACCTGATTACAAATTAGCCTGGGAACTTGTATTTAAAATGCTGATGGGATCATCAAGAGTCTGCTTATCTGACAGCAAAGTACAGTCCAGGCAGCTTGGCTATTCCAGAGCGGTGTTTGGCTGGGTAAGGAAAAATAAGTGTTGGGTGTTGCATAGTTACATAACAATGAATTCCATACTCTCCTACATTATTTATTTTCCACATTTTTATACCACCCTTCCCCAAAGTTACTTCCTTCCTTTTGTCCTCATAACAACCTACCTGTGAGGTAGGTTAGGCTGATTTCACAGACTTTCAGCCCAGTCCTTACAGGGCAGCAGGGGAAGCAGTAGGGGGAAAACCAGCAGCATTCCTCTCAGTGCACTCACAATGGAGCCACCATTTAAATTCTCTCACAATATGCCCAACATAGCATCACTCCACTGCAATGCTATTTCAGGTGCATTGTGGGTAGGCGAACTGAAATGGCAGTTCCACCCATGCTGATGCTGAGAGGCACATTGAGAAAAATTAAGGAAGCCCAGTGGCAGTGCAGCTAACACTAGAGCCCTGGCATTTGCCGCAAGTGCCACATGCTGGCTTAGGATCTGTCAAGAATCACTACATGAGACCCACCAGCAAGTGATAACGCTTCTGTATGCTGGACTGTCTGTCTTCCTCTACTTTAAAAGTCAGGGAGGTATTTGTTCTTTTGGTGAAAGATATACTAGGAAAACACAATTGTCCTACAATTAGTTATCAGACATTCAAAATATGACTCACTCGGCAGCTGCAATCTGTGACATGGGGTACATGGTGCTTTAATGGACAATAATAGAGAGATGGTATATCTTATGCCGTAAGATTTAACTTCTAGGGGAGAGCAGAAGAATGGCAAATCAAGAAACTCACACTAAAACATTAACAAGACATTTCCAAAAGGCAAAAATAAACCCAAAAAAGAAGAAAAAAGAGAGTGATTTGTTAGGTACCAGAAAACAGGGACAGACTGTCTCTAGTAAACAGGAATAGTTGGAGTATATGTAAATCTGAGGGCTTTTCCAGGATGACCACTTTATTATAAAGGACCATCCATGATTCATGAAGGATATAGGGCCAGAATCAAGACTGCAAGACAGCAGAGGAACAAACATGAGAAGGTAGAAGGTCAGTGCAAGCCTTAGAAATTCAGGCCTGCAGAATTATCTTTTGCATGGCAGGGACTAGAATAGGGCCTCGGGGGGGGGGGTGCACGCATGTGTGTCTGTCTGTCTTACACAAATGGTGTCATGTGTAAGTCAGGCAATAACATTTATGAATGTATGTGCAATGTTCCTGATAGACATTCCACCCTTTTGCACTCTGGGATTAGAACTCTGGTTATTCCCAGTCCAAGCACAACAGTATGTCTGCTGGGATACTGGGGGAGGGGCGGAATACATGGATCAAAAACTATGATCATCCAGTAAAATGAAACAACCTACCTACATGAAGAAAAAGCTGCACTTTGTTTTCTAACCATTTCCTACTATAGAAAGGTTGGTGGCCAGCTGGAGTGCTGAGTGATTTCATAGGCTAATGATCAAAGTCATTGGAGGCCAATTACAAGGAAATGTCAGATGTGTTAATTATCATTTGATCCCTACCAGGCAAGTTAACACCTACTTACTTCCCATTTGTATTCTGAGCTATAGAGTTGTTTTTTTTTTTTTTAACAAAGCATTTAAATTTAGCACCAGGAAGCCTGGACTCACACAGAATTTAAAGGGCTAGGAACAACAAAATTTCTTCTTTAAGAAACAGTGAATACATTGAACAGTGAACAACCTGCTCACTTTCTCACTTTCTCATCACTGAATTCTACCTAAATACAGTTCCTAAATACAAAGCCTGTGTTTGCATTAATAATCATGTTTACGCTGCATCTTTGATCACAATTCTTTACCTTGTGTGCCTGGAAAACAGAGTATGGTCCTCCTTTCACACCACTTGCCTTCATGTCTACTACTGCTGTTCTTTTTTACACATGCTGTGAATTGACCAAGTTGTTCATGCCAATCCAAAGCCCTTCTATGCCTTTCTTCCCAGTCCATTACAGTATTCCCCAAGCACGCATGGGCTACTCTTTGCCCTGGTGGGACATTAGCCTGGCTGAGTCTTGATGCACTCAGAAGAGTGGCAATAAAAAGGTAAAGGTATCCCCTGACAATTAAGTCCAGTCGTGTCCGACTCTAGGGTGTGGTGCTCATCTCCATTTCAAAGCCGAAGAGCCAGCGTTGTCCGAAGACGCCTCCGTGGTCATGACTCTCCTTGCCGCAGCACGTAGCATGCAGCTGGAACACGGAGCGCTGTTTACCTTCCCGCAAGCGATTTATCTACTCGCATTGACATGCTTTGGAACTGCTAGGTTGGCAGGAGCTGGCCAAGCAACGAGCGCTCACCCCGTCGCGGGAATCGAACTGCCAACCTTTCGATCGACAGCTTATGGTTCAGTGGTTTAACACCAGTACACCAGTACACCAGTACACCAGTACAAAGGCAGTTGGGGGGGGAATCAGACTGGGGTCTTCTGGACAATAACAGCCCAGACTGCAAGACTACAGGTTAGATTTCCATCATATACCTTTGAAAGTAGAAAAAGCATCATTCCAGTAGATAGGAAGAAACTGAGGAAGAAACTTTCATACTTCCAGCAACAGTAGCTGCAAATATGTTGGAAGCAAAATAGAAAGTATCTTACAAAAGTGCCTATTATCACAGAGGATTGGGGTGATGGCTTCTGGTTTTGCATGACAGTCATGCTTGGTCTTCTCCCCACAGCCTCCTCAAAATCACTGATCTTGTGTGAAGTACTTTTTCACTGGCAGTGTTGGCTAGAGTGTCCTATGTATTGTCTTTGATATGAATGAAATGCCAGCAGATCAGCATACAAGTCACTCACATAAAGTGGTACCATTGCTGTGGCAGAAAAGTAATGGTACTTTTCTGTCATTGTTCTTGACTGGACCAATGACTCAGCATAAGGCGGCTTCATATATTCACAGAGACTTGCTCAAATTGCTGGTCTTAATTAGCAACCCGTATTTTATATCTATCCACAGTCTGACAACAAGGCATTTAATTTATTACTACTGTCTCCTGCTTGTGAACCTCTCTATGGAATCTGGTTTTTCTCGGTAGAAAAAAAATGATGAGCCACATGGTCCACTGGTGAGGTTGAACCTGGAAATTTCATAGTGTTTAGTTAGAGCAACCTCTACCTGGTTACCCCAGCAGGGGGTGCTTGGGACAATTCTGTGTGAGTCAGAGGCTGTGCTGGGTATCGGAAGGCATCATTATTTCATGGTGTAGTTATTGGGGAGTGCATGGGCAATCATACTTTACACATTGCCATATTTCGACTTCCATAGGTAGGTGTATGTTTGTACTGACGAAAATCAACCAGCAGTGGTGGTGGAGAGGATGGAAATGACAGTAGGTGATCGTTTGTGTGCTTGTGAAGATAAATAAATTATGTTTCCTTGCTTTAAAATGAGAATGTTGCATGTATGTGTTTGTATGATAGTATCGATTAAGAGATTAACAGTGCAGTCCTGCCTAACTATAAATGGCTGGCCTAAAGGGCTGTATCCTATGGCTCATTGTGGTCTGCCCTGGTGCGGCCGGGGCTCTACTCAGGGGAAGGGGACACCTCCTTCCTCCAGTGTAAGCTGCAATGGGCCTCCTAGGATGTACGCCAGCTCTGAAACTGGCATACATCCAGGGTGGGGATGTAAGGCCAGCATAGACTGGGAAAGGGCTCAGGATATTGGCAAAGTCTGACACTGATATCCCTGCCCTCTCCCAGGCCAGACCGGCCAATGGCCACCCCCCTGGCTGCCCCTGCCCACCCTCCCCCTGCCCCTGTGCCCACTGGCGCTGGACTTACCATCGGTGGCAGGCACAGGGTCCAGAGGGCAGTGGAGTGAGGGCTGCTAGCCTCCCTGCTGGTGGTGGCCCTTACTCACAAGCAAACATGCTTTATGGCAACACCTTACTCACAAGCAAACATGCTTTATGTTTGCAACACTTTAGAGCGGTGGAGCATACACTCCGCCACTCTAAAGTTAGTCAGGATTGTGTCATAATTTAAAATCCAAAGCAGATACAGGAAATCAATTTGACATTTGATAGAAATAGCTAAACGCAGACAAAACGGACTCCTGAGTGGCCCAACATAGGACTAACTTTATGCTGGTTAACATTTTCATGAATGTTAGCAGTATGAAACAAAGTAGGGGTTACACAAAGGGTGGGGGAAGAGTTTACTGCAGGTTTCTGAAGAGTGAATTTCATATCCCACTCAAGCAGCATTTCCAAGAATGTGTTCCACGCATTTTTCCTGATAACATTTCTAACAGAATTCTCCCAGGGCAGCATTATTTATTTGGGGCAAATACTGTTCCAGTGTAGATAGTAGATAGAAGTCGAAGAAGTAGATAATGTAAAGCCAGATGTAGAAGAGCCTTAGAACCAAACTAAATGTGAGTGAAACAAAAGAATTGTGATCAGATCTCCCAGCAACTTTATTATCACTTAAAAGCAACCATGAAAGGCTCAGAACTGGATTGAAGCAGTGGTGGTTGGGAGGATAACCCTTTCCTCCTCCTGAGCCATTTTCCCAGTCTAAATCACTCACGTTCCAAAGCTGCTGTTAACTCTGTGGTGGCCGTGAGAAGAGAATACAGGTCTTATTTTTTCTATGCTGTAGAGCTATTGGCCGAGCTACATTGTCCACATACACGTTGCGTCCGCGTTCCGTGCGTGTCTGCTGTCCCGCCCCCAGGTCAAACAATAGGCTCTGATTGGCCGGACGTAGCGCGGACGCAGCAAAAGTCAACATAGCCTCGACTTTTGCTGCGTCCGCGCTACGTCTGGCCAATCAGAGCCTGTTGTTTGACTTGGGGGCGGGACACCAGACGTGCACGGAACGCGGACGCGACGCGGACGTGGACAATGTAGCTCGGGCTTAATAGAAGCTGCTATCAGGAAAACAGTGCAGGGGAAGGGTTTAATCTCTTCCCCTGCTCCGCTATCTACTTTTTAGTGAAAATCAAAACATCAGGAGTGCCCACCATAGATCTCCTGGTTAATGTTCATCTCTTGATTTTTCTACACTTGATTAGGTACAGTTGTTGACTGGCAGCTGCTGACATCATTGGAAAGCATTATGTTTGCAGCGGTATCAGAGGTCTGTCTAGGTGTCAGAACTGCAATGTTCCAGACCATTCCCAAACGAATGTTATCAGTAGAAGTTGCAGTAACCAAGCAATGAACAATGAACGTGAATGTGTGAACCATGTCTTAGAAGAACAGTGGAAAAACACAACCGCCCTCAGGGAAGTTTATGAGGCAATGGTTGTTGTGACACATCTCATGTTACAAATCTCCCTTAAATGTAATTACAAGTGAACATTTACTTGTCATCATTGATGGTGTACAGAACACTCTGTTTCCTTTATCCAAAGAGAGTCATTTACTACTGGCTGTCCTAACAGTAACCCACTGACTTTAAGGTTCATTAACATCTATGGACTGTGAATACAGTGTATAAAACTAAGGATCTGTTCAGACTGATAAAGTGTCCTCCGTGGTATAGCACCTCATAAACTTTGACAGAGCAAAGTGACATTCATAGGTGATTGTGAAATTCCAAAAGTAGCTCTGAAGTAAGCTACCTCTGATTCTTTGTCCAGTGTAATGTCCTTGTAGAGTACTATACTTTGATTCTAGACCTTTTGTCTACACTGTTCAGAAGGAGGAGCTGTGATGATCCACCCCTTTCTCCTTTACCTTGAGCTCTGGTGCCACCTCCTTCCTCCACACCCTTCCTGTTTAAAATAAGGAACATGCTGCCATTTTCTCCCACTATGGCAGCAGCCATTCCCCTCCTCCCCATCTCATTATTATTCTGGCCTCAGTGCTCACTTTATGGACATGTTGGGCAGAAAATGTGATTGCTGTCCCCATTCTCATGCATTGCTTTGCCTTAAACAAAGCATCCGCTGCCCTGCCCGCCGCCCCCACAAATGGGCATTCACCAGGAACAGGTAGTGGGAAAGAAGGGGGGGGAAGAGAGACAGTCAATCTTGGGGAAAGGGGATCTGCCTTACTCTCCCACTCTGTGTTCCTACATGTTCCATATCTCAGTGAACTAAAAAAGTAGACATCAAAACACTCGGGCCGGCAGGGTCTACATATGATGACTAGAATAGCACTACTGTACTTCATAACTTGGGCTTGGTTTGTGGCACATTTGCCAGAAAAGGTCAGACACCACTGCTAACTAATCAGTGCTAACTGATGATCTAGTATACTAATTTCCATCCATAACGATAGAAATATTTCACAATGTATTGGGTATACGGGCAAAGACGCCATGTCAAAAAAGAAGAAAATCTTTGAAGTTCAACGAACCTGCAAAAACCGGGCGCGGGTTTCCTGTACAGGCAGCTGCGCTCGGGCTGAAACATTAAAATCCAAAGAAAAAGTAGCACCCCAACGTTTCGTTCCGTTGTACACTCGGAACCTATTCATGGGAGATCATATAGATCAAGATGGTATATGATCTCCCATGAATAGGTTCCGAGTGTACAACGGAACGAAACGTTGGGGTGCTACTTTTTCTTTGGATTTTAATGTTTCAGCCTGAGCGCGGCTGCCTGTACAGGAAACCCGCGCCCGGTTTTTGCAGGTTCGTTGAACTTCAAAGATTTTCTTCTTTTTTGACATGGCGTCTTTGCCCGTATACCCGATACATTGTGGAATAACTGCTGGCCATGAAACATTTCGCAACAAATAGAAATATTTCATATTGCATACTTCAGCCAAAACAAGAGGAGATTCTTCTGACCAAAGGAATATGGACAGTCTTCTCACAGTGTAAAATGGTTCTAGCACAAATCTCACACACAATCAGGTGAATTCAGCAAAAATCCTGCACAGGAACGCTTCCTGCCTCAGGCTCAGTTCACCTGCAACCTTTAATTGTCTTTCTTTTTTTTAATTTTCACAGATTAAAATGCAAATGAAATATGTATGCTGACTAACAGTGTACAGTACTTTAAAGAGCTTTTAAAATGGCTTTCCCTCCATTTTTATCCCATATCATTATCATTCACAGAACCACAAAGACTGCACAAGAGACACTCAAAGGTATTTTAGTGCCTCAAAGCTCTTAATTTGGAAGCAGTTTTCTAATGATTTTGTATCAGTTAACTAGACATATAATAATCTAAAGTTAGCAGGCAATTGTTTCCAAATGACACAGTCTCATGACATGAAACCACATAGGGAAATAAACATACATTGATAGTCTTGTTCTAAATAGGTATTGACTGACAGCATTGACGTTGTTTTGAGTACCCATGTACGGAACAATTAACTACATAGACATCGTGAAATACACACAAGCCCATGAAAAGTGTTTTTACTGGGTGTGCATCTTACTAAAAAAATGACATCAGTGTTTTATTTTGGGGAAGGATGAGAATAAATTTTATGGCAGGATGGGCCTACAGCGTTTGGGGCTTTTCAGTCTAGAAAAAAGGCGACTGAGGGGGAACATGATTGAGATGTATAAAATTATGCATGGGATGCAGAGAGTGGATAGAGAGAAGTTCTTCTCCCTCTCGCACAACACCAGAACCAGGGGACATGCACTAAAATTGAATGGAGGGAGAGTTAGAATGGACAAAAGAAAATAGTTCTTCACCCAGTGTGTAATTCATCTGTGGAACTCCTTGCCACAGGATGTGGTGATGGCACCTGACCTAGATGCCTTTAAAAAGGGATTGGATAGATTCATGGAGGAAAAGTCCATTACAGGATACAAGCCATAAGCAACCTCCTGGTTTTAGATGTCGGTTTTCTCTGTGCCAGGTGCAAGGGAGTGACAACAGGAAATAGGTATTTTGCTGTCTGTGTGGTCCCTGAAGCATCTGGTGGGTCCGTGTGATATAGGTGCGACTGTGTGATACAGGAAGCTGGACTAGATGGGCCTTTGGCCTGATCCAGCAGGGCTCTTCTTATGTTCTTATGATGAATTGGACTACATAGTTGCCCATCCAGGCAACCAAGACCCAAGCATGTTTATAAGCCATTGGGAAGGACACAAACAGAAGGATGCTTCACATGCTCCCTACAGTCTACACAGTGAGCGAAGGCATCCAGCAAAGATGGAATAGGAAAGTGGAATAAAACAGTACATTTGCTCAACCCGCCTTGAATGTCACCAGCTGCCACTGTTGTGAGAGTTCAGTCAATGTTTTGAAATATAACTTCTTATGTAAGTGCCAAGTATCGTTATTGTGAAATATCGTTTTCCATGAGGCATCTAGTGGCTTTTTAACAACAAGCTAAATTTATCCCTGTGGTAGCTCCATGACTTGAATCTTTCCCAGTATGTCTGAGTGTTTCCAAATGTACAGAAATCTGGAATGTTGCTGGGCTGATGAGGAGGTAATGGTTTCTAATATGTGGAATATGATCTCCCCTGATATACATCCATGTGTTGGATCTCTGCCTGGCTCTGCTTATCTTTCAGTTCTGACATTTCATTGCATCATTAAAGCAGGGCTTTTAACTCTAAAATGTAACAAGTGCCTAAAACCACCAAATCCACATAAAGCAAACCTAACCTCAAAAGATTCCTCTGACGTCCTCCTTTGATGGCAAGGCTCACTCATCCTAAGATCTTTCCACTGTGAATCTCACTCTGTGGTTCTGAGCAAAGATGGGAATCAAAACAGCATTTATCAATAAACGTCACCACAACATTTGGGGAGTGACAAGTGCCAGTAAAACACAGTCAGTTGTTGGCACTGATCTTTGTTGTTGTTGTTCAGTCGTTAAGTCGTGTCCGACCCTTCGTGATCCCATGAACCATATCCCGCCAGGCCTTCCTGTCCTCCACTATCTTCCTGAGTTCGCTCATTTTCATGTTCGTTGTATCAGTGATGCTGTCTAACCATCTCATCCTTTGCCTTCCCCTTCTCCTTCTGCCTTCAATTTTTCCCAGCATCAGAGTCTTCTCCAGAGAGTCCTCTCTTCGCATTAGGTGGCCAAAATATTTGAGTTTCAGCCTCAGTATCTGTCCTTCCAGGGAACAGTCAGGGTTGATTTCATTTAGGATTGACTGATTTGATCTCCTAGCAGTCCAAGGGACTCTCAGGAGTCTTCTCCAGGACCACAGTTCGAAAGCATCTATTCTTCGGCGTTCAGCCTTCCTCAGCCTCTCGTAACCATACATTGCTACTGGGAACACCATCGCCCTGACTATACGAACTTTTGTTGGTATGGTGATATCTCTGCTTTTTATTATGCTGTCTAAGTTTGCCATAGCTTTCCTTCCAAGGAGTAAGCGTCTTTTAATTTCATGGCTGCTGTCTCCGTCTGCAGTGATCTTGCAACCCAAAAAAATAAAATCTGTTACTGCTTCCATTTCTGCCCCTTCTATTTGCCAGGAATTGATGGGATCAGATGCCATGATCTTAGTTTTATTAATGTTGAGTTTCAAGCCAACTTTTGCACTCTCCTCTTTCACTCTCATCAAGAGGCTCTTGAGTTCTTCTTCACTTTCTGCCATTAGGGTGGTATCGTCTGCATATCTGAGGTTGTTGATGTTTCTCCCGGCAATCTTGATTCCAGCTTGCGATTCATTCAGCCCTGCATTTCTCATAATGTACTCTGCATATAAGTTAAATAGGCAGGGTGACAATATACAGCCTTGCCGTACTCCCTTCCCAATTTTGAACCAGTCGGTTGTTCCATGGCCGGTTCGAACTGTTGCTTCTTGACCCGCATACAGGTTTCTCAGGAGACAGGTAAGGTGGTCTGGTACCCCCATGTCTTTAAGAAATTGCCACAGTTTGTTGTGATCCACGCAATCAAAGGCTTTTGCGTAGTCAATGAAGCAGAAGTAGGTGTTTTTTTGGAACTCTCGTGCTTTCTCCATGATCCACCGCATGTTGGCAATTTGATCTCTAGTTCCTCTGCCTCTTCGAAACCCAGCTTGTTCGTCCGGTAGTTCTCGGTCCACGTACTGCTGAAGCCTAGCTTGTAGGATTTTGAGCATAACCTTGCTAGCATGTGAAATGAGTGCAATTGTACGGTAGTTTGAACACTCTTTGGCACTGCCCTTCTTTGGAATTGGAACGTAAACTGACCTTTTCCAATCCTTTGGCCACTGCTGAGTTTTCCAAATCTGTTGGCATATTGAGTGCAGCACTTTCACAGCATCATCATTTAGGATTTTAAGTAGCTCAGCTGGGATATGATCATCTCCACTAGCTTTGTTGTTAGTAATGCTACCTAAGGCCCACTTGACTTCACTCTCTAGGATGTCCGGCTCTGGGTCAGTGACCACACCAGCGTGGTCATCAGGAACATTAAGCTCTTTCTTGTATAGTTCTTCTGTGTATTCTTGCCATCTCTTCTTAATCTCTTCTGCTTCTGTTAGGTCTCTGCCTTTTTTGTCCTTTATCATGCCCATCTTTGCACAAAACGTTCCCTTGATATTTCCAAAAACGACAGAATGATTTCAGTTCGAATCCAAGGCAAACCATTCAACATTACAGTAATCCAAGTGTATGCCCCAACCACTGATGCCGAAGAAGATGAAGTTGACCGGTTCTATGAAGACCTACAACACCTTCTAGAACTAGCACCCAAAAAAGATGTCCTTTACATCATAGGAGACTGGAATGCTAAAGTAGGAAATCAAGAAATAAACGGAACAACAGGCAAGTTTGGCCTTGGAGCGCAAAATGAAGCAGGGCAAAGGCTAACAGAGTTCTGTCAAGAGAACACGCTGGTCATAGCAAACACTCTTTTCCAACAACACAAGAGGCGACTCTACACATGGACATCACCAGATGGTTAATACCGAAACCAGATAGATTATGTGATTTGCAGCCAAAGATGGAGAAGCTCTATACAGTCAGTAAAAACAAGACCTGGAGCTGACTGGGGCTCAGATCATGAGCTTCTTATTGCAAAATTCAGGCTTAAACTGAAGAATGTAGGGAACACCACTAGACCAGTCAGATATGACCTAAACCATATCCCTTGAGTATACAGTGGAGGTGAAGAATAGATTTAGGGCATTAGACCTGGTAGACAGAGTGCCTGAAGAACTATGGACGGAAGTTCGTAACATTGTACAGGAGGCAGCAACTAAAACCATCCCAAAGAAAAAGAAATGCAAGAAAGCAAAGTGGCTGTCAGATGAGGCTTTACAAATAGCTGTGGAAAGAAGAAATGCGAAAAGCAAAGGTGAAAGAGAAAGATATAAACAACTGAATGCAGATTTCCAGAGAATAGCAAGGAGAGATAAGAAGGCCTTCTTAAATGAACAATGCAAGGAAATCAAGGAAAACAACAGAATGGGGAGGACTAGAGATCTCTTCAAGAAAATTGGAGATATCAAGGGAACGTTTTGTGCAAAGATGGGCACTAATCTTAGCACATTGCAAATGTTTATGGAAAAAAAACAATTGAATTGCAAAAGTATTCTGTTCATTTCACTGATGGTGTAGAAGCTTAGCAGCTTTATAAGATCCATGCTACATGAACTGTGGATTCACATAGTGTAGCCTTTGCTAACTTATACCACTTCAAAACACAGCTGGAAGATTTTTGAATGTTTTTCAATATTTAAAGTATCCTCTGTAGGTGATGGCCCAATTTTATCCTGCAATTTATGGCAGCAGGACCTTGTTCCGCTGCCATAAATTGGTAGCCAATGACATGCAGAGCATGCCATCTATTTTTGATCCGCCGCCACAAAGGGGCAGCAGTATCAGAGGCCTGCTGCTGTGGTCAGTGACATACTCTAGTGCAGGTAAGCCAGTGCAGGGGTCAGATCATGGGGGAGGAACAGGGTGTGTTGGGGGTGGAATCAGAGGTGGGGAGGGAGTGGATCTGGTGGCATTCACACATGCCAGATCTTATCCCCTCTTTCAAAAGCATCCCCACCTCTTTTCCCTCATCAGACATATGCCACCAAAAACATGGCATATGTCTGAGAAGGCCTGTAGGTGGCCTTTCTTGGAGGTAAGTAAAAATGTTTTTTACTTACCTCCCATTTGCCTTCTGTTCAGTTTACCACCACACTATAGCATGCAGCATGCACCTTTTTGGCATGGTTGCATATGGTGGGAGATAGGACTGAGCTCTAAGAAATTAAAAGTTAACTAGAGAACTGTGACTGGGTACCTGTACGTTTTCCATAGCAGAGCAAATCGTTTGCGGGGGGGGGGGGATTTACAAAGACACAGCAGGTGGAAGGAACATGGTCCTAAGTCAAACCAACCCCTGACAACCTTTTACAAATATAGATCTATTATGATTCTCCAATATCTCATGTAGTTTGGCCTGTGTCAAAGAGTTCTAGCTTAGCCCTCTCCCTGATATACTAGTTTTCAAAGCACAGTGAGTGTTTTTTATATGAACCAACTGTACCAACATTCCAATACGTGAGCCCCACCTGAAGTCTAAAGTAGCATAAGTTGTCTAATAAGAATGATGTTATATGATTCTTCTGTTTGTATACCTCAACTTCCCCTTGACTAGCAAGTAGATGGGTTAAGGGTGACTTCCTGTATCTTAGCCCAAATTGTAGTATCTCTAATATTCACATCTAAGATTCACAGAAAGTTCATATGATGTGTAGTGACTAAGGCATCATACCTGTACTGGGGAGGCTTGGCTTCAAATCCCAGCTCAGTCATGGAGCTTGCTGGGTGACCCTGGGCCAGTCTACTGTCTCTCAATCTAACCTTTCTCACAGGGCTATTCTGATGATAAAAAGGGAAGATCCATGTGTACTGTGCTAAGCGCCTTGGAAGCAGAGGTGTGGCTAGCCTCTCCGGCACCCCTGCGTGTAACAGCACAAGCCCCACCCCCGCCAGTGGCATCCCCACCCCCGCTGCGTTGCAGCGAGAACTCCCCACCCCCCAGCATTTTTTTTTTACTAGAATAGAACTCCTAGGATCCCGAGCAGGCGGGTGGGCCAATCATGCAAGCCGCGTTTTTTGAACGCCACAGCAGCACGCTTTTCAACCCCCCTGTGTGCCTCCCGGGAGCACTCCACTGCTGCTTGGAAGAAGGGTGGGACAAAAAATAACTGAGGCTGTAATCTTATGCACGCTTTCCTCTGGGAGTAAGCCCCATTTAACACAATGGAACTTACTTCTGAGTAGGCATGTATAGGATGCCCTCTGTGAAATAGTTGCTTTGATTATTTGTGTAGAAAGGTGGGGTGTAAATGTTAGACAATAAATAAATACAGTTTTACACAAGCGGTAGACATTTGCAGTTTCCTGTGTATCTTATGATGGGTGAACAAGGCAAGAAATTAACCATATGCTTTCAAAGGAAAATGCAACATCTCACTGTGTGAAACAGTTATCTCAGTTCAAAGGATGTCATCTAGATCAGGAGTTCTCAACCAGTGGCACTCATACCACCAGTGGTACTTTGGCCAACTGCTGGTGGTACTCGGACCGCCGGAACCCTACTCCGACACAGCACTTTTGGTGCCGCGTTTTTGCTTCCAAGAAGCTCCTGCCTTTGGCCAAGCCTCTCAGGAATGCTGAGAAGGGCCCTCTCACCCACCCAGAGCCTCCTACCTGCATTTTCTGGCCTCCGAAAACCTGGAAGTAACTGGTGATGATGTCATCGCCAGTCACTTCCAGTTGTATGCAGCAGGAGAGTGGCGCCAGAGGTGGTACTCGGCTGGGAAATGGTTGAGAACCTCTGATCTAGATTTTATGTTTGTTTTTGTTATGTTATGCCAATAAAGGTTTATTGATTGATTGATTGATTGATTGATCTGATCTAGATCCTGAGTAACCACTGCAGTTGCTCAGTGGGGATAACTTTAGCGCAAAAAAGGGGGTTGACTTTGTTGCTGTCACAATGGCCTCCATACATTCTTTTCATCTTTTACTCCCTGCTCAATGCAAATGCAGTTTTTTTCCCTACTACCGTACTTGACTCAGATGTTCTCAGCCTAATGCTGTAATAGAACTATCCCAGAATGCAACAGCAGCTTGCACTGAGCTATGGCAACATTCCGCATGAGGCAAGTGGGACAAGTTGATCCAGTCAGGCCACTCCAGTTGGGTAGTTGCCAGTCATGCCAGCATGCAGGTTGGCATTGACTGTCAAACCTGGAGTCAATTGAACCAAAATCAAAATATAGGTCATTCAGTTGTGAAAGTGGAAGATCATGAGAAGGAATCCTTAGCTTTCTTGTTTCTGTAAATCTGTGGCTCATTTCAAAATATTACAGCCCTATCGAATGTAAACTATAAAAGCCCTAATCCAGTGACATGTGCATGCACGTAACTGGGGCTGCACATGCTAGCCCCAATCAAATAAAAGCCAATAATGCTGATCATCTGTTTTTTTGGGGGGGAGAGAGAGAGAGTAGGAGGGATTAAAAAATAAAGGGAGAAGAAGACTCTGCAGACAATCTGCCTGCAGCTTCTTCTGGTGTCTCCACCCAGAAGGAAGAGCCTGAAAAATGGTTCACACCAGCAACTGCCAAGGGCTGAATTCCCTCCCTGCCCTGCAAGCACTAGCATATCCCTTGTGATACTGTATCTTGTACCAATCTTAATTTTAAGCCACCCTGGGAGCTACAGCCCAATCCAGCATAAATCCCTGTGTGGTGATGCAGCAACACCCACGCGGGCTGCACTGTACCCCCCCAGGGGATTTTTGGCTGCTGGAGGTCTCCTCAGTATAAGGGGACATTTGTCCCCTTGCCCTTGGGTAAGCCCAAGCAGCTGCTATGGATCAACTCGGACCTGCGCCAGTGATATTGCTGGTACAAGTCCATGTTGATCCTTGCAGCTGGATCGGGCCCAGGAAGGAGGTTTAGATATGACATGTGCCAGCACCGCCAATCTCCTGGGCCCAATCTGCCCGCCCCATCCCTGCCCTCCCCTGCATTGGATTTACCTGGTCCAGCAGCCTTCCCGGCGGTGCACCTGGCTATCACGCTGATACAAAGTGCATTTGTGACAGCACGCACCCACATGCGTTCCGCCAGCGCTAAGGGTAGTAGGATTGGGCTGCTAATTTTGCATAGCATAAAAATAAGTAAATAATAAAATAAAGCCAATCCGCTCCCAAACAGCACAGAAGAACTGATTGTGGCCAGGTGAGCACCCAGCACCTGAACTGAGGGAGCAACTGCACATGACGCAGCAACCGGTGGATACACGTGTAGATGTTCTGTTGTGCTGTCAAGCTGTATGAAAGGAGTAAGATAACTTTTCTTCCAAAATATCCAAGCTATATAAGAAAGAAACACCTTCATGACAACTTATAAACAAACAGGATTTGGCAACCTTAACATATGACTCTTGAAGGAATCACATGCTTGTTTCATCCTATGTGCCGAAGATAAATTGGCCTGAATACTTACCCCCTCCCTCCCCCCCAGATTCTACTGAACCTATTTGATTCTCACTCCATTCACTACGGACAGTGTCTGTGAATATAATGCAAGCCTTGATGTCTTAGCTCTCTAAAGATGCATGTAATGTGCAGTGCATAGCATGCTTTGAAACCTCCCTCCTTTTAAAAAATAATAATCTGTAATGTGGTTTGAGATGTGGAACGTATGCAAAATAACACTAACAGCACTAACGGGACAATCCTATGGTTTCCTTAGGCCAGTGCACCAACTGCTGCACTGGCCTAGGATGTCGCAAACGTGCCATTATGCACATTCTTGACACCCTGTGAGTAGTCGGCACCGACGGGAAGACCTGCACCATCCCGCCAGCACTGCATCCATGTGCACCAAATGCCAGAGCAGGTGCCACTCTGGGTGGTATGGTGGCTGGGGGAGAGTGGGGGAGGGCATGGAGGGGTGTAACAAGGTGGGGAGGGTGAGGGTGAGTTGATCGGGCCTGGGAAGGGGAGGGATCGGCAGCCTCAGTGCACACTGTATCCTATCCCCCTCCCAGGCTTGAAAGCCTGACATGGGGCTCCTCAGATCTGAGGATACTGGTGGGGAGGGTAGCAAAGGAAAGGCTGCTTCTGCTGCTGAGAGACTTGGCAGGGGCAGCAGCTCCTCTTGTTCCCATCCTTATCATGGTGCTTCTGATCAGGGGGCGAGCCAATCAAGAAATAACTATACAAGAAACCACTGGATGGGGTAGCACGCCTTCTGAAAGATCAGATTTGCAATCTGGGAGTCAATATCGTAGCTGGCGTTTTTTCAAGGGGGCCGTGGGCGGGACGACGCGTCTGCGCCCCGCCCGCCCCGCCACTGGAATAGAGTGGGACCAAAGCCAAAAGGTTCCGGTCCATTCCGGTGGGGGGGGCGGGGCAAAGATGCACCGTCCTGCCCATGCCCCCCTTGGAAAAACGCCAGATACGCCACTGCCCTGACTCCAGCTTTGCTCCAGGATAAGGGTAGGCACTTGTTTTGAAATCAATGAACAAATGGGGCCCTGTATTTTGTTACAAAGCAGATGTGATACTATGTAATGAATAGATACATAGGGTCCATTTTCAGCTCCCCATTCATTATCCATATAGGGTATATATTTATTATATAAATAAAGATTCCAAGTGAAATAAAACTAAACTGTGTATTCCAATAATTCACACATGGTGTTCATTTATCCACCAGGGGTACTCTCAGTAAATTTATCTGTTTCATCCATTTCACCACTCACAGAAAGTTCTGTTGCTTCTTTCAAATTTAGAACCAAGGCTATCTTTGCTGCAATCAACAATTCAATACTGTATTTACAGCTGCACCTGTATGAGTATGTGACCAGTAACCTGGAACTGAATTGCAACTCCGTCTGGGATGAAATAAATCCATTCCTTCTTTTGACTGGTTTGGGCAGGACTTAGATATACCCACAAACATCCAAGTATACACTCATGTAAATATATAATTAATATTTATTTCACAGATCCAGTAATATTAAAGGAAATCTGTTCTCAAACAGAGGTGGGGAAAACTTTGCAAAACAAAGGATATCTGGAGTTTCCCCAGGGGTTCACAAAGAGCCACAATTGGCCTGCTTGTGGTCTAATGCTACTCAGACCCATCATGGTGTCTGCTTGCAAAGAAGAGGGTTTATATTTATGTACTTGAGGTAATGTGCCTTTCCTGTAGCCCTTTTGCTGTGGTACCCACTACAAAGAAAAAATCCAGAATACTAATATGCATGTCCCAACTGTGCTAATGGGTTTGCATTCTCTTCATAATGAGGCACCACTTGAGTTAATTAACAGTACTTAGCGCATACTTCATGATTCTTTGTCTGGCTTCCCATTCAATTAACACTTCTCTTCTTCCTCTTCCCTTTCTACAGAGTTACCAAGAGGGCAGAATGACCTGCCAATAGTAAAAGAACAACAACCCCTCCAAACCATACTATGGTGGATGAGGAGAAAGTTAACTGGTCAACCTTGAAAAACTGGCCCATACCTTTGCCTCCGGGGAGAAAATGTGATTCTGCAAGCGTTACTATGAGTGAAAAAGCATCCACATCTTCTACGGGTATACCAGCACTAAGTGTTACTTCATCTGTAACATGACGTGCTTTTTAAAGGGTTTGTTTGAATCTGCTTTAAGCTGCCTGCAAACTGGACTTACTTATTGCACCAAATTATCTCAGGGCAAGTAGCCAGGGGCAAATAACTGTGTTCTCCAGCAATTATGGAGACTGAAAAGAGCTGGCTTTAGGGCATGAATGTAGGGTGATTATTTAGGGAATCAGAAGCATTCAATCATATGTTCATTCTAAGAACCCACGCCTACCACCCTTAAATCTGTGACAGCTGCATTTTGTCCATTGCAAATCAAATACAGTACTGTAATGGTGTTCAATCACAACTGCTCAAAAAAAAAAATACAGTTGCAATCGGGTACCAAAAATCAATCCATGCTGAAAACAGCAATTGGCAACACGGCCTGGCACCTGTGCTCATGGCAGAACAGCTTAAAATGTTAGCTGGCAAATAACAAAAATCTATAGGTGCCATGGGAACAAAGGGAAGTGTCCCTGAGGGCCAAAATAGATGTCTCCATCATGTTCAACAATGGATGGGCAGTGGAGAAGAATTTTAACTCTTTTCCCTTGTGCCATGATCCCAACAAAAATGATAACCCTGAAGCTATTTGCCCCGTGCCATGAGTGAAGCTGCCACTGGATTCAAACCCACCCCACAACATTAATCCCTCTCCCCACACCACATCATGTTTCCAATCCTAAATCAGGATATTCCATGGCTGGTATTTACAACAAATAAACAAAAAAATAACACCAATAATAATCAGAAGGGCATAACATTTGCCCTTAGCCCAAGCAGCAGGGAGGAAAAAGATATTTCCACTGCTAGGCTAATCACAACTTTGGTGTGTGTGTAGTCAGGACTGGGAAAACAGCAGGAGAAAGGGTTAACTTCCCCAATAAATATCAGAGCATGCTTTGAAGGAGAAAAATAAAATAAAAACAGGAGATATATGATCATTATGGATCTGTCACATCATGTTTGTTTCAACCCTGAGACAGGCCCCAACCTGTCCATATTGTCAGTAGAGATGACTGAAAATACTGTGCTGTTTCTACATTTAGCTTCTTCCTGTCAACATGAAGGAAGTCCAAGGAAAAGGATATCTGTGTCAGAAAGGACATTTTCTGCGTCCCCGTGTACTATGGCACTCAGCCTGGGACCAGGAGCAGCTTCCATGTGGATGTGCTATTAATCTGAAACTTCCCATGGTGCGGACTGATCCTTGCTCCGCCCTTGGTCAGCCAGCTTTAGCAAAAAGAGCGCTTCTGGTGGGAAACAAGCACCCTTTAGCATACTTTTGCATCAACCTCTAACGTGGCCCTAATACTTTTGAATGGAAGCAGTTTGCATGTCCCACACTGAGTGACCCTGTTGAGTGAACCTTAAGGCTGATCTACACCAACTCTGATTGCATTGCATTTGCGATTGGAGGCTCGCGAGCGTAGGGGACAGGACGCTCTGCCCCAAAATGCTGCCCTGGGTTCCACCAGTTTCTTCCACGCGCTTGTCCCTCCTGATTGTCCCTCCTTGTAATAAAGCTCAATGCAAGCCCCCTCTCATCCCATTGGTCAAACAGTTTGCTCCGCGTCCCGCCCTCTCTCAAACATGAGCATGGTCCATGACCGATCACAACGGAACTCGGGAGAGCGCAGCTCTCCCATGTTCCATGGCAATCAGTTAAAAAGGAAGCCACACCGCTCTGCACACGCCACACGCACCCAGGACATGCCGGGATATGTGCGGTGTGGATCAGCCTTTACTTTCATTTAAAAGTCTTGTGCTTGAGGTGATATGTCAAGCGCCATGAAAATTCTGCAATATAGGATCTGTGATGGCTATTTCTCACGAGTTATATAGACATCCAGTGAAGACCATGCATGCAGAAGAGACTCTAGGCCCCTCGTGGGTGGGGGCCGCCGCCGACACGCCCCCCCCACGGCCGCCACACGCCCCATTCCTGGGGCATGTGTCATTAGCGTAGCGCACCTCCGCGCACGCGGACATGCCCCCCCCCGGCGCTTTTTAGTTGCTTTTTGGAGTCAAACGAGCACAAGGGAGGGTGGGAGGGCCGAACTGCAGCCAATCTCGGCTGCAAGAAGAACGAGGAAG
Source organism: Plestiodon gilberti rubricaudatus (assembly GCA_026170595.1). Taxonomy (NCBI): domain Eukaryota; kingdom Metazoa; phylum Chordata; class Lepidosauria; order Squamata; family Scincidae; genus Plestiodon; species Plestiodon gilberti. The sequence continues at coordinate 38,807,019 of JANXHW010000001.1, forward strand.
CGACGGGGCGGCAGGTAAGACCGGCCAGCACCCTGGGGCCCACCACCCCAATTGCCCCCGGTCGTGCGACGCCTCTGCACGCATGTGTATCCTAACTGAAGTTTCATGGCAACATATGGGATTTACTTCCACTGAATGGCTTTCAGGCAACTTTGCATGTGCAAGCAGGGCTTCTACACTTTTGTGGAAAGAGAAAGATCCCTGTTTCTCTTGCCGTACTTTATGCATAGAACTCCATCTGTCAAGCATGCAAGGCAGTGAAAACACAATAGCCATGGTGTTTAAACAGCAATATGGTCCCTTTTAAACAGGGTTTAAACAGTGACTCAGATCTAATATTTCAATATATATGTTGTTGTAGGGGAGGGGAAATCTTAATACCTTCATCTCAATGTTTCCAAAACTTATCTTTGTTTAGTCGAAATTGGGAAATGGATGGGATAAAAATTTATTTCCCATAAAAAACCCAATAACTATGGCCCTAATAGAATTATGGTCTTTAATGCAGCTTACAAAAACATGTTATATATATTTATTTTATCTGCCTCTTGAAGATCTAGCAGAATGCATACTCTCTAATCCATGCCCTTTTGGCAAAGCTCCATTGTCTTATGAATGTTTTCCATTAAGTGGAAATATTCCCACTCAGCCTTCTAGAACACAATGTTCATGATTAAACATTTGGGTCAGCAGCTTAAGGTTGCTGAACTGACTGACTTTGGTGGATACCTGCGCAGCTTTGGCCACATGAAAGACGCCCGTAGAATGTTCATCCTGAAAATACTTGCCTGTTTAGGTAAAAAAATTATTTGCATAGTTTTCTTGTTATCTAACACTGGGCTTGATTCCAGGAAGGGATAAAGACAAGGAGATCATCTTCATTCTTTTCAGTTCTATCAAATAAACAGCATTCCTCATTCCTTTTTGTTACTCCTTGGAAGTGGGGTGATCTGTTTTTTTTTTCCTTATTGTGATGTACCCCTATAGCTGATTTAATAGGACATTAAGCCTGGTCTATTCATGCAAGGGAATGACATAGTAGTAGAATTTGGAGGTGGTATGGTGGACCGTACCACGAATGCTTCCCTACACAAAAAAATTATCTGCAATGGGCATCAAGATCCTGACTAAGGATCTGGAGATGGAACGAGCGTTCCGTCACCGGAAGCCATCACAAACGTGCTGTAAGGCACGTCTGCAACGACTCGGGAGTAAGGGAGGCTGGCGCAAGGCCGACCGCCCTCGCTCCGTCGCCGGGACATCCCTGCGGCCACCGGAGGAAGGTAAGGCTCTGGTGACTGCCGGGTGGCAAGGGAGGGGGGCCATTGGTTGAGCCGGCCCAGGAGGGGGTGGAGATGGCATCCGCCATATCTCTGTCCCTGCCGGGCCTACTCGGCCGTTACATGGCCTCCTCCTACTTTCGCCAGCTATTTAGCCAGTGGCGTCGTTGGAGCTTGGCGGGAGGGCAGACCGCCAGGGGGTGACGCATGCCAAAGGGGTGACGCGTGCACCCCCGCGTGTCACCGTCACGACTCCGGATGCTCCGAGGCCAGGGAGCCAGCCTCGGAGCGTCCGGCCCCGCCGGTGCTCCAGGGCCTTCTGAAGGCCCGATGGTTCAAAACGTAAAGTTTTACGTTTTCCGCGCATGCACAGTACTTTTCTGAGGGCAAATGGGCAAACGTTTTGAACCATCGGACCTTCAGAAGGCCCTGGAGCGCCGGCGGGGCCGGACGCTCCGAGGCCGGCTCCCCGGCTGGCTCCCCGGCCGGCTCCCCGGCCTCAAGGGGGTGTGGGGGGGTCACCCTAGGGCGGGGGGGTGACGCGCACCCCCCTGCTCTAGGGTGACGCGCGTCTAGTGATGCTATTGTGTTTAGCTGGCGGAAATCCGAGAAGGCCGATTGGGCCTGCCCTGCCCTGGTTTACACCTGGGGAAGGAGACAACGTCCCCTTCCCCGAGTAGACCTCCGGGCTGCAGCAGCACAGCCTGGAGTGGGGATAGGATCTGGTGGGCGGCCCTGGGCTGCCAGCCGGATCTCTACACAGGATTTCACTGTCAAGAGGGGGGGGGGAGCACATCAGGGCAAAGGTGCTTTTTGCTCTCTTTGTGCTAGTTTTTATTATTTGCAAGGAGTTAAAAACAACACATGGAGTGTTAAAATGTGATTACTCCATTGGCAAACAGGAAGCAGTGAAATTCATGGTACCACCTCATACCCAACTCATTCTGCTGCATGTGTATGTGCAGTGCAATCTTATGCATGTTTACTCAGAAGTATGTTTCACTGTGTTCAGTGGGGATTACTTACTGTTGCAACCTCAGTTAACAAATATGAAGGGGTCCGGACTCGGAGCAACCAACTTGAGTAATTCCAAGTGACAATAACGTGTCCACATGGGAAACGTCCCTTCCTCTCAGTTTATTCTTTCATGCACAATCAGAAGCTCAAGAAGTAGTAGCTTAGAGAAAAAGTCCAACCAGTGTGTACTGTCACAGTGTCTTCTGAAATCATCTCACTGCTTCACCAGACAGGACAGTGCACTCCATGGTGGGATCTTTCCCATCGCTACCAGGAGATACCAGCGCATGAGCCAAGGACCTTCTGCATACAAAGAAAGTGGTCTACATGGCTGAGTAGCTACATCCCTGACCCCAAAGTCCACCTTGCACAAATGAAGATTTCCTGAATTTGACCTCTCAATAGACTGGGAGTCTGGGCTTTATGTGGCAAGGTGAATGATTTCAGGACTTGGGACTGAAATGAAGGAAGAGGGTGGCCAAAGCATTTGGCTAGCAGCTCTCTGGACCAAATTAGATGTGATATTAACACACCATTGCCATTAGTCACATGACATGCAGCTCTTCTTTGTTGAATCCAGCTAAAGTTTTGGCCACTTAACAAAAAAACCTTGCAGTAACTGACAAGAAGGGCAGTACAAATCCTATTGGTGCCTTCGTCTTTGTTTAATACTGTATATTCAACAGAGGAAAGCCATTACAGTGGCGGAGCGCTGACCACCACCCTGTGCATGCTGGAAGTGATGTAACGGCTGCAGTCATTATCGACCAGACCAAAGTGCAGGGCAGGTGGGAGGGCCAAACCCGCTGCCGCCGCTGCTCACTCGCATCGCCGAACAGCACGATTCTCACCAGCAGCTGCCGCCATGACACCCCCAGCCCGCCTGCCACCCAGTGTCCAATCCCACCCACCCCCGATGACATCTCTGAGCCAGTACAGAATGCAATTGGTATAGAATGTAGCTGCCACACTAATTGACTGGTGTCAGGTATTGGGGCAATGTCACACCCTGCTGCAGCATCTTCACCGACTGTCTGTACATCTCTGGGCAAAATTAAAAGTGCTGGCATTGACCTATACAACTTTTAATGGTTTGAAACCTAAATACTTGGAAAGTCTCTCCCCATATAAATCTCCCCACCATGTGAGGTCATCTGAAGAGGCTTTGTGGTGGATGATGCCCTCACCATTGGAACTCTGGTTGATGGAGACTTGCAACAGGTCTTTTTCGCTTGTGGTGCCCAGCCTGTGGAATTGCCTCCCAGCTGAGATCAGAATCGCCTTTTCTTAGCTGCAGTTTCAAAGAATGGGTAAAAACTCCTATTTCACCAAGCCTCTTAAACAAGGCTTGTTTTCTGCTCTGTTTCTTGTGTTGACTCTTGCTATGCTATCTGTTTGTTATTTTTATTGATTTGTATTGCTGTTTTGTTTTACTGTTTCATTTGGTTTGATGTTTTACTGGTTTTGTACTGATTTATTGTAACTGCTTTGAGCTTTCCCATTGGAATAGGAAAGGAGGGCAGGTGTTGCCATTGCAAAACCCAGCTGCCCAGGCCACTAGGCAGCCCTAATGAGTCTGACAATGACTGGAGAAGCACCTCAAATGCAGTTTATCAACTGCAGACCTTGATCCACGACAAATCCTATCCACATGCTATGAATGGGAGGGAGATAGCTGCATGCCCGCCCCTCTGTCACATTCTTTTCTAAACTAAAAGAATCCTCACCAATGTAAGCCTTTCTCTGTAGGGAAGAATACGTCAAAAACCTGAAGATCTAACATGATCTACATGGACATCTAACATGATCTACTGGTACATCTCTGGGCAAAATTAAAAGTGCTGGCAATGACCTATATAACTTTTAATGGTTTGAAACCTAAATACTTGGAAAGTCTCTCCCCATATAAATCTCCCCACCATGTGAGGTCATCTGAAGAGGCTTTGTGGTGGATGCCCTCACCATCGGAACTGTGGTTGATGGAGACTTGCAAGAGGTCTTTTTCGCTTGTCAAGAATGGCAGTGTTGCTATTCTCTTACAGCAAGGCTACTCCTCCCCATATCTATTAATGCTGCAATCCTAAGCATATTGACCTGGAAGTGAGTTCCACCAAAGTCAGTGTGATTTGGTCAGGACCGGATCATACACCAGTATCTAGATGATGTTTTATGAATGTTTGAATGGAAAATCAACTATTCTTAACCCAAAATTCATCAAGGCTTATTTGCAATGCAAATTTTGGCTCAGTCCTAAAATGAGACTAGTATGGAACAAACGAAGTGGGTACTGAAGCTATTATGAACAATAATCTGGATGTTTCAATTTTAATTTGGTTGCAAGGCACAAGTATTTCTGCTGGCCTTCATTTAAAAGTTGCTCAATCTGTGAGTAATCGAAGTGCATCAAAAAGGGTGAATGTGACTTTGAACTTATGGAAAAATGTCTTGGCTTTGAAACGAGAACAATATGATTTGGATTTTGGGTGGAAAGTACATTAGGTAAAGAGGAGCAGTGCAGAACTCAAGGCTGAACTGTTGTTGCCAGACGCTACTTTATTGGTGCTGCATCTTCATACTCTGAAGTGGTTTTGGCAGCCTCTGTTAGAGCCACAGTGTTGTGGTATAGGAATATATTACTGCAACTCATCACAGCAGAAAGAGCCTTAAGGAAGATGAAGCATGTATGTGGAACAGGAAGAAAATAAGTGGACAAGCATTCAGATATGGATATATTTTTATTCCATAATCAATAATCCAGGTCCTCTGCATGAATTTGATTCAGGCAAAACAACATACCAGCTTCTCTTCTGCAGTGTTCTGTTATGGCTTTCGACACAATTAACATTTTTTAACATGTCTTAAGCCCCCCTCTAACTACATGATCTTTCCTGCCTTTAATGGGAAAACAGAATAGCAATGCATTATTTCTGCTGATATTTTTATTCTGTGTGGCTGTTCAAGTGAAGCTGCTCCTTGGGTGAGCTTGGGCTATAAGAACTGGCAACATTTCCTTGTAGAGTCAAACTAGACATGGCCCCAACTATGTTCTCTCCGTTCTTCTGGGAGAAGTTGAAGGGGGAGGGCATGTAATAATAATGCCACTGATTTCAGCAGACTGGGCAAAATGTGCCAGTGATCCAGCTGTGGTTCATGGGTCATAGTTTGGGAGCCCCTGCTATATGGGTTCATATGACTTTCATGCCATTATGTTGGGAGCCCTCAGAATTAGAATGCAGCAGGAACTGTTTCCTCTAAACCAGCGGTTCTCAGCGCGGCATACCACCTACATGGCCGCCACCTCACCAAGTACCACTGGAAGTAAGAGGCAATGGTGTCATCGCTGCTTACATCCAGGTTTTTGGCCCGGTTTTCGGCAGAGAAAAATGCAGGAGGCTCCCAGAGGCTGGTAAGAGGCTCTGGGTGGGCGGGCTGTTTTCTGCACTCCTGAGAGGCTCGGCCAAAGGAAGAAGCCTCTCAGGAGCTAAAATGTGGTGCTGAAAACGCCACAATTTCACAGGGTTTCAGGGGTCCTGGTGGGGTCCCAGCGATCCGAGTACCACCAGAATCCCCAGACGGGGCCACTGTAGGAAGGTATTACTCCCAGCAGTGGAAGCCCATGGCCAATCCTGTATACCACACTGATCCAGTGACCAGGGGAGACTTAAAACACCATTGTAAAATTATAATTCTCCCTCATGTTCTCCCTCCCTACAGAGATTCCCTTCATATGGAGTGATGCCTTTAGATTTAGCCTAAAGGTTTATTATTCCCTCTAAAGGGAGAAGCTATTGATGCTTCTAAAGGGAGAAGCTAAGCTATAGCTCAGTGGTAGATAACAAGTGGCACAATAAGCCTCTGTACTGGTGGAGTGGATGCTCCACTGCCGCAGATTGTTACAAAACTGCCGAAAAGCAGTTTGCGACGGCACATCTAACAGAACTGCTGTTGGGAAGGACTGCACCATCCTGTCAGTGCATGGAGCAATGTACGCCAGTGGAGGTAAGACCTGCGCTGAGCTGCAGAGGGGCGGGGGAAGGGCTAGGAGGGGGCAGAATGAGATGGGGCAGCAACAGGGGCAGGAGGTGAGCGTATTGGGCCCAGGAGGGGGATGGGATTGGCAGCTCTGGTGCATGCCGTATCCTAGCCTCCTTCATGGGCTCGATCTGCCAACACAGATCAATGTGGACTGGCGCCATACGGCAGGCGCACAGGTCCAATTAGACCCATTGTGGGGGCTGGGACTTTTCCCGGGGCAAGGGAACAAATATCCCCTAACCTCGAGGAGACTTCTCACCTTCTGAATTTCCCTGCAGAATGCAGTATAGCCTGTACTGGGGCCACTGCATTGGTGCGAGGAAAGTTAGGTAGGATTGGGCTGATGCTTTGCATACAGAAGGTTCCAGGTTCAGTCCCTAGTACCTCCAGGTAGAGCTAAGAAAGACCCTGTCTGAAATCTGTGAGAGCCACTGTGAATCAGTTACACAGTACTGAGCTAAATGGACCAGTGGTCTGACTCAGTATAAGGCAGTTATGTATACTGTAGTTCAATATGGAAAAACCATAAATGAGGAGTTCTGTGGTCATCAAAAGAAATTATGTTGCCGCCATAGATGGTGGTGAAGAAAAGTTTAAAGAAGAAGAAAAAAACTACCACTCTGGCAACGGTAATCCTCCATGATTTTCTGTGGCATTTCCACTTCTCCCCATGCAAATGGATAAAATGTCTCCACACTCCTGCAGCTTGCAAAGGAGGGTAGTTTCTGCTGTCTTCTTCAAGATTTTTGACATGGCTGAGTAAATATGCTTCCTTTCTTCTTCCATGTCTATGCCAGCACCTTCATGGCCTTTGAACACAAAGCACATAATCATCTGTGGGCCACCTGCCAACTCACTCCACTGTAAGTGAAACATTTTTTATATTTGCTGTTTACTTGCTTTATGAGATAACATATGACTCATGTCTAAACTGAGTGTCATAACTGAACTGGTGGATACCAGTTATTCTAATGCATTCTTAGCAGGGCTCCAAGCATGAAAATATGTTGATTCTTTTCTCAACAGGTGCTTTTAGGTCACTAGCTGTGTAGCTGCTAGACATACAACAATGGCCTCCCCCTGCATGCACTATGGACTGATCTCTAGTAAACAACACTGTTTAAAATGTTGTTGTTGTTGCTGTTATGACTGTACCTGAAGCAAGGGGCAATTGGAAAGCCCACAGAATGTGTAACAGAGTGAGATAGCTCAGTTAGGAGGGACAGAACAATTTGTCCTATAATTACCCCTAAGCCACAAGGCTTCCAAAGCACTATCATGCTGAAGTTGAAAAATAAGAAATTAGAATTTGTATGAGAAGACAGCTTAACACAGCAGAGATCCAGCTGCAATAGGTGTTGTCTCTTTCATTCTATTTCTGATCTAGTCATCAATAAGATGATCACAGAAACAAAATAACCAAGGTAGACACAAGGTCTAATATACCGTAGTCTCCTTTTGAAATTATTAGGGAAAAAATGTTCGGTATGCTTCAGTGGCTTGCTCGCTCCTTTGAGAAATAATAGTAAATGAGGCTGTGCCCTATAGCTTGCAAATTTAATTAAATCATTACTATCCTGATTTCAACTGCTCCCTTGGATACAGGATACATAGGATACAGGGAGAGGGCCTTTCTCCCTGTATCCTATGCAGAGAAGGGCCCGGCTGGAGGTCTCCTTGGGGTAAGTGGACATTTTTCCACTTATCCCAGGTAAACCCCCAGCCGCCGCAATGGGACTACTCGGTCTCTGCCAGCTCTTTAGCCGGTGGAGAGTCAAGCAGCCCCATGTCAGCAGAAAGGGCCTGGGAGGGAGGATAGGACAACAGGGCGTTGTCGATCCCTCCCCCATCTCAGGCCCAATCCAGCCACCACCCCGCGCTGCTCGGAGCAAGACTTACCTGCTCCACGGCACAGTCCTGTAGGCCTGGTGCCAGAGGTACAGCACAGGCTGTCCCACCGGCGTTCCCTCCTCTCTGGGTGTCACAATGCTCTTTATAGCACGTTTGTGACACCCTAGGCCAGCACAGCAGTGCTGCGCTGGCACACCGGGGGGGGGAGATAGGATTGCATCATTAGTCTTATTTCATTTTTTTTAACAATGTAGTTAATGTTTATGTATTGCATCAGTTTGACATATTCTCTTCAGAATGCATTGTGTGAGAAGAAAAACCAAGATAATAAGAATGATCCAGTCAAAGATAAGTGCTTTTCAATCATAATGATTTCAATCAGAAATATTCAATCCCACGCTTAACCTTCCAATTGAAAATGGGTCTTTAATATGCTTAACTTTGGTTGAATCATTCCTGTTTATTTGGCTACTCTAAAATGTACGAGTTGGGATCAGCTGTTACAGCAGTGGGGTACTATACAAGACATCACCAAAGTGACCCACAACTGGCCCAACATACACAGATTCCATTCTGTATAAACACGTACAGTACTTGAGAATAAACCACATTGGACTGCAATACCTGTATATATAGCCAAGTGTGTTGGCTGGGTCATGCGCATATTCCCATTGAACGTCCATGCTTCCAAGTGAACAGGCATAGTCAAGTGCTTTGTATGAATCTTCTCCTTTGTTAATGCCAAAAAACTACATAGATATTTAACAAGCACCATACAATGGGATCTACCTAGTACTGGTTGGATGAAACAATTTAGCATGTAGTTGTCTTCAGGGACACCATGTTTTGGAAAAGCTTCAAAATGTCCTTTGTCAAATGTACTTGGCCTCCAAGTACAATGTACCTTGAAAACCTTCTACAACTAAGTTTCTTGTCAGTTCTCACAACATGGTTATTGCAAGAATGTATATAATCTGTCTTCAGTGCACTCTTTTCATTCAACCCTAGTAATTGCAAGTCAGTTTCCCTATCACAAGCTATGTTGCTCTTGCCAGCAGAGTCTTGGACAAGAACTTTTGCTAGTCTGAACATTAATGAGGATTAATGAGGAAGAACAAGTTAACTGTCAACCACGACATTTGTAGCATGTGACATGTGAGTTCAAGAAACAATCTCTTCTCCCAATAAATGATGAGGCTAATTTAAAAAACAAAAAATGACTACCGTAATAATGACTTATTCTGACTGAGCGATTCAAGCTGCGAGGCAGCAGCTGCTCTTGATCCAGGTGGAGTTGTCAAGCAAAGCCAGTGTGGGTGTGCAAGGCTTCAGCTCCATTTATTCTGACTCTCCAGCCCATCAGCCCCCCCACCACCACTCCACTTCTGCTGGCTCCCCCCTCCCCGGATCTCCTGTCGCACAATTTGCATGCACATTTTTGTTAGGGGCAAAATCCCCTCCCCAGTCATGGCTCATGACTGTTTCATCACACCTTGCAGCCATTGTCCAAATGGTAGGCTTCTGGTGGGTAGGGCTCAGGGGGCTTCATTCTGCTGCTGCACTTATGTGAGTACTCTGGGGTGAGTCCCAATATGGCCCTGACTCACTCCTTGAAAAGTTTTAATTATTTCTGTCCCCCTAGGCCAACTTGGCAGCAATATCCGCCATGGCACTATTAAGCTGGGGTCTCAGGTTTTTCATGTAGTCTGCTGCAGGGCTGCTACAGACCATGCAGGTCTGCTCAAAATTGGTTATGATGAAGGTCTCGCCATCATCTCTCACATGGAACACAGTGAGGGTTTTTTTTGTTCTGTTTTGTACTGCATTTTATTTTTAATCTACAGCGACAAGCGTAGGAGCTTGCCAGATATACTCCAACTCCACTGCATTGTGCCATTATGCTCCTACGCTCCTCTGGTGCCAACTGTTTCTCCTCCCACTTAGCAGCTAACTTCCATCTTCCCGCTCTGTCGCTAATAATTTTTCTTTGTGCTCCTTTTCAAGGCTTTGCTTCTGCTCCTGCTTCGACTTTGATCCATTTTTTCTTCCAGCTTTAGATGCCTCATCAGCTCTAAGTAGTACTTGGGCTGTTCAGAGGTCATGAGACCCTCCCCATCACTGTTGGAGACCAACCCTCATAAGGCAGCAGCTTCCTCGGGGTTACTGGATTCACTTATTATGGGAGCAGGAGTTCCAGGCTCTACAAGATTCTGAAACCTCTTCACATAGTCTTGCTGCCTTGCAAGAGCATACACAGAGTGCTGTCCTTATCTATCTGCCCTAACTGTCCCATCATCCCTAAAAGCTGCTGGCTTTTAACACCAGCTGTTTATGTGACAAATTACGCCCATCATGCCTTTGGAGAAAAGCAGCTTTCCCCTAAGAAAAATGCAAAAGTCAAAGAGGATAAGAAGAAGAAAATGAACCTACCACAGTTCAAATTAAAACAGTTGCCCAAGTAGCTTTATCCCACCACTAAGCCACCATGAAAAAGGAAGGATGGAGGGCAAGACAGGATGCAGCACCTAGCAGTTAATGACTGGCACCCCACTCTCTGCTTCACCCTCTTTACTGGAAAAACTGGGATTGGACTGGGGAAATATATTTGCCGCCACACCCAAACCTAGAAAGCCCAGACAGAAAGAAGTTGCCTTGGGAAAACCTCCAAAATCAAAACCTCAATTTTGATTGAGCTATATGGAGCACCAAAATTTGGGGCATCCCCGTAAAACTGACTAGTAGCAGAACACAGATAATCTGGCAGAAGGGGGAACCCACTTTGTCCCAAATTACCCAAGACCAGGCAGATAATCTGTAAAAGTTACAGAAGTTTATTAAAGGGCTGAAAAATCAAAGCAAAAAATTAAAGGAAAGATGTGAGGGATATAGTATACCTGTAGTACAATAGTACTGTATTGATTATTTACCCGAAGGAGAAGGGGGGCAGTGAAGGTTGGCAGGGATGCTAAAAGGGAAGAAGAAAATAAAAACCGTGATGTGACTAATTAGACACACCAGTTGAGTATGATCCCCTACTGTTCTAGTCATGCTACTCCAGGGTCCCAATCTTGGCAACCACACTTGCAACAAGGTCAGGCCTGGGCAGATGTGCAAAGCAAAGGATTGTGTGTGACCCCACTTTTTATAGCTTGTGGGTTTTTATAGCTCAATTTTGATTGAGCTATAATTGAGCTGCACCTATGGGATTGCATGCTGGGGGAGGGGGGTCCCCTGGGTCCCCTCTTGCAAATCAGGTGGCCTTCGCGACAAGTTCTTTGTTGACTACTCAGAGAGGGAAGAAGATTTTCACCAATAAACAACAACAAAGGATAGTGGCTACTGCAACTGGATGACTTCGCAACCTTTTCAGGATGTTGAGGCATCACAGAAACCTCTGGAATGCAAGAAAGTTTAAAAAAAAGTGAAAAAAATAGCAAAACAAATTAGAGGAAAACGAGGATTTTCACCACAATGTTGCACAACCATTAGTGCAGAGTATGCCAGCGCTGCGGGCCCAGATTCAAAGAGAGCTCTGGTACCTTTAAAAGTTGCATAGTGCCAAGAATTTCCTCCAAGTACAACTTGTCTTTTAGTATTCAAGTGCTGTACAGATGGGAGAAGTCATGCCTAGTGGAATGATCTAATTCAGGGTCCCTCAACTTTTTTCAGACTGGGTAACCCCTGGTCTACTCCCCCAAGCACCCCCCTGATCCCCCCAAGCCCCGGGTACCCCCAGATACCCCCTCCCCAAAAGTGAACCCCCCCCCAAGCCGAAAAAGCGCTTTTTTGGCCTGTGGCGCAGCCGAGCAGGTCCTCTGGCTCACGCTGCAAGCCGGAGGGAAAAGCGGGAGAACCTGCTCGGCCGTGCCGCAGGCTGAAAAAGTGCTTTTTTCGGCTTTCGGAGGGGAAAATTTGGGGAGGGGATATGTGGGGGTACGCAGGGGAGCATCTCGCATACCCCCAACCTGTGGCCCGCGTTCCACAGGTTGAGAACCTCTGATCTAACTAAAGAAACATACAGGGCCCTCTCAGGGTCTGGACTCACAACACTAGCTTACCTCTCCCTCTAGTCTAGGACATTCCCATATTAGTCAAGGGAAGCAATCATGCCGATTGCTACCTGGCCACCAGGACCATTTTCAAGTTGCCGTCGCAAAGGAACAGCAGCACTAGAGGCCCGCTGCCATGGCCGGTGACCTGCTCCAGTGCAGTTAAGCCAGTGTGTGTTTGTGTGTTTTGTGGGTGGGGAGGGGAAAGAACAGGTCATGTTGGAGGAGGAACCAATGGTGGGGAGAAAGGGGGTGGATCAGACTGTAGTCGCGCACACCGGATCTTACTCCCCCTTTCAAAAACCTCCCCACCCCTTTTCCAAAATGTGTGGACTGTGGAGTATGTTCATGGAGACCCATAGGTGACCTGAGGTAAGTTAAAATGTTACGTGGAGGTAAGTTAAAATGTTTTTTACTTACCTCGCATTTGCCTTCAGTTAGCCACCCCCCACCATAGCATGCAGTGTATGCCTTTTTGGCATGGCTGCATGCTATAGCATAGCAGGGGATAGGATTACGCTCTCAGAGCCCAATCCTATGCATGTCTACTCAGAAGTAAGTCCCATTATAGTTAATGGGGTTTACTCCCAGGTAGGTGTGGATAGGATTGCCACCCCATTCTCTCAGTGTATGTTCAGTGCAGATTTTTATAAAGTTGGCCTGGAACACAAAGTGATTAGAGGTAGAAGTAAAAACTCAACAAAGTCCTTGCTGTACACACACATATACATTATTTCTTCTTTGTTACATTTAATGTTCAGGGTCAGGAGAAATCTAGGAATGAAATTGAGAAAGACAATGATCCAGTGTAGTTAGATGAGTTTTTAACACCTAGCTCTGTACTGGAGTGTGGGTATGACTAAAGCCTGCTTAAAGGTAACCAAAATTATTATTTTTACTTTATTTACATGAATGTGAAGGTAATGTGATGGCACACCTAGAGGCAAATGTTTTCGGATACTTCTGTTCCAAGCCATTTAACAGCAGTCATCTGGAAAGAGGAACTGTAACAGATGGACATCTTTTTGCTACGCCTTCCTCTCTTTTGCTCCTGTAGCTAAAATCCATTTATGAAAACTGCACACATGATCTTGATTACATCATCAGGCTCATCTCATGACGACTGTACCATTAAACAATGTCTGAATGATAATAAAACTTTGCAATCATCCCCCAAAAATACTTACAATTCATGCTGAACTTGATAAGAAAGCTATGAAACCAACAAAAAGGAACAAGTTTAACTTCACTGGAGTTTGCACTAAACGGTTCAGTGAGCACATACAGTATGTACAAATATTCAGATGAGACTAAACTATTCTCAACCCCTTCCCGGCCGAGTACCACTTTCAGCGCCGCTCTCCTGCTGCGTACCACCATACCAAGTGACTGACAATGACATCATCGCCAGTTATTTCTGGGTTTTCAGGGTTTCAGAGGCCAGAAAATGCAGGTAGGAGACTCTGGGCGGGTGGGAGGACCCCCTTCTCAGCATCCTGAGAGACTCGGCCAAAGGCAGGAGTCTCTCGAGAGCGAAAACACACTGTCAAAAGCATCGCATTGGAGCAGGGTTCTGGTGGTTAAGTGATCTGCTGGATCAAATCCACACCCCTTCTAGTCCAGCATCCTGCTTCCCTCAGTGGCCAATCAGGTGCTTCCAGGAAGCCCACAAACAGGGCACTAAGGCAATATCCCACCCCTGTTGTTGACCCCAAGCAAATGATATCCAGTAGCATACTACCTCTGAAGTTGGAAGCAGCACACAGACAGCATGCATGGCTAGTAGATATTGGTAAACCTTTCCTCCTCTATGAATGTCTCCAATCCCTTTTCAAAGCCATAAAGTTAGTTGCCATCACAACATATTTTGGCCGTGAATTCCACAAAATTAATGTTAAAAAATGAATGTTTCTGGGTTTTGTAAGCTTTGTTGGGTCTATTTATTAAGAGAAAAGTGGGGGGGTAAAACATTTAAAAATACAAAAAATAATGCATTGTGTGAAGAGATATTTTATTTTGTCTGGCCATATAACTGGAGTAGAAAAGATTTGTAAATGCAATTCTTAATTTGCAAAAAAAGAAAGAACTTTCTATCCACATTATATGTGAATTCATGTGATAGTTATTTTTGTCACTGTGATGAGACAGCTTTACCCTAAAGGCGATGCTAAATAGAACCCATTTTTGTTAATTAGGCTATGGTTTCTTGACAATATGCTGAAGTCTCCACAAGACGAAGTTCATGCATCACTAGCACTACATGTGATAGAGTGGTCTTTATTGTGACTTGTTTACTTGAAAAAACAAATCTGCAAATATTCTTTGTAGTCCTTTGCCTTCCCATGCAATTCACATTCCATGCTATTTTCCCATTAATGGTGATGATGTCATTCATTGGCAAGAAAAGGCTCTTTGAAGAAAGGAAAGTATGAGAGATGTTACTTTGTAGGTAATAATAATAATAATAATAATAATAATAATAATAATAATAATAATAATAAACCATTATTTATATACTGCCGTTTCTTTGGTCATCTGATTTCTCCTCTGGCTATAATTGAAAGGCAGTTTACATGGACAGACTTTCTAAACCCGAAGGGGTTTTTACAATACAATAATCTCTCTCTCTCTCTCTCTCTCTCTCTCTCTCTCTCTCTGACGTTCGCCTTCAGCTGACAGGCAACCTTGACTCTCACTCAAGTGCTGCAGGTGCAGTTCTACTCCCCCACAGAGGCTCTGCAACTTATCAGCTCAGTGCGCCGGCAGCTCTCCAACAGACACAGACACTTCCAGCCATCTCAAACTGCAGTCCTTGAGATCTTCAGGCATGAGATGGTCACTCTGCCAACTGAGCCAGACCTCCTGCCCACTGAGCCAGATCTCCTGCATTACTAGCATTACTAACGTGTTTATGAGTTTGCCTGCTGGGTTGAAAAGGGAGAACGGTATACATTTTTAAAGGAGGCGTTGGTGAAAGTGAACCACAATTAAAATTAAGTTTGTGTAAGACCTCAAACTCATAATGTTGTCTTTATAGTCAATATAGTTTTAGAAACTCAATTTTCCCAGTGCTCAAAACAGTTATCACTGATGGGAAAATGTGATTTTGCCACTGACTGGTGCTGTGTATGTCACTATGCAAGTGTCATGGCACCTGCTAGATGGTGCCCATGACATCAAAGGAAATGACACAATGCACCACTCCACAATTCTTTTGTTGCTATGATTTTCTCTGGGTTTGTTTCTAACTATATCTGTCTATCTCTATCCACACACACACACACACTCACACACCCCTATAGTGGGAAGGAGGAGGAAAGATAACTGTGTGAACAACATGAGCAGGCAATGGTGTAGTTGGGCTGGCTGGTACTCGAGGCCGCCCCGCTCCTGGAATGGCTCCAATTTGGAGCAGAACAGGAGCACAGAAGAGGGCCAAACTTCGCTCTGCTAGCAGCTCCAACTGCTCGCAGCGGTAAGCGCTGCATGACCCTCTGTAGAGAGTGCTTCCTGCCACCACCGGGGGGCCTGTTGTGATGCCCCCCTGAATTGGTGCTCGAGGCTGTGGGCCACCGCCCCTCCAGCTACACCACTGGAAGCAGGAACAGGGGGCAGGGAGTGCATTTGGCCACTGCTTATCTGTGGCTCTCTGGAATGCCTTGGCCAAGCTGCAGCCAAACAGAGATTACCATGGATGACACATGTACCCATGTGCTTCTCCCAACATGCATGTTTTCAGATCTTTGCTCATTGGTTGTGGTGCACATACCCTACAGACTGGCACCAGGAGAGGGAAGGTAATAATGGCAGTATCCACACTCAAAAATGCTGAACAAGGGAGAGTTTATTGAGGGCAAATAACACATTTGGCAAGAATGAGGGAAATAACATCTTTCCCTATACAGTTACATAGTTCCACATGTGGACAGTTGTGGCAGCAAATGAGTTAACTAGGCCACCCAGTCTGATTGGCTTCAGGGCAGGAGGATAAACTATAGATTGCATGCCAGCTGGGGGAATCACAAGAGAGGCTGGCCAGGGCACAGAGAGAATAATAGAAGGGAGAGAAAGAGGCACTTCATGCCTGCAAAGTGAGACTTCTCCCAGGAGGAAGGAGTGTGGCTAGGCTTGAAGCAGGGGGAATAAGAAAAGAGAAACCTGAGATTGCCCAAAAAGGGGACTATACCAGATTCTGAAGCTGTGGGAATCCAGGCCTGGATACTGTGGTGAGGAGACATGGAGTACAAGGGCAGCGAAGCTCCTTGGAAGACACTGACTAACACTCATGTTTCTCCAAAGGCACAATTTCTTCCAGCACTTGGTCTTTCCAGGTTGAATCTTGACTTCAGATCATGTTTTCTTTAGAAAACCAAGGTGAGAACCAATTGGCCAGCTAACCCACCACAGTCTATCTTGCCTTGTTACAAACCATGATTAGATGTACTGTACTATTATTCTTCCCTGCATGTGTGTGGAGGAAAGGGGAGAGGTTAGGATATTCTCCCAAGAAGGTTACAATATGTTGTGCGAATCCATAGTTTAATCCGGGCTTCATACAACATCTGAACTGGCCCAATTATCAGTCAGGAACCTCCTTTCCACAACTTAAATGGTAACAAATGCTTTTAAACCGCACTGTCCTCTTTTAAGAATATTAGGTAAATTATGGGTTTTAGCATCCCACACCCAGAGGCGTATCCTCAGCATGGCAGAATATTAGTTCATCACACAAGGAATGAGTTCTTTCTAATGAATTGTTTCCGTCTTCCTCACAGTGAAGTTAGTACCACAAACTAACATGTAATTTTGCATGAATACGAAAGTGAATCTGTTTCAAAATGGGTCAATGTTAATTTCTCAATAGATCCACTTTTGCTGAGGAAAGAAGTCTGTCTTTTGGAGTGCTGGTACTATCAAAATGGGCTCACTTCCAAGTATATTTTATGTATTTAACAAAATAAGGACAATTCAATTTTTTGTAATAAGATGTGCACAATGAAAAAATGGCAACCAAACATAATGACCCCTCAAATGGACCAGTTTCTCTATTCTGAGGAAATTATAATGAGCAATTTATCACTGATAAATCACTGCACTGGTTTTCCTCTTGCCTATGTTAGAGCCATAGGGAAATACAGAATGCACATACCCTGAGTGATGCATTTCACACAAGGAAAGGAGTGAGGTTGGCAAAGGAAACTGTACCACCACATTGTACTTTTCATGTATTTTCTTATGAACTAGGAGTTCAGAGCAGATTGGCTCGTTATCTGTTTCCATCATTAATTAGAACACACATATCCCTTGCATGGCAGAGAGCAGAAATAAAGAGAAATATGGTCATCTTTATATTAGTAAAACAAGATTAATTTTATGTAGTGCATTTAGTAAAGAGTCAATAGCACTCAAATTGGATAGTATTACCTACTAGTTGGAGGGCATGTAATCCCCCAAATTTAAGTACCAATATTCACTGGCGTCACTGCAGGGGGGGCGGAGCTCCAAGTTCCGTCGGGCTCTGACCCTCCGTTACATGACGGGAGAAAGTGGCCCTGCCCCCTCGCCTTTGGAACCATTCTGGCCGACGAAAGCACTTGCTTTCGTCGGCCAGAATGGCTCCAAAGGCGAGGGGGCAGGGCCGCTTTCTCCCGTCGTGTAACGGAGGGTCAGAGCCCGACGGAACTTGGAGCTCCGCCCCCCCTGCAGTGACGCTAGTGCCAATATTAAATCAAGCAGATATAAAATTATATACTGTGTGTGTGTATGAATGTATGTATGTGTGTATACAGTATATAATATTAGATTGTATATTTATATATCTATAGAAGTTCACTGATCAGTCATTCTCAATTTTCTCTAACCTACCTCACAGGTTTGTTGTGAGAATAAAATGGGGGGACCATGTACACTGACCTGAGCTCCTTGAACAAAGGTTGAGATAAACATTTACAGCGCAATCCTAACCAACTTTCCAGCAACTTTCCAGCTGTAGTGCAGCACCAACGTAAGGGAACAAATGTTCCCTCACCTTGAAGAGGCCTCTGTGACTGCCCCTGCACTGCAAAATGCAGTGTGTGCCCTGTTGGCACGACTACACCTGCACTGGAACGTTGGTTAGGTTTGCACTGTTAGTAAATAAAATTTGTCTCATCTGCCCTTTTTTAAGAGGTACATATTATGAATGTCTGTGGCATCCTGAATATTTGTTAATGCTTGTTGCCTTTTGTATATATAACACACCAGCCTCCAATTTAAGTTCCCTATGCAAGCAACTTCACTAGTTACAGACAATGTGCTAGCTTTTTGTTTGGTCCATGTACAGTACAGTATATCCCAAGTTCATTCTACATGAAGCACACATTTGAGATGTATAGTCCATTGAAATGAATGGGTCTCCTTTTCTTGTTTGGCACCCAAGGAGATGATCTCATGTGTGCACTTCTCAACACATTCCTATAAGTGTTTGGGGGCTTTCTCTACCTAACAGTCACTCTTCTATTTTGTTGTTATTCCAATGAATTATTTTTCTTCTAAAGATCTTTTTAGACAGAGGGAATTTCTACCACTTGAAATCCTGCACATGCAAACCTCCACATCAGACTCTTAGATCACACTCCTGGCAGGCAGCCACTGGAGCAAGATAGACAAAACCTGTTTTAATAGGCATTTTGATTGCCACAAGAAGAATGTCAACAGGCAAACTGCCACAACCAGCCTGAACCAGCTCCCACTCACCTAGAAGTTAAACCCAAGCCTGTCTGGGGATTGTTTTGTCAAAGTTTTTTTAAAAAAATAAAGAAATCAGTGGATATTCATAGCAATGAGCAAAGTATGTGATTTGCATGGATGTTCTCTTCGGAGCTATTGCAACTGCTGCAGACTAATTGACGTTCTGTTTGCTATCAGCTTTAATCACACCTGGACAGACTCCAAGCACCATATGATGACTCATGCTCTGTAGCTGAAGATCAGCCACTGTGCTCCCATGTGATAGTGATGAACTCAGGAATGCAGTTTATGATTTGCCAGTTCCATCTGGAAAAACGAGCCTGGAAAGAGCTGCTTTGCCATCACCTTCTCAAGGCAAAGCTGTGAAAAGTTACTCCCCCAATCACATTACATCGAAGTACAGTATTTAAATTCTTTTGACATAAGCAACCAGTTTATCCTAGACATTCACTTCAGGCAACC
This sequence comes from Plestiodon gilberti rubricaudatus, assembly GCA_026170595.1. Taxonomy (NCBI): domain Eukaryota; kingdom Metazoa; phylum Chordata; class Lepidosauria; order Squamata; family Scincidae; genus Plestiodon; species Plestiodon gilberti. The sequence continues at coordinate 38,826,442 of JANXHW010000001.1, forward strand.
TTTCCTCCTCTTTGTTTCATTACAAGAAATGTAAGGGCACTTCCCTTTCACCCTAAATTCTTAATCTGAGGTTAGATAAGCATAAGGATACAATACTGCTGTAATAAACTCAAGCAAGGCAGGTGGTTGGTTGCAAAACTAAAACACAAGCTGACTTGCAAAACCGAGGCTAGTTAAGACACCTTTGTTTTATTTACCTTCCCACATATTTATATGAGATTATTATCATTTTACCTTTTATGATTCCTGTTTTCATGTTTCAGGTCAGACCAACGTGCCAAAAATGGGTTCCCAAACCTGTATTTCCCTAGGTAACATGAATGTGGCAGCAGAGCGGCCTTAGGAGCTTCAGAGCCCAACTGGAAACACTTTTGCAGGGCCCCAGATTCACAGACAAGGTCTGTAGAATCTTAGATATATAAATAAAATGTATTATAGACTTTATATGTCTATGGTAGAATGGGAAGCAATCAAAATGTGCACTTAAAAAGTGCATGTGAGTTAATGGACCAAATGAATCTAAGCACATTTAAATATAAAATTGCAGACATGTAAGCCTACAAGTAAACAAAATGTGTAGATTACCTTTGAAAAGTAAATAGTTGCAAAACCACCCTAGCTCAGGGGCCCCTTAGGCGCGGGGCCCAATTGGGAGCAATTGGTCCAATTGGCTTAAAGTCAGCCTTGGGACTGGGGGACATTTGTTGGAGATAATTAGAGGGCTGTAGAGAGAGTTCCTGACCCACGGCATGCAGCCCCCCCCCCCCCCCATGGATTTATTTCTAGTCCCAGAGCTTGGCTGGGGAAGAAATGGTAAAATATGGCCTAGGAGAGAGATTGTGGTAGGAAAGGGTTAAGTCCTCTTTTCAATCCATTAATTTTTCCTATATGAATTTTTCCTATACATTACCTCAACATGTGTTGACTTACCCATTAGGATTAGAAAAGTGGGACATATAAATACTGCAAATAAATAAATAAATAAATAAATAAATATGCTAACAGGGGTTTGGAGATTTGCTTCATAATGTGTAGCTGTGTCCTAACACAATTAAGAACACTCAAGAGCACAAAGAACTTACCAGTAAGTTTCACTTGTTTCAGTGGGATTTAAGCATATTTAAATGTTTCTAGGTTATTATACCCAACATGAGCAAAATTGGAGATTAATTTCTTAGCATTCAATAGCATTGGGTTGAAGAATGTACTGTTGGCTCATCTTGGAACAAAATCCCATTCCTGACAGTTATGCAAAACTTCAATGGGATTTTAAGAGCAATAGGCCCAGCCAGGTAAGCAGCCTGGATTTAAAGAAAAACACACACTGTTTTTGCACAATGAATTGGTCCCACCAACAACAGTTTCATCTGTCCCACATTTCTTATTCTTTGGACACAAAGTCCTGATCAATTTTCTTGTTTGTGGTACACTTCGGGAGCCCCATATAGCTATAACACTATGTAGAAAAGTGTTCTGTTAGACCAACAGATCTAATTCTGTTGAATTAGAGACCAAGTATACAACAGCTCCAGCATTATGTTCTCCACAGTGGCCAATCAGATGCTGCTGAGAAACCCACAAACAGGGCATGTAGCGACTCCATTGCTATAGCAACAGGGATGCTACATTTTGGGATTAGCAAGGGTAGGATAATATCACCTGATAGTTCTGCATTTCCTAGGTGCCAAATTATCAGAATTCGACTGTACTTTGAGAACTGTTGTTATAAATGTCCTCTCTTTCCCAACATGCGCGCACGTCTAACCTAGTACCATTTTGATTTCTGGCTGGTCGGGTAGTGGGGGCAGAGAAACACTGGTACAAGGTAATAATCTACATTATGAGGTTGGGAGGATGAGTAAAATAAAGGCTTAACACAATCAGAAGTAGTGCACATATGTTACAGGTAAATAGCCATCGATGATGATGGTGATTATGATGACATCCCAGCAATTATCGCACAATGCCAGATCTGGTTAGGCCTCAGGCAGTAATTTCTATGATTAACTAAAATATTAGGACATATCTATGAATTTGTCTTTAGTAGTTTATAAATGTTCCCTATTGTTACGAAGGAATTCACTGCACACAGAGAAAGGAAAAAGCTACTGTATATACACAGTTGCTTAGATAAAGAACATACAAGAATTACATGCATCAGAATGAGACAAGCTAGGAAGTTCCTATATGAAACTTATTAGCTCACATTAATGCATGACATTTTCTATAAGGAACTACCCGGTAATTAGCTTGCATCAACAGCATTTACAGTAGGAAACCACTTGTTTACCAATTCCTCCACTTAAGGCCTATTGATAACCTAAGCACCAGTATTGTGAAATGGATATGAATCTGATGAAACTTTTTTTATTCATCAGTGAAATCACTCACAAGTTACTTCCAGAGCGGTAGTTGTGTATGGAAGTAAACACATTAAACTGCCTGGGGGCATCTTAAAGGCCAACATTTATTGTGGCGTAAGTTTTTAGAGCCCATGCATGAAGTGTTATCCTCAGCTGGCAGAGAGAAAAGAGTGTGATGCTATTAAGATGAAAGTTGTCTTAACATTGTGTGATGCTATTAAGATGAAAGTTGTCTTAACGTTGTGTGACTCCTGCTCTTGTTCTAAGTGTTAAGTAATGCTACCAGTACAAGGAAGCCTCAGAGTTTTTCCAAACTGCTGATTTTTATTTCACTTCTTTTTGGGCAAAACCTATGCTGTAATAGTGCTGGCGGAGTATGAGAGGTGTTTTTTTTTTTGTGACAGCACAGGGTCTTCCTGCTGGCGCAGGCAGTCGCACAAACACCCACCAGAGCAGGTAAGTCCATGCAGGTGACGAACGGGGCGGGGGAGGGTGTCAAATGGGGCGTGGGAGGGTGATGACAGGGGCGGGGTGGGGATCAGTGGCACCGGCATGTGTTGTATCCTATCCCCCTCCCCGGGCCTGATCCACCAACATGGATCAATGTGGACTTGTGCCAGCTATAGAGCTGGTGCAGGTCTGAGTTGACCCATTTCTGCTGCTGGGGCTTACCACCGGGCAAAGGGACAAATGCCCCAAGGAGACCTCTAGCATGTTAAATTCCCCCAGGGGATGCAGCGCAGCCCACACCAGTGCCACTGCATCGCTGCGTTGGGATTTAATTTGGATTGGGCTGTGTTAGTTTTTCTTTCCCAAACGAGGAAGACACAGTTACTAGATAAGAATGATCAAAGGCTCAAAAGTACCAAGAGCTTTCAGGTTAGAGGTTAAGGGTTTATCCAATTTCAAATATTTCCCTACAGCATTTTAGCCTTTGCAAGATAGAACTGCAATACTACACTGATTTTTTTCCTTTTGTATAATCCTCCGAAAAGTCCCTCTCTCCTAGTGTCAGACACGGTTGAAAGGAAGTAGGGTGGCAGAATTGACAAGGAGGGAGAATTTTGCTGTAAAGCTTTCTCGATTTCATTAAGTGGAAATGCACAGATATGGAATGTTTTAAAGAAGGAAAAGATCCATGAAAATGTGGGGGGAGTTGCTATAGGAGAGTGAATAACTTTGCTAAATCTCTTTTGTCAAAAGAACTTTCCTGAACAATCCAAGATTCTGTTCTATTCAGATGACACAGATCTTATGTACGAATCAACAAAAGATCATGATTAAGGCTACAATCCTATACACACTTTCCTGGAAGCAAGTCTCGCTGAACACAATGGGATTGTGCAATAACATCTGTGATATATTGATGTAGGCCCCTTGGGGGTCCAGTAATAAATCTACTGGAATTGAGTTCATATCTAATATAATCTTTTTCTTTATTATATTGTGCATGTGTATGTATTTGTATACATATACAGTTGCCCCTATATTAGGAACAGTTGACTTGAGCAAATTCAGCTTCACACAGTCTGCAAACAAAAACAGCAGTTTAAATGGTGTAGGGTAGTGATTTTGCCTGAGAGTGATATATGTCGGGCAGCCCAATCCTGCCTAAGGATCCGCCGGGCGGCCGAGGTTGCCCGCCAGATCCCATGCTCCACCGCAGGCAGCCTCCCGCCCGGCAGAAAGTCTCCTCAGGGAAGGGGACACTCGTCCCCTTCCCCGAGTGTAAAGGGTGCTGGGGCTGATCGGCCTCCTCAGAATTCCGCCAGCTATTTTGCTGGCTGAAGTCGGAGGAGCCGCACGGCGAGGGACAGGATTCGGTCAAAGCCATCCCCCGCCCCCTCCCGTAGCGGCTGGGCCTATGACCGCCCTCCATTTGCCCCCAATCCGCCCCCCTACCTGCTGGATCCTTACCTGGGTCGAGTGGCAGTCCTCCGGGTGCTTGGACGGCGGACCAGGGGAGGCCAGCCTTGCGCCGGCCTTCCCTGCTCACGAGTCTTATGGCACTTTTACGATGGCTTCAGCTGGCAGACCGCTCGGTCCGCCGGCAGCCCCAGCACTAGGATTGCGCTGTGAGAGTGAGTATGAGATCAGAGAATGAAGCTGCTGTTCCCTGAGTCGGTCTCAGTTCCCACCTGCCTCTCATAATTTTTAAAGAGACAGTACGTATTTTCCTGATGTCAGGGATTTTCAAGATAATTTTGAGTAAACACGATTTTAGCTTTTCACACTAAGTTTGGAATGTAATCCTTGCATAAGACAAGAGGTGTCTCTCCCCCCCCCCCCCCGTACGTAAATATAAAATCTGAAGGGAAAAATGCCCATGGTTAAGCATTATATCTGCATGGGCAGATATGAGTCACAAATGGCCCTTCATTAGAAAAATATTTCCTTGGATGGAATTTTATTACTGTAGCACATATGTTTCATGTGCAAATGATGATGCCAGTATATAAAAACATTACACCTTTCAGCTATGCCCTAGTCTTCCTATCTGTATAAGGCCTGAGTACACAGGCTTAAGATAAAGTGTATACAAATGGATTGACTCTGGCTTAACTGCATTTAAGCAAAAGCAAACAAGTAAAAAACCTCACCATAGCCTTAGGGAATAGTATGCAACTAGGTCCTAGTCAAAATTAATCACTTTTAAATCGCATTGATTTCAATGGACAAAACAAACAATAATCTAATTCTCTCCCACTAGAATGAATGTGACCTAAAAGTGATAATCTCTTGCTTGATTGTGCTCATAGCAAAAAGTAGTCTAGCAGTGCAATCCCTTCTAAGTACAGAGCAGTGGAGCAGCCTTCACTCCGCCGCCCTCCAGACCCCGCGGCTGCCAGTAAAGGTATGTCCTGCATTGGTCGGTGCAGGGGTGGGGGGAGGAAGGTGGGCAGGGGCAGCCAGGGGGGTGGCCATTGGCGGACCCAGACTGGGAGAGGGCGGGGATATCAGTGGCGTGCTCTGCTGATAACCTAGGCCCTTTCCCAGTCTGGTTCGGCCTTACTCTACCACCTCGGATACACACCAGCTTCAGAGCGGGGATGCATCCAAGGAGGCCAATAGGCCCCGAGCAGCTCTACACTCGAGGAAGGGGACGAACGTCCCCTTCTCCCGAGGTGTTCCCGGTCCATACCACTGCGGTCCAGGAATGGGCTTAGAATACAACAGCTGACCCTTTAGGGCTTAGGATACAATGGCCGACCCTCAGTCATTCTCATGGATGGGCTGATCTTGGGTGCAGTGATGTGATGAAAAATAGGACATCTGCACATAACAAGCAGCTCCACATGAACAGCTTACCACCCAGCTCAGCTCCCATGCAATATGGACCAAATATCCAAGAGGTTTGAGAGTTTACATGTGGAAATTTTGCATACAACCTCAGTTGTACTCTGAGAGATGGTAAGTTCTGAAACAAAGCAGCCTTGTACAACCTGCTTTTAATGTGTGTTGTATTTTATTACTGGGACTGGTTGTACCTGTCACATCCTACAGTCCATTTTCTGGAAATATTGGACTTAGAAAAATAGAACTGCTTGCTAATATCCACTTAGATAAGTGCCATTTTTATATAATTGGTGAAACTATCTTCAGTTCTTGGAGATTACATTTTCTTAGCTTTCTGAAAATTTCTACATATAACTGTCAGAATTTTTCCCCCTACTATAGCTTTATAAGTGGTGTTTCATTTTAAAAAGAAAATGAAAGAAAAAGACCAGAACAACATTGAAAGCATTGGCAAAATTATATAATGTGTTTTGGGAATTTCTATGCGTGCTAATTGTTGGGTTCAAAAGATTTGCTGTATTGCACTGCCTTTTTCTGGAGTAAAAGTGTCAGATTCATAAATGATCTGGAGTTGGGGATAAGCAGCGAGGTGGCCAAGTTTGTGAATGACACTAAACTTTTCCGGGTTGTGAACACCAGAAGGGATTGTGAAAAACTCCAGAAGGACCTCTCCAAACTGGGAGAATAGGCAGCAAAATGGCAGATGCGCTTCAATGTAAGTAAGTGCAAAGTGATGCACATTGGGGCAAGAAATCAAAACTTCACATATATGCTAATTCTGAGCTGTCTGTAACGGATCAGATCTTGGGGTACTGGTGGACAGCTCAACGATAATGTTGACCCAGTGTGCAGCGGCTGTGAAGAAGGCCAATTCCATGCTCGGGATCATTAAAAAAAAGGGATTGAGAATAAAATGGCCAATATTATTATGCCGTTGTACAAATCAATGGTAAGGCCACATCTGGAGTATTGCAACCAGTTCTGGTCGTCACATCTCAAAAAGGATATAGTGTAACTGGAAAATGTGCAGAAGAGAGTGACCAAAATGATTAGTGGGCTGGAGCATCTCCTTTTTGAGAAAAGGCTACAGCGTTTGGGGGTCTTCAGTCTAGAAAAAAGGCGCCTGAGGGGGGACATGATTGAGACGTAAAAATTATGCATGGGATGGAGAGAGTGGATAGACCCCGGTACGAGGTGGTCTCGCCATCAGAGCCACTCAGACACCCTTGCTTGGACTGCGAGCCATTTTGTTGTCCCAGAGATATATATCAATACAAAATGAGGCAGCATCATGGTAGCTGCTGAAAAAGCTCAGTGAGTAAGTTTTAATTTATTTAAATAATTACCCATTAAAAATATATATATTATTAACATGCCACCAGATGACAGAAAAAATGTATTTAGGGTCACGGTCAAAAACATTTGGGAACCACTGACTTATACCTAAAGTAAGAGCTTGAGACCTAGGTATTTAAAACTGTCTTCTCCCACATGAAACTGCTTGCCATCTGAGATGTGCTGTAGAGACCCTTTTCTGAAGTTAGGCAGATGGCTGCCTTGGAGAAGGGCTTTTCCATGGTGGCACCCTAACCCTAGACACATGTGCCTGATGTATTTACTGTCAGTTAGGCACCAGGCAAAGTCCTGCATTTTCTCTTGTGCCTTTAATGGCTTTTCATGTTTGTGACTCTTTTTAATTGCCATTATTGTTTTCATCTTTAATTTGTTTTACTGGCTGCATTTTAAAATGTCTTTTTCTGCTGTTTTTTTTCTTATTTTTGTTGCTGCTATACTGTGTGTGTGTTAATTTTGTATAGTAAGCAGCCTTGTCCCTCTCTGTGATGGTAAGATTCAAAAAATCAAATAAATAAATAGGCAGCAGTCCACTCCTCTTCAGACCCCCAGACACACATATGCAGTGCTCTACTCTGTGTTTGTGGAATAGCATGTGTACAGAAGTTTTGAAAGGCGCAAGTTGCTAGCCTCAGGTGATTGACAATGACCAGGCATATTTCAGCATAGCATATGCATAGTAGGGGTATATGGACCTCAGGCCGGGGGTACGCAAGACACTGTCCCTTATCAGCTGCTGATAAGGGCTGATCAGCAGCTGATAAGGGACAGCTGCTAAAAGGGATTTTTTCCAAGTTGCTTTTCCAGGGCCCGCCCGCCCGGATCTCAAGCCGGAAAAAGGCCCCGAGATGTCCCTGGTAGCTCCTCCTACCTGTTCTTCTGGGTGCCGCCATCTATTGGATCTCACGAGATCCAAGATGGCAGCGCTAAATTCTCACGAGAATTCTCACCAGAAGGACAGTTAGGTGGAGCTACTGAGGACATCTTGGGGCCTTTTTTCCGGCTTGTGGCGTGGGCGGGTGCACCCTTCTGCTCGTGCCGCAACCTGGAGGGAAAGGGTATGCGGGGGTCAAAAGGTCTGGGAGTACGTGGGGAAGCTGGAGGCCTGCATAGGGTGTACACGGGCCTCTGAAGATTGGAAACCCCTGGATAGCATATGCTGGCATAGCAGTAAAATTGCCGAAGTGTTGTGTGTCTATTTCAGTACAATGCCACATGTGGAGGGCTCTGACCATGTGGGGGGATGGAAGGATTTTCATTGCCCTTATCCTTGTTTTCCAGTGTTTTTCTATACTTTTGTTTCAAAATTCTCATTCCCTCACTTTTTTCCTTCTTAATATTTATACTGTTTATATTTTTATCACAGTCAAATACCATATTGTCCCGAGTATAGGACAGTCCTGATTATAAGCCGCACCCTTAAAGTTTGGTGCTATTTTTTTTTTTTTAAAAATACATTTTTAACTTAACTTAAAGAAAATATACACATTAGTAGAACAGTAAAACAGTACAGCTTTAGTACAGTTAAAGGTATAGGCACCCTGTCCCTTATTGAATCTGGGCACCCTAGTATAAGTAGCCTTCCCAGATCCAAAGGGGGGCAGAGTGCCTACCTTTAACCTTTGGAATTTGGGCAGGTGCAGCTTGTTGCACCCTTCCATGATGATGAGCTGCACCTGCTCAAATTTCAGTGGTTAACAGCACAATCCTATGCATGTCTATTCAGAAGTAAGTCCCATTCAAATGCTTCCATCCTGAGGCTAGAGGTTGCTAGAGAGATCATTGTTCGGCCATTTAGCAAGTGATTTAGCGCTTTGCAGTTTAAAAAAAGAAAAAGAAAAAAAGCCCCGTTTTACCTTTGAAAACAGAACGCTTTGCAGAAAACTCTAGCAGAAAATGCTAGGCTTTGATTGTAGGCCGCACCCCTACTTTAAAGACTTGCTTTAGGGGGAAAAAGTGAGTCTTAGGTCAATACGGTAATAGAGATGGCACAATAACCCACCTATCTTCCTTCCCCACCCAACAGAGGACAAGAAAAAACAAAGCAATAGGCTCCTAGAACAAGCACTCAGATAGAGGAAATTCAGGGGCAGAGCATGTGATACTTGGAACATTATTCACCCTGACCGGCTTAGTCAATCTTTAGTCAATAGCAGCCAGATCTTGTGGGTACGGTCTATGCTGGCAGTATGATGAAAGCCCCCACCGTATGACCCTGATTCACAGTAGCCACCAATCTGGCTGCTATTAGTTAAAGATCAAGTAACACCCATCAGGAGGACTGATAATGCTTTAAATGTCACATGTAGTTGGCTCCCAAAGAGAGGGGAGGGGAGTGCTACATATGGAAGAATAAATAGAAGGAGAAGGAAAATGGAGAACAGAATGGAGGGAAAGGGAAAGTGCAGGAGTAGAGAAACTCATGGAATTGCTGCTCAAAAAGACAGAGAAAATCATGACATATAAATATGAATGTATCAGGGCTGTTCCACCAGACTTTTCCTTAGCTCAAAGACCCAGCAAATCACCAACCCACCCAGCAGTCCTCCAAGGAGGAAACATAAGACTTCCAATATTGCAAAGTAATCCTTTTGGTCACCAAAACAACCCTTAATCCCAAACACAGCATCTGACATTTAGGGAGTGTTCAAGAGATTGACTCTTTCGTTTATTTAGTTAAGCAATGCAGTAAACCTGGAGCTATGCATTTCAAAGATTAAAACAAATGTGCATCCTAAACTTCCTACATTGACAAATTGTCTAACTCACTCTCTTACTACTTTAGGTGAAAGACCGTTCAACTGGTTAATCCAGATTGTGAAGGAAGCACTGGGGGTGATTCTGGAGAGGTAGGAAGAATGTCATAGATAGGCAAAAGAGAGCTGCAGAAGAAGCAGGTGTTCTGGGAAAGAAAGACAAGGCAAAGTTAGAAGCTACTTCTCAACTGCAGGAATTACAGTGTTCTGCATTCATTACTTGCAGGGGAGCAATGGCAGGAAAGAGGCATGCATTTCTCTCCTGCCTGTGGACCTCCCAAAGGTAGCTTGGAGGGCCACCTTGGGGAACAGGCTGCCAGACTAGATATGGATCCAACAGGGCTTTTCTTATGTATGTGATAGGCAATGTTATCTGAATCAACAGTTCCCACACATTTATGTAGTTTAATTATTTTCTTTCTGTTTAAGTATGTATCAGTGTTATTCCATATGTTCTGCAGTGACATACATGCACATGCACATTCAGAATAAAAAGATCACAGGACCTTTGGCCATTGGTCATTGTGTGCACTGTATAGAAAGGACTTTATGAGACAGAGAATCCAAACTTGTAATCCAAGTGAAATAGTCTTCATTATGGGAACTTAATACAATTGCACAACCTGCTTTGGACTTGGATTGGTCCGCACTGTTTTCTCATAAAGTTGCAATACATCCTAAATGTAGGGAGCCAGCTGAGTTAGCTCCACAGGAAAGCATTAGATACAAGGAGAAGCATGCACAGAATGTGGGAGACAGTCTAGATTCTAGAAGCTTGCATTGCAACTTGCCAAGTTCAGGAAGCAAGATATGGATTCAGGAGCCGAGCATAAAAAGTTCTCATCACCAGTGGGCTGCATACAAGAAACAGAAGACAGAGATAGAGCAAAATATACCTGTCCTTCTACTGAGTGGGAAGGAAAGTGATCCATGGGCCTAGACACGGAGTCAATGCAGCGGGGACCTCAACGTTTGCTAAACTGAGTTCCCAGGGAAAGCTTGGCGACCTGGCAAGCCAGGGGTTGACCTGCAATGTACAGGACCACCAATGGTCAAAGATCACTTGACCAGAATATGTAGAACATCATCTCCAGTATTTGTACACCTATAGTGGTGCTGGACGTCTTCCCAAGCAAAGATTAAAGGGACAACAATTAGATGAGAAGAAGCTGCATGATTAGCTTGGCCCACATGGTATCAGCCCTGTTAAATATTACAGCAGCATGTGGGATAAAGCCATATAAAAGTGGCTCCCAACTGCTGCTGTATAAACGAACAGTATCTTGAAATTCCATGGAAATATAGATACAGGGTTGGGTAGGTTTTGCTTGTTTTACTAAGAATATGCTGAATGTCAAGGTACAATATATTCACTTGGAATGAGTTTTCTGTGAAATATGAACTTACTTCCAGGCAATATACTTAGTGTGTGCAAGGGTGGCAATTGTACCCTGTCAATATTCCAGGGCAGTTAATAAATATCCTGGCAATTTACATTCCTTCTCTGGAATTAATTATACAGCACCCTCCCTTCCTCTTCTTGTCATATGTACATATTTCTATAATGAAGTTGCCACATGTCAGTGTTGAGTGGTGTTGACAAAATCCCCTCAATTTCAGGGCACGCATCAATTTCAGGGCACGCATCAAAAATAGTATCCTAGGCCAATAAGTAGGAGAAAGCCATTAAACAACATGGGACCTGCCTATGGTGGATCAGATCAAGGTCCATCTAATCCAGCAGTGGCCAAGCAACTGCCCCGGGAAAGTCCCAGAGCAAGATGGAGATGATGGTCGCCTCCTATTTCTTGCTCCCAGCATCTGATAATAATAGGCATCATCTCTCTGAATGTGAAGGTTTCATATAAGCATTACCGGACCTCCTCAGCTCTTTTTAAATATAAGTGTTACATTGGCTACCTTCTAGTCTTCTAGGAGCCACGGAATTTAATTGAAAGGATGTTACATATTTTTGTGAGAAGACCTCCAATTTCACATTTGGGTTCCTTAAGAACGCTTGGGAGGATGCCATTTGGACTGAGCAATTTCACATTTTTAATTTGCCAGTACATTCGAGAACCTCATCCTTACTAGTTAACTCAGTTTTTCAGACTCCCACTCTGAGAAGGTCAGTTCAAGTGTGTATGGGTACCTATGTCTTTTGTGGTGAAGACAGCCACAAAAAACTTGTTCTGTTGCTCTTTAACTTTCCTGTTTAGTCCCTCATTTAATGTTCAGACCGTTTCCTCGGCAGTTTTCTGCTTTTTACTTAAATAAATGTTTGCCTTGATGTTTGTAACCATGCATGCCTTATTCTTTTTTCATATTGCCTTATTGTTAAGCTTACATTTCTTTGGCCAGAGTTTGTGTTCCTTTTTTTCTCCTCATTTGGGCAAGACTTCCATTTTCTTAAGGAACCTTGCTGGCATTTTCCTCAACCTGGTGGTGTCTTTCATACAGATATAGATTCTAGCTGAAATTCTGTTACTGTGATTTTAAATAGCCTTCATGCATTGTGGAGAGTTGACCCTCTGGATTTTCCCTCTCAGTTTCCGTTTTACTAGTCTCCTCATTTCAGAGAAGGCCCCTCTTTTGAAGTCAAACGTGTTTGCATCAGACTAGCTACCGTGAGTCCTAATTTAATGGAGATTAAGGGAGTGTCAACCCCTGGGAAAGGTGATTTTCTCAGAAAAGTAGACAATGGATGTTGATCAACAGCCCAATCCTATCCAGGATTGGGCTGTACTATGGAGCCCATTAAGAGAGTGGAAGCAAGCTCCGCTGCCATAAAATGGTTGTCGACACAGCGCAGAGCGCTCTGAGGGTGGCCATTTTGTGCATGCTGTTGCAAAAGGCAGCAACGCCAAAACTCCACTACGGGATCCTGCTGCACTTGCTGGAACAGGTAAAGTAGTGATGGGGCGGGGGTGAGGCAAAACTGGGCAGGGAGGGGGGAGGAACCGGGTGAAGAGGCAGTGGGAGGGGGCGGATCTGGTGGCAATGACATACACCAGATCTTATCCCCTTTTTAAAACCTCCATGCCCCTTTCTTCTCCTCAGACTTGTGCCAGCCAAAGAGTTGGAGACCAGGTCCGAGAAGACCCATTGCAGAGCAGGAGGCTTATGAAGGAGAAAGGGAGAATAATTCCCCTTTCCCCTCCCAAGCCTCCCTATCCACACCTTTCCCCTCCCCCAGGATACAGCACGTGCCTTTTTGCAAGGATGCATTGGCGGGGGGGGGTAGGATTGGGCTCCAAAGGAGGGATTAAAGAACTATCTGCCCTCAGAGACTGAAAACATTTGGCTTACTTTTAGTCTGCCTACAATTACCACTTTTTCTGAACCTAATGAACTTGATGGCAGTAGGTCCCTATCTTTTTTTAAAAAAAAAAAGGTTGGTGGCTGCCAATCACGTGTAAAATGGGGAGTAAGTGATGTGATTTGAACAGCAAAAGAAGTTCTGAATCCTCCCATGTCTGATGTTCCCACCCTGCAGCTCCTATGCAGACTTTTCTGGGAGTGAGTCTCATTGAATTCAATGGGACTTACTTCTGAGTAGACTTGCATAGGATTGCACTGCCAATCTCTTTTCCTCCAACTGGCCTTGCTTCCTCTATCAGAGCTCAAATGGGGAAAAAAGGACTTCTCAGTCATATTCTATAGAGTGGCAAGAACATCAAACTGCACCCCCCCCTCCCCACATGAATGAGAAGACCAGTATTTAAAGTCAAGGGTCTGCCACCATCACATGTACTTTGTTCCTAAGCTAGAGCCATCACTTCATTTTGTGGAAATTAATTCCATACATTGACACTTTGTGAAGTCATACTTTCTCTTTAGTCTTGAACCTACTATAAAATCAAGTTTCATAATAAGTGACCCCGAGTTCAAGTAAGGGAGTGAAAGAGAAAATAATTGTTTTTTTTTACTCACTCTTCTACATTTTCCCTTGTGTCATTTAAACACCGAATTGCCCTGGTTTTTTTTTTTAAATTATTATTATTATAGGCGTTTTCTGGCACAGTTTTGTATTACTCCTGAAACGGACCTTTGGATTCCAGACAAGGGAGTGTCAGTCAGCACGCTTCCTCACCACACACACTGCAAAGATGTGTAATGCAGGGACAAAGAAGAAGTTGCTTAGTTAACATACCCTTATGCCAGCACCAGCTCGACAGTGCCCAGTGGAGTATTGAATAAAGGTTAGTCTTTATTATGAACTGCATCAAGCGAACCAAAGTTATTTGCTTCCTTTATTATGTAACGAACTTCCCTGTTACCATTTTTTTTAATGAGCTAATTTGACAACTGGAATAAAAGCCAGCTCCCTTTTGAGCAAGCCTGGGCTTGCATAACTTGGCTCTGCGGTCAATACCTCCCAAATCCAACTTACACCTGTAGGGTTCCCCCCCCAACCACTTTTGTTTGCCTTCACACATACAGACTGTCATGTTTTACTCATTGGTATGCCAAAGCCCTGCTCCACCCAATCCACCTGTTGAGTATTTGCTCATTACATTCTAACACAGTAATTATTCTTGTTGTATTAGAGATTATTCTCTTGCAATGCAGGAAGCAGTAAATGAGAATCTAAAAGCGCATCATCATAACAAAAGTCACCCCAAGTTACTTTCCATGCTCATGTGAACATGGCCTAGGAAGTTACTGTCTGTGATACCTTATTTATTATCATAAATAATACATTATCTGTATGTCCTTTCCATTGAAGTACAGTATATCTATAATTGTGTGCACGCACGCACGCGCACGCACACACACACATAAATAATTCCACTTTCTTTATGGGAATTTGGCCTTTATCAGCAACAGCCTGCATGCCCTCCCTAGCCACACTCCCATCTCCTGTAGTTTCATTCCAAAATCTTTGCGTTATTTTAGTTACCATTACCTATATGATTAAAGTGGTAGTAAGCATGCAGATGTATTGGGGATACTAAGATGACTTAATGAGAGGATAGCACTCTAGAAATGGGGAAGGCATCACAGGATAGTAGAATCTTCGCTTCTAAAAAAAAAAAGCTGCATGTTCTCTCTAATCCCTCCCAATGGGAAAATCCATAGGCTGCACATATATGCATTCCAAGGATTCTGAAGGACAAGTTATGGGAATCAAGGTCAGTGTACATGTGCAAAGGGAGGGAACATGGCAGGTGGAGGAAATGATTAATTTAAGTGACAAGCAGAGGTAACATCAGAGTTGGTCAGGTAGAGCACTGGTCGAGGGCCCACACTCTGCTGACCCCCGAATTCTCAGTACCAGTCGCGGTGTCCAATGCACCATCAGGGGGCACCATGGGGATGCCAGTGCAGGACTTTGCAATAAGGCCGCAGCAACCTGATGCTGGAACTGGGGAAAAGCATGCCTATGTATCTTTATCTGAAATTAAGTACTAACAACTTTCATGAGGTTTACTCTGAAATTTGTGCATCACAATTTAAGTTCTATTAATTCCACTGAGGTTTATTTCAAAGCAATTGAGCTTAGAATTTCACCCTTAATGTCCACCACTCACTCAATCTTAAACACACAGCACAATCCTACTCAGCTTCTCCACTGGTGAACAGGGCAGAACAGGAAGGCTTTGGAAAGCAAAGGGGATTTAAATCCCCTTTCCCTCCCAAAGCCTCCCCGTTCTCCCTCCACCACTGCTGTACCAGTGGAGGAGCTGGGTAGGATTGTGCTGTCAGTTAAGCACGAAAAGGTCATATGCAAAGACAAACAAGGCTGAAAGCACAATCTTCTGCGGGTGTATTTGAGAATAAGTCCCCACTGTGTTCAATTGGGTTATTCCCAGGTAGGACTGCATAGGATTGCAGCCCTCTGTACAAAATAACTAAGAAGAAATGGGGCTCAGTAAGTAAAGGGAACCTAAGTAGGAAGCAAAGTTCTGCTGATAACAGGGCTCAATAGGAATACAAAGATGAGTGGAACATGCAGGTGGGCTTTAGAGAATCACTATCTCAAACACAAAACAGTGGTCAGGTGCAGTCGAGAGAGACAGGCTGCAGAAACTGTTCCAGCAAAGTAGAACATTGCTAATAAATCAAAATTTTGAAAACCAAATGGTAGTTAAGGTAAGCAAAGATTGGTGTAACTTAAAAGGTAAAGAAAATATATTCTGAAGATCTTGGCTGGGGGAGGTTCAGGAAAGCCTCTGAGATTGGAAAGGGATAGTAAAAAGAACAGGACATTGAAAAATAGGTAAGAGTACATACTAAGTTATTCTATAGAAATTTAGCAAAAAATAAGCATGTTAGTAAAAAGAACATGATGAAAAAGAACATGATGAAAAGTAATACTCGCTGACTCTGGGAAAATGACTCTGGGAAAATTGAAAGGAAAGGGAGAGCGGAGTAATCAAAGAGGAAAAAGGTCAACTTCTTGCAAGCAACTTCTTGCAACTTCTTGCAAGTTCTTATGTTATTAAGCAAGAATTTTCCCACAGCCTCCACAATGCACCTGATGATAATTCATGGACAGAATGCCACAACAGTATTTTAGGTAAGAATGAAAAAATAAAAAGTAAAAATACCTGAAATGTTCATTAAAATATTGTCAAAAGCAGAGAGAGAGAGAGAGAGAGAGAGAGAGAGAGAGAGAGAGAGAGAGAGAGAGAGAGAGAGAGAGAGAGAGAGAATTCCTAGAGAGAATGAATGCAGAAGAAAAATAAAGATATTTTTTTTTAGCCACAGTAGAAGGAACCAACTTGATGACTTGGATTACAGAAATCAGGAAACTGCCTGCTGCCATTGAAAACTGTTGGAAGTTGTAGTTAGTTCAAAATGCAGCAGCTAAACATTATCTAATATCTGACAGTGGCAACGGAGTTCAAGTCAAACACAGCTTAGGGTCTGGATAACCGAAAGAATTGCTGTTTTAGTATTGTTATGCAGTCATAAAACTGATATAGTGCTTAAACATCAGCACACTACTACGCTGTGACAATAATGTCACTAATCTGACTGTTCTGTACGTGTTGTCACACAGAAATCTAGTTAAGTCTGAAGCTCCCTCTCATCTCAAATATTGTAGCTTCCTCCTTGCAGGTGACCTTCTTTCCTGGGTGTATTTCCTTTCTCCCACGAATCAGAATGCGCCTGCTAAACACACATCTTTCTCTTCAATTTCAATTGTCACTAGCTCTCTGCCACACTCCAGGTGAAAGTCAAGTCTTGGGTCTTCTTTTTTAAAGCTCTCCCCATCTCGGCCTCAATTCCTCCCCTGTCTCATTAATTCAATCTTGCTTCTTCTGTCCTAAAAAACCTCACCTCTGCAATTCATCTTTTTTTCATACCGTACTTCTGTGCCATACCATTTGCAATGATTGGAATAGACCTTCTCCCTGTCATCAAGACATTCTTCAGTGATCTTTTGAAATACCCATCAGATTTCACTTCACCTACACGTGGTTGCTTCCTGACCCTCTCCTGGGCCATCCACATCTCTTGGGTGTCAATTCCTGACTTTCTCCAACTCTGTTCTTTGTTTTAGTACTTAATGTAAATTATACAAAGAGCCCATCAGTTATTCCCAACTTCTGTATGACATCTAGCTCACTGTTTACTACGTAAACCTTAACTGATAGCAGAAATAGTCTGCTAACACCAATGGTAGAAGTGCTTGCATGAGCAGTAGTATTTCTTTTCTGCAGGAACTATTTAGTCATTATCTGTATCTATTGTTTTGCCTTCAATATTGTAATATCACCATATTGATGCCTATATAAAATACTCAGCTGGAGATAATACACCACATCTCAGAAATTACGTACAAAAGTTATCAAGTGGAGAGCTGAGCATAGACATTTCAGGCTCTAGGACTGAACTCCCACTGTTTCCATCCTTTTGTCATGAGTGTCTTTTGTGAAATTGTAAACAGGCTATCTACTAAAAGCATGGGAAAAAACAGTTGAGGTTTTTTTTCTGAAGAGCTTTGTTTCTTCTAGTATGCTGGACCTTGAGAGGAGAACGTACCTTCAGAAATGACCAGTGCCCTTCAAATTCTTATCTAAAGGAATCCCACAGGAAACCTTGGAGCTCTTACAAAAATTTAGGCTGTCTGTTGTTTATCAGTTTTACAAGGACACTAGTCTTTGGCTATTGAGCCCTCATGTAAATGACCAACTCCCTCTCCCCTCCCATTTCCATTTTAAGAGAAGAGGGAAACGAACGCTCCAGTCAGCTCCACCAAGCTACTTTTGAAGGAAAAAGATTAACTAAAACTTTAGCTACAGTCTAGCAGCTAGCTTATGATTAGCTACTGAACTTTGAAATCAATGGCTGATTATGTCAAGATGACATACTGTCCAGCAGTCAGCTGATCCAGCTTACAGTACGCAAGATCTGTAAATAAAGAAATGCCTTTCTTTATAGAATGCCTGGACTAATTATTTCAAAGGGGCAACTATATTAGTCTGCTGCAGAAAAAACAGCGAATAATCTTCTGGCACTTTAAAATCTCACAGATTTCTCACAGTAGCCAAATACCATTAATGTGCCTGGTGCAACTGCAGAGTTGAAGACTAACAGACAAAACCCAGCTCTTAAACATCTAATGGTGTTGGGCTGTTTGTTTGAACAAGAATTTTTTGTTGTCAGGAACATATTGCTATGTATCAAATATTCACGGTGTCATTTATTTATGAAAGACATATGGCGCAATCCTATCACCGGCTTAGTCCGGTGTAGCACTGCTGTGGCAGCCTATGGTGTTGCAAACATACCGCAAGGCACGTTTGCAGCACCCGGCAAGTAGGCGGCGCTGGCGTCAAGGCCTGCATCACCCGCCAAGCAGCAGAAGACCCTGCACTGTGGAGCGGGTAAGTGCCACTCAGAGTGGCACAGGGACTGGGGGGGTAAGGAGGGGGCGTAACAGGATGGGTGGATTGGGCATGGGAGGAGGGAGGGACCGGTGTCGGATGCTGTATCCTATCGCCCCTCCCAGGTCACAAGCCCTGATATGGAGCTACTTGATTCTCCGCCAGCTAAGGAGCTGGAGAACTGAGTAGCCCCATTGTGGTGGCTTACCTGCTTACCCCGAATAGACCTTCAGCCTCTCCCTTCCCTGGATAGGATTCAGCGTGCGCCCATGCTGAATCACCTATGCCGGGGAGGATAGGATTGGACTGGCACACTTGTATATACTGTAAGGTTTGCCAGGAAAATGCATGTGAGCATGATCTTTATTGTTAGCTTTTGCACAAAGTGGCTAAGTTCCTGATGTCCAAGTTCTCAGCCTCTGTTTGTTATTTTGAGGTAGCAAGTGGAGCAAGAATCTCCACATGTAGTGCTTTACTGTTACTTGTGGCAGGTCTTGAGATGCTGCATGCCCCAATAGGAAGAACAGAGTGCCCTGAGGTGCCTGATACATTGCTGAATGTCCAGCAGAACAACAACCTCTGCAGTTTGCCCACTGCACATGGAGAGTTGCAGAAAGGGGGGGGGGGAGATGTTTTTTTTTTGTAACTCTATAGCTGGCATGAGTTCGAGGGGAAAAAGGGGAGGGACCGGGTGAAGGAATGGGGATAGGATCATGGTGCACGCCGGTGCCACTGGAATTGACCCCCTTCCTCCCCAATCTGCCCCTGCCCACCCCCAATCTGCCCTGAAAGTCCCCCTGTCCTCCCCACTCACAGCACATGTCTCCTCTAGTATCTGACTGGAGGTAGCGGAGCGGCACAAGCTTCTGCTGTGTGTGCCTCGCCACTGCCATTTGTGATAGCAGCCTATGCAACATCGTGTCTTGTTTTGTGACATCGTAAATGCGAGTTGCAGCAGCACACACAGCCCATAGGATTGGTCTGTAAGACTACACGGGAAGCAAAAACTGGGGGTGGAGGTGGTGAGCTAGAAACAACATGAAGGTTTGTATGAAGCCAACATCGTTAGAGCAAAGGGTAAGAAATAATTCCTGGAGGAAAAGAGATTTAGATGGAAAAAAAGTGGAGGAAAAATATTTAGATGGGCTTAGGGAGACTGCAGAAATCAAGGGGTAAGCATGTGGTATGCTTTGTGCACCGGAGAAACAAAACAAATCAGGGTGGGAATCAGGTGCTGAGAGAACTTGGGCCAGTCCTGTACTCAGAAGGCTACAGAGGGGCCATAATTTGGCTAATATTGGGAGGAATCAGGGAGTGGGTCTTACATATTTGATTAAAGGCCCCCTTAACCCCCCCCCCCATACATTTCAGCTCTACTTTTCAACTCTTTCATCTTCCAGGGTAAGCTATTCTCTCACCATAAAAGGTAAAGGTATCCCCTGACAATTAAGTCCAGTCGTGTCTGACTCTAGGGTGAGGTGCTCATCCCCATTTCAAAGCCGAAGAGCCAGCGTTGTCCGAAGACGCCTCCGTGGTCATGTGGCCAGCATGACTCTCCTTGCCGCAGCGAGTAGCATGCAGCTGGAACACAGAGCGCTGTTTACCTTCCCACAAGCGGTACCTATTTATCTACTCGCATTGACATGCTTTGGAACTGCTAGGTTGGCAGGAGCTGGCCAAGCAACACACGCTCACCCCGTCGCGGGAATCGAACTGCTGACCTTTCGATCGACAGCTTATGGTTCAGCGGTTTAACCCGCTGCGCCACCCGCTGGCCTTCTCTCACCATAGCACCTATGTTATTTAGGTTACATTCACACCTACCTTTCAAACAGTATACTAGGTCCCCCACATACATACAGATTCTGTTCTGGATGTCTATCTGGAAGTCGGAACATACTATACTATGTCGAAACACCTGGCTCTTGCACATCTTGAAATAAAGTATTCCTCTGCTAAAGTAAACTGCTTCTAGATGAGAGTGTGAGAGTAGAAGTGAATGCACCCTCTGATGACACAGTGAGGAGTCATCCACTGATACATCTTTCTTTACGTACTTGTATCTCTGAAGCCCTTTCCAAACTTCACAGATGACACTTTTTTTTAACCCAGCAGAACTAGGCAGTCTCAAAGCAGTTGTCAATGCAAAACAACTCCCTTGGGACAGCTCAGTACAATTTACATTCTACTGCAATTACTGTACTCATTTTCACTGGGGAGGGCAATGGTCACACACACAATCAATTACTTGTATTGTAAAGGAGAGTGTTCATATGCATTTTTTCTTGCTCCTGTAAAAGACTAATGCAAAAGAAGCTTTTGAATCATTTTGAATTACTCCTTGATTATATAATCAGAAAGGTTCAAACTGGCTTACCTAACAACTCACATTGAAACAAGTTATGTATACAATACAGTAAAAATAAAGTACTATTAATATTCCATATCATTCAACAGTTGAATGTTATGCAAAAATCCACTTCATAAACATTCACCTTAAAAGTTTTTCTAACTGGAAAGGTTTTTTTTTTTTTTTTAACAATACTGTACTTTGGAAAGATTGAAGACCTGGACTCAGCTGGACCATTATGAATACAGAATTTCACAGAGTAGAGGCCAGCCACTGACAAGAATCCTTTAGTGGGGATCAGAAAAGACAAGAGAATTAGGAGGATGGGCACTCCATAAAACACTGAGGTCAGGCTGTAATATCAAATCCAAATAAATCAAAAATTCCACTTTCTGAGCAGGTTATGCACTTACAGCCCATACCTATTTCTTTCACAGGTTTTGCAAAGTTGCTAAAGCTGGTAACCCAAGAGAATAATAATCTGGAGTTGTTGGAGCACAAGGTCAATGCACAACTTCTAAAACTTTCTGTGCCAGCAAATAAGCACTTAATATGACACATACTGTCCGTAGCACAAACACACCGGTAAAGGTTTGCCATTATGCCCGCATTGCAGAAAGTCCAGCAGAAGTCCTCCTTTTCTATCAGGAGACCAAATACTATAAATACCTTTTCAATGTACCAAGACACAACAGTTATGGGGGGGGGGGGGAAGGGGGCGGGAATTACAAAAAGCCTAAGGCTGATGTAATAAGGACATGCAGAAGACTGAGTTACTCTGCCCATTTTATAAGCAAAACAATACCCAAAAGCTCTGCTGCCTGGAATGTTGCACTGTTATGAAATCAATGCTTTGATAAAGAAAATAAAAACAAGGAGAACAGTCTGTCCTATGCATTTTTCATTAGCCATGAAGAGGATGATAGTAACTTGGGCTCTCTAGAACTAGTAACAAGGTATGCTGAAGCTTTCAGAGGGCTTTTCCAGACAATGTTTTTGCACAGAGGATATGAAGTTATCAGTTTCTGGGGAGTGGGATTCAGGTGCCATTTCCCCAGCTCAGTGTAATCATTCATGGGAAACTGCATTTCTCTGCATTAAAACTACACAAATTGTTGGGGAAAATACAACCTGCTCCCATCAACAACTACTGATATGGGTGTTGTCGTGTCCTAGTATCACGCACGCACGCACGCACGCACGCACGCACACACACACACTCCTGGCACGATTTTGAGAAATTCAAATACTCTGCCATTCAGTTACCTTTCTCCCCCTCATGTTTCCCCAATGTGAAGAAAAAAATCAATATTTTACTATACCCTGTAGCATGCCTGTCCTCCAAGAGCAACCTACCATATCCATCATGTGGGTATGGGGATAAAACACTACTGGTGTTGAGTGGTTTGGATTATATTCAATGGAATTCAATACCGGTGTTATCAATGCACAACAAAAGTGCCTCAGATTAAGAACACGTTTTACCTCTGCTATGCACATTTCTAACAAGGGCCTTTTTATCATAGCCATCACCTTGGAGGCCCATTTGGCTCCCTCTTTGTTATTGCGGATTTTGGTTTTTAGTATCTTGTCAGGAAATTTTTTGTTTAGACAAGCAATACAGTTGGTTAGGTGCCCTCTGATCTAACTTGATTTGGTTTGATTGTTTTTCTGCCACCGTCAGCTATCTCATTTCTTGTTTCTTAGTCTTATTTCCTTAGTTTTTGTTGTTTAGCCTTCAAGATTTTAAAAGTGTTTTTTATGATATTTTTAGATGAATTAATACGTTGCGAGTTGTGTTGAGGGCAAAAACACAGGACACAATTCCAAACAATAAAGGATTAAAACACAGCATGTACAGATGAATCCCAAGAAATAGTACGGATTCACCACTCCATGCACCTCCCCCTTTTAAGTGGTGCCTTAAGTGGCACTTTAAATTCACTACCACTTTTTTTTGTCTATGCCACTGCATCTTCCTGCTCCTCCTCACTCAACTGGCTGTTTAAAGAAGCATCCAGGAAAGCAAAGAGAGGGAAGAACAGTGATCTTGAAGCACTACTGCCTCCTCCTTCTCACCTTTACCTCCCACTTGTTCCTGCCCAGCCATATTCAAACAAACAGGATGGGTGGAGCACGCTGGGAGTGGAAGATGGCTCTGCCCAGCCCATCTGTTTGAATGCAGCCAGGCAGGGAGGCAGGCAGCAGAGGTAGACGCAAAAAGGAGAAACATCGCTCTGCTTCCTTCTTGCACATCCGGCCATGGCTGAACAAGACAAGAAGGAGGTGGAGTGATCCTGTTTTGATCACTTGTGGAAGGGGAGTGATCCGAACAGGAGAGCTACAGATCCCTGCTGCTTGCATTATCCAGCATTGCTGCTGTGACTGGAGGAAGAGGTAGACAAGCAAGAAGAGAACTGGAACATGGGGTGAAGTGTCTGGGTGGATGACAGGCAGGGGGAGTGACAGGCAGACACGGCGTGTGGGGCATCTCTCTTCAGTTCGCTATATTGTCTAGTAAGTCCACTGCTCAAAGCACCTGCTTCAGTCCACCTCCTAGCTGGGCCTGCCTTGCCTAAGAACTTAAGTATTCCTCTTAAATCCTTAGGCAATGTCCTCATGTGCATGACTGAATTTTACACTAAGAGCTTAAATCTGGAAAGATTTATGGCCACATGTAACCAAGCAATATGAAAATCTGGGCAGGTTTAAGCATAATGAGATTAAATTTGTTTTTGCATAGAAGTAATCTACGGTGAAGAAATTTCTAAAATGCTGGTCACCGAATGGGCTTGTTCAATACTGAAAATGCCTGTTGTTTTCCACTGGACTTTCTGTTCTATTTTAAAGCATTGTTTTTGGCAAAACCAGGAATGCCACTGCTTTAGAGTGTACTTGAAAGCCTTGAACTGTGATAATAGCATATCAGTTGTACTTTGTGACATTTTGAGTTCTCAGAAGGATTTTTTTTTTGGGGGGGGGGGGAAGCAATGTACTGGACTCTGCAAGAAATATGGCAAAATATAGTACCAGTAATCAAGTGTGTTATTGTGCATAGACACTCAAATCAAAACATTTTTGAACAGAATAATAGGTTACACTGGCAAAGTAGAAAAATAATTCCCTAGAATAGGGTGGTAAATATGGGCACGCACAAAGAAGTTACAGCAACCTATGCAAGCAATTTTCTGATTTACTACTGTAGTTCTATTGAGTAGTAGTTGAAGAAAGAGAAATTGGTATTTCCATTTATTTAAGAAATTTGTATTCCCCCCCTTTCCCCTGATAATTAGGGGACTCAAGCCAGCATACAATAATAAAATACAATAGAAAACACAATAGAAAAGATATACAATAATCATAAAATACAATGTAATAAAATACATTATAGAGCATTTATAACACTAGCAGTAACAACCATTTAAAAAATGCCTAAAAGCAGTAACCCTAAAGCCTAACCAACTAAACTGGGAGGGGAAAGTAAGGTAGAAAAGAAACATTTTCAGCCTTTGCCAGAAGGCAAACAGGAAGGTGCCAGTTCTTAATCCCAACAGAAGGGTATTCCAGAATGAAGGTGCCACCACAGTGAATGCCCTGTTCCTTGTTGCTGCCAACCTGGCCTCCACTAGAGGTGGCACATGCAGCAGGGCCTCCTCAGCTGACCTTATGGAATGGGCCAGTTCATACAGGAGAAGATGGTTCCTCAAATACCCTGGTCCCTAGCCATATAGTGCTTAAATGTCAAAACCAGCACCTTGATTTGGACCTGGAAAGAACCAGGCTGACATTCCAATACCTGCATTGTGGATTTCCAAACCAAGATCACCTCTGTTTTGTCCAGATTTCATTTCAGCTGTAGACAATTCAGAAATAGCAATAGGTAACAGACCTATTTACTGACCCAGTTTAAGTACTATTCATTTACTAAGCATTTTGTTGTTGATATTCTATCAGCCAGTTCCTTCAATCAATGAGAAAGTTGGGCATGATCCAGCCAGAGTTAAACACTTTCAAGCCCCATGTTTAAACCCCTCCCATTTAATTAATGGAATTTAAAAGTCCCTGACTTTGGCTGGATTGTGCTCAGTGTCATTTATATAACATATAGATTAATTTGTTGTTAAAGCGCTATATGCCATAAATCTTTATTGACTATCTTTCAGGTGAGATTAGAACAGCTTCTCTCTATTTATTAAGACAGTCCTGCTATCTATGAATTTCATAGATTCAGGTTCAGATTTACAACTGACTGATATAGTAATAAATGACAAATTGAAGTGGATTCTGGAAATATGTAATCAGAACATCCAAATATGTGAAAGACAGGATGTCAAAGGTTGTTGATTAAAATGGTCTTGGCATAAGCCCACCTGCCAATGGAGCTGTCAAACATCAGACTGCTGGAAGCTGAAAGTGATCAATGAGAAGTACAGCATACTCTATTAGAGCTGTACGTTTCCCTGGCTGGAAGTGATCGATGAGAATTAAGCATACTTACTGCCCAATCCTATCTTCCACCACGTTATAGCATGCAGCAGTCATGCCAACGGAGGCTTCGCTGCATGCTATGGTGGGAGCGGCAGCGAAAGGACAGCCTGCAGGAGGTAAGTAAAAAGTAGGTAAGTTTTACTTAGTAAAAAATATTTTTACTTACTCCCCCCTCCCCCAATAGGCTGTCTGATTGCCTATGAGTCTCCTCGGACCTGTGCCAGCTATATAACTGGTGCACGTCTAAGGAGAGTCAGGGGGGAGGGCAGGGAGAAAAATAGGGGATAAGATCTTGTTTGTGCGACAGCTGCTGAATCCACCCCCTTCCCTGACACACCCCAGGTTCCTCTCCCAACACACCCCATATCTCCCCCTCCCCACCCACAGCCTGCTCCTACTGCCAACTTACTGGTATATGTGGAGCCTCCTGGAGCTGCTGCCACGTACGCCGATTGTGATAGTAGCCCAGCAGCGTGTGACAACAGTCTAGCTTTCGCACCACTGTAAAAAAGATGTTGCGCTGCTGGAACGTTAGTTCTGGCGGTACAAATTCTCAATAGGATTGGGGACTTAGTGCTGTACATTTCGCTTTGTACATTTTCTTCAAGCCACTGTCAAAGACAATATAGTGATCTCAAGAGGCTACTGGTTTGACCACTGATTGTAGTTCTGTCCTGGAGTATTTATGAACAGAAGAACAATTCTACTGGGTCAAAATGGGAAGGAAGTGACAGCTGTGGGTGGATATGATTGACATCTTCATTCAGAAGTTGTGTCTGTCTCTTTGAAACTCTGCAGCACCAGGACAGCATGCAGGTGCTCTGCTTCCCACCCAATTGCTCTATTAATCACCCACCTACACTCCTTCTCCCACCTACACTCCTCTCCCACCTACCGTAGAACGTAGGAGTTTACGTTTGTTCCTTGGCAGGCAGGAGAGGAGGGTGGGCAAAGGAAGTAGAGGGGAAGAAAGAGCAGCCACTGCATGCTGCCTTAATGCCACAGAGCTTTCAAAGAGGTAAGCATCATTCTCTGGATGAAGATGTAGCAACCCTGTATATACACCTATCAATTCATCCCCACTTTATAGACTATTGGGTGAGCTCTGAAATCCTATGTGCATGTCAGATCTCATCGAAAGCAATGTATTTTAAAAAAAACCCATCTACATTCTTTAACAAAACTAGAGTAGCAGCAAAATATGGGAGTTCCGGTAAAAATATGTAATCCACTTTGATCACTAACAATGGAATCTGCAATGAAGCATTGCACATAGATTGAATCATAGTAACTTAGAGTAAGAACACAATAGTCAATGTGCAATGCTTCATTCCTTCATGGTGAAAGCAAAGTATGCCAAAGACTGTCAGTTTTAGCAGGTGTTTCATTTCTGAAAAGAGATAAGCATATGGCAGGTGAAGTTGGTTGCGCTTGTTTTAAGAATTAGAGACACACTTGGGTTTTTGATGTGTTGCCAATACAGCCTTCATGCAAGCAAAATGTTGCAATTCCTTTGCCCTAATAAATTCCATCACAAAGTCTGACATTTACAAATTCCACTACAAGAGGAGACAGGCACTCCACATTCTCTTTGCTCTGTTTAACTAAAACCAAAGTAGAAAAATACACAGATGGTGGGCCCACCAAGCTCAGATCAATAGCATTTATAGCAGTTAATAGCATTTATTTCCAGATGTTTATTCCAGTGACAGAGATTGCATACATAATTAAAATTACTTGAATGAATGATGATCATTTACATTCTTAGATCAATAGTATTTGCAGGATTCTTTGTTTCAGGATTGTTGCAGGATCCTTTATGGACAATGCTATACAAAGAGCCCTGCTGAATCAAACCAAATACCCACCTAGTCCAGCATCTTGCATTCCAACACTGCCAACCAGATTAAAGCAGGGGACATGAAGTAAACTGTCCTCCCCCCCCCCCCCCACTGCTGCTCTACAACAACTGGTATTCAGTGGTATATTGCATCTAAACACGGAGGTTCAATTTAGCCCTTATTGGCAAATAACTTCTTAAAAAAAGTTTTAGTGATTAGTTCTTTATTGTCAAAATCCGAAGCTTATGACAAGAATTTGAGCTAATTAATCTCTGTTTTAACCAACTGACTAAATTTAAATAAAAGTCTGTGTGTATTACCAAAAGTTCAATATAGATACCTTTTTGAGATACTGATTGCCATGTAAGCCCAATGAAATACTGATTGCCCAGGCAGCCCAAGACCTCTTGATGCACGAAGCGGTATGTCAAATGCTTCCCCCCCCCATTACCTGTGGGTGTGCCAGCCTCCCACTCTCTGAATTGGAAAAGGCACTCTAGCCTATTGCTGTCCTCCATACTTCCTCTTCTGCTCTGTCCCCCTTTTCCAATCCAGCGTGTGGAAGGAGGAGGAGCAGTGGAGGTAATTGGACAGAGAGGTGGATGCCTCCTATCAATCTTTTGCTTAAAGTGACCACTTCAAATCGGTCTTTTGGATGGACTGGCCCTTCCAAGAGTAGCCTAACCACCACCACCACCACCACCCCCGCAATCTCATCAATTAAAACTGGCCTGTACTGCTTCAACAATGAAAATTTGACAGCGCAATCCGACTTAACTTTTGTGCCGGTTTAACCAGCGGTGCAGTGAGAAGGGGAGGCCCCAGAACGGAAAAGGGATTCAAATCCCCTTCAAATTCAAATTCACCGCTGGTTAAACCGGCACAAAAGTTAAGTCGGATTGTGCTGTTAGTTGCTTACCTTACTAATTAAATTTGATTAAGTTTGCCAATCTACAATTTTCAGATAGTCTAACAGCAAGGATACCCAATAAGAATTCACAAGCCTTCTCTATTTGTTCATAGATCATTTCCTAGTAAAGAAATACCATTCATAGTTTATTTCTATTTTTCCATTTTGATTTGGAAACAGAAAACTTTCAGAGAAAATGATAATGAAACCTTCATTATAGACACAGCTTAGAACCTTTAAAACAAGAAACTTAACCCTTCTCTACTAAGGGAACTGGGAGAAGAAAATAAAAATCTTCAAAAAGATCCTCGCAGGTATCACCCATATGGATATCCATATATCTGGCATGTATATGGCCCATATACATGCCAGATACTGTATATGGATATCCATTGGAGGTCAAATGGTTAATAATTCTATGATTTGCCCCCAGATGTCAGGTACTCCACTAGTTGCACTTCTAGGATATTTCCATGGCCTTATACAATCCAAACATACGAAACATACAGACTTCAAGCAAAATTATCATTGCAAAAACAGGAAATGGTAGCTGTGGTGAAACCCCCTGAATTTTCCCCATTTTGGATCCTTAAACCCCTGGGGCTTCTGAGATGCGTCAGAATCCTAAAAAGGCTGCTGAGTCATCTTAATGCAATAGCCAGTATTCTGCAATGCTGCCCTTTGTTCGAGCACCTTCACCTTTCCCTCAACTGGTAATGATCAAGGTACATACAGCAAGGTTAATGCCCAATGGCTATATAGTCTAGGGGTTACACACACCCCTTTGTGAGTTGCCCAGTATAGGGGTTACACACACCCCTTTGTGAGGTGCCCAGATCTCTTGTCTGTTGCTCCACAAAAGGCTTGGCCACTCACTATGATGAGGCATATGTGTGCACAGAGGCCAGAACCCTGAAATAATGTAATTAGGGTGGGGACCGTACCCAATTAGCCACATCAGGATTTGTTTTGTTTTCACTTCTTTGTTAACATTCCCACTTCCCCCACTCCTTTTGTCCATTGATCAGTGTCTTGCTTTTATCCCTTGCCTTTTTCCATCCATTGCTTTAATTCCTCACTCTTTTAATGTACTCTGTACTACATGATCTGATAAGCGTGTACTGTTTAGACTGGTGGGCTACTTTATGTGCTGGGAAACAGACACAACCTTTGACAGATGGGTCTCCTAAGCATCACAGAGTATTCTATGAACAGCTGATTGTTCTCTAAAATTCCTCCATTGTCAATCAAGCAGATCTCAGAAGTGCCATTACGGACATGTTTCAATACATGTTTTTAAGAGACCCAACAGCTCTGATGGTTTGCCATATATCCTACCTTGCAATGAAAGTAGCCATTTGTCCTGCAGAATGAACTTGGAATAAAGATGTTTTCCTACGATCAACGAAAGACTGCCAGAAGGCCATTCTTATTGGGCAATATCCCCCCATCTGGGAATGGATAGACTATGCACTCTTTAAGATCCTGATCCTAGGTATCTTTATTCAGAAGTTAAGTCCCACTGAGATCAATGGAGCTTGCTTCTAAGTAAGCATGCATAGGCTTGCAACCTCCAAGTGCAATACTTTAACAAGGATTATCTTTTCGCTACAAACTTATTGCCCTTTTGTTTTTGACAGCAGAATCAAGATCATAAGTACTATACTGCCCTAAGGAGCTCAGAACAACCTGTGACAGGTTGAATGAAACAAGGGCTGTAAAGCATTTTGCACCAGAGGAGGAGTTAGGATCCAGTGCACCTGGTGCCCGTGAAATTTTTGCACCCCCCCCCTCAAGCTCCAACAAACTCATTATGTATAATATTAACTATGACAATTAATAATTACTAACCCTTAGCTACGCCACTGTTTTCTGCTGCACTGCAGACTTCATTTGCTCTCCTTTTCCATCTGCTTGATCTAGAACAATTTTTCTGACATTCATTTATTTGTTCATGCACTTGATCTAGGAAACATCTGTACAGCAAATGTGTCTTAGAGATACAGCTTGACTGAACGACATTTCCTTTCTGGACTGGAACAATGACAACCTATGCAAATACTGTAGTATGAATAACTGATAAAAATTGTTCTGAACAATTCCACATTTTCTGTTTAATTCTTGCTTTTTAAAGGGTTTTTTTTTAGCCATTTCAATGTATTAACATGAAACATTTAAGTCTTTTTCATTTACTCAGCTAAGAGAAAAGCTGTGGGGTCCATGTGACAGGTGCCAAGGATGAACAATAAAAGCACTGTTTAAACAGAGGGGATGAGAAAGAGGCAGTGAGTGGGAAAGGAGGAGGGGAAAGTAGGGGGAATCTTTTATGAGGTCAAGAGAGGCATTTTAAATCAGCAGACATAAAGAGAGGTGCCAGCTATGGAAAACCACTTAAAGAGAAGCACAGCCTTAAGAGTGTTGAACAAAAGCATCCATAGCTTAGAAAAATTCTTTCTTGTCAGATACATTCAGGCTGCAGCAGCTGAAAAACATTCCTTGTAATTCATTCTGCAGGAGACAAGAGGGATTGAAGTGAAAATTCCAAACAAAAAGAGATTGTTGACTCTTGCTCCTGACTGAAAAGTGTGTTTTTGACTAAAATTATACTTAAATATTTTCTCATGTGCTGTTGCTATTATGGGTTGGTTTTAAAGAAAGTATGCACAAGAAAATAATCAGCATGCATAGTAATGTTTTCACAAGGAAAAAGGATCTTGATGTATGGTTTGTATTGTAGATCTTACAGCACAATCCTGTCTAAATATCCGCTGGTGGAGTGACGGCTCTGCTGGCGCCAGGGGGCATAAATGTGCCGTAAGGTACATTTTGACACCCAGTGAGTAAGCGCTGCTGGCAGAGAGGTAGGGTTCTCTGAGGTAGGGCTGGCAGGGCTCACTCTGCCCTGGACTGCAGCCACTGTCGGCAGATGGAGGTAAGTCCTGCACCAGGCGGTGGGGGGCATGGAGAAAATGGACCGGGAGGGGGTGATTGGCCAGCCAGGCCAGGGGAGGGATCCTCAGTGCACCGTATCCTCATCCCGGGTCCTCAGTACACTGTATCCTCGTCCCGGGTCTGGCAGGCGTTACTCCAGCTCCTCGGATTTGCGTTGGCCATTTTGCTGGCACACATCCAAGGAGACCCATAGTTGCAGCTGGGGCATTACCCGGGGGAAAAGGATGAATGTCCCTTTCCCCCAGGTGTGCTCCAACTGCACTGGCGCTGGCATGATCCTGCTTAGAATCCGGCACAGCATGCTTTAGCACACTGCGGCGGATCCTAGACAGGACTGGGTTGCCCGTTAACTATCAACTGATTCAGTTTATGGCCACCTCCAGGAGAAGTACAAGGGCAGAGCATTTCATTGCAAAAAAGATTTTCAAGTCTAGCTGTACTTCTAATAACATAAAAACACATTTTCTTCCAACCTGGATACATACTTCAGGCTGAGTAAAAATAATCACTATCACAAACTTCATTCTCAGTTATGGTTGCTTCACCAAGATCACGGGGGAACCAAAGTAAAGTGTTGAAGATAATGTTATTTTATGCAGTCAGCAAGCCAACTACTTCAAAGTACTCATGATTAAGAATGGGTGTACCCCAAGACTTTTCCTGAATAAGTAGTGTAATGTTTTTATATTGTGATGAAATGCATTTGTACTGATTGCTCATAATTATGTATTACTGGCAGCTCTAATACACCCAGGTAAAAAGTACAGATAAGCATCAACAAAAATATAAGAAATGTTGGGTCATTCTGATAAGAGATCCAACCCAATGTTCTGCCAATATCTTCAATTTCAAAACGAACAGTTGCAAAATAAACCATGTGAATGTCCCCCTCTAATGTAATTTGCTGATTTCAGAATCCATCCCATTCAAAGACACACAGCCCAGTCCTGACTAGGATCCGGCCGGTGGCCCATGGCCGCCGGCCGGATCCTGTGCACTGGCAGCCAACGTGGCTGCTGGGCGGGAGGTCTACTTGGGGAAGGGGACACTTGTCCCCTTCTCCGAGTGTAAATTTCGGACGCCCGGATGGGCCTCCTCAGATTTCCGCCAGCTATTTTCCTGGTGGAAGTAGAGGAGGCCGAAGGGGCCAATGGGGGATACGGCCAATACGGCCCCTTGCGGGCTGCCTGGGCCAATGGCCACCCTCCCCCACCTGGCGAACCGCCCCTGCCCACTGGATCCTGTCTTATTATTTTATTTATTTTATTTATTTATTATTTTATTTTAATACAAGGAGGAAATATAAGCACGATTAAGATGACCATCACATGTACAGTGAATGCACAGGGGAAGGAGTAAGATTATGGTACCGTCTGAGTCAACATGCATTCACTGTATACTGTATACATGTGTGCCCCGCTTAATGACAGGGATAGTTCTGAAATCCCCGTCATAAAGTGAAGCCGTCATTAAGCGGGTCTTGCTGGGCTTTGAAGTTTAGCACTGTGCTCAAAGCCCCAGCATTAAACATCCAAGCTCTTATCTTGCCCATTAGCTGTTTGGCTTTAGATAAGGGCTTCAAAGCCCTTATCTAGCACTAAACAGTTGAAGAGCTGGGGATTTAAAAAGATGCATCTTTTTAAATCCTTTGCTCTTTTTTACTGGGCACCTCTGTCATATATCCGTTAAGCGATCCGTCATTAAATGGGGGACATCTGTATATAGCAGGCGTGGGGAACCTCCGGCCCGCGGGATGATCCGGCCCGGCCCGCGGAGGACCGGACCGGAGGCTCCGCCGCCGCCGCTTTCGCGTGCCTCCTTCGTTTAAAAGCGGCCTTTGCACAGCGCCTCTGTGCGCATGTCCAGGAAGGCCGCTTTCAGGAGGCGGCCTTCCTGGACATGCGCACAGCGCCGCTGAAGCTAAGAAGCTAAGATGCCGCTGAAGCTAAGATTGCCCTCAGGGCACTCAGCTTCAGCGGCGCTGTGCAAAGGCCGTTTTTAAACGAAGGAGGCGCGCGAAAGTGGCGGCGGCGGCGGCAGCCCCGGCCCGGAGCCGAGGTAAGGAGAGCGGGTGGGTGGGAGGGAGGGAGCACGAGCGGTGGGAGGGAGTGAGCGCGAGCACGAGCGGTCAGTCGCTGGGTGGGTGGGAGGGAGAGAGAGAGAGAGAGCGGTGGGTGGGAGGGAGAGTGAGCGGTGGGTGGGAGGGAGGGTGGTAAACTCGCGGGGGGGGTCAAATTTGCGGGGGGGGGAAATCGGCCGGCCCGCAACAAATTTTCCCTATGGGAAAATGGCCCCGCACTGCAAATAGGTTCACCACCCCTGGTATATAGGAACTGAACAGTGAAATTAGGGGTGGGACTTCTCACTGTGATCATGCACATGCTGTGCATATTCACTGTAAGCAGGAATGTCTGAATAGTGTAGGCATTGTAGAAGATAGCTGTCTTTCAGGCTAGCTATCTTTCAGAGTAGCAACATTCACAAAGTACTGATTACTACCCGTTGCTTTGACAAAGGCAACAAAGGAAACTTAGCTTCCCTTCACATGCCTCTTACTTTTAGGAAGTTAAGCATTGCATTTAATTTCATTTTCTCTTTTCATCAACAATTGTTTCCCTTTCCAATCTCCTTTTAAATACCAAGATGGATAAAAACTGATTTACAAAAAATAAAATTGGGTCTTTTTATAATTATGATTATATTCTGTTAAAATAACCTAGTTTAAAATGAAATCCAAAATATACATCTCTTAAAAGTGACTTATGATCACCTTTCATAATGAGATATGGGCTGATTTTCTATGCTAAAATTGTGGGCATGGAGAATATCTGATTTAAAGGTATACAATACATTATAAATGACAAACTATGTATTGCGTTTATTATTGTGGGCTTCCTTCAAGACCCAGAGACTAGCAAGCCAACATGGGTCCCAGGATCCTGAACCACACACAACAACCACACACATTGTACAGGAAGGTACCATCCTGTACATTGTACCTTCAGGATGTACAACACTGTGTGTACAGTGTACAACATCAGTGTACAATACCAGGATTATCTACAGAGCCCATTTGGTGATCCTGTAGTTCTAACCTTATGTCTTCCAACTAGTTAAGCTCTGTGATGTATGGAGTTCTCAAATAATGAATATTTGTGACCCTTCTAACCAGACAGCATAGAAATTTGCCTTTTGAATAGTTGAGAAACAATATTTTCCCTACTAATCATCATCGCTTAATAATGGAAAGTTCTGAACACTTATTATTCAAATAAACTTATTTAATATCCTTGTATGGAAGAAGCTAAAGCATACCGCCTCTGAACATAAATGGGGCGTAGCTCCAGTATTTTTCCACAGGTTGCTGCCGTTGACATTTTTTTTTCAAGGGACCTTAGCCGAGAAGAAGCATCTGAGCCAGCAGGAGGTAAACGGAGACATTTGCCTAGGGGCATACGTTAGTATCTTTCTAGAACATCATCTTTCCCAAGAGTTGCCGGAAAAAGTATGTAACTCAAGTTACATTAAGGTTACAATTCTAAGCAAATGCATTGGGAATACATCCTATTGAACACAGTGGGACTCATTGTTGGGTAAACATACATAAGCTAGCACACTTACAGCGCAATCCTATCCAACTTATACCACCGGTGTAATCAGTGGTGCAGCGAGAACAGGAGGCCCCAGAATGGAAAGGGGATTCAAATCCCCTCCAAAGGGGGATTCAAAGGGGATTTAAATCTCCCCTCCCCTCCAAAGCCTCCTGCCCTGCCCTCCCCCACTGGTTATACCGGTGGTGTAAGTTGGATAGGATTGCGCTGTAAGGCTGCAATCCTAAACACATGTACCCGAAAGTAAGCTCCACTGAATAAAGTGGAACTTACTTCTGAGTAACCATGCTTAAGATTGCACAGTGATTTATTTAATTCTAATTTTTATACATTTGGTTAAACTATGGCAACTCAGTTTGAGAGTTTGGAATGAAATGAGAGATATGAGTGAGAATGAAATGAGAGATATGAATGAGAATGAAATGAGAAATGAGAAATATTTCACTATTTAAATGAAATATAATTAGTTTCAACATAAGAATAAGTGGCAGGAGAAGAAAACATTTTAATAAAGAAATTGAAAATTTCTTTTGTTGAAGACACACCTAGTGGGGTGTGTCTTGACAAGCTACCACACTCCAAACGTTACCATAGCACCACTGAACATAAGGTTCCTTTTAGCTATCATGGTGAATAGCCATTGATAGACCTCTCCTACATGAATTTACTGTATTTTTAAAGCCATCTAAGCTAGCTATTGCATCATGTGACAGTGAGTTTCATATGCAAATTACTTGCACCACCTCCATTTTTCCAGTGATACCTGTCTTGGTAGACTATATCAGAACAATTGTGTCCTACCCTGTACCTTCATATTTTCTTCCACCTTTCCCATTAAGCAAGAGAAAATCCTCCTAACACATCTGAAGACATTTCATTCTCTCATCTCAGCACATCTTATATATTTCCTTAGTCAGACAAAACTGCTACAGTCACCAGAGTGCCAGCAATTGTCTGTCTCAATTCTTTTGTGTGCTCCTCCTAGTCTGATGCAACCCAAATTCTATTCTGTTTCATAAGCACTCAGTCAGGGACTGCCTCTTCCTCTGTGTTCATACAGTATCTAACACAACGGAGCTTTAATTAATGGATTTCTTAAGAAACAGGGAAAATATCATAACTACCAATAATAATGACCAATTCTTAGAAATTCATTTTGGACTGTTTTTTAAGATTGTAAAAATAAGAAGAGTCTGAAGAGACTCATAACTTCAAATCTGTGAACCATCCAGACAAGCATCCTGTTGGATAT
Source organism: Plestiodon gilberti rubricaudatus (assembly GCA_026170595.1). NCBI lineage: Eukaryota > Metazoa > Chordata > Lepidosauria > Squamata > Scincidae > Plestiodon > Plestiodon gilberti. Next base: position 38,862,455 of record JANXHW010000001.1, read on the forward strand.
TGGCCAATATTGGCCAATACACTGGATATCTTGGGGAAAGTCTTCAAGAAATCAGGCAATTGCATAATGAATCTATCATTCCTTGCCTTGATTCACACTGCAACAAGTATAAATCTCTAGACAAGAATTATCTTTTCTCATTATTAGCAAAATCATTGATGGCACTACCATGTATTAACTTGTTTAGTAATTCAATTTTTTAAAAAAACAAGTAGCACTTGTATGTTTTTGCCCTGAGCAGTAATTTACAAGGCTGGACTATATGTAAGCAGATAGTAGAAAAACAGGTACTGCCTTCTGCTTCCAATGTCTGATACCAGTACCTTTCACAGAAATTATAGTTTGAGAAATAAGTTGACTTCCAGGGGCATTTCTATATCATTAATTCTTGATATAAGAAACAAAAGAAGGAGGCAGCCATTCGGGGCAGACAATGGAATCGTGCAGGAGACTCCTTGAGTTCCTGTGCATTGCCGTTGTCTGCTCCAAATGACTCCGATAGCAAGGGGGGCACTTACACGGTGCGTTGCAGCGTCTCTCGCAACTTACTGTTCCACACCCCCTTGACGAGGACGCTGCAAGGAGGCATATAGAACATGATCTAATCAAAGTTAGGCTACAATTCATTAAACTCAGAGAAATTTACTTCTGGGTAGACAGGCATAGGATTGCACTGTTAAGTACTTTTAGGTCACAATGATTTCAATTAGCACATGTTTAACTATCCCACTGAAAACAATGGGACCAAATCTACTAATCCAGGGGTTATCAAAGTGGTGAATCAGGACCCACCACTTTTTCTGGAAGACGTCAAAATAACTTTATGGGGGGTGGCCAGTTCCAACGCCAAGAGTGGCACTGAAGGATTGTGCCCACCCTGACCCAAAAGTGCTTTTAAAAACATACCGTACCTGGTTGTCCTGTCAGCTCCCTGAAGGGGGGGGGGGCTGCTGCTGCCTCTGCAGGCCTTCCCAAGGCTCAAAACAGCAGTAATTGTGTTCCAAAACCCACTTCCGGTTTTTGGTGAAACAGTGGCGAAAACTGGAAGCGGGCTTTGTAGCGCGATTGCCGCTTGCTGGAATGGGGGATATGGCATATTTGCAACACTCAGGAGTGGTGGAGCGGCCGCAGACAGGACTGCGCTATTAGGCATGCTTATGTCCTCTGTTCCTAAAATCAATTACAGGCCCAGCAACATTACCTCTTCCATTCCTCAAGCCAACATATTGACCCACTTTGTCAAAATGTTTAGTTACGTAGGAACTATAGCTCCTCCTGAAGACACTGAACTAGTCCATTTTAACAGCAGTGAGAATGGCCATAATTTTTAAACAGAAAAAAAAGTGAATCCACCCTCTGTTAGAATCATACCATTAACGGGCTTCAATTGATAAATTCCACACTAGTTTATAAGCTCCTGATACACAAAATCTTAATAGCATACCCCAGCGAAATACTCAATAGACTAATTGTTAGAGGAAAACTAACCAGAGCACTGATCACAGAAACAAACTTCCTACCATAAGACATAAGATATGTCTTATCATAATTCCACAAAGTATGAATAAAATCAGTTTCAGGTATGGAGTATTTCCAGCACATTACCATTCTGATGTACATTTTTCCAGACAGCAGTCCACACTACTTCATTGGCTGCTGCTTACAGGTGGAAACATGAAAACATCACATCATGGTACACCTGTGTTGACGGTAATATCTAGTTTCAGCCTTTGCTCCCCATGTAACCTTAAAAGGTCAGAAGTTCTTTATGGCTAGAAGGAAGAATGAGAGCTGCATATGACATTGCAGCTAATAGCAGTATGAAGGCTGCAAATTTGAATTTAGGAGCAGGCTTGGGAGTGATGGATGCTTCAGTTATTCTTAAATTAAAAGGCTTCTATAAGATCATAGAAAAGAAATTTTCTTTATTTGCTTTTATATGTACTGTATATAGATAATGCATACCAATTGTGCATCAGAGCCATGAAAGAGATTACAAATGCATTTTTTTAAAAAAAAGATATTGTAAAATGAAACAATGGAGGGGACACCGCATTCCTCACCTGGGGCACCATTTGGCCTAATACCAATCCAGGATAGTCACAGACATTCATGGATTTATTTTCATGGCTGTGGGGGACTGTACGTGGGGCTGCCCTTGAAGACAGTTCAGAAACGGCAACTGGTGCAGAATGCGGCAGCCCGTGTGATCACTGGAAGTAAGCAGTTCGACTCAGTTGAGCCGCTGCTCCGGCGGCTGCACTGGCTGCCAATTCGTTTCCAGGCCCAATTCAAGGTGCTGGTTTTGACCTTTAAAGCCCTATAGGGCTTGGGGCCAGGGTATTTGAGAGACCGCCTACTTCCGTACATTCTGGCATGCCCCCTCAGGTCATCGGAGAAGGCCCTTCTAAAAATGCCGTCGCCTTCAGAGGTGAGAGGTACAGCAGCAAGAAATAGGGCCTTTTCAGCAGTGGCACTGATCTTATGGAATTCCCTCCCTCTAAACTTACGAACTGCTCCCTCCTTGGAGGCCTTTCGGCAGGGCCTAAAGACATTTTTCTATAAACAAGCCCTCTGAGTTAACCACCCAACCTAATTATTTTAGTGGTCCAGTCCCTTTTTACAAGAACTTTTTTTACTCCTGTTTTTATATCTTGTACTGTGTTTTTAGAGCGTATTAATGTTTTAAGAGTTATATATTTTTTATATGTATCAAATTTATAATTTTTAAATTTTGTAAGCTGCTTTGGGTCCCCTCTTTGGGGGGAGAAAGCAGGATATACCGTAAATCGAATAAAATAAATAAATGTACAGTGTTGCATGTCTACGGGATAAGACGCCATGTGTTAAAAGACTTGTATTTTAATATCTCCAGTGCCAGACGGGTCTCTTAAACGGCAGCCGGCAGGCACACAAAAATCACTAAAATTCAAGGTTGTGTCACAAATTTAGTGATTTTTGTGTGCCTGCCGGCTGCCGTTTAGGAGACCCGTCTGGCACTGGAGATATTAAAATACAAGTCTTTTAACACATGGCGTCTTATCCCGTAGACATGCAACACTGTACAGTAATCTCGGGCCATGAAAGCTTTCGAACAAAATAAATAAATGAATAAATGAATAAATAAATAAAGAATATACATGGTTGCCTGATGTGAAGACTACTACTGTACTAGTCAATACAGATAACAGACAAGTGCTAAATCATTACATAATTTTTCTGTTTTCTGTGCAAAGCAGTGATTTACAGGAACTCACTCTTGTTTCGTAATACATCATCATGATTGCCTGTCTTATTTGTATATCTGACAGGTTGAGTGTTGACACAGTATTAAGGCACATTATATAATTTAGTTCAACAGTAGATGTGCAGAACAGTGATCGTATAGTTGCAGCAAACTCAAATGTTCCACCTTTCCAAATATAATTTCTGAGCATATACACGATTTAAACAAACCTGTAAAATTCAAAGTTTGATTCAAAGTCAATCTGAAGTCACAGTTTGGAGAGAACACCACAGTGAAAGAAAATGCCTAAAGAAACATGGGAAGAACTATCACTGAGGAATCTACACAATCTCTGTCCAGGTCTGCAGGCTGATATGATGCCGGGCCAATCGGGCTTGGGGTAACTGTCTCTTAGCAGGGCTATCAGTGAAGCGAGGACCACCCCTCAGACAGCCAAAGAAACTCGGCAAGAATGATAGCAGGACTCAAAGAGAGGCCTGGTCCAGGCATGAAACACAAGCCATGTCTGCTCATTGACCGTCCCTATGTTTGGCAGGAAACAATTAAGATTCTTAAGAAGATTCTGTGTCTTCTTCCTACACACAAAAGTTGTCACAAGGGACCGGACAGCTTTGCAAAAGAGTAAAGCAGCCTGCTGATAGGCAGTGCCTCCCTCCCAAACAAATAATAATAAATAACAATTTTTTCAAAGGGTTCAATTTATGGCAACAAAATTTCACAATGAGAATTTACAATTGCCAGCCTACGCCAAACAACTGTGTAGCTCCTGTGTGCCCCCATCAAACAACTGTGCCAATCAGCTGTCTGGTGGAGCTAGATGATTCAGAGCGCAATCCTCCGGAGACTTTGGGCAGCAGAACGAGTGCTCCGCTGCCTGAAGCCATCGCGAACATGCCATAAAGCACGTTCGCGATGACTCGGGAGTAAGGGCTGCCGGCGCTAGGACAGCAGCCCTCACTCTGATCGCCCATGCGGCCGCTGGAGGAAAATAAAGGATCCCCTGGCGGCTGCATGGGCAGCGAGGGAGGCGGGCCATTGGCCAAGCTGGCCCAGGAGGGGGCAGGGATGGCAGCCACCATATCCTCGTCCCTGTCCCGGCCATTACATGGCCTCTTCCTACTTCCGCCAGCTAAATAGCTGGCGGAAATCTGAGGAAGGCCTGGGTCTTCCCCGGTTTACACCAGGGGAAGGGGGAAGAATGTCCCCTTCCCCGAGTAGACCTCCAGGCTGCTCCAGAGTGGCCCGGAATGGGGATAGGATCCGGTGGGCGTTCCACCAGATAGTTAGGATTGGGCTGCCCATCTATTCTGTTCCCCTCCAATGTGTTCACACAACCATACTTATCCCTTTGTCCCCATATCCAGCTATATCCCTGTCTCGTCTGCCACTTTTACACCTCTGGGTCCACTACTCTCAGCCATCTTAAGGTATCCTGATTCTTTAATCAACTCTCCTTTCCTATCTGGCTCAAAACGTTCAGATCATATGAGATACTGCCTCTCAGATCCATCTGCAAAACCCACCTTGTCAGTTAACCTCCCCCCAATTTCTCATCCACTGCTAAAACTAAGCCTAGGCTTAGTAAGTAATTGAAATGAATGTATACGCAAACCAATTTAGCTTTTCCTCCTTCCTCCCTAAAACCCAGGATCTTTTTACACCCCAGTGGGTAAGCTGAACCAGCAGAAGAGCCACAGACCCCAAACAGTAACTGAAATCCCTCAAATGGTTGATTGATTTATGGGAGAGATGGCAAAGCACATTGCTATTGTATTTGGAACATAAAGTATTTAGATTAGACCATATAAAGACATTAAGTAAAAGTGAAATTAAAGTAATCAAAATAAAATTATCAAATAAATGTAAATCAAGCTACACAATACAGCAGAACCAAATAATAGTATTCTACAAAAGCCCATGAAAACTCATCATGCCCTGTTCTTAAAGCCAAAAGACCATTAGATTAGTTTTAATCCCAAATGCATCCCCCAGAAAACAAACCCCAGTGAATTAATATTACAAAGTTATATACAGTGGACCCATCTGCGGATCCTGGGGGTCCACTGTATCACCTGTAAAAAAAGGGGGGAAGAGGGTTTTTTTTCCTTTTAGAACAGAACCCCCGTGGATACTGAGGGCCAACTGTACTGCTTTTTCAAAAAAAGTATTTCACAAGGCAGTTTAAATAACAAATAATTCAATCAATCAATCAATCAAACCTTTATTGGCATCACAAACATCCAAAATAAATACACCAATACACAGCCAGATGGTGCAAGTTACTAAGATGGCGCAAGGGGAAAAAAAGAAAGGAAAAGCAGCCTATTTTTACATCTCTGGGTCGTTAGTAAGGCTAAAAGTCTGTAATGCACTTTGATGACAGAAGACCAAATAAAGATATTTAGCCACTATCTTGGTGAGCTCCTGGTCATTCCCATATAATATAAAATGTATGACCTCCATCTCTGGTTTCCATGTGGGACTGCAAAATTAATCTAGGTATTGTTGGCAGAGATCATCATACAGTTTGCATTTAAGGACCATGTGTGGTAAAGTTTCCACCAAGCGACCATCACATGGGCAAATCCTATAACAAATAATTAAATGGTTCCCTGTCTCCCAAAGGGCTCACAATCTAAAAAAGACGCAAAAGAGACACCAGCAACAGCAATGAGAAAAGATGCCATGCTGGGGTGAAGAGGGACAATTGCTCTTCTGCTGCTGAATGTAAGAGGACATCACTTTAAAAGTTGCTTCGTTGCCCAGTTAGCAAGGCAATACAAAGAGATTTGGTCCTGAGCAATCCTGTACAGGAACACATTAGAAGTTCCCTAATATAACCCAATAAGCCATCCAGACTAAGAGGAAAATAATCAAGTTTGTAGCTACCACACTTGTTTGACTTAAAACTGATTGGTGAAGATGAACAAAGATCCTTTAGAAAAAAAGATTATTAATCCACAGAAATAACCCAGAAATAAAAGCTAGTCCACAATAAATCCATTAGGAATTTATTAAAAGATAAAAGTATGTCCATGGAGAGACCAGGGAACTGGCAAGCTTTAAAACAATAATTTTCAAAGAATGGGAGAAAAATACAGAAGAAAAAGCACCCTCTTTCCTTCAGTGGGTTATACCACTGTTGCACCCTTTTTCTCAACTTCACGCCCTATTCCATTGTGTATGTGCACACATGCATGTGTTTTCTCCCGTATTCAGAATCTATATAGTCCAGGGGTAGCCAAACTTGCTTAATGTAAGAGCCAACTACGATAAACTTCAGATGTTTGAGAGCCGTAAGAGAGATGTTTGAGAGCCGCAATATTTAAGAAGCATTTAAATTCTTAACAGCACAATCCTGTAGATCGCACCGGCAACAGAATGAATGTTCTGTTGCCAGCAGCGGCCGGTCGCGAATGTGACGTAAAGCATGTTCATGACTACTCTGGAGCAAGGGAGGCCGGCGCAGAGGCCGGCCTCCCTTGCTCCATTGCCGGAATGCCCGAGTGGCTGACAGAGAAGGCAGGTAAGGATCCAGCGGATGTGGGGGTGGCTTGGCGTGTGAGAGAGGGGGGCCTTTGGTATAGCCAGCCCGGGAGGGGGCCGGGGATGGCCTTGGCCATATTCTTGTCCCTGCCGGGCCGGCTAGGCCGTTACACAGCCTCCTCTACTTCTGCCAGGTATTTAGCTGGCAGAAATCCGAGGAGGCCGATCGGGCCGGCCTGAATTTACACCCGGGGAAGGGGATGAGTGTCCCCTTCCCTGAGTAGACCTCCGGCCCACAGGATCTGGCAGGTGGCCCTGGATCTGGCAGGCAGCCCTTACACAGGATTGTGCTGTAAATATATTTACTCACCATGAACATTAATGTCTGGGTTCTGTGACCCCCGGACTGGCTCCCAGACCAGTAGAGATAAATACGGGGGCGAGAACTCCCTCAGAACCCCACAAGCCCCACACCTGCCTTGCCTTCGCCTGACGCCAAGCCAACTCTTGGCCCTGCAGGCCTCCTGCTCCCGAGGAACGGCCGGGCGGAAGCCCGGACGTCCTCGGAAGCAAGGGCGACCCCGATTGGCCGATACCGCTGCCTGTCACAAGGGCAGCCACGCCGAGCTTGCCAGCAGCTGCACAGCCCCACCTACAGTTTCAGCTGTAGGGCGGCTAGAGGCTCGGCATGAGGAACGACGGGGGATTGGCTGGCAGGAGGGAGTGGGGAGGGAACAAGGGAGGAAGACGGGGTATTTAAGAGCCAGAGTGAGCTGATGATGAGGAAGGGTACAGTCGACCGTCGACCACGCAGCTGGAAGGTCACAGAAGGCTGGCTCTCCGGAGTAGAGGAGGGTCTCGGTGAGCACAACCACCACCGTACCCCACTCTGAGGCTTTACCCAGGGGATCCAAGGAGCCCTCGTTTCCTCTATACTGGAATTCTTGTCACCGTGCTGGACCCCCAACAGGGGCTTCCCTCGGACAACCTCGCCCTTCTCACTCCCTTGCCTGGCTCCCCGGCCTGGGAGAACTTACAATTAAACTTATGTTTTAATCCAGTGGACTCTTGGTTTATACCCGGTAAATAATCATAAAGATTTAAATTTTATTTTTTACCGTTTATATTGTGATGCAAAATGCAGCTCAGCCAACTTATTTCCACGAGCCACACATTATATGTCAAAGAGCCGCATGTGGCTCACTAGCCACGCTTTGGTCACCCCTGATATATTCCATACTATGTGCTTATGTTGACCAATTATAGCACATTGCCTATTTTGGACACAATTTGCCCTTAACAAAGTCTCCTTTGATTTCAGAATAATTTTAAAAGTATCAACTATGTCTTGTTTTCTCAGTGTGCCTAAACTTGTGAAGCTGAGCCATTGCACTCTCTGCTGCCTGGTCTCATGATATCTAAGACCATTTTCTTAGTGGTCCTATTCTTCAAGAAGGAATGAAACTCTATGTTTTCCTCACAAGCAACTCAGGCAGCCTTATTCGTGCCAACTTCAGCTTTCTCAGTTGGAGAAAACTCCAAACCATCCAGCCTAAGTAGGACTCTAGTTCACTCTTCTGCTCAGGAAACCAGATCATCTTCATGCAGTTAAGTAGCAAACCAGGATCTTTCCAGGACCAGACTAAAACTCCCTTGTATCAAATTGTACGTTCCTTGGGACAGATCTCCCTTTTCATGATACTCTCTAGACAGCACTAAATAGCTAGTCATATATGATCTCCCTTTTTGTGATACTCTTAGTATACAGCATGATGCATACATACAGCACTAAATAAGACAATCTCTGGCCTCATCCAGCAGGGTTTATCTAGTCCAGCACCCTGTTTCCTTCAGTGGCCCCAAGAGTTGTCCCTGGGAAGCCCACAAGCAGGAGAGAAACCCATTCTCTCTCTCTCTCTCTCTCTCTCTCTCTCTAGCTAGGGATCTGTGTGCAGAAGCACGTGTCTATGCATACATGTCCCTCACCAAAGGCTCCTGAGAAAACTCCAAAGTCAGAGAATAAAAGGGCAGGTCCTCTTATGGATTACAAATGGCTGAAGGACAGGAAATCGAGAATGGGTGTTCGACGTTAGATTACCGCTTTGAAGTTAATGAGGCTGAGGCTGGGGGGGGGAGGCAACCAGGAGGCAGCTGAGGAAGGGGGCGGTGAGCAGCCACATACCTTTTTCGCCACCACCTCCAGCTCCATTAAAAAGCCTCCCTTTTAAAAAAGCGTGGATGTACGTGACATCACTTCAGGGGGCGTCACATGGCAGAGGGCCCCAGATACCACAATGGCTAGCTATGCCACTGGTGCTCCCACAGGCACCCAGTGGGCCACTATGAGATACAAGAAGCTGGACTATATAGCTTTTGGCCGGATCCAGCAGGGCTCTTCATCTCCTATGTACTACTGCTGTACCATATTATGTATTTGTCTTTCAGCTGCTGCACTGGGTGAACAGCATCATTCCCAATATAACTTGAGTTTCTTTCTTTCCTGAATGTTCAACAGCTAATGTAAGCCAAACACTGTGGATAACATAAGAACATAAGAAGAGCCCTGCTGGATCAGGCCAGATATTTAGCTAGAATTATTTTGTGGTGATGGTTGTTGCAGTACTTTATGATTATCAATACTGAATTCATCAGATGTCATATTTCCTGAGCACGTAATTTTGTGAGATTCTTCTCTAAGTATTTACTGTTTGCTTTGTACTTTAAGGACTGGTTTTTAAATGTGTCACAAAAAACACTGGTAGGAGCTTCTCCCACCTATCAATTGAACACAGTGTTCCAAGTGCAATGCCAATATTTATGTGGCAGTTCCTTACAATGTATGTGAACAACATACAAAGGACCAAAAGAAAAGGAAGAAATGTATTATTTTATCATGCCATTCACTAAATTTCTAATGAAAAATACTAGTCCTTCACAGAATGCATATGGAAAGAAAAACATTCTTGTTAAAATGCAGATAACAAAATATATCCACAGTCCCCTAACACTGTTTTCCATAAGAAAGCAAATCAAGAGGATTAAACGTCATACCTTCTGGACTATCTACTAATTTATGAACACAGGGAGATAAAAAGCACAGATTGGAAGAAGAAAAAAATTCAAGGCAAACCATGTGGGAGATATGCACGAAGTTTATCAGCGTTACCTTCTCTATAGCTTTCCTGCAGTAGACCATGCTTAAATGTGTGGGACCTCACATACTTCAGTGTGAGGGCTAAGATTTTTTTTATTCTCAATTTAAGACTTATAGTGGGTCCCTTGGTTACAGACAGACACCCGGGTTAAAGACAGACATGTTAGTGCTTTCACACAGGCACAGTCCATCCACTGTGGTGCTTTTGTACAGGCGCAATAGCACTGGGCCGGCAAGAGCTGGCTGTTTCAACCTACGTACATTCCAACTTCTGGACAAATCTCCAGACCGGAACCAGCACGTATCTTTGGAGCCTAGTGTATAGTAATATACAGTATCCACAAAGTAAGAGGTCAATGAAAGGCCTGATTGCATGACTGAAAAATAAAAGAGCTTGTCCAGACATCACTTTTCCAAACTTTCCACATGGTTGGTTTAATGTTTTATCAAGAAACTGGCAATGGCAGAAAAAGTAAAGCATTGTTATCAAGCAACTGGGAGATTTTGGCAGTAGTCAGTCTTTTGGTCTGCAGCGGCTGCACTGACCAGGCTAACTTTGATCTGCCATATGGAGTAACAGCACAGTCCCTGTCTGATACATGAGCAACAGGTGTGCTCCTTCAGGAAACCTAACACCAGAAACCTGACATCTGATTTAAGACATTTTGCTGCCCCAAGTGGATGGTCTGCACAGGCAAAAGTGCACTCCAGGATCTCCTACAATCTTAAAGAGGAAGCTGAGGCACAAACCTTTCAGACCTCATTGGTGCCCCTAAAAATACTTGCACACCTCAAGCAACTGCCCCGGTTGCTCGTGCAGTGAACCAGTGCTGAAGAAGCACTCCTCTGCACTCCTCTCTATGCTTACCTGGGAGAACGTTTCATCAATTCAGTGGGGCTTGTGTGTCTTGCCTTTTCCTCCATGGAGCTAATAACAAAAATAATATTTAGCATTTGTGTAGCATTTTTTGAGTACTCAAAGCACATCACACAAAATATCTTGATTTATATCCTTTTTATTGTTTTTAATTTATTTTATGTATTGTTTTAAATTATGTATTTTTTATCTTTGTTGTAAGCCGCCTTGGGTATTTGCCTTGGCATGGGATAAGGCGGAGTATACATTTTTTAAATAAATAAAAAAGTACCCTGGTGAGGTAGGTAAGTATTATAATCTTCATATTGTAGCTGGAGAGCTGAGTGGAGGGGGAATGGCTTGCCCAAGACCACTGAGCAATTTCATGACAGAAGCAAGTTTCAAAAAAGGGAAGACACCAATTAAGGATTAGGGGTAATTATTCCACTCCATCCTCACAAGTCTGTGACAGCGATTGCTCATAAAGTTGCTTCATATGGCCAGGCAAGAATTTGAACTCAGGCCTCCGCATTCTGAGTCCAGCATTTCTGGAAGCAAACAAACAAAACCAGGCTGTAAGTATAGAGCACTTTCACTAGTATAATGAAAGCGAGTCCTACTGAAGTAGGACTTACGTCTGTGGGAACAAGAAGATAAAAGTCCAGGAGGAGTAGACCCTACGTTTCCCACTTAGGCGCAATTCCTGAGGCAACAAGAGGAAATGTTTTATTCCCCGCTATCCCCATCAGCTTGGCGGCTGCCAGTGGCGGCTGGTGATAAATCACCCTGGCGAGAAAGTATTTCTTTCTCTTTTTTTACCTGGAGGAGTCGAAAATGAGTTTTTAAACAACCGGTGCTAAGCTTCCCTCAGTCCCGGGAGGGAAGGAGGGAGAGCGCGCGAGTGTGTGTGTCACACACAGGACACATTACGCAGGCTCCCACCCAGGTCAAGGTAAGAGCAAGTACCTCACTTAACTGTTGCTGCTCTCAACTCACCCCGCCCAGACAGCGGCGGCTTGGTTTCTACCAAGCTGGCAGAGTTGGGCGGGCACTTCTACTAAATAGCTTCCCCAGCGCGTCCTGGGGCCACTCTGAGCTAGACCGCGGGAAAGCCCGGGTGTGAGAGAGAATCGGTTTGCTTATATGGCGGCCGACGGCAGGCAGAGAGGAGAGCACACGAAGCGGGGCGCAAGACATGATGGAATAAGCAGGCTACATTAAGCTCCCCCACTTCCCCTGTGTCTCTGAAGCGGGAGAAAGAAGCTATTGCTACTACTGGCGCCGCCGCCACCGGCCAACCGGAAAACGCTCCGCATGCGCTGTTCGGTGAGAAGAGTCGGGGGAGAAGGGCACCAAATTCAAACCGTGCCTGAGTGGGAAGGGGGAATGAAAGGAGCGGGCAGACGGAGATAGCCTGAGGAACAGGGAGGAGGAGACGGTGGGAGGAGAGCAAAAGGGGGAAGAAAATGTAAAAAAAAAAAAGGGGGGGTTGGGGGAGGAGGAAGGGGTGGGAAGTAGAGGCAGGGAAGGCAAGAGAGGGCGCGCGCGTGTGTGTGTCCCTCGCATTCTCTCCAGAGGGAGCTCAGGTCTCCTCTTTCTTCCTTTCGCTCTCCTACCGAGGCATATCTAAGCAGCTCCCTTTTTTTCGCTGTAGCGAGCGTCCCTCACTGGGCTCCACCATGGTAGACAGGGGTCCCCTGCTGACTTCCGCGATCATCTTCTACCTGTCCATCGGGGCAGCTATCTTCCAAGTCTTGGAAGAGCCTCATCTGGAAGAAGCTTCGGACCAGTACAAGAAGAGGAAAACGGAGCTCCTCAAGGAGTTTCCCTGCCTGGGCCAGGATGGGCTGGATAAGATCCTGCAGGTGAGTTTCAAAAGCAGCTTCTTGCTGATGCTTGCATCTGTATCCACCTTGTAAGGAGTCCCGGGCGATGGAGAAAGTGCTGTGTTGCAGAAATTCAGCGGCTTGTCCACCTTGACTGATGTATTGTTCCCGCTGCACGTTGGATTCCCACCAAGAGCAGGAACCCAGGCCAGAGCACTTTCGATTCTTCAAATTAAGAAGAATTGTAAAGGGCAGTGGTTATCTTACAACTCTAAACAAAAGCCACCTGAGATGATTTAAAAACACAGACATTTGCACATCTTGCAGTAAGCGAAGGGGGGAAATGGCCCCAGTTTTCTCCAAATGGGACACGATTGTGTTTCTCCTGGGGTGGGAACGAACCTTTGAATGAAAGCAGGGTTATTGTTTTACTCTAACGGCACATTTCAAGCCCTGTGCCTCCTCCCTCACCAAATTGCACAAACCTAACGATGCATGAACAAAATTTCAAAGTAGATGAACACCCGGAGAGTTCTAACACTGGGAGTATGTGTTTGCAGAACAAATTGTCCCTTGAAAGAAAAAAATATATATTAACTGTGACATTTAGCAAGAGGTGAGTTATAATAACTGTCTTAATTCATTTTCCCCTGTTCTTCTTGATCACTGTGTTTTGAAATAGCATAATAGCGCTTATCTTTGAAATAATGCCTTGAGAAATGGACTTGCTTCAGAAGCGTTCAGTTTCAATTAGCTTGTCACTCTTTCCACACTGTGAATGCTAAGTAGGCCATATTTTGCAAATAAGTATTATGTGGTTTTTCTAGGGGGCTGCCTAGCACATTGTTCCACTGTTTTATATTAGCAGCAGGTGTTTAGTTTCCCACTTTGTCTTTTCAAATGCTGTGCAGATGTGCCAGTAAAACACTGAAAATATGAGCAGGTGTAGTCGAGATTATAACAAAACAAGTGTAGCCAGGAGTGAGAGAAGCCAACTTTGCTGTATGTCCTTCAAACAATATGCATTTTCTTTCACTATTGGCAGCTTTTTAAGGCTCTGTCATGAGTATAAGGCTTGTAAATAACCTGTTTAGTGTTTGTAGGCTGGATTGTTCCTTGAGCTTTGTCTGCTGTTGTGCTCTCAAAAGTTCAAAGTCGAAGATCTGTCTTAAGTAATTCTCTGGGAAATATTCCTTTATGTGACTGTGGCTGCAATCCTATGCACACTTTCCTGAGAGTAAGCTGCATTGACAACATTGGGACTTACTTCTGAGTAGACGAGCATAGGATTGTACTGTAATGCAACTCCTAGTTTTCCTAGCTAGACCAGCCATTCTTCTTAAAATCTCAGTATGGGTACCTTGATGCATCTAAGCACAAATACAAAGATTCTGTCCTCGAAAGTGCTCAACTTGGAGGAGCCTCATTGATTTCACTGCATGAGAATCCAGAAACAAAAGGTGATGCTGGATAGTTGTTGCACTTGATCCTTTTCTTTGTTTGCCTGTCTCTTCTTATGTGCCTGTTAGGTTCCATTGTGTGGAAAGTTTCCCTGGGATTTTTGTTAAGCTCTGTTTTGCATAGTGTTGTGAGGTCAGACAGTAAAATAAAAACTGGCAAATGTGGTGGTCTGATGAAAAGAGATACAACTTAAGGCGAGTTCTCACTGCACTTTTTGCTTGCTGTATTTAGCACTGGAACTGTTTCTAGTTCTGGTGTAGAGTCTTGTGGTTCTTGTGGTACCCTAAAGACTAACAGAATTATTCTGGCCTAAGGTTTTATGGTCTGGAACCCACTCTGTCAGATATATGAAGTGTTCTCAGGGATACATGCTTGTGTGCTTGCGTGTCACACATGGATATAGTACAACCAAATTGTAAATAGTGGTGCCAAAAGTCCATGTACCATACAAGAGGTACAATAGATCTGGGACACTTCTGTGAAAATCTCATAGAATTGTGTTTATATACATTTCTTAAGATGGACCACCTGAAAAAGTGTATTGTCCGAAGATCACACTAGAAGTCTGTGGAAGAGGTGGGATTTGAAGTGTATTGGGACAAAGTGAAATGATGCTGAAGATTCCTCAGGATTTCGTAACCTGAGTGAACCAGCTACTCATTTAGTGCAGGGAAGAATTAGATGACCTTTTGGCCCTGTGTTCTGGATTGTCAGAGTTTTTTGTCCTTCCCTCCGCCCGTAAGCTTGTATCATTTCCTGTTGTCTAGAACACTGGTTCTCAGACTTTGATGCATTAAGGAGCGCTGTGCTGGTTTGCTTACACTTTGTGGACTAGTATATTCTTGCCCTACACCCACCACATGGGAGGTTGCTTGAGAGGCATCCCAATTAAAATTCAAATATTGTACAATCCAGTGAAGCTACCTGTGTGCACAGGGAGAATTCTGCACACAGCTGGGAGTTTCTTCCAAAGTTTTCAGTTTCTTCAAAGTTTATTTTGTCTACAAGGCAAACTGATCAAGTTTTGAATTTTTAAATTTAATCTGAAAGCTTGCCAATTCCGCATGAATTCTCGGATTCTTCAGTATCTTCTATATTTTCATTGTAGTTTCTGAGACTACTTGGGGCCACTGAAATAAAAGTGCTCCAGGGCTTAAGAGTCACTGATCTAAAATAACTGAACCTAACTGCTGTAAGAAGAGTATCTTGCACAGCATCACAACTGTGTGCAGGGTTGGCCCATTTATGATGTGGACTGAAAGTCTCATGTTGGGTTGGGTGGGGGGAGTTGCAGGCTAACAGGACCTCTGAGAGGATTTTTATCAGGGGGTGCAAAGTTTATTTTGGGGCCCCTTCCCAAAGGAGGAGGGGAGGGGATAAAATGGGGTGGGGGAGGGCAGTAACGGGGGCTGGGTGGGCAGATCGGGCCCTGAAGGGGGTAGGATTAGCAGCATTTAAATAAATAAAAGAGGAGAGATAAAAAAAGCATATTTGATTTCAACATCTTTGTTTATGCTAAGAATTCACAATACAGTTAAACTTACTATTTCAGTAAGTCCAGGGACAGCTCAAACCCCTCGCTCACAGCTTGGCAGCAGGCCCACCTTGTGTGCTGGGTCACTAATGCTGCCAGAAACCCCAGCAGCCACAGGGACATGGCTCATGCCCCACCCTCACAGCGCGCAGGCCCCCCTAGTAGTGCTGCGCCACTTTGCCTTGTGGAACTTGGAGGCTAGGACCAGGTTGTCATCGAGGCCAGGACCAGGTTGTCATCGTCGTCAGAGCCAGCGAGGGCTGCCTGCAGCAGGGATCCATTATTTATTTTTTGCTACAGTGGAAATAGGAAAGTTTCCTGTTTAGGAAATAAGAAAATTTCCAGGCTCACTCCTTTGCCTCCTGGGCCCCCTTTTGGACCCTGGGCCTGAGTACAAATTTCCCCCTTTACTGGGGCCCTGCAGACTAACACGAGGTGCCTACCACCTGCCTGCCGCTTCCCTCCGGCCCACCAATCTCTGATGTTATCAGGTGAGGACAGGATTGGAGCAGCAGCAGTCCACCTCTTCCTTCAGCGATGCTGAAGAAATGGGGATAGATAAAGCTGCCTCTCTGGTGCTTCCTCTACCACCCTGCTGGGTGAGCCAGGAGGCCTGGAGTTTGGTAATCTGGAGGCTGTCCATGTCCCCTCTCCTGCATGCCTCCCTTCCTGTGAAGTGGTCCTGTCTGAAATACCTGGACCAGCATGCTCCTCTTCATCTTTTTTTAAAAACAAACAGAACCTGCATGGAAGAATGGAGGCCGCTGCAGGTTAAGGGGCATTGGGTGGGAGCAGGCTCTGGATTGCCACACTCCAGGTGTGTGAGGTGGCAGAAGGCAAAAGGAGGAGGACAGTGAAAATAAACTTTTGACTAGTTAAGAGGGTGTGCAACCATTGAGTTAAATTATCATTTTACACAAGGATTCCACCAAGTCTGTAAGGCTATAATCCTTGACTTTCTGTGCACAAAAGTTGCTTCAAGTGTCCCTTACACTTTGACACAGAATGTACTTCTTGATCTTGTGGACTCTTGAGCTTTGTGATCAACACTTCCAAAATTTATCCTTCGCTATGTGTTCCAGTAGTGTTACGTTTTGTACACTTCCTGTTCCAGTTATTAGAGCTTCCTCCCTTTTCAAGTTTTTCAGCAACGTTTCTGAATGCTGCTGGTTCAACGACTGTATCTCCTTTCTCAGTGCTCAAGTTGTGCCACACCCCTACTTGAATCCCTTCATGTGCAGCTTGAGCTTAACTTTTTGTTTTGCCTTGTCTGTGCTCTTATCTATTTCTCTTCACTCCCCCTGTTGTCAGTGTAGCCTTGTGTCTGGTCCTTTTGGCCTGATTCTCCTAGTTAAATTTTATTTAGAAAGCTTTGAATTTTATTGTAGAAAAGTTACAAGTGTAACATAGGCGTCATTCCTATGCACAGGATTGTGTCCAGAAGCATGTGGAAACCAATGCGCCTCAGCAAGCACAAGTGTAATGTGTGTGTAGACCAACAGCTGCCTGAAAGCACTTTGGCCATTGCATTCTGTACCAGCTGAAACTTCTGAACAGTCTTCAAGAGCGACCTGAAACAGACTGCTAAATTGTTGAAATGTGACGTTACAGGCAGCCCAATCCTACCCAAGTTCCTCCATGCCAATGCAGCAGTGCCAGTACAGGCTACACTGCATCCCACAGGGGAATTTTGCAGGGTAGAGGTCTCCTTGGGGTAAGGAGACATTTGTCCCCTTGCCTCAGGGTAAGCCCCAGCCACCACTATGGGACAACTCAAAACTGTGAACTAAATAGAAAGCGCAAGTCTGCATTGCCCCTTGTCGGTGGATCAGACCTGGGAAGGGGGATAGGATATGGCGTGCACTAGTGCCACCGATCCTGCCCCCCCTCCTGGGCCCAATCCGTTTTGCCCCCACCCCGTTCCTTCCGCTAAGGTAGCTTACCTGTTCCGGCAGGCATCCCTGGAAGTGCTGGTGCCAGCGGGAAGGATATGACCTTCCACTAGTGCTGCAAAAAGGCATGCTGTTGCAACGTGCTTATGGCATGTTTGCGTCAGTCTGCGCCAGTGGAGCGTGCACTCTGCCAGTACGGAGGCCTGATAGGATTGGTCCATAAGGTATGGATCACTGAGCAAAGCATTTCTGGTCACAGTTGCTACCTGCATAAAGGAATAAAAGCAAGCCCAGGAACATATCCAAGCTATGGACCTGGTTCCTCAAGGGGAGTGCAGCCCCACCCAGCACAGCCTGAAAACAACTTTCTTATTGACCAACAGCACATTGGATATTTATTACCAGCATTTATATCTTGCAGTTTCCCCCAAATAGTCCAAATTGACTAGCAATTACAATATAAAACTAACATTTAAAATATATATTTAAAATGGCAGCATTAAAACAAAACCTTCATCCAACTGATTAAAACAATATATCTCAAAAGGACTTGCGGAATAGAAATAAATGTCTTCAATGCCTGCTTAAGAACTTTGATGTTAATGAAGAGCATGGAAGAGAGCTCTCCCACTTTGTCCCAAACTCTTTAACAGAATTAAATGTTAATGTAACCTGAATACAGTAATGGCAAGGCTGGGATTTTGAAGTTTATGCAAAGGGTGAGCAGCAACCCACTATTCACTACTGCCATCAGAACCTCTGAAAGCTCTTTGCATTGCCCTCACACCCTGCAATAATAAATACATGAGGCAAGTTGGTTTGGAATATGAATTGGGCCACATTTACTAAATAAAGCCAATCCTAAATCTCAATACAACTTGGTAGCAGGTCGTCTCCCAAATCCTCTCCCCTTCAGTGTGGGCATCTAAGCTAGAGGTTACAGCAAACAGTGTCTCTTCCCCTTTATGGGTGTTCCCATCCTGATTCCAAGCTGCTGACCATCAGTAGGCAGCCAAAGCTTAACACCACCAAGGGTTTGAGGAAACTGAACCCCATCGCCTCCCTCAAGTTGGAAAGCATTTGAGGTTGACTTGGTGGCGCAGTGGGTTAAACCACTGAACCATGAGCTGTCAATCGAAAGGTCGGCAGTTCGAATCCATGACAGGGTGAGCTCTCATTGCTTGGCCAGCTCCTGCCAACCTAGCAGTTCCAAAGCCTGTTAATGCGCGTAGATAAATAGGTACCGCTTGCGGGAAGGTAAACAGAGCTCCGTGTTTCCAGCAGCATGCTACGCGCTGCGGCAAGGAGAGTCATGCCGGCCACATGACCACAGAGGCGTCTTCGGACAACGCTGGCTCTTCGGCTTTGAAATGGGGATGAGCACCACACCCTAGAGTCGGACACAACTGGACTTAATTGTCAGGGTCACCTTTACCTTTTACTTACCTTGCATTCCAAGTCCAAGGGTTACCAGCCAGCCTCCCTGAGCCAGACAGCATCAAGGGATCAGTACTGGTCTCCCCCCCCCCCCGACCCTGCTTACCTCAGGGTACTCTCCATAATCCCTACTCCCAGTCCCTGTCTTGCACCATACCTACCACATGGGGGGTGTAGCTTGGAGCTTAGCTTCCCCCTTACCCCACCAGACCTTCTGCAAGTTCCCAACAAAATATCTGCTCCAATCATAGAAAAATGATGTACTCCATCACGCAGGAAAAGAATGGGCTGTGAACAGACTAAATTTGAGTGCTTGGCAAGCAACAAACATGTCAGGCCTCCTCCCCTCGAAAGCACCCAATACGCTGCCAGTGTTGGCCCACATTTTCCCACCTGTGGATGGGCAAGAACATCCACATCCTCAAATGGGCAGCTGTAGGCAGCATAGCATGACTATAGAGTGGCCACTGCTTTGCCAGTGTGGAAGGTGGAATAAGACTCCCAAATGATAGCTAATTGCCCCTCTTGAGCTGATTGGGGAGATGTTTTATGGGAGCGGTCTTATAAGTAGGTGTAAAATGTCCACCAGGGAAGGTTTCCTTTGAGTAGTGGAGTATTCAAATATTCTTCTTTTCAGCCACAGAGTTTTAATGCAAACAAGGGGAAAAAGCTAATGGGTTGGAGTCCTTTACATGTTTATACAGAAATAACAGCAACAGTGTATTTTTTTTTTTGATACCTTAAAGACTAACGGATCGTGGCATAAGTTTTCATGGGTTCGACTTCCCCCTTCTTCCTCTAAAAATGCTGTTAAAACATCTTAAAATAAAACAAATATGCAAAAGCCGAAAGACATTGGTAGCTGCTAAACTGACAGTTGGAAACACTTCCTCCTAATTCTGAACTTCTGCAAATACTGCTTCCATTCTATTTTGAATCGTGTCTTTTGAATATTTGCAAAATGACATTTAAATGAAGCAAGATATGTTGGCCTTAAAGTCTTTCCATGGCTTGTTTCAAACGAATGCACCATAAGGGTTTGGTTTTGTATACTGCATTTATTGTACAGTATATAACTTGACACATTCTATGAATTGTTTTTTCAGAAGTTCAGTGTTTACTGTTACATTTTCTTCCATTGGCTCAACACAAAGTAAAGGCAGCAAGAATTTTACAAGTGTCTTGTAATGGTTACATTTCACAGTACAGGTACAACAGTTACAAAGTCCAATACTGTATACTGTTTAGTGGTTAAAAAAAATGCAGTGACATTTGATAAGAATTAGTTGTATACATGTGTATCAAGTCATAAAACATTCCAGTTGGTAGCTGGTCTCGTTTACTGCAGTGTCAGCATAAGGACTGTTTCTCAGTTTACTGTCTTAACAGCACAATTGTGGTTGTTAGTCCAAACCTACACCTGAAGGTGCGCACACAACAGAAATGTTTCTATGAAGAAAACTACCTCCAAGGGGATAGCTGTGCCTTTGAGTTTTTTGTGGTTTTTTGTTTGTTTTGTTGCAACAGACTAACAGATTTGCTGTTGGACTAAGGCTTGCTGCCTCAGGTGCAGGGAATATTTTGCTCACTTGAAAACTATGCACTGGTACAGTGAATCTCCCCCCCCCCAAAAAAACCCAACAACAAGCAAACAAACCCCAGAACACTGATGATACCAGAAATCCATGAAGTGACAGGTTCATGGCATCCCTGTGCAGAGCCCAAATGTATGCCAGATATGAACAAAGTGACCCCTTCACAACAGCACTGACTGTGCTGTGCTAATGCTATCTTTCTAGCTATACTATGCTAATTTAACATCTATGGCATTTTAAGATATTGCTATCATATGATTCCTGTTGTGAAGGGGTCACTTTGTTCTTATCTTATAACCTTTTATTAGGACCAACTAAACTATCACACAGTCTAATACCAATTGGACTTTCCAGTTTTCCAGACCTTGGCTTTCTGACCATTGTGTGATGATTTTAATTGCTCGTAATAATATTGGCTTGGTTTTTCACCTAAAGGACTGAGATAGCTACTTTTTGACTTTTGCCGTTCTTGTGTTTATGTTCATTTGGCTAAGCATAAAAATGTCACAGACCTAGCTCTACCCATTGCATTTCATGGCCGCTTGGTCTCGCTGTTTACAAAAACAGATCTTTTTTTATATATGCATGCTTCAACTGAGGATAATGCTTCATGCATCTGAGGAATCTGGCTCTAGCCTACAGAAGGTTATGCTTTATGGTGCAGCGCAATTCTGACTAAGGATCCGGCTGGCGGCCCAGGGCCTCTAGCCGGATCCTGAGTCCAGGCTGCCATTGCACTGTCGGGCCAGTGGTCTACTCAGGGAAGCGAATGTTCACCCCCTTCTCCGGGTGTAAACTAGGGCCGGCCCGATAGGCCTCATCAGATTTCCACCAGCTAAATAGCTGGTGGAAGTCGGAGGAGGCCGTGTAATGGTATAGCCGCCTGGCAGGGATGGGGATATAGCGGGCGCCATCCCCCTCCCGGGCTGGCTAGGCCAATGGCCCTCTCCCTCGCCCACCGGACCGCCCACGCAGCCATGGGGGGAGCGCTTACCTTCCTCTGGTGGCCTTGGTCCAGCGGCAAAGTGAGGGAGGTCGGCCTTGCACCAGCCTCCCTTACTCTAGAGTCATCGCAAACGTGCTTTGCGGCATGTTCGCGACAGCTTCCGGCGATGGAGTGCTCGCTCTGTCGCTTGTTATTTCCGGTGGATTGCAACCTGAGTCTGTTAAGGTGCCAAACACTATTGCTTTTTTGAGAGATTACCTGTGTATTAACAGCAATTCCAGGAATTGCTTTGCAAGTCTTCCATCTGAGGTAGTTGTAGAACTGTCCACCTCTGGCTTCCTCTCCACCTCTGGCTTCCTCATTTAATGTAAGATGTGATTGACTTTTGAAACTAAAGTGTGCAGCTGCCCTGAGACATAAGACTGTAAAATAAATACAGTATATACATATATATTCTATTGGAAGTCTGACAAATGAGGGTGGAGATCTTGCATTTAGTTTTGGCATGTTTCCGCTTGGCATGCCTGAGCAATATCTATTGGAAAGGAACATGAAAACTGTATTAAATGAAAACAAGGTCACTTCTACTGTACTGGGTAGCACTGGTTACTCAAGAATGTTGTTAGTGTGTGTCAAGTAGGATTAGTAGCTAACAACTCTGCTACATGGATAAGCTGAGTCACTCGTGCATTTTTACTTCATTGATAATCAATTACTGGCAAAAGTGGAAATGGCAGAGAACTGCTTTTTCTCTCTGCTTATCTCAAATGCCAAAGTGGTACTAATAACTAAATAGGATGAGATCCTGTTTAAAAAAGCAAGCAAAGTAGTAGGCAGTGCTTTTGGATTTTTGCCCTATTGTACAAAGGGTTAAAAGTAGCTGTGTGCATGCCAAATGCTTTCATGTTGACTCTTGTCAAAAAAACGTTGGGTTCCAAATTTCAGACACATACTTGCTATATGCTACTAGACCACTTTATTCTATGTGCGTTGGGAAACGAGCTTTGTGTTTTAACAGTGTTGGTTTGTTGCATCATTTCCCTGTTCCTGTGTCTTG
Organism: Plestiodon gilberti rubricaudatus; assembly: GCA_026170595.1. Lineage (NCBI taxonomy): Eukaryota > Metazoa > Chordata > Lepidosauria > Squamata > Scincidae > Plestiodon > Plestiodon gilberti. The sequence continues at coordinate 38,884,946 of JANXHW010000001.1, forward strand.
TGCAAATTCAGTATCAACCACTTACCTTCTTTCTCTGCCTCTCTCTTTATAGTTCCAAGAACCGGATATGTTTGCAACAACTTAGTTTTCAGCTAGAAGTCAATTACCTTTTATGCTGCTATGTCAGTTAAGGAGACATTAACAATTTGCCTATGTGGTAGCATGTGTACAGTATGTTTCACTCTACAATATGTTTCACTCAAATGTTTCACTGTTACTGGTAGAGGGGAAAAAGAACAGGCAAGCATACCATACCATACCATAGTTACACCCTTCTCCCCCCCCTCCAAGTTCCAGCAAGGTATAGATAGGTGTTCTTTTCTCCTGCAAAATTTATCTGAGGTGTTGGGGAAACAGAATTTGTATTTACTAGGACTGGATAAGGATTGAGTAGAAGGAAAAGTGGCCATGGTTGTGGTAGAGAATACCATAACTGTGGCCTCTGGGTACAAAAAGTGCTGCAGAAGGGTGGAAGATGCTCATTTTAATGAGGAGAAAGGACATTATACAGTACTTCCATTTCTTAGAACTTCACTGTTGGCCTCTCCCTCATTGGAAGCTTTCAGAGGCTGGACAACCAACCTGTCAGGGATGCTGTAACAGTTGCCTGCACTTAGCAGGGTTTAGACTAGGTGGCCTCCAGGATCCCTTCCAACTCTAACATTATATGATTCTGTTACAGTTGCCTCTTGACCCATTCCTTTCAAATTAAACCCTTTGAATACCCTCTTACCTGCCTCCAGCGGCCATGGGGACGTTCCAGCGACGGAGTGAGGGCGGCCGGCCTTGTGCCAGCCATCCTTACTCCCAAGTTGTCATGAACATGCTTTACGGCACATTTGCGACAGCTTCTGGCGGTGGAGCACTCGCTCCGCCACCGTTTTCTTAGGATTGCACTCTGAATTACTGTAGATTTTGTCCAATAAAAATGGTGTTTCAGAACAAATGAAAGCTAAATTCCAAAACCTTCATTTTGCATTCACATGGTAAATTTATCTGTCATGTTTCTTTCTGTGTGTTTCTGATCGCATCCCAAAAGCTATTGCTGTTATCCCCCTTTTTAGTGATTTGAAGGAATTTTGCTTTGAAATCCACTGGGAATCAGCTGAGTGGCAGAATTGCATCTCTTTTATTTGCTGAAGGGGCACATAAAAGTACGGTATCTCCACACATTCAGTTTATACCACAACAAATGCACAGTTTTGCTTACTTGTTGCTTGGGATTCAGATGCCTTCCTCAAGGAAGTGCTTCTTTTTACAGGATACAGTACTGTATTAGCACACTTTCCTCAGACATGGAACAGCATTGTTGCTTGGCAAATGAACTTCTTTCATAACAAGGGGAGCTATTGTGATTTGGAATGGCATTGGTGTCAGACGTTGTTGAACAAATGCCATGGACACCAGTGGCGTAGGAATGGGGGGGGGATGAACTGCCCCTGGATAGCAGGCCCGGGGGGGCAGCAGGGGGCATCACTTCCCCCCCCCCCGGTCATGGCAGTTTCAGCAGCGCTTTTTTCTTTTTTCGGGCCTTGGCAGCAGCAGCAGCAAGCCTCATAGCACTGCTGCCGAGGCTCCAGGAGGCCGGGGGAGGCGTTTTCGTCCCACCCACCCCTGGGGTTGTTTCCGGGCCTCTGATGGTCCGCGTGACGTCATCCTGGGGGCATGGCTTCTGGGATACATCATTCGGCAGGACGTGGTCTCCCAGGGGGTATCATCTTGGTGAGTGGCCCCCGGTAGGGGGCGCCTATCTATGCCCCTGATGGACACCCAGTTGCCTTCTTCCTTACATGTGCCTTGATGCATACACCATTCATGCAAGGAGGGGCATGAGGGCTGAAGCAGCTTGAGGTGAATCTAAGACATGGCTTCTAAAATGTGTGCCATGGAACTAGTTAACTTCTGCTCCCATGTTTTTGTTTGTTTGTCTGTCTCCCTCTCCCAGGTAAAGCACATGTTATCCAATATTTTATCAAGGAGGGGAGACAACACTATGGCTACTGATGTCTTCCCTATGTGTGCATTGAATAGTGAGCAACTGCCTTAGAATCAAGATTTGAAGAAACTCTCAGAAAAGCTAGGTTGGGTAGGCTATGCTTTGATAATTTCTAAGTTTTGCCCTGACCCTATGACCAACATGTTTGCACTGAGATTTTTCTTCAATCCCCAACTCTGCACATAACCATCTCACAAGGGGGTTTTGTGAGCCACCTCAGATGAACCCCTTGGTAGCTTTGCAGTATGGTGTTCTAGTGCCCACCTGAGCAGGTTTGGAGACATCCATTGGCAAAGTTGTACATCACCTCTTTTTTTTTTTCCTTAATAGTCGCAGTTTGGTGGCTTGTCTTTATTGCCACTTCAGAGGAAGTACAGCTAATGTCCCACTTGCTTGCCACAAAAAGGTATGTTAGCTGTCACAGTGCAAAATACAGTTTGTATTGCTGCTTGTTGAAGTGGGCATGTAAGAGTTGAAAGTCGCTTTGGTCATTCTTGAACACAATGTTGATAAGAATATCACCGCTGCTTCTTCACAGATAACTCAGAAAAAAATATTGATTCAGAAGTGTATACACAACCAGTATTGTCTGGTCATATATGTCCAAAATCTTCTTCACCCCCACCTCTAGGAGTACCAAAAAAAACCCCACCTCCTGATACTATTGTGGAACTGCCAACCATGCGCTATAGTAGATTGATCAAGGCCTGAGCTGGTTCTGTTTCAGACAGTGAATTGAGGACAGTGGTTATCATGACCTTTCAAGATAGACATACCATTGATTGTCCCAGTTGAATAAGTAAGGGAAGCAGCTGCAGCAAATCTTCCAGTTAAGTCCAAATGTTAACACGCTTATGGCTTCTTACAAAGAACAGGATGCTATCTTTGCCAGAGCAATCTCTTGCCCCACCTTTAAATTGCTTCTGGGTGCGCTTTTTTCTTCAGGAAAGAAAAGCACAACATCTGTCTCCAAATAGGGAGGGGGGAGAGAGAGAGGAAGTGTGGTGTAAGGATCTCATATTGTCTTGTATGGAATTGAAGTAACACAGCTCCCCAAACCAATTCCACATTACTTCTTCTAAAACTCAGAAGACCTATGCATGTATCTTCTGACTTAGGACAGCACTCTGAGTGAACCACTATTTCTGCCACCTGAACTATGTAGTTCATTATCTTATGGTAGCTTGGTTGCATAATATCAGTTAAACATTTGTTGAGGGATTTCAGAACATAATTCCAATTTTAATTGTTACACAAGGAAAACAATGTTGGGCACTAATATGTCCTTAGATTGAGATGTGAAACTGGAGTCAATGCATGTATCAGTAGTAATACATGAAATGTTTAGGGAGTATCCTAGCTTTCATTTTAGACATCTTAAGAATGCATATCCAGACCTACTCCAGTACGGACAGCTGCTTCCTTGGACAGAAGTCTCAACAGCTGCGTTCCCTTTTCTGACCAGTGAGCACTGAGATGATCCAATTTCAGCCTTAATAATGATTCAACAACACTTGCAGCTGCACTTGTTTCAGAAGAAGGGTGTTTCATTTACCTCGGGAAAATGCAGTGTGCCCAGAAAGTGAATATATCTATAACTTGGTAAAAAGAAGGAAGTATGTGCTAACCATTTCTTTGGTGTTAAGGAAAGGGTAACTTTTGTTGCTAAGCAAGTACAAAAAAAATGCTAAAATGGGGACAAGGAGAAAGAGTAGTTAACAGGAGTCTGCTGATTCCAGCAAATGGTGTCCTCTCTGTCACTTTTTCTTTCAAGGACAGATTTGCCTGTCAAGCTTCTTACAGTACTTGCCTGCCTCTAAATATGAATGCTCTCGTATGTTGCTTGCTTACAAGAACTGATTGTACTAGTTCTTCACATGGTTTATCAGCCTGCTGTGCAACTAGGCTCCTATGAAGCTCAGCCACAAAATAGCAACATTCTGGTGCAGTATATCGTGTGCAATCACAATCCAAGGGTTTGGTTGCTCATTATTGTAGCCCTTCATGGGTGGTGGAAGCCTAGTGGATATGATTGTATTAAGATGCCAGGCAAGCATGATGTCCTTATATACATGGACATCACATACAAAGCTCATTGTGGATATCCATTCTAGCAATTTGTTGAAACCCTTTCTAGAAGTCTGCAGTTTCATGAGAATGGGGCGGGGGGGGGGGGGTGTATCCATGGATCTGCTATCCATGGATTCACTTATTCGTGGATAGCAGGAGGCCCCCTTGCGCCCCACCAGCCACTAATTTACCTTAGCTTGTGTGTGTTAGCATGCTGCTTATAGCATTAAAGCCAGCTGAGTGCTAGAGAGGCTTAGCCAAAGAACAGGCTAGCACTTGTTCAGCTTCAGCGTTATAAGCAGCATGCCATATAGGGCTTTAAAGGTCAAAACCAGCACCTTGAATTGGGCCCGGAAACGAATTGGCAGCCAGTGCAGATGCCGGAGCAGCAGCCCGACTGAGTCGAACCGCTTACTTCCGGTGATCACACGGGCCGCCGCATTCTGCACCAGTTGCAGTTTCCAAACCGTCTTCAAGGGCAGTCCCACAATCTAACTTTGAGGTCACCGTTGCGTGGATCACTGTGGCCAGGTCTGTGCAATCCAGGTATGGTCGCAGCCAGTGCACCAGCCGAAGCTGGAGAGAGAGGTGGCAATTCTTCCCCTCGCAGATAGGGAATAAAGAGAACTGACTGTAATTGGGTATCGGCTGCCACCATAAAACATTGATGGGCAAGGAACTAGGATATGAGTGACTGGCTGCACACTCCAGGAATCATGTCCCAATCCTCTGACTGCAATAACTGAAAGCCATCCAAGCCGTTGCAACAGACCAAGGATACCCCTGGTACACACATAGTGCTCAAGCAGGCATCCAAGCCCAACCATGTGAAAGATCTTTATCCGCAAACTTTCTTGCAAACATGTTAGTGCAGGAGAATGAGCAGTGCAGGAGAATGAGCAGTTATCTTTCTACCTGGGAGCGAACTGATTTAATAAACCCATGAACTATTCAAAACAACTCCACTGGATGACACTGCACTGATGCAATGGTGATGGGGGGAGAGACAGAGAAGAAGTTGGATCTAACCCATACTAGTATAATGTTGCCGTAAAAAACATTCCAGACCAAATGCTGAAGCTCAACTTGAGCAGTGAAAATGACCTTTCTTAGCCGTTGCTGTCCAACAAAGAAAGCTTTTCTTCTCTCAGGATACCAGCACAGGGTATGTCCCAATTAAATGTGACGACTTGTTTACAGTGGATTCCTGCTCAAGGAGAACTGACAAGATAACTAAAATGAAATTTTAACACATTAAAGTCTGGTGCACCTTTTTAAAATTGTCATTTTGAGAACTGTGAGGACTGGGTCTGTCGAAATAGAGGGTTCCCCCCTCCCCCCCAAAAGAGTGACAGCCACATAGCTTCATTCTTTTTTCTTTATGCTTGTTATGAATAAATTATGACTAATTTTTAGTGGAAATAGTATCATTGTGTTCGCGATAGATTGAAGATGAACATGGATGTCTGAGAAGAAAACACATCAAAGCAAATTTAATGTTCTAAGGCAGTGGTTTCCAAACTGGGAGGTGTGGCTCCCAGGGGAGCCACAGAAACCAGCCAGGGGAGCCCCTGAGTGCCACGGAATCCTCGCGGAGAACAGTGCAATGCCAATTGGCAGGCATCAACATAATGTAATGGGGAGCTGCAGCCAATGGTCACCAATGGTCAAGGGAGCGGTAGGTTGAAAAAGTTTGGGAAACACTGTTCTAAGGAATTGATTTATGGTTTCATTTTAACAGCTGCAGTCTCTTGGACCTTAGTTGGCATCCAGTTGCTACATGTGGAAGACATTTCTGTCTTTCTCTTGCTTGATTAAAGGTGATAACAGTAAACGGCGGGCCCTATGTATCAAGCTTTCATGTTGCCTGCTGCAAAACCTTCCTTTTATGTTATCTACCAGGTTAAGTGGAATATTTGACTATTCTGTGCTTTTGTGCCTCTTGACTGTATTGTTTCAACAAACTCAGTGGAATTATTAGGTTTCATTCTATTTTTTGTCTATGTTGTTCAGACTAGCACACGTACTTTTTACTCATATATACATTTAATGTAGACTTAGTAGACTAACAGCGCCGGCTGTATTCCAGCGCAACCATTACACGGCCTTCTCGAACTTGCGCCAGCTAAATAGATGGCGGAAATCCAAGGAGGCCCATTGGGGCCTCCCCACGTTACACCAGGGGAAAGGGATGTCCCCTTTCCCTGAGTAGACCTCCAGGCCAATCCCGGAATGTGGATAGGATCCGACGGGTGGCCTGGGCCTCCTGCCGGATTTTTAGGCAGGATTGTGCTGCCTATTGTTGCAAGTATACATTTTAGTCGCATAAAATAGAATGAGGTACATGACTCATCTGTAAAGCACTATGTGGACGCAGTTTTGCATTTCTTCTCATTCCTTTATTTAAACTTCCCAGGGAGTTAGGAGCTGGACATCTAGTTTTTTAAATGGGAATACTATTTAATAGGTTTGACACTAAAGTCTTTTTGGAAGCAATTCAGGCCCCTGCCACAGCTTCCAGTCCCATGCTCACTACTCTTACAGCACAATCCTATCCAACTTACACCACTGGTGTAACCAGTGGTGCAGCAAAAACGGGAGGCCCCAGACTGGAAAGGGATTCAAATCCCCTTTGAATCCCCCTTTGGAAGGGATTTGAATCCCCTTTCCATTCTGGGGCCTCCCATTCTTGTTGCACCGCTGGTTACACCGGTGGTGTAACTTGAATAGGATTACTCCGTTAATGTGGAAGTCCAATTGTCATTGATGTGTGCATGTAGAAGAGGTACTGGATCAATCTTGTAGTGTTTTATGATGGTTCAGATAACCAAGGTTTGGGTGGTAAAGTTTCTGTTGTATATATCAGTTAAGCTTATAGCAAGTGTACAATAAGCACCTGTACAGATGGAACACATTCGGACATACCGTAACTTTTCAGGAATTCTTGTGGTATTGAGGTGTAACGGAGAAATAGCTCTCTGCAGATCATGGAACTGATCACCTATCTTTTGTACTTAGGGTTACCCATGTATGAAATACTCTTCACAGTTTTGAGGCATGAGTGTACGTGTGTAGAATTGGGCACAGCCTCTTTAACAACCACCACCACCACCTCTGAAACAGTGGCTGACAGAGAAACAGACTGCTGCTATGGGGGCCGGTTTGGTTTACGTACACATACATGCTTCACACTGGACTGTGGTGGTTTTTTTGGGGTGGTGGTGGTGGTTATATAGCCGAGTTCAAAAAACAAAATGATTTTGACAATAAATGTGGTGCTGTGGCTTACGTGGGTGTATATAAACGGAAACTGCAGCACCAGTGGAATACAGCCGGAGTTACAAATCGTGTTCCCCTCTGCACTGCTTGAAGACCCTGTAGCAGGTGCAATGGAGGCAGGGGGGAGGGTTTAGGTAACTCCATTGTCTGTACTTATCATTTTTGTTGACTGACACCATCTCGAAATAACGGCTATTTAATAACGTCTCTCAAATGGAGATATCTAAATTGCTGCTGCAGAAATGCCAACCAATTACTGATTTTGCAACACGCTGCTAGGATGGTTTTGTTTGAACACCATGAGGTGGTTTTCTCCTTTTTTTTTTTTTAATTATATGGCATGTTTTGTTCTGTTTAGATCTTGTTTGATCTACATGTAGGATAATGAAGTTGTAGGCTCAGTATGAAAAGGTAACCCTGCTGTTTTGTATTGGAGATGGATTTAGGGTTCTACCCTAAGTGGTTCTTCTGTCGGTGCAAGGTGGGAGGACTGATTTTAATCAATTTCTTCTGAGAAGCACCTCAGTGTATTACACCTTCAGAAGAGCAAGTAAATTATTGCTCAGATAGGCACTTAAGATGTCTTTGCTTAACACTTTATTCTCATTTCTGTTTAGTACTGGGGACCTTATTACTGTATTTGACTGGGCCTAAATACTAAGGTGAGGCACTGTGGTGACTTAGTGGTTGAGATGCTGAACTGCAGACCGTAAGGTAGGCAGGACAGCGGTTTGAGACTTGAGTGCCATGTGACGGTGTGAGCTACCATCTTCGGCCTCGACTCCTGCCACCCTAGCAATTCAAAAGCAAGAAATTGCAAGTAGATTAATAGGTACCGCTTCAGCGGGAAGGTAACAGCGTTCTGCTTTAACTACCGTATTTTTTGCTCCATAAGACGCACTTCCCCCCTCCCAAAAAATAGGGGGAAATGTCTGTGCATCTTATGGAGCGAAGTGTAAAAAATGTCTTCCTTAAACAAGTTTTCCGGCCGCTTGGCCGCTTACCTGCTTGTTGTTCTGCAGCTCCGTCCCATGTTGCCGGCTGTCCCCAGTCAGAAGCTCGAAGACCCAAGCCTCCCAGGTGCTGGACGCGACCAGGAGGCTCTGCTCAAACATTGCAGCAGCTGTGATGTTTGAGCAGAGCCTCCTGGTCACGTCCAGCACCTGGGAACTTTGCGCAAACATCGCAGTTGCTGTGATGTTTGCGCAGAGCCTCCTGGTCGCGTCCAGCACCCGGAACTTTGCGCAGGTGCTAGACGCAACCAGGAAGCTCTGTGCAAACATCGCAGTTGCTGTGATGTTTGAGCAGAGCCTCCTGGTCGCGTCCAGCACCTGGGAGGCTTGCATCTTCAAGCGTCTGACTGGGGACAGCCGGCAACGCGGGACGGAGCTGCAGAACAACAAGCAGTTATAAGCGGCCAAGCGGCCGGAAAACTTGTTTAAGGAAGACATTTTTTTAATTTCCCCTATTTTTCACTCCAAAAAAAGGTAGCGTCTAATGGTGCGTCTTATGGAGTGAAAAATACGGTACTGAGCCCAAATAAACTTCGTTGCATGATGAGCCACTTGTGTGTTTGATGGCCTAATCCTATCCAACTTTCCAGAGCTGATGCAGCCCTGAGGTAAGGGAACAAACATTCCCTTACCTTGAGGAGGTCTCCATGGCTGCTCCCCGTTGGCACGGCTGCATCAGTGCTGGGAAATTGGATAGGATTTGGGCCCTCTGTCTATCTCAAGTTATTCTTGAAGATGCACAGGCACCTAATTTGGAAACTTGCTGATATAATCCCATGACTGCCTCACCATGGGTCAAATATATTCAGGGTGCTGACACCACTTCAAAAATGGACTGAACATAGTTGTGTGAAAAGGAACATGTATTTTTTTAATCTCTCCTTTTAGTAATGTTTTGCTTCAGAACAGTCTGACAATATTGTCAATAAAGTGTCACAGTGGGTCCAAAGAATACATGACAACCTGCTGTGACTGAGGACATAGCTTTATTTTTCCATTGAGTGGAGAAGTAGGTACTTTTAGCAAGACACACATACCAGTATAGTTTCTTTTGCTTTCAAAGATTAAAAGAATGGTTTTTAGAAACATTAAACAAAAGTCCATTATCAAGTGTACAGTTAAACACCTTTTTGGAGATTTTGTTGGATCGGACTTTAATGAAGTTGGACTCCTTCCGCATTCAACCTCTGTAACTGAAGAATCCATACAACTGTGGCAGAGAACAGCATATCTTTCAGTTTTTTAGGGCATAGCTAGAGAAGGATGTAAAGCGTTGTATTTTGTGAAATGATAAGATAATAGGGGCAGGGTTAGCAAGGCAAAACTTGAAAATATATGAACATGAGAGTCCTAGCTGGATATGGATATTAGCAGCTTTACTGTGGTACTCAAAATGATTGGTTAGCCCAAATAATTTAGCTTTATCTGTTCAGATTTGATTTCACAGTGATACCTCTTTCCAAGATGGGTAGCATCCCAACCAGTGCTTTGTTCATTGGGAGCTGGCTCTGGGAACATAAGAACATAAGAAGAGCCCTGCTGGATCAGGCCCTGCTGGATAAGGCCAAAGGCCCATCTAGTCCAGCTTCCTGTATCACACAGTGGCCCCACCAGATGCATCAGGGAGCACAAGACAACAAGATACTTGTATCCTGTCATCATTCCCTAGCACAAAGAAAACATACTCCTACAACCAGGAGGTTGCAAAAGAGTGTTCATTTGTGTAAGGGGGCCTCTTATGCAAGCAGAATGCTCTTTCCATTCCCTGAGGGGGCTCCCAATGGTGGAAATGCTAGTTAGGATGATGTGCTATATTGTTCGTTGCATGCTTTACCACAGTAGTATTATGTTTGTGCATAACTTTTACCGATACATTATTTTAAAATATAACTGTTGGATGTCAGCCTATTGAATAAGCAGGAAAGTCCATCTTCCTTGTCATCTGCCTGTGTCACAAACTGTAGATATATTATTTCAAAGTGGCTTGATACATTAAATATTTTTTTTTACTGCTGTCAATAGCAGCAAAGCTATTGTGACTTCAGAGTAAAAAGGAAGCAGGCACCCCCAAACCGTGACTAAGCATTTGTATGTCTGTGTTTCTGATGATATGAGCACAGACTGTTTGCAGGTTTTTGCTGAAGTAAACATGGTGGCAGAAATGAGGGTGAAATGTGCCTTTCTAATGGGGTAACCTCCTAGGAGAGTGTACATGTAGTAATCCTCCTGAATATGAATACTACAGATACTGTACTTGCAAATGCTAATTTACTCAAAGGGTGTGCATGCATCTGTTGTCTGCAAATACTGGAAATACTTTTTTTTGTATTTGACAATACAATGCATTTCTTTCTATGGGTTTTCTAGAGTGATCTCTTGTCACTTTGGTTTCTTCAGTTTGGGATTGTTACAGATTTTGAAGTTGAATAGGAAAAGACATATACCAGGAGAGTGTGTCTTTAAGCTAATGTTCCAGAACAGAGAAAATGGTTGTCACATCTGTGGCTCTTATTTCCCAGGATATGTTTCCATTTCCTCCATTACTGAGACCTAGTCTCAATGGTTCCTTTCCCTTGGGATGAAGATCAAGAAAAGTGTTTGCTCATGTCCCAGGAAGAATCATGTCCTCAGGCAGACTTGCTGTGTTCAGTCAACTGTTCTCTTGTAATTTTCCATGTTCTAAGCATCACAGAATTCTGCAAAAAGGCCATCTGCCAGCATTCCGAAAACCTAGCTGCTGTTCAGAGCTGCAAATATATATCTAATGATGACTGAACTGGTAGAAGTTTGGAATAGTTAACCCTTGGAGGTAAGGCACATCCTCCATGTATCGGACACATATAAGGCTGTGATCCTTTCGAGGAAGTAAGTTGCATTACTCCACAGTGGGATTTATTCTGAGTAAACATGTATAAAATTACTCTGTAAGATTGCAATCCTATACACATACAGGTGGACCCCTTTATCCGCTGGGGATATGTTCCAGGCCCCTCCGTGGATACTTGAAACCGTGGATAATAGCGAACACCCCCTCCATGGTTTCCTGAGGGCCCCCCACCCTACCTCCCCTGCAGGCAGGCATGCGTGCCCCCCCAGCTCTTATTTTTCTTTCAGCAAGCTTTGTTTCTTCCTTAAAACAAACAGAGAAGCAGCCTCCATTGCAGGCAAGTAGAACGAGACTAAGTCCTAGAGAGGCTCTGCAAGGTTTCTGTTAACCTTGCAGAGCCTCTCTAGGACTTAGTCTCGTTCTACTTGCGTGCAATAAGCAGCCAGAGGCTGCTTCTCCTGTTTAAGGAAGAAACAAAGCTTACTGGGAACAAAGTAAAAGCCTGGAGGGGTCCCCACAATCCGTGGATAACTGAAACCGTGGATAGCGAATCTGTGGATATGGGGGCCCACCTGTACTTACCTGGGAGTTAGTCCCTTAAAACTCAGTGGGGCTTGCTTTTGAGAAGACACACATAGAATTGCACTGTAAATGCATGAAGTCTTACCAATACCATCGTTTTTCTCTGCCACCATTGCGTCTGCGAGTAGCCGGCCAGCGGAGCTCTTTCGAGTTGTCCGGGATCTGCTCCACTCGGCTCCTGTAGCGAGTGAGCTGGAGTGTTCGACGGACCGCTGCAATGAGATCGCACGGCACTTCGCAGATAAAATCGCTCAGATTCGCCACAACTTGGACTCTGGTTTAACAGTTCCAGAAGTTGTCCCTACGGCATCTGTCAGTTCCATTGTTTTGGATTCTTTTCACCTTATACAGCCTGAGGATGTGGATAGGGTCCTCTGTAGTTTGAGATCATCTTCGTGCCCGCTTGACCCTTGCCCAGCTTGGCTATTACGATCTGCGCGGGTTGGGCTGGCCGACTGGGTGGAACCTATTGTGAATTCATCATTGCGGGAGGGAGTGATGCCTAGCATCCTGAAGACTGCAATTGTGCGTCCCCTCCTGAAAAAACCATTTCTGGATTCCTCCAATTTAAATAACTATCGGCCAGTTTCCAATCTGCCTTTTTTGGGTAAGGTGATTGAGCGGGTGGTGGCGTCTCAGCTCCAGGGGATACTAGATGAAACGGAGTATCTGGACCCTTTTCAGTCTGGCTTCAGGCGGGGCTTTGGGACGGAGACAGCCTTGGTCGCCCTGCTGGATGATCTTCGCCGAGGACTGGACAGGGGGAGTGCATCCCTGCTGGTCCTTTTGGACCTCTCAGCGGCTTTCGATACCATCGACCATGGTATCCTTCTGGGCCAATTGGCCGAGTTGGGACTAGGGGGCACTGCTTTGCAGTGGTTCCATTCCTACTTGGCTGACAGGTCCCAGATGGTGATGCTGGGAGATGCCTGTTCGGCGCCCTGCCCTTTACAGTGTGGGGTGCCACAGGGTTCTATTCTGTCTCCCATACTTTTCAACATCTACATGAAACCGTTGGGAGAGATCATCCGGGGATTTGGAGTTGGGTGTCACCAATATGCTGATGACACCCAACTCTAGCTCTCCTTGCCATCTCGCTCCAGGGAGGCTGTGGAAGTCCTAGAGCGCTGCCTGGAGGCGGTTGGGGTCTGGATGAGGGCTAATAGGTTGAGATTGAATCCAGAAAAGACAGAGGTCCTACTGGTCAGGAAAGCTTCGATGCAGGTACTGAGTCATCTGCCTGTTCTGAATGGGGTTGCACTCCCCCTGCAGGAACAGGTGCGCAGCTTGGGAGTACTTCTGGATTCACAGCTCTCCCTGGAAAGCCAGGTGGCGGCTGTGGCCAGGGGTGCGTTTGCCCAGCTTCGGCTGGTGCGCCAGCTGCGGCCGTACTTGAGTCGATCGGAACTGACCACGGTGGTCCACGCCTTAGTGACTTCAAGACTGGACTACTGCAACGCGCTCTATGTGGGGCTGCCCTTGAAGACGGTTCGGAAGCTGCAATTAGTGCAGAATGCGGCGGCCCGGGTGGTAGCTGGAGCTAGGCGGTTTGACTCTGTTGAGCCGCTGCTTCAGCGGCTGCACTGGCTGCCCATTTGTTTCCGAGCCCAATTCAAGGTGCTGGTAATGACCTTTAATGCCCTTCACGGTTTGGGTCCAGGATATCTGAGGGACCGCCTTCTCCCATACATTCCGGCCCGCTCTCTTAGGTCATCTGAGGGGGCTCTCCTGCGTGTACCACCTCTATCGCAAGTTAGGGGAGTGGCAACACGTGGGCGGGCGTTCTCCGCTGTGGCGCCACAACTGTGGAACTCCCTTCCAGGGGATCTGAGAACCACCCCCTCCCTCATGACTTTTCGGCGAGGGCTCAAAACATTTTTGTTTCGTCTCGTGTTTGGGCGATGGGTTGTAGCCTGCCTCCTGTGTCTCAAGATGCTCTGCCATGCTGCTTTTGTGCTCCCTACTGTTGCCCCCCCCCGTGGTTTTTATTGATATTATTGTTTTTATTGTTTTTAAATTATGTATTTAAATTTTCTGTATTTTAAACTGTTTTTAATTTTTGTTGTAAGCCGCCTTGGGCATTTGCCTCGGCATGGGATAAGGCGGGATATAAATTTTTTAAATAAATAAATAAATACAGTATTTGTGTTCAGGTTAAGTCTTTTACAAATGGTGCCATCCTGAATTTCAACTCACTGATCAGGCAGGAGCTCCTTTTTATCAACAGAAGTGTTATACTCACAAAAGAACCTTTCTCATGAGTGTGGTTTTCCTTCCCCTCCTTGCTGCTGCCCCCAAACTCTGAATAGCAGCACCCAATGTGAACACCATGTTAGACCATCATATTTAAAGCCTCTTCTCTCATCCTGAAGTAGTCTCTACCCCTTTCTCTCTTTTTTAAATTTCAGATTTTGGAGGTCGGGTAGAAAAATCCATATTTACATAAACAATAGAGGGTGGAGGTCTGTAATAATTAGAGGCTATAAGTCTTCGCGACTCTGCAGTGACAGCCACAACAGCACAAGTAGCACACGTTACTGCCAAGTTTGTGCTGCTGCCACCTAAGTAAAAAAAGGGGGGTTGGACTTGCTTGTCTGCAGTGGCAGTGAGAACCCAGGTTGTGTGGTGTCTCCAGCCGCTGGTCAAGTCCAACCCCCTTTTTTTACTTAGGCGGCAGCAGCACGAACTTGGCAGTGATGTCGCCACCGTCTTGATGTCACCGCCAAGTCTCCACTCCCCTTAAGAGGAAAGACGTTGTCTACCACCCTTGAGGTCATGAACTCAAGGTTGAAGATCACTGTCCCTAGAGTGTAGGGAGATCTTCCTATTTCTCTCTCCTCCAATACAGATAGTGAAGGTCAAACTCTCATCCTACTTTTAGCTGTGACTTCTACATCCTAGTAGCAGGGAGAAGAAAGCATGCCTACCATTTGCAGAGGGCATGTCTCATTGTGGTCTGGGGCAGGCATACCAGAATAACAATTGGTGCAACAGAAACAAGAGCATGTTTCTGAATAGGAATTCAGTCAAATGAGTGGTTGCCATTCACACTTAAGAAGGCAAAGGAAATCAGTTGCTGAATAGGAGTGCTTGGTTTTCTTTTGTATATACAGTATGCGGTTTATCAGTAGCTTAGAATTTTACCATAATTACAGTACCTTCTTTCTTTTTTTAATGACAAATTGCAAGTGGTCATGTTAGTTCATTAAAATAAATAGCGTTACTTTACTGTTACAGTACTTACACATTTAGTATCAGGACAGATTATCCAGAGAAGCCATTCTTTTCAAGGATGCCTGTAACTTATTAACCAGAATTGGCTTTTCATGGGAGTGGGGAGATGGGGGGGGGGGGAAGCAAGGCAGGCTTAGCCTGCTGTAGAAGTGTAAAGCAGAAATATACATTCCTCCTGCTTCTGCTTATTTGTTCTGAGATCATACAAGTAGGTCAAAAGTTCAGAGATGACAGTGGTTTGCTATGGGTGTGATCCAAGAGTCTATGACTCCTGGTGGCCTTTGCTGGAAACAATGTGTGTGTGAATTGTCTGTAAGCTGTGTAAGACTGACAAAGAAGGGTACCCAATTTACAGCTGACATGATGGAGTCTTTCATGCACATCCCATGGTTAAGCTGTGTTTGTTTTTTGCCTGCAACGACAACATACACAACCTTTCCACGTTGAAAAACAGCTTCATGAATCTGTGCCAATAACTAAAGCAATGCCTGTGTTCTTAGGGCATTTTATCTACAACCAACAAGCAGTGCTAGCACCAGGCTACGGGGGCCTTGGGACAAAGTCATACCCTGTCTACCCCTGCTGACACTGCTACCATTGCCACCAGTACCAGGGGTTCAGATGCTGGCCCAGCCAGGTGGGCCCTCTGATGAGCATGGGCCCCAGCCAGTTCCCCACCTAGCCACCCTGCCAACAACCCATGCAGATGTGCATATTGAGGTAATGGCCCTCGCCCAGGATTATGTAGGGAAGGCAGTTTATATATGAATGATGCATGTAATACTATGCCCTGATTTTGTTAAATTGTTCTAAACTTGAGCTCAACTTCATCTATCTAAAGCAGACCTTAACACAGCATAATACAGGTCAGGCCACCATGGATTTCATTATCTGCAGATTTTGGCATCCGTGGGGGTTCCAGAAATGGAACCCCTGCAGATAAAAAGGTCGGACCTATATTGTCTTGTTTCTTAACTAATTATTGTAGTTGAATACTAATGTTAATTGCTCTGTTTTTTCCTTTAATGGTTCAAAGTACAGCATCTTTCAAGTAAAGGTTGGAGCTTGTCCAAAGAAAACTACTTGCTTAAGTTCCTTAAAGCTCTAGGTATCTATCCCAGCTCATTCTTGATTCCTTTGCTTGGAGCTTGACTTGCTCCAAAGTTGGCTAGTTAAAAAGGGAAAAGATAGCAATGGTATGAAACAAGAGTTGAATAGAGTACTGTATGTATGAAACATGCCCTCCCCCTAGTTCCAGAAGATTCTTAAATTACTGGCAAATCAGCTAGTAGATGATAAAACACCTGGCAGACTATTTTTCCCTAAGCTGTATCAGAAATAAAACCATGTCTAGTGTGTTTAGTTCCGTTACAAAACAAATAAGCCGAAAAACAGGCAGTTTTTACTTGCATACTTTAGATTTCAGACTCTGCCACAAGCTCTGGGCGCTCGATTAGGTAAGAAAAAGCCATTTGTTCACATGCAAGTCCAGGTTGTTGGCACAATAAAGTTACAAATAACAGAGGAGCAGCAATAAATGATGCATCATGCCTTGAAGCCTCAAAATATCTGAACACTCAGTACAGTTATATAAAAGTAGAGAGTAGTCAAAAAGGCTAAAGTTGTCCTGACTGCTGTAGATCAAATACTGTATTTGGTCTCTTGTGGTTCTTTATACTAATACTTGCTTGGTGCCTAAATTCACCTTGAGACCTCCTCATGCCTGAGGTGGCATGCCAAATTCTGCCCCCTTTTCCCAATGATGTACCATCTTCTGCTCCTCCCACTGTTCTAACTCGGCACTCTCTTCACATTTCCTCTCTCTGTCCCTCTCTTCTTTTTCTAATCCAACTAGTAGTTGAAGGAGAAGCAGTGGAGTCAACTAGGCAGACAATATGCTGCCTGAGGCGACCACTTCAGTTCGCCTCAAGGATGGGCCAGCTCTGGATATACATGATTTTTAAATTAAATACACATCCTTTTAATGTAGAATGGATATTTTCATGACCAGACATGATAGCAAGAAATAAAACTTTATAGGTTTAAAAGTCATGTAAAAATTATATTTATATTCCTCATATTTAATTATATTTTTACATGACTTTTAAACCTATAAAGTTTATTTCTTGCTAACACATCCTTTTGTCATTAAGGGAAGACATTTGTTTTGCTTTTCCAGGCTTGATAAGGTATCTTTCTGCAAAGTTATGTTTCATTTACTCTCTGGAGAAGACTCTGATGCTGGGAAAGACTGAAGGCAAAAAGGGAAGGCAAAGGATGAGATGGTTAGACAGCATCACCGATGCAACAAACATGAAAATGAGCGAATTCAGGAAGATAGTGGAGGACAGGAGGGCCTGGTGGGATATGGTTCATGGGATCACGAAGGGTCGGACACAACTTAACGACTGAACAACAACAAAAAATATGTACAGCAAATCCTCACCTAAAGTTGTAGATAGGTGGTTCTTGGAAACTACAACTTTAAGCGAAATGACTTGTAATGAAACCAATGTTAACACAGGCTAATTGATAAATGTAAACGTTCCTATTTTCCCATCAACTTTAAAACGAAACTACTTTAAACGATAACGACTTTAAGTGAGGACTTGCTGTATTTTATATCTCTTTAGGTGAACTGTCCTTGAACTACTTATTCAATGGTGGTATACAGATGGTTGTTCCTCTGAATAGTTGTTGCTGGAGGGGGGGGGACAACAACAGGGGAGGACTGATTCCTTCATGCTCAGCTGTGGGATTCCCAGAGGAATCTGGATGAACACTGTCCGATACAGGATGCTGGACTTGATAGAGTGCTGGTTTATTAATGCAGTCGGGGCTCTCCTTATGGCTGAGATGAAAATTTGTAAAATACTCAATTGATTTCAGCCAGACTTAATCCCAAATAAGAATGGTTAGGAATGCAGGTTTAATTCTTGTTTTGAAAACTTGATGTCATTCACTTTCCCTTAAACAATAATCTTGGTCAATATTCTAAAACTTATAATATTATAACACCTCATAAATTAATAAAAATCTATACTATAACCACTTTTCTCTCCTCTTAAGTATAGCACTCAAATAATAGGCCACCTTTTCTATAAGCTCCACTTCAGTCCCCCCCCCCCCAAGGATAAACCGAACCTTATCAGGGTCTGCACAACCTGTTTTCTTATTCAAAAGGCCCTCAAGGTAAACCCTGCGCAAGTCTGAATAGAAGGGGCAGTACAAAATGTGCTGCACTGACTCCACCCCCCCCCAACAGAGCAGGAACAAGTCCTGTTTTCTAGAGGAATACCCCAAAATCTACCAGAAGTCACAGCTGAAGGGAAAACATTGTTTCTGGCCAGGAAAAATGCCCTACGCTCACTGGGACATTTCAGAATTAACAGATATTCTGCCATTTGTCCATAGCTGACCACAAGATGTAACGAGAGAGGGGAACAGGTTTGGTTAAAATACGTTTTGCACAGCATGTTGGCCTACTGATTTAGAAGGGAACCACAGCCAAAATTTAACAATACTCTGAACTTGCCAAACATTCTATTGCAGTGCATAACATTATCTGCACCTGTACAAAAGTTCATGTTTCAGTGAGATATTGCAACACAGCAGCATGAACTTTGTTGCCAGTCTTTGGAGAGATAGCTGCAAGTCAAAACAATTGCTGAAATGATTAAACAGTATCTGCTAGCAACAATCAGTTCTTCACAATAGGAGAGTTAGAAGAAAACTTGAGTAAGGCCTTAGCAAATTTGAACAGCTATCAAGGAGTGCAAATAGTATTAACACCTGTACTTCAAGTTCCACTCCCCTTCCTTTTTTATATTTTTTGCTTGTGTGAAGCAACACTGCCAGCTGTGTTGTCATATTAGTACATATTGCATGGATAGCTTAGTCTTGACAAACTCCCATCATTATGTGGGGTGGGGGGTTAGTATGTTGTAGAATTGCCTCTCCTTTCCTTAGTCTGCTAGTGCAGCCCTTGGAACTGCTGCTCTACATGATGTGAGAATGTTACATCGATTGTTTCAAGAAGGAAATATTATGAAGAGAAGAGTTGAGGACTCCATGTGGGGTTGTCCTTTTAAGCAAACCTGCAGTTGGTGTTACCTGTAGTTAATCCTGAATCCACTCATTGTGTCCTTTTCACAACCGCAGTGCAGCACTGGCAACAAGATGGAGAGTGCTGTATACAGTTAATAATATACCGTTAAGTTGTCCAAGTTTTCTGTACTAATGTACTTAACTCTGTATATGCATGCAGCATGTAAGTATTGTTTGCAAGTAATCCTATGTATTATTATTCTACTAGGACAATCTAGAACTTATCCTGGTTTACTGTTCTGTCTACTTGGATCATGTTGTGCCTTCAGTTATACACAGAGTTTTCCTATAAGAATACAACCAAGACTATTGTAAATTGTCTTTGGTCAGAATGAATAAAAGCCATGCTTAATGAATTTCACACTGTACTGCTCTGCCAAGGGAGTAGAGAGAGAATTGGATTTCTCATTCCAGGAAGAACTGCTCCTTGCTATGAATCTCCTGTAACCAAGTACCAGGGGTAACTACCTGTTATGTCTAGGGCAGGCATTAAGTTAGCAACATGTTGCTTTTGACTTGCTGTTTTTATAAATGATTTGTATCCCACCTCTCGCCTTGTGAACAAGGCGTCGAGTGCAGTGTACAATACAAAAATATATCAAACACCATAAAATCAATAAAATAAAAGCAGAACAGAGCAACATAATCATAAGAGGCAATCAAGCAGCATTAATAACACACACCACAAACCAGAGCAACCCACAAACAAATTAACTAAAAGCTATTTGAAACTGGACAATCATAGCACCCTGCCAGAAGGCAGACGGAGAGGGCAAAGTTTCAGTTCCAAGAGGAAGGACTTCCAGAACTGTGGTGCCAGCTTGATCCCCACCTGTCTAGATTTAGCCAGCAGTGGCACCCAGAGAGAAGCCCTCCCAGCTGACCATTTCCTACCGAAGAAGGCTGTCCCTCCAATGCTCTGGCCCTGAGCCATAAAGGGCACCCTCAATACCTTGAATTGCGCCTGAAATTGAACTGGCAGCAAATGCAGCTCTAGGAGCCGCAGCCGGACTGACTCATACCGCCAAGTCTCCACAATCATGCTAATAGTTGCTTCTGTTTTATGTTAAGAATATTTCTTTAATAATAAACCAAAAACTTTTGCCTAAAAGTATACCAAAATGGTTTGATAGGAGGATTTTAGCAAGTTTTTCCCCACCCCATATTCCTGCCCTTTAGCCAAATTACTTGGCTAAAAAAAATACAGTAACCCCTTGGGAGAGTTGATTAGGAAGAGATTGGAAGTTGGCAGAGTTATATAATTTGTTAACCCAGGAAAACCTCTAAAATTAATTATTTATACCATATAAGAATACCTACTGCACTCTCATTTCAGGATGTGGTGGCAAACTACTAATCTATAGTGTTTTAGGGAGAATTTAGTCCCTGCAGGAAAAAAAATGGAGCAACCAGAATCCAGATTACTGGTAATCTGGATTGGGAGGAGAGCTGAAATAAGGATATGTAATAAGGAGTTCTAAAAACTCACTAGAAAAATGCAGGCATCTTGTAGGAAAATCAAAATTTGGGGGACTGAGTTTTAAAGAACAACAGGAAATGCCTCTCATTTCAGCAGTCTTCTGAGCAAGACACGATGCTATGTATGCGATTAGGTGTATGCAACTAATTCCATCTCAGAGTGCCCGTGAGGTTTTTAAAACTTTGATTAATGATCCACTCTTTCCAAATGCAAGTGCAAATGAATACTGTACTGATGCTGACTCATATCCTGGACCTTTTGCCCCTTACCCCTTCCAATTCTACTTTTCTATAAAGGTCAGTTAAATGAAAGTGTAAAATTCCCACAGGTTGCAAGCCTCTTGGGTGTTGCCAGCTAGGCTGAGACAATGTAGTTCACCTGTTTGTTTTTTCTCACTAACCCAAGGGTCACTATCCATTCCCAGAAAAACCAAGCCTGAAGCTGAGCATCAAATTACATTATGAGGTGGGAAGCAGGGAATCCTCTACCAGCCATCCTAAAGCTACAATCTTTCCTGGGAATAAGCTCCATTTCCTGGGAATAAGCTTTCCTGGGAATAAGCTCCATTGAGCATAATGGGACTTACTTCTGAGAAGACATGCATAATATTGTGCTGTAAGTAAATTTATAGAATCCCAAAGAGACTGGTGTGTTAAGTGCCTGAGGCTGCTTGGAAGTGATGCTTGCTTTGCCACTTGCTCTTGTCCCTGATCATGTGCCAATATGTTTCAAGCAGCTGGGAACTAAGAGGCCAAGTGAGCAGTCATAAATTGCCATTTATGTGTCAGATGGGAAACAGGGATGGGTAGTAACCAAAGGTCTGTAAGTTCATGATTTTGGATACACTCTGAGGCAATCCTGATTCTTGGAAACATATTTGTTAGTGTGCATTGCATACACATCTGGCCTCCTATAAAATGACTGGAAGGGAGCTCATATACAAGTAGCACCATAGAGTGCTGTAGCTGTCATCCTCATCAGTTGTATGTGTTCTGGTCTTTGTGCTTTTATGCAGATTATTTTTCTTCTGTCCCTAAATATAATGTGCTCCACAATGTCTGTCTTGTCAAAACTGAATATTACAAATGTTCCAGTTTTCCTGACATCAGTCCGCTTTAGATATTATAGCTTTCAGATTGCAGTACTCTTGCAATTTTAGAATACTCCGAGAGTGACTTGGCCCACAGGTGAAAGAAAATCACAAGTTTAGGAATCGGGTTAGTACAATGCAGTGTACTTGATGTGACATGCTGTGTATCTCCCTATCCCTGCTAGCTAATGAGGGAGGGAGGGAGATGCATAGCACAATGACGTTTATGCATTAGATCGAAGGGCACTTCAGATAAAGGTATTCCAAAGAAATGGGTTTAAAATTTGGCATCCCAGCATGCATGTAAGAAATATTTCATGCAGTTCTTCCATATAATTAGGTCCAGAGAAAGGAGGACTAGGGGTGGTGTGTGGAGGAAGAATGGGAGATGTATTTTTAACTCAATTCTCCATTTCAGCTAACCGGCTATCACTTCAAACTGGGCTAATGACCTCACCCCATCCATGCTAAATATGCGATGTATTCTGGGTTGGTTCAGATGATACTGATCTGCCCAATGCATGATTAAAAACAAGAGTGCACACATCCTAACCTGTTCTGCTCTGCATACTTGTATGAGGGCAGAACATCCAGACCATTCCTAATCACTTGCCTTAACTGTACAGTTAAACCACGTGATAGAGGTGGTTCAGACATTGCACTCTGCTCCCAACTTGAGTATGCACAGTGCAGCAGTGCGCCGAGTAAGAGGCAGGACGTGTCTGCCCATAGTTTGAGTTGCAGAGTGGGCAGGACCAGTGGAGGATATCATCCAAACTGACCGCCAATTGTATTTCTCTGTGTTTGCCACAGAGGGGTTGCTTATATGTGGAGACAAGAGAAGAGGAGCAGAAGCTCTCATTGCTGGGAGAAAGGCGGGGTATAAATTCTTTAAATAAATAAATAAAATCTGATTTTGTGTAGAACCATATAAGAACATAAGAAGAGCCCTGCTGGATCAGGCCAAAGGCCCATCTAGTCCAGCTTCCTGTATCTCACAGTGGCCACACCAGATGCCTCCGAGAGGACTCAGCCAACAAGATTTTTCCTGTTTCCTGTTTCCTGTTGTCACTCCCTTGCATTTATTCATACAGAGACAACCTACTTCTAAAACCAGGAGGTTGCTTATGGCTTGTAACCTGTGATGGACTTTTCCTCCATAAAACTGTCCAATCCCCTTTTAAAGGCATCCAGGCCAGGTGCCATCGCCACATCCTGTGGCAAGGAGTTCCACAGATGAATTACACGCTGGGTGAAGAAATATTTTCTTTTTTCCGTTCTAACTCTCCCTCCACTCAATTTTAGTGCATGTCCCCTGGATAAAATATGTTTTATCCAACCCCTGTTTCTCCTTTCTTGTTAGTTGACTCGATCTCTGTCCACAGGGCTTATGATGAAATCAAAGACAAGATTGCACGGAAGATGGTGGGAGGGCTTGTTGTCTCCTGCTATTTTGCTCTCTTGCTGCTGGCTTCCGTTAAAATAAAAAACTGCCGAAAGAGGAATGGTGATATAAAGTTTCATTCGGTTATAAATTCAAACCCCATGCTTCTGGACTGTTTTGTTGTGATTGGCTTACTTGTTCATATTTGTGTGTTCCTGTGATTAGATAACAGATCCACAGACTTTTCTCATCTTAAATAAATTACATAAGAGGTTTGGGAACAGAAATGAAATGCAAATTTCATTTGAGAGGTTCAGCAAATAAATAGGGATATCTAGGTCTTTTAGGTCAGGAAGGAAAATAAGGTACTGTACTGTATAACAATTCTTTTAAAATTGACGATAAAACAGGCAAATATTGGAGAAGGGCCTCTTTGCCCATGTTGTTTTTCAAACGTAAGTTACTTTCCTTCAAGTCACTCTGAAGTCTGCATAAACCAGCAGATATTGTCTGAATGTGACTGACTCCCAATTGGAGCAATTGTGCAAAGGGCCTTTTCTGGGGTGCCATCTCATGGGTCTGCATAAGGTTACTCTGTCATTGTGAGACATTGTCAGCTCACATGTACATGTGTGCCACCCGCTGTCTGCAGAATGTAACATGAGAAGCACATGAACACGGAGGCGTCTTCCGACAACGCTGGCTCTTCGGCTTTGAAATAGGGATGAGCACCACACCCTAGAGTCGGACACGACTGGACTTAATTGTCAGGGGTCACCTTTACCTTTTTATGTTTTGAGTGCTCAATTATTACTTTTAATTCTGATCACTGTTTGTAGATTGCAAGCTTGTTCTGAAAATAAGGTTGAGCCAAACTAGATTTGCTTCCATTTCAGCAATTACAGGGCACAGAGAGTGAAAATATTTGCAATCCTTCCCCAGTATAGTACAGTAAATTTGTGCTTTGCTAAGAGGAGGGAGTACCTCTCTCCAGGAGATGCCAAGAGATGATCCACTGCCAGGAGATATCCACAGTGCAATGCACAGCATGATCCCTTCCCCTTTCCTTAATTTGACTTTGTCTGCTTCTAGAGACAATGAGCTCCTGATTGATTAGGCTACATTTGCTCTCAGTGACATCACACCCATTACATTCCCTGATAGTGGTGTTGCTGCAGGAACAGCAGTAGCCCAGGAAAACAATGGCTGCAAGGAATATTGGAGAGGAATGGTAAAAACAAGTGGGTCTGAGGAACTACAGTATTTTGAACTCTCCAAAAGCTTAACATTTGCCCTGAAAACGTTCACAGAAAAACAATTAGCATATCTCTATCTGAAAGTTATGTGGACTTGTTATGTGGTTTGGGGCCAGCCAATCTAGAACTTTCCTTGGCAATTAAACATGTTATCGCTACTTACATTGTTCATTCTACTTACATTTGCACATAACAGCCTTGTGCCAAGGGGTACAAGTATTATCACCTGATGAAACCTGTAATGTAACAGGTTTTATATGCCCATCATAAATCTTCTACATTATCATAATCTTCTACGTTATCTCGGCAACTTAGAATTTTGTGACTGCATGAATATACTATTAGATAATATTGTGCTAGTTGAGGTTGTTATAACTAGAGATTAGCTGGACTTGGGAGCTGCCATTTTGTCAGAATGGTCAGGTAGTGATTGCTGCAGGTGCTAATAGTAGGCAGGATATAAAACTCTCTCTCTCCAAGCAAGCTTCTAGCCTTCATAGTTTCATAGTTCATAGTTTCAGAGAAGCTGGGAAACATGTATTGTCTTGTGAACTTAACAACTGGACGCTGCTTACAGTGATCGGGTGGACTTTCAGCTTCCCCATATGGATCTATTCTTCCTATGTATTTTGGGATATGTTGACCTAAGAGAGGCAAATGCTCCCCTTAATGCAGTGCTTGGTTGTGTGTTTTTGCTGGATTCCCAAGCATTATTTGCTTCAACATATTGCAGAATTTTTTGACCCAAAACTGCTATAGTGTTGCATCAGGCAACAGTATTAACTTATTTTCTGGCTTCATAATTAAGAATACTTATTCTACTTATGTGATTACACATGTACTCTCTGTTGTACATGCACCTTGAGGCATGCTATGCAACTTGAGGCATGCTATGCAACAATTGTATAACTTACACAGCAATCTGATGCATATCTAGTCAGAAGTCCCACTATGTTCAATGGGGCTTACTCTCATGTAAGTGTATATAGACTACAGCCTTAGGTGAGAGCATTTGAGAAGACTTATGTTTGTGTTTATTACCAGAATCAATTTAATTTCATTGAAGGCTTAACATGGAGAACAGCAATTATAAAACATGAAACTCAAAATTACAATGGTTCTGTGATTTAATTGTGTGAATAGGTCACCATGTGGCTTTAAAAGTACATTGGATGTATATTCCCAGGCACATGCTAGCGCACATAGTGATTTTTATTCTTGTTTCTATACTTTGCTGCATTTTTCACATATCTTTAGACTGGGGTCTTCTGATCATACTAGAGACTGCAAAATATAGCCTGAGTACAGAATTATGGGTTCCAAAGAATCTGAGGAATTCAAGGTTTCAAATAAATAAAAGCAAGTTTCTAAATAGGAACTGAGAAAACCCCTGCAAATGTGTATACAAGACAGAGCACAAAACTTTCAGGGAAAGACCCTAACAAAAATAAAACTTCTAACCAGAAGAAATCATTAAAATCAAGTAAATGTACAAAAACTTCAAACATGTTCACCCAGATAGTTTTTTTGTTTCCTAACAATAAAGAGTGGGAGAACTTAGGACAAATCTCTAAGCATCCCAATGACAGTGTCTCTTAACAAATAACAATGGGACAATGCCTGCTCTGTTCAGACTACTTTGACTTCCAGAAGCGTCCTGAACTTTTATGGCTGGATTGTGTTTTTTGAAATGGACCCTGTTGTTTCAGTTCCATTTTGAGATTTATTATAGCCAAAAGACATGAAGAAAAGAATAAAAGCAGTGTCAGGCAAGGCCACAGCTCATCTTGGGTAAAAGCAT
Source organism: Plestiodon gilberti rubricaudatus (assembly GCA_026170595.1). Classification (NCBI taxonomy): domain Eukaryota; kingdom Metazoa; phylum Chordata; class Lepidosauria; order Squamata; family Scincidae; genus Plestiodon; species Plestiodon gilberti. The sequence goes on from JANXHW010000001.1 coordinate 38,911,065, forward strand.
GCTAATGGGGACAAGAGGGAGGTGCAGCTTTGGCAAAAGAACAACTATGAGTGTAAACTTGTGAAATGTTGACACAGCAATGAGAAGAGTTGGCCCTGTCACTTTCTCAGGATATGAACTGCATTGATATGCTCTTCCTTTCCATTTGCTGATTTATGCTTCCCACCTCTTTACCCTGAAACACAAGTACTTGAAGACTGTGTCAGCTATTTTTTACACAAGAAAGTAGAGCAAACTCATTCTGAGGGAGATTGTGTGATATCGCCCATTGTGTGCCATTGTGTATCGCTACATTGATTTAAATCTAAAATGATTTAAGTGGGGTTTGCTTCTGCTCAGTGGCAGCATACCAACATTTTGTGCACATGGGAGTTTCTCGAGGCCTTTTGCAAGAGGGAAACTCTGGCATAGGTGTGACCATGTGCACCTTGTAAAAGAAAAGAAACCTCCTCTGCACACCTACTTCACTGGTGTTGAATTGCAGCTAGTTGCAAATTAAAATGAATAATTACTGAATGTTGGTGACTAATGCAGTTACTTGCATAAGATTTGACTCTGGAATGCCTTGAAGAGAAGATGTAAACATTAGCTAACCTAGTACAGCCAGTAGCATCGCTAGCCGTCACATGGGAGGGCGATGACGCATTTTGCATCATCACCCTGCCCCCTGCACTCCCGGAAGGCTTCATGTGAAGCCTTCTAGGATTCTGGGAGGGACACACAAACACCCCTCCCTGTGCGTGTTTTTAGTGTGTTTGTGCTCCGGCTACTCACTCTGTACGCAGCCTTCCAGCTGCAAAAAAGAAGTTGCAGAGCTCAAAAATTCTGCCGTGGCTCCTCCTTACGAGGAGACTGCGGTTGGCACCCGGGGCATTTGCTCCCCCCCCGGCCCCATTATAGCAACACCACTGAGTACAGCTTACCTTCATGTGACTAAATTTGTCCAGCTATGCAGAGTCCCTCCTGTGTTAGAATGCTTTTTCTTGTTGTTATTTTGAGGTCATTAAACATATCGGTGGTGGATCCTTTAGGCTCAAAAAAGAGAACAACAGAAAATGGAATTGTTGTGCATCTTCCTGGAAGTGCAAGCAAGTTTCTGCGAGCAGCTACCGAAACACAAGTGTGTAGAGGCTGCTCTAAGTGTCAGGCTGTTCGTGTAAGGGTCTGCCCTCTTGTTCTGGTGACTTAGATTGCAGCAATGTGAAGCATTAGTATGTGGTGAAAATCACCAGAGTCATGTGAAGAGCTGCTTCACATGAATATGTTGCTACAGAGGGCTGCTTTCAACTACCCACCCTTGTGGCTGCTTGTACAGTAGACCCTTTCTATCTGCTGGTTCGGGATCCATGGAATGACTCGTTGCGGATCCTGGATCCGCGAGGTCCATGCTAAAAGCCCTGTTAAAGGGGGGGAGGCCCCCAAAATGCTGTTTTTACCTTTTTAAATAGCCAAAGCATACTGTTTTCAAGCCTCCACTGGGTTTCTTGAAGCTTAACAACCCACTTCCGGGTCGCGTGAAGGCTCTCCCCCCCCCCCCCCGCCTTGTCCCAGAATGCAACCCGGGACAAGGCTGGGAGGAGGGAAGAGCCTTCGCATGACCCAGAAGTGGGATGTTAAGCTTCAAGCCCCGTGAAGGCTTGAAAATAGTATGCTTTAGCTATTTAAAGGTAAACATGGCAATTTGGGGGCTTTCCCCCCTTTTTAACAGGGTTTTTAGCATGGACCCATAAGAACATAAGAACATAAGAAGAGCCCTGCTGGATCAGGCCAAAAGCCCATCTAGTCCAGCTTCCTGTGTCACACAGTGGCCCCACCAGATGCCTCAGGGAGCACACGAGACAACAAGATACCTGTGTCCAGTCGCCACTCCCTTGCACCTGGCACAGAGAAAACCCACTTCTAAAACCAGGAGGTTGCTTATGGCTTGTAACCTGTGATGGTCTTTTCCTCCATGAATTTGTCCAAACCCCTTTTAAAGGCATCTAGGCCAGGTGCCATCACCACATCCTGTGGCAAGGAGTTCCACAGATGAATCACACGCTGGGTAAAGAAATATTTTCTTTTGTCTGTTCTAACTCTCCCTCCACTCAATTTTAGTGCGTGTCCCCTGGTTCTGGTGTTGTGCGAGAGGGAGAAGAATTTCCCTCTATCCACTCTCTCCATCCCATGCATAATTTTATAAGTCTCAATCATGTCCCCCCTCAGGCGCCTTTTTTCTAGGCTGAAAAGCCCCAGACGCTGTAGCCTTTCCTCGTAAGGGAGGTGCTCCAGCCCACTAATCATTCTGGTCGCTCTTTTCTGCACCTTTTCCAATTCAGCTATATCCTTTTTGAGGTATGGTGACCAGAACTGGACACAATACTCCAGATGTGGCCTTCATGTGACCCCAGTATCCACGGATTCTCGCTATCTGCGAGAATATCCAGAACGGACCCCCCGCCATGGATAGCGAAGTCCAACTGTATGTCTGAATGGTCAGGCCATTGATGTTGGTGAAAATACTTGGCTGAGCTGGGAGTTTTGTCCTCATTTTAACTTCATTTTTATCTTATCCATTTTTATCTTATCCTTATTTATCCTACGTTTTCTGCTATAAAGACAAACTTTGTATTTAGTTAGTATATGATGTGTATTTGCAAGGCAAAAAGTTACTTGTCAGGTGTTTCTGGAAAAAAATATTTTGTCGTACTTTAATGCATGTTAGTTCATATTGTAAAGTTAACTGCTCCAGGTCTGAAGACTGTAGATGCTTTTGACGCAACTTAAAAATCCACTTAATTCCATCTAACATTTTGAGAGTTTTGTTTTAAGACAACAAAATTATACATTGGAATTTTGGCTGTCGTTAGGGTATACAAAAATATCTTTCTGTTGGGATTAATATATATGCAGCTGCTAAGAGTTATTAAGAGCATGTAGAAATTGCACACTAAGTGGATTGTGTCCCAAGGTAATACCTGTGGAAGTAGAGGTTGCATTCCTTAAATTCCTTAGAGGTGAAAAGCGGTGTGCCCCAAGGATCGGTCTTGAGACCGGTGCTTTTCAACTTGTTTATAAATGACCTGGAGTTGGGGATAAGCAGCGAGGTGGCCAAGTTTGCGGACGGCACTAAACTTTTCTGGGTGGTGAAGACCAGCAGGGATTGTGAGGAGCTCCAGAGGGATCTCTCCAAACTGGGAGAATGGGCAGCAAAATGGCAGATGCACTTCAATGTAAGTAAGTGTAAAGTGATGCACATTGGGGCCAGAAATCAAAACTTCAAATACACGCTCATGGGTTCTGAGCTGTCTGTGACGGATCAGGAGAGAGATCTTGGGGTACTGGTGGACAGGTCGATGAAAGTGTCGACCCAGTGTGCGGTGGCTGTGAAGAAGGCCAATTCCATGCTCGGGGTCATTAAAAAAGGGATTGAGAATAAAACGGCCAATATTATTATGCCATTGTACAAATCGATGGTAAGGCCGCATCTGGAGTATTGTGTCCAGTTCTGGTCGCCGCATCTCAAAAAGGATCTAGTGGAACTGGAAAAGGTGCAGAAGAGAGCGACCAAAATGATTAGTGGGCTGGGGCATCTCCCTTATGAGGAAAGGCTACAGCGTTTGGGGCTCTTCAGTCTAGAAAAAAGGCGGTTGAGGGAGGACATGATTGAGACGTATAAAATTATGCATGGGATGGAGAGAGTGGATAGAGAGAAGTTCTTTTCCCTCTCACACAACACTAGAACTATGGGACATCCACTCAAATTGAGTGGAGGGAGGATTAAAACAGACAAAAGAAAATATTTATTTACCCAGCGTGTAATTGGTTTGTGGAACTCCTTGCCACAGGAGGTGGTGATGGCACCTGGCCTGGATGCCTTTAAATGGGGGTTGGACAGATTTATGAAGAAAAAGTCCATCACAGCTTACAAGCCATGATGGGGATAAGCAACCTTCTGGTTGTAGGAGTAGGTTTTCTTTGTGCCAGGTGCAAGGGAGTGGTGCAAGTATCTTGTTGTCTTGTGCTCCCTGAGGCATCTGGTGGGGCCACTGTGTGATACAGGAAGCTGGACTAGTTGGGCCTTTGGCCTGATCCAGCAGGGCTCTTCTTATGTTCTTAAATACTGTTATCTTTGGAGAAATCTTTGAAGCACTGAAATGACAGAGTCAAAGAGTTGGATTTGATAGTCTCAAGGGCTGTAAACAAATATTTAGCATTCAAATTAGTGCAAGTCTGAACATAATGTCTTTGCACTCAGTCCCCTTTCTCAGAATTGAAGTCCATTGCAAGCCATGCAGTTAGCCCTTTATAAAATGAACTGAAAGCCTCTTTTCATGCAAGCTTGCCCAAACACAGCAAGGATACAAGCACTCCACTGTTTTTTCTGCCTTTGTTTGAACAGTGTTGCCAAAGGACTCCCATTTGCCATGCTTACACTCTGGCCTGCTTGAACCTGAAAATAATAATCTGAAATGTGATTTAACACTTTTTCCACATCTGAGAACTGTGCTATAGGCTACCTGGGTGTTTTCATGATTGAGTAACCTAATATAGATGTTAGCTCTTGAACTCTGAATAGTCTCTCTTCTAATTCCAAGTTGTTTCCAAAATCCACAGCTTAAAAAAATTGTCCTTTTGAAAATGCTATGTGCTGGAAGGTAATACATTTTTCTTGCCAGTTTAAAACTCAGTTACCCTTGGCATGTTCACCACGAAAGTTGGGCAATGAACCAGAGAATGGGGTAAAAACATTTCTATTACACTTTATAAACATGACTGTCATACTTTCTTGTTTTCATTTTGAGTGACCTTTTGTCAATTTTCTACAGGTGGTATCAGATGCTGCAGGACAAGGAGTCTCTATCCATGGCAATGACACCTTCAGTTATTGGGACTGGCCTAATGCTGTCATTTTTGCTGCTACTGTGATTACAACCATTGGTGAGTTGGATTCAGTCTTTGGATGTTTTCCTTTGAAAGTCTGGTAACAAACTAGCTTTTGGTTCTTGTGTCCTGCACTCCACTGAAGTACTACTCCGAAGATCACCAAGGAATCCTAAAAGTGGAGGATAATCTGTGGTTATTGTGTACTAAAACTAATTGCCGAAAACCACAGAAGGAAGCTTCCGTGAATGGAATTCTGTGAGCAGAAGCTGTCCTTGGTGATTTTTTTCCCTCTCTAACTACAGCCCCCTGTGCCTCATTCTGTCTATCTGAAAGGACCTAAGCTTTGCTTGCCCTAGGCTTTATTTTGCTTTCTTTCCATTGTAGTAGACCCACATAGTTTCATTTCATAAAATCAAGGTGTGAATTTCCTTTTTGAGGTTCCTTCTCTAGGTGTTCTAGACTAGAGGACTAGAGAAGGACCTTCTCTGAGAAGAACCTTCTCTGAGAAGAGCCCCTCTACTTGTACCCAGAAGGAATTTCAACAGATAATGCTTTCTCAGAAGCCAGAGCCAAGAACATCTGGGAGTGTGCTGGCAAACCCTGACTCCCAACATGCTCTATAGCTCTATACCCTTCACCCAAGAACAGTACAGAGTGAGAGATCTAGGGGCATCAGTGTTTGTCTCTTTAGAAAATACAGTACTGTCCCCAGTGAGAGTGGAAGGTGGGGATTGTTGGCACACTCCCAGATGTTCAGTAAGAATGGACAGTGTTCATGTTTACATCGCAAGTAGGGAGATAGTGTTACAATGATGGGGAAAGTGACATTTTGGGCAAAGACTGGTGTATCTGAATGTGAATGTGTGGCTTTTTAAGCCCAGTCTGGACATGAAAGCAGTTACCTTACTAAACATTTTATTTGTGATGTATGCCATGGAGAGTCTGTTCTCTTCTTCTGCCCCTTCCCACAATGATGCTAAAGAGTGTAGAGAAGTAGAAGCTTCCTTTGTACTGCTTTTTGTTGTGCAGAAGGCCTGTGTTGTCCAAAACATCAGAGTCTTTGTTTTGTTCTGTTCTGAGACAGAACCACACCATGTTAGAAAACAGAATGACCAGAGGAGGTATCAAAGGGGAGGCAGAAGCCTTGCTGCTAAACCAAATAAAGCACCATGTTCCACTAGTTACTGTAGTTGAAAATGCTTTGAAGGAAACCTGAGTTTAACTTTTTTTTTTTCAAAGATCCTGTAAACAGCTCAAGAAAACAAACTGGTTCCAACTTGAATATTCTTATATTCAACTTACTTATAAATAAATAACACTTGTGTTCTCTGAATTCCTTGGGTTTCTCCTTAGGATACCTCCAGTCGCATCACTGTCTAAAGGATAAGAGCATAGGAGAGCTAGTTATGTTTAACTCCTTCACTGACAAACAGCTGAGAGATTCAGAATATGCTGCAGGAGGCAATGATGTAATCTCCCTAATAAAACTTTTGGAGGCCGCCATGGTTGCTAACTAGTGTCTGAAATTTCACAAAGCATTGCCCACTTCTTTTCAAACCTATCATCACAGTACAGTACTCGGGGCTAGAAACTTATTTGTTTTAAATATAGAAAAGGAGATTCTCTATTTGATGAATTCTGTGACCAAGTTCTGTACTTGCAAGGTGCAAGTGCAGAATCCTTAGCCCTGCTCACATCTTCTTTCCTCCAGCTATCCATGTGTATGGCATGGTAATGGGTAATGGGCATGCAGCTTATGGTTAAATGATGGGTACTGGATGGTCATGTTTCACAATAGAGACAAACCATAAACCATAGGGCATCATCAAACCCAAGCTGTAACATACGATTTTAACAGCATCTGTTACTAGGAGAAAGACTATGACATGCCCAAATAGTTCTCACTTGAAATGAGCATGGACAACTTTTAATGCAATGTTTTCTTTTTTAGGATATGGAAATGTTGCTCCAAAGACTTCAGCTGGGCGGGTTTTCTGTATATTTTATGGACTCTTCGGTGTTCCACTCTGCTTAACATGGATCAGTGCTTTGGGGAAGTTTTTTGGTGGACGTGCTAAGAGACTGGGCCAGTTCCTAACAAAGAGAGGAGTAAGCCTGGTATGGAATTAATTTCTGCTTATCTTTTAGTCAGTAGGTGGTGTATATAACTTCAAGGACCTTAAAATATACTTCCAGTCCAATAAATGTTTCCTTTTATTTAGAAGTTTTGAAACAACTTGTTCAGGAATTTGAATATGATTTATCTGCTGTTCACAACTGTCAATGCACAACTGAACTGCATGCAGTGTAAATTAACATTAAAGATATGATGGTATAATAAGTTGATTTTGATGCTAGTTCCAATGTATGAGCTTAGGCTTGACTTTGCTAGTCAGTTGAGTTTCTATTTGACAAATGATCAAATTTTGCATGACGCAAAGAATGCCACTGTATCAAGTTACATTTTTTCTTTCAGAATGGTGTCATTTGTTGGTAAAAGAAGGGATAGCTTGCCTCGTAGCCTGCAACACCCAGGGCAAATCTAACATCACAGTACAGCAAAGCTTATGTCTAGGACTGTCTGTGACTCCATCATGCTTGGTGCAGGAGCCAGGGAGTTCCCGCTCCATGTGACTTAGCTATCTATCCTATAAAGTTTCTTTGAGGAATTGGACTTGAAGCTAGGAAAAAAAGGTTTTGAGAGAACTGAAGGTGCTATTAAAACATACATTATACTTACTGCAAGTGAGACGTTGCATTATGGAAAGTTGTGAAAGCCAAAATCTCTCCAGTTGTAAAATTTGACCATTTTCCCCCCAGCCAAATAACCTACATGAACATATCATTGGCAAAAATGGTGACTTTACTCCAGTTACAATTTAAACTGTAGAAATTATTGATTCGGAATGTGTCCATATCTGGGACATCAGCGCATGTGTCCTCTATTTCTTTCACAGACTAGTACTGACCTCCCAGCCTCAATCACCCAACCCTTACTTTTACTCTGTTCTCTATCACCTGACTTCTTCTTACAGTTCCATGACCATGCACACATTGTGACAGGCACAAATAGGAACACAAGCTTCTTTGTACGCCATTTTAGTTTGTTTTGGCCAAATAAAAAAGACTACAGAACCAGAACTGCTGCTGGTTTCTTCCAGCATTAATGGCGCTATAGCAAAGAAATTGACTCTGGTGCATATTTCTCCAAAATGTAAGAGTCTTGAATACTACCCAAGTCTGTTTAAATTACAGTATATGACTTCCTTTACCATGTTGTATTTCTGTTCCATTTTGATCCTCTTTTTGAAAGGTTGAGTAGACTTGTGCGATCCTGTTCCTTTCCGCTTGATCACAGATGTGCAGTATCCTTATGGGGTGTGTTTTTGTGTTTGTGCTTCTTGGTTTCCAGTTACTTGTGCTGGCTGAGTGTTCATGGTTTCAATGACATAGTGGTGCATTTACAGTCTTCTACAAAATTTACAGCGCAATCCTACCTAAACGTCCAGTGGCGGAGCAAATACTCTGCCGCCAGAAGCCATTGCGAGCATGCCGTAAAGCACGTTCACAAAGACTCTGGAGTAAGGGCGGCCAGCGCAAGGCCGACCGGCCTCACTCCACCGCCGGGACGTCCCCACGGCTGCCAGGGGAAGGAGGTCCCCACGGCTGCCTGTTAGGGGTGGTCTGGGCATCGAGCGAGGGGGGCCATTGGTCAAGCCGGCCCAGGAGGGGGCGGGAATGGCGTCCACCATATCCCTGTCTCCCTCCAGGCAGGCCCGACCATTACACAGCCTCCTCTTACTTCCGCCAGCTATTTAGCTGGCGTGCATGTTGCACTAAAAACCAATTCACATGCTTTTGATGTGGTAACGCCTCACCTGATGAATCGACCATGTCACATTTGTGTGATGAGATGTTTGTGGGGAGCCTCTGTGTAGGAAAATTAGAAATTTAGAAAAGCATGAGAGAAAATGTTACTTAATGGATTTCTCTGATGTATCATTCATTTAGGCTTTCATACAAATACTTCAAGCAGAAATGATATGGTAAAATCTACCACATGAGGATTTTATGTCAAAAGTGTGAAGCAGTACTTCCTGCCATTTCTGCAAGAAAACAGTACTTCAGCCACATTTCTATACGTAGTTGTTAAAATCCTGCAACAAGAACTGTTTTATGAACATGTAAAATGTGCTTAACAACCATTTATCATTGACTTCTCTTTCCCCTCCCTTTTCCTTTTGTTGCAGAGAAAAGCACAAATTACATGCACAGCCATTTTCATCATCTGGGGAGTCCTGATCCATCTAGTCCTTCCTCCCTTTGTCTTTATGGTAACTGAAGGCTGGAGTTATATTGAAGGGCTCTACTTCTCCTTTATCACCATTACCACCATAGGATTTGGAGACTTTGTTGCTGGTCAGTAATGACTCTTTTCTCTTTAGCTGGTCCAGTTGTCAATATTCTGAAAGTGTTCAGCAGTTCTTAACACAGCCATCTCTGGAAACTTGCCTTTTAACATAAATGGGCTGTGCTACAATAATATATAATATACAGTATTTATATGCCGCCTTTCTCGGTCATTGGATTTCTCCTCTGACTTTAATCCAAGGCGGTGTACATGGGCAGGCTGTCCTAACCCCCCTTGGTTTTTTTTACAATATATATAAATGTCCAATCTCTCATGAACAGCTACTTTCCAGGTGGTATCCTTTTACAGTCTGACTTTTTTCTGCTGGCTGGTGCCTCCCACACTCAACCGACAAAAGAGTACCATACAAAAGAGTACCATACTGATTTCCAAAGACACTGGCCTCTGTGTTGTGCACAGGTCGAGGAAAAGGAAGAAGGCTAGATACAGATAAGAAGTTACCCGGCTCAGGGAGTGGCCATTGAGTTAATAAGCACAGGCGTTCCCTTGCTCCATCATACAGCAACCTAAATGAGTGGACAGCACTGCTATTTAAGAGATTCTGGATCTGGGAACCTTTTAGCTTCTGACTGTGTTATGTAACTTAAGCACATTTTAAAATTACCAATGCATTTATTCTATTTGACTTTGCAGTGCTTGAACTATTAAAACCCATATCGGCCTAGTAAATGAACTTGATTAACCACTCTTAAATGTTTTGAGGCCCAGCATTTCCAAAACACGATCAGAATATACAGGGTGACCCTGACCCAAAGTCTTATTAATCTATTGAATCTATGAGATTTGCTGTAAACTAGGCCCTACAACTGGATGACCACATTTTCCTAAATCTTTTTAATGTGCTGTAGCCAGCATAATTTGTCCATGTCTGTCTATATTGCATACGTACATATATAAATCCAGTTGTGTAATTTTGTGTTTTTTTCCCCTTTTTAGGTGTGAATCCAAATGTACATTACCATTCCCTCTACAGATACTTTGTAGAATTGTGGATTTACTTGGGCCTAGCCTGGCTTTCCCTCTTTGTCAATTGGAAGGTCAGCATGTTTGTAGAGGTTCACAAAGCAATCAAGAAACGAAGGAAAAAAAGGAAGGAGTCCTTTGAAAATCCCCCTCCTACCAAAAAAGCGCTTCAGATGTCTAATCCAAAAGATGTGAACATTTTCAGCTTCTTATCCAAGAAGGAAGAGACTTACAATGACCTCATCAAACAAATTGGGAAGAAGGCTTTGAAAACGAGCAGTGACAAAATCCTAAAACCAGAGCAAGCCAGTTCAACATTGCAACAAGCTAGCAAGGATGTGAAGGTGACGTATACAAAGAACAAGTTGTTTGACTTTGATGAAGTTTCTCTAGGACTCCAGAACTACCATGTTATGAAGCATCTAACTGACAGGCGTGCTGGGGATAGCCCAGTTGAGGGCAATGTATTTGTAAATCAACTGGACCGGATCAGTGAGGAAGAAGGGGAAGCATGGGACTCCAGAGATTGTCGACCCCTGATCTTTGAAAATGCCAATATAACGTTTGTAAATGAGGAAGAGGAGGATCTTTCAGATGATGAAGAAACTTCAAAGTCCTCTATGGATGACAATCTTGCAGAGGAACCAGAAAGTCCCCAAAAACTGATGAAATTTTCATCATCTGATGAATCTACTTTTACCAATAATGAATTGGAGATATCTGTGCCTTATGAGCAGCTAATGAACGAGTACAACACAGTGAATAATGCAAACGCTGCAACGTGAAGATGTGCACGTTTTGGATTTTCTGAAGATCATTTAATGAAGATTTTGAACAGATAATGCACATTTTGAACACACAAGCAAAAATGAGAGAGAGACTGTATCGCATCTGCAGCTTTCCTTTTGCAAACTTAAAGTATCCAGTGTTTGAATGTTATCTGCAGTTGTTTGTTACTCAACTTTACTTACACACTGTGAAGTGACAGTTCTAAGAACTTGAGGGTTTTTTCTCCCTTTTGGGGACGTCAGGAAGAAGAAGAAAAGACTAGAGTTATTACATGGGGCCTGTTCAGTATTTGTTTCCTTTTTTTGTGAAGACTGAAGTTCAGATTTTGCAGTCGGACTAGTTGTGGGTCAATGTGTGATATGGCTGATTACTGCACTAACCCTCAAAAACTGAATTCAAATCATGTCCAGGTGCAGAGTGGAAAATGTTGGTGGCTTTGTCCAAACTCAAACCAATGAAGCTCTTTCTATGTTCCTTTTAAGGGATGCTTTGAACTGGAAGAGCAGAGAGTATCTTGAAGGATTGAGTTGAGATTTTAACAGTGCTGAGTAGGGAATTTAAACAGAATCTGCTCAAGTTATGCCAGCTGTGTTTAGTCTATGAACTGAAAGTTCATGAACAAAAACACTAGATTGAACTACAGAACCAATTTTACTGATTGTGCACCTTCTACTAAACAAGAAGCTACCTGTGGTTAAACCCTCCTAGCGATAACGGAACATATAACTAACGTTTAGAATTTAGTAACACAGAACAGTTCAAGAAGAATGTGTGGAATTAGATTTAAAAATGAAGACCAAGATGGTGACAAATTGGTTTTTGCATTGAAAGTGCCCTTTCACTGTCCATACTCTAGGTAAAATACTTGAATAAACTTTATACGCTCATATCTCTAAGTGAAGTTGCTCTAATGATCGAAGAGCTGCTTGAAGTTGCTTTGTACATGTCTTGTTCAGTGGCTCTACTTCTAGAAAACTTCATTTTTCCCCACCCTCTCACTCCAGACGGTACTTTACATTAAAATAGTATTTTTATGGGCACAAATATTTATCTTAAAGCAGTTCCACCCTTGGTATTTCAGCTTTTTAAAAAAAAATAAAATGAAAGTTTTGTTTTTACAAAACTCCCATAAATACATCAAGGGATGAGTCGGTTATGGCACCATCAAAATTTGGCTTTCATGGCAAGAAGCTTTAGCTGATACTTGGTTTTGCATTGGCAAAGAGATAATAAACTCTGGTTGGTGATCCTTTTGAAAAGCAGAGAACTGCCTATAAGTTATTAGCGCAAAGTAGCAACGCTGAGCAATCTAATCCTCAAAGCGTTTTAGGCAGCAGATGCTTTTGGTGCAATTATTGTTTGAATCTATGTTCAAACATTGTTTGAGGATCGGGTTGTGAGTCACTCCAAAGTAATTTCTTAACAGTGTGTTTTGTACTTCCTGTTGTTTCATTCTGAAATGACAGACTTTTCAGATGATGAAAGCCCAGGGTGGGGGATTTCTGATAGTAGAATAAGTCTAACATGGTGAGAGAGGCCAAGTGGAATTTTGCAATACTAATCTTAAAAGATTAGGTAACACTTGAAACTGTTCATATTGACTACTGCTTGGCTTCTGAATTATGGGGGCAGAACTGAACTTCCTTTATAAAGATGCCTCTGATCAACCATGCACTCCTATTGGAACGTCTCATAAGAACCGCTTGGAGGTATTTGCTACAAAAGATGGTCTCTTGTTCATTTGTTTGGAAATGGTGTACTGTATGTGCAAGAAAGCTTGCAAAAACTCCCAAAAAATTGAGGAACTGAAGAGAGTTCTACTTTCTTATCCTTTTCTAGATGGGAAGATATTATATTGGTTTTGCCAGTGTTAGCCATGCATTTTATAGCTATTTTGCCACAACTGAACGCTAGCCCAAGAGGTTCTTGTTGTTGCTATTGTAGACTCAGTGGCTATGCTTTATTTAGACTGGCCCTACCTTGGCAGACATGACTGAGTCTTATCTTCATAAAACATTTGACATGAAATAATTTCATTATGACTCTAACCCTCAAAGTTATTGTCTTGTTATACCAATGACAGCAGTAATTTTGTGGTGGTTTTCCTTGACAAATAATCCACTGTGAGTACTGAGCTCTGTCCTGCTCTTGCTACAAATGTGCACATCATTTTAGTGAAGGTAATTCCATAAAGCTGGCATTGTATTCTGGGGTGTCTTCCATGAATGGATGCTTAAAATGTTTCTCTCTAATGCACTAACAGAGAGGGACAGAATGGGGCACAAAATGAAGGTTTAACTGTTTTGACTGTTCTTATACTGTACTTAAGAGATGATGTATGATTGCCTTAGATTGAATGTGGCTCCTCATTTGTGTGTGCATTGCATGTGACCCACCTGCTGGGTTGGGCTACACAGGCAGGCAGAGGTGAAATGTTGCAAGCTTGGATCTGATTGTCTCCAACTTAAGCCTCACCTTTGCATCTAGAGATGAGGATAGTTCATGTGACCTGTTGAAAATACAGGTTAGGTGCTGCTCTTTAGACTTGATACACAGGGTATTAGTACCTTTCTAATAAATACCCTGCATTTCTAGAAACTGGACCACCTTTCAAAGAAACAAGATCAGATTTTCTTTGGTTTAAATTTTAGATAATTGGATGGATGTAAGCACAACTTACAAAGTTGTTAGGCTGCAATGTTCCACCCAGTGCCATTAAAATTTGTGAGAATGCATTCCAAGCATTTGGAGCATTGATAAAGTCTTACTCAGAACCATTCCACTGTGTGCCTTGCAAGGGGGTGAAATTTAGCTGTAATGTGTCTGCCTTTAAAGAGGGCCAGCACAGTGTAAGCATCATTTGTTGAGATCTGGCTTTATTAGCTGCACAAGCCTTAAACAAAATCTCTACTTTCAGAGTGAATTTTGACTGGCATTCTCTAAATGATGGAGCCATCTTGAACCTATTGGAGTACTGGTCTGCCTAGCACTCCAATGGTCAGAAGCCGTGTCTTCCATCTGTAAAGTTGTAGTCTTATTTTTTTTCCAGACCATGTCAACTCCCCCCCCCCCAGGTCTTCTGGAGCTGATGAGGTAGATATTTAAAAGTTACCTTGATTGCAGGGAGAAACTGAACAGCATTTGAAGAGCTTGTGACTAGCTTGACTTCCCAAGTGCATTTTGGGAAGGATTTACATCATGTGAAACAGCTTGATCAAACTGAAGTTCAAATTTTGAAAACCACCTTTTAAAAGGACCCACCCCCACCCCAAGGTCTATAACTTAATTAAGGGGAACCATTGCTGCTTTAAGTTCATGTTAAGTTATTTAGGTGATTATAAATTATGTTTTAAGATGGCTGCTAACCTTCAAAAGCCTCCGATAGTACTCATGGATTATTATTATTTTTAACAAAGACCCATCTGTGTCTACCAAGCTGTGGACCAATGATTCTTAGCACGGCTGATTTTTCTTGCTTACTGGTTTGCCCCCCAGCCACAGCTGTCAGTTGAATGAGAGCAGGATAACACATGAACAGTGGGTGCTGAGCCTTATACTGTACTGAAAATAAAAAGCTACTTCCAGAAATTGGACTAAAAAGAACGGTGATCACTTCCTTTTTTTTTCTTGGTGTATAGGATTTTCACGTAGTCAGAATTAGTAAAACATGAGAACCATGCCTGGGGCTCATTTCTGTGACCATGTGTATTCAGTCATCACATGATAAGGTGCTGACCAGATGGAAGCTTGCTCTCCTTGTTTCACCATTTATTGCCTATATATACTACAGTCCTGATCTGTAACGGGTATATGTAAAACAGCATATACATCATATCACTATACATTATCATTCTGGTGTTCCTGTTAAAAGGATCATTAAACAAATCTCTGCAACACTTGTTTGCACAGCTGTAGCAAACCCTATAACGCAGTACAAAACTTATATAAAGGTAAAGGTGACCCTTGACAATTAAGTCCAGTCGTGTCCGACTCTAGGGTGTGGTGCTCATCCGCTGAACCATGAGCTGTCGATCGAAAGGTCAGCAATTCGAATCCGCGACGGGGTGAGCTCTCGTTGCTTGGCCAGCTCCTGCCAACCTAGCAGTTCCAAAGCATGTTAATGCGAGTAGATTAATAGGTACCGCTTGCAGGAGGGTAAACAGCGCTCCGTGTTCCAGCTGCATGCTAAACGCTGCGGCAAGGAGAGTCATGCCGGCCACATGACCATGGAGGCGTCTTCAGCGGTTTAACCCACTGCGCCACCCGCTGGCCATATATATATATATAATATATTGCTCCTTTTTTTTGAAGTCATGATTGACTCCATTGCTGGCAATGGATGTTCCAAAAATAAGATAAAACCATATCAACAAACCCCATCTCCAGAACAAGTGCTTATTGATATCTTATCATCTGGAATGTGGCTTGTTTCACCCCTTAATTTGTTGGAATGGTACTGATGAAAATACTTCACCATCTTTTCTGCAATTGTAAGCAAAAAAGCAATACCTAATAAGCCTGTTGATCTTAAGTCACCTAGTAGCTTGACTCATCTGTAGTTTTCATGCTGCCTTTGCTGCACTGAACTTTTAAAATGAGGGTCTCTGGTTTTTTATATAGTTCTTGTAGAGTGTACAGAAAACATCTGACAAACGCATCTCTGTCACTCCATCACATGAACGGATACAACTCCTGTCTTAGTCTGTTCTTTTTGTTTGCTGATTTGTCACTGGAATCACTGTATGTAAATATTAGACTTTGTAAAATGTACTGTAATTTATTTTAATGTTTTTCAATAAAAGTGATTTTTTAAAAATAAGCTTTATTTCTTAAGAATTGAAGGAAGGAATGGAAAAATAGGTTTAACTTTAGTGGCTATTTATTGCTCAGATCATGTAAGGTTGTGCTAGTGCAGTGTTTCCCAAACGTTTTTTAACCTGCGGCTCCCCTGGCTGGTTTCCACGGCTCCCCTGGGAGCTGTGCCTCCTAGTTTGGGAACCACTTTGCTAGTGGGAAGAGCCCCAATAATTCTTTGCTGGGCTAACAGCACAACCCTATCCAACTTACACCACCGGTGTAACCAGCGGTGCAGTGAGAATGGGAGGCCCAAGAACAGAAAGGGGATTCAAATCCCCTTCAAAGGGGATTTAAATCTCCCCTCTCATCCAAAGCCTCCCGCCCTGCCCTCCCCCGCTGGTTACACCGGTGGTGTAAATTGGATAGGATTGCACTGTAACAATGGGCTGCATATGTTCAGATAATTGGCTTTTTTGTCTCTTAGTTATACCACCACACATACTGGGTTTTTGGCCATCTGCAGGGTAGCACTGAGAAGGACCATGTTCCCCTTTGGGAAATCTAGTGCTTCTGCCCACCCTGAGATCACATCAGAACTACATGTATAGTCATGCCTGGCCTGTACATATGGGGTAGATTTCCACTGCTACCAGAAAACGTAGGATTAGGGTCACATTTCCACCCCCTTCACCCAGCTGTATATCGACTGACAGCCCTCACACTGAGTTACCTGAGGAGGGAGAAGGATGGGGAGCATCTTGACTGACGTCCTAGCATAACTTCTCTCCCTCTCTCATCCACACATCCCCAAAGGGGGGGGGGTCACAAACACACTAAAGCTTTCTCTGGATTAGTATGCAAGAGAGAGCAAGGCCTTAGAGATAGGTCAGTTGCTCTATGGGTTAAAGCACCAGGCAAATCAAAGGATAAGATGTATTGGGGGTTAAAATGGAACAAGGAGAAAACAAATTCATTCAAATAAAGTAAAAACAGTCTGACTTACCTGACTTAAAGCATCCACTTAGAATTTAGCATCCTCCTAACACCCCTGAAAAATATATTTCTAGGACTCCCAATTTACATCTGAAAGAGGAGGGATATCTGTGATAAATGACCCAGAGCTCTGGTCAGAATGGAGAATATGACGGGTTGCTTCCTAGGTCAGCCTTGGTATACGCAGAGAGCCATCATTTTAGGAGGGAAATGTTTTCTCAGGACAAGAGTGCTTGTTCATGACAGGTGCAAACTGAAAGTAGCAGACACACAAGCATGTTCGGGGGGGGGGGAGGACATGACCTTTTTTGAATAAATTAGGAAATGTGTCAATGCAATATTTTGGGAACTTTGAATAGAATTGAGCTCCTACATTGACTCAAGTTTCAGTTCTCTCACTTTGGTTGCATCAGACCTGCTGGTGTTAGTAATGTTTTCTCTACTTCCTTTTCTCGGCACAAGACTCAAAGTGACATCTACTGACTCATATGTAAGCACTTTCTCAAAGATGTTATTTTTGTTTTGCAGTTTCTGGTGCTGATCTTTAAAGCTCTTCATGGCTTGGGACTGGAGTGCCTGAGGAAGTGCCTTCTTCTCCCATATGAAACTGCTTGTCCCCTACGGTCGTGTGTGTGTGTGGGGCTCCTCCAGGAGCTGCTTGTCCTCCTGAGGCACAACAGGGAAGGACTTCCTTGTGGTGGTGCTGATTCTTACACTTGAGTTGAGATCTATGCCCTCCCTCCCTATTGGCCTCCTAGCAGGGGTTAAACACTTTAGGTTAACTTTCATTTAGGTTAGCCTTCCCACCTGAGTGTCTGTTACTCTTCCTCTTCTTCTGTTTGATTGATAATCTGCTCTTGGTTGTTTTATGTGGTTTAAAATGCTGTATTTTATACTTCATGTGTTGTATTTTAATGTTTTTTTCTAATATATTGTAATTTGTATTTATGTTATTTTAATTTATGATTGCAAGTCACCTGGGTGCTCTGTTTTCAGGGAAAAGGGCAAGATATACATATTCTAAATACCGGTAAATAAATTCCAAATACATGCATGCAAATACACAGGGGACTCTTGGCAAAATGTATTTTGATTATGATTGAGCCCTTCTCCTTTCAATGATCTAGCGTTAATAGAGATGTCAGGAAGTGCTGGTGTACAGAAGTGGAGTCAGGTCTTTTCCTCCTTGCTGTAGAGCAGTGATTCCCAAACTGGGAGTGCCACGGAATCCTCTCGGAAAATAGTGCAATGCCCATTGGCAGGCATCAACATAATGAAATTGGCCACAGCCAATGGTCAAGGGAGCCGCAGGTCAAAAAGGTTTGGGAACCACTGCTGTAGAGCCTTGCTGAATTAGGCCAAGGGCCCATCTAGTCCAGCTTCCTGTATCTCACAGTGGCTCACCAGATGCCTCTGGGAGCACTCAAGACAACATACCTGTATCCTGTTGCCACTCCCTAGAAAAGCCATTTCAGACACTTACTTATACAAGTTCTCGTTTGCATGGTGGTGAAGCATGAATGTGGCTATATAGCATTATAATGCAACACAAGGTGCAAGTGCAGGTGATTCCAGCTTCCTTTGCAAAAGGGGGTAAAAGATTGCACAAATGTAGCCCACATCATACATTATGTTGAGTGCATAGTGGGACATGCAAGTATTCACCACATGAATGGGAAGCCTGTTCAGGTCAGAATCCAACAGCATTAAAATGGCACACAGGCTGAACGTTGGGAGTTACTACAGCGTTTTGCAACTCCTAACATCTCTGTGAAGACATACTCTATAGCACACAGTACTCTCTAGCACACAGTACTTCCTGTTCCAGTTATGTAACATTAGTGTGCCCAGTGGATTGAACTACCTATAGCAAATGTAGCATAACTGCTACATATTAAGAAGCCAATTATTACCAACCACAGAGATTGGATGGCTTTTAAAACGAAAGACAAATGATTAAAGAGCTAATTGCACTCAGAAAAATCACGATTTTTTTTGTTACATCACTGACTCATACGAATTCAGAATTAGCTTGGAAGTAAATCTTTGTTTCCAGCCCATATCTACTAGGAAACATCTCAGTTTACAGTCTCTTTATAATTAACTACTGGTTGTAGCATTTTGCTTTGAAGACTATACTTGGAGTGGGAAGACCCTGTACTGTATTCCTTGGTCCTGATATACTATTATATACCTAATGATTTAAGCCTTCACTAATTAAATCTCTATGTACTGCTTAGTCAGTTTCTGGGTGTATAAGTCCTAATGATGGCTGAAAAGAGAGCATTACATTTGTATGGGCTGGATATTATTTTCTATGAACAGTAGCAGTATTTTCAGGTCAATCCTACAATAAGCACAGGTCTTCTTGGGAACTAGTGTGGCACAGTGGTTAAAGAAAATGTGAACCTTGGATGAGAAGCACCTGAGTTCAGATGTGAGTGGGGATCTCAGATCCCCACTCAGTCTTGATGCTCACTGGATGATCTTAATCTACTTAAGACACCACACAGAGTTGATGTGAGGATAATATGGGGAGAGAGGAGAATCATGTATGTTGCCCTAAGCTCCTTGGAGGAAAAGTGGGGTACAAATGAAAGGTAGTTATTGTTCTGCTTTCTGCTTGTTTGTTTGTGCTTGAGGCACATTAAAGCCATCTGGAAAAACATTACAGGATCACTTGGAGATGAAGTGCCCACTGCAATTGTTTGGAGGCCTAAGCCCAACTTGCCTAATGATTATCACAGGATACAAGGGGCAGCTTATCTGCAAACGCTCAGCAGCACTGCCATGTCTGAGGAAAACAGCACATTCGTTGTCCATCCCATTTCATGAAGTGTGTTGAGCATAACAAGGTGAAATTCAATGGCCCATTAGTTCTGTCCGCTTTCCAATAACCAGCTCCTGTGCAAGTGTGTTGCTTGAATCATGAATAGCTACGAAGGGTGAAGGTATCTGTGTTAGGTGTTGGCACACAGTCTGTTTTTGCATCTCCTATCTAGGTAATCATCCAGTCTCACCCCACAGTTTCTGTCTACGTGCTGCTGTTCCCTATAATTATAGCGATATTGGGTTCACACTGAAATATTACCTCATGAAGAGGCCCCTCATTGGCTGTGCAGGAGTACACATGCATGCCATAGGGAGGGCTGCCAAAGATAGCAGCCCTATGGTGAATTTTTGACCTTCGCTCGTCAGTGGAAATTAGTAGTGTATAGAGTGGATTGCTGGGTAATTTGCTTCATGTGGAGAAGCTCTCAGCAGAGCACAAATTATGGGAGGGGGCAAAGAAACCTAGCGTTTAGCTTTTGTGAGGGCCTGCTTAATTACTGGTTTAAAACAGTTACAGGGGGACATTATTTAGTTAAAACTGAGGGGTGTCGGGTTTGTGTTTGTGCATTTCATTAATCCCCCCCCCCCCTCTTTTCTTTCTACCATAATAATTCAAGCGTTGTCTCCAGGCTCTGCCAACAGGAACATCCACTGGTGATTATTATAAAAGTCTTCCAATCTAAAGTTTTCTGTGTGTACAGCTATGGAAAAGCACTCTCCCTGTGAGGTTGCCATTTTCAGCAACACACTTCCGGTCAATCTAACATGTGCTTCAGCTGTTACATAACAGTTGTGAAATTCTCAGTTCTTGCAATCCAACTGTCTGAACTGGTAGACTAATGTTTTAGCTCAGCACTCTCCTCCCCTCCACATTTCCTCTTCCTCTCTGTCCCACTCTTCCATTTCTGATTCAGGGTAGAAGGAGGAAGAGGAACCATGGAGGCAAGTAGGTGGACAGAGATGGGTCCAATCTGCTGCCTGATGTGACCAGTTAGCCTCATTGATGGGCCAGTGCTGCCTGTAATGCAGATCACAGATATGCTAGAAATACAGGAAATGTGTTTCTCATTTGCATGCTGCTAGACAACTGCAATCTCAGAAAGAGGGTCTTTTAATGACTTCTGCCAACAGGATTCTATTCTATACTTTCCACTCACAATAAACCATCTTCAGATGAGCCCTCCAAACATTCAGTGAAGAACACAGTGAAGAACAGTGAAGAAACTCTCGCCATTGTGAAAATTGCCCATTGACACCCACTCTCTGTTTCCTAGTCTTCAACCAGTTAATAATCCATAGGAGGACCTGTCCCCTTATTCCCTGACTATGGGTTTTTTTCAGGAGCCTTTGATGAGGGACCGTGTCAAATGCTTTTTGAAAATCCAGATATATAATATCCACGGGTTCACTCGCATCCACATGCCTGTTGACTTTTTCAAAAAATTCTAAAAGGTTGCGTCCAGTTCTGGTCGCCACATCTCAAAAAGGATATAGTGGAACTGGAAAAGGTGCAGAAGAGAGCGACCAAAATGATTAGTGGGCTGAGCCATCTCCCTTATGAGGAAAAGCTACAGAATTTGGGGCTCTTCAGTCTAGAAAAAAGGTGCCTGAGGGGGGACATGATTGAGACGTATAAAATTATGCATGGGCTGGGAGAGGGTGGATAGAGAGAAGTTCTTTTCCCTCTCACACAACACTAGAACTAGGGGACATCCACTCAAATTGAATGGAGGGAGTATTAAAACAGACAAAAGAAAATATTTCTTTACCCAGCGTGTAATTGGTTTGTGGAACTCCTTGCCACAGGAGGTGGTGATGGCACCTGGCATGGATGCCTTTAAAAGGAGTTTGGATAGATTCATGGAGGAAAAGTCCATCACAGGTTACAAAGCATAAGCAACCTCCTGGCTTAGAAGTAGGTTTTCTCTGTGCCAGGTGCAAGGGAGTGAAAGAAGGAAACAGGTATCTTGTTGTCTGTATCCTCTCTGAGGTACCTGGTGGGGCCACTGTGAGATACAGGAAGTTGGACTAGATGGGCCTTTGGCCTGATCCAGCAGGGCTCTTCTTATGTTCTTGGGGGGGGGGAGGTACAGTGGTGAGCCAATGTGTTGGATTAGACATGGCAAGGCCCAGTTTCAAATCTCCACATAGCCTTGAAGCTCTTGGGCTGTCTTTCAGCTTAACTTACCTTACAGAGTTGTGAGGATAAAATGAAGGTAAGAAGGGAACCTTCTATATCAGCCTGAGCTTCTTGGAGAAAGAATTAGATAGAAATGTAACTAAAAAATAATTTCTTCATTTTGAATGGAACGTCAGTCAGTGGTCAACCCTAGAATTTAGATGGCTATTTTGCACTTAACATATTAATTATTTAAATTCATTTGATTTTAAGTAATTTTAAACATGTCAGAGACCTTATATTTTGATTTCTGCTGCATCATAGTGATTTACAATGCCTCTACCCCTCCCATGGCACCCTTGGGTCCCCTCACCGTCAAATTTCTGGCTACAAGCTTCAGATATCAGATTGGTAGTGTTTATTAGACTATTGAACTGGGGGAGCTTTAGCACAGGTATATTGTAAAGCCTGAGATGTAGTATGAAAATCTGCTCTTAGGCTGTATCATGAGTCTGCAAAACATGTCGCTCAGTCAGAACCAAACCTTCCATACCATAGTAAATATAACATTCATGGATTCACAAAGTACAATACAGTAGTTGCCAGAGGTATGGTGTGGCACAAATGGAATGATTCTGATTGGGTGCTTGGGAGAAGTGGCTATTATTGACTTCTTAAGAGAAGGTGTTTCCCAAATTGAGGATGCAATAGGTACACTGCCCTAAAAGAGCCAACACCCTTAAGATACATGAGTAAACAAAACACAGGGCATCCACAAACGTGCTAGCAAATATGTACCCTGATTAAGTAAACATTTAAATGAGCTGATAAGGAGATTGCATGAAAGGAAAAAAAACTTTTTAAATATGAAGTTGGGGAAAATCACATTTTATAAATATAATAATTTTTAAAAAATTCAATATTCTGGAAAAAAAATATGTTAGCCACAGTGCAGCAGAATTAGGTGTGGTTAAGAAATTAATGATATGTGCTAATACAGTGATTCTCAAACATTTTAGCACCGGGACCCATTTTTTAAAATGACACACTATTGGGACCCACCTAGCTTTACGAGACACTCAAACATTTATCTCTCTATATTTACACAAGCTTGCAAACTCCAGGAGCTCAGCTGTTTGCAGGGTAATTAGCAGCTATCTTCAACAATTAGCAGCTATCTGATTCACGAAAACCGGAAATGGCCATTTTTTGCCAAAATGAAGATCGGGAAGGCCTGCGCGACCCTCTGCAGGCCTCCCCGATCTTCATTTCAGCACTAAATGGCTATTTTCGGCCATTTCCGGTTTTCCGGAAATGGCCATTTAGCGCTGAAATGAAGATCGGGGAGGCCTGCAGAGGGTTGCGCAGGCCTCCCCGAAGCCTGCTGAAGCCCCCTGAACCCCAGGTAAGTTAAAACGTTTTTTAAGTTTTAAAACCCTATTTTTAGCTCCATAGGATGCATGCGTCCTATGGTGCGATGCGTCCTATGGAGCGAAAAATGCGGTACATTTTACTCTAGATTTGTTTCAAACACAAGTTTTGTCCCCAAAGGGGACATTGCTGGTCACAGTCTGATCTGCTTACCCATTCGAAAGTAATCTTTTTTACATTTCCAGACTCTTATCAAGTTCAATGCCATTGCACAACTGATCGAACAGCCCTAGAGCCATTCGCTAGCTTAACAGTGCAATCCTATCCAATTTACGCCACCAGTGTAACCCAGCAGTGCAGTGAGAACGGGAGGCCCCAGCATGAAAAGGGGATTCAAATCCTCTTCAAATGGGATTTGAATCCCCTTTCCATTCTGGGGCCTCCTGTTCTCGCTGCACCGCTGAGTTATACCGGTGGCGTAAATTGGATAGGATTGCGCTGTATAGGTGGCAATCCAATGCACTCTTCCCTGGGAGTAAGTCCTATTGAAAGCAATGGGATTTGCTTCCAAGTAGACATGCCTAGGATTGCACTGTAAGAGAGACATTAGATTAAGACAGACTATGTGGGAAGTAATTCCCTTGAGAAAAAGGGTTGTGCTGAAACATGTTGGGAATTAAAGACACTATTCACTATACACAGCTGGTGCTTTTGCTGTTTTAGGCATGAGCTGAATGGTGCCAAAGATTGTGCTGGATTGTAGCCAATATATTTGGATTATTTTCATTGAATAATCTACAATTATGTATTAATCAAGGCAATAGCACAAGTGATCGTGTATATGCTTCTAGGAGAGTAAATCAGGGGAGTTAGAGCACTTCCACCCACTAAGTAGTAAGATTACTGCTGGTAGTAAGCAACTAATGACAATTATAGGCTGAGGACCTTATTTCTAAGAGCGAATACCAGAGATGCCACAACGCCAGTGGTTTTTGGTAATAACTTACACATGATACTATCCCATTAACTCTGTTGGTACAAGCTTATACTATAAACATTCTTCCAATCGCATCAGTTTTGATAACTGCTAGAAGTAGGTGGCCTTAGGCAAGCTGCTCGCTAATGGCATATTTCCAGCTATTTTATTTATTTTTATTTTCCACATTTTTATACCGCCCTTCCTCCAAGGAGCTCAGAGTGATGTACATATTTCCTCCCCTCCTTTTTTTTTGTCCTCACAACAACCCTGTGCAGAAGCGTCGCTCCGGTAGGGGCGGGGCTGTAAGTATCGCTGCGGTCATAGTCTCTTTACCGAGCGAGGAGGAGGCAGCCCCGCCCCCTCACTGTCCGAGCCAGTCCCCTACGGAGAAAGCAGCAGGCAAGAGACCCTGCCTGCTGCTTTCTCCGTAGGGGACTGGCTCGGACAGTGAGGGGGCGGGGCTGCCTCCTCCTCGCTCGGTAAAGAGACTATGACCGCAGCGATACTTACAGCCCCGCCCCTACCGGAGCGACGCCTCTGACCCTGTGAGGTAGGTGGGGCTGTAGTGACTGGCCCAAGGTCACCCAGGAAGCTTTGTGGCTGAGCAAGGATTTGAACCTGGATCTTCCAGGTCTAAGTCCGACTCCCAAACCACTACACCATCCTGGCTCTCAGTTATTTAACTCCTGTCAGAAAACGGCTGGTCACATAAAATGAGAAGTGGCACTGGCAATAAGCTGCAGCATGGAGGAAAGTATAAAGACATTTGTGGGAGATGCTGAAGAATATATGGATGAAGATGACATAACTGGCTGAACAAAATACCTGAAACAAGACTGAAAGGGCAATCCTATTAATGTCTTCTCAGAAGTAAGCCCCATTGAGTTTAATGGGACTTGGAGCCCAATCCTATGCATATCTACTGTACTTAGAAGTAAATCCTTTTATAGTTAATGGGGCTTACTCTCAAGTAAGTGTGGATAGGACTGCAGCCTTAGTCCCTGGTAAGTTGTAAAGCATTGCATCTTAAGATGGGGTAAGCAAATTAAATGTTTGGAAGTGATTTGGTCTATGTTACAAACTTTTGTGTGTGTCCGCATCACGCAACACCTTGAATATTTAAAATAATTATTCTTATGAACCCTTTGACAAGTGGCAGGTATACTGGTAATATCCCATACGATCTGTCATATTTAAAGGCAGTGGCGTCACGGCAGGGGGGGCGGAGCTCTAAGTTCCTCTGCGATCGGAGCCTCCGTTACACGGAGGAACGAAGCGGCCCCGCCCCCTCACCTTCGGAACCATTCAAGGTGGTGAAAACAACGCACAGGAGACTCCCTGCGCGTTGCTTTCGCTGCCCTGACAGGCTCCGAAGGTGAGGGGGCGGGGGCCGCTTCGTTCCTCCGTGTAACGGAGGCTCCAATCACAGAAGAACTTCCCCCCCCCTGCCGTGACACCACTGTTTAAAGGGAAGACAGTGATTTATATTTATATTTTTAGAATGCTTTGGGGACCTTTTGGCAGAACGCAGCATTCAGTATAACATCAGGATATCAAACAAATTAGTTTACAAATTAAAACAAATAATATCAGAGCAGCCAAAACCCTAACCAGCAGCAAAAACAACAAACCAAGGGAAAGACAACTATTTAATAATCAACACAACTTTTTTTTAAAAGGACTATTTTTGCTCCTGGAGGCTCCAGGCTGGAGCAAACTAGATTGCAAGTTGGACTGGAGCAGGGAAAACAGATTAACCTCCATCTCACTTTTTTCTTCCCGATCTCTGACTCCTGGCTCAATCTTTGACCATGGCCAAAAGAGAGAAGGGAAAACCTCGGAGATTGTCAGTTTGTTTACTTTCCATGTTCGTTCAGTGTTGTAAAAACAAGAACATGGGCTAGAACATCCTATTTAAAAGCCTTGACAGTTATAGATGTAAAAAATGAAAACAAAACTGCGTAAGTGTGAGAATATTGCTTGTGGCTGTACTTCTTTCATTATGTACATTACCATTGTTACCAAAGAAAGACAGAAAAAAGGGAATTCAGAAATACTATTAGAAATAGTTTAGCAATGTATGGTTGCGAGAGTTGGACCATAAGGAAGGCTGAGCGCCGAAGAATAGATGCTTTTGAACTGTGGTGCTGGAGAAGACTCCTGAGAGTCCCTTGGACTGCTAGGAGATCAAATCAGTCAATTCTAAATGAAATCAAGCCTGACTGTTCCCTGGAAGGACAGGGACTAAGGCTGAAACTCAAATATTTTGGCCACCTAATGCGAAGAGAGGACTCTCTGGAGAAGACTCTGATGCTGGGAAAGATTGAAGGCAAAAGGAGAAGGGGAAGGCCAAGGATGAGATGGTTAGACAGCATCACCGATGCAACAAACATGAAAATGAGCGAACTCAGGAAGATAGTGGAGGACAGGAAGGCCTGGCGGGATATGGTTCATGGGATCACGAAGGGTCGGACACGACGTAACGACTGAACAACAACAACAACAATTAGAAATAGTATAATAATGCATGATATGTAGCATTCATCAATTCATTCATATAGGACTTTTCTTTCTAATTGCTGAAAGCATTTCACAACTCAGCAATGCTTACCAAAGCCATGTACAGACAGGCTTTCTTACCCTAGTGTATATCACATGGAGTTGCAAAGATTGAGAAACAACCTACTGTAAATCTTGCCTAAGGCGCCCAGTGAGTTCATGGCTGATTTGAACTCGAGGACATCTAGTCCATCCCTCAGCACCTTCTTCTTCTTCTTCTTCTTCTTCTTCTTCTTCATAATAATAATAATAATAATAATAATAATAACAGTATTTATATACCACTTTTCAACAAAAAGTTAATATTAATATAATATAATTATTATATTAATAATAATAATAGCAGTATTTATATACCGCTTTTCATGGCTTCCTGTCCCAAAAGGGCTCACAACCTAAAAAAGATGCAGAACACCACCAGCAAACAGTCACCAGAAAGAGACCGTGCTGGGGTGAAAGGGGGGCAGTTACTCTCCCCCTGCTAAATATAAGAGGAGCACCAATTGAAAAAGTGCCTCTTGCCCAGTTAGCAGGGGTATCATTACACTTATCATTGCCCAGTTAGCAGGAGTATCATTGTACATTGCACTTATCATTGCACTACACCCCCTCACTTAAACAACATGGAGTTAAACAACGTTCAACTCCCACATGGGCTTAGATTAGAAAGTAACCTTGTTGTTACAGGTTGTATGGGTAAATTAGCCATGTATTAGAAGTACAAATAGGCAAAGGATGAGATGGTTAGACAGCATCACCGATGCAACGAACATGAAAATGAGCGAACTCAGGAAGATAGTGGAGGATAGGAAGGCCTGGCGGGATATGGTTCATGG
This sequence comes from Plestiodon gilberti rubricaudatus, assembly GCA_026170595.1. Taxonomy (NCBI): domain Eukaryota; kingdom Metazoa; phylum Chordata; class Lepidosauria; order Squamata; family Scincidae; genus Plestiodon; species Plestiodon gilberti. The sequence goes on from JANXHW010000001.1 coordinate 38,938,601, forward strand.
GATCACGAAGGGTCGGTCACGACTTAACGACTGAACAACAACAACAACAACAACAACAAAGAAATACAAAATACAGAGAACTCATGGGTAGGGCTGCCTTGCCTGTGTGTAAATACTTAAGACACTATGATGACCTTGAGAAGAAAAACAAGAGGAGGGGACAAGGGAATCAGGAGGAGGAAGGCCTTCAACATAGCCCATGTGAGATGAGTATTTATTCCATTTTGGTGGGGAGCAAAAGAAGCCCTATAAGTTTTCTCCCCTTAACATATTTACTCCTGATAAACGGCAAGGTGACATTTGCTTTAAAAATTCCATCTGTGTGAGGAAGTGTTTGTGGTCTGTGTGTTAGAATTGCAAAACTTGCAGAAAACAGAAAATTGTTATGTTGCAATCGTCCACTAACTAAGCTACTTCAAGCTCAACAACTTCATGTAATCTGTGTACAGATACCCTCTTTGGTATTTGCTAGTTCACTGTCAGGAACCGAGAATATATACCATTTTGCAAGACAGGCAATATGTCAGGGTTCCTCAAATTTGTCTTGCAAAACACATCAGAAAGGTTATCTCATGCACATGTCTCAGTTCTTTTTTCAGGTCAGGGCCAACACCAGTGCGACACAGAGACCCAAGATTGGATCTCTAAACAAAATTTTCACGTTACAGATGCTGCAGGGGGCTTCAATTTTTATCAAACTAGTGGAATTGGGGAAGCTGCCATACCCCTAATCAAAATCCACCCTGAAGTTGCTACTAGGGACCCTGAATTGATACAGGGACCTCTATTTTTCCACTGTGGAACTAATAGCTTTGGGGACAGTGATTTTGATTACAAAAATCCAGTGATGTAGACTTGAGTCTATTGACTCGGACTCCAGTTGGACTCAAGTAGCGATAATGACTCGACTCGGACTTGACTCGGCGATTGTAAAAGACTCAAAAGACTCAACTCGAGACTCAAAGCCTTTTACGACAAGTTGAATTTTATTCAGATTTAAACCTGTTTCCCCCATTAAATAGATAGGGACTTGCAACTCGCAACCTAAGACTCGGGACTTGGGGGCAAAGGCTTAGAACTTGACTTGAGACTTGGACCCAGAGACTTGAGACTTGACTCAAGACTTGGAGTCAAAGACTTGATCCATATCCCTTCAAAAATCAGAAAAGCAGGGGGAGATAACAGCTAAAACACCAACCTCCAATCAAAATCAGAACCCCCTGAGGCTGTTTTTAAAACAACAACAAAAAAATGTGGGTTGAGATAAAGCTGCCTTATCTCAATGCTGTGAGATCATTGATCCATCTATTGCAATGTTATTAACGCTGACTGACAGACGTTTTCTATGGGTCTTTCCTAGTCCTACCTAGAGGTGTCACAGCTTGAAGCTGTGACTGTATGTATGCAAAACAGGTATTCTACCTCTGTGCTACAGGCCCTCCTGTAGTAGTTTCCCATAACATCTGCATCATGACTACAGAAACTATCTCTGTAGCTATCTTCTTCTAAAAGGGAAAACTACCGTAATATCAAGGTATTTTAATGGGAGGAGAGCCTCTTCATTTTATTTTATTTTTTTAAAAAACCTACTGTGACCCAGAATTGTTCTTATTTTCCATTTTTGACTGACTCTTAGAAGGAAAGTGAGGCCAGCGGGTGGCGCAGTGGGTTAAACCACTGAACCATGAGCTGTTGATCAAAAGGTCGGCAGTTCAAATCCGCGACGCGGTGAGCTCTCGTTGCTTGGCCAGCTCCTGCCAACCTAGCAGTTCCAAAGCATGTTAATGCAAGTAGATAAATAGGTACCGCTTGCGGGAAGGTAAACAGCGCTCTGTGTTGCAGCTGCATGCTACGCGCTGCGGCAAGGAGAGTCATGCCGGCCACATGACCACGGAGGCGTCTTCGGACAACGCTGGCTCTTCGGCTTTGAAATGGGGATGAGCACCACACCCTAGAGTCGGACACGACTGGACTTAATTGTCAGGGGTCACCTTTACCTTTACCTAGAAGGAAAGTACTAGACTCCTTCACACTGTATGATCTTAATACTCAGTCTAGCAAGCTGCACCCTCCCAATAGATCAAACTATTATCACACCCTGTGAAGTCTGGGAATCAAGTCAGAAAGAAAAATTCTCACTAGAGAATTAAGTTTGTTTCCTTATAGTTTTTGGAAAGGACACTTAGAAGCATTTTTACTGCTTTAAAAGCACCTGTGAATGAGCACATCTGGTGCTATCTGGCAGGACATTCTGCTTCAGATCTTAAAGTGACAATTCTTCAACCGAAAAACTTCAAAGAGAGATTAGACCAAGAAAGAGTTCATTAGAATTTATAATGACTTAATACTGGCACAGGAGGTCTTAATCAAGATGGGGTGGGTGGGTTTAAATATCACACTACAGAGCTAATTCACTTAGGCTGCAATCCTATACACACCTCCCTGGGAGTGAGCCCCGCTAAACACAATGGGACTTACTTCTGAGGAGACATGCATAGCATTGCACTGTTGGACTTGCTCTGAGGTTATATCACCAATTGTGAATTGTCACTGTTGAAGATCACCCTTTCCTCTTGAAACAGACTTTGCTCTCCTTTCATTTTTTCAAACAAATTCTACACCCATTGCCTGTGGAAGATTTCACTTCATGCATCTGATGAAGTGGATTGTAGTCCACAAACGCTTGCGCTGAAATAAATGTGCTTGTTTTGAAGGTGACACAAGACTCTTATTTTTCCTCTCGGAACGCTACTGCAAACCACAGCATTCAGACAGCCGCAGGACGTTGTCTGCTTGATTTATTTTAACCAATGGCAATTTAAAAAAAACTACAGTCACTGTTTCCTGACACGTTACCAGAGAAGCCATGAGACGGAGCTACAACAGCATGTTTTGTAGTATTTTAGTCAGCCAGTTACTCAAGCTGATAATGAAGAAGAATATGTGCAGATTTAATACTACTGTACTGTCAAGGGGTCACTTGCAATGTTTATTATTGCAAGTTATACATTGCAATACATTATTGTTTATGTACGGTTATGTATTGTTTAAACTTATTTTATGTATTATTTTAAATTATGTATTTTAATTTCTGTTGTTATCTGCCTTGGGCATTTGCCTTCGGCATAGGAAAAGGCAGGGGTATAATTTTTTTAAATAAATAAATGTTGCAAAAGCTTTGGGAAGACTCTGAAAAGTGTTCTGTTGGTTAGTTAATTCCGGTGACAGTGTCTTCAGTTCAGTTTTCTCTCTTGATAAACAATCTCAAAACCGTTCCTTAACTGGCAGCCTGTTCTTTTTGTCTGATTGAAGTTTAATATCAAAATTACAGTATTTCCTGTCCTCATTAGAAAGTGGGAATAAATGGCTGCTGGCCATAATTTAATTTCTAAAAAATGCACAGTGTTTATTGATGAGATTAGCACAAATACACTGAAACAAATACAAAACAAAGCAAAGGGGCAGTAAAATTCCCCCAATGCACATCACCAATCTTTACTGCTACGAGTTTATAAAATATAATTTCAGTGTCTGGACCCTGGAGACCTAGGCTCTGTGCACCATAAGAAAATACCAGAAACACAATTCATTTAAGTAAAACAGTTGGTTAGATACACTATTGATTTTACCTCATAAAGCGAAACCTTAGAACCCCAGCCTTCCATAAGCACAAATGATGATTGAACTAAAAATGATCTAAAACTTTCATGGCAGGCTACAAAGATTGGGTTAGCACAGGATTAAAAGCCATGTAAAAACTATAAAAATAGGTATATTTGAGTTAAAAACAAGTTAAAAACAATATTAAAAAGTTTAAAAAGTTAAAAACAAGTTAAAAACAGAATTAAAAGTCACTACATTTCGTTCAAAATCCATGAACCTCTTCAGGTGACAAGAGCAACCCAAGCAGCTTGGGTTGCTCTTGTCACCTGAAGAGGTTCATAGATTTTAAACGAAACGTAGTGACTTTTAATTCTGTTTTTAACTTGTTTTTAACTCAAATATATTTATATACAGTAGTTTTTACATGGCTTTTAATCCCGTGCTAACCCGATAATTGAACTATTACAAAGAAATACAATGTTTTCGATACCAGTCATAGCACACTTGATAGCCAGAAACAGCATTTTTAAATTGTATTACATTTAATTGGTGGTTGTGTATTTTTCTCTTGCAGTGTGGAAATGCACATACCTCCCCCCCCCTTTCTGAAAGCCTCTTGCTTTCAGATGCCTAAACAAAAGGCATCTTTTGTTTAAGGCATGTGGGGCGGAGCATCATGTGGCCTCGGTTATTGCACTACTGTTAGTACAGTGCTACTAATAAAATGCAGGGTTTTTTTCTATTGCCTGAAAGCACCGAACCATGGGAGACAGCTGAAAGAACCATTCATCCTTGTTTGAACCTTGAAAGACAGTGCTCAGTCAGTGTGCTAACTCCAGTTCTTCAGTTTCTCTATGCAACTGTGTTTTGTAATGAACTTAGGGTCAAAGGTGAAATGTCTAGCAAGACTGAAAATCCTGTGCTGATTTTGTGTGTTCCACTGTACAGCATTTGTGTCCATTCATTCTCTTTTGTAAGGGTTGTGTTGTTTGGCTGATGAAATACAAACAGATACAGATTATTACTATGAGATGATGGTGTGGAAATACAGGATATTCGAGGCAATGAGTCCTTGACTATGACTGGTGTGACTTGCCTATGAAGAAAGCTAACACATTTGGAGCCTTTAAGTTTAGAAAGAAGGCAACTAATGGAGGACATGAAACATGATAGAGATTCAATAAAATTATGTGTGGTGCGGAGAAAGTGGGTTTTTCTTCCTCTCCCATAACACTAGAGCCTGGGGTCACCCAACAAAATGGATTGGCAAGAGATTCAGGACAGACAAGAGAAAAGACTTCTTCACACAATGTATATAATTGAGAGCACAGTCCTGTCTAGAATGCAGTGGAGGCTCACCTATGGTGGCCATTGCATCCTAGACAGGATTAGACCGCGCCGGTGGAGCTGGAGCACTCCTCGGGAGAAAGGGACATTTATCCCTTTCTCCCAGGTAGAGCCCCAGCAGGCCCATTGGGTTTCCTCGGATGTGCGCCGGCAAAATGGCCAGCACAAATCTAAGAAGTCGGTGTAAGGCTGGCCAAGCCCAGGACAGGGAATAGGATTCTAAGCAGCATGCTGCCGATTATTCCTCCTCTGTCCCTGGCCTGGCTGGCCAATTGCTCCCTCCCCACCCCAGTCTGCCCTCCTCATGCCCCTGCCCTGACTATCGCAGGACTTACCTGCGTCTGCTGGTGCTGGCTGCGGCCCTGGGCAGAGTGAGTGGCGTCGCCTCTGTCGGCGCTGCTCAGGGCCCATGAGAGGGGGGTAAAGGGGGTAAATTGTACCCGGGCCCAGGGTCAAAAAGGGGGCCCAGGAGCCAAAGGAGGGGCCCCAGACATTTCCTGGGATCTCACCTGGCCTCATGGAGAGTGAAAGACAGAGGCCAAGCCAACTGGGAGGCCAGGTCTACCAGGCAGGTAGACCTAGGAACAGCATTAGGAAGCCTGATAGACCTGGATTCCGGAGACTTTTCCGGCCTTTGCTGTCTTCCCCCCACCCTGTTTTGCCCCCTTCCCCTCTGAGAAGGGGCCCAAATGAAACTTTGTATCCCCTGATAAAATTCGTCTCAGAGGCCCTGGCACTGCTTACTCGCCAGGTGTCAAAAACATGCCTTATATGGAATGTTTACGACACCTGGTGCCAGCGGATTGCACTGTAATTCATTGCCATGTACTGTATTTCACTGGATTGCGCTGTATTTCACTGCCATAAGATGTTGTGATGACCACTAGCCTAGATGGCATTGAAAGGGGATTAGACAAATTCATGGAAGACAGGTCTGCCAGTGGCTATACACAACCTCCAGGTTCAGAGGCAATATGTCTCTCTGAATGCTATTTGCGGGGAAGCGACAGCAGGAGAAAAATTATTACCTATACAGTATATCCCATTTCTGCGCCTCCCAGCAGCATCTGGTTGGCTACTGTGTAGGAAACAGAATGCTGGACTAGAGGGACCTTTGGCCTGATCCAGCTGGATTCTTCTTATAACAAAAGCTATTTGGCTCAGTAGTGGAGAAGAGCAATTGCTCAGCCCCAGAGTACATAGCTTGCATGCAAAAGGTCCCAGCTTCAATCCCTGGCACCTCTGGTAAACCGAGAGTGGGACTAGGAGAACCATCACCTGTCAGAGTAGTAAATATTAAACTAACAGCCGAAGCCTATCTGGGACTTAATCTGAGGGACCTTGTAGTCTGTCAGCATAAGTCCCAGACCAATAGCGGGAAAGCCACTCCACCATTCGGCGGTCGGTCTGTGTCTGCCAGGGCAAACAGCCAGATGCTGTGCATGGGCGACAGTGGCCCACTGTGGCCTCCATCCCACATCATCACCGGTAAGTTGGCAGTGGGGGCAGTTTGGGGGGATCATAGACGGATCGGGGAGGGGAGCAGCCTGGGCTGAAAGCAGTTCAGGGGTGGGAGGGGTGGATATTGGTAGCATTAGTGCACATGGGATCATATCCCCCTCTATCTCTTCTTTCCATCAGATAGGGGATGAGCACCGTACCCTAGAGTTGGACACGACTGGACTTACATGTCAAGGGATACCTTTACCTTTTTTATATTTGATATGCTTTTGTAAGCTGCTTTGGGTGCCCATCTTGGGAAAAGTAGGATAAAAATTGATTGAATGGAAAGTGGCACGAACATGCATAAGATTTCTTGCCCACCAATTATCCTTCCAAGTGGCTTCCCCTGCCAATTGCAGGGTTTCAAATGCATGTTTACAAACATGCATTTTAAATCCAACAGGGGAAAAGATCTCAGAGGGCAATGGGGCGGGGCAAACACACAAATCACAGGCAGCAAAGGATTAAGGCAGTGGTTCTCTAACTCCTGGGAAGGCCCGTCGCTGCTCTAAGTGGCAGTGGGGCCTTCCCAGGGATCGTGATGACGCGTCCAGGATCGCGCCGCCACGAAACCGGAAGTGGGTTGCGAAACCGGAAGAGGGGTCCACAGGCTCCCCTCACCCCCCACCGGACATCCACTGCCCACCAATGCAGGTAAAATGGACCTTTTCGTCCGCGGCAGTGGCAGTGGCGGCGCGATCCCAGACGCACCGTCATCACCGCGGGTTGCCACGCCCCTTAAGGGTGTAGCAACCCTTTGTTCCCGGCTGGGGCGTCGCGACGCCCCAGTTCGGGTAGCACTGGATTAAGGGAACACTCCCCCATGCTGTTTGTCCCCTCTCAATCATCCCCCTCCCAAAGCATCTTTGAAAACAAAATAAAGCAGGCTGTTGAGCTACACACCCTTATATGTAATGTGTAGTTTGGCCCTTAGTCTTATGCTCAGCATAAATTATCCACTTGGAACTTGGTGACCTCTACTGGTCTTTTGAGTAACTGCAAGAATTATTTCAGATTGTAACTACTGTACAGGTATGTAACTATACTGTACCTAGATATTCAGATGCAATGTGGAGGGAAGGAAGATGCAAAAGGAGGCAATATCTTTCCTGGCATGACTAAACAAAATCCTCGGTTTTTAGATGTGGAAAATCAACTTCAAACAACAGGCTGTTGCTGGATTGGGGGGGGGGCGGCTATACCACTATCAGTCATCTTTATTACATCTCAAGGGAGGGGGAGAAGAGAAGAGAGAAAAGGTGAACGCTTATTCATCAGACTATATCACCATTGCTCAGATTAGAGCTTATTACATTGTCACATCAAAATATCCATAATTTAGGGAGACGAATTATTTGAACCTGTTCAAGGGGTCACAGCTCAGTGGTTGAGCATCTACTTGACTTGACATGTACTTGACATGTAAATCCATATCTCCACTGAAAAGGGTCTCAGGTTGTAGGGGTGGAAAGACCTCTGTCTGAATCTTTGGGGAGCTGCTGCCAGTCACATTTGATAATATGGGACTGGATGGACCAACAAAGCGCAATCCTGTGTTACACAGGATCTCCACTGATGATGTATGCTTACCTCCAGCCCCACCCTCAGTTTGTTTAGCATTTGTCTACAACAGGGGTTCTTGACCTGTTGTTTTGACTCAAGTATCTGTTACCCCACTCCAAAAAACCAATTTGTTTTAAGTGGGCTTAGTTACCCCAGCTCTTGAAACCAAAATGTTGTGTCCCGAATGTTGCACCCCAAACTTTACTCCTGGGGGAGCAAACTAGTATTCCTTTTAATTAACTCCAATAGTCCACTTTAGGCAAAGTTAGCTCCTGTCCCCTTTAAATTGCAATTGTGTGCCAAAAGAAAACACTGAACTTTAAGGCAACTATTTACAAGATTTATTACTTTCCCAGCAATAATGGACAGCAATGTCCATTAGCCCTCCCTGGGCAGATAAGATTCTACTTAGCTAACAAGAGTCCATCTCTGTAGAAAAGTCCAGCTCGTTACTTCACGGCAGTAGAATCTCCTTGTTGCCTTTCTCCTGCCAAGCAAAGAGTCTTGTAGCAAGAAGTCCAATCAATCCAGGTCTCTCCAACCTTCCAGTCGGGCAGAGGGTCCCCCAATGCTGGTCAATCCAGGTAGGTAGTCCATCCAGGTGAGCAGTCAGTCCGGCAGAGTATCCCCGTCTGGAGCAGAGTCGTCATCGCTCAGCAGTCTGGCAGCATGTCCCCGTGGTGAGCTGGCGAGGCTCCTTCCTGCTCCTACTGCTGCTGCTTTTATACTGTTAGTTCCCATCAACTCTCTACTGGCTACAGCTGTGGGCTTACAATCCATGCCCTCATTATTGCCCACAGCTGTGAAAGTTCCAGTCAGTGCTAATTGAGTGCAGCTGCGAGCCACACCCATTGCACTCAAAGTCCGAGCTTCATCCCAATTAGTAGCAACACCTGTGGGCCACGCCCAATTGCTTGCAGGTGTGCTTCCACCCACGCAGTCCTGGGTGTTAACTCCTTGTTGTCCAGTCCTGTCAGACAGGCAATCCTTTAACCCCTTCCTTCCCAGACCTGTCAAAACTTGGGACCACTGCTAACACCACTAACTCCTCGCCAATCTTCCGCGATTTCCTCTACACCTGTGGGGAAGGGGGTCCAGCAGGTGCATGTGGTGCTCGTAGAATAAAGAAAAAAATACCTTGAACTTTTTTTTTACTAGATGAGGACAATTTTAAAATAATGTTTGCATTTGGTTTGAATTTGGTCATGACTACTGACAGGCCAACAATAGCTAAGAATGTACTGTACGGTATTTTCTTACAGGCTGCAATATTTATTGTTTTAAGTCTTCTCATTGATTTTTCTCATGAGTTTTTTGATGTCTTCAAATCCTATGAAGCGAACAAAATTTTCCTCTATTACTGAAATGTAAAGTTTTTTGTTTGAAGTTCCCCTTTTGCCATATACCGTATATTCAATGCATTTTCGGGGGGTGGTGGTGGCAAATAATCATTAAAAATATTGGGGGGGTTGAACGGATAGTTTGAAATTCTCTCAGGGTGCATAAGGCACAGAAGATTAAGAACCTCTGGCCTATAGCAACAAACGCTGAATGCAAGGATTTTTTCTCCAGATATAATGCAGTCACATTTGTTGTTACAGACAAACACTGAACATGCTGACAGTGGGGCTGAGACTAAGCATGTGTCATTAGTGGGGACAGGCTAGCAGCCACAATACCAGGGACCTCAATATGGGTTGAAGAATGTCTGATGAGGGCTACCATCTCCTGCAAAAAAACCTAATCAGTTCCTGCTACTTACAAATTTGCGCGTTGTGAATTTGCTTACTTGTGAGCAGCAGGATTGACACCACCTTGCGCCATTTGCAAGGTGTGTCTCACTTTCCATGATCCCTGCTGCACACAGGAAGTCTCTGCTAGCTTTCAGAGACATTCAAAATAGTGCTGAACAGCTGATGGGCTGGGGGTTTAAAAAGGCACATCTTTTAAAATCCCCAGCCCATCAGCTGTTGGGCGCTAGATAAGCATTTTGAAGTTTAGCGCTTTGCATCTTTTTAAAAGCCTCGGTGCCAAACAGCTGATCAGCGCTGGGGATTTAAGAAGACACGTCTTTTTAAATTCCCAGTGCCAATCAGTTGTTCAGCGCTGGAGCTCAGGACGACCTTGGAAGCAGCACGGGACCTTCCACACAGGCATTTTAAAGGGCTCCATGCTAGTTGCGGAGGCCATTTTGAATGTCCCTGCTGCCTCTGGAAGCCAGCAGAGACTTCCTGAGTGCAGCAGGAATATTCAAAATGGTGCCCGTGACTACCACAGAGCCCTTTAAGATGCCTGTGTGGAAGGTCCCATGCTGCTTCCAAGATCCTTTGAAATGCATGGGAGAAGCTTCAGGCAACTTACCCTAACCCCCCCCCCTGCACCTAATCCCATAGGATCAATGGTTCAGCATTTGCAAATTCGCTACCCTCTAGGTTTTCTTGGAACCCTGCCCAGCAGATAACAAGAACTGACTGTACTTCCTTTGTGACTCTCCTACCCCTTGCCCTTCTTCCTGGATGTCAAATTCAAGAATGTGTGTGGATCAAAGCTTAGAATATGGAGCTTGCTTCCCAATGCGGAAAAAGCAGAGTCATATTTTTTTTAAATCAACTGAGTAGGATAGTACATTTGAGCTAAATATTTGACTAGAGTACAAAACTAATCCCAGATAATGCCCCTGTTACGTTTTGTGGTTTCATTCATTTTGGGAGTATTCCTCTTCCATGGGTGTGAACGTGCATCTTCGTCATGCAAGCTCCTTTGGAATGTTGGCTATGTGACCCTTCCCCCTGCCCCCCCCCTTAAAGAGGAAAGTTAAATTAAGGTCTTGTATTGAATCTACTGTAAGTAAAGTCTTGCAGATTTGAAATGGTGAATATTCTCACTTACAGACTTTTTTTGGGGGGGGAGGTTTAACTTTCCCGTTATGAAAATAACCATCTCTGGCCAAAAGTGAACAGCTGCCTTTGGCCCCTTTTCAAGGCAAAAAATAATAAATAACAATAATGCTCAAAGTACTGTATAGTACTTTGCGTAGATTATCTCAGTAATCTTTACAAGAATTCTGGAAGGTAAGCCGCTGTTATCCCCTTGCATACAGCACAATGAGGTGACAGAATGGACTGTACCACTTCATACTGCAGGGAGGGAGAATGCCATTTTCTTTTAATACATCTCCATTTAAAAACTCCCAGCAAGCAGAACACTAGCTCATCAGAGAGAAAGGTTTTATCCCAGCACTCTCCCTGATCTGGAGGTCTGGCTCAGTTGGTAGAGCGACCGTCTCATATATGCCTGAAGATCTGAAGGACGGCAGCTCGAGACGGCCGGAAGCGTCTGTGTCTGTCGGACAGCTGCCGGCATGCCGAACTGATAAGTTGCAGAGCCTCTGTGGGGGAGTGGAACTGCAGCTGCACTTGAGTGAGAGTCAAGGTTGCCTGTCAGCTGAAGCGTGATGAGGTGAATGTCACACAGAGAGAGAGAGAGAGAGAGAGAGAGAGAGAGAGAGAGAGAGAGAGAGAGAGCTGGACTGTGAAAGAAACCATCTAGAATGAAGGGTTCTACGAAAGATTAGAACACATTATTGTATTGTAAAAACCCCTTGGGGTTTAGAAAAGCCTGCCCATGTAAACCGCCTTGAATTAAAGTCAGAGGAGAAATCCGATGACCAAAGAAAAGGCGGTATATAAATACTGGTTTATTATTATTAATTATTATTATTATTTTAGTTTTATTATTATTATTATTTATTAATCTACCACTTTTTTACTAGACAGGAGGCTAGTTTCAAAATATGATACCCTACATTCCATCTGAAGGAATACAGTCCATTCTAACATATCAGCCCCCCCCCCCCACATCTGTCTCCTGTGTAGACCCAGCCTGAAGTAATGTGGCCTGCCTACTTCAGGCAGTGTTCAGTCATGCATATGAAGCCTCAGAAAAATGAATACCTTTCATTCTAGCTTTAAGAAGCAGGAAGGCAGGTTTTTTTTTCCACCAAGTCTCACGGTACAGAAAGTAAGATCGCTTTGGTTTCTATGGCAACCTGCCTGAAGAAGCAAAATCCATGCTATTTTCAGTCTGATGCTTGTTTGTAACAACTCAAGGTGCTACCAATAAGATATTTCCGTGACCCGTGGTGAAAGTCTTGTTTAAAAATAAATAAATAACAGCCCTCCAGCTAAGCAATGCAATTACAGATCTATTATCCTATTGCAGTGACTGATTTGTTGGACCATGAAATTGCTCCATGCCTCCAGGCTACTTTTCTAAAAACCAAACTCCAAATGTTTTAGGGGGAGATAACAAATGACTCAACGGAGCGGTGCTGCAAACCTTTCCAAAGCACTTCCTCCATCCTGGACTGGTGCTTCCAGAGTTGTGTTCTATGTACTTTCAGAAGAACTGATTCACTTGAGGTAGCCAAGGAGGAAGCAATTGAAACGTTTGCAGGCATTTGCTGATATTTGTAGCACATTTTTGCTTCTGTCCAGGAAGGAATGTTCAGTTTGGCTCCCACTCATGACGGAAGCTGTACAACGATAAAAACAAAAATAAGGCACCTTGAAGTGTGGGGTAGGCCTGGAAAAGTATTTTTAGCCTTAGCTTGACACAGGAACACTTCATTGCCTAGATTCTTGAATGGATCTTGTGGAATATTGGAGAGAGAGAAAGAACACCAGAGAGATTTTGTTCTGATGCATCAAATGTTGGATCTCATTCTAACACTGAGATGCTGGCACAAGTACATAGAACTGGGCACTGATAAAATAGCATAAATATTTGTTCTAGGCTGTCATTATTGTATAATGAATAGGAGGACCTTTGCTCGAACATGATTCAATGGAAAGATCACTCTTTCCCCAGACCCAGACAGAAATTACCTCACTTGAAGGCCAAGCTGGTTGAGAAGCGGAATATTCATTAGTAGGTCACCCTTTTCCTTAAAAAAAATACAATCATAATCGGGGGATAGGGAGGGGTAGATTGGATAAGGAGCAATGCTGGGTGAGGTGGTTGTTAACCCATTCCCCTGTGCCATTTTCCTGATCAAAATTGCCCCTTCTCAGAAGATGCTGTTTGCCCCACTGGGGAAAACATATGGGTACCAGTATGGAGAGCTGAATGGGTCAGGCCTTGGATCCATACACACACACATCTTTGCTTTCTTGCTTTCTTTGCTTTCTTGCTTTCTTTCCTCTCTTTCTTCTTTGCAGTATTCTCTCCAATCTTGTTAGCAAAATGTACAAACCTAAAACATAAACATATAATCACAGAATGCTCTTCAGAGTGCTTTAAAGGACTTGAATGCAATTGTATAAACTATATTGGGTAATATACTACAACTTAAGTATTATTTTTGGACTAAATTGATGTTTGTGAACGGTAGTGCAAAACAAGATCTAAGCAAGGACAGCAAAATAAGTTTTCTTTAAGCAGGACTTCTGTGAAGTGGGAATCATCCATCTTACTATGTAATTTATTAAGTTGGATGTTCCACAAACCAATGATTTTTTCCGGTGAGTCCTGTGCTGCACCTTGTTTTTATATAAGATGTTTTATATCAGATGTTTCCTTTAATGATTATTTATCAGATACAGGATGGTCATGTTCTCATACTCAGTAAATATAATGACTCACATTTTATACAAAAAATTAAAGGGACACTGGAGTTGTGCCATCAGGAAAAAACCTATTGAAATTATTTCCTCCAACATGATTCAGCAAAAAAAAAAAAAAAGTTCACTGCCAACATTTCATTTCTCTGTTTGTGTTTTTAAAAGAAATATAGGGACTAGGGCATGACCAGGAAAGAGATAGGAATGTAGAAATTGTTAGACACATGTCTAAAATATGCATCCAGCTAAACTCCAATGATCTGCTCTGCTGTAATTTACATATTTCACACATTTATATACCATCCTTCTTCCAAGAACCTCAGGGTGATGTATGGCACCTGCTCCTCCTTTTATTCCCACAACAACCTTGTAAGGTAGGTTAGGTTGAGAGATAGTTAGTGGTCCAATGTCCACCTGGAGAATTTCATGGCTGAGTGGGAATTTGACTCCAGGTCTCCCTAGTCCTAGCCCAGTACTCTAACCACTATACACATTTAGCCATCTCCACACAATAAAGACTTGCATCTGACAGAGCCAACAAGGAGTAGTGTTGGACTTGGATCAGGACACCCAAGTCCCCAACCAGCTATGAAACTCACTCGGTAACAACTATCTCTCAGTTTAATCAGGAGTTCTCTAAGTGGGACTGGCATGCATTTTGATTGGTTTGTTTCACACTCGTAGGTGTACTCAGGGTGTGGAATCAGGGGTTGGTCTGGTCAGGCACTGGCCAAGACCCCACCAGACCAGGACAACCTCTGAACCCTCAGTACAACCAGCAATGGTGGTGCCCAATGCACCAGCAGCGGACAGGGAGCAAAACCATGGGGGATCCAGGGCAGGGTGGGGCTTTCTCCAGAGCCCCCAAGCAACCTGACACAAGCACTGGATGTCTTTCCAATAAAAGTTTATTCAACAGTTTAAATCACCACTAAAATGTCCCTACTGTAGCTGTTGCTGAAGAAGTCAGTAGCAATTAATTAGAGTTACCAGGGGTAGGATGGACAATTAGAGGATAAACGCAATGGCTAGCTAGTGTCTCCTTGTTACTTTTTGATGTTAGAGAATGTGAGATAGCCCCAAACACTGACTGAAATGGATGCTAAATAATGAAATACAATGTGACTTTTCAATTGAACTGTGCCCTAAATGCCAACAGAAATCAAGTACCAGTTATCCTGACATCACTACAAAGGGGGAATCAGAAATTTTAAAAGATGCAAACTGAGCCTGATTAACAGCGCAATCCTGTGTAAGGATCAGAGCCGGCAGCCCAGGGCCGCCCACCGGATCCTGAGCCCCTGCAGCCATTCTGCCGCCGGGCTGGAGGTCTACTCTGGGAAGGGGATGCTCATCCCCTTCTCTGGGTGTACATTCAGGCCGGCCCGATCGGCCTTCTCAGATTTCCGCCTGCTAAATAGCTGTCAGAAGTAAGAGGCCGTGAAACGGCCTAGACGGCCCGGTGGGGACGGGGATATGGCCAAGGCCATCCCACACCCCCTCCCGGTCCGGCTACACCAAAGGCCCCCCTCGCTTGCCTGCCGAACTGCCCCTATGCCCACCGGATCCTTACCTGCCGTCTCCGGTGGCCGCTCGGGCGTTCCGGCGACGGAGCAAGGGAGGCCGGCCTCTGCACTGGCCTCCCTTGATCCAGAGTAGTCACGAACGTGGTTTACGGCACGTTCGTGTCTGCTACCGGCGACGGAACACTCGTTCTGTTGCTGGCACGATCTACAGGATTGCACTTTAAGGCTGCAATCCTATACACACCTTCCTGGGAGTAAGTCTCATTGAACACAATGGGACTTACTTCTGAGTAGATATGCTAGAATTGCACTGTATGAGGTGCAGAAGGGGGGAAAAACCTCATGTGATTGGGCTATAACTGCATCAGGAGTAACTGCAGCAGGTTGATGGAATTGAAGCAAATATGTTACCAAAGAAAAGTCTTTTAAAGGTGAGATGAACACAATGAAATAATTTGAGTAGCAAGAAAACTGGATAAAATCTGTATGCCATGTTCCATTTTAATCACTTATACTGAATAAGCTTTTTTAAAAAAACAGGCAACTTTGTGAAACCACAGAAGCTCTTTAGAGGAGGCAAGGGAATTTTTGCATTTATAAAAAGCTCAAAATGAATGTGTGTTCTGCCTACGATTGACTCCTTAAAGCAAAAAGAAGCAGCTTCTTGTATTGTTTTTTCTTTGTTGTAGACAAGATAATTGTATAACTGTATGAAAAGGGTAAGGAAACTGAAGGCGGAGCGTGCCAACTCAACTGTGAATCATCTCCTTGTGAAAATAACCTTCCCGACCATTAAGAATTTGAAGAAGAATCTTAAAATTATATGAGCTATACTCTGAAAATAAAAGTTTAGTTCAAGTAGTATTCCAGTTCATCATCTTTTAAGGATTCCAATATTTTCACTGAAGCCATACAACATTAAACACTTCCACACCTCTACGGAAAGTTGGAAAGTAAATAACTGGCAGCTGTTCACGTTCATGGATGGTAGGTCTGTCAACAGCAATTAGCCATGATAGCTATTGCTAAATGGAATCCAGTGACACAGAAAGACTTCTCAACAACAGTCAACCATAGATCCGGAGCTCTCAACTGATTCACGAGACCAGGAAAACACAGATCTACCTTCAAAACTTAGGGTTGAATATACCCCTGCGTTGGCTTATAAGCAGGTGTATAAACATGATGCTATGTGGCCTTTGATCAGGGTCATTCATAGATTACTTCTATCTAGATCAATATGTGATGCTTCCCGTCAAATTGCATTTTACTATATGTAATATAAGAAACTCCAAATCTGATTATTCAAAGGAGACAATTAAGTTATCAAAAGAGAGGGAGGAATGGCCAACACAAAGTTACAGATGGACACATAGATTTATTAGTCACATTTGTAGGACACATAGATTTATTAGTCACATTTGTATCCCAACTTTACCCAAATATTTTTAGGGTGGGATTATCCCATTTTATCAGAACAATATTCCTGTGAGATAGTTAGAATGCTATTGGCTAGTGACTGGCCCAAGGTTATCCAGGAAGCTTCATGGCTGAGTGGGGATTTGAACATGGCCCTATTCCAAATGTAACACTCCATCCACTACACCAGAGATTCCCAAGCTGTGGTACACGTACCACTAGTGGTACTCAGACCACAGGATAGTGGTATGCAGGCTGCCAGTGGCCATGATGACAGCCGCCATCTTGGCCACGCCACGTTGGAGCCCCCAAAATGGTGGCTCGAGCTCTGCCAAGCCGGCTGAGCTTGAGCGTGTGGACTCCAAGCACAGCGAATGGCCATCCTGCCATTTCCTGTGCCTTACTGTTGCTTTCTTCGCTCCGGCGAGGCCACAAACCTGGAAGTAAGTGCCGATTTTATCAGCACTTCTGGAGGTACATGGAGGACTGTATACTCATACAGTGCAGAGGTTGTACATCGAAGAAAAAGGTTGGGAACCTCTGCACTACACTGTTCAGGAGGAAAACTAGGAAGGACTTAAATCATTTCTGGGTGTGCTCATGTGAGTCACAACTGCATCTCCACAAGCATAAACAGGGAGATATGTGAGTTTTCTGTTCTTCTAACTACAAGATCAGGGTGGTCCAAGCTTCCCCCCTTTTTTTAAAAGAGCACAATTACTTGTTGTACCTTATGAGCGGTATACTGGGGTGATGTACCTATACTAGCATAAATCTGTAAATAAAATCATCACAGTTACTCTTCTCAGTTCTAAGCATTACGTTATTTTAGAGAAAGTTGACCTCTTGCAAAGCTTATCTTAAACCACAGAGCCCAATCTTATGCATGTTGATGCAGCCATAAAACCAGCACACTTATTCTTAGACATGGTCAGAACACCAGACTTCCTCCACTCTACTCAAAAATTCCTAGGTACTTACTTACTATACAAACTTACTATAAAATCCTTACGATGGTGCATATTTCTAACAAAATTCTGTTTTTAAAAGGACTGGAGGACAAAAATTCATGGAGGATAGGCTGCCCAACAGCAGGAGAAAATGGTGATAATGAAATAACATTGCTTTCTGCTAAAAACAATCTGCGAAAAAATAAAATAAAACCATGTAATTTTGTTTTATTGTATATATATATATATATATATATATATATATATATATATATATATATATATATATATATATATATATATATATATATATAAAACCATATAATTTTGCATCATTCTTCATCTGCTGACACTGTACAGCCTATACCACCTACCTAGTACACATTTAAAATAGTTACAATTGATAAAAATGGGAAAATTTTAGATTAAAAACACATAACACCGCATTCTGCTATTTCATTTTGGTTAAACACCGAAAACTGAGGAAAATAATACCATTTCCTCCCACCTATAGCTATTAGCCATGATAGCTATTGCTAAATGGCAGCTTCATGCTTAGAAGCCCTATACATGAAAATGAAAAAGAGAAAGACTGATGTTGCAACCTTTTACACACTTTCCTGGGAGTAAGCTCCATTGAACACAATGTGTATTACTTCTGAGTAGACATGCATAGGATTGTGCTCTGAGACTTTGATGCCACAATCCAATCCCTCTCCCGCACCAGCGTAACTAGCATTGCGCCAGTGGACACTGCTTTACGGCAGTCGTAAAGCAGTCTCTGCTGATGAGCGCAGCAAGCCCGTTGGTGGGGAGGACCCACAGAAACCCACCAGAGCAGGTAAGCCTGCACAAGGGGTTAAAGGGAGCCGGGGAGGGGGTTGAATGGGGTGGGGGAGGGTTAAACGAGGCAGTGACGGGAGTGGGGAGGAGAGTGGATCAGGCCTGGGCGGGGGGAGTGCACACCAAATCCCAAGCCCCTTCCCGAGCCTGATCTGCCTTCCTGGGTCAACGCGGACTTGCTCCAGTGATTGAGCTAGCACAGGTCCGAGTTGACCCATAGCGGCTTCTGGGATTTACCCTAGGGGAAGGGGACAAATGCCCCCTTATCCTGAGGAGACCTTCTGCAGCTGAAACTCTCCTGCAGAATACAGCAGTAGCCATGCCAGCACTGCTGCATTGCCATGTGGGGATTTAGGTAGGATTGGGCTGCCTGTCCGCTTAAACCGAGTGGTTGGAGGAGGAATGGGGTGGGGACAGGGGCCTGATTTATGATGACGATGATGAATTTTTATATACCACTTTTCAATAAAAAATGTTCACAAAGCAGTTTATGTAGAATGGTTCCCTGTCCCAAAAGAGCTCACTGGGGCAACAATCTCGTTTCATACAGTGGGCTGAATAGCATCCATGGCACTTGCTGAGCCTGAGGGCTGGAAGTTATGTCATTAAGCAGGAACTGATGTCATTAATAAGCAGAGCTGCCCTTTCAGCAGTGCTGCTTCTGCCAATGCATTACTTCAGGTGAGAGCAGGTGAGAGCAGTTGATGGTGATGATGGGAAAGCCAATTATCACAGGGGGTGGATAAAGAGCTTCCCTGGGCTGGCCTTATGCAAGTTATGTTTGATACCCCAGGTCTAACAAAAGATACAAAAGCAAGCAGCCACTAGCAAAGGCATTAGACTGGGGTGAACAGGGACAATTGCTCTCCCCCTGCTGCATATAAGAGCCGAGGATACCACTTTAAATAGGCTTATCATCCGTCCCGGAATTCCCGGGACCATCCTGGGTTCCAGGCTCCAGTCTCGGATCAGTCCCGGGCATTGTGGGCCCATTGGAAGCCTCCACCGCCGCCGATTTAAAAGTGTTCAAACTTACCTTTTTTCCGGGTGCTGCCATCTTGGATCTCTCAAAATCTCGTGAGATCCAAGTTGGCGGCGCCCAAATCTCATGAGGGAATGAGGCAGTACAGTACAGTACTGCCTCATGTGCCCTCACGAGATTTGGGCACCGCCATCTTTGATCTCACAAGATTTCACGAGATCCAAGATGGCAGCGCCCAGAAAAAAGGTAATTTTAACCTTTTTTGAAGCGGCAGCGGTGGAGGCTGCGGGGGCACGACGGGCAGCGGCAATGGTGGCGATGATGGGCAGTGGCAATGGCGGTGGTGGAAGGGCACGACAAAGATGTTGGCGGAAGCAGAATGGTGGTGGTGCGTCAGACAAGTCAATTTACTTAATTAATTGGCTAACTAAAAATAAATAAATAATTAAAATTTTCACATCCACCCTAAAAGTTCCTTTGCTTTTCCGTTATTTCTAAAGTGCCTTCTGTTTGGTTTTTTACTTTTACTACTTTCTATTTTGATGTTCATCATCCTTTTAATAAAATAAAACATTTGTTTTACTGTTGTAAACTGTTGGGTCTCAGGTAGCTTAGGAGGGAGTTGGTTGCCCTCTCTTCCCAGACTGCTAGCTTTTGCTGCCACCAAGCTTTTAAGGCAACCCCCCCTGGATTTGGGGGCTCTCCATTGTTCTGGAAGGGAGGTTTCCCCAAGGTGCGGTGGGTTTTTTCTGTCTGGTTTTCCCTGGCCTTGGGTAGCGGCAGCAAGAATTACTATACTGATTTAAACCCAGTTACCGGACAAGATGGGATGAATGTTGTGCCAGTTTTTAGTCACCGCGTCCTGTGCCAGTCTTTATAGGCTTCAACTGTTGAGTGTTTGTGTGATAAGAAGCTGTGAACAGAATGAAAAAGCTGGCAATCCTTGGTTAAAGCAAATCATTCTCAGTTCAGCAACTTGCTAGCGCTGTTCACTCACTTTCCATCTCAACCAGCACGCGTTTGCAGAAAGCAGCTGTTCCTGTTTACTCTGTAGGAAATTAGACAAGCTCCTGGCTTAGAGAGAATGTGTGTGATTCCATTACATATTCCAGCACATTCTCACACAAGCAAGCAGCTCCTTAACATGCACACTTTGTATGTGTAGGCAGAATGTTTCAGGACAAAATGGCTTACGGTCTATCAACAGGTCCACCCCTGAGAATTCAATAGCCTGAATATTATTTCCTGATACTGTGCATGCCTCTGTGTTTCTGAAGGGCTTTTTTTTTCCTTTGTTAAAATAAGAACAGACTGATTTCGGAAGCAGATTGTTGATTTTCTCTAGTAGTCCATAGGAGAACAAGGTGTGAAGTGCCACTTTGCCTTTTCTTGCTGTATTTCTGAGGCCAATTTAATCTGAACTTGTACATCACGCTTAGCTTTCATGTGGCGTTAAACTAGCAAAGCTCAGATGAACTGAATAATCCCTCCCAGTAAGAATTCTCATATGTTGGATATGCACAGGGCCCATGAGAGGGGAGGGGGTAAAGGGGGTAAATTGTAGCTGGGCCCAGGGTCAAAAGGGGGGTCCAGGAGCCAAAGGAGGGGCCCCAGAATTTTCCTGGGATCTCAGTTGGCCTCATGGAGAGTGAAAGTTGGAGGCTGGGCTAACCAGGAAGCCAGGTCTACTGGGTAGGTAGACCTGGGCACCACATCAGGAAGCCTGGTAGACCTGGGCTTCAGAGACTTTTCTGGACATTGCTACCCTCACTGGCGTCACTGCAGGGGGGGGCGGAGCTCTAAGTTCCTCCGTGATCCGAGCCACCATTACATGGAGGAACGAAGCGCCCCGCCCCCGCGCCTTCCGAACCAGTCAAAGCGGTTAAAACAATGTGCAGGGAGTCTCCTGCGCGTTGTTTTCACTGCTTTGACTGGTTCGGAAGGCGCTGGGGCGGGGCACTTCGTTCCTCCGTGTAACGGTGGCTCGGATCACGGAGGAACTTAGAGCTCCGCCCCCCCCTGCAGTGACGCCAGTGGCTGCCCTCCCTGGTACTGTTTTTCCCCTTCCATCTTTGTATCAGACCACGTTCCTACACCTTCAGCAGCAGCTTGATATGCAGGAATAAGCAAGCAATGCTGCTTATTTCCATGCCATTAAAAGCTTCAGCCCCCCAAAAAACTTTGTACGCCCTGATAAAATTCCTCTCAGAGACCCTGGATATGCACTATGCCAGAGACCTTTGTTGCAGTTTTCGTCATTACAGCTCACTTCATAGTTTGGTGGTAGACCCTATGCTTTGCATGCAGAAGGTGCCAGGCTGGATCGGCAGCATATCCTGGTAGGGCAGAGGAAAATTCCTGTCTGAAACCTTGGAGAGCTACTGCCAGTCAGTGACTGAGCGACCCGAGGCAATGGTCTGATTCGGTATAAGGCAGTCGCCTGTGTTCATTTCATGTTGTCATTCATCTTATACGCAATTACAGTATTATATATATACAGTATTCACTTTTTCCTTTTGGGATTGGAGACTCGTACTGAAGATGAATAATTATACCTAGAGTTGCCAACTGACCAGAAATGCTTGTCTGGCCTGATCCTGTGCCTTTAAAAGCAGTTTGATGCACAGGAATGAGGAGCTGAAGCTTTTAATAGCATGGAAATAAGCAGCATTGCTTGCTTATTGCTTGCTTATTCCTGCATATCAAGCTGCTGTTGAAGGTGTAGGAACGTGGTCTGATACAAAGATGGCAACTGCAATTATATCCATATTTATAGAGCACTACAAATAGTAGAACATATTTTTATTTGATTTTTAATTTGATTTACTTGTGTAAATGACTGCTGCAGCTGAAGACCATGCCACTAGTTCTGTGGACCCAAGGGGCTCTTGGGACAGAATTCTCTGATGTCACATGACAAACACATTTTGAAATTGAGAGGGGTTGTGATACGGCTTGGGGATTCTCCTGTGCCAGAACAAGGCAAAAGTGCCACAGGGCTGGGTCAGTTGTGCAAACTCATGACCAGAAATGACGGAAGCCCTCCCGACGCCCGGAGAAAGGGCGGGGCCTGCATGACACCCCCCACCCGCTGGTTTTGGTCTCATTTCGGAGCCAAACGGGCTCCAGGGAGGGCAGGCAGGCCGAAACGAAGACGGCCGAAGCAGAGGGTAAGTACACCCCCCGGCTGAATGCGCCCCCCGCCCCCGTCCCCGTGCCCACGTCCGGAACAGCTGCTCCGCGCAAGTTCCGCCTCTGCTCCTGACAATGCCTAATGTAACTATTCTGGATCCCAGCATTTGTTATATTTCCTGTGTAATTTTTATTCCGTCGTAAGATGTGGTGGTGTTTAGTTGCTTGGCAGTTGCCTTGAATGTCAATGGAAGAAAGACAAATAAGAATAACCATAAGTACATACATATGTATATATGTGCATGCATGCATGCACACATGCACATAAGTATGTTGCAGTAGTTGACAATGAAGAGGAAGCAACCTAAAGTGTTCCTGAGAAACTGAAGTAGCCAGAAGGAAGAGGCACAAGGTCTGAGCAATCCCCTTCCCCTCCAGCCTTCCCTCCAAGAAAACAAGATTGGGACAATGTTCAGGTTGAGGCACTTTCAAATATATTATTCCAAATCCTACACATTGGAAGGCAAATCCTACCCTTGGCCCAAATTGCACGTTACCTTTTGTGCCATGGTTACTGCTTCAAACCCTCCTTCCTGTGATCATTCCTGTGTCACATCAGGAATACGTAACAGTGCTGATTCAAGCAGACTACTTCGATCTCATGTCATAGTCATATACCAGAGTCCCAAAAGAAGGTGGCAAGTATCCATGTGATCTGATTGATCTACATGATTGACACTTTTATTCATAACTACTGCATCTTGACCACAGGGAAACAGTTCTGTGGTGGCAGTCATACCACACACATAATATGTAAATTGGCTCTTCCACATTAAGCAATCTGGAAGCAAAGCATTAATCATAGCCACAAAATAAGAAAAGAAGCAGACTCCACATAAGAAGAGCCCTGCTGGATCAGGCCAAAGGCCCATCTAGTCCAGCTTCCTGTATCACACAGTGGCCCCACCAGATGCCTCAGGGAGCAGCACACAGCCAACAAGATAACCTGTTTCCTGCTGCCACTCTCCTGCACCTGGCACAGAGAAAACCTACTTCTAAAACTAGGAGGTTGCTTATGGCTTGTAACCTGTGATGGTCTTTTCCTCCATGAATCTATCCAAACCCCTTTTAAAGGCATCTAGGCCAGGTGCCATCACCACATCCTGTGTCAAGGAGTTCCACAGATGAATTACACGCTGGGTAAAGAAATATTTTCTTTTATCCGTTCTAACTCTCCCTCCACTCAATTTTAGTGCATGTCCCCTGATTCTGGAGTTGTGCGAGAGGGAGAAGAATTTCCCTCTATCCACTCTCTCTATCCCATGCATAATTTTATACATCTCAATCATGTCCCCCCTCAGGCGCCTTTTTTCTAGACTGAAAAGTCCCAAACGCTGTAGCCTTTCCTCATAAGGGAGGTGCTCCAGCCCACGAATCATTCTGGTCGCTCTTTTCTGCACCTTTTCCAATTCAACTATATCCTTTTTGAGGTGTGGTGACCAGAACTGGACACAATACTCCAGATGTGGCCTTACCATCGATTTGTACAAAGGCATAATGATATTGGCCGTTTTATTCTCAATCCCTTTTTTTAATGATCCCGAGCATGGAATTGGCCTTCTTCACAGCCGCCGCACACTGGGTCGACACTTTCATCGACCTGTCCACCAGCACCCCAAGATCTCTCTCGATCCGTCACAGACAACTCAGAACCCATTAGCGTATATGTGAAATTTTGGGTTCTTGCCCCAATGTGCATTACTTTGCACTTACTTACATTGAAGCGCATCTGCCATTTTGTTGCCCATTCTCCCAGTTTGGAGAGATCCTTCTGGAGCTCTTCACAATCCCTGCTGGTCTTCACCACCCGGAAAAGTTTAGTGTCATCCGCAAACTTGGCCACCTCGCTGCTTATCCCCAACTCCAGGTCATTTATGAATAAGTTGAAAAGCACCGGTCCCAAGACCGATCCTTGGGGCACACCGTTTTTCACCTCTCGCCATTGTGAAAATTGCCCATTGACTCCCACTCGCTGTTTCCTGGTCTTCAACCAGTTCCTAATCCACAAGAGGACCTGCCCTCTTATTCCCTGACTGTGGAGTTTTCTCAGGAGCCTTTCATGAGGGACTGTGTCAAACGCCTTCTGAAAATCCAGATATATAATATCCACGGGTTCGCTCGCATCCACATGCCTGTTGACCTTTTCAAAAAAATTTAACAGGTTTGTGAGGCAAGACTTCCCCTTGCAGAAGCCATGCTGACTCTCCCTCAGCAGAGCTTGTTCTTCTATGTGTTTTAAGATTTTATCTTTAATGAGACTTTCCACCATCTTCCCTGGAACAGATGTTAGGCTGACCGGCCTGTAGTTTCCCGGGTCCCCCCTCCTTCCTTTTTTAAAGATTGGCGTGACATTAGCTATCCTCCAATCCTCTGGCACAGTGGCCGTTTTAAGGGACAAGTTGCATATTTTGGTCAAGAGGTCAGCAACTTCATTCTTGAGTTCTTTCAGAACTCTTGGGTGGATGCCAAAGTCTTGCTTGGCCTCCCGTATCATCTTTTTACATTTCTTTTGCCACAGTTTGTGCTCCTGTTTGTTATCCTCATTAGGGCAAGACTTCCATTTACGGAAGGAAGCTTCCTTGCCTTTTATAGCCTTTTTAACTGTGCTTGTTAGCCATGCCAGCACCCTCCTGGACTTAGTCGAGCCCTTCCTCCTTTGTGGGATACCGCTGGGCCTCTATGACTGTTGTTTTAAACAGCCTCCATGCACTCTGGAGCGATTGGACTCTTTTTACCTTCCCTTTCAGCTTTTTTTAAACTAGTCTCCTCATTTTGGGGAAGTCTGCCCTTCGGAAGTCAAGGGTTTTTGTGTCAGATTTGCTCGGCACTCTCCCCCCGACATGCACTCCTTGTACTATTTTCAGTGGCAAATCCTATGAAAATTGGCTGAATTTACATTCCTGGGAGTCTGGGGAAGATAAAAAGAGGTACGGTACTTCAGGCCACTCTTTTCCTGGCACCACTGGGATCCTGAGAAAGGAGAGGCCAAACCTCTGGGGGAACCAGTGTGTGTGCATGAGTGCATACCTGTGCATGCATGCACACATACATGAACACCAGGACATCATGGGGACTTCAGAACAGGGTTTTGTCCAAGGGCCTCCAGCACCTGGCACCAACATTGTTAGGAAAGATCAGGAATGAGTCAGCAATGTCATTTCCTGATCAGAGTAAAGTACTTTGCCATCATTACCATCTTCATAATACTTCATGGCTGATTTAAGAGTAGGAATTCTCAAGCTGCGCATAGAAAACTTTCTTAGGCAAACAACACATTACTTGAACCTCCCGAAGTGTAAATAAGGTAGATTCAACAGACTGCACAGCTGCTTGCGATTGTTTTCAGTCGTCCTTGACCTAGAAGAAGCAGATCAAAGAAAAGGAAGGGAGTGAAAGCACGCAAGCCCGTGTCACACAGAGTCACCCAAAAGAAAGCCTCAAGAAACATCTCTGAAAACTGTGAACCGTCCTGCAGCGGCAGGATTTGTAAAATGGGAAGAAGAGGATGGTTCACTGTTGTCGCTGCTTCTTGGCAAGCCAGCAAGGGGCCCAAAGCTAGAGTTCCCATATCCCAAAGTGGACAGGGTGCTTACACCTTTAAAGGCTTTAACCATTGTTTTGAAGAGGGAAGTTGGGCAGGTGCAGCTCATCATGGAAGGGTGCAACAAGCTGCACCTGCCCAACTTCCCTCTTCAAAACAATGGTTAAAGCCTTTAAAGGTGTAAGCACCCTGTCCACTTTGGGATATGGGAACTCTAGCTTTGGGCCCCTTGCTGGCTTGCCAAGAAGCAGCGACAACAGTGAACCATCCTCTTCTTCCCATTTTACAAATCCTGCCGCTGCAGGACGGTTCACAGTTTTCAGAGATGTTTCTTGAGGCTTTCTTTTGGGTGACTCTGTGTGACACAGGCTTGCGTGTGTGTGTGCTTACATTGAAGCGCATCTGCCATTTTGCTGCCCATTCTCCCAGTTTGGAGAGATCCAAAGCCCAATGGGGAAGCTAACCGGGAGGCAGTGAGGAGCAGGCAGCAATGGTGGCTCACCGTCTTCCTTTTTCTGGTACTGCTTAATAACTCCCAGATGGTCCAGCCCCCAACACCATGTCAGGTAAAGGACATTTGGAAATTATAAATGGTACCGGTGGGAGGAAGAGGCTGCCACTGCTGCTGCCGCCCAACAGTACCTGGTAAGCATTCCCATGGGTCCTGGCTTTCCAGGCGCTGGTGAGGAACAGCAGCATCAGAATTTCCTTACCTCAGGAGTTAGCCAGGCATCTCCTGTCAACTAAACATTGCTTTAATTGACTAAGTAGCTTTGCAGCAATAGAGCAAAGTAATGATTCTTTAATCAGGTTGATTTCTAGATTACCTAGGGCCCAATCCTATCCCCCGCCAGCCCATAGCACACAACGCCACCGATGCAGCGTGTGCTGCATGCTACGTGGGTGGGGGTGGGGGGCGGCCAGTTGGCCCAGAAGAGGCAAGTAAAAATCTTTGTTACTTACCTCCCTGTAGGCTGCCTAGACTCCAATGGGTCTCCTTGGACCTATGCCAGTTATTTAGCTGGCATAAGTTCAAGGAGACTTATAGCCCAATCCTAACTAAAGTCCCATGCGGTGATGCAGCGGTGCCGGTGCAGGCTACGCTGCATCCTGCAGGGGAATTTTGGCTGCTGGAGGTCTCCTTGCGGTAAGAGAACAAAGAAGGGGGCGGTATTGGCAGCAGCAGCAGCACTGATATCCTATCTCCCTGTCCCGTCTTGATCTGCCTTCCCTAGTCCATTCGGACCTGCACCAGCTACAGTGTATAGCTGGCACAGGTCCGAGTAGCCGCAGCGGGGCAGCGAGGGCTTCCCCTGGGGCAAGGGAATAAATGTTCCCTTACTTTGAGGAGGTCTTTGTGACTTAAAATGTCCCCACGGGATGCAGTATGAACCCCACTGGCATGGGTGCATAGGCGCACAATGAGTGTGATAGGATTGGGCTGCCCAACAAACAAAAGCGTTAGAGAACATAAAATGCACAGTTGTCTCAGGTCATTGATGGTCTTCCCAGAAGCTTCCTGGCCTGACCTTGTGTTTTCTTGCATTCCCTCAAGGCACAAGATATTTCAGTAGACCCTGGGAATGTATGGGAGGGACTACCCCAATAGCTGTCCCAGGCCACTGACTGTCTTCTCAGGAGCTGACAGCAACAGCTGTCTTGACTGGGTTTCATCTCAGTAACACTTTCAAGAGCCCAGAATTATCCTTATTGTGGGGCCTGAGATTGAGAGAGTGGGTTGCATAAGGCGGCCCTTCACTAATTTCCTGACTCTAACTGGAATATTGTTGCTGGTGCATTGTAGTCACCACGAGACTGATGCTAACCTGAAACTCCCTGGTTCAAATTTGTCATGAACCTGCCTGGTTGCCCTAGATAAGTGATTCTTTCTCAGTCTCAGCCCTCATCTGCAATATGGAGAGAGTGACTGATAACTTACATGGTTGTTGTTTTGATACAATACTTGAGATAATGTTTGTGAAATTCCTTGAATGTTCAGAAAGTGCTACACCAACCCTGTTATTTAGTCAGTGAAATTTGATTCAGAACCAGAGATTTCCAGCTCATATAAGTTATCTTTTGTTTTAAGTGTTAGGCATTACAAAGGAAGATGTAGGAACCCCAATTTCAGGCATTACAAAGAAGTGCAAGAATAAGAAGCCCTAGTCAGTCATGTTTTTTGTTACCAGAAGAAACCCAGCAAGTTTGAATATCTGAAGCTGATTCTCAGAGGCGCTGAACTAACAATAGGTGCTTGTGTGTTTTCCCCCATGTGACAAATAGTTTTGGGGTGACTGCACTTGAGGAAAAGGATCAACCCCCCAACACCACAGCCATGATCTGATTCAGCATGTTCTCCTGCTTTTGAATTTTAAAAATGCCATGAGAGATTCAGTCATAAAGTTCTAACCATCTTCTCTAGTGTGGACCTCATGCACCTAACCCCTCTTAAATTAAGATCAGCCACTGAGATTGTCACTTCTTGTTCAGGGTTCAGGAAAGGCTTGGGGAGTATTGACGTCAGGAACAGACAGTGTAGCTTTGCACTGGGGCTACAGTAAGAAACGTCCAAGGGTTCTATAAATGTTGAAATACAAAGAAAAATGAGAAGGCTCTGTCAATGCGATTCCCTCCCCCCCCCCTGACTGATGTTCATTCCATTTCATCCCCACAGTATGAGTGGGAACGGCATTTATCAATGCCCCACCTTCCTCTTTGCTTTGGCATTAGCAATGTGCTAATGCTTAGACTGTGGTTGGTAGATAATGTGGAGATAGATAATGATAGATATGAAGTAGATAAGAGAAAATGTGCCAGGTTGCCAGTCCCCCCCCCCCCCGTTGCTTCATAGTTTATGTAAAAACATATTGCTATGTCTTTGACTTCTTTGTTCTCTGAAATGCACAGCCTCAACATTAAGTTAGTTTGCCAATAGGAGGTTGCTTGGTTTGCCCTCTAGTCTATCCCACTGCCCCTCCCTGTCCTCTGGGTGATCCTTGTCCTTTAGGTGAGCACAGGAGAGAGAGGGCTGGGACTTCAGAAATGCCAGAAACAATCCCTGGTCATATGAGGTCATCGTGGGAAATTCCCTACTCCCAGTTCTGCTGCTTTTCCTGAACTGGAAAGAGTAAAAAAGTCACCTGAAGAGAATTCCTGATATAAGGAACTTCCTTACAGGCGATGGGCTGTATAGCCCAGTATTATCTACTCTACCTAAGACCTTGGAATTGCTTCAACGTTTATCCCAGCACTGCTGATAAATGAAGGGCACCAGACCCTGGCATTACCAGATGTTTTAGGTTTAGATCCCCCCCCCCATTTCTCCTCTTCCAAGGACGCAGGTGACACTGACTGATGTGGAAGTTTGCTCCACAATGAGTTCCACTCCTTTGTTGATATTGTACAGACAGTGTTGATGTTGTTGCACTGTCCCTTGCACAGTCTCCCCCCCCCCCGTAACATTTGGAGGCCTTTCAAAGTACCAGTACCTAGATATTCTGTTTCCAGTCTATCGTAGATTGAATTTAGTTGCCCAGACTTGTAATGTATTGTTAAAAGGGGGGCTTTGAATTTTATTGAGATTTCTCATAGTATTACAAACTCTGATGTACACTTACTTGCATTTTTCAGCCTTAAACCTCTGATGTGTTTTTCATTTCACAAACAGAACCAGAGGGATCTGATTGTGATTAGGACCACAATGCATGGGGGGCAAGGTTAAATCTGCCAACAGTCACTTTGGGAGCAAATAGTAGATTGGGGGGGTAATTTTTGTGGGAAAACAGCATGAGGAGAAAAAGTTGGCCATTCCATGTATCAGAATTGGGCCCCTGTGGGTGTTTTTTATAACATCAGAAGCACATCATGGTTTTAAGCATACCTTTTAAAAACACAAGGAAGAGCAAAACTAGATGTCTACACAAATTCATGCACAAGATGCTTGCTTCCTCCAACCATTTTCTCAAAACAACCTCACTGGGGGGCAAACCTGATCAGAACCAGTGCATGCAGGAAGCGAGAGGTTCATCCTCTCCCCGTGCAGTGGTTTGGCTGGAAAAAAATCACCATCTTGAAGCAGTACCTAATTTGCTCTGCCTTAGTGTACATCTAGCTTGTCCCTGGTTTTCAAGTAGAGAGAGCCAGTTGTCCTTCAAAGTCTGTCTGCTTGCTGAAGATTCTAATCTTATGCATACTTACCTAAGCATAAGCCCCACTGGGACTTACATTGAGTAAATACACTCATGCTAAAATTATTGTTCTCCATTACTGTATTATTATATCTATGAGGTCTAGAACCCAGATCTTTCTCTCTGTGCTCCAGAATCTCCTTTTCTTAAATATGTCTGGAATTTATATTATAATCACCTCTTTTGCAAAGCTTTAAAAATAAATCCCTTAAGTTTGTGAATTCCAAACCTTGTTATTGTAAGGGAAGCTTAGAAAGATGTTGACAAATTAAGTATTTCTTCTGCATTTTTATAGAGATAGAGATGAAGTAATTTGGAAATGCTAATAGGAAATAGACTCCCATTTGCCTGCCCTACAAACTAGATAATAGTGCCTCAATGGAGAAAGGGGAGGACTGTTATAAATGACTCCATACGTGATGAAACTTTAATGGTGATGTAGGAAAAATGGTTAGTGAGCTCCATCATTTTCTTTACTCACTCCTGTAAGTGCTCCGTCCTGACTGAACTTGAAAGTATTGACCCACTATGTGTTTTGGTTCTGTCTGTTTTCTTTAGCAAAAGCAAATTATATCTCATTGATATGAGAGAGTGTCTTTGGCTGCACTGTCTTCCCATTCACACTTGTTTGCAGTTTCTGGCACATTTAAATATGCCAGACAAACATTAGACAAAACATTAGCAAATCTGGAGCAAAGTACTATTTGGGACAGGTCCCGCTCTTGGGAGGTAGATTTGATAACCAGGCAGATTTTGTCTATCTCTGGCTCTATGACTTCTCTGATAAAATATGCCTGTGATGTTCTACTCTACCCAAAGAGGGAGAGGCATACATGCACTCAGAAGACTGGAACAGGCATAAAGATGTCTGGGTCAGAAAAAAAAAATGTTATATAAAACTGAACAAAATTCCGGAGTCATATTTTAAAGCATTTAAAAACTCAAACACTACCTCCAACTGTATCCAAACACTGACTGCTAAAATTATTTCTCTCCCTATTTATCCTTCATGTGCCACATTATGTTTTATTTTTACCAGTGTTGAGCCAGAATTACTCACTGTTTTTTTTGTAGACAAGTTCAGCAATAACCTACTTTTTCAGTGATTCCTCCACAGTGTTTGCAAAAAAAGCCAAAACAAGTCGATTTGTGTCATGCCCAGCAAGAGGGAGATTCAGGTAGCTATTTCAGTTTACACTCATGGAATGTCAAAACTTGGACAGAATCTGAACAGACAGGTATTCTCTTAGGAGTTATTTCCATAACCCATTTATAAATAAATAACTATAAACAACTTTCTATCCCTGTATTCTTCTTTTCACTCTCCCTACATACACTAACTTTTCGTCGTTAACTCACAGATTTGAAACTGATTCTGAGTCTAATTGCTCTGGAATGTTCTTGTTAATCACAAGCAGTTCCTTACCAATGTTCCAAAAGGGCTAGGGCAGGGGTTCTCAAACTTTATATTGCTGAGACTCCTGAAAAATAATATATAAATTGACATGACAGCTATTACAGCTCGTCATAACTCACTAATATTACAAGTCATGTTACAGCTAGATAGTCACAACTCACATTTCTGAGAACTACTGAACTAGGGCATTACACTTGTTCAATGAAATTGCTTCACTTGCCCTAATTCTCAATTGTCCTGACTGATGTCATCACATAGCCAACTCTGTTTGGCTATGTAACTGTGATGAAGGCAGGGCCGGCCCGTCCATGCAGTGATTTGAAGCGACTGCATTGGTGGCAGGTTGTGAGGGGTTCAAAGGGGCAGTGGACCCGGGGTGCCTATCACCCTGGCAGCCCAGTCTAGCGCATGATGATGCAGCTGTGCCAACGTGGCATACACTGAATCCTGCAGGAGAGTTTTGGCATCTGGAGGACTCCTTGAGGTAAGGGAACATTTGTTCCCTTGCCCAGGAGGGTAAGCCCAAGTTGCTGGCATGGGTCAACTCAGACCTGCGCCAGCAATATCACTGACTTGTGCAAGTCCACGTTGACCTGTGAAAGTGGATCAGGCCTGGGAAAGGGGTTAGGATTTGGCGGGCACTGCTACCACCGAACCCAACCCCTAACAGGCCCTGATCCGCCAGCCTCCCCACCCTCATCTCCTCCCCATTCCGCCCACCCCCGGCCCATTCCCCTCCTCCCTCCAACCCCCTGTGTAGCTTTACATGCACCGGCAAGTTTCGCAGTCCATCTTTGCATAGACCTGGTTGCTTGCCGCTTGCACAGGCTGCGCACCTAGCTGGAAAGCACATTATGCTGGTGGAACACATGTTCCCCGGGCATAACATGCCCATAGGATTGGGCCATGAGTCTGCCGTAGCCATCGCATCCCTCCATCTGCCTCCACCTCTCTCCCTCCATTCAAAAAGGATTTGCTTCGCACTGGAGTGAGCACAAAGCAGATCATTCCCATACTTCCTACTCTCCTCGTGTGTTGCCTTGAAAGCAGGAAGTGTGGGACTTCCAGTTTCACCAGAAGTCACGCACTTCTGGTAAGAGTTTGGAGCTTGTTTTTAATTGCAGGGGTGGTGGACCCAAGCTGGTATCAGGTGGTGTTTCAGGTTGCACCGCCCCTGAATGCAGGGTACAATCTACAGTCTCAAAACATGCTGAGAGGTTCAATAGATTTAAAAAGGATGCATTCCTTCTCTTTCTTTCCTCTTCCCACCAAGTCAGCATCTTGATGCAGATAATTCACCAGGGTCACAAACACCAGGGTCACTCATAGCACAATCCTGTGTAACCTTGCACTGGTGTAGATGCACTGGTGTAAATGCACTTATGCCAGTGTAATTGCACTTACACTGGTGCATCTGCTGTTACATCTACTTACTGCACTTACACTGGTGCATCTACTGTTACACTGGTGCATGGTTACACAGCATTGCACTGTCAGTCTCATAACCAGATTGAAACCAAGATTAGAAAGGGTTGAGGAAAGATGTCTCACCACAAAATAACTGGAGTTACTTGACACCCACATGCTCAAACGTTTGTCCTAGAAATAGGAGGTTTGCTTAAGGTCTAAAATTGTGGGGTTTTTTAAGGGTGGGTGGATAACTACTTTCTCTAACACTGATCATATTCTGTCCTCCTCTGAAGAAGCATTGATAAACCCTAGGCACTAACTCACAAAGCTTATTTCTACTAGCCATAACCAACCACGACAGGCACAGATCTAATAAACATGTGGTGGTCTTCACAGTCGTCATCCTCAAAGGAAATACACTTTCAGTGAATTGTGATAGGGCTACTGTGTAGGGTGACTCACACTAGTACAGAACCAGGTGAAAGGGGTAGTACTCCCCCATCACCCCTGGGGAAAGGGGGGAGGCATCCCACCCAATTGTGGCGCCGTTAGCCTCTGTGGAAAACAGGCCAGTGGAATGTTTACCGTTTCTGGGATTCTGCAGATATTTTGCTTCCCTCATGTCATGAAGTGCTACTTTTTAAGCTCCGGATTTTTAAGCTCTTGGACAGTCCCTAGAAATTAAATCCATAACAATATTAATCACTCTTATGTTCTTTCTGAAGACTGTTTATGAATTATTATTATTATTATTATTATTATTATTATTATTATTATTATTATTATTATGGCTCTGAAAAACTTCACCCATGATGTTATTTATGAGGAATCACCCCACTCATAGGTAACCAACACAGGAAGCTACTGAGTCAGACCATTGATCCTTCTGCTCAGTCTGCCTGAGAACTATGCTCTGGCATAAAAGCCCTTCTCACTCATTCTAATTGTAAGATGACTAGTTGTGATGCGTAAGACACCTTGCCTTTAAAGCTCTATCCTTAATATGCCATTAAACATTTTGCCTCTGAACTCTGGCACTGAAAACAGATCCCACAGCTTCGCCTGGGTGCGCTGTGGTTTCGTTTAAGCTCTGTAACCAAGCCACATCTATCATTATTTGCAAGTCTCTAAACGTATCTGTCTTCTGTCAAGCATGCAGAGACAGCTCCATTAGTTGGCGTAATTAAATGTGCCACTGAGAGTTGTTAAGCCACGTGGGTTAACGAAATCCTTGGCTGCTTTCCCCAAACTGCCAGTTCTGGAGCAAGACCATTGTTTTCCATGGGCCTAATCTGGAGTTAAGTGATTTGTGGATTTCAGCCTTCATCTTTTTGACTATCTAGCCTGCTCCCAGGGAGGGGATTTCAAAGGCACATCCAGAGCTTAAAAAGCAGCACTTCATGACATGAGGGAAGCAAAATATCCACAGAATCCCAGCAACGGTAAACATTCCACTGGCCTGTTTTCCACAGAGGCTCACGGCGCCACAATTGGGCGGGATGCCTCCAGTTTTCTTCCAGTGTGCCTGCTTCTTTGAAGAACTCTTCAGTGTCCGATAGTGTTTATGGTGAGGCTAAAATATGGATATTTTCAAGGGAGTGTGATGACAAAACTCCAAAAGAATGCATGGAAAGATTTTTGAATGCCACATGTACATTTCAGCTGCTTAGGCTTAGAGGCTGTGTTACTCCCTTCCTCTGTGTGTTGGAGCCAGGATCAATGGAGGGCTGGGAGAATGGGACATTTGCATTGCCTTTATTCTGGAGTCTTGCACAAGTCTGTCATCCAGATGCTGCTGGAAGAGAAGCCCTAAAATTGCACCATTGCATCCTCTTCCCCACGGCCTCTGTCAAACTTTATCAACTGTAGAACTTTATTGCATATTACCGATCCTGTAGTGTATTATGGAAGTATAGTTACTGCCAGGGACTCCTGGGAGAAGGCTGGCTGACCAAGGGGAGTAGCACCTAGTGGTTAGCACTCACGCACCGCTTCCTGCTCCTTGCTTTCCCTTTACTGGACCAGCAGTGGCATGGGGCATACAACTTTGATAGATTGTATTCATCACCATCCCATTACAGAGACCAGGGAGGGAAGGGGCACAGTCCCTTTAAGTTTAAAGGAGCAAGGTGAAGGAGGGGTAGGGAAGTAAATGATCCACGTCTTGCTCACTTTATGTGAGTGGGAAATGGATTGGTGTGACTCCATCCATAGGGTTGGAAATGGTAGCAGGTGGGGTGACGGGCACCCTGAATCTGCCACCACCACCCCGCCACCTGCAATGTGAGCCACATCATTCACTTTATGGCTGAGCTCTGACCAGCACCTTGAATTGCACCTGGAACCAGACTGGCAACTAATATGCCAGAACAACAGGGGTGTAACATGATCACAATGTCTCACCCCTATCAATAATCTGAGAGCCTCATCATTTTGTACCAACTGCAACTTTCAGATGGTCTTCAAGGGCAGCCCCACATAAATAGCATTGCACTAATCCAAATGTGAGGTGCCTAGTGCATGGAATGGAAACCGGTGAAGTTGATACACTACACTACTCGAAGCTGGGCAAAGGCCCGCCAGACCACAGCTGACACCTGGGCATCCAAGTGCAAGTCCAAGTCCAGAAGAAACTCTAGTCTAGAGCACAAATGTCATCTTTCAAGGAGAGTGCATCAAGAATTGGCAAAGACTCCCTAACCAACCCAACAGATTCCCTGACCAGAAAGGCCGCTGTCTTGTCCGGATTTAATTTTGGCTTCTATATATCCAAATAGTGGGAGTGACATAGTCACTCTGATCAGCAAAAAGCTACAGATCTCTTAGGATCAGATAGAGTTGGATCCCTACTATAAATACCCTCTCTTTAGATGCAGTATATACGGACAATGCAGAACATGGGGAAAATATCCTCCTCTTCTTCATGACCACAAATACAGAGGTATATGTTTATTGTTGGTCTTTTTAGTGTATCTACCATCAAGATAGACCAAGCAGGTAGTTTGAAAGCAAAGGCTGTAAAAACTATTACCCCCATACCCAGCAAATAAACACACGAGACCTCAGGCTGGAATTAACGGGGTCACTTTATTAATAACATTCCAACACATCAGGTTAAACATGCAGCAGGGGCCTAACACACCCCAAGACCGTGTGGGCACTAAATCGGGAATCCAGCCTCTGCTGTTCTGATTCCCAGGTGATCTGGATGACCAAGACGGGTGTGCCACCTGGCTCAAGGCCTCACTGGGGGTTTCCCCCTGTGCGCCTATCACTGCAGGCCCACCCTAATGGTGACCGAGGCAGCTGGACGGGGTTAAACTGGTTCAGCTGCCCCCACACTTGTCCAGCCATTCAGGAGGAGCCAGCCAGCCTCGGCGAGCCGGTGCGGTACCCGTCTGAGCGGTACTGGCTTCTCCTGCGGCTTTGCTGCCCAGGATGGACACCGAACTAGACCTACCTGCCCATACCCACACGGTTTCCTGCCACGACCCATGACAACATTAGTACTACAGCCACACCCCGCAACAGTTCGGGGTAGGCAATAAACCTGCCAGCCCGGTGCCAATCTGGCTGACAGACAAAAATTCCTTCCCGGCCCCTCTCGGCGGCCAGCTACTCTCAAACTGAATGCAAGGGTGGGCGGGAGGGAGGGAGCGACGGCGTGAGCCCAACTGCCGAGGACGGGCCTCGCGCATGCGCATTAGCGCGCTGAGGCCTGCCCTCGGCAGACGGCCTGGCCAATCGCCGGGAGAGGAGCCCTCGGCCCCACGTGAGATGCCGGGGAGGGGGCAAATCGGGCGGCGCGCAAACACACGCCACCGTACTTCTCAGCAGGTCTAATCTTACATGTAACATTGGGAAATGTGATCATACTTTATAAATCTATTCTATACCATTGAGGAAGAGGCTGTTTTCAAGGTTTTTGTGAGAGGTGACATGGGGGAGAGAAAAGAGGCACTGTAAAGAAAACACAGTTCAAATACCCACATTCTCCCTTCTGAAACGTTCTGCCATAAGCTGTATACTTCTGCACCACATGGCTTCCATGTAGGATTTTCGATTGCATCTCAAGCTCAGGCTGTCAAATGATCAGGAGGTGTTAGAGAGACCTCTGGGTTCAGAAAGAGTTGTTTCTGTTCTTAGTTGGGGTTAAGTGTTTCTTCACTATGCTGTCATATGATTTCAAACAGGGAACATGAAAGGGCTTTGGTGCCTAGTGCTAGTCATGATTCCCTTTCCTCTGAAGATGCCTCAGATGGCCTTTTTCCAGGCCAGAGGATTCTGGATCTGGGGAAATCAGAAGGTCTGTCCATTATAATTGGTTGGTAATCCTTGGTATCTACATAATTGAATAGGGATGCATTTCATACATCAGTGCCAAAGGACTTCTACATATAGCCAAGGTGTGATCTGTTGCAGGTGTAGCTGCAACTTATAGGTACCACCGTGATATTCATTATCAGCTGCAGGGCACCTAGAAAGAGTCCACCCAGTAGCTCCTTCCATACTAGTATTTTACCAGTTTCTGGGAGTTGAATGCTGGCATTGGGAGAAGTCGTACCAGGATACCCCCAGGTTTCTGATGTTCTCTTAGTGATGTGAAAAGTGGCTGCACTGAAGAAGCTCCCGTGCTACAAAGAAAATATGAGAAGGTGGGCTGGTATTAAAAATGGGCACGATCTTTCCCACTCTATCTATGGAGAGATGGGGATGGAGGGATTCCAGTAGGCTTGAACGCTAACCCTCTCCTTTTTGTGTCATAGTGTCCTTATGCTGGGTGCACTACTGCTGCTCCAGGCCCAGTGCAACACATGGGGCTACTTAGAGAGAACTGAGATTAGCTTGCCACATCCAGCGGCCCACTGGGAAGAGAGGAGGGGGGCTGCTGGATGCTGCAAGGTGAGATGCTGGAAGCCTTCAGCTCTCTTTCGGTGAAAGATATAGGACATGTAACTCCCTCCCAGGCAGAAAAGCACCATGGGGAGATGCGATTTCAAGCTGAAAAAAGGACTGCAGGCAGGGAAACAGGGTCAATGAGCCTCTTCCACGCACTCGGTCTCTGCTCTGATTCGCAGCCTGCCTCTGTTGCTTAGGAGTTAGAAAAATAAAATGCACAGACAAAACTCCCAGAATGCCACACTCTTTGTCGTTCAACTAGTTTGGACGTTGATAGCTCTTTAAGTCTGAAGACTGGGGCCCAGAGAGCCCTGACCAGGTAACCGAGTGTCAGCATGTTGCCGTCAAGGTTTTGCTCCACAGGGCTTTCTGTTTGTTTCTCTAGTGTGAGTCTGTTTGGTGCGTATGCGGTGATAAACTTGTTGCTCTCTGGCCTTGCTTGGTACATGGAAAACTTTCCATGCCTGAACTGTCAGAACACAGACATAGCGGCACGTTCCAAACAGCTTTTTGAAATCTAGTTTGGATCCTGATGAAAAAGGAGGAAGAAGGGTGCAGACAGAGGCTGACCATCATTCCATACATCTCTTCAGTTGTTTTCCACAACTTCAAATGTTAAATGGGGGGGGGGACAACTATGATGCAAGCAACACATCGAGGGGCCTCAAGTCTGAATAAGAGATTATATTTTCTAGCCTTTCTATAGGCTTAGGACAGTTTGATGGTGTTTTAGAATGCTTTTCAAGAATGCCATTTGTACTAAATGTTCTTTATTACTTCCTCTGAACAGTGTGTAGCCTGATGGCTTAGACAGAGCATCGTCTGTCTTACATTGCAGGCTTTATACGCTAAGGGTGCAATCCAGCAAAATCTATTACAATTAACGGCCCAATCCTATGGGCTATTTAGGAGAAGGAGAAGCTGATCTATTGATCCACTGTCATAAATGGCCCTATGATGGCACACGTTGCACCACAGTCGCCTGCGATGGAAGGTTCAGGGCAGGGAATGGGCTGGAGGGGGTGGATTTTGGCGAAAAAGGTACATGCTGGATCCTATCCCTGGTTTTTCGACCCACCCTGCCACTTTCCTCTCTTCGGACTTACACCATCAAAATAGTTGGCATGGGTCCGAGAAGACCCACAGGCGATCAGAACATAAGAACATAAGAAGAGCCCTGCTGGATCAGGCCAAAAGCCCATCTAGTCCAGCTTCCTGTATCACACAGTGGCCCCACCAGATGCCTCAGGGAGCACACAGCCAACAAGATAACCTGTTTCCTGCTGTCACTCCCCTGCACCTGGCACAGAGAAAACCTACTTCTAAAACCAGGAGGTTGCTTATGGCTTGTAACCTGTGATGGTCTTTCCCTCCATGAATCTATCCAAACCCCTTTTAAAGGCATCTAGGCCAGGTGTCATCACCACATCCTGTGGCAAGGAGTTCCACAGATGAATCACACGCTGGGTAAAGAAATATTTTCTTTTGTCTGTTCTAACTCTCCCTCCACTCAATTTTAGTGCATGTCCCCAACCCCATCATAGCATTCAGTGCATGCTCCATCAGAATGGCAGCGTGGTGGAAGATGGTGGAAGATAGGATTGGGCTGTTAGTCCCATTGAACAACACAAAATGGCAGCTTAGCCATGGGCTAATTTGACCAATTGATATCAATGGAATCAACAGCCCGATCCTGCATAAGGATCTGTGGCTGGCGCGGCCTGGGATATCCTCAGGGGAAGGGGACATTCGTCCCCTTCCCCTGGTGTAGGGCTGCCTGGCCCCAATGGGCTTCCTTGGATGTACGCCGGCTCTCAAGTTGATGTACATCCGGGGCAGTGGGGAAAGGGCTGCTGAGCCTGGGAGAGGGCTGGGGATATAGCTCGCCACCAATATCCCCACCCTC
The DNA here is from genome assembly GCA_026170595.1 of Plestiodon gilberti rubricaudatus. NCBI lineage: Eukaryota > Metazoa > Chordata > Lepidosauria > Squamata > Scincidae > Plestiodon > Plestiodon gilberti. The sequence continues at coordinate 38,978,510 of JANXHW010000001.1, forward strand.
TCCTGGCCCGGCTAGCTCAACGGCTGCCCTCCCTCGCCTCCCAGCCCACCCTCCCCCGCCCCTGCACTGGCCGGTGCAAATCCTACCTGCTCTGGCGGCTGCAGGGTCAGTCTGGAGATGGAGTAAGGGCTGCGGGCCTAGGCACTGTCGGCCCTTACTCCAAGGGTGCCGAAAATGTGCTTTACAGTGTGGTTACGGTGCGCTCCACAGGCAGGACGTTACGCAGAATTGGGCCGTTAAGTTAGTACTAACGTTGACTGGATTGTAACCATGGAGTACACTCCTTTGGGAAGTTACAGAGCACAAGTCCCACTGAAGTGAGTAGGAGCTGGGCAAGAGCATTTGTGGAGCCCTCATTCACTTCAATGAGATTTGACGTTACAATCCCCATGTGCATGTTTGGATACCCTGGGTATCCAGAATAATAACAGGCCCAATAATAACAAATAATAATTCTTAACCGCTGGCACTACCGGTAAATTGGATTGGGCTATAAATTAACTCTGCAATTCTATGCACACTTACAAAGGAGTAAGCCCCACTGAATGGGCAATGTGGCCTTCGCGGCACAGAATGGCTCCGACGGCGAGGGGGCAGGGCCGCCTCGTTCTGGGCTGTAAACGGTGACTAGGACGGGGCACAACTTACAGTACCGCCCCTACCATAGAAACGCCTCTGTCCCCACCTTTGGATCAGGACAGCACACATATACGTGCAACTATCATATGAGACCTGTTACTTGCTGCCAGCAGCAACAGAAGCTCAGGTCCATGTTAGCAGCTTTCTCTCTCAGTTGGGGCCTGTGTGTCTGTCTCTCAGCCAGCTGACCACCCTCCTGAGCTGAGTTACCTGGGTAGGAGGGAAGGCGTCTTGAACAACTTATCTTCCTGTCTCACAACACTTTCCCACACCTTCACATTCACTGTCACCAGGCTCTCTGGATAGTACAGGTGGGCCCCCATATCCACTGATTCACTATCCATGGTTTCAGTTATCCACGGATCGTGGGGAAACCCCCCCCCCCCAGGCTTTTACTTTTTTCCCAGTAAGCTTCGTTTCTTCCTTAAAGAAACAGGAGAAGCAGCCTCTGGCTGCTTATTACAGGCAAGTAGAACGAGACTAAGTACTAGAGAGGCTCTGCAAGGTTAACAGAAACCTTGCAGAGCCTCTCTAGGACTTAATCTCGTTCTACTTGCCTGCAATGGAGGCTGCTTCTCTGTTTGTTTTAAGGAAGAAACAAAGCTGTATTTCGCGATGTTCTGATAGTGACAAGAGGGAGGAGAAGGAGAAGCAGCCTCCACTCACCTTGCCATCTCCCTCTGGGTGATGGGGCACACTGGGTCCAGAGGGAAAAGGCAACTGAATGGGCAGCAGTGGCAAAGGTGAGGACGAAGGTCAACTCCTGAGGGCATCGATCTTGCCCAAGCACCTTCCAAAACCTGGAGCCAGCACTGGCAACCTACAAAATGCAATACAGTATTTGTTAAAGTCCTTGCTGATTACAAAAATTACAAGATAAAATTACAACGTTTTGTTCGTGTTCCCAAACACCCTCAGGTAAAACGAGCATCTCAGGCTGCGTAAGCTTACTCAGCCTGAGATGCTCGTTTTACCTGAGGATGTTTGGGAACATGAACGAAACGTTGTAATTTTATCCTGTAATTTTTGTGGTTTTAAACCCTTGTTTTTAATTTGTTTTTATTTTTCTACTTTTACAGAAATTCTTTACATGGCTTTTAATCCCATAATACAATTGAAATCTGTGTCCTTCTAGAAACGTTTTCCAAATCCTTGAAATGAATGAGCAGGCCCAGACTGAAGGAGTTGGAAGTTCTTTTGTTAAGTGTGATTTGGGGGCCACCATTTACTGAGCCCCTCCAACAATGACTCACTCAATTTCTGTTAATGCTACTATTGTTCCCCGATAGCTTTATTTCTCTTTATTCTTAGGTGACCAGGCACTGGCGTCGCTCGAGGTGGGGTGGAAAGCTAAGTTCTGCAGCTTTCTGCCCCACCGTTACTCTCCGGTACAAGGCGCCCCGCCCCCTCGTCGTAGGAGCCCATCAGCGGAGAGAAAGCAACACGCAGGGACTCTCCACTGACGGGCTCCTACGACGAGGGGCGGGGTGCCTTGTACCGGAGAGTAACGGTGGGGCGGAAAGCTGCAGAACATAGCTTTCCGCCCCACCTCCAGCGACGCCAGTGCTGTGTGCACAAAGGTACGTGGTGCTGGGTGCCTGCCAGGAGAGTACAGCCTGTAACATGATTCTAGTTCCAGGACTGATGGCTCTCAGATCCACAGATAAGGGAAGTCCACACTTTTGATTTATCAGTGCAATCACTCCCCGCCCCAAATCAGGCTGGCTCAGATGGAGTTTGGCTGCTCCAAAATTCTGATGAAGCAACTTTAACTTGCTGGTACAGCAAAGAAGCTGATCCTGTGTCTAAAGCCACCCCCAAGAGCCTCTTGACTTAGGAAAAGCAAGATCTTGGCAATACAAAAGAATGACTGCCAATCCAAAAGGTCTCAGACAACTCCCATTTTCTGGGGTTTATAGTTTGTCTTTTTCAGGATTGATTGAAGACAAAAGCTGCAAGCACCTCCACCTTAAGTTGAATGGAGACCCAGTGGTATCCAAAGCAGCAAGTGAGAGCCCACTATGTACTCTTTCCTGGAACTGCCCTCTTGCTGGTTTGGGGCATCCATCTCCAGCTGGCTTTGGACTGAAAAAAAAAAAGGCAGCAATAGATCCCATATGAACAGCATTCTTTTCTTGCTGGTGTCGAGTCATGAGTCCTACTTGCTCACCATCATTGCATCTTCACATTCAACAAAGACCAGAACATCCCATCCCAGAAAGTAACACCACAGGGTGTGCTGCTCTTTTTTTTTCCATAACGTCTTAAAATACCAGAAGATGAGAGCTGAGGTAACAATTCAGTCCCACCACCACTGGTTTGGGATGCTTGCAATTTGTCTCTTCACATTGGAACAAGCCAGTCAGCCAGCTCCTTGCTATGTGTTTCCTTTTTTCTTATCTCTAGAAGCCTATTGGCAAACCAACAGCACTCCCCCATTCCCTGTTTACATAGACAATTTGTTTCTTAAAAGACTATTTATTTTATTGCTCAGAACATTTCATAAGACACATCACAGTTTATTCAAACAGAGGTCTGGGGCACGAGTTATCCATTTACATATTGTACTGAGTGCATTCTAAATAGTTGTTTTGTTTCATTTTTTTCCTGTCATGATCGCTGAAAAAGCCTCATCATCAGATGATATCATGGGAGAGAGACGTTTTCTGGATTCCTTACATATCAGTTGTTCCCTAGTGCTACACAACCGTGAAGGCAGCTAGCACAGAAGCAACTGCAATGGTTAGTGGTAATTATTCAGAGAAAATGCAATCAAGGGCAACTACTCCAAAGGTTTTGCTCTCTTGTTTTGTTTTGCACATGAACGAATGATGCCACTGGTCCTGGTTTCAGTCGGGGGTCTGTTCCAGCCATACTTAGAAATATGAGGAATTGAACCTAGAACCTTCTGCATACAGCACATGTGCAATGTTCTTGAGCTAAAGCCCCTCGCTATAATATCTATGGGGATTCGTTATTATTAATAATATATACACAGCTCTATACATTTTGTATACAGTATTTTATATACAGCTCTTCTACGTATATCATTCCATTAAAACACTACAATAGAAATCACCTCTTCTTTCTGCCATTGTTGTTCAAAGTAATCCTTGGAAGTGTCCCAACAAGCCCATTTTATATTGTCATTTCTTCGAAGCAAGCTCTAACTTCCTTAATTCAAGAACAGTTTAAGCTGTATTTTGGGCAGCAAGTGCACAGAGCATGCTGGTACAAGTAAGAAGAAAAGTTTACGATGGCTGTAAATGAGCTTTGGCTTCATAGACATCAAAGAGTTGGATGCACTATAAAGAAGAAAAGACCCGACTTAATCCCCAGTTTTGATGTCTGATAATCTTGAACTAGCTGCTTGAGGTGGGCATTGCTGCATAGAAGGAAGAGCAATTAAAGTGGTCTCTAGAGAGTATATTAATCTAAACCCAAGATTAACAGAGAGCTGCAGTGGAAATAGATATGCACTAGAGGGACCCTTGCATTCTTCATTATCTGAAATGTATATAATGTCTATGTTGTTTGCTTGACAATGGTGGATCTCAAAGCAAGGTTATTAACTCCAAATCCGAAAATCACTTTTAGAAATATGCTTTAGAAATTATGGGATTAGAAAGGCAAATATTGTTTTGGTTTTTCTTGCCTTTTGATGCTTCTATCCTGGAAGTAGATACTAAAACACCACAAGATTAGTCTGAAGTGTATACCCTACCATTGTTTACAGTACCATACTGACTACTACAGATTATAGCTAATATGTTGCATGTAAGAACAATATATCACTCATGTAGTCATATTTGCCTAGGTGAGCCAACCTGTTGGCAGAAGGGCAGGTAGGAGCTCAAAAAAACAGTTGGCCTTCAATTCCTCTGGGTGGCAAAATTACCTCCTTGGGGATTTTATATTCTGAGCTTCAAGGCTCAGATGAATCAGAGTCTCTAGCGAAGGAAAAGGAGGGCAATCCTACTGTTGTGCTTCACACAACAGAGATACTCTAATAACCCTTATCTCTCCAGCCTCTTCTTCATGACTAAGAAACTTGAGAGCTTTAAATCCCAAATGCCTGACCCACTGGCGTCGCTCGAGGTGGGGCGGAAAGCTAAGTTCTGCAGCTTTCCGCCCAACCGTTACTCTCCGATACGAGGCGCCCCGCCCCCTCGTCGTAGGAGCCCATCAGCGGAGAGAAAGCAAGGCGCGTTGCTTTCTCTCCGCTGACGGGCTCCTATGACGAGGGGGCGGGGCGCCTTGTACCGGAGAGTAACGGTGGGGCGGAAAGCTGCAGAACTTAGCTTTCCGCCCCACCTCGAGCGACGCCAGTGGCCTGACCAATTGGGAGTTAGGGGTGGGGTTTCCCACAGGTCTGTTTTTTCCACAGGTCTGTTATTTCCAAAGTAGTGAATCAAGCCATTAGGAGATTGTACAATGGGGCTTGCTTCTGAGTAGACATGCCGAGGATTGTGCTCTAACAAGCTACACCTGCCCACATTCCTTCTCCTAAAGGTCTAGCACTCTGTCCCGGTTGGAGATCTGGTAAGCCTACTTTTCACACTATGGTAACAGAAATCACATATACAGTCTGATGCAACCATTGTTTCACCGTATATCTGCTATTTATGTACAGTATTTTAAAACCATGCTATCCTGCTCTTCTCAGCAAGGATTCCGGGCAGCTTACAACAATTTTTTAAAACAGTATATAACAACCAAAAAATGCCAGCAAAACAAGCCAAGCAAGAGTGATCTTTTTGGGGGGAGGTGGGGGGAGGGTTTATAAGAAATCTATGAAGGCCAAGTAAAAACACCAGGCCTTCACCTGGTGACGAAAGACATACAGGGGAGGAGGTAAGGGTGTTTACTACTGGGCCACTATTGGAAAGGTCCTCTCACGAGTCGGTGCTTGCCAAATTTCTCACAGTGGGGGAGCTTCTAAGAGAGCCTTAGTAAAAGATCTTACAGGAAGAGCAAATTCATGTGGGAGAAGGTGGTCCATCAGATAATTATTAACTCGTTTATGGGACATTGTCCACATCTTACCAGTGAAGTGGCAGTAAAACGTATTTTGGGGTGGCAGGTGGAGTTATAACTCTCTACTGATTTTCACCTTTGGCAGCATGATAGTGAACTTACATATAAATACATGAAGGTACTTAATTTTGAGCCAGATCTTTGGTCCATTTTGCTCATTAATGTCTGTACTGACAGCCGCTCTCCAGAGTTTCAGTCAGGGGGTCATCCTCAGCTCTAACTTACTATGCCAAGGACTGAACCCTTTCTTCATGCAAAGGATGTCCTCTACCCCTGAGCTACGTCCCATATGTTCTGAGTAGCTGCCCCCTCCCAGACTGGAAAACATGAACCTGCCTTATACTGAGGAAGAAATCAGCCATAACGCCCAGCATTGTCTACAGCAACTCCCAATCTTACTACATGAGATTTTTTAAATGGAGACATTGAAGATTTAACCTGCAACTACTTACATGTAAAGCAAGTGGTCTATCAACACACTATGGGCGTTTCCTCTGCAGACTTGCCAAAATTCAGAGCACCATTTGGAAGTGTTGTACAACAAACCTGTTTGGACTGGCCTTCGTGGCTCAAGGTCACATCAAGAAAAGGTGAGGGAATTTAATGGCATTTTTGGTATAATTTAATTTTAATTCCTTCTCAGAATGTTCTGTCCCCTGAGCATAACTCTAAATCAGTGGTTCCCAAACTGGGAGGCGTGGCTCCCAGGGGAGCCGCAGATACCCACCAGGGGAGCCGCGGAGTGCCACGGAATCCTCTCGGAATACAGTGCAATACCAATCGGCAGGCATCAACATAATGTAATGGGGAGCCGCGGCCAAGTGTCGCCAATGGTCAAGGGAGTCGTGGGTCGAAAAAGTTTTGGAAACACTGCTCTAAATGAATAAATATTATATATACCAGTATTCTGCAAAGTAACATGGACATAGTCAGTTGTTTGACTTTTAGGCTGCAATCCTATGCGTGAACTCGGACCTTTTCGGCATGTAGATCCTCCTGCAGGTGCGCGTTGAGGCTGGAAGATCTCCAAAAAGGTCCGGGTGAACTCAAACCTTTTTAGAGCTTTTTCTACCTTCCATGAGAGGTGTAGTGGTCCTCCGGGGTGTGCGGGGAGCCTGAGGACCCCCTCTGCAGGCCTCGCCGCGCCTCAGAACAGCCCTTCAACAAGATTGCGACACATTTCCGGGTGAACTCAAACCTTTTTAGAGTGTTTCTACCTCGTACGAGTATGTGACGAGGCTGGAAGGGCTCTGAAAATGTCAGAGTTCACCCAGACCTTTTCAGAGCCCTTCCAGCCTCGTCACGTACTCGTCACTGTGCACTCACACAGGTGCGCGAGGCTGGACAAAGATGCAGCGCATTAGCACTGCAGCAGGAGCAAGTCCCAGCCAACCGGGACAAAGAGGAGACCGGCCGGGAGCCCAGGATTTGGGCTCCCAAACCGGGATTGTCCCGGCCGGATCCGGGACTATGGTAAGCCTATACAGTATACTGTATATATACATAATTGCAATATGTATTGCTTACCTTCAGACAACCCTTTTCAGATTCCCACACAATCGGACTTGCAGGAAACATCAGCTTTGAAACCCATCATCCAAAGGGTTTAAAATCTTAATTGTAGGAGCCAAATGTTTCCAGCTGTTGTTGTCTTCCATTTTTTCCCACAGCATCTTGGCTGAAGTCTGTTAACAATCTTTATTTTACAGTGGCCTGAGATATTAGCATGATCATTGTTTATGCTGGACAGAGGGATATTCCTCAAGCCTTACTTCATTAACTATTTTTTTTTAAAGCTGGCTAACCTGTTTATCTTCAAAGGATGGAAACTTTTCCATGTGAAACAGTTTCAGCAGACTGTGTGTGTGTGTGTGTGTGTGTGTGTGTGTGTGCGCGCGCGCGCGCACATGTAGATCCCAATACTAAAGCAAACCAAATACCAGAAGTCAATTTAGGCTGTAAACTGGGAAATGTCATTCAGGCTTCAGTTGCTTTGCAGAGTTGGGAAAAGTGTTTCTATAGAAACTTTTCATCTTTAGGCTGTGTTAACTACTCCCTCCTGCTCATTCATTAGTGTTTATCGTCTCCAGCTTATGTGATTTACCCAAATATTTCCTTTGCAAACAACTTTAGTGAACTGTGGGGAGCTTTGTGTTATAATAGCTTGCCATTTGGGAAGCCAAATTCACTTGAAACAAGTAATGGCTTGGAATGAGCTGCTCTAATGGAACTTTTCAAATAGTGATAATTCAATACCACTGAAAACAATATTATTTAATTCTCAGGGGTTCTTGTGAGTGAGCTTGTATTGCCTATTCAAGCACTTTATTGGTTCATTAAACAAAAAAAAGCCTTTTTCCTCATATGTTAAATTATAGCTCATGATATCTGGAATAAAAGGATAGGATTTAAGATATCTAATTGCCCCCATGTTTTAGAATTGATCTTCTTACCTTTCTTAACACTTTCTTTTCAAATGTAATGAAAATAGAGCGATTTCAGTTTTATTATGCAATAGTTAGCATTTATAATAATTAAATTATTCATTATCATCACTCCTACTGGGCACAAGCTGGAAGAATAAGCATAATTCACTCTCAAATGAAGTACATAAAAGCACATGTTCATTCGTTTTTATGGATCTACTGTTACACCGGTGCAAGAGTTACACAGGATTGGGCTGCCAGTCACGTGTACCACGGCCCAGCCAAGGGGGGGGGGGGTTTGCACTTTTTACGAACACTTTTGGAGTGTTAAAAAGTGCCTCCCCGTTTTAGTGGCTTTGGGGGCATTGCTTCAAAAGGTGTCAAAAGTGTTCAGCTGCACAGAGTGAGGGCAACCTGAATTTGCTTTGCTTGCCCTCAGCAACATCATCACAAAGCCAATTTTGAAATAGGCAACCATATTCTATTTTGAGGAAGAATCATAGATCTACACCAGAATCTTGATTTCATTGATCCTTGTGGTGCTACGCGTGTTTCGCTTTAAATGGATTACTGCTGACAAGAGTGGCTGTCTGTCTTCTGGTGCTAATTGACAGCATGTGGTTCCCGCCCTTTTTAGTGCTGCTTTCTATTTTAACCTGCGTTTTTCTCCAGCAGGTAACTTCATCTCACACAGGCATTCCTGTGTGTTCCTTGAGAATGTCCAGTGTCTTGGACGAAACGTCAGACTAATATTTTATGATATGTGTGGTGGTTTTTTGATGATTTTATGTGTATTTTAAAACATTGGAATTCCTCCTATTTGTTTAATATTAAAGATTTTTGCATGACTTTTTAACCTATAAAAACTCTACCTTTTCGTCTCTAGAATTTCCTTTACAGTGGAACAGTTTGCAATGGAGACTGAATGCCTGTAGTATGTCAGAGTCTGTGACATAGGCTGAATCTCCTCATAGTTTGCACCATTTGGGCAACTAAGGTAGTACTTAACATTAAGTCCAGAAAACAGTAGAAATTACCAAGATTGAATAACATTTTATCTGAATAAATCTCCACTTTGTTTTTAATGCTAATCTTCTTAAAATACTGGGCCGGTTCAGGCAACAATCTTACTGTCTGACCGGCCTCTTGTGATAAAGGACATGCATGTTTACATGTACACATCTTGATTCCTCTCCTTGCACCTAATGGAGTTCGGGACATTTTCTTTAATTACATACGGGGTAAAACCCTGCTTTTCAAATGTAGGTTTTTCAGCATGCATAGAGGCACAGTTCAGATGAATCCCTTACTCCGTGCAATTAAAGAAAATGTCCCAAATTCCCCCAAACAGGAGGAGGGGGCTCAGGATGTGCGCACTCCCTAAGCGCACATGTCCTTTTCAGCGTGAGGTCACTTTGGAGTTTAAAATATTGTCCAAATCAGCCCACAGTGAAATATAAACAAACCATCTATTTAATCCTTGCTCAGCCAAGAAGCTCACTGGCTGACCTGGAGCAAGTCATCTGTCATCCTCACGTGCTTCAGAGGGCTGTTGTGAAGATAACATGAAGCAACCCATGTACACACTGCCTTGAGTTCCTTGAAGGGAAGCCAGAAGAATACAAGTATGCTACAAGACAAATCATAAATTTTATCACACTGTAGAGTAACTCTCTACGACTAATACTGTATTTTTCATGTTCATGAGCTATATTTTCTGCAAACAAATCTAAACACGCTTTACTGTTGTTATTCACCTAACAGCGCAATCCACGCCCATTCGTCCCCTTCCCCCGGTGTAGCGCAGGGAGGACCCAATGGGTCTCCTCAGATTTCCGCCAGCTTTTGAGCTGGCGTAAGTCTGAGGAGGCCATGTAAGTCTGAGGAGGCCTGTTGTGTTCCATAATGCTCCTTGTTGTAGGTAACAGTGTTAGGCCATTTTTGTATGAGTCTGACTTTGAATACAAGCCAGTGACCTCCTCCTCCGAGTCATTGTTCCCTCCGTTTTCTGTGTGCTTGCTACTGGATTGCCTGTGCCCAGTGCAATGGAAACCCTCTATCTTGACAGAAGGTCTGTGCTGACTTGCACACTGACTAAGCATGAGTGATGGATTACCAGAACAAATACTGTGATGATGGTGCAAATATACTAAACAAACAAAATTATCAGAAAAAGTTCACCTATATGAGCCCCACTGAAATAAACGGAATCACTATAGTGTGCTTTTGAACAGCTTCCATTCATTTTAATGGGGCTTGGGCAGGAGATGGGCACTACTTTTTTTTTTTTTAAAGCAAACTGTACAGTCCATGGAGGAGACATTGAGGCTGCAATCCTATACACATTTACCTGGGTTAGTTCCCATTGAAATAAATGGAACGTACTTCTGAGTAGACAAGCATAGGATTGCACTGTGAGTTACCCTGGCATAATCTAATATTATATTATTGGGGAGAAAGTAAATTTTCACAGGCAGGAGCATGGTAAGCCACAAACCTTGGAGGGGAATGCAACTCCCAGCCAGTGGCGTCTCTAGCCCTCCTGGCGCCCGGGGCACGGCAGGGCAGGGGTTGGCCGAGCACCCCCCGGAAGGACGCTCCCACCCGGCCCCCGCGTGCCCACCCCACCCCCACTGCTCTCCATACCTTCTGCTTCAGCTTCAGCAGCAGCAGCAGCAGCTGCTGCCGCCGGCCCCGCGCTCACCTCGCTGTGACTCCTTTTAAAACTAGCTGTTCTGTACATGCGCAGAACAGCCAGTTTTAAAAGGAGTCACGCTGAGGTGAGCGCGGGGCTGGCGGCGGCGGCGGCTGAAGAAGGTAAGGAGAGCGATGGAGGTGGGCGCGTGGGGGCCGGGTGGGAGCAGCATCGCTCTCCTTACCTTCTTCAGCCGCCGCCGGCCCCGCGCTCACCACGGCGCGACTCCTTTTAAAACAGGCTGTTCTGTACATTTGCAGAACGCCTCTCTTTTTTGCAGAACGCAAAATTGCCCTCTCTTGGCCTCTTAGGCTTTCTGCGCATGTACAGAACAGCCAGTTTTAAAAGGAGTCGCGCTGAGGTGAGTGTGGCCAGCGGCGACGCAGAGGCTGAAGAGGCGCCCCCCGGAAGCTACCGCCTGGGGGCCGCCCGGGGCCCAAGGCCACAGGGCCCCCCACCAAAGAACGCCACTGCTCCCAGCCAGTCATTTCAAACGTAATGGGGTATCCTGCTTGCTAAATCTGAACTTTATCTCTTCCTTGCACAGTTCTAAACAATCCCCACCAAATGCACTTAAGAAAAAATGATAGTTGCCCTCTATCCCATTCTACATCACATTTGACCTGACTGCCGGATTTGATTAGCTGATTGAAAGGGTGGGAGAAGATCACACACCCACACACTTCTTCCCATTTCAGATGTCACGGAGAGAGATTCAGAATAAGGATTTTTGTAACACTGCTTCTTCCACTCAAATTTCAAAAGCTGCTGCTTGGGTAGGTTTGTGAAGTAGTAGCGACAACTAGTGGTCAAACGATCTGAGAGACTCACATTGCCAACAAGTCTCTCCAGGTTGTGATAAAGGCACATTTATCTGGAAGCTACTTTAAACCATTAGAATAATACCCTTCACAACAGGTGTCTTTAACTCAGCAGGCAATTTGTCCATTAAAATATCAGTATATGTAGAAGCATAAGGGGAGGCAATCTGAATACTTATAGGCAGAAAAGATCCTACATTCTACCTTAGCTTAGGGCAGGTACAGCCCATTCATTCAACTACAGTCTAAGCATGTTTAGCCTTTGTGTGATAGGCCACCAAGGCCAGATTCACCAACAGAAGCACTGTATCCCACTTACAGCAAACTCCTGTGCAACATTAAGCTGGCGGAGTGAGTGCTCCGTTGGTGCAGGGTGTCACAAACGTGTCGTAGGGCATGTTTGCAGCACCCGCTCACTCCGCCGATGGTCATGGACCATGCTGCTGGATGCAGGTAAGTCCTGCGGTGGGAGGGCATGGGGAGGGAGGGCCAGGGGAGGGGTTGATTGGGCCACTGGGCCTGGGAGAGGAGTGGGGATATCGTTGGTGCGCTCCACTGATATCCAAAGCCACTGGCGTCACTAGTACGCGCGACACCCCAAGGCGGGGGCGTGCGCGTCACCCTAGTGATGCCCTTTGGGGGCCCCCCGGGTGCCCCCCCGCCCCTTCGCGTCGCCCTCTGGACGCTCCGAGGCCGGCCCGGGAGCCGGCCTCGGAGCGTCCGATCTGGCCGGCGCTCCAGGGCCTTCTGAACGAAGGCCCACTGCGTCAATACGCAACCTTTTCCGGTTTTCGCGTATGCGCAGAGACCGTTTTGAGGGCAAGGGCCTGCCCTCTTGCCCTCAAAACGGTCTGCGCATGCGCAAAACCCGAAAGAGGTTGCGTATTGACGCAGTGGGCCTTCGTTCAGAAGGCCCTGGAGCGCCGGCCAGATCGAACGCTCCGTCGGAGCGTCCGGAGGGCGATGCGTGTCACAGAGGTGGCGCGCGGGGGTGCGCACGGGGGTGCGTGCAGGGGTATGCACGTCACCCCTGTGCGCGCGTTGCCCCGAGGCGACCCGCTCCGGTCGCTTCACGGGAGCGACGCCAGTGTCCAAAGCCCCTTCCCAGGCCAGGGCAGCCTTACACGGCCTCCCCAGATTTGCGTCGGCCATTCTGCCTGTGCACATTCGAAGAGGCCCATTGGGGCTGACACCAGGGGAAAGGGATGAATGTCCCTTTCCCCTGAGGTGTACCCCAGCTCCGCTTATGTGGCCCTGATTCTGCTTAGAATCCGCCGCAGCATACTTTGCTCGCTGCAGCGGATGTTACGCAGAATTATGCTGCCCACGAAAACAGGACAGAGTTAGTGCAAAGTCGAAACTATTGCTATGTTTGCCAGTGAAAGAGCAGCAGTGTCTGAATGAACATTCAGTGTCAACTCAGCATACAGACAAACAAGCCTGCTGCCTAAGGTGGTCTAGTTCAAAGGGAGCCAGTCAAGCCAAAAGCAGTGTGTAAGTCTTGGGTCTGCATGACTGACTTCCTGGTTCCTGCAGAAATGGGGAATGTGCCTTATAATTCTCTGTGACATCAAGACAACCCACCTAACTTATGGTGGTAAAAAGCCTTCAGCCTGCCCTGCATTCATTACACTGAGGCTCACGACTCAGAAGAAATCCCTGGTGGTTTGTGCTTATTACTAGCAAGTTCTCCATATGGTCTCTATAGTAATCCTGTAGATAAAGTTCCTACAAACAATTTAAACGCCGAAATAAAATTCTGCATGGAGATACCCTTGTCTAATAAGGCAACTCTACCCCCTTGCCAGAAACACAAATCCTATCCAAAGCTATTCCAATTCATCACCAACTTTCACTTCACTGATGGACATCCATGGACACCATACTGGAATGCCTGCCAATCTGTTTTCCTGCCTCAAGGGTGGAAATGAATCCAACCAAATGACCTTAAAGATGTCCAGTGATAGACCCAACCATACCTGTTCTACCACTCTTCCGATTAGAACATTCTTCTGTCACCCTAAATCTTTCTAGTCATGATGTAAGCCCAATGCTTCTTATTTGACTGTCATACATAGGGAGACCTTCTCTGCCTCAAGTCAACCCTTAATGATTTCAAGACTGTTATCAAATCTCTTCTCAGTTGTTTCCTCTCCAGGCTGAACAAACAATTCATTATTTCGTCATATATTCTCAAGTGCTCTAAATATATTCTGTTGTCTTTTTTAAATTCTTTCCAGCTGTAGTCACTGCATGGGTGAATACAGACAATGGTTTACCAAGGGGTAACTTGTAAGCTCAGCTATTTGTAACCACGTGGTAGGCTGGTCATCCTGCCAAGTGGTGAGACTCTGACCACACTTCTGCACCTGATCTGAAATCCAGGGAAGGAGAAGAGTGGTAGGGCTCCCCTAATCATGTGGTGAGATGATCGCTTCAACACATGGTTACATATACACCATGATTCCAGACCTCAAGACCACACCGCTTGGCTGTGCCCATTAAATGCAACATTTTCTTTGATTGCTACCTCCAACATTCCTTCCAGTCATTTCTCTGCTTGTGATATTTATTTATATATTTTAAAAAATTATACCCCGCCTTATCCTATGCCAAGACAAATGCCCAAGGTGGCTTACAACAAGAATTAAAATACATAATTTAAAAACAATACATAAAATAAATTAAAAACAATAAAATCAACTGGAGGGGTGACAATATGGAGCAGAGAAGCAGCAAAGCAGAACATCTTGAGACACTGGAGTCAGACAACAACCCATCACCCAAACGCCAGACGGAACAGAAACGCTTTGAGCCCCTGCCGAAAAGTCATGAGGGAGGGGGTAGTTCTCAAATCCCCTAGCAAGGAGTTCCACAATTGTGGCGCCACAACAGAGAAGGCTTGCCCACGTGCTGCCATTCCCATAACTTGAGACAGAGGTGGCACTCACAGGAGAGCCCCCTCAGATGACCTAAGAGAGCGGGCCAGAATGTATGGGAGAAGGTGGTCCCTCAGATATCCTGGACCCAAACCATGAAGGGCTTTAAAGGTCATCCTTGCAACTGCCCTCACCTTAATTAATCCCCTGGGGGAAAGGAAAGGGTAACCTGTTCTGCATCACCGTCCTCTCATCAGGGTGATACCAACAGCCCCTACCATAATACCCCACCTGTTAACAGTATGCCTACACTCCTCTCTCACAAGGGCCACAGCAAACTGTGTGGAGAATACATCCCCATCCTTCCCCCTGCTCTTCCCCAAAGTGTTGACCCACCCCAGAAAAAGATAGTAAGCCCAAGGAATAGTTCCCCTCACGGAAAATACCCCTGGCCCCAAAAGGAGATGGTAAATTCATGGGGTGGGCCACTGGGCCAGAGGCCAATATTCTGCCACTAATCCTGCCTCTCCTGCAGCTTCTGTTGCTACTGCTGCCTCTGCTACTCCCCCCCCCAGCCAAAAAAGCTGAGTGTGCTGGCCTGGCACCCCCCCCCCCACACACACACACAGTTGGTCCAACTGCTAGGGGTAGTAGATGCCTTCTGCTGGTGTGTGTGTGTGTGTATCTGGTGCTGAACTTGGTCCCCAACTCTCAGCCTAAGAGCCAAGGGCCAAGAGTCCATTGGCTCTTGCCCTTTGGCTCTTGCCAAAGTCAAAATACCTGCAGGGGAAGGCAGGGCAGAGAAGCACCAATCATTCTCTTCTCCCAAGCTCCCAGTGCAGGTGTTCCAACTTCCATATGGTAGAGAAGGGTTGTATGATAGGGTTGTAATTATAACCTGTGAATTAGGTTTCCGCTATTCATATAATATCTCCAGCAATGATTGTGATGTGTGATTCTCAATAGAAGAATCTGTCTGAATCTGCTTTATGTACTCATAAGATTATTTCTTGTTGAATGAGTTACAAGCTTGGCTCTAAGAATGTGTGTTGGAGATTGTCAGGCTATGCCTCATTCCTTGAACCATATGGATCTCAATAATACATCCCACAATTGCATCTGTCCCACTCTCATTGCTTACCCCACACCTCCTCTCCCTCTTCCTGGTATGGTCGATTGTCGGGGTGACGTACTGAGCTCTCGCACCGAGTGACTCAAACCCTAGTGAGTCACTATCTGTAGGGTTTTCAATGGGGGTCTTCTCAGCCCTACCTGAAGATACCAGGGACTGAACCCATGACCTACTGCTTGCAAAAACAGAGGCTCTACCCCTGTACTCTCATTCTTGAAGCACACTGACCAGAACTAAAGACATAGCAAAAACCTTGCTGAAGCTGAATAGCAAGCATGGGACAGCCTTCTGTGGCTTACTTGTAATTCATCTATTCAGTCAGTCACATTCTGAAGTGACACTACATTGTGGGCTCTCACATTTAGCTTTTCTCCAGCTAAAACCATCCCCATACACACTGCTACTTGCTAAACCAGGGGTGCACAACATGCAGCCCCAGGGCCGCAAGCAGCCCTCCGAAGGATTTCTGGTGGCCCCTGAAGAAATCAGGGATCCCTTTTTGCGCGTTGCTTACGAAGAGAGCACCGAGGGATCTCCGATGTCTTCGCTCTACCCGTGTAGCTGTGCAGCCTTCTCGCTTGGGTCGCCGAGCGAGAAGGACGAAGTCACTGAGCCTTGCAAGCCCATTGGCCCGGAGGCTTTGAGGCCGTTGCTGAAGGTGGCATTTGATCGCCGCCGATCAGCTGGAGTCTCCTGGCATTCGGCCAAGAGCCGGAAGAGTCGTGTCTCCCCTTGTGTGCCAATGGGCGCGGAGGTTTTGGGGCTTGTCGTGTTGGCGCTGTCGCTGCTCCGTGTGAGGAGGAGGCACGGATTCGCAGCGGGAGGGCAAAACCAAATTTTTAATTCTATAAATATCTTTATTTATTTATTTATATGTTGCTTTTCTGGATATTTTCCGGCTCATGGACACACCCCCTGTGATGTAACTTCCTGAGGAAGTGACATCACGGTTCCTTGACACACCCCCGTGGCCCCGAAGAAGTTTAGTCTATTCATTTTGGCCCCTACCTACTTCCAAGTTGTGCACCCCTGTGCTAAACAGACATTTCCTCTGTCATAGTGGTTCATTTGGTTGTACTTGATTGGGAGTTCTTTCCCAGCTGCAGGACATATACTTGACATTTCATTCCATTTATTTCTGCATCACTTTCTGTCCAAGTTGTTGAGACAATTTTGAGTTATGATTCTGACCTCCAAGTACTCACAGTTTATTTCTAATTTACAAATGTTAGGAATGTACATTCTAATCCTTTGCACCCAAGACAGAACCTTTGGGAACCCAATTTCTTGTATTATGGCAGGCACTTGTCTGTTTAGAACTACTCTTTGATTATAGTTTTGTAGCCGGTTGTGTCTAATGAACAGTGGCAAAAATCAATCCTATATTCCCTTAATTTGTTTAGGAGCCATTCACAGTTGCAGCTATCCAACAAGAGATCACGCCATAGGGCTGAACTGGATACTCCACTGTTAGTAAGCGACTTGCAGCTGTGTTTAGAGACAACTGAAATCTGCTTCATCCCTTTAAACATCTAAATGCACAATGAACATGGTGATTCTTCAGCTCCATGTGGAATGTTTGCTGACCGTAAACAGGACTCCTGAGCGATTAAGGCGCACCAGTCACACCTTTCCCAAAGACTGACACAACAGGAAATGGTTATCTCCACTGGGGACGGGCAATAGGAAACCCATCCAGAACCATCTCCAAACAAAATGATGGTCTGGGATGAAATCATCCCAACAATAGTCTATGGCAAATGTACCTATAGAAGGTCTAACCTCAGAACCCCAAAGTGTATTCTCTATGTTCTGCACACTCTTTCCCTGGCATGGTGTTAGAGAATCCCTGCTGGTGGACTCTCATCAAGCTTTCATCAAGCAACCCTCTTCCCAATCAGCCCAAGAAGTTCTTTCCTCATGGCACCCAGGAAAAGTACCAATTCTCACTTCTCATTCTGTTTCCCTTCTCTTTCCTTCATCCCCGTGACTTTCCCCTGAATGCCAAGACACAGTGCAGCACCCGCTGGGTTCCATGTAAGCCTTCCCTGGGTAAAGTACTCTTGGATTCCTTGCCTTGCTCATGGTCCTAAATCAGCCAAACTAATGCTTAGCACCTGCTGGGTTCCCCTATTTCTTGTGTTAAAACCTTTTTTCTTTAAACAGGAACTTGGCTAACTCGACCTGCAGGTCCTGCATCAACATAAGCCTCAACAAAACATCCAAGCAGAAATGGATAAGTAACCTTGGTCATTGTACCTTCTGTGTCTTGTGCTCCTGACAAATTGAGGCCATGCTTAGTGTCTCTATCTCCTTTGCTTCATGTGTGCACACATGTGTGACTGCCTGGTCTTCAGGCAGATTAACCATCACAACAGCTAATGAAAAGCTATGGATGCTCAATACTGTAAAAGGTGCTCTCCTACTGCTAGTGAGTGAAATGTTGTACAGCCTGCCTAGGGACTCACTCCTTGCCTGTAGCTACTGTTCCAGGTTACAGTGAATCACGGTCTCACACCTAGGTTGGAACACTTTGCTCTTCAGATTTTGTTCTCTCACTTCTTGGGTCTTTCTCTCCCTCCCTCTCCTTGCCCAGTACCCCACAACTCCCTTTTTCCTGAGCCCTGGACTCCTCTGGGTAGTCTCCTTGATTTCCCTAGATGCTAACACCTCCCCTTCATCTCTTCTCCCCTCCTCCCTTTTGTATCTCAATACTGTACTTCATCCTTTGTGAGGATGTTAAGTTAAGTTAACTTTTCTGTCTTTTCTGTCTAACGGGTCAAGTTAAGTTTTCTGTCTTATCCTGCTCTCTCTCTCTCTCTCTCTCTCTCTCTCTTCCCCATTCTGCAGCCAATTCCATTTAAAGTTTGGCAATGTTTATACTGTAGTTGCATTTCATTCTTGGTTCCCCTTCCCTCTTATTGTAAAGTCATCCCACATAATAGACAGTGTTACCCCCATATGCTTCTCCCTCATGTCTTTGTAAAATACAACGCTCCACCTAAGCGTGTCAGTATCACAAGCTACTTGCATAATGGTCCTTGAACATGTTTTGATCTCCCCCATGTGTACGTGTTACACATGTCTCAGAGCACCACCAGTAACATGTGAGTTGAGCTGTGATGCTGTGCATGCTGCAGTGATCTCAGAAACAAAACGAGAGTTTGTAACACTTGATTTGTGTGTGTGTGTGTGTGTGTGTGTGCGTGTGTGTGTGTGTGTGTGTGTGTACATACACACACATGTATGTATGGGCATAAATCAAGTGTTACAAACTCTCATTTTGTTTCTGAGATCATTGCAGAATATTGCATATATAAAAATATATTGCACATATAATATATATTTACAAGCCACATACGGATTTTATACTTTCCACTCCTTCTGTTCCCTGTAAAGCCTGTGGCAATGCTCTCAAGGAGAGCACATCTGGCTCTCACATGCAAAAAGAAAAGTGTTTTGGAAGAATACAAAATAAAATTGGAATTCTCCCATCCCTAGGATAATGAGTGTGCATAATCTAATTAGGTCTAAAGCTGGGATCATAATAAATCCTCCAAAATAGAAATATAGTAAGATTGCACAAAATACAATATGGAAAATGTATATATCACTGCCAAAATCTGCCTTCCTTCAGATATTGAGGCATAATTGTCATTGATTCCTGGAGGCAGGCTCCAGTCTTTTGAACAAATTGCAGTGTATGGTGACAAGCAATGTGAAGTGCAGAAAAGTAAATTATGAATTATGAAAAATAAATTGTTTATCATCAAGAAAGAACCGTTTGATGAGTAAAGGATGGATTTGGGAGATGGGAAAGAGTACAAGCCAAAAAGATCTGTGGAATACCACCACAAGGCTAAGGTTAAAAAGGAAACAATCTGAAAATGGTCAGAAACGCCTACAGTGAAATGTTAATGAAATGGGGGGGGGAGGATTTTGTAATTATGTCAGGAACAAACGTCCTGTGGGACCCTGTTGGAACTCAAGAAAAAAGAGAAATTATCTTAGTCATGGGAGAATAGAACGTGCTGAGAAAGTAAGCTACCGAACTTGAGTTACACTGTCAAGCATTTACTGTATGGTTACAAGTTCAGCCACAATTTGTTTGCATCATGTGACATTGTTGCTGTTGGCTTAGCAACAAGTTAAATCAGTATTCTCCAGGAAGAAAAGGGATTTTGAGGTAAGGGAATTTTCCAAGACTATCTATCATATTAAAATGGAATGCTTAAAACTCTGACTAGACTAATGGTGCTAGTGTTGGACTGAGACCTGGAAGATCCAGGTTCAAATCCCCGCTCAATCATGAAGCTTCCTGGGTAACCTTGGGTCAGTCACTATCCCTCAACCTAACCTAGCTCACAGGGTTATTGTAAGGACAAAAGGAGGGAAGGAACCATGGACACCATCCTGAGCTACTTGGAGGAAGGGTGGTATAAAAATGTGAAAAATAAATAAATAAAAATAAAAATAAGATGGCTTGCAACCTGTAATTAGCTCGTTTATAATCGGAACGTCTCAATGGCTAGTAGAACATACAGCAGACCAACACAAGGACATGAGAGTGGGTGCAGCCTCTCAGTCTGTTGTTGTGGCTATCAACATCAACGTCTTTCTTTTTTGGAGGCCTGAGCGAACTCAGGAAGATAGTGGAGGACAGGAAGGCCTGGCGGGATATGGTTCATGGGATCACAAAGGGTTGGACACGACTTAACGACTGAACAACAACAAATGCCCTGTGTACAGCAGGTTTGGCTTCCCTGAAGCTATGAACAATCCAATGTCCTTTCCTGTCAAGCTGTCTAGACCAGCGGTTGCGAACCGGTGGTCCGTGGACCACTGATGGTCCAACAGAAAATGTTGGTGGTCTGTGGTGATCCGACCACCCCGACTTACTTTTCTTTCAGCAAACTTTGTTTCTTCCTTAAAACAAATGGAGAAGCTGCCTCCATTGCAGGCCAGTAGAACGAAACTAAGTCCTAGAGAGGCTCTGCAAGGTTTGAGCCTCTCTAGGACTTAGTCTCGTTCAACTTGCCTGCAATAGATGCTGCTTCTCCATTTGTTTTAAAGAAGAAATGAAGCTTGCTGAAAGAAAAGTAAGTCTGGGGGGGGGGGGAAACTGCGGGGGGGGGGGTCAAACTGCCAGGCTGCAGAGGAGGGAGGATGCAGCCAGACAGCCAGGAAATGAAATAGGGGGCAAGCGGCGGGGGCTGCAGTCCCTGCCACACCACCGTGAAGAACCTACTGGGTGCTGCTCTTCGTATTAAATAATTCGTATTAAATAATTAATTGAAAAATTCCAACCAGGAAGGGGTTGGGAACCCCTGCTCTAGACCATTGATTCTCAAAGATCTCCCCACAAGGCAGGGAGAACTCTGTTTGCGGGGGCGGGGATAGCGGCAGCAATCCTGGAGATCGCTGCTGCTGCTGGGGAAAAACGTAATTTAAACACTTACCAGGGGTCCTGCAGCCCTTTGGAGGGTTCAGGGAGGCCTGCGGCCCCCTCTGCAGGCCTCCCTGTGCTGTAGTAGATTGCTGCTCTGTGGCGATTACAACTACTTCCGGTTTTCAGACAAAAATTGGTGGATTGGGCCTGGGAATATCAGGCGGATTGGGCCTGGGAAGGCAGCAGATTCAGCAGCATCCTAACCCCCTTCCTGGTCATCTTCTATCTTCATGGGTCAATGCGGACTTGTGCAAGCTATAAAGCTGTTGCAGGTCCGAGTTGACCCATGGCAGCTGCTGGGGTTTATCCCAGGGCAACGTAAGAAATGTTCTCTTACTCTGAGGAGGCCTCAACATGCTAAAATTCCCCTGTGGGATACAGCAGAAGCCACATTGGCGGGGTAGGAAGAGGGAGTAACGGGGGCAGCGGGTGGACAGATCGGTCCTGGGAGAGGGGTGGAATTGGTGGTGCTGGCGTGTGCCATATTCTATCCTTCTTCCTGGGCCTGATCCACTGACATGGGTGCACGTGGCCATATGGCTGGCACGGGTTCGAGTAGACCCGTTGCGTGGTCTGGGGCTTTCCTCGGGTCAAGGGGTTGAATATCCCCTTACCTCGAGGAGACCTCTCACCTGCCAAGTTCCCCCACAGGATGAAGCACAGTCCGTGCTGGTGTTGCTGCATCAGTGTGGGGAAACTTAATTAGGATTGTGCTGCCCATTTGTTTTATTGCTTGATGTATTAGTTGTATGAACATATTTGGTATAGAAAAGTGAGGTATAAATAATAGAAATAAACAGATATACAAAGACTCTGGTTACATCTGGATAATGTTCTAAAATTCCAGTTATGGCTGCCACCTTATTTACTGACCTGCTCCTGTGTGCATCACCAGTTTAGTAATTAAAACCATTCCTGGAATAGAGATAAAGCTTCACCTGCTACATGTCTGTGTATCAGGCTGTTGTTAAAGGGTCTCTTTAAACAAAACGTTGGTAACAGTAATCTCTTTTGGAATAAAAGAAGTAGTTACCCTGAAATTTTTCTCAAAATGTCTTGAGCACAATAAAGAACATACAGTATTTCTAGCACTCCTTAGAAGCTGTTGCTGCTGTTGTTCTGACAGCGAAACAAGAACCAGCAATGTTTGCTGCACTAATAGCAAGTTTGTAGTAGTTTAGTAAAGGTAAAGGTATCCCCTGCTCGAAAGCCAGTCGTGTCCGACTCTACGGTGCGGTGCTCATCTCCGTTTCTAATGCCGAAGAGCCAGCGCTGTCCGAAGACGCTTTCGTGGTCATGTGGTCGGCATGACTAACGGAATATTTGTAGTTTAGTTCAGCAATAAATGCTGGGACCGATTAAGCCTATAACATCCCACTGCTGCCACCTTGTGGGCAGCTTTGATATAAAAGACACATTTAGTTTTAAACCTTGTGGAGAAGCTGAACTTGCTCCCTCATTGTTTTAGTGAAGATTTTAGAGCTTCAGCTCCTTTCTAGAAGTAAAAAACACAAGAGCTTCTTAAAAGAAAACCCAGCAATAGACGTCAGTGTGTATGTGCCCATTTGAGATACTGAAGGAAATGAACAATAACTTACAGCACAATCCTGTGTAAAGATAAGCACCCGGCCTACAGGGCCTGCCGATACAAAAAACAAGCATGCTCCACTGATTAAAAGTTTACTTGATTTATCTATGGATTAAAGTTTGCAGCCCTGGTATCCACTCATCAACATCACCACAAAGGCCCATACGTGGTGTGACCAGGAGCAGTAGCGTCACTAGGACGCGCGTCACCCCGGGGCGGGGGATGCGCGTCACCCTAGTGACGCTCTGTTATCGTGGCGCGGGGGGGTGGGGCGACCCGGCTCCCCCCCCCGCGTCGCGTCGCCCTTCGGACACTCCGAGGTCAGCCCGGGAGCCGGCCTCGGAGCATCCGACCCCGTCGGCGCTCCAGGGCCTTCTGAAAGAAGGCCCAAGCAGCACGTCCATCCGGGTATTTCCCAGATTTTCCTAACCCTAACCCTAACCCTAACAGAGTTCCCTAACCCTAACCCTAACCCTAACCCTCTAGCACTTAGTCTCGTTCTACTTGCCCGTAATAAACAAGAAACAAAGAAACAAAGCTTACTGGGAAAAAAGTAAAAGCCTGGGGGGGTCCCCACGATCCGTGGATAACTGAAACCGTGGATAGCAAAGCAGTGGACATGGGGGCCCACCTGTATATGCTATTGGATTAGTTTAACCCAGGGGTTCTCAACCTGTGGTATGAGTACCTCTAGGGGTACGCGGACCAATGCCAGGGGGTACGCCAGAGCATGCCCCTTATCACATTTTTTTTATACCGCCCTTCCTCCAAGGAGCTCAGAGTGGTGTATATATTTCCTCCCCTCCTTTTGT
This sequence comes from Plestiodon gilberti rubricaudatus, assembly GCA_026170595.1. Classification (NCBI taxonomy): domain Eukaryota; kingdom Metazoa; phylum Chordata; class Lepidosauria; order Squamata; family Scincidae; genus Plestiodon; species Plestiodon gilberti. The sequence goes on from JANXHW010000001.1 coordinate 39,001,988, forward strand.
CCTCACAACAACCCTGTGAGGTAGGTGGGGCTGAGAGATAGTGACTGGCCCAAGGTCACCCAGGAAGATTCATGGCTGAGCGGGGATTTGAACCTGGATCTTCCAGGTCTAAGTCCGACTCCCAAACCACTACACCATCCTGTACACCATCCACTACACCATTATCAGCATCAATCAGTAGTTAATTACTTGTTAATTAGGACTTAAATGCAATATCCCCGTCTGTCTGTCTGTCACACACACACACACACACACACACACACACACACACACACACAGAGTTAAGTAAGACATTTTTTCACTTTTAAAATTGTTTTAGTACTTTTTATTTAACAATTAATTAGCTAATTAATTAATTGATTAATCCAATTGATTAGCAATTAATTAGCAGGGGGTACTTCAGAAAATTGGACCGTGATAGGGGGTACCCAGCCCTCCAAAGGTTGAGAACCCCTAGTTTAACCAATCATCTGACTTAGTATAAGACAACATCATATGTTCATATAAGAAGTACATATGCAAATGCTTCATGACTCCTGGTCACCTCCGTGACGCGCGACACCCTCCGGACACTCCGAGGCTGGCCCGGGAGCCGGCCTCGGAGCGTCCGACCCCGTCGGCGCTCATGGGCCTTCTGAAAGAAGGCCCAAGCAGCGCGTCCATCCGGGTATTTCCTGGATTTTCGCACATGCGCAGACCCGTTTTGAGGGCTTTTAGTGCGCGTCACCCCCATGGCGCGCGTCACCCCCAGGCGGCCCGCCCCCCCGCCACGCTCCAGTGACGCCCCTGACCAGGAGTCATGAAGTCCTCTCTAGGACTTAGTCTCGTTCTATTTGCGTGCAATGGAGGCTGCTTCTCTGTTTGTTTTAAGGAAGAAACAAAGCTTGCTGAAAGAAAAATAAGAGCTGGGGGGGCAGGGAGGGCAGGGCAGAGGAGGCAGGGTGGGGGGGCCCTCGGAAACCATGGAGGGGGTGTTCGCTCTTATCCACGGTTTCAAGTATCCACGGAGGGACCTGGAACATATCCCCAGTGGATATGGGGGCCCACCTGTACTGGCAGTTGCTCGTTAAGGTCTAAATTTAAGCATAGGTCAATCCTAGCCCTGCTACCTGTCATTCATGCCAGTTAAATTCCACCTTATGATCAAAAGCATACAGAAATAGTGGCCTAATCCTTATGTCTAATCCTAATCCTATTTGAAGATGCATGGGATCTATACTAACATATAAAATAAATGAGTGCATATACAAATTTTTCTTTTATTTATACACACATGCATGCACTCGCGTTTGTGTGTGTGTGTGCGCACACACACACACACACACACACAGAGGATGTCTCAAACACTTTAATGAGCTCTAATTCATACATCATTGTAGAAAACGTGCAACACTTGAACATCTAAGGCAGGGGTGCACAACTTGGAAGTAGGAAGGGGCCAAAATGAATAGACTAAACTTCCTCGGGGCCGCACGGGGGGGGGGGGCGTGTCAAGGAACCATGGTGTCACTCAGGAAGTGACATCACAGGGGGTGTGTCAATGAGCCGCAAAATATCTGGAAAAGCAACATATTAATAAATAAATAAAGATATTTACAGAATTAAAAAATCGGATTTGCCCTCCCGCCACAATCCGAGCCTCCTCCTCACACAGAGCAGCGACAGCGCCAACGGGACAAGCCCCCAAACCTCAGTGCCCGTTGGCACACAAAAGGAGACGCGTCTCTTCCGGCTCCTGGTCGAATGCCAGGAGACTCCAGCTGATCGGTGGCGATCAAACGCTGCCTTCAGCAACGGCCTCAAAGCCTCTGGGCCAATGGGCTCGCAAGGCTCAGTGACTTTGTCCTTCTCGCTCGGCGACCCGAGCGAGAAGGCTGCACAGCTACGCGGCTGGAGCGAAGACATCGGAGATCCCTTGGCGCTCCCTTCACACCAAGGGATCCCCGATTTCTTCAGGGGGCACTGGAAATCCTTCGGAGGGCCGAAAGCGGCCCGGGGGCCGCATGTTGTGCACCCCTGATCTAAGGGAAGCAATTGAAGATATGTGTGGAACCACCCCTGCACAAATGTTGGTGGATATCTACAGATCCCTTAATCAACGATGGCAGTAGTGTATAGATGCCGATGGGGAACATTTCAAGCACTTGGTCTAATAATTAGACAGAAATCATTGGGAGTGAATTCAGGATAGCAAAGAAGCTGAAGAAAAAAGAAAAAAACTGTGCAATCCCAAAATAGTTGCAAATGTGCCGTAAGGCAAGTTTGCCGGCTACTTTAGAGCTGGGAAGGCTGGCGCAAGGCCGGCCTTCCCAGCTCCGCCAGCCAAGGACTTGGGCCGCCGCCGGACCCAAGCAAGGTAGGATCCGGCGGACAGCTCGGAGGCTCGGTGGACGGGGGGGAGGGACGGCGGAGCCGGGAGGGCGGCCATAGGCCCAGCTGCCCCGGGCAGGGGCTGGGACACGGCGTCTGCCATATGCTGGGCTCCGCCGGGCCGTTACACGGCCTCCTCTGACTTCCGCCAGCAAAATAGCCTACCAGCCCCAGCCGCCATTACACTCAGGGAAGGGAATGAGCATCCCCTTTCCTGAGTAGACTTTCCACCGCGGGTTGCCTGCTGCAGGCTGCCCACAGTGGAGAGCAGGATCCGGCTGGAGGCCTCGGCCGCCCGGTGGATCCTTATGTAGGATTGGGCTGTAACAGTCCTAGCCAAACTGGGGTGACACAGCAAAAGTAAGGCATCCTTTTTATTCTGCAGAATTCCTTTAAGATTTCAGAAAAGAAAAACTTTGGTTTCAGAGCATGACTTCAGTGCACTCCAAACAAGAAAATCAGGGCCAAATAATGAGATTATCTAAACCAGCACATTTTTTCCAGCATCCATTGTATTTTGTCACTTCCAATTAAGTGATATATTTCTTATGTGTTCTGCTACTATTACAGTGTCAGTAAACCCCATCTAGAAATTTGCTCGCAGTAGAAATAATGATGGGAATAATTCAATGTTTGTTTTTTTCATTCTGCCTCATAATAGTGTAATATTAAACTACAACATAAGCACCAGCTTTGTATCAAACAGTAACAATTTGTTTTGATAAAGTACCAGTTTGGTGTATTTCAAAATCACCCGCTTTGAAACAGAGCCTCTTCAAGTTTCAAAGAAACCTATTTTAGAACTAGCTTTTAAGATTCTTATATTAAAACGTTTATTTTTCTAAAAAGTCTTTTTAAAAAATACTGAATTTATAGAGAACAAAACAAAAGAAGGAAGGTCTTTAAAGTTTCTTTAAAGAGCAATATTGTTTGATTAAAACATGTCAGATGTAATGCTAGCCTTGAAGAAGATTCACTGTTCAAGTAATGTCAGTTCCATATTCATCGCTATATAACTACCAAGAGGTAATAAAGTAGGTCAAATTTACCTTCCCCAAACCAGTCCAAAGACTTTATCACATGTTATATTGGCTGAATAGGCCATTTCTTCAAAGAGAAATAAGTCTGTTCTCATTATCCGCTAAGGTTAGGTTCCTGGAAAACCTAGTGGATACCGAATTAGCAGATACCAAATCACTGAGCCTATGGGAAAAGGGTTAGGTTCCAGGGGACCCTCTTTGCCATACACTATATGAACTTTGTGAACCTGAATCTTACCTTGAAGTCTATGGGCTGGGTGATAGTGGGGGCAGCATCCAGTATACCACATTGGCTCTTTGTTATGGAACAATTCCTAACTCTAGCAAATTAATTATTTTTCCTTCCTAACAACATTATGCAAAAACAAAAGATATTGTACAGTATCCTGGAAGCCCAATAGGCCTTTAGCAGGAGTACCAGAGTGTCTGGGCCACCACCATGCCCTCGGCATGTGAATATAGATGCCCTGAACAATAAGAGACTAAGGGATTTGGACGCTGTTTCTGTATGCTTTTGATCATGGGAAGGTTTTTTCTGAGGAAGCTGAAAGTCCCCTCTTAATGTAAGAAAACAGCCCTGGAGGCCCCAATCCAATCTGGGACTGTAAGACATGGGGAGAAGGGTTAATGCGCTTTCCCCCTCCATCATTTTCCTACTGAAAATCTCTCTGAAGTGGTTGTTTGCTCCCAAAGCAGCAATTCACAGCAGTCAGCTGCTTCAGGGGAGAGTTTTTACAGGAAAATGGCATAGGGGGAAGTGTGAATCACCCCCATATAATGCACACTGTGGTCCTGAGCTGGATCAAGAGCCATATATTTGGCTGAGATGTGGACTGAAAGTGCCAGCGTGACTGTCACCTCTGCCTAGCAAAGGCCACAATTTGCCTTTGTAGCAAAGGCCACAAAGTAAACAACAATTTGTTGGATTTAGCATCCCCTGCCCTATCCATTGGTCATGGCCATCCACCTGACCTTGGCAACCAATCAGAGCAATAGGACCTGGAGCCAGGAACTGTCCTTATCAGGAGCTGGCTAGTTTTAAATCTGCATGCATTTCCTGTTCCTGTTCTATTAATAATTAAAGGAAACATGTACTGTATTGTACATTGCGGATTGCCTCTGGTCCCTGGAGGTGAATAGAGGAATTACAACTGAGTTACTCTAGTAACTCACGGCACAATACTGTGCAAGTTGCAGTGGCCGGCCTAAATGGCCATCCGCTGCATCCTAGGCCCATTGCAGGCCGCGGTGGTGTGGCCTGGGCTCACCTCGGGGTAATGGGATGTTTGTTCCCTTTCCCCGGTGTAAGTGGTGTGGGCCCTAATTGGCCTCCTCGGATGCATGCCGGCTCTTTAACTGGCACGCGTCCGGAGAGGCCATGTAAGACCAGCCCGGGCTGGGAAGGGGCATAGGATATCGGCACAACTCAGTGCTGATATTTCCACCCCCTCCCAGCCGAGGTCAGCCAATGGCCCTCTCCCTCGCTGCCCCTGCCTGCCCTCCCCTCCCCCCTGCACTGACTGGCATGGGACCAACGTGCGGTGGCCAGCGCAGGTCCCTGAGTGAGTGGTGTAGGCCCCTGTGCCAGCACCGCTTACTCACAAGGAGCTGCAAACGTGCTTTATGACATGTTTGCGACTCCTTAGGCTGGTGGAGTCAGTGGCGTAGCTGGCGTTTTTCCAAGGAGCCGTGGGCGGGATGACGCATTTTTGCCCCACCCCCGGAATGGAACGGAACCTTTTGGCAAGGAGCCTTTGGAACAGAGCCTTTGGTCAGGCAGGCAGACAGGGCGAAGACGCGTCATCCCGCCTATGGCCCCCTTGGAAAAACGCCAGCTACGCTACTGGGCAGAGTGCTTGCTCCATCGGCCTATATTTAGGCAGGATCGGGCTGCCCATTGCAATTCCTCTGTTCACCTCCATGAGGTGTTAAGATAATTGCATTAGCTGCATTTAGTTAGTTGCAGGGCTATGTTTAGTTAGTTGCATTAGGCATTTATTGCTTTCACTTTGCATCAAATTCTAAGGGCACAATCCTATCCAACTTTCCAGTGCTGATGCAGCTGTACCAATAGGGAGTGCGCTGTGTCCTGGGGGGAGGGGCAGTCACGGAGGCCTCCTCAGGGTAAGGGAATGTTTGCTCCCTTACCTTGGGGCTGTGTTGCAGCTGCATTGGCGCTGGAAAGTTGGATAGGATAGATTGGACCCTACGACATGTCTTGTCTAATTGTAAATACCTACTTTTGTCCATTTGTCCATTTCCCATTGCCCTTTATATTATTGGCTTTTTAAATAAAATTGTTATATTCACAAGTGACTTGCCTGTTTCTTTCTGTCCAGGGCAGAGAGCTATTTTCCCTTGTCCCTCACAGCTGTACAACGCTATTGCTACCAAGGGCAAATGTGTGTAGCAACTTAGGAATTGGGTTAGCTTGGTCAGTTGGCTTCCCAGATTTCTCCTACAGTAGCCAGCTTTCATGTTGAGGGAGCACAGGCTTTGGGGGCTTATCTTTGATGGGTGATGGGGTGAGACACAGGGCACCCTGGTTTGGGATCCAAATTTCCTTTCTGGTGGTGGTAAACCTACCTGGTTCTTGCCTGTTTAAAAGGTACTCAAGGGTGCATGGGAAGGCGCATGAGTGAGTGCACCTTGCTTCTCTCCTGCACCACTGCACAGGGGGCTGTGACACTTCCTCCATATCAGCACAGATGTATATTATAGTACGTATTGATATCAACAGTTGTCTTTCAGTGCTATCAAGATTCCTGCAAGGTCAAAATAGATGGAAGCAAATTGAAGATATAATTATGTAAGATAAGTTGAACAATAGTTGCCTTTCCTTTCTACAACACAATGGCCAACACCTCAGAGTAGGATAAGTTGCTTGAAAATAGGGTTATTAGATTTTTGGGTAGCAGATGGTATTTAGGCCTTTCTGTTGTTGTTCTGCCCTTTGAATATACCATACATCAAATGTTTCTCCTTATCAGCTCGCACCCTTATCACTTGCTTTCACTATTCTTGCAGAACCACTTGTTTGGAAATCTCAAAGACAGAAAAAGAGACATGTCAAACATTTGTAGCATCCTGAGAGTGGAGAAAAATTACCCTATAAAATGTAACAAAAAGCAAATGGAGAAGTTAAAATGTTGACCAGCCAGCCAGCCAGCCAGCCAAAAGGGATGTTTACCTTGGAATTTTAAAATGAGAATGATCAAATCTCTGTTAGTGTTTGGCATTCTGTTCTGCAAAGTACTTTGGAGTGTACATCAAAGCCCCTGGTCTAGTATCCAGGAAGTCAACAGGACCAATTCTATGTTTAAGGTTAGGCAGGTGCATGTTTTATGCTATGATAGATTGAGGTTGCATCGAAAGCATAATGATAGCAAGGGTGGCAAGGGCAAAGCATACCATACTTACTCATTGATCCTCCCTACTTTGTCCCTTGGATCCAGAGAAAGAGGATCATTCATAATAGCAGGTATTAACTCAGACAACTGTTATCTGCTCCTTATAGCAGCTGTGCAAAGCTGCCACAAACATTTGTTGGATTTGGCAGAAAATCTGTTCGGAAGGCCATAATAATGCAATTGAAGTATTTCCCTATCAGAACATTACCTTTTATGTGGAAGCAGAAATGTGCTTGCTCGAATAAAACTGTCCACCCCAGCAATCTGTGCAGAAGGGGCTAAACAGGGAAATGTGTCTTGATTGGACTATATCTTCAAGGACACAGGCTCCAAACAATGGCTTTTAGCAAAGAATCAACCCCCTTTTTTAAAAACTTTAGATAAACAGATGTGTTTTACAAATAGCACCTCTTACAAAGCAGTCTTCCAAGTCCCAGCCTCTGTCATAGTACAGTATTTCTGTGCATCCCACTCTTAAGGCTGACACACACCGCATGATTTCCGGCGTGTCCCAGATGCACGAGGAGCTGTGCTGAGATGTATGGTCAGCATTGCGGAAGAGAGCAGCTGCACGCGGAGTTCCGGCACGAGCGAAAATGTTTCTGGTCCATGTTTGAGGGGGCGGGTTCGCGGAGCTACTGCACTCAGCCAATCAGATGAGAGGGCGGGATGAAAGGGGTTGTCAATCAATCGGAACTCACTTGAGTCTCCGATTTCTCTTGGATCCATTTCTCCTTCTCACAAAAGTTAGCAAGATGAATTCTATTCCCGGCACAAACTGTTTTGTAAGTTTTCTCTCCTTCCTGCCCCTCTCTTCTCTCGTGTATCGGACCGCACTTGTGCTTAACCAATCACTGCTGCACTTTCTAAGAAGGTGGGACAACAGGAGGGACTATTCACTGGAAGACACTCCTACAGACGAGTTCAGCGCACGGAGGCGAGCAGCCAGGCACCTACGCTCACTCGCCTCCGCGCCAGAGCTCATGTGGTGTGTGTTGGCCTTTAGGCCCAAATAAGGCATGATAAGGAACTTGTGGTTGCCACCAACTCATGTCTTCCTGGTAATGGCAAGTTCAAGAAGAATGGTAATGTGATATCAGTGTTTTTCCTCCTCCTGCAAGTAGCCAGTGAAAAGGGGGGGGGGAGAGACTGATGCTGTCACATCACGTATCTTGTTTCATTACATGTTACTGGGGAGGAGAACCATAATGAACCATTATCTGGCCATTTCCAGGAGATACATCAATGAACATTTATTACTGTAAAACAACCTACCTCTTCAGCTGAACATGCAGTGAAGGAAAGCTATTCAGCATGCTCTGTGACTAATATTAAAACATTGTAGCCCCATGTACTATAATGGGATGAGATCAGCACATGTAGCTGCCAAATCACACACTTATGTTGAGATGCAGATATTAATATATTATTTAAAATTAATATTTTGGTCCAATCATATATGGATTGGGCACTTCCATTTCTAGCTAGGTCAGCCCAAGACATTTTGCTGTGCCAAGTAGCTGAAGCTGCACAGTCCAAGAGATGTGCCACAGGACAAGGTGCAATGTTGTAGATGAAGCTGGAGTGCATCTCTTATGGCGCAATCCTACCTAACTATGGGCAGGCGGAGTGCGTGCTCTGCAGACCCAAGAAGTTGCAAACGTGCCGTAAAGCATGTTTGTAGCTCCTTTCGAGTAAGCGGCGCTGGCACGGAGGCCGGCGCCACTCACTCTGCCATTGACCAGGTAAGGCCCATGCTGGTTGGTGCAGGGGCATGGGGAGGGTGGGCAGGGGTGGCGAGGGAGGGGGCCATTGGCCAGCCTGGGCTGGGAGAGGGCGGGCATATCGGCTCTGGGTTGCACTGATATCCTGAGCCCCTCCCCAGCCTGGGCCACCCTTACATGACCTCCCCGGACACATGCCAGCTCCAGAACTGGTGTGTACCCTAGGGGGCCCATTGGGGCCTGGGCTGCTTACACCAGGGGGGACAGTGGCATCGCTAGGGCGTGGCAGGGGGCGGGCCGCCGGGAGGGGTGACGTGCCAGAAGGGTGACGCGCCGGGAGGGTGACGCATCCGAGGCCCGCTCGACGAGCCGCGTCTTCTTCGGCACCTCGGCCGCTTCTAACTAGGCCAAGGCAAGGCTGAAAGAGGCATGCGCACAACACCAGTTGAAGCCTTGCCCTCAAAAGGGTCGAACAAAGACCCAATCGCGTCTTTGTTCAGCCTTTCTGAGGGCAAGGCTTCAAGCGGCATTGTGCGCATGCCGCTTTCAGTCTTGCCCTGGCCTAGTTAGAAGTGGCCGAGCCGATTGGGTCTTTGGGGTCTATTGGGTCTTCATTCAGCCCTTCTGAGGGCAAGGCTTCAAACAGCGTTGTGCGCATGCCACTTTCAGCCTTGCTGTGGCCTAGTTAGAAGTGGCTGAGCCGGCGAAGAAGACGCAGCATGTTTACAGGCTTCAGGCGCGTCACCCTCTCCTGGAGCGTCACCCTCCCAGCGCGTCACCGCCTTCCAGCATGAGCGGCGAGCAGTGAGTACCGGGGGATGACGCGGCAGCGGGGGGGGGTTGACGTGGCAGTGGTGTGTATGTGTGACGCAGCCGATCTCCTGTCCCCAGTGACGCGCAGAGCCAGCCGACCTCCCGCCAGGGGTTACGCACCAGCTCGTGACGCCACAAACGTCCCCTTCCCCCAATGTGAACCCGCACCAGTGCAGCCCGCAATCGGCCTAGGATGTGGCAGCTTGCCCTTTAGGCCGTCCGCCACATCTTAGACATGTTTGGGCTGTTACAGAGGCGAAACTGCCTCCGTTGGCGCCCGGAGCAAGGGGGTTGGTGCCCCTACAATAAAATATCGCTCCAGAGGGGGGGCGGCACGCTCCGGGGGGCGACCCGGTGGGACCCTCCGCCGGGCACCCCCCCCTCAATCGGGAGAGCCGGCTCAGGGACGTCTTCCCCAGCCGGCTGCCCGAGGCCTTCTAAGAAAAGGGTTGCCCTTTTCCCTCAGTAACAGTCTGAGCATGCGCAAAAAGAACGGTATAAATACCGTTCTCGCAGCGGGCCTTCCTTAGAAGGCCCCGGGCAGCCGGCCGGGGAAGACGTCCCCGAGCCGGCTCTCCTGATTGAGGGGGCTGGTCAGACTCGAGTCTCCGAGTCGGACTCGGAGACTCGAGTCCGAGTCCGACTCGCGGGCGGGGCGCCCTTCGGGAGATGGCGCCCGGAGCCGGTGCTCCGCCCGCTCCGCCCTAGTTTCGCCTCTGGGCTGTTAGACTGCATATGACGTCACTGGTGCCTCTGATGCCAGGTGCCGGATTTCTATACCGTTGGGCTAGACCTGGTTTCAGCTCAGTCTTATGTACACTGGCTGAGCAACATGGTTCTCAAATCACTAAACAGGACCTTCTTGACCATACAGTTCTCCCTTTTGTAAAAAAAAATAAAAATGTCTGCCTCAGGCTGCTATAAAGTCAATTGAGTGAAGAACTGGGAGCTATTCAGCATGCTCTGTAAAGTAACAAATATTAAAACATTTAGATTTACATAACAGTTTTTGGATGTTAGGGTGTTTCATTTACACTGTTTCAGTATAACAAACTTTTAAATAATATAGTATTATTTACATATCTCTGTAAGGAGCTGCTTACTCCACTTCCCCAATCCAAGAGCTCTATGCTCTTTTTGTTTTTCTTTTAAAATAATATTTGGGCCTTTTGAACGGAGCAAAATGCCATTTTAAAAGTTCTGTAGATTTACTTTTTAAACTATGCTTTTATTGAACAAAAATCAAAAATCAAATATAGAATCAAATAAAAATGGTCATGATTTTCAGATTGACGTGATTCCTTTTAACTGAATACCTGGGAGAATTGTGATGAGATAACCAGATGCTGCAGTTTGTTTTCACAGTCAGGAATTCCAGAATGTCTTCTCAGTTTGCAAAACTCGACAAAGAAAAACACCGTACTCTGTGAACCCCTCACGTACTCTCTCTCACCTCAGCCGAATCCCTATGCCAGTAGCACTGCAACCGTGTGTGTGTGTGTGTGTGTGTGTGTGTGTGTGTGTGTGTGTGAGTGTGAGTGTGTGTGTGTGTGTGTGTGTGTGTGTGTGTGTGTGTGTGTGTGTGTGTGTGTGTGTGTGTGTGTGTGTGTGTGTGTGTGTTGGGGTGAACAGAATGCAGATAATAGTCACAGACAATATAAGCAAATCCTCTTCTGCAGTTTTTTTTTTTTGCCAAAATGCTTCATATGAGGGGAATAAGAAACAGATGATTTCAAGTCAAAAGTGATATATGGATGTTATTTCATACCATTAGATATAATTTCATCCAAAAGGAAGAAAAGCAATATTCTGAGTGCTGAAGTGATGCAGCCGTTTGCTATTTGAATTGCATCAAAGTGGAACAAAACATTCCAATGTGTTTGTAGAATGACATCACTTAAAGATATCCCAATGGTTTAATCATTTTCCTCTGTTTTGCCAGCTTGGGTAGAATAATATCTGACATTTACAGCTGACAACACTAGAAGAAAGAGCATATTTATCAACATGTTTCTTGTAAAAGGTTTTCATAAAAGTTAACACATCTTTTCACACTAAATCAGTTTCATTAAAACACCGCTATTTCTGCCATGTCCGTTGAATCTGAAAAGTGGAATATTTCAATGCAGAGTAATTGGGAAAATATCCCACTCCACTTATTTTTCCCAGTCAGTGGCTCCAATCCAGTCACAATGCTTGGTGTGAATAGGAGCTGCCTCGTTACCCTCAGTGCCAGAGAATGCCAGAGAATGTTTCATAGACACAGCAGGAATGTAATTACAGCAAGTTCCAAGAGATGGAAGAGACTGACAGCACAATCCTATGCATGTCTACTCAGAAGTAAGTCCCACTGTGTTCAATGGAAATTACTCCCCGATACGTATAGGAGTGCAGCCTGAGTCACCACCCTTAAGCAACAGGTTTGTGTTAACATTATGGCCCTACAGCTATAGGATCATCATAGGCGAAGCATTTGCCCTGATGCAGATGGTTCCATGATGGCTGCAATGCCCTTAAAAGAGCATGTATGTCAATCAAGTCCTTCCCTTCCATTGCTGTTCAAGGTAACATCTTTTCTGGCACATGCATTGGGTGATGGCTGACTGTGCCAGGTGTAGTGCTATCACACCCTGGTGAATCAATGCAGAAAACTGGATCATTTTAAGACACCTGTGCAGGTTGTGCTGGTGCACTGATCTTGATTTTGTGTTTTGCTGCCACAGCAGCCTTGAAGTGCTAATATATGTAATGCACATGTGAGCATGTGCATAAGATGCCCAGATGCCCCTGACATTGCATCTAATCTCAGCAATTTGAACATTGCCTTGGATTACAACTAACAGGCCTATTTAGGGTACAATTCACCAGAAAGATCTCCTGCATAAGCCCCACTGAAATGAATGGAAGTAGCTAAAGAGTACTACTGGGCATATGTATAAAACCACACATGCCCACTAGTGTTCAACTAGCAAAGTATTCAGCTGGTATTTCCAAGAACTTCATTTTGTCGTTTTGGTCATTTTGTTCTTACTCCCAGATATTTATCCCAGACACATGTGCACAGGATACAACCTTTAAATGAAGCCTACCACTGATGGAATTTTAGGAGGCCTGCTTTCAAACACATCTCCACAGTTCCAAAAAATGTAAAGTCACAATAGGTAAGTAACGGTACACAGAAAGGTGCAGACAGTCTTTTGCACAGACAGCCTTGCCAACTTCTGCTAATGCAGACTTAGCTCCCTCAGCTGCACTGAACTAATGAAGCCAGATCATTAATTTAATAATCAGCTGTCCCTCTCTTTTTTATTGGAAGCATTTAGCAAGTCCGGGTGCATAGATATACATGTCACATAGGAGGCAGTTTCTCAATAAATTAAACGAATCCATCTGTACCCAAGAAAACAAATGAGATTTGCTCATCATTAATATTATTTCGGAACAGTTTGACATGCACAAAATTGGCTGGAACAGATAAAATGTGTGGCCAGCAGAGCTACAGCACAGCAGTGCCCTAAATGATTTGGCTTTGATTGGGCTAAACCTCTGGGAGAAGCTGTACAGAACTTAATAAATGGCTTCTTCAGGCCTTTATTCACCAGTACAGTCACAATGATCGAACAACAGCAGATGATTTGGTTGAAATGTAAACCTAGGGATTTGAGCAAGTCTCTTACTGTTTGGTCAGCTTAAAGTGAGGAAGGAACTTTATTATGAACCTTCTGATGCTTCCATTCCACCTGGTATTTTTGAAGAGTGATAAAAATTTCTTTGTAACCAAGTAGATGTGTCCCCATCCAAGAATTATAGTCCAACTCAGAGTTGATGTAAAACCAAAACTACCATTTTCAGGATGAGGCCATAAGCAAAGAATCTATCAAGTCAAAGCAGGGTTTTGAAATGACCAAGTAGAAGATAATCTTGTCCTGATTGTTTGGGAATATACTCCTAATTTCCTGACAAATACTCTTGGGAGGATCTAGCCCCTGAACAATATGGGAATGGTTTGTAATCAAATGCTTCGTTCAAGATGTGAACGGAAGGCACAAAGCAATCACAAGGATGAAACATGTATTGAATTCTCTCTAAAGCAGCGATTTTCAAACATTTTGAGCACAGGGCCCCCTTCTAAATGTACTGTACCTTGGACATTCTCCCTCCTCACAAAACACACACGCACACGCACACGCACACACACAAACACCACAAACCATGAGCAGCAATTATCTATTCCATAGTGAAGTTTGCAGAGTTCATACAGTAGTACAAAAGAAGCTGCCATACTGACAGACAGCACAATCCTGCGTAGGTTTAGAGTGGTAGAGCGCATGCTCCGCCATTCTAAACTGTCGCAAACATGCCGTAAAGCACGTTTGCGATGACTTTTGAGTAAGGGTCGCCGGCGCAGAGGCCGGCAGCCCTCACTCCGCTGCCGAAGCGACCCAGCTGCCGCCGGGGAAGGCAAGTCTCCCGCTGGCGGGTGCAAGGGCAGGCCGGACGCGAGGAAGGGCAGCGGTTGGACGACCCGGCCTAGGAGGGGGGGGGCCGCGTCCCTGTCCCATTCCCGGGCTTGGCGGCCATTAAACAGCTGCCTCGGAGTTACGCCAGCTCTTGAGCTGGCGGAAATCCGAGGAGGCTCATTGGGGCCTCCCCGCTCTACACCGGGGGAAGGGGATGAACGTCCCCTATCCCCGAGGAGATCTCCGGGCCACTCCGGAGTGACCCGGAACGAGCATAGGATCTTGCAGGTGGCTCTAGGGCCATCCATGGATCTTTAGGCAGGATTGCGCTGTGAGTCAGACTATTGGTTCATCTAGCTTAGTACTGTCCACCCTGGCTGGCAGCAGCTCTCCAAGGTTTTAGAGTGGAATTTGTCTCTGCCCTACCTGGAGATATTGGGGATCATGCAAAGCAGATGCTTGTCTACTGAACTATGATCCTGCCTAGCATTCATATGATACAGTCTGTATCTGAGGGCAAGGATTTGAGATTTGGGGCACTTATCCAATACTAGACATCTCCTCAAAGCCACACACAGCAAGTTGGAGCGATGTGAAAAGTGGGGGATCAGTCACCTCCACGCATCCAGCGTTGATCAATCAGGATCTTCTTCTAGGGAGCAATCAACAATCTACAGATCACTAATGGAAGGGCAGATCCAGCTGCTGCTCGAACTCCGTGGCCTGCCATTTCAAAGCCAAAGAGCCAGCGTTGTCCGAAGACGCCTCCGTGGTCATGTGGCCAGCATGACTCTCCTTGCCACAGCGCGTAGCATGCAGCTGGAACACAGAGCGCTGTTTACCTTCCCGCAAGTGGTACCTATTTATCTACTCACATTGACATGCTTTGGAACTGCTAGGTTGGCAGGAGCTGGCCAAGCAATGAAAGCTCACCCCGCCGCGGATTCGAACTGCCGACCTTTCGATCGACAGCTCAGCAAATACGACCCTTCATGTATTTATGTGTATATGTGATCTATCTATCTTGAGGACAACACGTACAGTGCAATCCTATGCATATTTATTCAGTAGTAAGTCCTATTGAGCTCCGTGGAACTTAGAGGCCGCAAATAGATTGCCGCCTAAGTATGTGTACTGTATATCTCTTTAATTATCTGGCATGAGCCACTCCCTTGAGAATTCCACCACCATTCTCCAAAATATCACCACCTTGGCTTGTATTTAAATCCAAGCCGTGTTACTGATGATGGTGGAAGCTGAAGCATTTTATATGAACATTTAAAATGTTCTCTGTTTGGTCAACCACTTCTTTAGACTATGCTACTATTTAGCATTTGACAGTATCCCTCAAAGATCCAGAGCTTCCTTGTGTGTGTGTGTGTGTGTGTGTGTGTGTGTGTGTGTGTGTGTGTGTGTGTGTGTGTGTGTGTGTGTGTGTATATATATATATATATATATATATAAAGGTATCCCCTGACAATTAAGTCCAGTCGTGTCCGACTCTAGGGTGTGGTGCTCATCTCCATTTCAAAGCCGAAGAGCCAGCGTTGTCCGAAGTCGCCTCTGTGGTCATGTGGCCGGCATGACTCTCCTTGCCGCAGCACGTAGCATGCAGCTGGAACACGGAGCGCTGTTTACCTTCCCGCAAGCGGTACCTATTTATCTACTTTCATTAATATGCTTTGGAACTGCTAGGTTGGCAGGAGCTGGCCAAGCAACGAGCGCTCACCCGTCGCGGGAATCGAACTGCCGACCTTTCGATCGACAGCTTATGGTTCAGCGGTTTAACCCGCTGCACCACCCGCTGGCCTATATATATTTCCAGGACAAGAGTCATGAGCCACAAACACAGGGTGAAAATGATAAAGGGTGAGACAATAGGTCAAGTATTTAGTCTACTGGAACCCGCTAGGGCCGACTGCTGCATGGCCATTAAATACTGATGAAATGAATTAGAAACTGGAAAACTTATTGCAAATACCGTACATTCATTTCAAGTGAGCAGACACTTTTAGATAACCTACGTGGAAATTTTAGTTTCAGTGCAACAGCCTTTGGCAAACATACTCAAATAGGTTAGCTTATTACACACTGTGATCTGTAATAGGTTACACTTATTCATATAATTTCTGATCATAAAAGAGTGGGGGGCAGGCGGGTTCTGGCTGGCCAGATAAAGATTATAATGGTGATAGAGGTAATGACCTTTGAGAAGAACTGCTCCATGTAAAATTACTTGGAAATGTAATTTAACAAACCAGATAATTAGGAACATTCAGAAAGATTAATCATGCTAAAATGACAAGATAACACTCTCCCATAGTCCTTTGGCCTTGCAAAGTTTACTTTCTAGTATTTTTTGTACTGAGATCTAATTCCATTAGTAGAATCAGGCTGTGGGACTTATTATTAACAAACATGTTAAACTCCAATTTTTAAAAAGTGAAGCTCCTTTAGAAAACATTGAGCAAAGAAACAGTGAGATGAGGGCACACATAACTCTTTCCCTGTCTGTCATTTCTGTTCAAGATCACCCCACTAAGCAAGGACAGACACGCATTTGAAATTTGCAGGGAGGGAGTGGAGGAACAGATAGAGCCAGCCATGTGAACGAGTTTTTGAGTGGGGAAACAGCACATGGAAAAGGGCTAAATATCACTTGTTATGAGGTGTGGGTTTCAGACGTTGTCATGTGCACTTGGGGGAAATATATCTCATGTGCTGGGACCCTGTGCAATGGCCAACAATGGCACAGCTCAATGGTTCAGCAGGAAAAGACAAGGGAGGAGGGCAGTGAAGGTGCAACAAACAAATCTTTATTGTGGGGATAATGTACAAATGCATGGAAGGGGAATCAAAACAAACTCACTGTATTCATGTACGCTTGTAGCAATGTGGACTTGCTCAAATTCACTGTAAATACTTTTATACTTTTTCTTCCCATAGACTCCTGTGGGACGTTTTGTAGGGTGAGCTCAACAAGGAACCTTCTTTTGTGGCTTGATGGTTCTTGGTGGCTCATTCCCAGCCCTAAACAGGCGCCACTATTGTTTTTCACCTGACAAAGGGTGCAAGTTGCAACAAAGAATTTATGACAAGCTCTGGAGGCCAGTTGCTTATTAACATGGGCTCCGTGATTAAATTGGCCATGGAGTTGGTAAAGACAGCTGAGGTTGGGGAACTGTCTCTTGTGTCTCTGTCAATTTTATTCACTTCAAGTCAGGAACTTCCCAGGCCGTGGCTTCTGTTCACAGGGTCAGGTGTGCTGTGCAAGCAAAGTGCAGCTGCGCATGGAATTTCAATTTTCCAAGGAACAAGAGTCAGGCAAGGCTTCTCCAAAGCTAGCTTGACAGAGTGGGGGTAGGGGCATGAGTGGCCCATTCATGAGGCCAACAGAAGCTGTTGCATCACACAGCAGATTGGGAGGGGGGTGCGCTTCTCTGGCCCTCTTCTTACCGCTACTGCTCTTTCCAACCCAGGGAGACTCCCTGGGTTGGAGAAGGAAGAGAGGGACAGAGGAAGAAAAAAGGAAATGTGGAGGGGAGGAGAGTGTAAAGACACTGGAGAGTGGGAGGAGGAGCAGAGGCCAACACATCACCGGGTAAGGGAGGCAGCATTTGGCATGCTGCCTCTGGCGTCAAGAGGTCATGTGCCGACCCTGGGTGGGGTGTGTGTGATTGCTTTGACAATTAAAAGCATGGCCTTCCTTTAGGCCGGTGGGATCTGACGCCTCTTGCCATCAGTTCTGCTTCAAGTCACATACTGGCCTGGTGCCACATGTCATACTTCACAGATTCAAATGAAACGGGTTGTTGTCAGGGAATACATTCCCCACACACTTTTCAGTCACCACTCCTAAAGCAACTTTTCTTTAAATCTCCTCAAACCCTGTACCGGGTTGGCTTTAATATGTGTTGGTACATAAGGTATAGCCCCTATACAAGAAGATATTTATGTGGGACCAGAGTTGCTGCAAACCTTTCTGGTCTGTAACCAGTCTCTCTTCTTCGCATTTTGTTCGAACTCTCTGCCGTAACTTTGCAACAAAGGAGAAGCTCCGTTTCTCTTGCACGTTTTGAAACTCTCTAAGCCCTGCTCTCTAATCCCAGATGTACAGCAGCCATGAAGAAAATGTTCCTTGTGCATGCTCAGAGGCACCTGATCCTGACATATTTCTGGGATTCCAAACTGAAGCCAGGGCTTATGAGCCCTTGAGTTTTTGGGGATTATGACACAGGCTCAAATGAAAAGCAATTGCTTGGGGCAGCAGTGTTTTTAGAGGCAGGCAGCACAAACATCCCCCAAGACATCTTGCACTGCACACTGAGAACTGGTATGGTAGCTAGTGTTGGACGTAGATTTGGGGAGACCAGGTTCATGGGGTGACCTTGGATGCCATCTCTCAGGCAAACCAGCCTCACAGCCTTGTGAACCTGAAAGCACAATCCTATATGCCAGCCTGTCTACTCTCAGAAGTGGGGCTCACTCAGTCTCAGGAAAGTGTGCACAGGATTGCAGCCTGAGATATGGAAAAGTACTGTATATAATTTATAGTATACCACCTCGAGCTCTTCAGAGGAAGTGAGGGGCAAACACGTGCTGATAATACTGAGTTGCGACGCGTGTGTGAGATCTGAAGCGAGCCCTGTCTCCTCCGTGATGACATCACAAGAGATCCTGGCTGGGTGGGCGGGCTGGCATCTGTGAGCAGGCTGGCTCCATGCTCGGGAGGTCCCGCTCAGTGGCATTGCCCCCGGCCTCGCTGCTGCTGAGCCACCGCGGCCAATAGAGGAGGGTCCGGCCTCCGGGCTACTCCTTTCCTCGGGTTGGGCCCCGCCGAGCCCAGTCCCCCCCGCGCATGAGACGGGCAGGCTGGCAGTGGCAGCTGCTCTTTGCAGGATCTGCCGCCGCCACCTCCTCACTCTGGCCGCTTCACCCCCAATAGCGCTACATCAGAGGCAGACCCGCAGAGCTCCCGAGAGAAACTCCCAGGGCGGGCGGTGCAGGGAGCAGCTCCTCCTCTGGTCCCACCCCGAGGGCGGTTCTCCCGAACCAAAGCAGCTTCCCCACTACGCTCCTGGCTGGTAGAGCCGCGACAGGAAAGGCAGCGCCGCTTGGTACCGGCCGGGGTTGTTCTTGGGGCGCCTGGCGGAGGGAGGCCGCTCTGCTGCCTCCATGGAGCAGAGGCTGGCTGCCTTCCGCGCTGCCCGCCGCGCCTCCGCCAACAGCTCCGCCCCGGCGAAGCCCCCGGGAGAGGCTGTGGCTCCAGTGACTGAGCAGGCCCAAGCCCAGCTCCGGCCCCCGGCAGAGGTTGGTTACACCTAAACTCCGGCAGGGGAAGCGAAGCCGCGCCGCTGCCTTCCTCGGCCCTTGGCTTGGAGGGCCGGCCGGCTGGCCGGCCGCTACTTATCTGTTGTACGGCAACCTCGCTGAGGGTCATTTCACACGTGCAGTAGAGGGTAAAGTTCAGCCAGGCCTGTCCCGCTTCATAGGACCACACGAAGCTGCGTTGGACTAAGCCGGCCATTGGTCCGCGTGGGCTGCACCTGGCAGTGGCGGCGCTCCTTAGTGTCTGGCAAGGCAAGGACCTTTTCCATCCCATGCCAGGAACTGGACCTGGGAGCGTCTGCAGCAAAGCAAGTACTACCGGTAGTTGGTGGTGCACAGTACTTGAACGCTCCAGCCTCCCAAAGCCATCCCTGCACGCAGAGAGCTGCCTGCCGCTCTTTTGCTAATGGTTTCAGATATGCTGCCTGTATTGGGAAAGGAGTTTATTATTACATCCCCTGGAGCACTGGACAGCATACGTGGGGGTTCTCAGGTTGTCACCAGCCACCAGTACTCACCAGACTTAGACCTACCTACAGTAGTTTCACAAGGTGGCTGTATCTAGAGCCCCCAGCCAGTCATACTTGGCATATCTATAGCACTCTCTGATTGTGTAAACTCTGTAAAGCACGTATAATTGCAGCAGGGGAGCTAGGTTGAAGGCTGATTCACACTAGCCACTACGTTCGCGTTTTGCCTCTTTTTCTTCCGTTTTTTCAATGCTGCGTCTGACGCAGCATGAGCTCCCGACGCGTCCAGGAGAGTTGGCTCCTGTTGATCTTTTTGAAGCGCTCGCTTTCAGCTAACGTCTGTGCTAACGTTTGTCCGGCAGCCCACCAATCAGTTGGGAGGGGGAGGAGAGTGGTGGCATGCCAATCACAGCCACCTCCAATCATCGTGGGTGTTTCTTTCAAGGGTTCATTCCAGGTTTTGCCTCTTTTTCTTCCGTTTTTTCAATGCAATTTTCAATTTCAATTTGCAGTTTCCACCAAGACCAAGGTTAACGAGGGTAGCGCGCGAGGAGCGATCGAGGCAGGCGCTGACCTTCTCTGTATCTTAAGCATGAACTTCCGAGAGAGGGGAAGGGTCAAAGAAGGGTCGCTTTTTTGGCCAATCGGAGCGCAGTTCTGTTCACCGAATCACAGCTGCGCTTTCTTCAGGAAGGCGGGACAGAAGGAGGGACAACAGGTGGCAATCAGCCCCTGTTTCAAACGTCAGGAGCCCAGCTAGACGCACAGAAAACGAGACGGCAGGATAAGCGTTCCGTCAGAAGGCTAGTCTGAATCAGCCTTGAGAGGAAAGGGCTTGCTTTAGGTCACCTATTGAGTTAAAGGTAGAGCTGAGATTCAAGCCAGGGAAGTCCTGATCTGCTAGTCAGTCACTTTCCTATTATTATACTGTATGAACAGAGTGTTTCATGAAGGAGCATTCAAGCATGAAGCCACCACCCCACTTTTAGTATTGAGTGGCACAGTATGAGACAACTCCCTGTGTGTACCGGTATATATCCTGCCTTATTTCCCCTTGGAGAGATCTGGCCAGTCTCATTATTTCCCCTTAAGGTTTTATGCTGTTCTTCTGCTGTACTAGGCAGGTCTCCTCTGAGACATCATACACTTTAAATTGATGAGAATTTTCTTTTGCCATTCTGCCTCCAAGATGCCTAGGGTAGTGTATATGGGCTGTCTCTGTACCAACCCTATGATGTAGGTTAGACTGCTAAGGGCTTGCCCATGGTGAGTGGCGTGGCCAAGCAGGAATTTGAAACCAAGTCTCCTTGGTCCAGTTTTGTATGGAGAGGACTGTTGGAGGAGGGAATGCAGCATGTTGCTGTATGTGCCATGCCCAGCCCAGAGATGAGTTACGCTGCTCTTCAGGATGTCTCCCATCAAGGGCTGGGGCTGTTTAGTATCCACCAATGGAGGGCAAGTTTTGACTTTAGCGTAACAGTGGATTGTTGCTGGCACACACTTGGTAAAATCTTTGGGGCTTGTAGGCTTCTTTTTCTCTCCCCCCTTTTGCTTTGCTTATTATGTCCAGCCTGATGAAGACTTCTGGAGTACTGTACTTGAAAGTTGCTGCCCATGACTTTGTGACATTTTGAATGGTTTTAATCAAGGCGTTAGCAGACTGTCTTTGGCTGTTTTTCTGATGGGCCTACATGGCAACCTACAATTCTTGGGAAAGGTTTGGAAAAAAAATCTGCTGTGACAGCCTTCTGAAACTTCAGTCGGTTATGGCTTTTACTAGTTATGTAGTCATTTGTCGAAGTCTTCAGATTCTGTATGAATTTTAACTAAAAGGCCCCTGGTCCAAGTGCTCATTCTTATGTGATCCTGTTGTCCTGAAAAATGGTCCTTTATTTCTACTGTTTATTACTCGTCGTAAACTTCATCACTGTGGTATTTTGCTGCAAGACTTTGAGTATTCGTGGTGTTATAAAATGTGTTGCATCATCAACTTAAGTTTGACCTATCCTGTAGAAAGTTACTCTATACCAGGGATTTTTAACCGGACACATTGGTGTTCTGCGGATGGTTCACAGGTGTGCTGCCGGAGTTTGGGGAGAGTAATTTATTATTTTTGCACGTAAGCTTTCACGTAAGCCAGCAATTAGTTTCAAAGATTTAATTGTTACGGGTATCATAGCCATGTATAATAAAACAGACTTGAATAAAAACAAATAAAATCCTACATGCGTCTTCCGTTTCTTTCGGTTTCAACAAGACAGACAAAAATCTATTAACTCTGGACTTTGGATTTTAATAGATTTTTGCCTGTCTTGTTGAAACCGAAAGAAACGGAAGACGCAAGTAGGATTTTATTTGTTTTTATTCAAGTCTGTTTTATTATACATGGCTATGATACCCGTAACAATTAAATCTTTGAAAGTAATTTATTAGTAGGGCCATTGGGGGATGTGAGCCCCCTGCCAGAAGCACGGTGTGCCTTGTCAACTGTCAAAAAACTGATGGTGTGCTTTGACAATTTTAGTGCCTTCTCAGTGTGTCGTGAGATGAAGAAGGTTGAAAATGTTCTGTACCTTAAAAGCCGTCTGTGGCAGGTGCGCTTTCCAATCTGTTTTTTGAAACCCTCGAGGAAGGAGGTTCCATAGCCTCTTCAGATGCCCATTCCATTGCTGAACTGTTCTTAGAACTTCCTAACATCTAGTCATCTTCTCTGTAAATTAAAACTATTGCCTGAACCTCATGCCGCCTTTATAGACTTAAAGGCAGCATTTGACTCCATCTTGCGAGTCAAATTATGGGAGAAGCTGGAGGTGTCTGATCTTTCTTATTCAGTCCCCGCATAAAGGCACTTCACTTAAAGTGAAATGCTGTTTGCGAGGCCATCTTACTAATGCTGTGCCAACTCAAAAGGGAGTGAAGCAGAGATGCATCTTGGCCCTGTTTTTAATTTTTATATTAAATCTATGGATGGTTGTCTTCCACAGTGAGTTTCACCCTCCAAAGATCGATGGGAGGCATATTGCAATTTTATGGTATGCAGACGATGCAGTCATTCTCTCTAGAACACCTATTGGCCTTAAAAGAGCAAATAGAAACAATTGAGCATGTTCTGCTGACTGTTGAATACCCGTATTTCTTCGAGTCTTAAGGCGCCATCCACTGTTATATTTCTCCACTGTTGGGTGGGTTAGACAGTTGCTCGAGTCAAGACCGTAGAGTCTTTCTTTTATCAGACTCGAGCTTGGATGTCACGTATAGGGTAGTCAAATTTTTAGTAGTAGCAATGAGCATTAGTAGGAAAAATGGGAACTGTGGACTGCTTGGCTAAATGTTGGCTTGGTGTTGCTTGGCTAAGTGTATGGTGAAGAGTCCCCTGAAACCTAACCCCATTTTCCTCATAGGCTCAATGATTCAGTATCCGCTAATTTGATATCCACTAGGTTTTCCAGGAACCTAACCCTAGCACAGTGGTTCCCAAATTGTAAGGTGCGGCTCCTAGGGGAGCTACGGATCGGTGGATTCAGGTTCCCTGTGGAGGGAAGACGGAAGGAAGAAGGGGGTGTCCCAGTCAACATATTTCCACTCCACTTCTGATTAGGCCTATAGAAGGGGGAGAAATTATCTTCATAGAAATTATTCACAGAAGAGGTAAAATTGGGGATAAAGCTTCACCTGGTGGTTTCTGCCTGTCACATAACAAAATGTAATGGGGAGCCGTGGCCAATGGTCAAGGGAGCCGCAGGCCAAAAACGTTTTGGAAACGCTGCTCTAATGGATAACAAGAACTGACTATTTTCCAACTACTTAGTCACTTGCTTTTCTCTGGGTAGCATTTGCTTTTACCAAATACATTGTGTTTATTGCATGAATAACTTGGAATTTTTTGGTTTTATTTCCTAGGAAACCAAACGAAGAAGAGAAAGTGCTGAGGCTCCAGCTATTGCATCCCCTCTGCCATGGTGGGCCCGTTATTTTCTGATAAATGTGACTTTTCTCAAGTTTCTCCTCTGGCTGGTCTTACTGGGACTGTTTGTGGAACTGGAGTTTGGCTTGCCTTATTTCGTCCTGTCTATGTTTTACTGGATCTATGTGGGAACTCGGAGCCCCGGTGAAAGAAAGAATGGAGAAAGAAGTGCTTATTCTGTGTTTAACCCAGGCTGTGAAGCTATCCAAGGAACGCTCACAGCAGAACAGTTTGAGAGAGAACTACAATATCGGCCCTTAGCCGAGAGATAGCCGGTGTTGGATAGCAGGTTATTATGAACAGTCCTGTCTTCTTACCAGAATTAAAACAGGACTGTGGCATTTTTTCACCTTAAAAGCTGTGTTTTTTAATTTGATGTCTAGCTGCTGGTCCTCTTATTCAGAATCAAAGTATTGCAAGATAACAGAAGTTCGTCTATGTAAAAGATGGTTCAAGCATCTTTTTTTCCCTATGGTTGAACTAAAACATATTTTACCTAGGCCAGCAGTTTCTACACAGGGTGAATGGTTGAGGGCAGGTATTGCATGCCCATTTTTGCCATGGTGGGCATATTCACCTGAATAGACACTGTCATGAGGAAAGGCCTTCCAGATAGACATCCAAGCTTATTCTTGATGCAATTATGTACTTTAGTAAAATGCTTAATTGGAAACAATGAAGTGGATTTTAAGGCAGCGCTTGACAAATGTGCTTCGGAACTAGAAGCCAGCCCCCAAATTTAAGAGCTAGTCAGGTTTTTATGTTTTAAGAACAGCCCTGAAAAGGACTCACGTGCCACCACTGTATGATGTAAATTAGATTTTAAACATAAATAAGCATTAAAAAGTAAATTTCCAACTCCTGCGATGGTAGGAAAACTTGGCAAATGGCACTGTGATAGATAGCAAAAAGTTCTAAAGGCTTTGAGCCAAAAAATAAATGAGATTGCATCAAGAAACTGTTTTTGTTAAAATTCATGACCTTAAGGCTGCAATCTCATACACACTTTATGTGGGTATAAAGTCCCATTGAACTTGAGTCTTACAGCAAAAGACATCTGCTATAAAAGTTCCCCCCCAGGGGGGGGTACAGGGGCTGCTAGGGTGAAGGTACAGAGGGGGAGATGCACATTCACACCCAAATTATAGGGGGTCTGTTGGTGAGAGGAGAGGGTGTGTGTTCTGTGTAAGAGGCTCCTTCCCTAAACAAGCCCCCTCTCCTCCTCCCAGCAACAATGACTCCTGCACCTGCTCCAACCTGCTGGCTTTTGCTGCTGCTGCTGCATCTCCTGCTATTGCTGCTCTCTCCTGTCTACCCAGCACCAACCACATGCCCCTCAGCTGCAGCCTTATGGCAATGAAGGTATGCTGAGTTGCTGTTGTGACCTGGTGCCTGGAATTTGTTGAGCCAGCCCTGTCCTCAGGTTTCTTCCTCCAGAGACAGGATTCCCTGCTCCAGAGCAAGCAGTCCGTCTTACTAGATACATGTCTCCAAAGGAAACCTGCAGTTCCAATACACTGATTCTTGTAAAGTTATTTCTGTTCTAACTTTGTACTAAAACAACCTAACTAGTAGTGAAGGCACTGGACTGGAGACTTTCTAGACAGTTACGGAACATTTTTTCTAAAACTCAAAAAGCTTGTAACCATTCATGCACAATATTCTTGGGCTTGTTCACAAAACTGAAAAGTAAAATTGGCCCACCGAAATCTCTTTGCAGAAAGGAACATCTTGTTTTTGAGTTGCAAAATGGGAAGGTTTCTAATGTTATAGCAGCAGTAATTGCGAAGGATGTATTGTAAAAATCAAGCAACAATGGCAAGTGACTTCCGAATTACTACTTATTTCATTAATGCTACTCATATTTACCAAATATGTTGCCAGTCTAAGCCATGGAAGACAGAACAGTTTGTGTTGATGTATGCAGTTCCAAAGCATGTTAATGTGAGTAGATAAATAGGTACCGCTTGCGGGAAGGTAAACGGCGCTCCATGTTCCAGCTGCATGCTACGCGCTGCGGCAAGGAGAGTCACGCCGGCCACATGATCACAGAGGCGTCTTCAGACAACGCTGGCTCTTCGGCTTTGAAATGGGGATGAGCACCACACCCTAGAGTCGGACACAACTGGACTTAATTGTCAGGGTCACCTTTACCTTTATGCATGGCGTCATTTTTTTTGACAAGCAAGGAGATGTCAACATAAATCAATGCTTACTAGTTTGACTTCCCAGTGCACTTTAAGTTAGGAGTGCTTCTTCAGTTTCCAAAAACATACCTTGAAGAAAGCCAAGACGTGTTTGCTCTGATACTTATTTTGTTAGAGATTTATAGGCCACCTTTCAGCATTGCTGCTCCCAGAGCAGCAATTAAAAATATTAGTAAATCAAAAATGAAACATGAAAATTGCAGCTGTATAAATCATAAACTTATAGCAGTGACATAAAACGTAGCTCAGCCTCAGGCATTGACAGTTCTTCTTGGCAGAGGCAAATGCCCCTTAGGGTCTAGGGCAGAGGTTCTCTAAGTGTGAGGCGGGACTCCCAAGTGTCATCAAAAGCAGTCAGGGGCGTTGAGTTAATCTTTTAATTAACACCTATTCTTGCTTGCAAGAGAGAGAGCAAAAACAAAGATCCGGAAAAGATCTTTTCCCTCTTCACATCGGGTCACTCAACAGCAGTTTCCACATCTTGTTTTTAACCACAGCGTGAGCAAAGCCCTTATCTTATGTTAAAGAACGATTTACAACTCTATTGATAAGCTGAGTACCGGTACTTTGGAGGTTTCTCTCCAAATCCTGAGACATTGCAGGTTTGCAAGTAAAGTATTTTCTTTCTGTTGAATGTTTTTAATAAACACAAAACAAATGCAAGAACTGCAATTGAAAATGGTGCAGAGCAGGTTCTGCTTTACATACAGTCTTTGATTTCTATGTTTAGTTTGGTTGGTTAATTATTAGGATTTCTCTCCTCCTTCCTTTCTGACCCACCTCTAAGTTAGTTCCCCACTCTATTTGCTGGGACAACCCCCCCCCCCCCCCCCCGGAAACTGCCAGCCAGTATAAGAATCTGTTTTTCATCTTGCAAAGATGCTACCAAAAGGAGCTAGCTTTCTCTCTCTTTCTCTCTTGTGCAACTGGGGCTTCCCTCCCATGCTTTGATGTTTCTCTTGCCATGAATAGGACTAACACAGACAACATCAGTGCCCTCTACCCAGGCCTGCCAATGGAGGGAGGGCAGCATCCCAACCCCACCCTGCGCACTCCTGGCTTAGCTGCTGCTCAGCATAAGCATGGAAAATCCACTTTAGGGCTTGTTTTGGGAATATACACATACGTATACACATACATATAAGAAAGGGTGCCTCTGAGCATGTAAAGAGTGCCTTTTTCTTCCATGCACTGTAATGGGGAGTCACGGCTAACGGCGAGGGAGGTCAAGGGAGCCGCGAGTCAAAAAAGTTTGGGAACCACTGGTCTAGGGTAATGAGGAAAAGCAACTCATAGCAGCTTTTGACAAAGACTTGTGCAGCAGTTTGATTAAAAAGATAGTAGCCATTTCTCCCATGGTTTCTGCCCTTATTGGAGACTCTGCTCAAGTGAGATGTCCTTGCCTCTTTTGAACCATCTGTGTCTGCTAGTGGAAGAGCAGGCCTGAAACCAGCAGGTATCTTTTCTGTTGTCCTCTAAAGCTGCCTGCAAGTGAACTAAGACCCTATCTCTCCCTTGAGCCCTCTGATAAGGAGGGAGAAGCATGGCTTTCTATCACCAGCAGGGCATCTTCAATGCAGAAACATCAGGAAAGTGCCTGCCTGTTACTGGGTTAGCACGGGATTAAAAGCCATGTAAAAACTATAAAAAAATATTGGAGTTAAAAACAAGTTTTTCATTTTTTTTGGTCAATGAAGCTGCCAAGACGAAGGCCCTTTCCCCGGTTGCAACCCACTTCACTGTACAATTGTGCATCTCCTCACTTGTAGGTCCTAGCCATACTTTCCAGTTATAGGGCTACATTTTGCTTCTGAAATCTCTGCCTGAGTTTGTTTTATTTGTTTTGCTGTTTGTTTATTTGCAGAAATTAGAGAGTAGGAAGAAACATGTACTGTATTTCTTCAATTCTAAGACGCATGTCTTTTCCCAATTAAGCATTTCAAAAAATGGGGTGCGTCTTAGAATCGAAGGTCTCCAAAAAGCACCCCAAAATGCTATCTTCTTACTTATTGGGGCTTGGGGGAGCTCCAGGGAGACCTGCGCGACCCTCTGCAGGCCTCCCCGATCTTCAGTTCGGCAAAAACCGGTGATTTTCAGCCATTTCCAGTTTTCGCAAAAAACAGAAATGGCCAAAAATCGCCGTTTTTCGCCGAACTGAAGATCGGGGAGGCCTGCAGAGGGTTGCGCAGGCCTCCCCGAAGCTCCCCGAAGCCCAGGTAACGAAGGAAATGGCACTTTCTGGCGGGCCCAGAAATGCTATGGAAAGGCACTCAGTCATCGTCAGCTGCAGCGCGGGACATGCTGGGGAGAGTTGTTGCTGAGCGGGTAGATTCAATGAAGGGAAGTGAGTCTTACAATTGATGGATTTTTTCCCCCCTGCTGGTGGTACTGAAAGTAAAGGTGCGCCTTAGAATCGATGGCGCCTTAGACTCGAAGAAATACGGTATAAGAATTGTGATAGCATTATGTGTTTGCTCTTTACATTTATGGGACTACTGAAGATTGATTTAGATATAACTCAAACTTCTTTGGAACTAGGGGCAGAATAGACAAGGCCAGCTTGCAAGCATTTTTGTCTCAAGACATTTTTGGAGTCAGGGACATGTACGCGTTGCAATTTACTCTAGGCTACATTGCCTCTACATCATTTTTGCAAATATTTTGAATGGGACATTTACTTATGCTCAGCTCATGACACTTATTACAATCCTGTTTGCTTGTGTATGGGAGAAGATGGGTGGAATGAGGGCAAGTGGTGGGAGGGAATAAAATGATAAGCAACAATCGCTCTTGATTAGCACAGCAGTATAAAAATACTGCAATGTGAAGTTTGTCCAATATAAGCTAGAATTCAGATATATATTTTTAAAAAAACTTTATTTCAACATTTGTTCAAGCTATGCATTTAGCTTCACAAGTGGATTCATGCTCAGGTATTTTACACTATAGGGTAACGTTAGTATGTTAAAAATGGGGGGGATAATCACTGCAGAATAGGAACTTGAAGTTTGACAAAATTAAAACAAAAGCAGATTTAGTAGCAGTGAAAGATGTCTTGCCAGCTACATGCTAGAAAAATAAAATAGGTCAAAGGAAGAGGCTTACACAGATAACACCAGTAATGGCAAACCTATCTAGCAAATTACATTTTGCAAGCAAATGAGCAAGAATAAATTCACATACGCACAGAGTTCAATTTTGTTTACATATAATTGCTTGTGAAAATCTTTACATGCAATCTTAAAATAAGTTTCTTTAAACATGAATCACAGCACAATCCTATCCAACTTACACCACCGGTGTAACCAGCAGTGCAGTGAGAACAGGAGGCCCCAGAACAGAAAGGGGATTCAAATCTCCAAAGGGGGATTCAAACGGAATTTGAATCCCCTTTCCATTCTGGGGCCTCCCGTTCTCACTGCACCACTGGTTACACCGGTGGTGTAAGTTGGATAGGATTGCGCTGTCAGAGTACTAACGACAGAAACAGTCTTCACTCACATTCAATCTTTAATATATACAAATGCATCTTATGGTGCATTTAGAATGCAGACCTGCACAGTTATGTGCCTCACAAGTTCTATTAAGTCAACAGGACTTGTATGCAGAAGAATGGAATGCATCTGTACATTCTGAAGTGTAATAATCACAGTGAGCGAGTAGGTTGCTGGTACCTTGGGTTGCTCAATCCATTTCTGAGCACCATATGAAGAGCAGTCTAAAAACATACTACGAAATTCTGAAGCAAAAACAGCTTGAAGAAACAGGTGCATATAGTCTTTTTCCTTTACCTTATCAGTGCTAATTTGAGGAGGAAACATTATGAACAGGCTGCTGGTAATGAGAGACTGCTCCTTGTTTCTCTGGGCCCAGAGAAGATGCTGAAGAGAGATTGGATAGTTCTTTGCTGCTGCTGCTGCTGCAGCAGTCCCCCCCCCCCCAAATTAATCTCACGTTCTGGAGGAGCAGCATGCACTGCAGCAGTATCATGCCAATCTACTGGGAACATGTTCAGCAGATGAAAAATAGCTGGCTGAGAAAGAAGAATAGAATGGAAAATCTTCAAACGGGCAAGACAAAAAGTGGATGCATGTGGTCAATAGTGAGGATATCCCTAGCAGCTGTTTTTTTTTTGATAGGGTGAATTACTTGGAAAAGGTCTCTCCGGTTGCTGTAAGGCAGCGGTGGGGAACCTCCAGCCCGCGCAACAATCCGGTCCGGCCCGCGCGAGACTGGACCGGAGGCGCTGCTGCCGCGCGTCAGCTCCTTCTAAAAGCGGCCTTCCTGTACCTGCGCAGAGCGCCGCTGAGGCCAAGAGATTGCCCTCTCGGCCTCAGCGGCGATCTGCGCAGGTACAGGAAGGCTGCTTTCAAAAGGAGAAGGCGAGGGAAGGCGAGGGAAGGCGGCGGCGGCGCCCTGGAGCCGAGGAGCCTGAGGTAAGGAGAGCGAGTGGGTGGGAGTTTGGAGAACGGCAAATTCGTGGTGGGGGGGTCAAATTTGCGGTGGGGGGGCCAAAATTGCAGCTGGCCTAAAGGCTGGCCCGCAGCAAATTTTCCCCATGGGAAAATGGCCCTCCACCGCAAATAGGTTCCCCACCCTTGCTGTAAGGGGATGGGCAGACAGACTGAGGCCTGGTGGATTCTACCCTGACAACAGAGCTCACAGTCTTTTTGAAAACAGGTGTCTCTAATCACTCACTCTACTCCTCTAAGCTCTTTCGAACCAACTTTGCCAGCAGGGCTTCTAGGCAAGACCAAAATGGAGTGGGGGAAGCTGAATATGGGCCATGAGGTAATTCTAACAATGAAAAAATCCAAGATAAGTACACCTGATTTGACCCAAGGTATAGGAGATTTACCTGTCTCCTGAGAAACCTGTATGCGGGTCAAGAAGCAACAGTTCGAACCGGCCATGGAACAACTGATTGGTTCAAAATTGGGAAGGGAGTACGGCAAGGCTGTATATTGTCACCCTGCTTTTTTAACTTATATGCAGAGTACATTATGAGAAATGCAGGGCTGAATGAATCACAAGCCGGAATCAAGATTGCCGGGAGAAATATCAACAACCTCAGATATGCAGACGATACCACCCTAATGGCAGAAAGTGAAGAAGAACTAAAGAGCCTCTTGATGAGAGTGAAAGAGGAGAGTGCAAAAGTTGGCTTGAAACTCAACATTAATAAAACTAAGATCATGGCATCGGGTCCCATCAATTCTTGGCAAATAGAAGGGGCAGAAATGGAAGCAGTAACAGATTTTACTTTTCTGGGTTCCAAGATCACTGCAGACGGAGACAGCAGCCATGAAATTAAAAGACGCTTACTCCTTGGAAGGAAAGCTATGGCAAACTTAGACAGCATAATAAAAAGCAGAGATATCACCATGCCAACAAAAGTTCGTATAGTCAGGGCGATGGTGTTCCCAGTAGCAATGTATGGTTGCGAGAGTTGGACCATAAGGAAGGCTGAGCGCCGAAGAATAGATGCTTTTGAACTGTGGTGCTGGAGAAGACTCCTGAGAGTCCCTTGGACTGCTAGGAGATCAAATCAGTCAATTCTAAATGAAATCAAGCCTGACTGTTCCCTGGAAGGTCAGGTACTAAGGCTGAAACTCAAATATTTTGGCCACCTAATGCGAAGAGAGGACTCTCTGGAGAAGACTCTGATGCTGGGAAAGATTGAAGGCAAAAGGAGAAGGGGAAGGCCAAGGATGAGATGGTTAGACAGCATCACCGATGCAACAAACATGAAAATGAGCGAACTCAGGAAGATAGTGGAGGACAGGAAGGCCTGGCGGGATATGGTTCATGGGATCACGAAGGGTCGGACACGACTTAACGACTGAACAACAACAAATAGGAGATTTCTCATCAGTTAGCTGTATCCTTCAGAAAGCTCAGATCTGTCAGTTCACAAATTGGGCCTTCAAAAGAGAAATTAAAAATAGAGGCAGACAAATGAAAGAAATGTAAGAGAAGTACCTGAGCATTAACTTTAAGGAACCATCAATGGAAGTTTAAACAGCAATATATATTTTAAACAATACCTAGCCAGAACTTTTAGAGAAAATGAAAGAGAAGGGAAATCCGGTTTATGTATGAAACCTGATTTTATAAAGGCAGTTAGCAAGTTTTTTGGAACAAAACATTCAATAATTGCAATAATTATTTCACAAAGTGATAATTGCTTAGTGAAATAGTGAAATATTTCTTGCACTTCTACAAAGCATTTGGCATTGTTTCCAGCTAAACAACAGATATATTATACTACAGGAATTCCAGTGTTTTGACTGTCAGAATTATGTCATAGGCAAGATCTGTAATTTCATTATTCACGTATCCATTTCAGTCAATCAATAATTACACTAAGGCTAAATGTTGGGGAATGACTACACAGCAAAAAAACCTGCTTCTGACTTAGTAGAAGTATACTCTGTTCTCTTTCAGGGATATGTGGGCATGGCTTGGACACTACTGCTGTCCCAGAGACTTTCCACCACAGGTTTAAAAGGCTCTAGCAAAAACTGTGCACATAACTGTGATGAGTCACAGAGATTCATCATTCCTGCATATAAGCAACCATTTTGTACTATCCTTTCCCACAAGGGGGACTTTGTGATAAAGTGCACAAATGGGAAAAGGTGTGCAAGTAGTATCCTTAAATCCAAAGAAAAAGTGGTTAAGGAAGGACAATGGAGTAACCACATGAGGGGTTCTACCCACACTCTAATAGTTTACAGTTCTGGCTGCCACAAGTTTAGTGGCTAATCTGTAAGGTTTGTTACTTACAAGAACTGGTAGCCCAGATTTTATATTTTTAAGTCTGCTGAAGTTTTCACCTCAATTCTGGATTACCCAGTTCTCTGGCAAATATATTAGACTCCAGTGGGTTCCAGTGGCCCCAGCATCTCTAGGAGTTCCCCTCTGTTGCATGACATACTAGAAATGCACAGAAGCTCCCTACACCAGTGACACCTATCATGATGCGTCACTCCAGCACATAAAGTTTCTGCACATGTCCAGCATGGTCTGTAGCACTGGGAAAGGTTTCTCCAGTGTTCTAAGATGGGCAGAGGCTTCTTCCATTGACATGACTTATTTTCATGCCCTAAACCAGAAATCTTTCTTAACTTGCAGTAGAGCCTGGCAGATTCTGGTAGGTGGGGAGTCTAGTCTAGAACCACTATAAGCTGTACCTCAAATCTGCTACCAAATTCTGCTTTGAATGTAAAATCAACAGCATCTCATTTGTCTCTTCTTCAGATAGTTGTGATTTTTTTAAAAACAGTATCATTCATTCAATATGTTTTCAGAGCAGATGACAAGTCAAATGACCCTCAAATCAGCACTGCAGGGCAAACCGTTTGCATCAATATGTTCTTAATATACAAGGTGCTGGGAAACCAGAGTTTCTTTATGTGCCACTGAATGTTCTAGGAATGACTGGCACCTTGAAACAGATTTACTGAAAAGAGAACATAGTCTATATAGTTTTAATTCATCCCAGCTAAGTAATGTACTTAATTACTAAGATTTTACAGGCTTATTAACAGAAAGCAATGTGACTGGCTCTAGCAAAGAATAGTGAGCTGACCAAAGTGCTTAAAATATAGCTACTAAAGCTCAGCAGACCCATATTTGCTCTTATTAACATCCGGTGTAAAGAACCTACAGCTATAAGACATTTGAAGAGGGGAAAAAAAGGCTGCATAAGAAAAAAGTTGAGTATGCTAAATACATATCTCCAAGACTACTATGCGCAAAAGGTCATAGTGCCACAATACAACTTCCACATGAGTTTCTTCACAGATGTTAGTCCAATAAAAGGTATCATTCTTTACTCCACATAGTCAAATACTTGCGCCACCAAGCAACTAATTACTGTGGTTCATACTAGCATTTTTGCAACCTTCTGAAGATATAAAGGGCTATGCAACAGGTAAGACTGAAAGAGCAGAGGCCACTTTTTAAAACACACTAATGGTAACAGAAAAGACATGCATTCATCACCTGGAGAAGAGGAGCCAGCTACAAAATTAAATTTCTCCAGATGAGAAATTTGTCAGACAACTTCACAATCATGCAACAAAGGGCAGTACATTATCGCCATGGTCCCAGCATTCAAACATGGGCATAGCTGTTACAAGATTATTTGACAGGCTGAAGAATAGTGCCACAAAACAAGCTTTTCCAGATGGGGAAAAATATTTTATTCCTTGCTCTACAATGGTGACAGGTGGGGTCCGGTGCTAGTAGTGTCATATTCTGTGTCTATACAATGGAGAATGTCCTTGCTGTGAGGAGAGGGAGTGAGGAAGAGAGAAGATTGCTGTGCTGCCAGAGGACTGCCTGTTCATCAGGTTCCCTACATGTGTTTTTTTGAAGAGCAGCAGAGGGAGGGATTCCAATGTCCAGATAAGTAATGCATATAAAGTAATGCATATAAGTACTTTTTTTTTAAAAAAAAGAGGAAGATACCTACAAGGCTAAGAGGAATGAACTGCTGTTTTGTCAGAATTCTTTCCAAATATTACAAGTCTATGCAAGTTCTCCCATCAGGGTTACAGGAAAGAGCACTCTGCTCACCAAAAACATTTTTTAAGTCTTCACATGCCATGGTATGACAAATAAAGAGTTTCTCATTACTAATAATGCCATAGGCATTGCCCACGAGGTGCCCATGATGAACAGGTGGTATTTCAAACTGCGATGGAGCTGCTAACTGTGAGAAAATGTTTTCTCAATGAATACATTGCCGTTTGAGTGGAGGGCAAATATTCCCCTGCAACAGAGATACTAGCCAAGGGCAAAGAAAGATGCTGGATCACCTAGAATAACCAATCACATCACTGAATATTTGTTAATAAAGCTATAAATTGGAAAGGCCCTGAAATGTATGTTCATAATCTCCCAACTGCTTCTTTCTAGTCATGAAGATTAGCCTTACCATTCCCCCAATGAAAGTTTTTTTTCTTGTCTATCAGCTGCATCCTTGTAATTCAATCAATGACGCTTTCAACTTGTCTACTTGCACTAATAAGGTATTAACCTCATGCTTTGAGACTGCATCAGTGCAATGTGTAGGCTCTGGACACCTGGAGGCCCCTGACAGTCATAGAAAAGAAACTCTTTAAACTTACTTTAGATAAGATTTGCCCCCCCTGACCCCCCCAGATGCACTGATATATATTAGCAGTTTGCTGTATTTTAAAGCTGATCCAGCTGCCTGCAGCCATGAACAATGGAGGCACAAGTCTTCAGAAGGCCTCTTGCAATCAGCCTGTCTGGATATACAAAGCCATTCGCAGTTGCACCTCCTACACTTCAGGTCAGATGATCCAACAACTCTGCACTGGTTTCAACAGGAATCTTAGCTGAATGCAGCTTGACCCGTAGCAGCATAGACTGTGCTCCCCACTGTGCCCCCGCTGCTGATGCTGCTGGCTGGGTACTTGAGTGGCTTCATGCTGCTGTCTCTCTGGATGTAATGGTGTTCCAGCCTCCAGCGTTCCCAGCTCTTCTGAAATTCCATCTGAACCTTACATAAGGAAAGACGACAAAGGAACAAACAAGTACTGAGATGCTTCTTTTAACAGTGCTAAGAAAAGATACATCCCATATTTTTGAGAAATACTGGCAAGTTTTAAGGCCACTCTTAATATAGCTTCAAATAATCCCTGTAATTACTTAATTAGTCCATCATCAGGTTGTTTCATAACTGAAATAATGGGAGTGCTGTCTCCTACCTCTATAAATAGACCTGTGTGTGCCCTGCAGCAGGCAACGCACCATAACTGAACACCATAGATTCAAACGGTGATTTGTTATATCAAAAACTAGGCTTGATGTGGTTCAATCAAACTTTAGTTCATGTTTAGCACCCTTCAGTGTGCACCTATTATTCTCAGAGAGGCTGCAGCAAGAACATTTCCTAGTAAAGATACAGCTAAGATGTGTGCATTTTAGTATGTTATCTCCATGGTTTGAAAACTCTGATTAAAAAATGATTTCGCGACTGGTGTTCTATTGACTACAGTGGCACTGCACACAACCAAAAAAAAAAGCCCAAATACAGCAAAAGAAAGTCTGAACTGATAGCCTGAAGAGTAGGGTGAAGTAAACTAGAATAACTTAATTTCTCAAGCATCCTAGGCACCCGTCCGTGTGTCTATGGGGTATTCCCACCACTGGGATACCCTTGAAAAATGTCACCTATTTCTCAGTTCACATCATCCTACTATTACGTTTCAAGTCATAAAAGAATCTACTGTTTTGATACTGACTTGAACAGAAAACTGATCTTCAATGCACATGGAAAACTAACAGATATAAATTCTTATTTGACAGCTATGATAGCTACTGCCCTATGCCTTTGAAAAGAAACTTCTTATCCAGACAAAATATCAGTCTGCATAGAAGTTGAACAGCCTACAAGATTTCACTATATAAAAGCTTTGACAAAAACATTGAAAGATAAGATTCTTAAAAGCTTTTTATAACGGTAGAATTGTGAACAGAAATAATCTTTTAAAACCAAGGGAAAACTATGAGATGAGAGAATCATTATACAAGTTGAACATGATTTTAAAAAATGCAGAATATAAGGAATTGTTAAACTACTTGAAGCTTTTAGAGCAGACATGGGCATTGTATGGCCCCAGGGTCATATCTGGCCCTTTGGCTGTCCCTGACTGGCCCGTGTGAGGTTTAAAGGAAGACACGCACTCCCCGCCATTCTCCTACCTTAATAATGCCCCCCCTTGCTGCCCTGGCCATTCTCTTACCTTAATTAGCTGCTCCGTGTCTCCCTTTAACAGACACTATAAGCAGCATGCTGCTGCTGCTTATAGCGTCTGTTGCAAGGAAGACACGGAGCAACTAACTAAGGGTGCAAGGGCTGCGGAGGGGGCATTCAGCCTATTGGTCCGGCCCTCCGCAACAGTCCCAGTTTCTCATGTGGCCCCTTAGAAAAAGTAATTGCCCACCCCTGTTTTAGAGGGAGCAAGGTTGCAATCCTATACAAACTTATTTGGGAGTGAAGACCCAAGCTTCTTGGGTCACTGTGCTGCCGGAACTCATGTTCCAGTCGTGTAGCATGCTTTATGGCTGTTGCAAAAGGCAACATGCCATTTAGCGTGGCCAGGGTGCAGCCACATGCCAGTGGCTCGCCAGTGACCCCCACTGCTGGTAAGTCAACGGGGGTAGTGATGGAAGGCAAGGGGTGGGTGGAATGGGGCAGGGAAGGGGAGCAAGGAGCCAGAGACTGGGAGGGGGTGGATTGAGGCTGAAAGGTGGGTAGTATTGGCAGCAGCAGTGCCACTGATATCCTATCCCCCCCCCTTCCCAGGTCCACCTGGACTTACATGAGCAAAATAGCTGGCAGAGGTCTGGGTAGACCCAACAGGAGACTGAGAGCTTACCTCTGGGCAAGGTAACAAATGTTCTCTTACCCAGAGAAGACCACCAGGACTGCCCCCCCCCTTTTGCAGGATGCAGCACCTGCTTTGGTGGTGTGGCTGCATTGGTTGGGGGGATTTTGTTAGGATTGGGCTATGAGTCCCACTGAAATAAATGGAACTTGCTTCTGAGTAGACATGCATAGGATTACACTGTAAGTCTGGTTGAAGGACTCACTCTCAGAAGGTGCAAGAATGTTTCATAATTTCATATATAAGCACTAAGATAAAGAGGTAAAATGGGGCAGTAAGTGGTGAGTAAGGAGAGGGGATTAGAACTCCTTGCCCATGTGCCCTTGTGAGGAACAGTGTAACTGTAAAACGTGTTGTCAGGCTGGATTCCATTTTGTTAGGCCAGAAGCCATTTTAGCTTGACCTGGGAAAGCTGTGCTGTTTGGAGACAGTGTGAAGAACCTTATGGGTCTTCTCAGTAGTGGCCAAACTTATAAGTTAGTTAAGATAGCTCTCAAGCTGGGCACCGAGCTACCCAATTATGAACAAGGTGCAGCTGTGATTCTCTAGTTGGGAGGGGGTAAGCATCAGCCGATGAGGTCACCTTCTAGAAGCTTCTGCTGGTCTGAGCCTCTGGTTGGTCAGAAGTTATCTTTAAGGTAAACCTGTTGCTGGGAGAGGAGGGGGTTCCTTCGTTCATTGGGCAGCCATAGTTTATTTCTGATCATTCCCTGTCCATATCGCTGCTGGTACCACAGGTAGAAGGAATTGATCAGCTACGTCCTGCCTAGGACACTTAAGTCACTCTACCGAAGCGAACCAGAGCCTCAAGACTTGAGTCCCTGGAAAGTGGGGGTCTCAGAGTTTGCAAGGGCTGAGGAGTTCGACCGTAGGTCTTTAGCCTCTCCTTGAACTGGCTGTTAAAAGGGATGGTGACACCTACCATAGGGCGAGTTGCCCTGAGACCGCATACCCACCTTTATCAGGTTGGTTTGGCTGGGGAGGTGGGGTGTGTGAGTGATATGCCCCTTTACCCTTGAAACTTGATTGCCACCTCATGTTTACCTCATGTTTACACTCGATCAGGGAAGACCCACATTTAAAGTTACGGTTCTGCTGCTCCTGCTCCATTCAGGCTGTGCCAGAGCAGTTAAAGTAGCAGTGGGAGAGGCGCATGGGTGGTTCACGGGAGGATTGGGGTGGGGAGCAGGGTGGTTCAAGGGTGGGAGAGGGTGGAACTTGGCAGCAGTCATGTATGCCGGGATCCTATCCCCTTTTTCCGAGTCCGACACACTCCCTGAGGTTCCTTGGACTTATGTCAGCTAATTAGTCAATGATCCATTGGCGGCCAGGTGGCTTATGTTTTTTTTTATAATATTTTTACTTACTTCTTCTGGACTGTCTGGTCGCCGCTGCCCCCATACGATGCAGCATGCACTCCTTGGCGCAGCTACAGCATGTAGGCTGGTAGGGGATAGTATTGGGGTATTATATTCTCAGCTTCCAGTCTGAGACAACGTGGAAGGAATTCCAAAACCAACTAGAAAGATTTTTCAAAGTTTGGGTACTGTGCTTATTCAGGTATTGACATTTTTCAAAGTCTACAATGTGCATTTCCAGTTACCCATTTGGATTTAAATGGTTAACAATTCACCCAAAGCTGTATGGCATGCACACTGTGATTTGATCCATCACAGTGGCAGCAAAATTAGAGGCAGCAGCAAAAGCCACTTATCACATCAGCTAAAATTAGCTTCCTGCATAAAAAACTGAGTATATTTAATAAGGTAATGTTAACTCCATCCTGTAAATGGACAATGGTACTAATACACCAGCAAATTCATGACAGTACAATAACTGCATACTGTTATGAAAAAAATCTTATTGCGTGGAAGACTCTGCGACATTAACCCTTTCTTGAAACAGGAAGTACTTTCTCAGCTTTATAATATAGCATTTATGTATCAGTCACCAGCATTTGGAGTAAGGAGGAGCGAACAATAGATTGTTTGATGGAAAGATCAGATAAGTAATTGCCACAAGCCCTGAAGCTATTAAAAATCAGATAGCTGCTAATTGCCCTTCAAAGAACTGAGCTCCTGAAGTTTGCAAGCTTGTGTAAATATAGGGAGATAAATGTTTGAGTGTCTTTTTTCTAGTACTGTACATTTTTTTCAAGTCCATCAATGACAGGTAGTGAAGGCTGGGTCACATAACTAAGCCCCTCAAGCCTTGAGGCTATTCATTAGGGCTGCCTCATTACAAGACATGGATTCATTATTCTGCAAATAAATAAAATATTACTTGTAAATAAATACAAATATTATTTCTTTCTAGATCACCTTTTTTTAAAGTCTCGTAAAGCTAGGTGGGTCCTGATAGAGTGTCATTTTAAAAAGTGGGTCCCGGTGCTAAAAACGTTTGTGAACCACTGCTTTAGAATGCTCATAAGATACCGCCTTACAAAGGCTTTTTCCTGCAACCAGACAAGAAAAACATTAACTGTGAAATGCACTGTCAGGTGGGGGCTTTTCATTGGCATAATACTTTGAAGTTTACACTGGTTATAAATTCTACAAGTTTGTCTTAGAGACATCACCTCCCTGTTTCTAGACAAAATTGCAGACCAGATAGTGAGTCCAGCCTAGATTTTATTGATTCTGGCATCCGATAAATTCCATGTATATTCAAATGTGATGAATGAGAACAACTAGAACTGAAGGCTTGGTGGACTGGGGATAAACATCTCCCTTTGTAGGATGAAATATTTTCAAGCAATAAGAAGTCAATTTACCCTATAAGCAGATACATTCAGGATAACCCCCCCCCCCAAAATACTTACGGGAAATCTATTCCCCTTCTCTAGGTTCTACTATTTACCAAGATTCACTACCCTGCCACAGCAGGCTAGAACTAAGTAAGTGATCCTTAACACTTCAAAATAATTATAATTATTATTATAACTATTATAATTATTATAGCAATTTATAGTTTGCCTGTAATTTGTTGCATAGAATAATATGCTGCTAGTATTACAATAAAAGACATGTTATCAGGTACACACAAGGAATGGGGGATGCTGGTTGCCCCAGTGTACCAGTTAACACAACTTTCGCAATCTCCAGGGCCCCCTCTTAACCTGACAAGGCTCCCTCTGTGTTGTCTCTCTGTCCTCTTCCTTCCTTCATGGGTCCTCTAGGAACAGTCATTCCATGTCTTTCATTTACAAGGCCCTCATGTGGCAGAAAGTGGAATGTATTCATCTCTAAAGGGCTCTTGAGAGGGAAGGGTAGAAAGGCACTGCACAAGGAGCCCTGTCATGGTAAGTGAGGGACAGGGCTTGGAGGTGGGCAGTCAGTTTGCTTTATTGAGCAACCCACTCATCTTACTGGCATCTCTGCCCCCTCAAAGAGATGTTGATTAACCAAGTTTGCAACTGAACTAAGTGCTGAATAACTGCCTTTATTATGCTGCTTCTAACCATATTGTTGCTTTTAATTTATTACTGATTGAATTCTTCAGCTCTTGGGTAACTAATGGCTCAATCCTATCCCCCAGTTACACCGTCGGAATGCACATCCCAGTGGCCTAGTGTGCTTTCTGGCTGTCATAAACACGACACACTGGAGAGTGCGGCCTGGCATCTGTGGGAAGCAGGGAGTGGCTGGATCCACATGGCGACAGACCGAGGATGCCTGCTGCCACAGGTAAGACTGCATAGGCGGTTGGAGGGAGGCAGTAGACTGGGGTTGGCAGTGGGCAGAATGGGGAGGAGATGGGGCAGGGAGGAGGGCGGATCGGGCCTGGGAAGGGGGCAGGTTTGGTGAATCCTAAACCCTTTCCTGGGCCCGTTCCATCTTCCCAGGGTCCATGTGAACTTGTTCCAGCAATATTGCAGGCGCAGATCCGAGTTGACCTATGGGGGCAGCAGGGGCTTACCCCAGGGGAAGGGAACAAATGTTCCCTTCCCCCAAGGAGGCCTCTGGAAGTCAAAACTCCCCTGCAAGATGCAGCGGACACCATGTTGGCACTGCTGCATCACTGTCCAGGGAGTTAGGTAGAATTGGACTATTAGAGCCAAACTACATTCAACATTTTAAATGTTATTAGCTCTCATGGACTTTGGGGTGTTTTTTGTAGTCATTAGGAGTTCAATTAGGCCCCTGAAGACTGAGACCCTGGTGGGGAATGAGGGCTAATTTCAAGGTCTAAGTCATCTTCTAAAGCGAGGGCTTTTTTCTTACCTCTCCACTTCAGCCCCAACCTGCAGGAGGCCCTAATCCGGCTGCTATTGATGAAAAAAAAAAAAACACCCTCTTAGCTCCTAACAAAATAATCAGAAATTTGTCTTTTATAGTATGGAAGCTAATATTGCAAGACATTCCCTGAGACTCTTACCTCACTGTTGATAAAACAGTAGAGAATTGCAACCAGAAGACCCTAAAAAAAAGAAAAAAAAAGAAAGGTAACCAAATAGTGGTTTGAAAAAATATCACTTTGCACCAAATTTTACTAACTAATTTAGGTATGGAATGGTTGCATATCTAATTCCAATTTTCCGGCAGCTTGATAAAGTGAAAGCCTTCATTTCTGTCCTCTGAGAAATACATTACTGACTCAGGACTATAAACAGTTTGTATGCAATACCAATTAAATTTGGTTTATTAGCAAATTTAGCTATCTACCTTTTTGCATAAAAACAGTAAACACAGCAAAAGTGACAATAAACCATTGACAGTGCCATCACAACAACAACAACAACAACAGCAGCAGCAGCCGCCGCCACCAGAAACAGACGGACACCATCCATGACCAGGAGTTTCCCAACTGCAAGCAAAAGAACCACTAACATCTCAGATAAACATGACAATCCTTGTGCTGATCTCTGCTAGTTCAAAGAGAACAGTAAGCTCAGTGAGAGTAACACAGCTGCCGTGGTGCAAACACAGCATTAAGGCCACCATGTGAACTAGTTGATAAGTTCCGCTCTCATCATATGTTCCTCATACACCTTGGTGTAAAGGTTACTGCTGGACCACATGGTGAGGATTCAAATTCACCAGTCTTTCTCAATCCTTATAAACCTTTTAATTTTCCCTTGTGACTTGCAAGTGGCAAGGGCTCCTTTTGGTGGTGAGTAAAAATATGGGAGACAAAAGTCTTGAAGCATCAACTATAAATACTATGCTGAACACAAATTCTGGGTGCTACCTGAAAAGAGGAGGAGGTGAGTTCAAAAAAGAGCTTCACGTGACGCAGCTTCCCTTTGGCATACTCATCAGTAATGAAAGCAAAGATGACCTCATGTGTCCCCAGCAGCGGAATTAGAGTCAGTGTAGATTTGGCCAATCTAGAGAATTAAACAAGGAAAAAACTATAGCTAGTATCAAGTCACCATTTCAGATCAAAAACATCAGGATCTTTGGCAAACTAATTCACAAAAATGACTTGTTTTGTATCTTATGAAGCAGAACATATCTTTATTTTCTAATGCATAAATAAAATATTGTTAGATTTACTAATGAATATGGTTTGTACACTTTTTAATACATGTCATTTTCCAACCCTCACCACATATCTTCTACTTCGAAACCTATGATAAGAACCAAGAACAGTGTTCTAGAGGTTAACTATTGGTTTCTTGGATTCTAATTTCTCCATCTGTAAAACAACAAATGCTTACTTATCTAGAGCAGAGTTTCTCAAACAGTGTTCATGCATATGCACCATGCGTATGCATCTGCTTCTTGTGCTCCAAGTTTAGTACATTAGTACAAAGACCAGAAATATAGAAAGAAGACCCTCCCCACACACACACACACACACACACACACACACACACACACCAGGTGGTAAATGAAGTGATGTGGAGCAACTGCATACCTATGTCACACTTTGGAGACCACATGCCCTACCACTTCTACCTGACTCCACAATTATTACCCTTGGGGGGGATAACTGAGCACGGAGTGTACTATGGTATCAAATGCATTCCAATAAGATACTAAATCCAGTCCTTGAAAAATAACCAGCACTGATGCACTCAAATTCTGAGCGATGATTAGGTAGAGGTTCCCTTGAATGATTTTTATTAGTATTCCATAATGCATTATATCTTCAAAGGACCATTAACAAATTAACAGATCACTAAAGCTTTGGAAAAAAAAAAAAGAGGACAGCCAAAGTAATGCAGGATGAAATATATACTTTTATAAGACACATGCTTCAAAAACCAAGGGGAAAGCTAGCAATCTCTAAATGCTTTCTATAGCCCGATCCTAACTAAATCCGCACACGGTGATGCACCAATGCCGGCGAAGGCTACGCTGCATCCTGCAGGGGATTTTCAGATGCTGGAGGTCTCCTCAGGGTGACATTTGTCTCCATGCCCTGGGGTAAGCCGCAGGAGCTGCAATGGGTCAACTTGGACCTGCACCAGCGATATTGCTGGTGCAAGTCCGCGTTGACCTGTGCAGGCGGATCAGGCCCGGGAAGGGGTTTGGGATTCGGTTTGGGCTTTGGCTTTCTCACCAGTGC
Organism: Plestiodon gilberti rubricaudatus; assembly: GCA_026170595.1. NCBI lineage: Eukaryota > Metazoa > Chordata > Lepidosauria > Squamata > Scincidae > Plestiodon > Plestiodon gilberti. Next base: position 39,045,719 of record JANXHW010000001.1, read on the forward strand.
GCCAGCTCCCTGCACTGCCGCAAAGCACTTTACGGTGGTTCTGCAGCAGCCAGCACCGGTGGAACATGCTTTCCGCTGGCACTATCGGTAAATAGGATCGAGCTGCTAGACATCTAGTAGGCTATGGAGCGACTGAATGGAGATATAAAGAGTGCCATATTGAATTCTTGTCATCAGAGTGTAATAGACAGTGCGACACCATTTTTAAGAGCAGTTTCAATGGATTCTTCATCTGTGGTATGAGCCTGGCTTTGCAGCTTGCATTACGTACCATTGCAGGAATGTAACACATACATACTAAACAGGGGTGTCACTAAGGTTGGTAACACTTGGGGCAAGATCTCATGGTGTCATCCCCATGGACCTCCTCCCATACCAGACCACACGATGTAGAAGCCTCCTGGGAAATACGATCCCTGCATGAGTCGTAGTGGGGATTGGGAAAAACCCATTTTCTACCAGAGGTGCATTTTCACACCACTGATAAATAAAATAAAGTCATTTTGGTGTCACCCCTCCCTGGGGTGTCACCTGGTGCATTCCGCATCCTCTACTGATGCCCCTGATAAACTGAATGCTAGATGAGACCTTGTCTTGCCTATATCCTTGAGCTTAAGATGGGCTGTATGCTCTTTTTAGTTTTTTAAGTTGTCCAGAGCATATTTATTGACATATATACCGTATTACTTCAAGTCTAAGGCACCATCGATTCTAAGGTACATCTTTACTTTCAGTACCACCAGCAGGGTAAAAAAAATCCATTGATTGTAAGACCCCTTCATTGAATCTACCCGCTCAGCACCAACTCTCCCCAGCATGTCGATGACTGCAGCTGACGATGACTGAGTGCCTTTCCATAGCATTTCTGGGCCCACCAGAAAGTGCCATTTCCTTCGTTACCTGGGCTTGGGGGAGCTTCGGGGAGGCCTGCGCAACCCTCTGCAGGCCTCCCCGATCTTCAGTTCGGCGAAAAACGGCGATTTTCGGCCATTTCCATTTTTCGCGAAAACCGGAAATGGCCAAAAATTGCTGTTTTTCGCCGAACTGAAGATCGGGGAGGCCTGCAGAGGGTCGCACAGGCCTCTCTAAAGCTCCTCCAAGCCCCAGTAAGTAAGAAGCTGGCATTTTGGGGTGCCTATTGGAGACCCTCGATTCTAAGATGCACCCAATTTTTTGAAATGGTTAATTGGGAAAAAACATGCATCTTAGAATCGAAGAAATACGGTATTTATCCTTCATCTTACCAAAAAAAGTTCACAAACATTTAAAACACAAAAAAGTTACAAAATTGTTCTGGGGTTAAGGACAGGGAAAATGTCTCACTACTTTTGCAGGTAGTAGCCAATAGGTGCCCTCCATAGCCAGCCTCCCCCATTCGAACCAAACCCCTGTGAAAACCTATAGAACCAGTGTTTGAATATGATGTATCATAGGGGCTATGAGAGAGAGCTGCAAATCAGGACTTCTCATCTCTGCCATGAATTCTCACTGTGTGGCCTTAGACAAGCCAATCTCACTCAGCTTCAGCTTCCCAGCTGTAATACGGGGATACTACGACTCCCTTATTCGACTGTTGTATAGGCAGCACCAAAATAACGCATGAGAAGCAATTTGTACACTCAGAAAGTGCAATACAAATGTTAAGCATAATAATTATTACCAGAACTCATCCCAAAAGTGAAAAATGTAGTTATTAAACCAACAAAAGCGTTATCACTGCCATTTTTAAAATGTCACTTCTTTTATGCAGAAAGAACAAGAAATCAGCACTCAATCACTATTCAGTCAGTACTGTACTAGATACTGGGATACCATAAATGTATCATTCCTTTGGGATCTGTAGTTGAGCAATAACAATTAAAGTGTATAGCTATAGTTTAGACTTGTCACAATGCATAGCAGCATAAATCTACCCATGTGAATTGCTGCAAAATCATGCAAGCAAAAACTCTGTATAGATAATTGGAACACATCAGAAGAGGCATGTGAAGACTCCCAAAAGAGATGTTGAATGTTCTCTCAATAACGCACTTGAGCTTAACTTGAAACGAGCAGAACATGGAGTAGAAAACAGGTGATATGTTTAAATTCTGATGAAGTAAACCAATGGTTCTCAAAGTGGTGGGTCACGATCCACCATTGGAACCAAAAGCTGTCCGTTGCCCCCTTAAGGGGTGGGGACAGCATGGCGGCAGCGATCCTGGGGATTGCTGCCGGCACCGAGAAAAAAAACCATGAACTATAAAAGGTTTTAAAAGGTGATTTGTGTACTTACTGGGGTCCTGGAGCCCTTCGGAGGGTTCAGGGTGGCCTACACTACCCTGTGCAGCCCCCCTCCCCGAGTTTCAAATCACCACTCTGTGGCAATGTACGACCACTTCCGGTTTTCTCAGGGAGAGGGGGGTGGCCTGCGGAGGGTAGAGCAGGCCTCCCCGAACCCTCTGGAGGACTCCAGGATCCCCAGTCAGTGCACAAATCACCTTTGTTTCCCGATGCTGGCGGTGGCAATCCCAGGGATCACTGCCGGTACTGTTCCCACCCTCGCAAGCACTCAAAGTTCTTCCCTCCTTGTGGGGAGAACTTTGAGAACCACTGAAGTAAACAACGTATTCAATTAGGGGCTGCATCTGACATTGCTTAGAAAGGAATGTTCCTCTCCCCCAAACACTTCTCCAATGTTTCATTTTTGACGTTGGATTGAAGGAAGTTAAGACCTCATCTTATTCACAAATAAATAGAAGTTTTCCACACGCTCAACACCCACTATCACACTTCGTAGATCAAAATGCAATACAGCTTCTGCTCAGTACCTCTCACTACTTGCAATCTGTAACTGTTAATTAGCTTCCGCAAACATTTTCCTCTAAGAAAACCACTTAGCATACTTGTCAACAAGCTGACTCACCGGAATTTTATGTCAGTTTTACACATGAGATTGGCTTGCAGCTTAGATATGATAATGCATATAACTCTGATAAAGATCAGGAAATTCACCTGAAAAACAAACAAACAGGAAAGAATTACAAAGTCTACGGCAAAAATATATCTCTTTAATCATTTTATGGTTTTGCAGAAGTATAATCCAACAGGAAGTTCAATTTGAAAACAAATTACAGAACTAGGGTCTCTTACCTTTAAGGTTTATTTAAATTTACTAACCAGCTAACCTCTCCTTTGACTGGCTCAAAGACTATTGCCGGGCAGCCCAATCCTATCCTATGATCCAGCTATGCCAGCGCCGGCAAATTTCTCTCCTAGCTTTCAAGCTCAGGAACCACAGCCAGGTAAGACGTGTTCCTGCTCCAGCCTCATTGGGCCTAATGCCTCATCATTGCCTACTAAGGGTAAGAAAGCCTCACCAGCTCTCTCCAATTCCAAGACTAAAAGATCAGAATGTGGTTAGAGGCAGCCCTCCCGCCCTCCTTCGAAAAAGTTGAGCGTGTGCACTGAAATCACTAAGTGGACACGAGAAGGGGGAAACCCAAGGAAAGGAGTGGCTTTTACAGATATAGGGTTGCTAGGAATAGAGGAGAGAAAAGGGCGTTTGCCCCTTTAAGCATAGAATGGAGAACTCTTAGCCCAGCCTTGTGCTGCAGTACAATGACAGAGAGCCTGTCAGCACCACAACAATTTGCTCCCCGTACTTACACACACAGACACAGGGAACTCAATCAGGTGTTGGAGAGCTCCAGCAGTGCTCCAACTTCTCTCCAAGTACTTCCTCCAAGGCAACTAACATTGCTGCTTAGAAGTGCTCTATGTATCTCAACACTAACCATTCCAGAGGCCAGAAAGCCTTGTAACTTGGATTGTGTGTGTTTAATGCTTCTTTAAAATGGTGTAGATGAGAAACATCAACTATGTATTTGATTCACACACAGAGACATAGCATTCAGGGTATCACAAGGGTTTTCTTTTCTTTTTTGTGTAGGAGAAGGGCTGAACTACCTGTAAAATTATAGTTCTGTAGAATCTTACAATGAACCCAGGTCTGCTTCCAGAGTTAGTTATCAACTGGATGTCTGGACTGCCTGGAGACCAGCAAGCAGGGTGCCATTTTAAGGGACTGGAATTTAGCTACAGTTGCCTTCATTCTTATAGCTGAAATATCAGTTTGATGAGAGTCAAGGCAAAGAAAACCAAAATCAATATACCAGAAGGTCCACCTTTACTCACACGATCGTAAAAAACCCAAGGCATCATCTATACGTGCTATGTCAATAGAAAATATCAATATAAATCCTGTAGAGTACATTTGTTAGAAGAGGCACACCCACAGTGTCAGCATTTCTGGCTCTTTTCTCTCTTAATTTAACATGTTAAATTCTCTGCAAGTGTTCCAGATCACTCACCCCTATTGCAATAAGGATAGGTAGCCTGATGATCAGCCAGTAGTTCATGTTATGATTTCTGCTCCAACAGCTGGAGAAGTAGAATACATGAGGGGGGAAAGCTTTAGTACATGCATGCAATCATCTTCTCATCACCCATCTCAGCAGCACTGATGAAAAACAACAGCAAGTATTAGCTAACCAGCACAGTACATTGCGCTGACATGGAAACAGATGGAACTGCTTGGTCCTTAGAAACACAAAAAACATCAGACTCATCTACAACATTCATGGCTAAAATGGCTGCTCTTAAGCCTCTCTCTTTGGCTCTGTATGACCAATTTCCCCAACACAATTTCCTATGAATTATCAACATATATAATTATGGAGAACTACATCATCCGAAGCCAGAAGGCAGGTCATGACTCATGAGAGAATGGGAATTTGTTAGCAAAATCCCCTTCTGCATAGTAGAAGCTCCAAGCTTCCCAACTCTTCTTTCATTTCAGGACTTTGATTTATAAAAGAAATTTGTCATTTTGGTGAAACTTGCAGTAGTTTTCCTGCTCTCAGTGGTCAGATCAAATGCCTGGTTTGTTTGGACTCGCAGTAAACACCTGCTCACTCCAATCTGGATTATTTTATGGAGAGAACAGAGAAGCAGCAAGGTTTTAATATCCAGCTGCTTCTGTTGTGTAGGTTTCTTCCCCAAAGGAAGTGTGTTTGGAACAAAAAAGTTAAGACGTTCTTCCTAGAGAACTCCAAAGTGTGCTTCAAAGTCAAGTATGTTTGCCCAGTAGCATGCCGTGTTCCTTATGTTTTGAGAACGTTTAATAAATTGACCAGTCACTACAGCACTCAACATTTAAAGACTAGAAATTATGAAGAGTGGGCTGTGTGCAGCTTGTACATTGCAATGACCTACAGAATATTCTCCCTCAGCCCCATGAAATCTCTGGCAGCAAGAATTGGGCTGCCCAGTGTTAGGGGTGGTGGGGGGGTAGGTTTTGCCCTTATTGCAATAAAGTACTGCACTTTTGTTTTCCCCTAAGAACGAATGATTGTCATTAACTTTTTGCATGAATGAGTAAAGGCATGGACTTAAGGCTGAGCTACACTGCATGCGTCTCGGCACGTCTCGGCCAGTGGCATCTGCGCACGTCCGGTGTGTAGTCTCTTGTGCCCGACGGCGTTGGCCTGCCGGAGAGTCGCGTTACGTCCCGTGCCAAGTGGAATCAGGCTCCACTTTTGCCCGTTCAGCCAATCAGAGGCAGTGTTCTGGAGTGTGGGGCAGGACGCGGAGCAAACGCGGTAGAATTGAGTCTGAAAGTCTTGATTCTGATTGGCTAAAAGAGAGAGAGGGAGAGGGAGGGGCAGAACATCTTCCCTTCTCTGTGTGGCTTTCTTTGGTGTGGCTGGAGTTCGCATCGGCGCATTCCTGCATGTTGGCTGCTCTTGAATCGCACCGGCAAGAGAAGTGCCAAGACGTGTGCGGTGTAGCTCAGTCTTGAGGGACACCAAGGGTGTGGGGACTAAGCGTTTTCCCTGTCTTTAGTAAACCTAACCACTGACAACAAAGCCTACACCCAACCTTGGTTCTGTTTCGTGGTTCCTAAAATGTGGCAGAATACTGGATGGATAGATATCAGGACTCATTAAGATGTTAGTCAAAAGAAAAGTCAGTACGAGAGGTAAGTATTGTGCATTATCTGATCCATGTACATTACAAACACATATGCACTATTTACATGTTTCAATAAATGCTCAGGCATGAGGCGGGCATGGGATGCCACTGCTCTACATTTACTAGAAATTTGAATAGACACAACTGATATGTATCTTAGGACACACATTTATTTCAAATTATAAGCATCCTCATGACAGAGCAAAATGGAGCAACATTTTTAGTTCCAGAATGGCGACTTTATAAAGGGCCTCTCCATTTCAGGTACCGGTAATTTTGCTGCTTTTCAGTGTGGCACAACTTGCAAATTTATTTTAAACAGGGTAATTTTTTTCCAAATCATTTTCAATTATATTTTGAAATCAATTTTGAAATTCATATTTCTATTTCATGGAAAGGGTGTATTCATAGTAAAATTATAGATAATAATTGTATTCCTTAAGTGACTTTCCAATAAGAGGAAAGTCACAAGGGATACATATGACTGAGAAACATTTCAACAAGTCATTTGGTCAGACTCGAGCATTCCTCCTGGGTAATAAGGACGCTGAGGAAAAATGGTTTGTTTTTCTGAACAGAAAGTTTACTTGATTCATAGTGCCAGAACAATTTGAGGTTTTTTTGGTATAATGATAGAGGTTAAAGAATGGAGCTTTACATTAACTCTGCTACATTTCTTAGTGCAATAATTGGCTTCTTAACACACATTGCTGCTTAAACGACTTTTAAATGTATACAAATGTGCAATCAAAACATCATTATAGTAAAATTAGAATGTCAGAAAAAACGAAATGTGTTAGGAAAATACAAATAATTGAGCTGCTCACAATGCTTAGTTCCGTGTACTTTTTCAGACCTATGTCATTAAAACCCCAGGCTTAATCAGCCATTATATATACACATCAATAAGATTAAAATATGTGCAAATATGTCAAAGAGAGTCGACCTCAGGGAACTATTTCACATTTCACCAGATACATATTGGGAAAGAGTCATACGTATAATGGTACAAGCTGTGTTAACAAGCTCTCCCATCCCGGAAGACATGTTTACCATCTCAGAGAGAAGTAGGACTAACAGCCCAATCCTGCCTATCTTTAGGCTGGCGGAGCAAGTGCTCCACCGGCCTAAGGCATCGCTGTAAGGCACTTTTGCAATGCCTCATGTGTAAGCAGCGCCAGTGCAGAGGCAAGCACCACTTACACCGCTGGCATCCCAGATCTGCACTGGCCAACATAGGTGAGTGCTGCGCTGGTCATTGCATGGGCGTGGGGAGAGTGGGCAGAGGTGGCGAGGGAGGGAGCCATTGGCCGGCCCGGGCTGGGAGGGGGCTGGGATATCGGCGCTGAGTTGCACTGATATCCCAAGCCCCTTCCCAGGCCGGGCTGGCCTTACACGGCCTCAAAAGTTGTGCGTCGGCTAAATAGCTGGTTTACATCTGAGGAGGCCGATTGGGGCCCACGCCGCTTACACCGGGGGAAGGGGATGAACATCCCCTTCCCCGAGGTGAGCCCAGGCTGCGCCGGTGCGAACTGCATCCTGCGCTTGATGCAGCAGCATTTAGGCCGGCCACCGCAACGTGCACAGGATTGTACTGTAAATCAGGTGCACTCATTCAGCACATCTAATTCTCACATACAACATGACACAGGCCCTCAGAAGTTTAGGGTAAAAAAATCAGAGGCTGAAAATGAACAGCAAACTCTACACCTGCTTAGCAGCAGTATCTTAATGGGAAATCCCATGATTAGGGGTGGGCTTTTTTGGTTGTTGATAACCGCATAAAATCACAAAACACTGCTTTCTGCTAAAAACCTGCAAAAAAAAAAACCCACACACACCCCAACCCCCCCCCCCCCATGTAAATCAGAGTTAAAACAAGCACCATCCCAGGAAACTCTGTCATATATTACACTTTTATTTCAAAATATAAAGATGTTAAAAAACTTTACGTTTCGCCTCAAACACTTGAGGCATCCTCAGAAGTAACAGAAGCACTAGCGGCCAGCTACTACTATATTAGGCCTCTCTAATATAAAAACTCAGGTGTTTACATTTACTCATTCAACTTAGTTAATAAGTTAGTTAATGAGTTAATTGAAATAAGCCTAGAAGCAACCTGACAATCCCCCCAGGGATTCTACGCCAGCTTAAAGTAATGCTGTGACAGTATCATTTTAAAACAAATGTAGTATCTCTGGTTATGGGACAGTATCATTTTGACAATTTTTGATACTGTTTTGTGACAGTTTGAGGCAAAACGTAAAGTTTTGAAATAAAAGTGTAATACACAACGGAGTTTTCCGGGATGATGCTTGTTGTTAAGTCTGAGATTTGGACACGTCGTGAAAATCTGAGAACATATTCCCCCATGTAATTTTGCGTCATTCTTCATCTACTGACACTGTACAATGTATACAACCCATACTACCTACCTACTACAATTTTAAAGAGGTTAAGGTGGAAAAAATGGAATAAAAACAACACTGCTTCCTACTATTTTATTTTGCTTAAACATCAAAATCTGCGAAGAAAACCCTATTAAAAACACCCCTACACATGATGTATTGTTGTTTCATTTGGAGTACTGCTCCTAAGTGCCAAAATTGGTGTGCCCGATACTCCCTAACATTTACAACACAGTCTTTTAACACCCTTTCACAACATATGCATCTAGGTTGTACAAACTGCTGCAGCAGCCAGCAAATTGCCTAATCAATTTATTAGATATGCCTATAGGATAAGAACATTTTGAAAGACTGACCAACAGCCAAAGTAACAAAGCACTCAATACATTACACCCCCAAACCAAAAGCCCTGTGTTCACCTGCCATTGGACATAGAGCATTTCTTCCTGAAGTTTAATTACAGTATATTGGTCTGCTAGTTAAGACTTTACATGAACAAGCAAGGTCTGTCCATTGAACCTCAACACACACACACACACACACACACACACACACACACACACACACACACACACACACACACCACATTTAGGACATCATTAAGGCCAGATGCAGCTGCTATCCCCTTAAGGAGAATGGCGACGTGCAGTGACATTGGCGATGTCCCGCCACTGGTGGGACAAAAAGGTTTTTTTTTTTTTAAACTTACTGTGGGCTGCGCTGGCCCTCTGGAGAGTGAAGGGGGGGCATAGCCCCCTTTGCAGGCCTCCCCGCGCTTCAGATCGGCTCCCTGAAGCAATCAAGACCCAGTTTTTGTCCGAAACCAGAAGTGAATCTCGATCGCTTCAGGGAGCTGATCTGAAGCACAGGGAGGCCCGCAGAGAGGGTCATGGACCCCCGCACTCTCCAGAGGGATGGCACAACTCACGGTAAGTAAAAAACCCTTTTTGACCTGATGGCGGCACGATCCCAGAGGTGGGCCGGTTGTGGCACGATCCAGGGGTTGGCTAGTGGCAGCCCACCCTTGCAAAGACTTGCAACTTCCCCACCACGTGGGGAGAACTTTGAGAAACACTGGTTTGGGCAAAAGAGAAGTCCATTTACAATAGGATCCTCTGTTCTTGCTGTTAAAATTATCATTTTTCTCCAGTACTGTACATGTTCAGAACTGTCAACTATGGTCTGAACCTTATTTATTTCTCAATACCCTTCATAAGCAAGGAGATATTAGAACCACAAGCGCAATTTACAGCCTGCTGCATGTTTATTGTAGTAGAGCAGAGACAGAGGGTATGAAGAAAGGCATACAGTAACAACTGCCACAATTGAGACCTAAAGCACAGAAATCTTGTTCTTTATGAAGAAGAAAAAGCACAAGGTTATTTATTATACCATTTTACAAATATTTACACAAGGGTTTAGATAACTTAAATTGCTTTTTAGGATCTGCTGAAAACAGCAGACTGTGGGTTTTTATTTAATAGAATTCATAAGTCAGCACTGAGCAATACTAACAGCAGGCTGTTTAGCATGAACATTCCAAGACATGAAAATGCTAGCAAAAAAACCACTGTGTCTGGAGGATGCTAGCTAAGTCAGAGGCAGAAAAACCTGTGATTTTTGACAGGCTGGTCATTTAAACTAAGTCCTCTGTTAAATAAAGACCTCCTTGCAAGCACATTCTGTTGTAAGTGTGCTTCCTCCCCCTTGAACACCCCTGGCTATGTCATTCTCCATGCCCTTCGATATGGATCATCCCCCTTGGGATGAGGAGGAGGGAGCAGGGACAGCGACAACTATCTTTACACTGATGACACCAAGCTCCATCTCTCCAACACAGAACTATTTCTCCCTCCGTCCAATCCCTCATCTTAAAATACCTCATTGTCATCTCAAGACCAATATTCTCAAGACCAAACTCTTCATCTTTCCTCCCAAGGCTTCATCTCTTTGTTCATTCTTCTTATCCACTGACAACATCACTATACATACTGCTGAACAGGCACATAGCCTTGACTTACTTTGCTGAAACCAAGTCTAATTGCGCATTCTTCTCCTGCTTCCAACTTCCCTCTTCCAGTGATGTTTCCCTTGTCTCAACATGCAGACTAGAAGTCCCTTGTGACAAGCACTTGTCTTCTCATTCTTTGTAATGTGCCATGCATGTGGATGGCAACATCAATATCTATATCTATAGATATTATCTATATCTATATCTATATCTATAACAAACTGCTACAGAGAATATACAGCAAGTCCTCACTTAAAGTTGTCAATAGGGTCTTCTTGGAAACTGCAACTTCAAGCGAAACAACTTATAATGAAACCAATTTTACCATAGGCTAATTGATAAATGTTGACAACAACGTTCCCATGCATTTCCTCATCAACTTTAAATGAAACGACTTTAAAAAAATGACTTTAAGTGAGGACTTACTTTAATCCCTTTCCCATGGCAAGGTAGCTTGGAGAAGAGGATCATGACTAGCTGAGGAGCCAGTCGTGGCATAGTATCAAGCATTTATGTGGTAGTAGGGCAACATAGGCCAGCAGGTGGCGGAGTGGGTTAAACCGCTGAACCATGAGCTGTCGATCGAAAGGTTGGCAGTTCGAATCCACGACGGAGGTGAGCTCTCGTTGCTTGGCCAGCTCCTGCTGACCTAGCAGTTCCAAAGCATGTTAATGCGAGTAGATAAATAGGTACCGCTTGCGGGAAGGTAAGCAGCGCTCCGTATTCCAGCCGCATGCTACGCGCTGCGGCAAGGAGAGTCATGCCGGCCACATGACCACGGAGGCGACTTCGGACAACGCTGGCTCTTCGGCTTTGAAATGGGGATGAGCACCACACCCTAGAGTCGGACACGACTGGACTTAATTGTCAGGGGTCACCTTTACCTTTACCTTTTTTTAGGGCAACACAGCTCACACATAAAGATACATGGCATAGGAACACATCACTTTGTTCTCATACCCATGACTTCATGAGTACATAAGAGGAAAAAAAGAGGTGATGAATGGAAAACCATGTGAAAAGACACATAGCATCAAACACAAAAAGGGAGTATTCAACCACCCAACCCATCCTCTCATAGGCTGAATACATTTTCCTAGAACAGAGTTGAATGTCTACGATACTGGAATGTCAACAGGGTTGTTGAGTGTCAACATTATGATAGCAGGAGAGCAGTGCATTTGTTCTAGGTGCTACTGGAATAGTTACTGGTACTGCTTTAATTCTTCTAGCACTGCTAGCATGTTGTTGATGCTAAGCAAGGGCAGACTGCAGTGCAGCTGCCAATGCAGAAAAACGAAAGGATCATGATGCCCTGCTGCAAATCCTGTGCCCAGTAAAATGTGTTTCAATCAATATGTTTATTAAAGCATATTCACAACTGGGTGAAATACCAAATGCAAGTGAAAAAACAGCCATGATTCAAATACATCTATTCTGCCGTTTTCCTTCAAACTGGTCCCAATAATAATGTGATAAAGGACAACAAATGGTTTGCAATGTATTTTACTTCCTTTTTGTTGAGTAGTTCACTGTAGCAGAAGGCCACCCACACAGAAAATAGGCTCTTACTGAGATCAGCTTCTTCTCTGCAGAGGCATAGTGTACAGAATGCTGTTGGCGACTTGTGCCACCAGTTATATGTCACACTTTCAGAGGATGGCAAGAATGCTTTTTTACTTTGCCTCATATACATCCATTGGAAGCTGGTGCAAGTATCACATAGAGCAAAACACAACCTCACCTCTCAACATCCAACATGATACAGAGATTCCATCACAGAGATTACTTTCAGTATCAGGAAATGCAACTGATTATGTTGTCCATAGAGGCTGCCGTTAGAAGTAAAAGTTTGGTATTGATCTGACCTGTGATGAATCTGGCAACAGAAAGCCATCGAGGGTGGGGAATCCGCTAAAACACCTTTCCAAAGAGACACACATTTAAGCATGCAGAAATACTGCCCCACAAAAGCTTGTGCTTATTTATTTTGCTGAAATGTAATGAGAGGCAAATACAAAACACGATTACTCTAAGATACTCTAAGATTCAGGCTGCAACATGAGCAAATGCATAGGATGTCAATGCAACAGCCACTGCCAAAGCAATCATGCCAAAGAAAAACAGACACCTTTCCTCCCTCCCCTGCAACAACACAACCCTTACAAAAGACCAACTAAGAATCAGAACTGAACCAACCCCTCATCTTCATAAAGGTACTTGACAATTGCCCAGATGATAACAAACGGCATTGGCACACCTGGGAAAAGAGGAAACAAGATATGCACAGACAATGAGATATAAGAAAAGAAAAGAAAGACAATACCAAGTTTTATACAATGTAGAATAAGAATTTAAGTGCAGGAAGACCCAATCTACCTTGAGATAACTCTCCATGTTCAATTTAGTAGAGGAGAAGCAATATGTGAGAAGAACCCTGTATGTGGGTGCATGTTTCATATAAATAGCAGAAATGCAAGCAGCAGTCCTTATAGTTTGTTTGGACTTCAGCCTATCTTAATGAAAACGACCAAAAAGCATTATGTGGATCTGGTACTTAATAAGAGTAGGATTAAATCCGAGTGTTCCAGCTGATTTTGTAACATGAGAAATTGTTCAGATGGGGGGGGTGTGTTTCATCATTTTTTAAAGTAAAAAAATAAATATGCTCTAGAAGCATGAGTGATGCACGTCAAAGCAAAGAAGTTGTTTACAGCCCAATCCTATCCTTCTCCCCTACTGGTGCAGCCAGTGGGGATGGGCAGAACCCCACTGGCTGCACCAGTGGGGGAGAAGGACACTGTTCCACCCTTCTCAGCATACTGCCACTTTCAGTCCTGCCACCAATCATAAAACGAACTGTCTTCAGCAGCACTTGGCTCCTTCAAGAAACAGAGAGGAAGAGGCCATTATTGCTTCCGTTTGCTGCAGCTTCCTTGCTCCTCTTCTCTGCTGGCATTGCCAAGGAGGATGGAACACAACAGTGACAATGAGGATGGCTGCTGAGGGGCTCTTTCATAGACTATGGTTTGGTTTAGCAGAAATACAGAATGCTTTCTTTCTCCTCTGGCATTGCTTCCATGGTTTGTGGGAAAACGGTGGCATCAGAGGTTGGCTAGGTTGGGCACTGCCTAAGGCCAGAGGCGTCGCTACGGTGGGGGCGGTACTGTAAGTTCCACACAGTTCTACTCTGCATTACGAAGTGGCCTCGCCCCCTCACCGTCAGAGCCATTCAGAGTGGTGAAGGCAACGCTCCTTCGTTGTCTCTTGTGCGAGTCTCCTGCGCGTTGCCTTCACCACTCTGAATGGCTCTGATGGAGAGGGGGCGGGGCCACTTCGTAACGCAGAGTAGAACTGTGTGGAACTTACAATACCGCCCCCACCGTAGCGGGGGCCCTATGCTCATCAGAAGGCACATTTTTAGGAGTCAGCTCCTAAGCTACAGGTACCAGTGGTTAGCACCTAATGCACCACCAGGCTCTGCCCCAGGGCCTCTAGCAACCTCTTGCCAACACATCCAAACTAGCAAGCTATATTTTGCACGTGCCCTGCTCATCAGGATCAAACGATGGTTTGCAATCCTGGTTGGCAAGGCAAGAGCAATTCAGTTCTGCAATTCTAGGAAATAACTAGCATGCAATTCAAGGCTCATTCCTGGCTAAAGTGTTGTTGTTGTTCAGTCGTTAAGTCGTGTCCGACCCTTCGTGATCCCATGAACCATATCCCGCCAGGCCTTCCTGTCCTCCACTATCTTCCTGAGTTCGCTCATTTTCATGTTCGTTGCATCGGTGCCAGGCTAAAGTAACATAGCTCAAAATCATGGTTTGGCATTACCTCTGAACCTTACAGAGGCTGCCTTCGAATGAGTTACCGGTAACTGCTTTAACTAGCCCAAGGCTTCTATACAGGCAGAGTTGGTTCACAGGTTCTTGTATGAATCAGCCCAATGAAGTACCAAAACCAGTTAAAGGGTTTTTGTTATTTCAAATGTACAATGTAGAAGAATGATGAGTTGGGGGGGGGGGGTAATCAGTGTGGTTAGATCTACATTAGGCGGGAAATTTCAGAAAACAATTTGAACGCATGATAGTGATACAATTTCAATATTCTGCAGTCGAACCTACTAATCAGCGAGTACAGAAGTAAATTGCTATAGAAACAAAGCAATATATACCACAGGGAGAAAAGGGGCTTCAGTACAGTGAATGCTATTTTCTAAAAGCTTTTAAACAAGAACAGTAGCAATCTGGACTATAGGGAAGTTGGCAAATGGATCTAGAGAATCGCCATCACTGGAGATGTAATCAGAGAGACATCATGGCTAAGAATGTACTCAGTCCAGCTGTGGTGTTGAGGAAATGAACTAAATGTCCCACCACATATCACTTTCAAACCCAGGTGTGTCTTTAATCCAAGGAAACGTTTTAAAATTACTTTGAATGTTACCTGCATGACTTTACAAGAAATTAAATATCAATAAAACGCTCTAACCATAACATTTGTAAAGTAAGACAAACGATGGCTCAAAGAGAACAGGCTATATTTCAGTAAACAGATGTGCAGAGTGATAACTGCTGTGATTTGTTGAGATTTCCGTAGCCTGGATTCATCAGAGGCCGCAATATTTCACTGCATTACTTGGTATTTGGATTAAGTGAGATTCAATTACTAGTAATATATTATGAAATAGAAAGACAAGACAAAACCAGTTGCTGATGAACAACTGCAGCCATCAATTGGAAGTAAATTCAGATTCTGCTGCTGCTACTACTAGATTTCAACAGTTCTGTGCTTGAGGCTTGAGAATACTTTGTGTATCTATAAACTAACACCGCACACTTTGCATAATATACCATATACACAGTTGCTGTTACTGGATTTCCAATTAATAATCTGGTCAGGTGTGTGCACACATCTCACTACCACTACTGGGAAATTCCTTGGGTGTTTATATTACCTATATTGTTGCCTGATGAAAGGCCACGGAATTGACAAAAGCAAATGTCAAATTAAATACAAATAAATTAAAGGATTGTGAATGCTTTCCCAGAATGGCAATTTACCTTGAGGGATGGGATCTGGAACTTTGCAACTGGTTTGCAGATTTCCACAGCCTAAACCAGGGGTTCTCAACTCCCTCAGCAAGGCATACCACCTCTAGGGCTGCATCCGGTGCTGGGTAACACCGGATGTACGTGGTGATGATGTCATTGCCACTTACGTCTGGTTTTTCGCTGTGCTGGAGCCTAGAAACCAAGCGGTAAGGGGGCAAGGGTGGGTGGAAGGACCCTTCCCAGCATGGGAACCCCGTGCACTTGAGCTCTGCCAACTTGCCAGAGCTTGAGCCGCCATTTTCAGGGCTCCGCCATGGTGCGGCCGCAATGGCAGCCGCCATCTTGCTGGCCAGGGATTCGAGTACCACTAACCAGCAGTAGTGGTACATTTACCACTGGTTGAGAACCTCAGCCTAGATAACAGAGAACTGAAATTTCTAACTGGTTAGCTGCATCACAGCAACAAGGTAGAGTGTATGAATTGGTGCCTAGAGATTTGGCACAAAGTCAGTAGATTTGGTGGCTATTATAGGACTGCCTTTTTGGTTCTAATATTCCCTGCTTGTATATTGGTAAATTATAAGTAAAACGAACATTATAAAGGCAGGGCTTACACTGACGGATCTCACAATGTCAGCATAAGCCCTGTTCCAGCAGTGTAAACGCTGCACCGCTGCCATGTACTTCGGGGCTACTGGCAGAAACAGTCGGAGGCCCTTGCACACACCAGTGGCTCCTGGATGCCCCGCCGGAGCAGGTAAGGCGGTGGCAGTGGATTGGGGCAGGGATTGGGCCAAACCAGGGGGGGGGAGGAGATCTTGGTGGCAGTGGCACATGCCAAGTTCCTATCCTCCTTTTCCCAGCTTGACACATCTTGGACTTGCACCAGCAGGGAGGTATGTACAAATCTTACCTCTCCCGGGCTTTCTGATTGCCACCTCACTGCAGCATGCAGCGCGCACTCCATCAGCGGTACTTAATACTATGGGCTCATTATTTTTTCCCCCACCTCCAAAAAGAGAGATGGCAATATTATATTTTTAATGCTGCTAGAATTTTTCCAAAGCTGGTCATACTATTTAAATCTGGCAGAAACTCCCAGCATGGGATCAGCAATGTTTTATTGTCCCAAACTTTGGTTCAGCAATCTGATCAAGACTGCCTCAAGCCATTACTTAATCAGCCTAAACCTTATTATTTATAATAAGTGCAATTAGTATTGATGCTTGGTGTTGTGATTTATAGCAAAGTCAAAAAGTTGTTATCGCCCATGTAATTTGATTTCACAATTCCCTGAAGGTTTCTTGAAAATAGATTTTGCAGTGATGTTATCTTGTCTTGGGTCTTCAGTTATGGCCTAGATCCAGCCCTTTGACTGACCTTGGGAAGCCATCTTGAATATGCCACTAGGTGGTGCCTGCATGTCTGATGCAAGGCCCTTGCAGCAAGGGGAAGTGTTACATGGTACTTTGTACCTTTCAAATGAAAGATGTTTTGGCATGAGATAACCCAGAATCAACACACCCCCATGGTTTATTTAGACTAGCAGCCACAACAGCTATCACATTAGGCTGTAACATAAGAAGAGCCTTGCTGGATCAGGCCAAAGGCCTATCTAGTCCAGCTTCCTGTATCTCACAGTGTTCCCACCAGATACTTCAGGGAGCACACAGCCAACAAGATAACCTGTTTCCTGTTGTCCCTTGCACCTGGCACAGAGAAAACCTACTTCTAAAGCCAGGAGGTTGCTTATGGCTTGTAACCTGTGATGGTCTTTTCCTCCATGAATCTGTCCAAACCCCTTTTAAAAGCATCTAGGCCAGATGCCGTCACCACATCCTGTGGCAAGGAGTTCCACAAACCAATTACACGCTGGGTAAAGAAATATTTTCTTTTATCCGTTCTAACTCTCCCTCCACTCAATTTTAGTGCATGTCCCCTGGTTCTGTTGTTGTGCGAGAGGGAGAAGAATTTTCCTCTATCCACTCTCTCCATCCCATGTATAATTTTATACGTCTCAGTCATGTCCCCCCTCAGGTGCCTTTTTTCTAGAGTCCCTAAAGGTAGTTTGCAAAGCAGTGTATCCGTAGTTAAAACTTCTCATGGTTTTGTGCAGATGCAGCCTTAGATTATGTATATTTAAACTAGTTATATTACAGATGAGCAATTCATTGGCATACACTACTGAGCAATTCGTTGGCGTGCACTGTATGAATCAGGATTTAAAAAGAGGGCAGAAATAGGCCATTGCTTTCAGTATCAAAATCACCAGTAAAAATCCAGTGAAAGCTATTCCTGCAAAGACTTCAATGGTTGGCTCATCACTTACTAGACTGTGGGCATCTGCTCTTGTTTTGGGAGCTGTGATGCTAATTGTTCTAACAAGTCAAACTTTTAACTATAAAACTCTGACTTGACACTACAGTGTGAAGCTTCAGATCTATTAATGCTTCATCATTATATCTATACAAAACCTCTTTGATGTTTCAACAACCAACTTTGCAAAGGATTAACTACTGAAACCTCAAAACCAAACCCTTTTGGTTCTCATCACTGTCCTTAAATCTTTAGATGTTTCTGCAGTTTCAAACACACACACACACACAAGTTTCAAAGGGATGTCTGGGCAAGAACTACTTGCAACACTTGTATAAACAAGGCTAGAGGAACTAACAGGTTAACAAAACTCTTGAGTGTAAAAAGTCTGAGTTTTACTGTTGTTTGCAAGCTGGTGAACTAATTGAAACTCTCAATGCTTCATTTCTGGAAATGAGCTTTGTCGTGCGTGTTAGGAAATAAAGATGACAACTTGAAGAATATACAGATTCAGAATGACAGGGTTTCAGATTAGTGGGCTATGAAAGACAATACTGAACTGCTGTGAGAGAGATGTCAAATAAGACAAATATCATATTAACAGCCCAATCCTGTGCAAGTATGTGCAGGCGGCCGAAAGAGCCGTCCGCTTCATCCGCTGCATGAAGTGTCTGGACTGCACCGGAGCACCCTGGGATCACCTTGTAATCCCCGGGATTGTAATCCCCGGTGCGCCCCAGGATCACTGGTGTAAGCAGGGCGCAATGGGTCTCCTCAGATGTACACCAGCTCTGGAGATGGCGTGCGTCCAGAGAGAACATGTAAGGCTGGCCTGGGCTGCGACAGGGCTCAGGATATCAACACAACTCAGCGCTGATATTCCCGCCTCCTCCCAGTCTGGGCCGACCAATGGCCCCCTCCCTCACAGCCCCTGCCAGCCCTCCCTTGCCACTGTGCTGACTGGCGTGGGACTCACCTGTGGTGGCTGGCACAGGGCCCGGAGGACGGCCAAGTGAGTGTTGCTGGCCTCCATGCCAGTGCCGCTTTCTCTCGAGGTGGCACAACAGCGCCTTACGGCACTTTTGAGACACTTTAGGCCGGCAGAGCACTCATTCTACCGGCCTAAATCTGCGCAGGATTGCGCAGATAGTTAAATACAGATCAGTGTTTCACAGTTCTTCTCCAACTCACTTTGACAGCGGTTTAATCAATCTGTAGAATACCATATTTTTCGCTCCATAAGATGCACTTCCCCCCGCCCAAAAAAAGATTAGGGGGAAATAAGCGTGCGTCTTATGGAGCAAATGTTTAATTAATTAATTAATCTTACCTGGGCTTGTGGGGGCTTCGGGGAGGCCTGCACGACCCTCTGCAGGCCTCGGCCTCCCCGATCTTCAGTTCGGCGATAAATGGCTCTTTTCCGCCATTTCTGGTTTTCGTTTATCGCCGAACTGAAGATCGGGGAGGCCTGTGCGACCCTCTACAGGCCTCCCCGAAGTCCCCACAAGCCCAGGTAAGTAAAAAATTCTTTTTCCCTACTTTTAGCTCCATAGGATGCATGCGTCCTGTGGAGCGAAAAATACGGTAGGTATTGTTAACACTGCCCCCCCTTCAGTTGCATAAAGGAGCATGTTGAAGGCAATGAAAATAACACCCACAATTGGGGAAAATGTAGCTCTTCAATAGGGCAGCAGACTAGAGTCCTCTCCAACATGTAGATTGCTTAATAGTGCCCACTGCCTAGCATCAGTTAAAGGAACTGTAGATGGGGTACACTAGGATATTCTATGATCTCTTTGGCAAGAGCAATGGTTCAAAAGAAGCAGCAACACAAAGCAATGTACCCTATTAAAGAGCTGGTAACTAGTGGAAAGCAGCATAGTACTATATATACACCTTAACAAGGATTTTAATATGCTTCCCTTTAGCAAGTCTCTTACATTAACAACAACAGTAGAAAGATAAATAGGCAAACGAATAATGAGAAATGATTAGAGATGTGCTTTTCCCTTCTATTATACAAGGCTTAAGAGCCATTCCTGGATCCTTTCCAGTCAAATTTTCCTTACAATTCTATTCTAGTCACCAACATACTACAACAACAGCCCCTTGTCACCAGTAAAAGACAGCAGAGGGATATAAAATTACCTCCAAGAAGGAAGGGAATGTTAATTTCTCTATCTTTTTTCTTCTTCTTTTTGGAGTGTCAGCTTTGTTGCTGCCAGCATAGATACAAAAATGCTGCAGGAGATGGTGTTAAGATTTTTATTAACCTTTCCCTCTTACTAGTCCTTAGTGTTTCAAATTGTCTCATCACAACATTCTGCCTGTTCAGATGCTGTCAGGGAGTTGCTAGTGTATCATCCCTTCACCACCACTTTGGAACAGAAGGGGTTTTCTTTAGGTAAGCAGTTGCTTTTGGACATATAGATGGGCTCAACTGCAATCAGCGTCAGAGACTTTTATACAACCCTGCCACCGCTGGCACTAATCAACAAGGGATACTGTGCCCGGACAGGTTGTATGAAGCTATAATTTGCTGCTGTTAATTCTTTATTTGGCATTACAGTAAGTTCTTGCTTACTGTCGTTTCGCTTTAACGTTGTCCTCCGTGGCTGCAGCTACTTCCAGGTTGTGCCAGGCTCACGACCCACTTCCTGGTCCTATTCGTGCCCCAGAATGCCTTGCAGGTAGCTTCTGTAAGGTATTCTGATGCAAGAACAAAGCCAAGGAACCCAGAAGCGGCTTTGCAGCAGGAAGTGCGCCTGCCAGAGCCCCCCGGAGCATCACTGAGCCCACCAATGAAAATTGGTTCATTATACATTGTTTCACTTAATATCGCAGTTTCCAGGAACCTATCTATGATGTTAAGTGAGGACTTGCTGTATATCACTCTATAAAAACTTACATGTGTGAATACAAACAGCCACACCCAAAAATACACTGCATTTCATAGGTTCTTTGGAGCCTACACCCTGACCTCGGTAGCTTACATCACCCCTACGCTTGTTTTCTTTTCAAATGCTATTTGTAGTGAAAAAGCAAATTTGTGTCTCTGTCTTTTGAAACACAGGCTTTACAGTTTCGTTTCAGCATTTGTCCTTGAAGGAAAACACTTAACTCAGTTCGCAGGAGATAACCAGCTGGAATGTATAACAAAAGCGTTATCATCATGAGACCTTGGCAAGTGGTCAGCTCATTATTGCTTGCACCTGAGTTGCTTAGCTAGAGGAAAATTACCCACAAAATGTAAGTCATCGGCCGCAGGAAGTTCGGCCCCTTCCCCCCTCATTGGACAAGACAGAGTGTCCATCTTTCGTGGGCTTACCAGATCTCCAACCGGGACAGTGTGCTAGACCTTTAGGAGAAGGAATGTGGGCAGGTGTAGCTTGTTGTCCTAGAGCACAATCCTAGGCATGTTTACTTGGAAGCAAGCCCCACTGAACACAATGGGGCTTGCTTCTGAGTAGACATGCCTAGGATTGTGCTCTAAGGTTTAACAAGCTACACTTGCCCACATTCGTTTTCCTAAAGGTCTAGCACTCTGTCCCAGTTAGTGATCTGGTAAGCCTAATCTTTCGAGACCCCAAACGGTATAAGTAAGTGACCCCAAAGGGGAGTGGGCAGTCCTCTTTGTAGCCATCTCTTTGTGAGCACCCTCTGCGCGTGAGCTCCGTGCTGCATGCAACCCTATGGAGAACATCATGCCTTAACACCATGGTTCTAACCTACGTGCTTGTGGGGCTTGGACCTGGTCGGTTCAACCTCAGAGTATACCTTTGGGTGAGTGAGGGAAAAGTGTCTAGTGGTAGAAGATTAGCTCTTTATTATTTTAGAAGTCTTAATGTTTGTGTCTGTCAATATATATATATATACACACACACACACACACACACACACACACACACACACACACACACAGAGAGAGAGTAATTCTGCCTTCTATTCTATGCTGGCATAGCTTAAATAAACACCTATATATTTTTACACCTGGTGTGGATATTGGATTGGACAGATCTTACCCTTGCCAGACGCTTGGCTTGTTACCTGGACGTACCCAAACAGTTGGAGCTGTTTCACTAAGTAAGACTGCTTAGCTCATGGTTGAATCCGTGGTGCTAAGTCTAACTGAGAGCACACAGTCGGTGCTGTGTTGCTGAACCTACAAGAGCACACGGTTGTAGCTGTGGGGTTAAGGCTGATTGGGGCACACAGTTGGTGCTGTGTTGCCAACTTACCGAGGTTGTGTTTGCTGGACCTATTGGAGCGGGGACCCCAAAGCAGCTCTCTGGGAGGCACGCTAGTCCTGGGGTGGCATGGCCTATCGTGAACTTCCCCAGGTGGTGGCAGCGAGTCTAACCTCCCTTGTTGGGGACGTGTTTGGGGGTTCTGTTGGCGCAGAACTCAGTGGGTCACTGCCCTCCCTCGTGGTTGGTGCTACGGGGGTAAGGCAGCCCCGCGCTACACTTTTATGGCCACTACCACTTTTATGGCCAAGGACTTGAAGGACGCAGTATACTATAGTTGCTATAATGCAGGGGTGGCCAACCTTCCACCATTAGGGGCCTCTGCGTTCTTAAGAGTTGTGTAGAAGACAGGATCTTGGCAGCTGCAATTGCTGATGGTGCTGCTAAAGCAACTGCACCTGCTGAAATGCCCTCACCTGTACAACCATTAAACGGTCCAGGAGCATTCATGTTGAAAGGTTGGCCACCCCTGCTATAATGAATACTAGTAGACTTCTCTCATTTTACTGGTTTTCCTTAATGCAAAGGGCTTGTGTATAGTATCCTGTGGAAAGGATATTCTGCAAATGGTAGTGAAACAAATATAACAATTTTTTACTCTTCTCACTCGTCCCGTGCTTTTGGGGACATTTTGCTTCAGTCTTACAGGAATGTGCCAGTTCACTCCACCATTCTTTCTGGATGACCTCTCCCTGCATGACATGATGTCCTTAGGCAGCAATGTATGAGAAAGGCAACTACCTCATTAACAGTGCAATCCTCCGTGACGGAGTGTGCAAAGCAGAGTGACGAAGCTGTTGCAAAGTACCGTAAAGCACATTTGTGATGACTCGGGAGTAAGGGCCGCTGGCACGGAGGCCGGCTGCCCAGACCCTGCGCCCGCTGATTCAGGTAAGTCCTGCACCGGTTGGTGCAGGGGTGGGGAGAGGGCGGGCAGAGGCAGCCAGGGGGGATGGCCATTGCCCGGCCTGGGGATAAACGAGAGAGAGAGAGAGGTTTACTGAGAAGTGAACACGCTCCATTTTGTTAAACTTGTAACAAAAATGCTGCCACTCTACTGATTTAAAGGAAGTGCAGAAATGATCCTTAAGTGATGCAAATTATATAAACCTGGTTTACAACACATGATCAACCTATGCAATGGCGTTAGAATACTTTTTTTTCTTCAAACCTAGTAGAAATCCTAGTGTACTACTATCTAACATTAGGTTCACCTGTTTCACTTTTGACACACACTGGGTTAATGTGTTCAATAAAATTTCTACAATGGGCACGTTCTCTTTCCTTGGCAATTCAGAACACATCAGTGTACGTGTGGAGTTATATTTCCTCTAATGTGTATTAATTTGCACTTATTAACGCCAAGTCTCATCTGCTATTCTGTTGCCCAGTGAACCAGTTTAAAGAGATCCTTTGGGATCACTTTGCAGTCTGTGTTATCTTTTACTATCCAACATAGTAAGATGTAATTTGCAGTTGGCTGGTTCTCAAGTCAGGTTTACCCTATATAACCGCAGCCTTCTTTGGCTACAGATTAGCCTATAAACGGAGAAATGCAAAAAAAAAAAAAAAAAAAAAAAAACCAGGGCTGTACGCAGATATCAGCATCAAAACTTCAAAAATCAAAATGACTGAAAAAGTGTTGTCATATCCATGGAAATTGTTGACAGCTGCATAAGTACAAAGTCCTATACAAACTGCTGTTTCCACCCATGATCATTACAACTGAATGCTAATGGACAACCCGATCCTGCGTAACTATAGGCCGCTTAAGGTGTTGCAAACATGCCATAAGACATGTTTTTGGCACCCTGGGAGTCAACAGTGCCGGCGCAGAGGTCAGCACCGTTCACTCTGCTGCAGTCCCAAACAAACCTGCACCGGCCGACGCGGGTGAGTGCTGCACCGGTTGGTGTAAGGGCGTAGGGAGGGTGGGCAGGGGTGGCAAGGGAGGGGGGCCATTGGCCAGCCCAGGCTGGGAGAGGGTGGGGATATCGGCACTGAGTTGCATGGATATCCTGAGCCCCGTCACAGCCTGGGTCGGCCTTACAAGGCCTCCCCAGAAGCACACCAGCTTCAGAGCTGGCGTGCATCCAAGGCGGCCCATTGTAGCCCGCGTCACTTACACTGGGGGGAAGGGGAGGAGAACCCAGGCCAAAGGGCTTCTTTTCCCCTGAGGAGAGCCAAGCCGGTGCAGGCCGCAATGGGCTTGGGATGCAGCTGCCAGCCTTTTAGGCCAGCCGTGTATAGTTGCTCAGGATTGTGTTGTAAGTCAAGGGAGACTTTCAAATATGACATGTCTATTGCATATAAGTAACATAGACCTTCACGTGATGACTTGTTGGTGCAAACCAGCTGTGAGGTTTCAAAACCTTACTCATTCCTGTGACTACTCCTGTGTTACTTTGAAACCATCCCTTAAAAATAATAATAATAATAATTGGGAGGTGTCCCTCCAAATTCCCTTTCTATCTCTTTAAGAGATCTAGGTCTACTGTAGACTAATTAGTTCCCCCTCTTTCACTCACAAGTCTGTCAGTCATAGTCCATAAGCCAGTCCAAAGGTCAGTCTGTAAGCCAAGTCAGGTCAGAGTCAGTAAGTCAGAATCCGTAAGCCAAGTCAGAATCCGTAAGTCAGTCCATTCGTTCGTTCGCTCTCGCTCTGCAGTCTCCTCCTCTCCAAACATACTCCTTCAACCCACACCACCTGGTAGAGGTTCATTTTGGCCCTCATTATCCTTCCTCTGCTACACCTGAGGTTAACCCTATACTCCCCAGACCTGTCAAAGGGAGGAGGAACCACTGCTGACACCATATCCTATCTCCTCAGGGAGGTCTTCCGCATTTTCCAATACAGGGGGGTCCTAAGAAATTATATCCCCTACTACAGACAGAAAGGGAGAAAACAGTATAAAAGGCCAGTATACTTAAACATGAAAATGAATATGCCATATAAGCAAGAGTCAATATAGTGTTTGCCCAAGGGAGGAACTGAGCAAATCTGTCAATGGCATTAAAAAAGCAAAAAGAGGAGAAATGTGGATGAGTATTAGTAAATAAATAGTCACAGTAAAGCCAAAAAACAGTTACCTGAATTAATTTTCTTCTTCCCTCCCTGTCCTATTTTCCATTTCTATCACGCCTATAGATTGTAGCCTGTTTTATTTTGTAAACCTCCTTGAGGAAGGACTGAGTAGATAAACAAAGCTAAACATAGTCCAAGTATCTTTCTACAGTGCAATGGAGCGAGGCAAAGAATGGAGTTTCTCTCATTTCCATTCTCTTTAAGCACTCATCTTAAACTTTTGTTAGTTAAATAGCCCTGAAGTCTTGCTGCCTTTGCAAATGGAAATTTATACATTTAGTCTAGAAGAGTTGTGAAGAGTTTTTAAATATGTTTTAAGGGTCATGAACAACTTTCATGTACACTGACAGCCCAATCCTATCTCTCCCCCCCCCCCCGGCATAGAGTGTTCAGCATGGGCTGCACGGCCCACACTGAATCCTCCTACCCTGGGTAAACCTCATCTGCCGCAATGGGGCTATTCGGTCTCCGCCGATTCTTTAGCCGGCAGAGAATCAAACAGCCTGGGAGGCTGCAAGAGCCTGGGAGGAGGGATAGGATATGGTGTCTGTAAAGGACGTCGGTCCCACCCCCTCCCAGGCTCAATTTGCCCACCCCCGCCCTCTCCTGGCCCTGTTATGCCCCCTCCCCCAGGCCCTGCGTCATTCTGAGCAGGACTTACCCACTCCACGGTGCTGGGTCCTCTGTTGCTTGGCGGGCAAGTGGCACAGGCCTCAGCACCAGCTACTCCTGAGTCGTCGCAAATGTGCCTTATGGCATGTTTGCGACAATCAGCGCTGGTGCTGAGGCCCAGCACCGGTGCTGCGAAATGATAGAATTGCGTCGCAAAAGATAAAAACTCAGTCCACATTGGTATTTATGCCACACATCCTAGTCAATATTCACAGTACCCACCTACCAAGCTGTTAACATTCAACTGAAGTATCTTTCTACACAGTTTGCCATTTAGCTTTTTAACTCCAAATTTTCATGGACAGAAGGAAGACGAAATCCACTGAGCTTGCCTTTCCTTCCACTGTACGAAACTGCTTTAAACATGCTTTGAATAAAAATGAAATAATGTGCACGTCTGAGTTGCATTTAAGATTACAGTACTCTTTTCATCTTGTTGCCTTGATGCTTCGTAACTACTGAATAGTTGCCAGCAGTACGTGGAAGAAGAACATTGGGAATAGTGCTTTGTTAACGAAGAATATTAAAAAATGTCTTAAGAAGCTCCATACGAAGTCATTATTTAGAAATGTACAATTTTGCAGGCTTTCCACAGCAAATCAAAGCCAAATTCTGTTTCCCAAGTCAGAAATTGGAAGTTCATCACAAGCAGAATAATGCAAAGTTATTTGTTCTAATAAAAATTAAATTTGGACTGCAATCCTATCCACCCTTGCCTGGGGGTAAGCCCCATTGCCTATAATGGGATTTACTTCTGAGTAGACATGTATAGGATTTGGGCTCTTGGTTACGTACAAAACTGCACCCAGCATCAGTTAAAGTGCTATCAGATTTGAAACAATGGGACTGTTTCTGACATAACGGTGCCTAGCCAAAGAGCTATTGAAAGGAATACCCAAATACAGATGCACATGAATTACATCAGAACAGATTGTCCACACCATTTTTACAGAGATTCTCTCATTTGTTTTGAAATCTGTTCATGCAATAATTCTACATGTTACATGTATAATCCAGCTGGGAATCAGTCTAGTGCAGTCCATGCTAAGTTGGGTACTCTGTTGAAATTAAAAAACAGGGCAATAACTATGGTAATTAATTAAGAGAAAAACAGAAACTGATCTCAAAAAAATAAGGGGAAGGCAATAGGCAAAGACACAAGAAGTTGGAACAGAGGTCCATCAAGGATGGGAGAAGGGCTGTGAAGAATGGAGAAAAATCTCCAAAACCATACCTTAGGCCAGAAGTTCCCAAACTGGGGCGTCACGATGCCCCAGCCGGGAACAATGGGGTCGCTACCCCCTTAAGGGAGTGGTGACCCAGACGACGTTGACGGTGCGCCCGACATCATGCCTCTGCTGGGGGGAAAACAGCTTTTTCTACCTTCCTAGTTATGTGGTAAACTTGTATTTCAATACACAACACATTCAAATATAAGAGAGCAGGAAGCAAAGTGTTTTCATTTTGGCACAAGGGGAACTGTAAAAGCAACTGTGGCACAGGGAAGTTCTCACTACGTTCCATCTACTCTCCACTAACATCTTTCCACCTGTCCCAACATGATCCACCAGATAAATATGGACAAATGTGGACATCACCCTTCATTCAAGAGTATGGAAATTTAAGACAACATCATTTCCTTTCACTCTTCTCCCTAAAATTTAATAGGATGGTACATCTCCTCAACTGCTCTATGTTATCTGGAGAGGGAACACAAGTGCACAATTTAGGCATAAAATTATGATTACAAACCATAATCATTAGTCAACAAGCAATAAAACCTATCTAAGTGACGTATGGATTGCAGTTTAGTTCACCTAAGCAATTCATTCAAAAAGTAATTTGCATTAGTTAACAAGCTAGCAGAGATAACAGAGAAAAAGACTAGGAAATAATAAATTACTCAGCAAGTTCTGATTAGTGCCATTAGACTTTTAAGTTAATCCAAGAGAATATAGCATGGAATTCATCAACACTATAGTGGTGTCACACTGCTAGATAAACAGCATCAACCTGGCAGATATTGTGATGGAGAATTGGCATTTAAAAAAATCAAGATGTCACATCAACAAAACACAGTATTTTTTACTTTCTCACATAAACTCAATCCAAAGAACACCCCACAAAAGTTTTTTTTTAAATCCAAGAGGTCGCATTTCATCACAATTCATATTTCAAATCACGTCCTTGCTGAGACACTCACTAGAGACTGAGGGAGGACATAAATGAAGAGATATAAACTCAACCCACTTTTAAGACCATTTTCTTAAGGATTAAGAAGCTATTCTTGTGGTGAACTCATTGAATGTACGGAGTTTTTTTTACCCTAGAAAAGAATTTGTATATTTGGAGACAACTCTGAAGGAACGTTTCTTTAAGTCTAGGACTCTGAGGAACACAACTTCTACCCACAGTCTCTAACACACACATATGCATGCATAGCACGCACAATGTGAAGCACAGAAATGCTTTGGCACTATACACTGTTTTCTGAAACGGATATAATAAAAGAACAATAAAAAATAGGATGAAAAGCAGTATATTTTTCAACACATTGCAGTGCATTACATGCTAATCAGTGCTACAAAGTTGTTTAACAGCAAAACCGCACATTTCCATTTCTGTAAATCAAATAAGTATAAATTTAAATTACAGTACATGATTGAGAGTGCAATCCTATGTAAGTATCCGGTGGGTGGCCCAGGGCCGCCCGCTGGATCCTATCCCTGTTCCGGGCTGCCCTGCAGCGGTCCGGAGGTCTACTCGGGGGAAGGGGACGTTTGTCCCCTTCCCCCGGTGAAAACCTGGGAAGGCCTCCTCGGATTTCCGCTAGCTATTTAGCTGTCAGATGTCGGAGGAGGCCATGTAAGGGCTGCGCCGGCCAGATAGGGATATGATGGATGCCATCCCTGTCCCCTCCTGGGCCGGCACAGCCAATGGTCCCCCTCCCTCACCGCCAGGACTTCCCATTCCAGCAACCACATGAGCTCCTGCAGCAGAATAAGGGCTGCCGGTCTAGTGCTGGTGGCTCTTACTCACGAGTCGTCGTGAATGTGCCTTGTGGCACATTTGCAACGGCTTAGGGCAGTGGAGCGCTCGCTCCGCCGCCCTAAAGTCGGGTAGGATTGTGCTGTAATTCTGGTTGGGTAAAGTTGGACTTCATTTTTTTTTTTTGCAGAAATATTGAAGAATGGTTGGCATTCAGAATGCTAAGCGAGTGTGGGGAGTAGCAACTGGAGCACAGAGGTAAAGGAATAGGGAAGTTAAGTAGTGGAAAATTCTTCCCTTTCTAGTTGCCATTAGAAACTCATCTATCCCTATAAGCAGCGTAATGGCGCAATCCTGTGTAAAGATGCATGGCCGGCCTAAAGGGCTGGCTGCCGCATCCTATCCCATTCCTGGGCTATCCCAGGGCAGCCCTGGAGCACCTCAGAAGAAAGGGACGTTCGTTCCCTTCTCCGGGTGCAAGCTGGCCAGGGCCCTATGGGATTCCTTGGATGTATGCCAGGTCCAGGCCTGTCATACATTCAAGGCGGCCGTGTAAGGTTGGCTAAGCCCGGGAACAGGCCTAGGATATTGGGGAAGCAGCCGCCAATATCTCTGCCCCCTTCCAAGTTGGCCAATTGGCCCCCTCCCTCCACGCCCCTGCACCGACTGGTGCAGGAATTACCTCCACCGGTCAGTGTCTGGAGGGCAGTAGAGTAAGGGCTGCCGGTCTTTGCGCCGGCAGCCCTTACTCTAAAGTCATCGCAAACGTGCTTTATGGCACATTTGCGATGGCTTAGAGCAATGGAGCATGCGCTCCGCTGCTCTAACCTTACACTGGATTGGGCTGCCTGTGCATGAGATGCTTTTGTGCCTGCTCTCACCTCTTGATAGCCATTTTCTGCCTGGTCATTTTGCAGTGGTACCCACCATGCCTTCCTAGAATTCCTGTGGTATCCATAGGCTCCACAAGGCTGGGGTCACTTATGTTAAAAGTATACCTGTACACAGGTATATGTACAGATTTAGTATATACTTGCTTGTATCATGCTAACTGATAGAGCTACACATATGCTATTACAGTATATATACACACTAAAAATATGCTTCAAGAAGCAGGAGCCAATCTAAGAAAGATGACTTCACATTCACTTCTTACAAACTTACAAGGATTCCTCCATTTAGCATGGTGCGTGTTCCCAGCTCATAGACTAGACATCACCTGCTCAGAATGCACATAAGATCCCCTCCTGTACTGCAATCCTGGACTTCAAGTATTGAGCCGAGTCTAGAATTAGAAATATTTCAAGCCAAAAGAGACAGGTAGACTTCTGTGGCACTTCTTATAATGGATTTTTGGGTTTGCCTGGCTTTCAAAAGAATATTAATTTTCTCAGTTTCCATTTGTTTAGATAAATGTCTTAGGTCAGGCAATTTTCATGAAGAGTGCAACAATTTGCAAGCTTTCTGCTTTATGTGTTTTTAAATAATTGTACAATATGTAGGTGTAGTAGCCATTAGATCTATGAAAACCCCAGAGAATTGTTTAACATATTTCTATCTGAGCTCTTTGTTACTTATATTTATTGCCATCAGCAGAGCGCAACGTTTGCATCATCAATCTATCATTGTGCATTTGGTAAAGCTAGGTGAATAATCTGCAATTGATCATTCATATGAATTTTATCAATAAACTCATTTGCTAGAGATGTACACATAAGGTGAATCTTTAAACAGGCAAAACCCCAGACAAAGCAAGTTAGATGCTTATAAAAATGCCACATATCCTGCAGTTCTTCCAGCCATCATAAATGCACAACAATGGCTACAGCACAATCCTATGCATGTCTACTCAGAAGTAAGCTCCACTGAGTTCAATGGAACTTACACCTGGGTAGGTGTGTACGTGTACAGGATCGCAGCCTAAAGCACAAAAGAGAGCTCCAAACACTTTCCCATTTATAAGGTCATGACAAGATGAAGTGAGAACACATGAAAAAGCTATAATATTTTTGCTAGAGTTCTGTCTGCAAAAGCTAAAATTAATCCTAATCTTCTAAATCCCTCTGTTAAGAATGTGCATAAAAAATGATAGATGCCATTTTTATGTAAAATCACTTCTATGAAAAAATGGTCTATTGTTACATTTAAAATTAGGGTATCTCAATATTTCATACAGTTGATGCGGATGTGAAGCATTCTAGTTTCCTAAAGTAGAGTCCCTATCTATTTAATGGGAAAAACGGGTTTAAATTTGAATAACATTTGATTTGTTGTAAATGGCTCCAAGTCTCGAGTTGAGTCTTTTACAATCGCCAAGTCCGAGTCGAGTCATTGATGCGACTTGAGTCCGAGTCAATTGACTCAAGTCTACATCACTGGAAATAGGTAACGTTAACATGGAGAAGCACAGGAAACCACACTGAAAGCGGGTAGTCCCAGCACTGCAGGGTAGTGGGGAAGGAAGCATGAAACATGCACAGGTGGGTAAGATCCTACCACAGGGTTATAAAAACTGATTTCTGGTTGTCTCTCTCTAAAGGACTAGATTAGAGTTTAGAAGCAGAAAAAAGTGAATCAACAGGTCGGAACTTATTTTGCTTACAGTGAAACTTACAGTGAAGGATAATACTCTTTTTCCATTCCATTTGTCCTAGAGCAATGAAGCAAAGACTTAGTAAAAGAAAGAAAGTGAGGGAAAGGGAGACTGACTTACCCCAGCCAATACAAAGGTAAAGTCGAAAGATTCGCTGTTTGGAAAATACTGAAAGCACTAGCAGTGTGTAGAGGTACATCCCTTCCACCAACAGCCAACAGTAATTTGCAGTCACACAATAATGCAGCATCACAAAGGGCAAGCGGCAGCTAACTGACTGCTGAGAGAGCAGAACAGAGAGTTTAGCAAACACTGCAAGAGGTGATGCAGAGGGCAAGGAGGGAAAAAGCAGAAGTGTGTGAGACATAACAGATACCATCTTCCCTCATCAAGCTCTTCCCAAACTGGACTTACAAAATCATTAAGAAAAGTCATTGTATTTTCAATGCAAAAATAAAAATAAAAGGAAATTTCACAATGGATAGCTTTCTCCCCCTAGAACTTCTGGCATCCCAGCCTTTTTTGTCCCTTGCGAAAACTCTGCTACCTCTGCAATAGCAAAACTGGGTACTTAAAGGAAGGAATATTTCTTTCTGATGAGTGAAATATTGGAATAGCAGTTATACTTTTTATATACCATAGGAGTATTCCTATACTTTCTATGCACACTAGGAGATTTTGAATGCTTTCAACAAGGGTTGGCATCTTTCTGGTCCTGCTCTGGCATGACAATCTTACAATGTATTCTGGAGTATCACTCCCTTCAGAGGAAGATGCAGAGCATAATTTATATACACTGCTATCACCGGGCATTGCTACCAAACATATTTTGTGCTTTCCTTCCTACCTGATAGGACATGAATTTGTCCCACTGTTGCTCCAAGGTAGGGCTGTACGTCCTTGTTATCACAGAGTCCTTAATGAAGACGCATACAGCACGCAGGATAAAGGAGATGAAAAGATTCAAGTGAATGTAGTTCCGAGTACAATGCAGATGCCTGTAAATATAATCATGAGGTCTGAGTTACTTGAACACATGCAGGCTGCATTGATTCTTAAGTGGGGCACCAACAAGGGGGCTCTTCTAATCAAAACTGATTATGTAAATGAGGCTTCAATCCTATACACACTTTCCTGGGAGTAAGTCCCACTGAACAGAAAGAAGAAATTCCCTACCGTAAATATCCTGTTCTGGGAGAGGAAGGGGGGGCAGTCGTTATCTGATGGGTTACGCCCTCTGTCTTGAGAGGCAG
Organism: Plestiodon gilberti rubricaudatus; assembly: GCA_026170595.1. Taxonomy (NCBI): domain Eukaryota; kingdom Metazoa; phylum Chordata; class Lepidosauria; order Squamata; family Scincidae; genus Plestiodon; species Plestiodon gilberti. The sequence continues at coordinate 39,078,361 of JANXHW010000001.1, forward strand.
GGCCGGCATGAAGAATTAGGCTCCTCCCACTGGCATCCCCAGTCCGGTTCTGATGAAGTCGCAGAGCAGGGAGCCGTGTCGACCAGGATCCGTTCCATCCCACACCTCTGGTCCATCTCTGGAAGGAGCCACACTGATAACTTAAATAACACAGCTAGAGCCAGAAGAAAAACTAAGAAGAAAGGTCATTAATACCTCAGGTCACCCTGACATCTGTTAACAAACCCCCAAACTACTAGCAGGGGAGACGTTAGCCTGTGAGGGTGGGCCGACTGCCCCCCCTTCCTCTCCCAGAACAGGATATTCACGATAGGGAATTCCTTCTTTCTCTGGAGGAGGAAGGGGGGTCAATCATCTGATGGGATATACCAAAGCCAAAAAACGAACTGAGGGTGGGAACAGGAGGAATTATGCGTCTCCCCCCGTCACCACTGTCTGGAGCGCCTTCCGACCAAAGAATGCGTCGGAAGGGACAAGCTTATCCACCTTGTAATGTCTTATGAAGGTTTTGGGGAGCTCCAGGCAGCTGCCTTACAAATGTCAACTATAGAGTTGGCTCCCGAAAAAGCCGCTGTGGAGGCAGCCCCTCGAGTGGAATGCGCTACTATTCCCCCCGGAGGGGACTTCCCTACTGACCTGTAGGCCATTTCTATCGCCTGCTTCAACCATTTAGAAATGAGTGAAACTGGACGCTTTCTTGCCCAAGGAGATTCCTTTAAAAACTATAAACAAGGCTTCCGTTTTACGAAGATCTTTTGTTCTGCCCATGTAAAAACTAAGTGCCCTTCGCACATCAAGTGTATGCGAACCCCTCTCTTTAGGATTAGAAGGATCGGGGCAAAAAGAAGGTAACGTTATTTCTTGGGACCTATGAAACAAGAAATTAGCTTTAGGGATAAATGCAGGATCGGTTTGCAAAACCACCTTATCCTTGTGGAAGGTTGTTAATTTTGGGCTCACCAATAATGCTCCCAAGTCAGATACTCTCCTGGCTGAGGTAAGGGCAATCAACAGTGTCGTTCTAAGCGTGAGCTCACAAATGTGGCACACTCGCCATAGGTTCAAAAGGTTTCCCCATCAATGCCTGTAGAACTAGCCTGAGTTCCCAGGTTGGAATATGATGTTTTACCGGTGGGTTAATCAGGGATGCCCCCCTGAGAAACCTCTTCACGTGTGGAAGACCCACTATACTGTCCCCTCCTTTTGCCCCTAGAATGCTGTTAAGCGCAGCCACTTGCCTACGCAGCGTGTTGGTGCAAAGCCCTTTAGATAGACCCTCCTGCAAAAAGGCCAGAATGTGTTGCAACTCTGGCTCAGTTGATGCAATGCCTTGAGCGCTACACCATTGTACAAGGGTTGTCCACGTGGGACCATAAACTCCCTTAGTAGATGGTCCCTTAGAGGCCATCAGGGTGTCTACCACTTGAGCTGAATACCCGCAGTCAGCTAGTGCCCTCAGTTCAACGTCCAGACTGCTAATTGAAGGGCTTGGGGATGAGGATGAAGAATTGGTCCTTGACTGAGGATGTCCTCCCTGAGGGGAAGCGGCCATCCCGGTTCCACTGACAGGTTCACTATGTCTGCGAACCAGGATCCCCTGGGCCACCTTGGTGCTACCCGAATCAGCATTGCCCATTGTTCTCTGACCCTGCGCCGCACTGCCGGGAGGAGAGGAATGGGGGGGGGGAAGCATGCAGATGTCCCCCTGGCCAACTGGACCCCAGAGCATCTGCTGCCTCTCGCAAAGAATCGCAGCAGTTGCGTGTTGCTTTTTGAGTCGAACAGATCCACCAAGGGAGTGCCCCAACCCCTGCAAATCTGGCCGAAAACTGCTGGATTGAGCCTCCACTCGGATTCGCTCATCTTTTGCCAACTGAGCCAATCCGTGGCCACGTTCTCTATCCCCGCCAGATGTTCTGCCCTGATAGATGTGAGGCTCACTTCCGTCCAGGAAAACAGCTGTTCTACATCTCGGGCTAGGTAGATTCCGTCGTCCTTAGATCTTTGGTCCTGTTTGAGTAAAAACGGAGGTCCCGTCTGATGTCTAAGGTGTGCCGCCCTTTCCTTAGGATGGAAACAGAAGAAGACGGGCCCTAATGGGAGAAGACGCTCTGGCGTCAGACATTGGGCTGGGACTTTCCGGGCTTAATTGGGTTGGAAGACTCTGCCTGTTAGAGGACCGGTTGCCTCTGGGGAGGAAGTGTCCCTTATTCCACTTGGACTTAGGCCTACCCTGTCCTTTGGGCTGAAAGGAATTGCGAGAGGACCAAAAGGAATACTGAGTCCTGGTACTATCCCTCTCCTTTCGGATACTGGGAAGTACCCTTCTCTTATCTTTATTTTCCACTAACAGCGGATCTAAAGTTTGGCCAAACAATTTACCGCCAGTGAAAGGAACAATGTGAAAGGAACACAGCCTAGACTGGGAGCCCTGGTGCGACCTCCCACTGGTGTAGACACATGCTCCTTCTAGCCACCACATTAGAGGCTATGAGCCTGGCATTAAGCTGCACAGAATCCAGGGAAGAGTCAGCTGCCAAGGCTGCAGCCAAAGAAGTCTTTCTGAGGCCACTGCATGCAGTTATAGACAACCTAGGCTTGGATTGCAACAACTCCTCTGTCGAAGCCATAATGGCTCGGGAAACTATGGTATTAGTTGTCGCAGCCCTGAGTACGAAAGATGACGTTTCAGGATTTCTCTTTAACGCACCCTCAATTCTCTTGTCACAATAGTCCCTAGGGCCTCCGTTCCCCTCCGACGGAATCACCGCCGAAGACGATAGGGCCGCCACTGGGGCGTCCACCCCAGGCAGCCTAAGAGAATCCATTACCTCAGAAGGAAGAGTATACAGTTTACCCATCAGGTGAGGAGGTCTCTTGGATCTTGAGGGGTTGGCCCACTCTGCGTTCAGCGCCCTTTGGAAAGGGTCAGGGAACGGAACAATGGAGGTTTAGCTTTGCTCTGTGGGGAAGAACAACTATCCGCACCAGGCATATCCTTAGAGGGAGCCAGGTCCAACGTGTGCACCACCTTTCCCATTAACCTAGGAAATAACTCTGAAGTAAATAAACGTCCCCCTGGATGTGCATGTTCCATATCCTCCTCCTGGGAAAGTTCCCCCTCCTCCCTGGACAAATCTGAATCAGAAGGGGTGTCAGATTCCCAGAGATCATCAATATCAAATTTAAGGCGGCTAAAACCCTTTTTCTTAGACTGGGCTCTCTTACGAGCTAATAAAGAGGCCCTGAGTGTAGTTTTAGAGGCACTGCGGCGTCTTTCCCTAGGCAAGACCTCTTCTGAGGACTGCGAGTCATATGAATCAACCAGAGACTCAGATAGGGGGCTAGGCAACCTGGTTCTCTTATTCCTCGCCTTTCTCCCCATGTCCCTTCAAGGGACTGCCGCTTTAACAGCCTCAGCTATTACTAATTCCTGTACCCAGGATTTAATCTGGGCTTGCATCTGTGTTGGATTGTTCACCAGCGACGCAGTCTCTGCAGCGTCTGGGCTACCCCCCAAGGGTCCCCGAGACTCTGCCACATCATTAGCCTCCATACCTTAGACGATATGCTCCGCGCCCGCTCTGAGGTAAAAAAAGGCGGGAAAAGAGAAACGGAGCTGGAGTAGGGAGCTGGAGACGCAGAAGGATGGGGATTGAATAAATGCGTGTCCCTGCGTCACAGCCAAATAGCCTCTTCCCAATGCGAGATGAATTAACAGAGGCAGGGGAGCTCCCTTGTCTCCTCAGGTGACAGACCTCTACTGTAAGTGGGGGCAGTAGAACCGGCCTGTTGGCACCAAAGAAATGGCACCTAAACACTAATCTTTGCAATCGTTGACTCTGGCAAAGAAAGATCCAGAGAGGACAATACAATCTCTGTCCCTGTCCTCCCCCCTCCCCCAACAGTTCTGCTTCTCCCTCAGACTCAGACAGTGGGGGGTAGAGCTCAGGTCATGGCAATGCTTTTTCTTTTGTCTATGCTTGCCATGAGTTCTGCGAGGAGAAACTGAATCCTTACACTTTTATGCCTTTTGTTCCTCCTGTCAGGAGAGGAGGGGGGGGGGAAATACCCATTTCTGGAAAAAGAAGAATGTGATCTTTTAGATCCTTTAACCTTCGGTTGAGGCTTGCTTTTTTGCATCACTCCTGCCAAGGCAGAATTGACAATTTGCATAATTTCAGCCTGCATCGCAGGGTCCAAAATTCTTGTCTCAGGGGCCATATCTCCCTCTTTGCTGTTGGAAGGCGAATGCCCCTCCCCCCGTTCATCAGCCATTTTAACGCGACATGCGCACCTTACCGGATTGCTGACTGAAGAAAAAAGGCGGGAAGGTACCTGAGCCGATGATCACGCCGCTCGGTTCCTTCCTTCATGCTGGGATGACGCCAGATGCTGAATTCGCCCCGTTCAAGAAGCTCCGCTGCCCGATATCAGGTGTGCAAGCTAGAACGGTGCTCCGGGGCCGTCCAGCCGCTCTGGAGATGGCGTTGCTGATGAAGGCGCTCCCGCAGCTCAGCTCCGTCACCTCACAGGGGCACGCGAGTGAGCAGTTGCTTCCTGGGGCCTTCCGCCGCGTTGGGAATTCTGGGATGACGCCAGATGCTGAATTCGCCCCGTTCAAGAAGCTCCGCTGCCCGATATCGGGTGCGTGAGCTAGAACGGTGCTCCGGGGCCGTCCGGCCGCTCCGGAGATGGCGTTGCTGATGAAGGCGCTCCCACGGCTCAGCTCCGTCACGCCTCAGGGGCACGCGAGCGAGCAGTTGCTTCCCGGGGCCTTCAGTTGCGCCGGGAACACTGGTGGTTGTTCTGCTCCGCAGAAAGATGGCAGCCGAGGTATCAAAGACGCGCTGCCATGGTCACCAGACCGCTCCTCACCACCATGGGCTTGTTGTCCTCCAGCCGATCTGCCGGTCGATGGTGAGGGATTCCCCGCTTCCCCGAATACTCGACATTCAGAGAGGGTGTTTTAGGGAAGGGGAGGTATAAAGCTGAGAGAAAAACTTGGCTCTAACTGAAGAGAAAACTTTGAGCTACACAGGGCTCGCAGAATTGCCGACCTTGCTCTGCAAGAGGCAGAGCTGGACTGGGGATGCCAGTGGAAGGAGCCTAATTCTTCATGCCGGCCCTGCCTCTCAAGACAGAGGGCGTAACCCATCAGATAACGACTGCCCCCCCTTCCTCCTCCAGAGAATGGGACTTGCTTCTGTACAGACATGCATAGGATTGTGGTGCGACGAGTCTCTTATAGCCTACAATTCTGGAATAGCTGCAAGATTTATTTATCGGTATTTTTAATTTGTGAAAAGGGGGCAAATTTCAGGATGAAAGCAACACTGGACACATTTCAAAGCACTTTTAGATCAAAGGTGTGCAAAAGCAGGAAATTAGAACATCAGGTGACAACCGTTGTCATGGCACGGCAAAGGAGTTTTAAGAGACTGACAGCACAATCCTGGAGTTGCAAAAGTGCCATAAGGCTCCTCAGGAGTAAGCGGTGCTGGCACAGAGGTTGCCCAAGACCTGTACTGGTGGACCCAGGTAAGTCCTAGGTCGGTTGGCAGGAGGGCATGGGGAGGGTGGCAAGGGAGGGGGCCATTGGCTGGCCTGCCCTGGAAGGGGGTGACAGGAGACTGTGACAAAAGCAGCGATTTCCATCTATTTGTTTATTGCTTGGAAAACTTGTATTTTCTTTGAAGAGCAGGAGACAGCTATATAGTGGTTCAGTGTTTACAAGAAAATTGTATGCACCATGGAGGTTATTGAAGCATGATTTAATCTTTATGCACACAGACTACAGACATTGCAAAACCTGGGTAAATGTAAAAACCCTTTTTTTCACTTCCTCAGCGACAGTAGTGGCAGGAACCCAGAAGTGCCATCACTGTCATTGCCATCAAAACACACACACCCTTAACAGGGGTCGCATCTACTTACAGGGTTCCCAACCTCCATGAAAAGTTAGGAACCACTGGAAGAAAGCATGACAAAGCGCACAGCTCTTCCACTCAGGGGCGTCGACAAGGAGAAGTGTGCGGGGCGGGCCGCCCGGGGGCGACGCGCGCACAAGGGTGACGCGCGTCCCCCGACACTTACATTTTGTTGCTGGAGGTGGGCCCGCCCGCCCTTGCGTCCGTTTGGCTCTGAAATGAGCCGAAAACGGCGTGGGGGGGTGCTCCGTGTCTGCGCGTGACGTCACTCGCGGGGGCGGAGCCGCGTTCTTAAAGGTGACACGCGCCCCCACTCTGGGGTGACGTGCGTCCCTGTGACGTGACTGCTTCCACTACAGCTCTCCCCTTACTCCCCAGACTAGCTGTACTTGACAGGGGACAACAAAAATTCTCTCTTTAAACCCAGGCCTTGAAAGATTCTTCCAACATTTATGTGAAGGTTAACACTGGTATTGCTTTTAGCTACTCATTTTATTGCATTTAAGTATCAGAAGATTTTAAAATGATCCCACAAGCATCATGAATGCCAATATGTACTTGTCACAGAAGAACCTTCAATAGGCAATTTATTTACTTTTGCAAACAAAACATAATATCCAGTCAGCCTGACTGAGAGACGATTCAGGTTTTCTTCCTTGCAGGTGTTTTTGTTTAATTTTGCAAAGCAGATAAAGATAAGATGAAGGAGAAAGACAGAACAGAGAGATGTGATATTTGGTAGGAAGACTGCAGAGACAGCAACATGAAGAGACCGAACTATTTACATTATAACTCTTTTAGTCACATCAGGTTTACCTGAACGCAAGGAGGATGCCCGTTGCTATGACAAGGGCAGCGAAGGAGAGAGCATATCCAGTGTTGTAGATGACAGAGAGGAATAGGATAGGTTCACTGCCCTTCTGAAAGAGAACAACACACAAACAAAAATACTCAAGCAAAGGATACAATCATGGGACTAACAGCCCAATCCTGCCTAATTATAGGACAACGGAGTGAGCGTGCCTCCGGCTTAGGGTGTTGTAAACATGCCTGCCAGAAAGCACGTTTTTGGCACCCTGGGAGTAAGTGGGCACGGAGGCCGGCAGTCTTCATTCCACTGCAGTCCTGGACCTGCACCGGCTGACACAAGTGAGTGCTGTACCAGTCGGTGCAGGAAGCAGGCAGGGGTGGTGAGGGAGGGGGGCCATTGGCCGGCCCAGGCTGAGATGGGGTGGGGATATCAGTGCTTGGTTGCACTGATATCCTATGCCCCATAGCAACCCGGGCCTGTCTTACACAGCATCCCTCATTGTGTGCCAGCTTCAGAGGTGGTGTTCATCTGAGGAGGCCCATTGTGGCCCACGCCGCTTACACCAAGGGAAGGGGACAAATGTCCCCTTCCCCCAGGGTGAACCCAGACTGTGCTGGTGCAAGCCGCAATGCAAACAGGATGCAGCGGCTGACCGGCCGTGCATGCTTGCGTAAGATTGCTCAGTAAACTAGTTTCCTCAACACCTTCCAAAACGAGCAGATAGCCAACACATCAGGCCTCTCACAGTACAAAGCTTGGTTTAACAGAATAGCCAAAATTGCAAAGTCAAAAACCTCATACAAACACAGATAGGAAGGTCAGTTAACAAACGTATCAAATCTATGGCATTAGGAAGATCACAACTGTCCAATACGTGCAAAGGGTAGATCTTCTTTAGTGTTATGTACAAGTTCCAAGAACATTCAAGATCCAACACAAATGGTGTCTTCATAACCTTCATTACACTTTTACTCTAAGTAGTATTTAACTTACAGTGTAATTCTATGCATATTCACTCATATGTTAAGTCCCAATCTATTCAATGGGGGTTACTTTCAGGTAAGTGTGTATATAGGATTGGAGCCGGGCAACCCAATTCTATCCTGGGTCAGCCCAGAATGTGCAGTGGTGCTAGCACACCCTCCGCTACATGTTATGGGCTAGACGGGGACCAGGCAGCGACAGAGAGGTAAACTCTGCCACCGAAATCAGCCCCAGCAAGCCCTTGGCACACACCCCAGCTAGCCCCGATCCTCCCCCATAATGCCCCACTGCCAATGTACCTGCTCTGGCGGTAGGAGTGGGAACTCCGTTGACACGCATCTGAGACTGTCAGCCAGTCAGTGCAGCTGCCACGCCAGCAGCCTGGTCCTTCCGCTGATAGAACACGAGTTCAGTCAGCACAAGGTCCGGGTACGATGGGGCCATGAATGTGTTTAATGCCATGATCATGAATTCAGGTTCCAGATTCAGATAAGTCAAATTTTAAATCTGATTATACAAATCTAGTGTTTTAGATAAAAACACAGCAATTTTAAGATGTGGCAGTTTAAGTAAATACTTGTCCATTTTTAAAAAAACCATTGGCTTTACACATTCTGCAATGATGTAGTCATTAAAACATACTGGAAATTAGACAGATGCCAAATGACTAACACTGGAGCATTTGTCATCTTAACAGTGTCTCTTGATAACAGTAATCTTCAGGAAGGAAACAGATAATCATGAGCAGCATTGATCAAACAGACCACAGCAATTATGCAGGGAGCAGGTCTTACTTGGTAATTAACCTGCTTAGACACTTCACTTGATTGACACAAACTCCACACAGACCCTTTTGCAAGGACTGACTGCCCAGTCCCAGAAATGTATATAGAGCAATATAGATCTACCTCATGATGCTGGACTGAGATATTTGCCCCAGAAGCCCCACCAGAAGCAAGCCATATGAATGCCAGCAGGTTGAGAAGATGACTCATAGCAGGTACTGACCAAGGAGGTTTGCTATATGGAACACTGAGCCCTAAAAATATGAAATTCTACATAGGGAGGAAATCAAGGTTGAGGATGTAGGTACAAAGATGAATCAAGGTGAATGAGAAAGGGGAGACGGTTTTTGGGAAAAGGAAGACTGGAGCCCTTTCTCGGTTACAGGTAAATGGTGGATGTTATAGGAACATCAAGGGTGCTTTTTACCCGGTCCTACTCTCAGAGACCCCTGCTCTATTCCATAAGACTGCACAAAAGAGAGCAAAGGCAAGAGAGGCAAATAAGGGGTGGAAAATATTCTGTGGAATTCAGAAAGTTTGCCCCGAGGCAGGATTATGTTCACATGTTCTTGTTTAAACACAAAATAGAAGCCAAATATTGCAATTAATCTGGCAATTCTGTTTAGCTTCATGGTATCAGGGTTCATTCTGGGACTATACGCTGGACAAACCGATTGTTGACTCCTTCTCTCTCTCTCTCTCTCTCTCTCTCTCTCTCTCTCTCTCTCTCACACACACACACTTTGGAAAAGGAAAAAAGTATGTGGAGCAGGGGAGAGAACAACAAACTATTTATCAGCCAACATTAAATTAATGTCTAAAATATGGAGTGAGAGTTTTGAAAAAATTCTCACTGAAAGAGATGTAAACTTAAGAAAAGTACAGTAAAATTACAGGTGAAATTTGCAAGTCAATGCCAAAATTCCCATTTATTTTAATGGGCCATAATTGCACCAATTGTCAGACTGACAATTTCTTTGAGTTTCAATGTTTCCAGCTGGATTTTCTCCTCAAAGACAGCTATGGCCAGACACACAGTGACCTTCACCCAACCGAAGCCTTAAGGCTTTTCTTTGTTCCGATTTTATACATAGCTTTAAGCAATGTGAGAATAAGTCGAAGAGTAGATAAAATGGAAAATAAAAATAAGCATTTACATTTCAGGATGCAACACTGTATTCAGGGTTTCTAGGTCATTGTCCGCCTCCCCGCACTTTATTTTATGGAAATGAGACAGGTGCCAAACGACCAAGCACTGTCATTAAGCATCTGTCTTCTTGGCAGCTTTCTATACAATTGTAAAATAATCTTTTAAAGAGCAAATAGAGACAAAAAAGGGCCTTGCATGTGGTTTTTATTTTGGCAGTTCAGTTTCTCTGTATGTAGTCTTCTGCAATGTCACAGACAAGCAAAAGAAATGAAAGAATAGATAGGAAAGCTAGCTTGGGGATTTCCTGCATTTCAATTAACCTTACTTAAAACTCATAAATTTCTCGCCTGTCCTGTTTTTTTTTCAGTTGCACTCTTCCTCTTCCCACTGAATAGACATAGTGTGGCAACATAAGCAAACGTAGGTAACAGTGTAGTGCCAAAATGTTTGAAGAAGTTACCATTTCAAATCTCACCTTAGTACAATAGCCCCCCATATCCACAGGGAACATGTACTTCCTGCTACCGTGGATACCAGAATCCGCGGATAGTAGCGAATCCTATACTTACTGTGGCGCTGCAAGGCATTCTGTGGTGCTACTAGTATAATTGACTAGAGCTATAGAATGGCTGCAGATAGCTTCTAAGAGCTTTAGCAAGTGCAATCCAACTAGAAATGTAGAATGGCTGCAGATAGCTTAAGGAAGGCATTCTGGGGCGCTACTAGTATAACTGACTACAGCTGTAGAATGGCTGCAGATAGCTTCAGGATGTATTATAACTTCCAGGTGCTGGCAGAATGGGGGAGTGTGACGGGGGGAGTTGAAAACCGCAGATAAACTGCATAAACCATGTTTGCGGGTACAGGGGGTTACTACTGTATTGAACTTTTTGGTAACAAAAAGCTAGAAAGACAAATATTTGTAACCCTTTCATATGGATCACCCCAAATCATTCATATTTTCTATCTCCCTCCTCACTCATTATAGTTTGTAACAGACTACAGCAGTGATGGCGAACCATTTGGGCTTGGTGTCAACATTTTTGAAAATGCCTAACTTGATTCTGCTGGCGTGTTCCCCCCCCCCCGAACTTTTAATAGTACTTTGACTATTGCTACTGTTAATAGTAATTTTGAATTGAACTGAGCTGAAAACAACTATAGAGCACATTGCATTTTATTTAACCTCAATTAGTGACTTTTTTGTTGCTGAGTTTTACTAGATGATAATTTGAAATAGGTCTGCCAAAATCCCTGCCCTAAATGTTCAAGACAAGCCTGTAAAACTTTTGTGAAAATGTAAGGTATGTCAGGGCCCTGGGGGAAACGCCGGCGTGTCACCCAAAATGACCTCGTGTGTCACAGGTTCGCCATCATGGGACTACATTGTGCAGTATTTGGATGAAACCGCAAACTGCAGTTTGTTGCAATCTGCAGTCACAAGTTTTTCATCTTCCTGCTCCCGCCACATGCAAAGTGGGGTGAATGAGCATATGAGTTCTAGGTTTGTGCTCATAAACAAGAAAACCATGATTTACTGCTGTCTGAATTGGGTCACAGTCTCTGGCAGCAGAGGTCACAGCACTGGTTACTGATTTTGCAAACAAAATCTTGCTCACTTACTGTGCCAAAAGTTTCACACTCAGAAATGTTCCTCCAGGGAAAGGTGGAATTCTCATCCAGCAGCCATGTGCCCTCTTGTGTGCAGAAACGATAAACATGCCCTATGAAAGACCAGAAAGCACATGAATGACAGGTGAGAGAGAGAGAAAGAGGAGCAAAACTAGTGTCAACAAACAGCAATACAGATGTGAAGTCCTATTCAGGTACTTCCCACATTTAACCACAGTACAGATATAGAAACAACTGAAGGAGCTTCTTACATTCTTTCTCTTGAGACATTCTAAGGGAGAAGAGATAACATCTGACCAAACAAGTCCTTGAGTTTTAAGGAAGGATTTAGACATAGCTGCTTCTCCACTAGAAAAAGTAATTGAAATGCAAGCATTTCTTGTACATTATTGTCAAGAAAGCTTGCTGGCTACCACTCCTTCAACTGACAAACCTAGAGCCCAATCCTGTTCTAAATTAGGGCGGCGGAACAAGTGTTCCGCCGCCCGGAGTAGTCGCAAACATGCTGTAAAGCACATTTGCAACCACTTTAGAGCCAGGAAGGCAGACACAAGGCCGGCCTTCCCAGCTCCACCGCTGGAGCCCTCGGCCCGCCACCGGACCCAGGTAAGTCTGGATCCAGAGGGTGGGCGGAGGTGGTACGGCGAAGGCGGGAGGGTGGCCATAGGCCCAGCCACCCCGGGTGGGGGCAGGGGCATGATGTCCGCCATATCCTGGTTCCCGCTGGGCGGCTGGGCCGTTATACGGCCTCCTCCAACTTCCGCCAGCAAAATAGCTGATGGAAATCCAAGGAGGCCTATCGGTCCCAGCCACTGTTACACTCGGAACGAGCATCCCCTTCCCCGAGTAGACTTTCCGCCGTGGGCTGCCTGATGCAGGCTGCCTGCGGTGGCAATCAGAATCCGGCGGGCGGCCTCGGCCACCCAGCGGATCCTTACGCAGGATTGGGCTGTTAAGTGTATAAGTAAACTGAGTCAAGCTGAAACATATGACGACTTACCAAGTACAATTTCTGTCCCACTTAATAGAAATTAGTATCTCACTGGCATCAATGACAGAAAATAATCCACAAACAAAATTTTCTGGTGAATACAGTTCTCTATGGTCTAATATGGCACTACCTCCAGGAGCTAAGAGGTGGCCAAAGACCACTGCTACTCTGTCAAATACAGAAATAATCAGATAATTAAATTAAGAAAACTCATGGCCCAATCCTAACTCCCTGCGTGGCAATGCAGCAGCGGCTGAACGGCCCCCGCTGTATCTCACAGGGGAGTTTGGGCTGCTGGAGGTCTCCTCAGGATAAGGGGACAATTTTCCACTTGTCCCAGGGTAAGCCCCAGCAGCTGCTATGGGTCAAGTCTGACCTGCACCAGCTCAATTGCTGGCGCAAGTCCAAGTTGATCTGTGAAGGCAAATCAGGCCTGGGAAGGTATCAGGCACCGCTGCCGAACCCACCCCCTTTCCAGGGCTTGATCCACCCTCCTCCCCACCCGTCACTGCCCCATTCTGCCCAGCCCCACCCTGTTCTACCCCCTGCGCGGGCTTACCTGCTCACTGGGGGCAGGGAGGAATGTTCCCTTCCCGAGGTGAGCCCTGGCTGCACCGGCATGGGCAGCATCCTCCGCAGGATGCAGTGGCCGGTCATTTTGGCCAACCGCCGCATCTTAGGCAGAATTGGGCTGTGAATTGTGCAATTCTTCCCCTCTTAAAGTTAACAAGGGTTCTTTGTTAACCAGAATTTTAAGATAGTTATCAAACTGGATTAAGAGGCAACTCTGCTAAGAATCCTTAACTGTTAGTGGTGAATCAACATAAGGCTTACGCACATTCTTAAAAACAGCAGGGAAAGGGCAAAGGGAATTTATGCTGGAGAGAAGAGAGCACACAATCCTATGGTCAACTCCAAATCTCTTAACCATCGTTATTAATTATATTATTATCCCACGGGTCTTCTAAGGAGCTCAGAGCAGCATACTTGGTTCTCCCTCTGCAATTTTTCTTCAAAACAATCCTGTGGGGTAGGTTAGGTGAGAGATAAATGACTGAGCCTGGGTCACTCAGCTGAACTCCAAAATTGGGTGGTAATTTGAACTAACCTCTCCACCACCCTGGTTCTCCTTACACGGGTTTATACAAGCATAAGAAGAACTGCAGTGTTCATAATGTATACAGCAATACCTTGCACTTTCATGTGGTTAGGGACCAGAGCATGGACAAAAGTAAAAAATGGATGAATGTCAAAGCATAACTTTATTTAGCTTGCAAATTTATTTTGGCCAGCGAAAAACGTAAATAACTAACTAACTATATAACACATGCAAATGTGTGTGAAACCTAAACGAACAGAAATATAAGAAAAATAAACATATTGACGAACATCATGGAAGGTTGGATGAAATCGGACAAAAGAGGAAAGCACGTGGACGAAATTTGAAATGTGGTTATAATTGAAAACTGCTGAAAGAGCAAAGCGATGACAGTCAAGTAGATGAAAGTCAAGGAATTGCTTGGGCATTCCATCCTGGAATTAAACCTCTTTGAAGGGAACCTTTATTATGCTAAATCTGTTTTTCATGTGCTTGAAAATCACATCTGGCACCAGACACCTTCTAGGTATTCAGGGGTTAATTGCTGCTAATAACAAGAACCCTGGAATTGCAATTTCCTGACTGGAAGTCTTGCATTTTGTAATTAACGTTTGCACAAACATTTCCCCTGATTAAACAATACCCATTCTTGTGTAACTAGACCTCCTGTCTAGCATAAGTAGGGACATAAGGCCCCCTACAAAAAAAATAATAATCCAAGATTATCGGTATATTGCAAATACTCTCCCCTGTGTAAAAGTATATTAAATGCTAGGAATAAGGTAATTCCTAACTGATACAACACTTATTGATATTTCTGTTATCTATATATGTATCAACTCCAGGGCCGGAGGACAGTGTGTAATTCTTCCCCAGCTTCAGGTAAACTTTATTTTCTCTTTAGCTTTCTCATAGCCCTTTTCTCATAGCCCTTTTCTCTCTTTCTCGTAGCCCTTTCAGGTGCTCCAATTGTAACCCATTCATTAAGATCAGGGAGGAAGATTCTCCTGCAGGCTCTGCAGCCCTCCAGTTTGGCTGCATGACTGGCTCCCATAATGTGACATTTCCTCCTAGTATCATGTGGTTGTCTCCCTCCCTGAAGAATCTCTTCACACAAATTCCCCTACTCCTTCTCTTGAATGTTTTAACTGGTGCTACTTGTTTTACTGCATGTCTGTATCTGTGTGTTCGTGATTGCACTGTAAGCCACTTGGAAATCCCGAAAGGGAGAGAAGTAAGGCAGAATTTGATAAAGTAACTAAATGATGATAAAAAATAATTATGGATGCATTTTTAACCTCTGACTTCCCCAACTTCCTCTATTTAACCTCTCCCTTGTCTACCCCAGTTTAAGAATTCCTTTAGACAGGGATATGTTCCAGGCTCTTCATTTGTACAGAACTGAATACACCTCCTGAGCTTCAGAACAATGAAATATTAAAATCATTAAAAAATCATTTTATAGTATTTTCTAAGCTAGGATCACTTCTTCCTTTACATTTTTGTTTGCTTTTCCCCCAACTTCTTTTGCCTTGGGTTTTGAGAAACTGTACCAACACTTGTCTTTTGAGTTTGCCTAAAAAAAAAAAAGTATGCGCTTTAAAAGGAGCTTCAGGCTCAGACTGTGCAATCTCCTGGGTATACAAAAAATGTACTATGGGAGCACAAGACAGACTCTGTGCAGGCTTGGGCTGTTGGTGCAAGTCACAACAAAGTGCTCAGGGTCAAACAATGGGTTTCTTTAAAACATGGAAATACAGTACAAATAGAGAAGGGAAGCCATACAATATTTCATCAGTCCAGAAAGTCAATGACTTGCACAATAAGGTGCAACACCAACAGAAACCAAAGCATCATGCATAGCCTATGGAACCGGTACAGCGAATACTTTTCTTTATTTACGTGCTTTTTGTAGATGAGAGGCCATGCTGCACCATGTATATTACTGTGCCTTGATCAAAGCAACTTTAACTTAATGTTCAATTAAGTTAATCCTCTTGCTTCTTTCTTGGGGACCTTATTTTTACACTGAAGTAGTCTAGAACTAGATAAATCAATAAGCATTTAAAACGTACACAAAAGAGACCAATGTTCTAGAAATTATGCCATAAACATGCACATTTAGGCTGGGGCTTTGATTTATTTAGCTTTCCACAAAAAATACTTTCACACAAACAAGTTAGTTTCTTAGAAGCAATGGACTTAATGGAGCCTGTTTGCTTCAATTCCATGTCAATTACACCTTATTAGTATTAAATGTTTAAAGATATGGATTGATGCCTAGAATGAAAGCAGTCCCTGTATGCTGATAAAAGAGTGAACAGAGAGGCCAACAGCTAGTACCAGAGTTAATGTCATCATTTATCTTGTTCTTGGATGAGCTTGTAAATAAAATAAAATACTACATCTAGCTAAACACTTTTATATATAGGAAAATATGTTATCACATGCCAGGAGGCTCACAAATATTTCATTAGCTAGCTCCCTTATGCTGGAAATAAAAAACCAAATTAAACGCTTTCCCCGTTAAAACAACCAACCTGATCTGCATTTTACTACAGCTGTGTGTCAGGAATGGTGGGAGATTAGTCACCCAATTGTCCTCTGAAATAAATTGCCATATAATTTATCTTTGAAACAAATTACGGCATGTCCTAGCCTATCACATTTTATCCAGACAGGGAAAGACAAGTTGAGAGAGAGGAAACAGGAATAGAGAGTTTTCCCTCAGTGCACCATGTGTGCGTGCTGAGCATCCTAAGCCTTCCCAAATTTAATAACTCTTCTTAATTCTCAACAGGGGAAATGTTCTGGAAAAGGTAACAGTTTTCTTCCAGAAGGCAGCGGTGAATCTGCTGTTTATGAGTAATAGCCGAATTATTTGCTGTGGTAGATTGACTTGCTGCTCTTTGACAGAGTGGTTTGCCCTTTGATGGCAAAGATGATACATCCTAACAGAGGAATTTCTTCTCTTTTGAACAGTTACAACTCAACCCACACAGACTTAAATTTATCAATCACACAGACAGAACATTGGTTTCCAATACCCTTCTGTTTCACAGGCAGGGCAAGCATCCATTCATAACACTTCCAGACCGCCTTTCAACTGAAAATGCCCAAAGCACTGCACTATAATTTCACAACTTTAAATCCCACACCTTGTTTTTTTTTTTGTAAGCACAACGGTGGCAGCAAGGCAGTGCTCATAGCAAGTCTTCTGAAAATGACTTTTAAAAGTAGTTAAAAGTCTTTTAGAACATTCTTAAACCAATGGGAAGTGGAAGAGCTGCACAACAGGGTGAGCTCTCGCCTCTTGGCCCAGCTCCTGCCAACCTAGCAGTTCGAAAGCATGTTAATGCAAATAGATAAATAGGTACCACTTGTGGGAAGGTAAACAGCGTTCCGTGTTTCAGCTGTACACTTCGCGCTGCAGCAAAGTATTGCTGGTCACATGACCACGGAAGCGTCTTGGGACAGCGCTGGCTCTTCGGCTTCGTAACGGGGATGAGCACCACACCCTAGATTCGGACACGACTGGACTTAAATGTTAAGGAATACCTTTACCTTGAAAGTCTTTTAGAACATTCTTGAACTAATGGGAAGTGGAAGAAGCTAACTTCTGTAGCTAAACATTAAGCACAATTGTGTTTATTCCACATTTCTTCTCAGGTAATTATAAAGACCAAATGTAGCAACATAGGGTAAAACAAAAATAAAAACAAAGTACTGTACTGAAGTTGTACATCAGCGCAACTCAGTACTAAAAATTTAAGCAAGTGAAACCCACTCTGCTTTATCACGGAAGACCTACAAGAATTGTATCTTGTTACCCCAATTAACACTATGGTTTATGCATACAACACACATTAAATATGGAATCATAACAATACTTGGGTGAAAAAAAAGTTTTCTTCCCCTTTTAGTCCACAAAAAGCCAACCCCTTAGAAAGTATCCTCTCACATTTCTTCCAAAGCAAATAATCTTTAGACTACAGGACCTACATCTGCTGAACCCACATGTTTCGGTGCCTATCATACCTTAATGGAACTTGGGATCTTTATAGCTCTAGCTAGAAGTTAACCTATTTTTCTGCTTACTTCCTATCAGAGGCAAAACGTTTTGTTTGGAGTTTAGTTAATAACAACAACCAGTATTTATATATTACTTTTTCTTTGCTCATCGGATTTTTAATTCAAAGACGGTTTACACAGGCAGGCTTTCTAAACCCCAAGTGTTTTATACAATATAATACATTCTACAGCGCAATCCTAACCAACTTTCCAGCGCCAGTGTAGCCATGCCAACAGGGCACATACTGCATTTTGCAGTGCAGGGGCAGTCATGGAGGCCTCTTCAAGGTGAGGGAACATTTGTTCCCTTACCTTGGGGCTGCATTGCGGCTGCACCGGCTCTAGAAAGTTGGTTAGGAATGTGCTGCTAGTCTTTCATAGAACCCTTCATACTAGGTGGTTTCCTTCACACTCCAGCCTCTCTCTGGCATTCGCCTCATCACGCTTTGACTGACAGAAAACCTTGACTCCCA
Organism: Plestiodon gilberti rubricaudatus; assembly: GCA_026170595.1. Lineage (NCBI taxonomy): Eukaryota > Metazoa > Chordata > Lepidosauria > Squamata > Scincidae > Plestiodon > Plestiodon gilberti. Next base: position 39,096,287 of record JANXHW010000001.1, read on the forward strand.
CTCAAAGTGCGGCTGCAGCTTCTCTCCCTCACAGAGGCTCTGCAGCTTGTCAGCAACATGCCAACAGCTCTCCAACAACACATGGATACGTCTGGGCATCCTGAACGGTCATCCTTCAGATCTTCAGGCATATGAGACGCCTGCTCTACCAACTGAGCCAGACCTCCGGCCCTGAGCCAGACCTCCTGCTTAGGTGTTTGTTAGGTGTTTGTTGTCAGCCACCTTGGCCGCCATTTATCCATATGGTGGCAAGGAGGCATATAAATGCTTACAACAACAACAAAGGCAGATTAAAACCGTGCGTTTAAATCCAGGAAGCTCCACTGACTCTCATCCATCCCTGCTCACTGTGGAAGAAAGCGAGTTCACAGAAGACTCTACTTTTGTATTCACTCAACAGGGACTTTTCTCTTCCTTAATTAGACCCCAGGGATGATAATCATCAACCTGTTTTCCGATATGCAAAGCCAATTTTTTTGCTGCAAAAGCAATTATGCTGATTTAGCACTTGTTCCTGTTCTTCCCTAACTCACTTCACGTTACTCCAGTTGTCAGAAAGCAAAGTAAATTAGCCCCAGAAGTGTAAAATGAAGCTGGAAGAAAGCCAGAAACCGCTGTCATTATCTTCAAGGAAGAGCCATAAAAAACGGGTTCCCTCATAAACATGATGCCAATAAGGGTTTTGTTCTTGCTCAGATAAAGTTTAAGGTGATGAATAGAAATTCTAAAAGTCAACACTTGGAGCACGTTTGGAGGGGTAAACCTTTTGTCTGCAGCTATTCCAAAATAAGTAGTAGGGACCTGCATCTCTTGGGAAATATCTGCCCTATAACAAAAAAGCACCTAAGAGGACCATCATCAATAAAATACAGGAGTGTGAAAGGGTAACAATGCAAATATGAGTCATTGTGGAAAATCAAAAGCCTGCATGTCTGATGAGAGGCAAATGACTCAATTTCACACAGCCAACACCTTGGAACTTAATGCTACTTTGTGGAAATCAAATTATTAATAATGTATAAAGCATTTCTGCATGTTATGTACTATATAACCTATCTTTGTCACAACCATTCTCTCAGGCAGGTTTTTATTTGTTGTTCAGTCGTTAAGTCGTGTCCGACCCTTCGTGATCCCATGAGCCATATCCCACCAGGCCTTCCTGTCCTCCACTATCTTCCTGAGTTCGCTCATTTTCATGTTCGTTGCATCGGTGATGCTATCTAACCATCTCATCCTTTGCCTTCCCCTTCTCCTTTTGCCTTCAATCTTTCCCAGCATCAGAGTCTTCTCCGGAGAGTCCTCTCTTCGCATTAGGTGGCCAAAATATTTGAGTTTCAGCCTTAGTACCTGTCCTTCCAGGGAACAGTCAGGGTTGATTTCCTTTAGGATTGACTGATTTGATCTCCTAGCAGTCCAAGGGACTCTCAGGAGTCTTCTCCAGCACCACAGTTTGAAAGCATCTATTCTTCGGCGCTCAGCCTTCCTTATGGTCCAACTCTCGCAACCATACATTGCTACTGGGAACACCATCACCCTGACTATACGAACTTTTGTTGGCATGGTGATATGTCTGCTTTTTATTATGCTATCTAAATTTGCCATAGCTTTCCTTCCAAGGAGTAAGCGTCTTTTAATTTCATGGCTGCTGTCTCCGTCTGCAGTGATCTTGGAACCCAAAAAAGTAAAATCTGTTACTGCTTCCATTTTTATTATTAAAATAAAATAATTTATTATTTTTTTATTAGTTCATTTTAAATATGGGACATGCGGGCTGCAACACTTACCTAAGTCAAGAATTCAATCCAAGATCTCCCAAGTGCAAGCCCAATGATGAGACACGCTGGCTTCAGAGTGTTAACTCTAACGTAGGGATGAATAACTTCATCTACCATAAGGAATGCAGCCTGCTAGCGACACATGGTGGACCCCCAGGAGCTCACTAAAACACTTGGTTTTTCTGCCTACTTGTGACTGAAAAATAGGAAGGGTTGTCAAGCACCTCGACTGTCACAATTCATCTGGTGGACAGCATTCATGTTGGTCGATCACAAGTTATAATAGCCTGCTTTAACAAACAAATGCTGGTGGTCAGATTCAAAGCTTACCTCCCTAAATAATAAAAAAGTCTGATCCTGCTACACTAGGGTTTATTACCCAAACAAGAATCATTTCCTGGTTCTTTTGGGAAGGGACAGATGGATTGGTACAGACGTTCAAGGAAGTTTCAGTCTAAACATTCCTTGCACCCAAACAAATTCTATCCCCTGTGAAGTTCTTTTAAAACATCTTACATCTTCAACTCAAGAATACTGTGGTGGGTTTCAGAATGTCTACAGAGTATGTCAACGTATTTATGGCCAACTTAAAACAATACTTCCACAGTTCTTATCCCCTACTTCCTCAACTCTATCTGAGATGACATTTTCAACATCTGAACTCACACAGAGAAAATTGTTGAAAAAATTCCATCAAGACCTTCAAGTAACTTTTACCTCAGACCCATCAACATGACACTTCATACGGCACAACTATGCAATGGATGTGTCAACACCATCTTACACTGGAACCAATTCACCTTTACACACACCTACATATCCAGGGCACACAACATGCTTGTGTCCACAGCTAAGCTCTGCAATGCAATCTCATTTGCTCCAATCCTTTCAGAGATAAACATTTGCAGAATTTGGAGCATGCATTCTTAAACTACAATACTCAGGAAACTGAAGGAACGGATTGAGAATTTCAAATGGATAGTCTGGAGTCAACTAGTACAGGACAGGTACACCAGAAAGAAAGAAAAAATGTACTTGTTACAGCTCTCAGCTAAAACTATTCAGCACATAAGCAAGGATCTACAATAGCATTCTAAGTAGCATTCTAAGGCATGTGCAGTTCTCACATGGCAAACAGAACAAAAATGTGAAGAGTCCCAGAAGAAATATTGAACAACAAATGCAGAATGAAAGCAGCTGTAAGCTGTATTGCTCTCTTGCTTGCTATTTCCGATTTGTTGCTGTTTGAAACTGTTCACTATTTCAACATTTTTTTATTCCTTTTCTGCAAAGAATTCACCTTGAGATGTCCATCAGAGCTTGGAAAAAACAGGATGGAAATCCTTTTTATCCCACTTTCTGAACTTAGCTCATAGAACCACAGAGTTGAAAGATACCTCTAGTACATCTAGTCCAACCCCCTGCCTGTAGCAGGAAATCCTCCTAGACCAGGGGTTCTCAACCTTTGGAGCCCCTGGTACCCCCTATCACGGTCCAATTTTCTGAAGTAACCCCTGCTAATTAATTGTTAATTAATTGGATCAATCAATTAACTCATTAATCATTAAATAAAAAAGTATTAAAACAATTTTAAATGTGAAAAAATGTCTTATTTAACTCGTGTGTGTGTGTGTGTGTGTGTGTGTGTGTGTGTGTGTACGTACACAAAATACACTGCACAGATGGGAGAGAAAAAAAAAACACCAGAGAGCCAGGATCTCTTCTTTTTTCTCCAAGTCACACTTCCAAAAATACTTGTTTCTAAATCCCCCCCCCCCCCGCTAGCAGGACAAACAGAGATCACTGTTTCTTTGCAGACCAGCCACCAACTTAATCCAAAAATACACACAAACTCAGCTATTTCCGACCCGATTACCAAGCCAGTACATTTTCCAAAGTAAAAAAATAAGCAAGCAAACCTCATGTTGCAAAGAACCCTCACTCCCGTTCTGAGCAGTTTGAATTTGAAAATACTTGAAGAAGGCTTGGAGCACCGGCTGAGGTGACGCTACTGCTCCGGCTGCTGTGCTATTTGTGAGGCCGGTCTGGGGGGGGGCGGAGCTTAATGTTTCCAACCATCAGCTGTAAAGCGCAGTGGAAGTTAGCTGCGGAAGAGCACTTCGGCCAGGGAGAAGCTTCAGACCCGGCTTCGAAATCAATTATGTGGTAATTAAGAACTAATTAGCTGCTGGTGGCTTAGATAAGGAGCAGGGCCTGGCGTACCCCCAGCAGATGGTCCGCGTACCCCTAGGGGTACGCGTACCACAGGTTGAGAACCCCTGTCCTAGACCATCTCCAGCAGGTACCTGTCGAGCCTCTGCTTGAAGATCACCAGCGAGGGAGAATCCACCACCTCCCTCAGCAATCTGTTCCACTGCTGATCTGCCTTTACTGTCAAGAATTTCTTACTGATGTCCAACCAGAATCTCCTCTCTTGCAGTTTGTATCCAATTGATCTAGGTCTACTCTCAAAGCCAGTTGAGAACAATTTTGTTCCTTTTTCTATTCTCCAGTCCTCTGATCATCCTCATCACTCTTCTCTGAACCCGCTTCAGTTTGGCTGCATCTTTCCTGAAGTGAGGTGCTCAGAACTGGACACAGTACTCCAGGTGAGGTCTGACCAATGCAGACTAAAGTGGAACCACTACTTCTCGCAACTAGGAAGCTACGGTTCTACTAATGCAGGCTAAAATTGCATTCACCTTCTTTGCGAACCAAAGCAGCTTACAATATTGCTCCCAAAAGCAGCTTACACTATTGGAAAAAACACAGTAAATTTATTGACCTTCCACTTTAATTCCATAGACAGGTCAATTAATTAATTAAATAATATTATTGATTACTTAAATGGCTGGGGTGTCAAAAATATTGTCATATGACTACTGCAAAAGTATCTTGATTGTATACTTTGGAATAATTGAGTTGTGCATTTTCCATATAGCTCCTGGCATTCTTCTAGCCCTGGATACACTTTGTTTAGTAGCAACAGTGCAGTTTGTAGACAACTCTTGGCCACTGGTCCTTATGATGCTCAAGCCTGAACTATGGACCTCATCTGTCAGAGTGCTTCTGAGGTCTGCCTATGCTACACCAATCTGCAACTAAACCTGTGTATTCCAGAGGGCATAAAAACAACAAATGTGGTTACTATGCCTGTAAGTCTTGTTTGGAACTTGCATCACTGGAAGATTTTCTATTTAAGAGGATTTAGTGCTATTAGACAATAAATATTAGGACCCTGAAGGAGTCATAAAATGGATTACCTTAAAAGCTCTAAGTTTTCTTGGCCTACACAGTGTCTTTGGCAGCTAAGCTTAAATTATAAAAAAGCGACAAAAATGAGATTACATTTTTAGTGACAGTAACCAGAGACAGATGCCCTCTCTAAAAGGAAACACACTATTTTCCTTCAGAGATGATGTTCTTGGTCAAATTCCATCAATTATGCGCCTTTGAAACTGTAGTAATTCCACTGCGTACCAGGAATAACCCCAGTTAGGTCGTGTAGTTGAATAAGGAAAGAAAAAAAAGCTATGCCCTAGAGAAGTGCTACTCAAAGTGTGGTCCATGGACCTGCCAGGCGTAGCGTATCTCCTGGGGTTTCCTGCTTTGGGATTCCCTGAGTTTCTAGAGGCTTGCCGCGGGACATGGACAAGTGCCAAAGTGATGCAATACATGCCTGCCCCCCATATATATATGGGGGGAAAGATATTGCCAGTCCAATACAAGTGATACTTTGAGAAGTGCTGCCCTACAGAACATACCACTGAGGGCCAAACTACACTTCAAGCATTTAGTGGCTGGTTTAAATACGCTCTGAAGACCTTTTTGTTCTCCTTTGCTTTTAATGGGCTCACTTGGATTTTAGTGCTTGTGTGCACGCGCGCTACTGGAGATTTCAGCTATTAATCTTTTATCTTTTTAAAAAATATATTGTATTTCATGCTATGCTTTTAAACCCATTCACGTGTTTGTGAAAATTTATTTGAAAAAGCAGCCTTGAAATCTATTAAATAAATAGTGTTTCCCCCATTCTACATAGCATGTAGGGATGGGAGTCACAATCAGAACTAGAGCCATGGTGGGGCAAAGCATTAAAGCCTCCCCATCCTCCTGCCAGCACGATATCAATTAAAAAAAAGGAAACACCACATCACACATTTTTTGAAGCAGTTTCAAAAGATTGTATCCAGAAAGCTCTCTCCACTCTTCTACAAGAAAACAAAAAAAGAAACCACACAGAAGTGATACAGAAGAAATATAAAGGACTGAAAAAGCAACACACACACACCCGACTACAATTTCTACATTTTACTCTTACATACCTCACAACCAAATGCAGAATTAAAATCTACCTGCGTTTATTATGATCCCATTTATAGTTTATGCCATAGCGGTTCCCAAACTCCCCCCCCCAAGTCTTTGTGGGTGGGGGCGATGGTACTTCCGGGTTCACACTGCTGCCAAGACAAAAAAGAAGGTGTAACACTCATGTGCTGGGCTTCTGGAGGGTGCGAGGAGGGCTGCAATCTCCGCTGCAGGCCTCCCCGTGCTCCAAAACAGCTCCCTGACACAATTGCAACCACTTCCAGTTTCGGACAAAAACTAGACATGAGTCATAATTGCATCAGGGAGCTGATTTGGGGCGAGGAAAGGCCTGCAGAGGGGATTGCGGGCCGCCTTGTACCTTCTGGAACCCCTCCGCGACCACTGGGTGAGTTATACCCCCTTTTTTGTCTTGGCGGCAGCGCAATCCTGTAGTGCCGCTGCCATCATTGCATGTCGCCACCCCCCATGAAGGGGTAGCAACCATTAAGGCTGACCCACACAGCACGATTTCCGTTGCGGAGGCAAGCGAGCATAGGTGCCTGGCCGCTCGCCTCCACGCGCTGACCTAGTCTCCACGAGTGTCTGCCAACAAATAGTCCCTCCTGTTGTCCCACCTTCTTAGAAAGCGCAGCGGTGATTCGCTAAGCACAAGTGCGGTCCGATACACAAGAGAAGAGAGAGAGGGGCAGGAAGGAGAAAAAACTAACAAAACCGGGAACAGAATTCATCTTGCTAACTTTTGTGAGAAGGAGAAATGGATCCAAGGGAATCGGAGACTCAAGTGAGTTCTGATTGACAACCCCTTTCATCCCGCCCTCTCATCCAATTGGTGGCTGCAGTAGCTCCGTGTACCCGCCCCTGAAAATCATGGGCAACAAACAATTTCGCTCGTGCTGGAACTTGGGAGAGCGCAGCTGCTCCGCGTTCAGCTGCTCTCTTCCGGAATGCTGACCGCACAGCTCAGCACAGCTCCACGTGTGTCTGGGACATGCCAGAAATCGTGCTGTGTGCGTCGGCCTTTAATCCCAGACTGTGGTGTCGTGACACCCTAGTTTGCAGTGATGTAGTGGGTTAAACTCCTTCATGGATCATTGCCTTGTCGTGGCGAAGGGGCTTGCGTAACTCAATGAAGCCATGAGCTATGCCGTGCAGGGACACCCAAGACGGACTGGTCGTAGCAGAGTTCTGACTAAAAGTGATCCACTGGAGAAGGAAATGGCAACCCACTCCAGTAACCTTGCCAAGAAAATCCCATGAACAGTACCAAAAGGCTAAAAGATATGATGCCGGAAGATGAGCCCCTCAGGTCGGAAGGTGTCCAATATGCTACTTAGGAAGAGCGGAGGACTATTCCAAGTAGACCCAGAAAGAGTGAAGCGGTTGGGCCAAAGCCAATAGGACGTCCAGCTGTGGATGTGTCTGAGGTTGAAAGGAAAATCCAATGCTGCAAGGAGCAATACTGCTTAGGAACATGGAATGTGAGGTCTATGAATATGCAACGAACATGAAAATGAGCGAACTCAGGAAGATAGTGGAGGACAGGAAGGCCTGGCGGGATATGGTTCATGGGATCACGAAGGGTCGGACACGACTTAACGACTGAACAACAACAAGTGGGTTAAACCGCTGAACCATGAGCTGTCGATCGAAAGGTCGGCAGTTCGAATCCGCGACGGGGTGAGCTCTCATTGCTTGGCCAGCTCCAGCCAACCTAGCAGTTCCAAAGCATGTTAATGTGAGTAGATAAATAGGTACCGCTTGCGGGAAGGTAAACAGCGCTCCGTGTCCCAGCCGCATGCTACGCACTGCGGCAAGGAGAGTCATGCCGGCCACATGACCACGGAGGCGTCTTCGGACAACACTGGCTCTTTGGCTTTGAAATGGGGATGAGCACCACACCCTAGAGTCGGATACGACTGAACTTAATTGTCAGGGATCACCTTTACCTAGACTTGAGTCTACTGACTCGGACTACAGTCTTGTCAATGACTTGATTCAGCGATGGAAAGAGACTCGACTAGAGACTTGGATCCTTTTACGACAAGTCGTATTTTATTCAGGTTTAAACTCGTTTTCCCCATTAAACAGATAGGGACTCACAACCAAAGGCTCGGGACTTGGGGCAAAGATTTGGGACTTGACTTGAGACATGGAGCCAGAGACCCGGGACTTGACTCGCAACTTGGAGTCAGAGACTTGATCCACATCCCTGTCAGTTTGTGAACCTCTGGTTTATGCCTAAACTATGGAATTACAGTAATAGTTTGACAGCACACTCCTATATATTTACTTTGCATTCAATGTTTTTACACACAGTTCCCAAGTGTGTTTAGGACTGCTGAAATAAACTTGCTTGTCTATATAGTCAGAGTCCCATTTTTTTTTAAATGGGGCAGAGAGAATCAAAGTACATATTAAAGAGAAATGGGATGGGGAGTAAAATAGTACAGCAACTGAGTGAAAAGGAGTCAGACAGCAAAGTATACTCTTGGCTTATTTGTCTACAAGGCTGAAAAATACATTTGTCATTCAGTTTCAGCTCACTGTCCCCTGCCTTGGACGCTTTGTCAAGCTGGATGTTCCAGTATACATCCATATTCCATAGATATGAACAGTGCAAAAAAGGCAAATCCCCGCCTCGTAAAAATCTCTACAGGCAAGAACTCACTAGTGGCCATGCAAGACAGGTTCACCTCTTGTTGCCAGATGTCTAGGATCATTAAATTAACCGCCAGTAATGACTACACGGATTTTTGTTCTTATTTTTAAATTTTATTTTAGAGCAAGTAATCATCTTGCATAATTACTGATCCCTATACATATGCTAAGCTCTCATCGGAGATAGCTAGTTGCACTGAACAAGAATGTTCTTCGTTTCTTGGACAGTGAAAGCTGACAGACATTATAGGCAACCAATTATGGTCCTCAACACCGAGGAAAACCCTATGATGCATGTGACTTACTTTGACCAGGATTTCTAACGTTTGGCCAGCTTGACATTCCTGGCTTCCATTTTCAGAGGGCAAAACCACACTGAGAGCCAAAGCTTGCAAAGATAGCCAGTCCTAAAGAATTTCAGATTTTTTTCCTCTGCCAGATGCCAGGGATTACAGGAGAACCTAAGAAGAGCCTTGCGGGTCAGGCCAAGGGCTCCAGCTTCCTGTATCTTACAGAGGCCCACCAGATGCCTCAGGGAGCACATAAGGTAATACCTGTATCCTGTTGCCACTCCCTTGGACCTGGCATTCAGAGGCTCCATACAGTCCAAACCCCTTTTAAAAGGCATCTAGGCCAGGTGCCATCATCACATCCTATGGTAAGGAGGTCCACATATTAATTGTTGTTGTTCAGTCGTTAAGTCGTGTCCGACCCTTCGTGATCCCATGAACCATATCCCGCCAGGCCTCCCTGTCCTCCACTATCTTCCTGAGTTCGCTCATTTTCATGTTCGTTGCATCGGTGATGCTGTCTAACCATCTCATCCTTTGCCTCCCCTTCTCCTTTTGCCTTCAATTTTTCCCAGCATCAGAGTCTTCTCCAGAGAGTCCTCTCTTCACATTAGGTGGCCAAAATATTTGAGCTTCAGCCTTAGTACCTGTCCTTCCAGGGAACAGTCAGGGTTGATTTCATTTAGGATTGACTGATTTGATCTCCTAGCAGTCCAAGGGACTCTCAGGAGTCTTCTCCAGCACCACAGTTCAAAAGCATCTATTCTTCGGCACTCAGCCTTCCTTATGGTCCAACTCTCGCAACCAAACATTGCTACTGGGAACACCATCGCTCTGACTATACGAACTTTTGTTGGCATGGTGATATGTCTGCTTTTTATTATGCTATCTAAATTTGCCATAGCTTTCCTTCCAAGGAGTAAGCGTCTTTTAATTTCATGGCTGCTGTCTCCGTCTGCAGTGATCTTGGAACCCCAAAAAGTAAAATCTGTAACTGCTTCCATTTCTGCCCCTTCTATTTGCCAGGAATTGATGGGACCAGATGCCATGATCTTGGTTTTATTGATGTTGAGTTTCAAGCCAACGTTTGCACTCTCCTCTTTCACTCTCATCAAGAGGCTCTTTAGTTCTTCTTCACTTTCTGCCATTAGGGTGGTATCGTCTGCATATCTGAGGTTGTTGATGTTTCTCCCGGCAATCGATTCCAGCTTGCGATTCATTCAGCCCTGCATTTCTCATAATGTACTCTGCATATAAGTTAAATAAGCAGGGTGACAATATACAGCCTTGCCGTACTCCCTTCCCAATTTTGAACCAGTCAGTTGTTCCATGGCCGGTTCGAACTGTTGCTTCTTGACCCGCATACAGGTTTCTCAGGAGACAGGTAAGGTGGTCTGGTACCCCCATCTCTTTAAGAATTTGCCACAGTTTGTTGTGATCCACACAATCAAAGGCTTTTGCGTAGTCAATGAAGCAGAAGTAGGTGTTTTTTTGGAACTCTCGTGCTTTCTCCATGATCCAGCGCATGTTGGCAATTTGATCTCTAGTTCCTCTGCCTCTTCGAAACCCAGCTTGTACTTCAGGTAGTTCTCGGTCCACGTACTGCTGAAGCCTAGTTTGTAGGATTTTGAGCATAACCTTGCTAGCATGTGAAATGAGTGCAACTGTGCGATAATTTGAACACTCTTTGGCACTACCCTTCTTTGGAATTGGAACGTAAACTGACCTTTTCCAATCCTTTGGCCACTGCTGAGTTTTCCAAATTTGTTGGCATATTGAGTGCAGCACTTTCACAGCATCATCATTTAGGATTTTAAGTAGCTCAGCTGGGATATTATCATCTCCGCTAGCTTTGTTGTTAGTAATGCTACCTAAGGCCCACTTGACTTCACTCTCTAGGATGTCCGGCTCTGGGTCAGTGACCACACCAGCGTGGTCATCAGGAACATTCAGATCTTTCTTGTATAGTTCTTCTGTGTATTCTTGCCATCTCTTCTTAATCTCTTCTGCTTCTGTTAGGTCCCTGTCTTTTTTATCCTTTATCATACCCATCTTTGCACAAAGATGTTACATATTAATTACACGCTACGTAAAGAAATACTGTATTCCCTTTTGTCTGTTCTAACCCGCCACTATTTTGGTGGATGTCCCTTGGTTATTGTGTAAGAGGGAAAAGAACCTCCCTCCATCCCATGCATAATTGTATAATGCCACAAACATATCCCCCCTCAGGTGCCTTCTTTCTAGACTAAAGAGCCCCAAACATTGTAGCCTTTCCTTGTAAGGGAAGGTACCCCAGTCCACTAATCATTTTGGTCACTCACTTCGGCACCTTTTCCAGTTACACTACATCTTTTCTGGGATGTGGCAACCAGAACCAGACACAATACTCCAGATGTGGCCTTACCATTGATATATACAATGGCATAATCATATTGGCTGTCTTATTCTCAATCCTTGTTTTAATTATCTTTTGAGCATGGAATTGGCCTTCACAGCTGCTGCACACTGGGTCAACATCTCCCTTGAACCTTCCACCACCACCCCACGATCTCTCTCCTGATTCACCACAGACAGCTCAGAATCCATCAGCATACACAGTGGGCCCCCGCTATCCGTTGGGGGGGGATCTGTTCTGGACCACCACCCCCATGGATAGCGAAGATCCACGGATGCTGGAGTCCAGCATCCAACAGGCAATTTACTTACTGTGGAGGCCTCCGAAGGCCCGTTGCCTATTAGCGCCGGCTTGTAAAGCCCTCTGTAGGCCTCTGCAAGCCTCTCCGACGCGATTCAAAGTGACTTCCGGTTAGACTGCCATATCCCCATCCTGGGTCGGCCGTACACGGCCTCCCTGGAAGTGTACCAGCTAAAGAGCTAGCGCACATCCGAGGAGGCCCCTTGGGGCCTCCAGCACTTACACTGGGAGAAGGGGACGAACTTCCCCTTCCCCTGAGGTGAGCCACAGCTGTGTCGGCATGGACCTATCCTGACTAGGATGCAGTGGCTGGCCATTTTGGCCAGCCGCCGCATCTTAGGCAGGATCAGGCTGTTAGAGAGTGAGAACAATATAATGATGAAATTAGGACTAGTACACACAAGTTCCACTCTCAGTGGAGCTTCCATCGAAGCACTAGCTCCTAAAATTATGTGAACAGGCAGTTTTCTCTCACACATACACGTACGTAATAGAGCCCAAGCAGCTTTAAAAATAAAAAGCAAAACCATTTGTACCACGGAATGCCAAGAATGACCACAGTACATCATCAAGTCTATCAGGACAATGAAAAAATTAAGATGTACAATAGGGTTAAGAGAGGATAGGAGACAGGGCTCAATTCTATCCAATTTTCCAACACCAATGCAGCCACAATGTAGCCCCGAGATAAGGGGACAAATGTTCCCTTACCTTGAGGAGGCCTCTGTGACTGCACCCCCTCCACAGCATGGCTGCATAAGCACTGGAACGTTGGATAGGATTTGTTTCTAAAGTAGCTTACAGTCCTTGAATGATTATCTCTGTAGAAACACAAACCTTAAATTGCTTTAAGAGAAAATTGTGCTCCATCCCAGGATAATTCAGCTTTTTTCTTATTTGCAAAAGTACATGAAAGATACAGCACATTTTGATAATTTATTAAGGCACAAGATTATGGTAAATCTTGACTTTCTCCTGCAGTGATGGCTTTTAGTGCCTGTTAGCAGCCAAATGACTGCCACAGATACCTAAAGATGGAAAATAAATAGCTTTGCTGGAGGGAAAGCATTTAATCCTGCAGGTAGGTTATTAGATAAAGGAAGATAAGAATTATTAGAAGGAGTTCTAGAATGTTTGATTGGGCTTTTACATCAATTAACTGGGAAATAAGCAACTTTACATGTTAATAATAGCACATTTTTAAATAGCTTTAAATATTGTACATTTTTGTTAATGATCTTGAAAGAGTTAAGGAGCTTGTAAATTCAATTTTCAGATGATCCTAACAGAATAATCCCCATCACTGTCAAACACAATACAAAAGAAATTTAGGTGTTTTATAAATATAGGCTAGGGGAAGAGGAAAAATAGTCATTGGGCAGCCCGATCCTGCCCAAGATGTGGTGACCGGCCGCTGCATTCAAGGTTGATTGCGGGCCACGCCAGTGTAGCCTGGGCTCACCTCAGGGGAAGGGAACGTTTGTCCCCTTCCCCTGGTGTAAGCGGCGTGGGCCCCAATGGGCCTTCTCGGATGCGTGCCAGCTGTTTAGCTGGCGCACGTCCGGGGAGGCCGTGTAAGGCCGGCTCAGCCTGGGAAGGGACACTAGATAATGGCACTGATATCCCCTCCCAGGCGAGGCTGGCAAACAGCCCCCTCTCTTGCCACCCCAGCCTGCTCTCCTTGTGCTGACCAACGTGGGACTTACCTGTCTCAGCCGGTCCAGGACGGCGGCTGAGTGAGCATTGCCAGCCTCCGCACCAGCACTGCTTACGCTAAAGAAACCTCAAACGTGCTTTACGACATGTTTGCAACTCCTTAGGCCAGCGCACCACTGGCCTAAAATAGGCAGGATTGTGCCGCTAGACAAATATATCACCAATTCTAATACAAACCTTCTCCCAACTACCTCATCTCAAAAAAACATTTCCACTAAAGGAGTCTCCTGAATAGTCATTGAGAGTGAAAACTGACAGATGACCTGAACCAACCAATATATCAATTACAGGTGGACACGCGTTATTCAAGGGTCAAGCATTTGGAGATCTCAGTATCCCGTTTTAAAAACATTGTAAAAAGTAAAAGTAAGAAAAAGGCCTTCCCTCCTTTAGCAGGGCAAAATCGCACTGTTTGCAGGGCAGTATTCTTTGCTCCCGGAAGCCACTTCTGGGTCACATAATCCTCCTCCGCTCTGGCTCACCACAGAATGCATTGTACTGGGCAAGCCAAGGCAAAGGGAGGCTGACGCATGACCCGGAAGTGGCTTCCAGGAGCACGTAAGACTGTACCTCTTGGCTCCTTTAACCAGTGGCACTGATCTCCCACCTTACACTGTCCAGCACCTCATCAGTCTTTACAAAATGGTTTCCAATCCCAAAGCAAAGTAGGAGAGCTTATGCAGAAAGAATTATGTACATCAAGCAAGTCTGCAAGACTATGGTTTCCTTGCTGCAAAATGGCAAGCAATTCAGGAAAGCACCGAGCAATGAGGTTGGTACCAATTGGGGTTATTGGTACAGCAGCACCTTCGGTCATAGTGCACTAAGCTGGACTAGCCTAAAAATGTTTCTCCTTGACATGCTAGTTTTCCATGTGCAGGGATTTTCTATATGAAGGAGTATCCAATCTTGCGAATCCACACCTATAGTCAATTCAGTTCAGACAGTGTTTTAATGTTTTAGTAAGAACTAGACTTTTGGCAAATTCAGCAAGTTGGTGGACAAATTCAAGTTTGGACAAATTCATGGAGGAAAAGACCATCACAGGTTACAAGCCATAAGCAACCTCCTGGTTTTTAGAAGTGGGTTTTCTCTGTGCCAGGTGCAAGGGAGTGGCGACTGGACACAGGTATCTTGTTGTCTCGTGTGCTCCCTGAGGCATCTGGTGGGGCCACTGTGTGACACAGGAAGCTGGACTAGATGGGCTTTTGGCCTGATCCAGCAGGGCTCTTCTTATGTTCTTATGTTCTTATGTGGAGGAGAAACAATATATTTGGGATTTGTACAGGATGCACTTAGCACACTTACCTGTGCCAGATAGTGGGAGATACCAAGGGCAGCTCACATTCACATAGGTGCCAGGCATACTATCAGGCCAGCATACATAGCCATCAAATGTCCTGTTGCAGAACTTGCCTTCTGTAGATAGATGGAGAATATTTTGAAGAACAATATTTGGAAAATATATATATATATATATATATATATATATATATATATATATATATATATATATATATATATATATATATATATATATATATATATATATATATATTTACAAATTCATATTGAAAGAATGCATTACAAGACAGAGATAATGTAATGGCATCGGGGGGGGGGGGGAAGAGATCTAATACCACTATTTATCTCTAGGATTATTCAGTAGTCATAAGGAATCTAGAACCTGTTCAGCAATTGCATTAAGCAAGCCAATCTAGAACTCAGTGTTGTCGAAAATGGTAAGGGACACTTTCCTTCATGGCAACCCAGCTCCAGAGTGAAACAGGGGAGAGGGGGCTGGGGGAGAGGGGGCTGAGGTAGCTGTCATCACCCTTGTACTTGACAGCTCACTTCAAGTTACATTTTCTGGCTTGCCAGACACAAACCTCTGGCACTAGCCTTGCTAATTCATGTAATTATTCAGAACCCCTAATGCACTTTTTCCCCCAGACAAATGATCCACTGTCATGTTGTTTCAAATTCTAAAACTACAATACATTGATGCATTGCTGAAATACCCACACAAAAGGCCACCAATCAGCATTATAGCTTTTTCAACATGCTAAAGCCTCAACTTCAGATTTATTAAACTGTCAGTCTAGGAGCACAGTGTTAGCTGCCCAACAGAGCAAAGAGAGATTAATACCCTCCTTGCCATTATTCCTATTAGTGAATGTCATTCTCCACTGCAGCAGTACAATTCTGAGGCAGCAATGGAATAATCTAATTTTTTTAAGCTGTTTCAGAAGTAGTCTGAGTTCCATCCATTCCAGTGGGTCTGCACTAAAACACCCAGCCCTGGGATCCAGTTACTGGGAGCCAAATGACCAACAATTACAGATGGAGGACCTAGTTTTTGGGACTTTCATATATCCAAACTGACCTGGCATTTTATGATACATGAGTGATAAACACTCAGCAACACATGTGAAAATGGCAGTCCAGTGGTAGATATTTAGACTATGCCACTACTTCACTGCCATATTTCTATGCTTTTGCTAGACAACTGAAGTATATAGAATGCCCAAATCCAAATAAGTTCATTGAAAAATCAGTATTTTAATAAGAATACAATACCAATGTTCTCTTTTACATCTTATTCCATTTACATCAAGATCCCCTTTTCACCATTTTGTTTGCAAATCCCTTAAAGTGTATCTGTATCCAAATAAAGATGCCTTTCATACAGAACGATCTGTTATCCTAATTTGTCGACCCAGCTGCGTATCTCTCTTGTCTTGTTGCATGGAACAAGCTAGTTATTGCCATGAGAGCATACCAAGAGATGCAGCCTGCCATATTCTTATTCAGCCCTTATCCATCATGGCTTATCTACTGTGAGACTGGCTGTACTACTGAGGGAGGTAACAAGTGTTGTTTATTTACCATATTTATAATTTACATTTTTATACCATCCTTCCTCCAAGGAGCTCAGGGTTGTGTACATGATTCCATGTACATTGGATTATGCTATTATTAAAGAAGCTTTCATCATCCGCTATATCTGAATAATGCTACCACTCCCAATCCACCATTCTTGACTAAGGCAACCAAGCAGGGGGGAGCTGTTAAGCTTCTGACTTTTCCTGATGTAGTCAACTTTTTGATGGCCTGAGAACAGAATTTGGAACTTAGAATTTGAGCCTATGAGGAAGGTGGCATATAAATACTGTAATAAACAAACAAACAAACAAACAAACTACAACTGTCTAAGTAGCCATAGTAATTGATGTTTCTTCAGAGGACAGAGGAAGCACAACCCCATTCATTCTTCTCATCAGTGATTTTTGACACTATAGGTGTTCTTTTTGGAGGGGGTCATGTTCTAGATAATGGAAAAGACACTAAAGTGGTGTACAGTTAAGAAATAAGTCAATGTTTGGAGGTCTGTGTGATCTGGGAATAAAGAGACTGTTCTAAAAAGGATCACATGCAACTGAAAAACCCAGGTCCAAACTCTTGGAGCACTAGAAGACTGCAGCTGGGGCTAGGTTCACTTTTTGCCAGCATAGCAAGTTTTCTAACCACTTGGTGTCCTGGAGGGATAATGAATTACTTGGTAATTTTAGACCGATTATAATCGGCAGTTTGCTTTACACTGCCTATACTGCTCAGAAACAGCAACTAGTGCAGCATGCTGCTTCCTAGGTTTTGGTTAAGATGCACAACTATGCTGATACGTCTTGTGATGATTGGCTTGTTCCCCCCCTTTTTTTGTCTGTTTTTCCTTATTTCTGGAAACTTCTAGCCCCCAGAAGTGCGGTGGCTTAGTGGTTAAGACACTGAACTGCAGACCAGAAGGTCGGTAGGACAGCAGTTCAAGACCTGAGTGCCCCATGACGAAGTGAGCTCCCATCTCCTATCCCAGCTCCTGCCAACCTAGCAGTTTGAAAGCAAGCAATTGCAAGTAGATAAATAGGTACCGCTGTGGCGGGAAGGGAACAGCGTTCCGTTAGTCATGCTGGCCACATGACCATGGAAGCGTCTTTGGACAGCGCTGGGTCTTCGGCCTTAGAAACGGAGATGAGCACCGCATCCTCAGCAGGATTCATTAACTTCCACCACTACCTACTTGGAGCCAATTATCCTGCATGCGATTGTAGGGCAAGTTGATGAACTGAGAGAAGAAGGGGGCAGGAAGATGCTTTACAACCCACAAGAACTGGAGTATACATTCTGAATGTTCCCTCTTTTTTTACTGCTATCTGTGCTCAACAGCCTTACCCGACACAAGAGGGGGTGTTCCATGGAGATACTTCAAACACTGACGCTCGTATTCTTCCCAATTCTGCCTTAGCAAAGGTAGGGACCATTCTACTCTCTAAAAGGAAAGAAAATTACATCACCTCAGATATGCTGTGAATCAAATCATATTCCTTGGGGATTATTTTCCTTTTGACATTAAAATACAATAACAAACTGAACAACCATGGAGGCAAGATTAGCAATAGCTCCCTAAAACCATGAATCAGCACTTAATAACGTAGAAACACATGATTGCCCTGAGAGAAATAAGCAAATGAACGAGACATACATTCAACAAAATACATTGTATTTATTTGACAACCAGTTGCTCTATAAAGCAATTCCCAGAGCATACCATTGTTTTCCTGTTTTAAGAATGTGAGGATATAGGCAGCCATTTCTCAGTCTGTGCCCACACAGACCCACTCCATTACAGTCCTTAACATTGTGCTGTTAAATGCATTATTCATCATCTACATCTGGCACTATTTATGAGACTTGCACATTGTTTTCAGTACACAGGGGCTTCCTAGTTCTAGAACAAATGAAAGGCATTTTCAAAATGACATCACAGCTAGTTATACTTGACACAAACCTGATCAGCTCATGATACCAATGCAAGCCTGCCCTCCAACAAAGGCACCAGGGCCATCACCCAAGATCACTATATAGATCACTTATCAATAACCCCAGACATTGAAGACAATCCTATTACCAAGTTTGGTATCAAAATAGAAAGCCAGACACACAAAACAAAAGTAGAGGCCTCTGTTTGAAGACCTGTTCAGGAGATATGGAACATGTTTCATCACTCAAAATTTTCCCCCTCACAGATAACAGCAGGTTGGAGTGGGGAGAGGGGGAATATATAATGGAGATCAGAAGGGGGGGGTTAACTTCTCCAAAACGTGGCCCTTTGTACATGAGACATTGCATCTCATGTACCATGGCTTGTTTGATTCTTAGATGAAAGCATCAGATTGCAAAACTTTAACAGCTTTCCAGATTCCCAAGAAAGAATATATTTAGACACTGAAGACAAATTGTAACTTTTGAAGGGGACTCTCAAAAGAGATTGAGATACATTTTTCTACAGTACTTTCTCCTCATGTATGTTCTAAAACAAACTTCTATAAAATTAAATGATGAACTTAAAATTTACCATCCTTTAAATAACTAATGGTCCGTCTACACCATCTTCCTTGCACACAGAGCAGTCTAGGTTGGATGATTAAGGTGCAGTCATAAAACCATCAGCAGAAATTTAATTGTGCAGAATCTACTACTAAGCTGCTGTAATGTATCCTGACCATAGCTGTTGATACAAGTCTATATCCTCAAGCAGGAGGATTAAAAGCTCTTTTAGTTTTATCCCAGCTGCATGGGGGGGGGGGGTATTCTATTTGCATATTCATACTTTTCCTTTGGAAGAAAATGGGGAGAGTGAGTGAGTTTGTGTAGGTAACAGAAATGCTCACACACCTTCACATCCTTTCTCAAATGCATCTTACTATGAAGCCCTTGGTTTAACCCCCTTAAATCTCAAACTAAACTGTAGCCAAACCTAAGTACAGTACAGCAGAGGTTCTCAACCTGTGGTACGGGTACCCCTAGGGGTACGTGGACCTCTTGCTGGGGGTACGCCAAGCCCTGCCCCTTATCTGCCCCATCAGCAGCTAATTAAGTGTTAATTAACATGGATTTTAAATTTTAATTATTTTTGGAGCCCTTCTGTCTCTCTGATGTTGGTTTTGGGGTTATTTTTGTACTTTGGAAAATGTACCTTGGTGGGGTGGGGGAGGGAGGAGCTGATTTTGGGAAGTGTGACTGGAGAAAAAAAAGAGATCCTTGCATGTCTCTCTTTGTCTCTGTCTCACACACAGAGTTAAATAAGACATTTTTTCACATTTAAAATTGTTTTAATATAATATACAGTATTTAGTACTTTTTATTTAACAATTAATTACCTAATTAATTAATCCAATTAATTAGCAGTTAATTTGCTCACATTTATCCCTTTTTACCATTGCCTCTTTCTTATCTCGTTTGCTCTCTTGTCTTCTCCATGGTCAAAATCAAGATTGTTATCGCCTTAATGGTAGAGCTGCATCTTTTTTGTTTATACCATGGCATGAAAGCAAGTGCTAGTGCTGTACAAACAAATCCAGAAACAAAACAATATCAAGAATGAGCAGACACTTGCAAAAATGGAGCCTGTTCTGTTATCCTACATCAGTGCAACTCAAGCATTTACATTGGGATAGATAGTAAGAGCAAGATTACATCCAGAATGCCTACAGCCATAGTTTTCAAAATAGAAGGTAGAAGAACAGATACAAGGTGCTTTCTTTCCAGGTAATTTTTTCCCCTTTCAAATGAGTGTTTTGACTGGAATAAGCAGCATCATGTCAAACTGTCCCTTCTCATAAGAATGAGAGCTGTGTGTCTTTTCAACTTGTTTTTGTCAATGATAAAGGGAGCAATTTTTCAAAAGTCCTGCAGTTCTTGATGCTCTGGAGTCATTCTATCATGGGTGTGCAGGAGTCTGCTCACCTCATTCTTTTTAGAAGTGGATTTTTGTGCACTGCACAGTCTCTCTCAAGGCTTCTGTCTGTATTTTAAAGTCATGTATACATTGCACATTTCTCATGCATCTAGTTTACTGGAGTCAGGAGGCAGAGAAGCAAAATGAAATTGTTTAACAGGAACAGTGCAGTGAATGCAACTTTTGCACCTAGAGAGCACTCAAACCTCAGATGCCAAAACCTAACCTGGTGTGCAGTCAAAACGGATGTGGAATCGTGGATGCATAACTGTGCAAATTGAAAGTGGATCACAGTTGCACAATCACAGGCAGATCTTCTCAAGCCTAAGCCTAAGCATGTTACTAAGGTTTTTTAAGGTTTTTAAAAGGTTTTTTAGGGGTAACGGGGCTTCTATGTGTATGTGTTTGATTTGCGCCACTTATCTTTTGTTTATAGGGGCCTCCAGGCTGGACGACGATCTCCTCCGACGATCTCCTCCGTGAATCACGCAGCGTGATGGCTGTTTGCTATGCGCATGCGTGAACTTTGCAGAGTTCACGCATGCGCATAGCAAACAGCCATCACAGAGTTCACGCATGCGTGATGGCTGTTTGGTATGCGCATGCGTGAACTCTGCAAAGTTCACGCATGCGCATACCAAACAGCCATCACGCATGCGTGATTCACGGAGGAGATCGTCGGAGGAGATCGTCGTCCAGGCAGCCTGGAGGCCCCTATAAACAAAAGATAAGTGGCGCAAATCAAACACATACACATAGAAGCCCCGTTACCCCTTAAAAACCTTTTAGAAAAGCCAGAAAAAAACGGAAAAAAGCAAAAAAACGAAAACGAAACCTAAGATGTCTCCCGCCCCCCCCGCACCACCTCCCGCCCTTGCGCCCTGGGGCCCACCGCCCCTAGGCCCCCCATCAGCTGACGCCCCTGCATGTTAGTTTGCTCATAAGTCTTATTGATTTCAAGAGACCTACTTCATCAAGGCACAAGGGCCTACTCAGCGTGTGTTATTACTGTAAGAGGTAAAACTGACTTCCATGAAAATAAGGCATCTTTAGTGGTAGCTCCTGATTTATCAAATTCCCTCCCTAAGAGAACAAACAGCTTTATCCCATTAGCCCATTTAAGGACAGCCTTGAAGGCTCTCTTTCTACCAACTAGGCAGGGATATAAAATTGACAGCTAAGCTAATTTATTTATACAAAGTTTCTATCATGCCTTTCTATATTGCCTATAATTAGGCTTACATTCGTCCCGGAATCGAGCCTGGCTTTGGCCTAGAGCGGACCCGAGCCGCTCCCAAGTGTGCACTGCAGCTTCCGGCACTTCCCGTCGATGACGCGACCAAAACCGGAACCCCATTGGCCAGCTGCGGTGCACCCTTGGGAGCAGCTCGGGTCCGCTCTAGGCCGAAGCCAGGCTCGATTCCGGAACAATGGTAAGCCTACCTATAATCAAGGTGGCTTACAGCACTGCATTGACAAACAATAATAAAAAATTAAAACAGTCTAAAATATAAATCCAGTCTCCTGAAAATACCTGCAAAAAAAAACCTCACCGATTTTCTGTGAACTATTATGTTTAATCATAAGTAGCTTTTAAAACTGAAGGTATGTCTTTCTCTTTTGTTTTATATGTTGTGTCAGGGGTTCCCAATCTTCGGAGGCCCGCATACCCCCTACACAGGCCTCCGGCTGCCCCACGTACCCCCGGACCTTCGGAGGCCTATGTACCCCCCCCGTGTACCCTTTCCCTCCGAGTTGCGGCACGAGGACCCACCTGCCAGCGCCACAACCCGGAAAAAAAGGCTACAGCCCTGCCAATTTGGCAGGACTGTAGTCTTTCCCTCCAGGTTCCGACGCAAGTGGGAGGACCCGCCTGCACTGCAACCCAGAAAAAATCCCCTTTAGCAGCTGTCCCTTATCAGCTGCTGATCACAGCAGCTAATAAGGGACAGCATCTCGCGTACCCCCGGCCTGCAGTCCGTGTACCCCTTGGGAACGCCTGTGTTATATTACCAGCTTCTGAGAATGCGTATTGAAAAGCAGAATATAAATTAAATAAGCCTGCATACCTAGAATTTCAGTCACACAGCCCAATCTTATACACAGTTACAGTACTTGGAAGCAAGTTCCACAACAGAGCAACTATTTCTAGGTAAATATGCATAAGCCCTCTGCCTTAGTTACACATGAGGCAGTTTGAGTAGCTTTTTATTTGTATTATTAAAAAGCACTCATTACAAACCTTTTTATGTCCTGCTTGAAAGTATGTGGTGCTTTCTGAGGTTTTCTTCTCTATTTTGACAAAAATATTGTTTTTATAAAAGCCAGAGTTGGCATATCATGTCGCTGGTTAGAGGATAATGCTATTTAACCAATTGCACATTAATGGAATAGAAGTACTATAATGATGCTCTGAAGCTAGAATTCCAGACAAGAGCACTCCAGGAAATTAAGAGTCTCACCAGCCAAGCCACAAAATTTGGAAGGTTCTCTTTCTGCTGTGTAGTGTATTTTTCACAGTAATCAGCACTTGAAACAAACAATTTTTTTAAAAAAAGCAGGAGGAAGGGCAGAAACCCTTCCCTACTATGACCAACAAGCAGGCAATGACAACCATGTTCAATCACAACAATGCTCAGGGAATCATAAGAGTGCAACCAACCTGCCTGTCTACAACACACCAGGTTATCGACTGCCTCTGTCAATAGATTTTAATGGTAGTTACTGCCTTTATCTTGTTAATGCAGAGCTCCTTGGTCTGACTCTAATCCTTGGCCAGTATCACCCTTGTTGGTACCTGGGTTTCACCCACAGATCAAATTCAGGAATTAAAACTCACTGGCAGATTTATATACAAAATCTGCATGCACGACCCAGATCTTCTACGAATTAAATATAATCCTACCACTCACTGGAACATCCTGACATAAATGGAGAAGCATTAAATCACTTCCAAGTAGAGATTTTATTTGTTAAAAAATTGCATATCAGTATGGGTGGTGTTTTTAGACAACTTAGGTAAAGGTAAAGGTGACCCCTGACAATTCAGTCCAGTCGTGTCCGACTCTAGGGTGTGGTGCTCATCCCCATTCCAAAGCCAAAGAGCCAGCGTTGTCCGAAGACGCCTCCGTGGTCATGTGGCCGGCATGACTCTCCTTGCTGCAGCGCGTAGCATGCAGCTGGAACATGGAGCGCCATTAATTCATGATAAACTGAGTTTCCTTCTTAAAAAATGTAAGCCAAGATACCAGCGTGCTTGCGTGTAGATAACAGAGTTTTAGAGATTCTGATATGAGAAACCAAATTAATGAAGTAATTAATTTGTTCATTTATAAAACATATATCCCATCCTAAAGCAAAACAAAACAAAAATGTTCTCTAGGCTCCAATTATTCTTATTAATAACTCCAATGGCCCAAACCTATGGGCCCACTGTGCCCCTGGAACTCGTGTTCTGGCAGCACAGCATGCTTTACAGAGATCGCTAACTATGACTTGCTATTCTGTGCAGCCAGGCCGCCACAAGCAGTGAGCGGTCACACAGCAGCAGCCTCCTGAACAGCACCAGCATCAGTAAGTCAGCACAGGGGGCAGGTGGTGGGCAGAACGGGGAGGGGATGGGCAGGAATGGGTCAGACACCAGGGTGCAGAGGGGTTGTGTTGAGGGCAGGAAAGGGGCAGTGTCATAGAGAGGTTCACCCCCTCTAGCCTCGATGCCGGCACAACCCAAGGCCGGCCACCTTAGCCAGAGAAGATTTGTTCTCTAATCGGTTGGTTGTCCACTCCTAGCCAAGGAGAGAAGGCACCCCTGAGCCACAGGGGGGTAAAAGCAACTAACCCCTGACCAAGGGGATAGTACAGGTAGACTGCCACCAGCACTGGGTGCCTCCTAGCCCTTCCTGTCCCAGGCTACTGGGAAGGGGTACAGAGTGAACCGTTGGTCCCAGGTCTGGCTGACCAAGCCAGACAGGGATGCAACGTGCAACACAGATGGTACGTGACTAAGCAACAAGGCTTCCAGGACTTAGTTTCCAGGGTTCCAAAGAAACACTCTCTGGTAAAATAGATAGGTGTTTATTAAGTTTAGGCTACGCAAAACCAAGCATAGTGATACAAGTAAAAAGGGTACAAGCAACTCGGTTGCTGCAAAAAGGCATAACTTTCGAATACTAGAATACAGCACTAAAATAACAAAGAACTAACTCCTCAGCTAACACATTTGTCCCTACACACTCACCATGATGAGAAAAGAGAATAGCCATCCCAGCAGGATGGTGCAGGGCTGACCTGCCCAAGGCAGAGGGCTAAGTCAAGCCATAGGAGTAACAGCAGATAGGGAGGACTGTCTCCAACAAAGACCAGTTAGAGCAAGAATAACGAGAGACAAGATGGATGCCAGAATAGTAGCTTAAGTAGACATTTTAGGGTAAGATGATTGACAGGGGGGAGCAGACCAATGAAAGGACAACACGCAGGGGAAAGTTCCCGAAGATGAGCTCACTCCTCGCTCCCCCTCCCAAGTCTGAGAAGCTCGTGATGTCCAGCACAGGTGCAGCTAGTTAATTGGGAGAAGTTGTGATATCAGGGTTCCCATGCAGATAAGGGATAACAAGGCAGCTTGAAGCACAGCTCCCAAGGCCTCTGGCCAAGTGCCAATCACTGGGGCTACAGAAGCAGGCAGGCAGAAAACCCAAGACAGGAAACTCAAAATGGAGACAGACCAAGGATTTTAGACAGATCTGCATTACAGGCAGTATCAGCAGCAACAGCACTGCCAATATCCTATCCCCCTTCCTGGCCTCAGTCTGCCTTCCCAGGTCCACTCAGACTTGCACTCGCAAAATCGCTGGAACAGGTCCGAGGAGAAGATCCATCGCAGCTGTTTACCCCTGGAAAAGGGAACAAATGTTTTCTTATCTGGAGACTTCCGGGCTGCCCCCCTTCTCACGATGCAGCGCGCACTCTGGTCGCACAGCTGCATCGGCGGGAGTTAGACAGAATTGGGTTCCACGCTTTGTAATGGTTAAGCTCACCCCAATATTCTGAATACCTGGTCACTGATTTGTTGGATACTCAAACTTAGTGCTCTCCTGTCATAATGGAAGAGTTAGTAATAGTTTCTTGAACATTAAATGTCACACACTGAATCAGAGGCAGGTAAACTTTGAATGGCATTTGGATTTTGTTTCACTGGGAAGACTATGCTCAAAACTAGTTGATACGTTTACCAGTAGCAGTAAATTCTGAAGTGCAGGAACTCGTCATGAAACACATCCCATAGCAATGCCCCACTAAAGCTATACAACAACAAAAAAAATCAGAAACTTTAATTTTATTTTGAGTGGGGTTTTTTTCCTCCTGCCACTTACTCCTACCCTGAAACTTCTTATACTTAAAAGATGTAGCAAATTTCATATCAAACATGGGAGTGATCTGCATTCACTTATAATAAATGCATAAAAACTGAAAATAGAATTAAAAATATACCAGATATGCTTATACATTAGAAAGTTGAATTCTAAGCCCAATGTGCCTGCATGGATCAACTTAGACTTACACCAGCAATATCACTGACACAAGTCTGAGTTGACCCATAGCAGCTGCTGGGACTTATCCTGGGGCAAATGTCCCCTTACCGCAAGGAGACCTCCAGCAGCCGAAAATCTCCCCATGGGATGAAGCATAGCCCGTACCAGTGTCACTGCATTACCGCTCCGAGATTTAGCTAGGAATGGGCTGCCCACCTCTGCACATTGCAACAGCCGGAAAACACCTTATGCAGCCGGGATGCTCGTTACAGTGTCGTATGGCACCGATAGGATTGGGCTGTCAGTCGAGAGTGTCTGCATATCACTAAACTTCATTTGATGAACAGTTCGTAGAATGTGTTCAGTAGTCGCAGATTTCTCTGCTTGTTTCCAATCGGCAGTGTCGCTCTGGTTCCAATACTTCTCTTTGTGGAACCTATGTAAACCCGCTGACAGCTACAAAAGACCCGGTATACGCCTGGCAGAATCCAAAGAGGTCTAGGGTCCTTAGCACTTTGCAAGTACTGCCCAAGCTTCTTAGTGGTTTTGAACACCATTCTTAGCTCAGCACTCCACAATATTTTTTCCGATTCTATCTGTAACTGTCTTGATGTAGGGGAACAGAACACTATGTTTAAATTTGGGTTGATTCTCCTGGCTAAGCCCCTGATATTTAGGGTCACTGACCAAATTACTTTTTGTAAGAATGAACAGAGAATCACCAGAATCCCAGTGACCTGAATATGAATTTACAACCAAAAATGCTATTTCCAATGCAAATTGAAGAATGTATGTTTGAGTCAGAATTTCCACTGCTGGTTCCAACAAGTGTAAAACAGAGCTTATTATGACAACCAGCTACTTCTATCACACTCCCCAGATTCCATTTGTGTCACGCTGGTGTCTCATCAGTTGCGATGGTCATGGCATAAAGTTATAAGCTTTGCTAGAGATCAACAGTCAATTTTTAAAAGCATTTACAAAAACAAAATGCACCCGAAGCTTAAGGGGGGGCATGCGGGGGGAACATGCAGCGAGGGGTACAGCGACGGTGAAAAAAAAGCACCCCCAGCAGTTTTTCGGCTGCTTTTAGGCTGCTTGTGGCGACAGGATTTGCCCGCCCACCTGCCCATGCTGCAAATGATCTAAAACCGTCCGAAAAACCGCCAGAGGGTGTTTTTATCGCTGTCACCAATTTCTGCCGAATCCGGGGCGGGGCATGACGTTCACACACCCCAGGGGCGAGGCTTGTGGTGTCACATGGGGTGTCACCGCAACGGGCCCCGAGGGGTGTAGCTATGCCTCTGAATTGCACGAAATCACAACTTGGTTGAAACATCATGCTAAAACATGATTAAACTGTGGGCAGCCCAATCCTGGGTTCAGACACAACAACAAATTCTTATTTATTTTAAACCAGGAATGGAAGTTGCAAATTTTCTCCCTTGATGCATGAAGCAGAAGGGTCACACAAGCCCAAGGCTCATTGCAGTAATATTCCAACATGATTTAGTGTGACATCTGAACCCATCCACTGTCTTCAATAAACATAATTCAAGAAAACTATGTCTATGACTGGAAATACTCGTCTTTCCTTCTGCTAATCAGAAGTGGATAGGATGTGTAACAGGTTTATAGTGTGCCAATGTAGCCTCAGGAAAGTTATAATAAGAAAATAATCAGACATGTCCTCTTATAAGAATGTCTTATTTGTTGGATTTTATTTTAATAGAAACATCAAACTGCAGTAAGACAGTTGAATACCCAGAGGGACCATCATTTATTGACTTAGCCAACTGAATTTGCTCCAGTTATACACTTCTCTTTACATAATTTCAATCTATATTGATTAGGTTTTTTAATGAATATATCTTTTAACACATACTGTACCAGGCGAGTACTGCACATTTAGTACTAATAATACGTGGTCCTGCCAGTGCCAGATGTAACCCATAATTCAACCAAGAGTAAAGGCTACTTTATATGTTACAAGATTCAACTGGGTCCAGTTCACTACAACTAAGTGTAAATTTGAGTGTTTCTCCCCCCCCCCCCCAAAAAGGTTATCTGATATAAGGGATTATTTAGTGAGCAAGTGCTGAAATTCAACAGAAGCGGATACCATGCTTGTGATGAGAAGCCCTGGGTTAGAAACTACATTCTGTGTTGATTTCTACACAGTTGTTTAGTTCACACCAATTAGTTCCCTTATCCTTAACATTTCTAAATAAATTTAACAGACTTCATGAAGTTTGCTGAGGACAGAATATGTTCTAACTGGGAAGAAAGTAAAGCAAAACTGGGGACAGTCCAAGCAAACCTGAAGCAGCTGGGATGGTGAGTCATTCATATTTTCTTCAGAAAACATATGCGATCTCTTATGATATCAGATATGATATCAGATATACTGTAGATACGGTATATGCCACTGAAATGAGCAAATACAGGTTGAGTATCCATAATTCAGACTGCTTGGGATAGGAAGTTCTCTGGATTTTGGATTTGTCTGGATTTCGGAATATTTGCATAAATATAATGAGATATCTTGGGAATGAGACTCAAGGTTAAACATGAAATTCATTTATGTGTCATATATACCTTATATACATAGCCTGAATGTAATTTTATACAATATTTTTCATAATTTTGTGCCCCAGCATGCCTTGCATTATGCCAGCCAGGTGCTAGAAAACATTTTTTTTAAAAAAAAAAAATCATAGCTCCCAAAATTTCTGGATTTCGGATGTCCGGATAAGAGGTAATCAACCTGTACAGCAAACAGAAACCATAAGCAAGAAGAGTGAAAGACACAGCTAAAGTAGTAGCAGGATGACATCAATCAGATGAGTCAGGCACAAATTGTGCAGAGTGTAGAGAAGTTACTCATTCTGACAATATAAGTACAATTAATTTCAGGACAATAAATCATCCAATAAATCAAGGTATGAAGCAAGCATCAAACGCACCTTTCTTGCAGTAATCATCTGTTACTAGGTTGTAGCTACATTTACTGCACAATTCTATGGATGTCTACTCAAAACTCCACCGAGTTCAGTGGGACTTATTCCCACGTATGTATAGAATTACAACTACAGGAGGGCGGTATCTGTGGATCTGCTGTCTGCGAATCTGCCCCCTACGCCCCACCGGCCATTATTTTACCTTAGAAGCTGGTGTGTGTCTTCCTTTAAGCAAACGCTAAAAGCAGCAGCATGCTGTTTATCGCGCTGAAGCTGACTGAGTACTAGAGAGGCTCAGCTGAAGAACAGGAAGTACAGCCAAATCCTGTGTAAGGATACACCGCCGGATCCATGTGGAGGTCCGGAGATCTATTTGGGGAAGGGGACCCATTCCCCGGGTGTAAACCCCATCGGCCTCCTCGGATTTCTGTCAGCTAAATAGCTGGCGGAAGTTGGAGGAAGCCGTGTAATGGCCGAGCTGGCCCGGCAGGGATGGGGATATGGCCAACGCCATCCCCGCCCCCTCCCGTGCCGGCTCGCCCAATGGCCCCCCTCCCTCGCCGTCTGGACCGCCCATGCAGCTGGAGACGGAGACTTACATTCCGCCACCGGCCGCATGGACGTTCCGGCACTGGAGGGAGGTCGGCCTTGCGCCGGCCTCCCTTACTCTAAAGTAGGAGCAAATGTGCCTTATGGCACATTTGTGACTGCTGCCGGAGCACTCGCTCCGGCGCCAAAAACGTACAGTGGATCTCACCGGTAGTTCCAGTTCCTGCTTCTTGTTCTTCGGCTGAGCCACTCTAGCACTCAGCCGGCTTCAGCACTATAAGCAGCAAGGTGATGCTTATAGCGTTTGTTGAAAGGAAGACACACACCAGCTTCTAAGGTAAAATAATGGCCGGTGGGGCGCATGGGGATCTGCAGGGGGTGTTTGCCCGTATCTGTGGTTCTTGGGTAGCCGCGGGGGCCCCAGAACAGATCCTTGCAGATACCAGGGCCCCCCTGTATAGCTCATTCTTAATACCTTAAAAAATCATCCCTGCAATAATAAATCCTAACCAAAACCTTTGAACCAGAATTCAGAGGCTTTTTTTCACTGACAAGTCTCAAAACTAAACCCAAAATCTACTGTCCCCAACTCAAATCAAACCCCAGAACAAAAAATGGTAACCAATTCAAAATACATGGCTGGATAAAGAAGGCACAGGCAATTATTTTAGGGGTGTTGAGAACCAGCCCCTCTCTTTTCCAGCTAAGGTGACGGGAAGTCACTGAAAAAGCAAGGCAAGAGTTATATTACTAGAGCTCCCATCTGCTATATTTACCTGCAACCAACCTAAGTACAAACTGCTCTCTCAGATAACAAAAAAACAGCCCAGCCAACTGATTCTGGTATATTTTGTTTCACAGACAAATATAGCAGCACCATAGGAGCAATTCAGATTGTGAAAATGGTGCTGTGGAAAAGAGATTAACCTTCCTTCTTCAGCGCCACAGCCCTAATCTAAATGGGAGCTCCCCAGCAGCTGTATTTATTCCTCTAAAAATGGTAGATCCTGTCATTGATCTCCCCTAGAGATCATCTAGTTGCACCCTTACCCAGACCTTCAGCTTCTCCTCAAATAACAAGAGTTCTAAGCAGCAAAACACACATTATCAGAGTGAGGCCCACAAGTATTCTGGCTTCCTTAATTTTTTTATTAAATAAATCTTCTCTTAGTGGAAAATCTTCACTACTGGGAAAGACGAACAGATTTTTTCCCAATGCTTAGTGGTTTCTAAGGTTGACCTTTAGTGCAGAAGACTGAGGCAATCTCAAAGGGGCCACCATCTGAATTCTGACATAGTATGGACCTCAGATATGCAGACGATACCACCCTAATGGCAGAAAGTGAAGAAGAACTAAAGAGCCTCTTGATGAGGGTGAAAGAGGAGAGTGCAAACGTTGGCTTGAAACTCAACATTAATAAAACTAAGATCATGGCATCTGGTCCCATCAATTCCTGGCAAATAGAAGGGGCAGAAATGGAAGCAGTTACAGATTTTACTTTTCTGGGCTCCAAGATCACTGCAGACAGAGACAGCAGCCATTAAATTAAAAGAAGCTTACTCCTTGGAAGGAAAGCTATGGCAAACTTAGACAGCATAATAAAAAGCAGAGATATCACCATGCCAACAAAAGTTCGCATAGTCAGGGTGATGGTGTTCCCAGTAGCAATGTATGGTTGCGAGAGTTGGACCATAAGGAAGGCTGAGCGCCGAAGAATAGATGCTTTTGAACGGTGGTGCTGGAGAAGACTCCTGAGAGTCCCTTGGACTGCTAGGAGATAAAATCAGTCAATCCTAAATGAAATCAACCCTGACTGTTCCCTGGAAGGACAGGTACTGAGGCTGAAGCTCAAATATTTTGACCACCTAATGCGAAGAGAGGACTCTCTGGAGAAGACTCTGAGGCTGGGAAAGATTGAAGGCAAAAGGAGAAGGGGAAGGCAAAGGATGAGATGGTTAGACAGCATCACCGATGCAACGAACATGAAAATGAGCGAACTCAGGAAGATAGTGGAGGACAGGAAGGCCTGGCGGGATATGGTTCATGGGATCACGGAGGGTCGGACACGACTTAACGACTGAACAACAACAATGGATCAGTGAAAACTATCATCACAGTCCAGTTGCATCAAGTGTTCCGCTCTTTCCTTGAGCTCCACCCTGTGGCAGAATTATCGTACACCCTGTAAGAAACATAAAAAGTACGACTGTGTAACGGTTTCCAAGTATAGGTGTGACTTCATGATGTAATTGGTCTGTGCTGGTTATTGGAGTCTACCATACCAATATGAAGGCATGGCCTGACCCTTGGTTACCTTCAAAGTGCAAGAGTCATTCCCCAGTTTGTTTTCAGCTAGTAAAGGTGACCCCTGACAATTAAGTCCAGTCGTGTCCGACTCTAGGGTATGGTGCTCATCCCCATTTCAAAGCCGAAGAGCCAGCGTTGTCCGAAGATGCCTCCATGGTCATGTGGCCGGCATGACTCTCCTTGCCGCAGCGCGTAGCATGCGGCTGGAACACGGAGCGCTGTTTACCTTCCCGCAAGCGGTACCCATTTATCTACTCCAGGCGTGGGGAACCTCCGGCCCGCGCGGGAACAGACCGATCCAGCCCGCGCGGGACCGGACCGGAGGCTCCGCCGCCGCGCGCCTCCTCCGTTTAAAAGTGGCCTTCCTGGACTTGCGCAGAGCGCCGCTGAGGCTGGGTCTTGGCCTCAGCGGCGCTGTGCGCAGGTCCAGGAAGGCCGCTTTTAAAAGGAGTAGGCGCCGAGGTTGGCGCCTACTCCTTCTGAAAGCGGCCTTCCTGGACCTGCACACAGCGCCACTGAGGCCGACATCCGGCCTCAGCGGCGCTCTGCGCAAGTCCAGGAAGGCCGCTTTTAAACGGAGGAGGCGTAGGAAAGCAGCGGCAGCAGCCCGGAGCCGAGGTAAGGAGAGCGGTGGGTCGGTGGGTGGGTGGGAGGGAAGGAGATCAAGCGAGCGAGCGGTGGGTGGGTGGGAGAGCGAGCGAGCAGTTGGGTGGGTGGGTGAGCGGTGGGTGGGAGGTAAATTCGCGTGGGGGATTTCGGACGGCCTCACGGCTGGCCCGGTCCAAATTTTCCCTACGGGAAAATGGTCCCCCACCGCAAATAGGTTCTCTACCCCTGATCTACTCACATTAACATGCTTTGGAACTGCTAGGTTGGCAGGAGCTGGCCAAGCAACAAGAGCTCACCCCGTTGCGGATTCGAACTGCCAACCTTTTGATCGATAGCTCATGGTTCAGTGGTTTAACCCACTGCTCCACCCCGCTGGCCCAGATGGTTTTCAGCTACTGCCAGTCAAATGTAAACTCTCTCGGGTGATTAAAATGGCTATTTTCAGGTCGTGCCAAGGCAAGCGACTTCCTCAGCCCTGGTGAATTGAAGAATGCAATGTGGAAGTGATTAAATGCTCCTGCGTTGCATTCTGGGGCAACCAAGGGTCAAGGGAGGGGATCATGAGCTTGGCGCAACCCAGAAATAGCTGTTCTAATCACCCTAGACTACCTGCCTGCCACTCTACAATGGTAAGAAAAGCGGGTTTTAAACTGCAATTTTTTTAAGGGACACTTTTTTTTAAAGGATTGGCAGAGCCTTTCTTGTCTGCAGCAGCCATCCGCATTGAATCAAACCTACATATGGCCAATCTGCGGATGAGAAGGACCCACTGTATCTAGCAAAGTGATTTAGGTGGAAATAAATGCTTGGGTCAGAAAATCAGACATAGCATTTAGGGAGGGGGGTTATAAAATTGGAGACATTAGCCACGCAACAAATCTTTTGCCTCAAAACTAGCAAATTTGCATCATATAGAATGTGTGCACATACGCCATCTCTCCCCTATACTCTGATAGATTTGCTTTATAATTATTTTTGTTCCCATGCCTTAGCCTGGAGCTATGAGACACTTGGGGGCAGTATTTTCCTTGTGTTTTTTCTAATTTATTTTGAAATTAGTGTGATTAGTTATTCTGTGATACGTTGATGTTTCTTCCCCTCAGTTGTTGATGATGTTTTTAAAAAGATATTTCTTTCAATTTAATAAAGCTCAGCACCAGATTGGTATCACACACCTTCCAATATGCAACATTACTCTCCAACTCTCCAACTACAAAAAAGTAAGGAAATCATGTGTGGATCAGAGAGGGGGGGGAAATCATGTGATGGGGGAGAGAAAAAGGAGGGCAGCTCACTGATCTGCTGAGACAGAACGTCCTATTTCTTCAAGAGAGGCCACATCAGACATTTAGGAAAAGTAACATCATAACACCTGCACAATGTCCCACCTCCACACCTGCTTGTTGCCCTCACCTCTGGAATGGCTCCATTTGGAGCCATACAGAGGTGAAGGCGGGTGAGAGGGCCCCACTCACGCGCCTCCACCTCGCCAAACACACCCCCTTGCCAGCGGAGACAGCAGAAAACAGCCACTCCGCCTCCGCAAGGGGGGGTTGGTGCGTCCCCTCTCCCCCCATCAGCTAAGCTACTGGGCATGGCTGCATCACTGCTAGAAAGTTGGATAGGATTGTGCCCTCAATCCCAGTTGCAATATGGGGATAAAATGACTTACCTTACAGGGTTATTATAAAGATAATATTAAAAGGTAAAGGTATCCCCTGACAATTAAGTTCAGTCGTGTCCGACTCTAGGGTGTGGTGCTCATCTCCATTTCAAAGCCGAAGAGCCAGCGTTGTCCGAAGACGCCTCCGTGGTCATGTGGCCGGCATGACTCTCCTTGCCGCAGCGCGTAGCATGCAGCTGGAACACGGAGCGCTGTTTACCTTCCCGCAAGCGGTACCTATTTATCTACTCGCATTGACATGCTTTGGAACTGCTAGGTTGACAGGAGCTGGCCAAGCAATGAGCGCTCACCCCGTCACGGGAATCGAACTGCCGACCTTTCGATCGACAGCTTATGGTTCAGTGGTTTAACCCGCTGCGCCACCCACTGGCCTAAAAGATAATATACCTGTTATTATATAGATAATATACATCAAGATAACACATGTGAATAACCAGGGTTATTATACCAGGGTTATAATAACCAGGGTTATTATAAAGATAATATAAATCAAGGTAACACATGAGAAGTATTCTGTGCACACCGAAAGCACTATACAAATGCGAAGTATTACCACTACCACTGCTCAGGCCATGAAGTGCTTAGTAAATGAGGAAGGGATTTGCCAGGGAATTGCTGCCTCAAATGCTGGTGTGGAAATAACTCAGAGACCAAACTCCCTAGCTGGTCTCTCCTGCTGGAACTGAAAGGGAAACAGGGCAAGCCATAGAGGCAGTAGGAGTAGGGCCCTTGTAGCACTGGCGGCAGTTCCTGCAACCCATGGCTCCCCATTACATTATGTTGATGCCTACCAATTGGCATTGCACTATTTTTTATTTTATGCATTGTTTTATATTATGTGTACTTTTTATCTTTGACTGTTGTAAGCCACCTTGGGCATTTGCTATAAAATAAATAAATAAATAAATAAAAATAAAATGTGGAACTTCAAAAACATTACATTTCAATCATAGGAAAAATGTGTATCAAGGCAAAGTTTTTTTTCTTAATTCTGAGAGCACAATACACACCCTTGGACCCACTTCACACACCCCCTAGGGGGTGCTGGCATGGGTGACCCAGCAATGACACAACATCATGCGGCTTGCATCAGTGGCAGATGGCGAGGGCAGTGAGGGGATGATGGGGTGCCCTTCAACACAAGCCTGCCACCTCCCTCCAGCCTGCCACGGACGTGAGCCACATTGATCCGCTCTCTGCTCACAGAAAGCAAATGAGAATCAAATCATCTGCTTCCCTTCCTGCACTCTGTCCTCTCACAGGGTTTAACATTTAAAGGGAATATGTGTGGTGAAGGCCCCCCACAGCTTAAGAACACCTGCTCTTATCCTGTCCCTTTAGCCATATTTTTTCTGTATTAAAACGCTTCAAATGTTCGCTTTTCCCATGCCCCTGATCACTTTGCTAACCCTTTTCTGCATCTTTTCTAGCTCTACATACAGTATACTTTTTGGGATATACTATATAAAGAATTCCAAGTGTGGCCACAGCACAGATTCATATAAGAATATTACAATATCAGCAATTTTATTTTCTATCTCTTTCAGATTCCTAGCATAGAATTTGCTTTTTTTCCCCACAGTAATAGCCCCCTGGTTGCTTCACAACTTCGTGATAAAAAGCTAGTCCCAATTTATGTGAGTCATTAGTTATGAGTAAAAAAGAAAGGGGAAATGACATGATGGTCCAGAATAAAAGACCCTTCCTGAATCACCAGCCTAAGTGTCTGCATTAGGCAAACCTCAGCAATAGACAGGGCAATTATAACCAAATACAATTTGAGTCTATTCATAGTACTGACTTATGAGCTTTATGCGTTGGTCACAGCCTGAGAAACTGAGGCAACGACAGACTCATAACCAAGTGTCACTTTGCCTATGTGGACAACAATTTTTAAGCTCCTACTGTATGCATGTATCCACAAAACAAGCTGCTGCACTTAGCTGTACTAGAAACATGTACAGTGTTTCTTCCTTCAGATTAACTACCCATATGCAACACCACTCTCCTAGCCAGAAAACTGTACGAGAAAAAGGCAGACGTTTACATGGAACCCTGGCTACCTTTTCTAAGGTTTGAAACAATTCGACTAGTAAACCACAAGAATATATTTGTCTACAAAAACAGCTAATATGAGTTCAGTTATGCAAAGAAAAACTTAAAAAGGGAGACTACATACTGTTTGAAAACTAATTAAGAAGGGAAACAAAATACTTACCTGAGATGAAGGTGCAAACTGGGGGACAGGCAATTCCTGCATCTCTCCTTCAGTGACAGCCTAAGAATAAGATAAATTTCAGTATAAACTATACTACTAATGGGAACACAGAAAAAAACTAACTTATGTGCTGCAGACTTTTGCAAGTTGAAAAACATTATTTCTGTTTCTTAAGAGAAGAAAACAAATAGTTTTGGTGCAGAGGCTCAGTTGGGCTGCAAGAAAGAAAGGCATTTTACACTTGAAGTCCCCCACAGAGTGTTCCTAAACGCACTGGCCATGGCTCCATGACAGATAGCAATCTTTTCCTCCCATGGAGAGGGAGGAAGACACCCAATTCTAGAGAACACTTTTAGAGGAAAATTTTTCACTCTTCTCCAATAACGTCAGCAAAGGCAATCACAGGCATCATCGTTGCTCTGACTATGGAAAGGGATTGGTCACCATGAATATCATATACCTACGCTTCAGAGCTTTCTTTAACTTTCCAGATACAAGTCAAGGTACTGTTAAGAGCTAAACAAAATTTTCAGAAGACGACATGTCATTAAAGAACAGCTTTAATTCTCTCATTCAAATAGTAAGAAATGTATATAATTAGGCATTAGGTTGCAAAAGCCAACATATTTACACATGCACTACTAAATATGTATAACTCTAATTAAATGAAAACAGTACATATTACATTCTGGCATTTCATGGCATTCCAGCTGCTTTTCCACGTACAGGAAAACAGAACTCTTACCACATCCAGTGTTTCAGCTGGAACTCTTCCAAGCACTGGTGACATCAAGACTTGATTACTGTATTGCGCTCTACATGGGGCTGCCCTTGATGACCACTCAGAAACTGCAATTAGTGCAGAACACAGCAGCCTGTGTGGTCATGGGAGCTAGGCCCAGCCACTGCTCCTTCAACTGTACTGGCTGTTGGTTTGCTTCTGGGCACAATTCAAAGTGCCAATTTTGACCTTTAAAGCCCTTCATGGACTCAGGTAGGGCTAAAACCCTCACTTGGGAACCGGGTATTTGAAAGGCCGCTTCCATAAGAGACAGCCTATCCATCCCCTGGGGTTATTTGGAAGAGAACCTTCCTGCTTGTGCCATTCGAAGTTTAGTTGGTGGCAACAAGGGGAAGGGCTGTTTCTGTAGCGGCACCAGTTAAAACCCTCTCTGTTGGTCTTCCGGTAGGGGCTCAAGATGTTTCTATGAATTTCATTCCACTTTTTCCCTTGCATGATTCATGGTTTTGTTCTGCTGCTACTGCTGCTATTTGTTATTTATTTATTGTGGGGGTTATAAGTATTGTATTGAGTTCTATTGTATTTTAATAATTACATTGTTTTTAAGCACTTTGGGCCTTTTCTAACAAAAGGGAAAAGTGGGATATACCGTATTTTCCGCTCAATAAGACGCACTCCCCCCTCCCCAAAAAAGGGGAAATGTCTGTGCATCTTATGGACAGAATGCTGTAAAAAAATTGGGTAAAATTAAAATGTCTTGCTTTAACAATAAATTTTAACTTACCGTGTTGCTGTAGCACCTCCGATCTTCGTCAGCAGCTCCAAAACGCGAGGCTCCCAGGCGTTGGATGCGACCACGGAGCTCTGCGCAAACATCGCAGTTGCTACGATGTTTGCGCAGGGCTCCGTGGTCGCGTCCAACACCTGGGAGCTCTGTGCAAACATCGCAGCTACTGCGATGTTTGCGCAAGGCTCCCTGGTCGCGTCCAGCGCCTGGGGGCCTCGCATCTTGGAGCTGCTGACGAAGATCGGAGGTGCTACAGCAACATGGTAAGTTAAAATTTATTGTTAAAGCAAGACATTTATTACCCTATTTTTCGCTCCAAAGTACACGTGCGTCTAATGGTCCGGTGCATGTTATGGAGCAAAAAATATGGTAAATGTTTTAAAATAAATAAATAAAAATAAACACACAGGGGTAAAAATTAAGGGAAGATTCAGGGGGGAAGTGACTAGCTGGTGAGGAGATAACCACTCCCTCCTCTGGGGCAAATCACTCACCTCCACCCCAAGAGCACTGTGCAAGGGGATTTGAATCCCTTTTCCGTTCCGGGGCCTCCCGTTCTCGCTGCGTCACTGGTTACACTGGCACAAAAGTTAAGTCAGATTGCGCTGTTAATATCTTTGCATGACAACAACAAAAAATATCACAGAAGGGTGCTCTTTCTCAGAAGTCAAGTTTGAAGTCCTACTGATGGAAGTTCATAATAACCCAGCCACTAAAACTTGTTTACTGGTCAACTGAAATGGCATTAACTATGTCTACCAATCTCCAAGTTAGAAGATGTTGCATTGGCAGGTTTACTCATAACAAATATTTCAGTTCTTCCAAAAGAAATATGCAGCTCCCATTTTGGACAGAAGTTTTACAGTACCTGTTTAAGGACATATTTGTAAAGACAAATTCTGGTTCTTACAACCCAGAGAGAAAGGTTCCAGTATCCAGAGAGCTAAATTTTGCTTATGCCCTCTTTTAGATTCCTGATCTCACTAATAGATAAAAGGAAAGAAGTTACAATGCCACACACTGCAGGTTTCCTGCCCACACATCTTATCTGACTCTTTTTAGCCAGCAGCAATAGCTTAATAAACTTTTGTGTTCTGAAGAGGATGTCCTTGCTTTGGTACAATGCCAGAGCACATCTGCTCATCCTCCCGATAGAGAAGTTTTGTATACCTGTCAGAAGGAGCAAGTAGGTTTTTTTACATACCACACTGTACTCTGACTTAAAGGGAGCTAAATATTACCTTGTTATGTCCTGTGCAGCCCCTTTATAAGCTAATCATGCCATGCTGGACTTTGGCAAATGTGGAAAACGAAGGATGTTTAAGGATTAGAATGGAGTCACTTCTGAAGCAGAGGCGTTCTTACGGTGGGGGCGGTACCGTATGTTGCGCCCCGTCCTAGTCCCCTAGCTGGCACGAGGCGGCTCCGCCCCCTCGCCGTCGGAGCCATTCCGTGCGGAGAAGGCAACAGGCAGGGAGTCTCCTGCCTGTTGCCTTCTCCACACGGAATGGCTCCAACGGTGAGGGGGCGGGGCCGCCTCGTGCCAGCTTGTAAACGGGGACTAGGACGGGGCGCAACTTACGGTACCGCCCCCACTGTAAGAACGCCTCTGTTCTGAAGTTCAAGTCGTCAGATATAATTTGATCTAGATACTGACTGGGGAATCCAAGAGGGATGCTAGCTTTCATTTCTCTATTTTATCTGCACTCTGTAGTGTGAGTTTGTGCTTGCTGTGGGTGGATGGATGAAGAGAAGAGATTAATGCCTCTTTCAGTCTTTCAACCTGCAAGTATCCACACACAAGTTCATGGAATCAGGTTCCGGGATATCTGCAAGTTGGATGGAAGATAAATGCCAACAAACTGAGGCATCATCTCCCTCTCTGCCTCTCGTTCCTCCCACCCACCATAAACTATCGCCAGTCCCCACTTCTTATCATTAAAAAAAAAAAATCAAGGTAAAATGTCTCTGTTGAAGAAATGGAAGGTATTAGAATAGACCCAGAGAGCAACTTGCAGCCCAATCCTCTCCCCCACTATAGCATGCAGCCGCGCCAAAACAGACTGCGCTGCATGCTATGGTGGAGAGCAGAACAGGAGACCTCCCTGTCAGCCTCCCGCTTGACAATGAGCCTCCTCGTACCTGCACCAGCTCTTTAGCTGGCATAAGTCCGAGGAGAGAAAGGGGGTGTGTCAGGAGGCTAGGAAGGTGATAGCATCCAGCGTAAGTCGCCCATGCTGGGTGCCACCCCCTCCCACCTCCCAACGTGCCTCCTGCCCCTCCCCTGTTCCACCCTCCCCCCACCCCATTCCACCCAGGCTGTCAACTGTCATCAGTAGGCACTCTGCTGTCCACTGGTGTGCACTGGGCCGCTGAAGCCTCTCCGGCAGAGGTCCAGAAGCACACAGCTCCATGTGCTTCCATAGCATCTTTTGTGGCACCAGGGAGCATGTTCTGCTGTCGGAATGCTGGTTCCAGCAGCAACCTGCCTTTATAAGATTGGGCCATTAATGCTGTTACTATGATCCTGAAGACACAAAGAGAAACTCAAATATTGGGGAAAGGGAACCTTCCATTTTTACTAAAAAGGATAGAGTTTTCAGAGCAGAGACAACAATTCCCAACTCCATCCACTTTCATCAAATAAGATTACACCCTCATACTTTCACTACTGTTTACGCATTTCAGACACACCAACATTAAATTGTTACATCTAAGTTAAACAGAGGACACAAGGCAGTAAAAGAATCATCACAAAGCTATTAAACAAAATCCCTAGTATATAATTTCATGGGCTGTGCATCTCCTAATGTTAAGTGATTGCAAGTGAGGAATACGATTATGTCTCAAAAGCCATAGTTCCAGTCGAAGGAAGCTGCCTATTTTACTTTTTAATTAACTATTGCCCAGGGTAACTCCCTTTGAAGTCCATTGTCACAGTACTCAAGGTCCACTGCCCATCTATCCACTTTATTGATCAGCCCCTGTTAACCATTCCTCCCAAGATTGTTTAAGTGAAATGGTATTGTGAATATTCAGAAATAACCTTGCAACTGTTGGTACAGAATATTTTGAAAAGGGTGCCTGAAGGGATGCAATTGCACCAACTATAAAAGTGCTCTGGTGCATCAACACAAAAATGCAACCTAGAGCTGATTCATACCTAACAGTAGATATGTTATTTTGACTCCCTCTCACAGTCTTTGAAATTCCCTAGTAGCCAGTACAAGCAGAGGCTGTTTTTATGACTAACTTACATATATTTGCCTTCCCCTGTGCAACGAAGGAGCAACCCAACACTGCATACACCAATCCAACATCAACCCAGAAGCGTCGCCTGATATGGGGCGGTGGTGCGGTGGGCCCCAGGGCGTAGGGGCGCTGAGGCTCTGGGGGGGGGCCTCCTTTAGTTTCGTTTTTATTTTAACTTTTTTTCAGTTTTTTTAAAAGTTGTTTAGGGGGTTTGTAGCGCTAACGGGGCTTCTAATCAATTGTGTGTATGCTTTGCACACTTAGCTTTTGTATAGGAGCCTCCAGCGATGATCTCCTCCAGCAACGATCTCTTCCGGGGGCGATCTGCGTTCCTCTGCTCCGGGCGCAAACTCTGTAAAGTGCCCAGCAGCGCTTTACAGAGTTCACGCAGGCGCAGAACGATTGGAGGAGATCGTCGCTGGAGGCTCCTATACAAAAGCTAAGTGCGCA
The DNA here is from genome assembly GCA_026170595.1 of Plestiodon gilberti rubricaudatus. Taxonomy (NCBI): domain Eukaryota; kingdom Metazoa; phylum Chordata; class Lepidosauria; order Squamata; family Scincidae; genus Plestiodon; species Plestiodon gilberti. The sequence continues at coordinate 39,137,633 of JANXHW010000001.1, forward strand.
AAGCATACACACAATTGATTAGAAGCCCCGTTAGCACTACAAACCCCCTAAAAAACTTTTTAAAAAACCGAAAAAAAGTTAAAACAAATTGGAACACTTTCAAGTTTATTCTGCAGAGCAAAATTCACAAAATTGATGTTTGGAACACTTTCAAGTTCATTCTGCAGAGCAAAATTCACATCATTATGAATGCCTCATCATGTGTGCTGCTGGAAATGGAGACAGGAGGTACAAAGTGGACAAGGAGGCTTCCAAACTGAAATCAAAAATCCCAAAAAATTGCGGTGCGGCTGCGCCGTGGGGCGTAAAGGGTTATGGCCGCGCGTTTTTATGGGGGAGCGTCAAGGGTTTGGGCACCGGAACAAAAATGGTCTGGCTCCTCCTCTGCATCAACCACAGCACTTAGCTCTTCAAAACACCCATGGTGTGCTTAAGCTTAGACCAAATGTGCAGTTATTCCATGGTAAAATACATCTGTGAGTCACATCTGTGGGTTTCAACTCATGTGGGATTTGCAGTCACACATTCATTGCAATCCATGACTTTTTTCAAGGCAAAAGTCATTCTAGCCCCTCCACTGGCACTGCTAAACATCCTCTGGCTGACTTCCTATGTCTGCATGTATCCCAGCAGCATTTGCCTGCCAAAAGGGGTGGGAGTTTCAGAGTTTGCCCTTCTGAGGGCAGTAAACCTCCCAATTCTGCCCTCGAAGCAACAGCAGGATTCATGTGCTGTTTTGTTTACTGTGCCAGGTATGATTCACAAAGCAAGAGAAGCGAGCCCCAAGGAGTGACTGAAGACTTGCTCCCATGCGAACGAGTCAGCCTCAGTGTGCCAGGTATGATTCATACCTGGCACACTGAGGCTGACTCGTTCGCATGGGAGCAAGTCCTCAGTCACTCCTTGGGGCTCGCTTCTCTTGCTTTGTGAATCTGATTGGAATCTTGGATGAAATTAATTCACCCTTAAAGCAAAGGGAGAATTAGCTCTGGCAAACGAGGGCTCCATTAGGAGAAAGTAGAGGGTGCCTTCTCACCTTCTCTGAGAAGAAGCGTCGCCTGATATGGGGCGGTGGTGCGGTGGGCCCCAGGGCATAGGGGCGCTGAGGCTCTGGGGGTGGTGCGTGCCTCCTTTAGTTTCGTTTTTATTTTAACTTTTTTCGTTTTAAAAAGTTTTTTAGGGGGTTGTAGCGCTAACGGGGCTTCTAATCAATTGTGTGTATGCTTTGCACACTTAGCTTTTGTATAGGAGCCTCCAGCGACGATCTCTTCCAGCGACGATCTCTTCCGGGGGCGATCTGCGTTCCTCTGCTCCGGGCGCGAACTCTGTAAAGCGCCCAGCAGCGCTTTACAGAGTTCACGCAGGCGCAGAACGATTGGAAACATCGTCGTGCTGCGCCTGCGTGAACTATCTGATAACAGCAATTTTGTCTGCTTGGTCTTATCTGATAACAGCAGTTTTGTCTGCTTGGGGAAAGTCACTCCCACTACCAATCTGGTTCTGGAGGCTGCTCCACAGAGAGGAAAAGGGTTTGAATTCAGTGGTACTAAACTATCAGCATGAAATTTAGAATGCAGAATCAGACCACATAATTCATTGAAACCAGTGACAAGCTATGCTTAAAGTCACCCCTTCAATCTCTAAGGTTATCCATCTCTGCCTAACTCATTATCTGTTATTTTGGAATGATATGCTGACACTGCCAGAAACAAAAGACACCCCTAGCCGGCATCTCTGGAGCTGCCTAGCGTTTTTCAATATACCAATCGTAGTATAGAATGTTCCTTCTCTTTTCCACATATATGCCTGTGTTATGTCAACGTGATGAGGGCCTGGATTCCCTTGCAAGAAATCCATCTCTGATGATGTTCATAACAGTAAGATTAATTTTGTGACATTCCTGCAGAGCTCTACTTTGCTTACAGACTGTATAAGTTGTCAAAAGGTACAACTTAAAGGTACATTTATATCTAAATAGTTAGGTATCCCATTTGAACTCTATCTTCTAATGATCAATTTTGATAATGCTGCAAGTGATAATGCTACCACTGTGGATCCACCAAGAGCAAAGGCAGGTGAGTAAATATCAGTGGCTGAGGATGCCAACTCTAAGAGGGCTTTCAGCAGAACACTGTACACACCCACCCAACTGCTTATCAAAGCATAAGAACATAAGAGCCTTGCTGGATCAGGCCAAAGGCCCATCATCTAGTCCAGCTTCCTATATCTCACAGTGGTCCCACCAGATGCCTCAGGGAGTACACAGCCAACAAGATAACCTGTTTCCTGTTGTCACTCCCTTGCACCTGGCACAGAGAAAACCTACTTCTAAAACCAGGAGGTTGCTTATGGCTTGTAACCTGTGATGGACTTTTCGTCCATGAATCTATCCAAACCCCTTTTAAAGGCATCCAGGCCAGGTGCCATCACCACATCCTGTGGCAAGGAGTTCCACAGATGAATTACATGCTGGGTGAAGAAATATTTTCTTTTGTCTGTTCTTACTCTCCCACTACTCAGTTTTAGTGGATGTTCCCTGGTTCTGGTGTTGTGCGAGAGGGAGAAGAATTTCCCTCTATCCACTCTCTCCATCCCACGCATAATTTTATACGTCATCTGCCCCCTCAGGTGCCTTTTTTCTAGACTGAAAAGTCCCAAACACTGTAGCCTTTCCTTATAACGGAGGTGCTCCAGCCATTTAGGTCACTCTTTTCTGCACCTTTTGGTCGCTCTTTTCTGCACCTTTTCCAATTCAAATATATCCTTTTTGAGGTGTGGTGAGCAGAACTGGATGCAATACTCCAGACAGTAGCACCATTGGGGTAGGGGCGGGGTGGCGGGGGCTCCAAAGCGACGGGGTGGCGGGGATGTGTACTTGCCTCCTGTATGCGTCCCCTCCACCTCCGCTCCCGTCATTGTAGTAGTCATCCCACGCTGACCGTCTTCTCTTTGGGCCCTCCCGCCCGCCCTGAAGCCATTTGGCTCGAAAAAAGGTAAGCAAAACGGCGTGTGTGTGTGTGTGTGTGTGATTGGAGCCACGTCGTGCACGAAAACGACGTCACAACCTGCAGGGGTCATGGCTTGCGGCGTCATGTGGGGGTATCGTGTCGGTGGCCCCCCCACGGATCGCCACTGACTACAGATGTGGCCACACAACACAAGTGCTACACAAATGCTAGTTCAGTGAACTGTTGTTTTGACAGTGAAAAGGGGAAGAACGGCTAGCCTGGTGGATCGCAAATATTAGTTTTAATTCAAGAGTTTCAACTGAGACCTGCAAAATGTCACAAGATCCAGCTGCATTTGTAGAATGACATACCAGCTATCAATAATACATAGACGCATTGTAGACTTTATTATTCCATCAGAAAAATCATAACTAAGGAACTACATACAAGGATACCTGTCTGCATGGACCATATCCAATTATCAAGGAATTGTACAAGGTTAAAATCCAATTAAGTGACTTCTGTGGGAGGTGCATGGAGGAGGACCAGTTCACAACCATCTCTAATCGCTTTCACCTTGGGTGCACTTTAAAAGTGACAGCGTGTTCACCAGAGCTCAAACATATTTTTAGTCTGTAAATTAGTAGGTTGCTACTGAAAAACACATCAGGGTGAGATGTGGATTAGGTTTCCACCATGTTGCCATGTAAAATATAAGGGCCAAGTACATAGTTCTTCATAAGAATCTAAGGTTTTATTTTGAATGAAATCTTTGCATGTAAGCATGTAAGACATCATATGTGTTAAAGGCACACAAGCCCAAAATTATTTATTACTCCCCCAGGGGCCTATATTCCAAGTATCACCATGCATTCCTTCTCCCAACAAACATTTCTTCTCTCCCTTACACTAGTGCTCAGACAGACCTGGAGTAAAACCTGTGACACACCGGATGCGTGTCAGTGCGATGTGTCTTGTGCGAGAGTAGCCCGACGAGTCGCACAGCACCAAGACGCAGCCTGTTTACACTGAAGGTCGCAGAGAGGACAGCCCCACCCTCTGCTCTCTGTCGAGTCTTTTCATTGTGATGGGTCAACATGTTGCTCTGCATCCCGACCCCACAGAACCAAACGCTGCTTCCTATTGGCTGAACGCGGCCTGCATGTCAGTGCGGTGTGTCCGGACTTGTTGAACAATTTGTTGAACTTTGCTCACACCAGAATGCAGCTCTACTGTGTTGCGGTGCGAACTTGTAAAAGCTGGACACACTGGGATTTTTCAGCCATGCGCAGACGCTGCTCTCCGCAACACGTGCGGTGTGTCTCCAGCTTAAAGGTTCTGAGAATGAGATCATAAGAACAAGAGGAGAAGAACAGATCTTTATCTTTTAAACAACGCCATGCCTTTGGGGGGAGGCTTGAACTGAGCCATTTTGAGCTTTGTGGCTAGTTAAGTGATAGATGACACTTTCCAACCATTTTCCAAAAATCACTGGATAGGACATAGTAATAGCCACACTGTTATGAAAACTGGCAGAGTCATTTATCAGAGAATAATAGAGAAAAATCTTCATTAACTCGATCATGCTGGCTTCACACCTACCATTTCCTATCTAATGTTAGCCTTAAGCCAAATGGGCCTCTCTGTCTCCAAGAAGCACACAGCTTCAGACTTGAAAAGAAGCAAATACAGAATCATGCATTGTCAATTCCTTGAAGAAAACTGTGATGTGTCCTTCCTCCTTCTGAATAGGGAACTAGTAAAGAGACTGGTTTATAAAATCTTTAACTATATACTACTCCAAGTTGTTTTCTTGGCCTATCTTTTGCACATCCTAGCCTATGAACACAATTCTTCAGATATTACGTCCCTTTGGAAATATTCTAGATGGTAATATACTGTAGATTACTCAATCCTACAGTGTTCACTCGAATTAGAGTTCTTGCAAGTGGCAACAAAGTATCATCCAATTCAGTGATTTACATTTAATACAACAGCTCATTTGTTAAGACAAATGTACGTACGTATGACTGTTAAGACAAATGGACACCAACTCTACAGGGGAAGGCAGAATGGAAACACAACATAAAAACATCACCAACATTTGAGCCACTGATGTTTTTACAAAAGTGTTCCCTTTAACGTAATTTCTAGTAAGGCACACAGCAGATAGAGAATGTTTTTCTAACAAGCACAGCCCTATGCAATCAGGGAATCTGGATCTTCAGAATCTCCACTTCACACACAATTACACATTCCTTTGCTTATGATCTGAGTAGTTCACAGCATACAATTCAAGAAGTGCTTTGGATTACATAACCAATTCAACAACGCTCAAAACAGCAGCAAAGACAGACACCTGCACAAACAAGGACAGACATGGGCCTCATATTTTGAGACAGGACCATCTAGAAGCCAAACTTTCAACTACTTTTCAGCATCTTGTATCCCTAAGAGCCAGTTGTTGGTTCCACCTCATTTCTATATATGCCAACTACTGTCGCTGAAGTTCTGGTCCACCTTAGTTTCAAATACCACAATAAAATGAGCTTCCCTATCTCATTACACAACTAGCTGCTTCCTACAATCACAACAGGAATCTACCTGCAGCCAAGATGAAGGTCAGTAATCAAGAAGTTGTAGGGATTTTTTCCTCACAGAACTTCCTTCATGTAGCACACTGGTTTAAGATGCATTGCAACTGTGACCAGTTCATTTATTTACTTAAATAAATTCTATTCCACCTTACCTCCCAAATAAATGGGGCACTCAAGGCAGGGTACCAGTAGAGAAGAAACAGTAAAATGCAAAAAAAAATAGGAACAAAATATAAAGTCTAGCTATATACATTCCAACGTTTGGACAGACCTCCAGAATGGAACTGGTACATATGTTGGGGACTTAAGTGTAATGCAATAAAAACATTAAAACAAAATACAGAATACAACCACAAAACCCAAAAACAACTAACAAAAATGGGAAGGCCAGACAAAAAAAGGAAAGTCTTAGAACTTATGGTAAAGTCTAAAACAGAACATGCAGAAAATGTATACTTAAACCAAGAGGCTCTAAGAAAAAAAAAAAAACACCCGTGATTGCTAGCCAAGATATCTTTTGCCATTTCTGACAAAATGTATTTGCAAAGGGTGGGTTGGTAACAGAACTCTTGAAGTCAGGAGCTGGTGACATTATAGACTAGCTTTCCTTAGCCAGCATATTTTTATACTGTATAACAAACAATGTTGTCTTTGGATGATTCCTTACAAAGTTTTAGAAGATATATCCAAGTTTTTAAAGTGCGAGAAAGTCCATCTCTCTCTCACCAAACTTTCACAAATGGTAGGCAAGAGTAATTCAAAGTTCAAAATTCGGTAGGCCATCGACTCTTCTGAAAACGACATGCCAAGTTAAAGTAGAATGCCCCACTGTCAAAACACTTAACTGAATTAGTAGCAACATATGCTCCTCTTCTGTATATCTGACCATTTTCTCAGGTTCACATGAAAGTCAGTACAATGCCATTAACAACCTCTTTAAATTTAGTGGCTTATGTGAACGATACTTTGACAAGAAATATTTATGTACCAAGAGTTTTATGACACATTTTTAAAATTAAGCACCTTTTATTGCTGCTATGCATTTAATTATATCTGAGTGATCACCATCCTGTAACTTTATAGCACAATTATATAGTAAATAATCATTGTAGCATAACCAGCAGTCAACAACTAGATATACTAGCAGGCTATAAAGAGAACAGGCCTGTTTCTTCTCAGAATGCCAAGGGATGGAACGGAATTAAGGGGTAAGCAATGGGGGAGGGGGGGAGAATTCACACAAACAGATGAAAGACGAGGGGGTAGGGGAGAACATAAGAGGAACTAAAACAACCTTCTAAGGCACAGAAGCAAAGTAGTAGAGAACTTGCTTTATGCAGAAGATTCCAGGTTCAGTGCCTGGCATCTGCAAGTAGAGCTAGGGAAGTCTGAAATCTCTGGAGAACTGTTGCTACTTGATGAAGAAAACAGCTAGATGGGAAAAAAGGCAGTTTCATACGTTCATCAAGAAGCTAGGGCCCATTCTGCCCCATCTCATTTCAGTTATAAAACAACCTTCTCATAACTTATCCTCCGTATAACTTGTGCCCCTTTCTCCCAGAGAGAGAGAGAGAGAGAGAGAGAGAAATGACAAAGCTCCCATTCAATGCCTCTATACACATTTCTTTCATACCATAAGACTAATGGTCCAATCCTATCTCTCCCACACACACACTGGTGCAGCTGCACCGAAAAAGCGTGCACTGTATCCAGTGGGGTGGCTCTTTAGCTGGCCCAAGTCCAAAGAGAGAAAGGGGGTGGGGAGAATGCTGCCGGAAGGGATACAATACAGCACCAGAGGCGTTGTTACGATGGGGGTGGTGGGCCCCAAGCGGCGGGTCGCGAAGCCACCGGATCCGTTGCCCCCTGTGCCGCTGGTTCCTCTTCATGCAGCCATTCGTGGCTGCAAGTTTGGCCCTCCTGCCCCCCCCCCAGACACTGGTTGGCTCCAAAAAGGGGGTCAAAAAGCGCCAGGGGGTGTTTCCACGCTGCACCAGCACATGAAGATGACATCACGGCCCCCAGGGGTGGGGCATGTGGGTCCCAGGGGGGACGTATGGCGTCCTGTGGGGGGTTGTCACGGCGGCGGCCACGGGGGGTGTAGGACCGCTACTGTACAGCACACGCCATTGCCACCAGATCCACCCCCTCCCGCAGCCTTCCTCCCCCTCCCCGATGTTTTGCCCCCCCTGCCTCTGTTCAGCCCTCCCCCCCCCGCTTGTTTACCTGCTCCGGCATGTGGCCAGCGGTCTGGCAACGTAAGCAGGAAGGCTCCAGCCTTTCCACCAGCGCTCCGGCAGTATACTACTCAGCTTTACGGCTACTTTACAGCAACCAGTGCTGGTGGAATTCGGGGGAGTCAAGGTGTGCTGATATGTGATACCTATGAAGTGTACTGCTACAGGAAGGTGCTTGATGAAGTGGAAGTATCAAAAGGTAGGCAGGAAGAAATGACTGCTCTGACTCAGCTTGAGAAGGCCTCAAGCTGAGTCAGATCTTGATTTCTATCTGTAGTTATTGTGAATATTCTTAAAGGCACCTATCATCTTCGTATCCAAGCAGCACAGCTACATAAAATGCATAGCAACCTATTCTTAACCTATTCCTTGCTTCCTTCATATAAAGTTTTGATTCTCTCCTACCCCTTAATTGAAAAGGAATACAAAGGGGAAAATCACGGCCATATTTTTTTTTTAAAAAAGGAGTCCAAATTTCACGTTTTCTTCCATTTTGTTGGGAGGCGGCAGGTGATAGCACAAACTACTAGAAGAAGTAATATAATTAAGAATCTGACTTAAGTCCTCTAGCATGAAAAAAAAATTAGCAACTGCTGAAGTACTGTTCCTGGCTTTGTTCAGGTAATAAAGGGGTCACTGAACAGAGAATGACTCATCAGATCCTTTTGTTTTTCACATCCTGGCAGAACATTCAAGAGTATGGCATCTTTGAAGTTTGCATCATTAGAGGTTTGGCAACCACAGCTTCCAAGCCCCACTTCCTCCCTGTCATTTTATTCTGTGCCCAAAAGACACCACTGCCCCTACTCTCATGCTGGAGACTTAAGGGGAAAGCTCCTGGCAAAAGATATTTGAGCATCAGTTACTCAATAAACCAGTAGTTCTAGCAGTACTAAATGAGATCACTCATAGCCCCATACAGATAGTTTCTGACATGCTTTTCAAAGCTAAAGCTCCTCAACTACAAGAGCCAGAGAGCAGCTTCATTACTTTTGCTCAAACCTGCATTTTATAAATAGAGACTGGGGGGAAAAGCTACATGTAACTCATAGACCACATAGCTTCTGTTAAAGCAGAATGCTGGCAACAGTCCAGGATGGTGGTTGATGTTTCACCAATGGGAGCAAATCATAGGCATTGTCCTGATAGCTGAGGGTCTCTGGAGTGTTTTGAGAGATACTGATCAGAACTTGAAGGTGACACCCCTCCATCTGAGAGGAAGGGGCAGACACAGCAAAAGAATCTTCACTGCAGTTGAACAGAAAGAGGCAGATAGACGGGGGTCAGAGTTTCCAGCTGAAACCAGAGGATGCTGCCTTGGGGAACATAGCCTTGCTCTCTGGGGGTCTTTTGTCTGCTGTAGGAATGCCTGTGTGCTTCATATATGCTGACTTTATTCTTGTAAATAAAGATGAATTACAAACACTCTGCAAGTTTCCAGTGATCTCTCATTCAATTTATTACATTTTTATTATATCCTTCCTCAAAGGAGCTCAGAGGGTAGATGATACAAGGTTTCCGCACCTCACCCCTCTTACGTTTGCACAGAGGTTCCCAAATTTTCTCAGTTCACAGCGCCCTTAGTGTCTCAGCAATTTTTTCATGGTGCCCCATGAGCTAGTAGTTCATGTGGTATCCAAAGATATCAAGTACTGCTGTGTTTCCTTTGAAATTTTAAAATATCCCATGGTGCCCCAGTGAGTTCGCTGCAGTGCACAGTTTGGGAACCACAGCACACAGTTTGGGAACCACAGTGTTTGCAACAAATATGAGACACAGATTAGGCTGAAAGACACTAGTTGGTTACCCAGAAAGGTTTGTAGCTGGATGAGGACTTGAACCTGGGTCTTCCCAGTCTAACAGCCCAATCCTATCTAAATCTCTGCACGGAGTTGCAGCAGAGTTGGCGCGGCTACCGCTGAATCCCATGAAAAGACTTTTGGCTGCTGGATGTCTCCTCAGGGTAAGGGGACATTTGTCCCCTTTCCCCAGGGTAAGTCCCAGCATCCACTATGGGTCAATTCAGATCTGCATCAGCTTAATCACTGGTGCAAGTCTGTGTTAACCTGGGAAGGCGGATCAAGCCCAAGAAGGGGGTCACATGATTCAGAGTGCGCTGCCGCCGATGCCGCCCCCCCCTCCTGGGCCTGAACCGCCCTCCTCCCAACCCCCATCACTGCCATGTTCCACCCACCCCTCCCGTTCCACCCACCTCACAACTCTCCAACCCCCTGTGTGGGCTTACCTGCTCTGGCGGGTATCCATGGATCCACCGGCGCACGGGAAGCCTCACCAGCCTCCCTGCCAGTGAGCCTGCAGAGTGCATCTGCAGAGGCTGCTTTGTGACTGCCATAAAGCAGCCTCCACCAGCACGCTAGTTACGCTGGCGGGGGATAGGATTGGGTCGTAAGTTCAGCACTCTCTTCTAAGTTTCTTTGACTCCAAAGAAAACTAAACCGGCGACTTCAGAAGTTTTTTATTTTACCTCTATTTTTTAAGAGAAGGAGAGATTGGCACCTGGCTATACCCACCAGATGCCTCAGGGAGCACACAGCCAACAAGATAACCTGTTTCCTGCTGCCACTCCCCTGCACCTGGCACAGAGAAAACCTACTTCTAAAACCAGAAGGTTGCTTATGGCTTGTAACCTGTGATGGTCTTTTCCTCCATGAATCTGTTCAAACCCCTTTTAAAGTAGTAGTGCATGTATATCCAAACAGGTTCACAACACAGATGATGATGATTAAATATTTATATAACACTTTTCAACAAAAAAAGTTATCAAAGTGGTATATACACAATATCAAATAATCAAATGGCTCCCTGTCCCCAAAGGGCTCACAATCATAAAAGATGCTGAACACCAGTAAACAGCAACTAGAAAAGGCATTGTGGTGGAGTGAAGATGCAAATCAGTACTATATTATACATACCCACAGTTCATGCTACTTAACCTTTTCCCATTCCTCATGATGAAGAAATGTGTCTAGTTTTCCTTAAAACTCTTGTATGACAGAGGCACGACACAATGCTGCTACAGTTATCACATCATTGGCCCTTGGTATGTGTTTTTTTCAAATGGAAACTGAAGGGGAAACAGAACTGGGGCCATGACAAACAAACCCTTTACCCCTCCCCCCCATGTTTCAATCCTGATGAAAATCCTCCCCTGGCAGTTAAGGGAGAGGCTTTGGGGACAGGGAGCCATTTAATCATTTGATTTTGTCTGTAAACTGCTTTGTGAACTTTTTGTTGAAAAGCGGTATATAAATACTGTTAATAATAATAATATTGGTGCTAACTGCTGTTTCCACTTGCAAAAACACAAATGAAAGGGCCAGCGATGTGATTAACTTCATGTTTAGTTTGGCCCTCTGTTCTGAGATTATCTATGATCCACTAGATTTCCACTTCCAAAGAGAAGCAGAAAATCCCTGCAGCCACTACTTCCTTCTGCAAGGAGAGAAGGAGAAAAGAAAAACATGGTTCTCCATAAAATAACAGTAAAGGAATACTAAAGAAAAACCAGGAGACAACTTACAGTGCAATCCTAACCAACTTTCCAGCACCGGTGCAGTCGCAATGCAGCCCCAAGGTAAGGGAACAAATGTTCCCTCACCTTGAAGAGACTTCCATGACTGCCCCTGCACTGCAAAATGCAGTGTGCACCCTGTTGGCACAGCTACACAGACGCTGGAAAGTTGGTTAGGATTGTGCTGTTAAGGCTTTAAGGCAGTGTTTCCCAAACTTTTTCAACCGGTGACTCCCTTGACTATTGGTGACCATTGGTCGTGGCTCCCCATTACATTATGTTGATGCCTGCCAATTAGCATTGCACTGTATTCCGAGAGGATTCCATGGCACTCTGTGGCTCCCCTGGCTGGTTTCCGCAGCTCCCCTGGGAGCCACGCCTCCCAGTTTGGGAACCACTGCTTTAAGGGATACACTAGACTGGGACAGAGCTTGCACTCATAATCATAATCCCCTGCTAACTGGGCAAGAGGCACTTTTTCAATTGGTGCTCCTCTTATATTTAGAAGGGGGAAAGTAACTGCCCCCCTTTCACCCCAGCACAGCCCCTTTCACCCCAGCACAGTCTCTTTTCTAGTGGCTGTTTGCTGGTGGTGTTCTGCATCTTTTTAGATTGTGAGCCCTTTTGGGACAGGGAGCCATTTAATCATTTGATTTTGTCTGTAAACCGCTTTGTGAACTTTTTGTTGAAAAGCAGTATATAAATATTATTATTATTATTATTAATAATATTATTATTAATAATAATAATAATAATAATAATTAGACCAATGGGAATAAGTGTAGAAAACTATTACTTAGCATAATATAATTTACGTTCTTTGTTGTTAGCAGTTCCTTTTGTTTGCTCTTACTGAGAGGGAAGTGAAGAGCAAGAGTAAAGAGCATTGGGTATCTACCTAATTCTGCAATAAGAGTTAGACGGGAGTGATGATCAAGAGTTCATAGGACAACCTAAGCAGTACAAAATCTATACTGGGGAAATGCAAGACTCAGAAGCAGGGATTGAAGGGCAACAGGGGAGCAACAACACAGGCAGGCATGACAGATGAATGAATATCAATGATGTTCAATCAGCAGCATTAAAAAGTTCAATCTTCTAACATTTGGTTAATGGCTCATTGCAATCAAGACAATAAAACATCATTCAACAAACAGCAAGACCATAAGGCAGTGGTTCCCAAACTGGGAGGCGCGGCTCCCAGGGGAGCTGTGGAAACCAGCTAAGGGAGCCGCGAGTGCCACAGAATCCTCTCAGAAAACAGTGCAATGCCAATTGACAGGCATCAACATAATGTAATGGGGAGCCACAGCCAATGGTTGCCAATGGTCAAGGGAGCCACAGGTTGAAAAGGTTTGAGAAACACTGCCATAAGGAATCTCTTTTCTTGCCTTAGAGAGCATTCTCTTGTTAAGCAGACTGAGTAGGCATCTTCAGAACTGTATTACAGAGGCTCACCAGGCCAAGTAATGGGGGCTCAATGACCTCCAACAGCAGCAGAAACGGGGAGAGTCATCCTCGAGCTATCAAACTGATAAAAGTGGGCATGGGCCACAGGGACCATGAGAAAGAACCAGTGCCCATTCCTTAGGCCAGCGTCCATCTGGAGGTTCTCAGGACCTGCAGTGAGGAAATATGGAAGCTTGCATCAGAAGTCCCATGTGAGAACCATGTTGATTGAAGGACAATTGCTTAGGCAGGTCAAGAGAAGATATAGAATTGGAGTTTGGTGGAGGGATTTTTGCTTTTTGAATTTGGAGGCAGATCTATGCGTTGGAGATCTATGCGTTGGCTGAAGGTGAAACGTAGTAGTGTGTAGGTGCTCTCTTTGGAAACCTGAAGCAGAATTAGCAGGTGTACTATCTGCTTTAGAAGTTTGCTGCCAAAGTGTCCTGTTTTGATATTTGTAAACCAACAGATATTCCAAAAAAACACAGAACACATTTAAAATTGTTTTAGTACTTATTAATTTAACAATTAATTAATTGATTAATCCAATTAATTAGCAATTAATTAGCAGGGGATACTGCAGAAAATTGGACCATGATAGGGGGTACCCGAGCCTCCAAAGGCTGAGAACCCCTGCATAAAAATATGCTTTTTTTACATTACAATCTGAAGCAATGTGGGGAAGGGAGGTGCGAAAAGATAAAAGACACAAAAGTTATAATGCTTGACATGACTTTATATGCTTGGCCAGGCAGAAAGAAAGGATCAACTGCAATAGCAAATCAAGTAAAATGGAAATGACACCTAAGAAAGCTTACCTCAAGAAATAAAGCTTTCCTTTTGCAAAGGACTTTTGCATGGACTTTTCAGGAGGTACATAGCGGCAAAGACACAGAAGGATTCTCCATGTATAGTGGGGTAGCCACAAATGACTCACCACATCAAAGCAGCACCCACAGGGAGCCATTTAGAGAGACCGTTGTGTTGCTATTTGTTCAAGCACTATCATTCCTAGGTCTGATCTTTCTCGCAGTCTATTGTGTAACCTGTAAATTTGCTCTCCGTTACCATTCCCAGGTCTCTTGCGATGTTTGTTATTGATCACATAAGGTCTGGCAGAAAGTTTTCCTTTCCAGACAAACTTGGGAACCTAAAAACTTTATTTTCAGCAAGACAGTTGGATCTCAATTGTTTATGGGGATTTAAGTTTCTATTGTTAAATGCAATTCTGTTTTGTAATACTACATTACCATAGCTTTGTTACACATTAAAACCTGCCACTATCAACAAGTCAAGCCATCTGATACACTTTCCTTACGCTTACAAAAAATCTTTCAGACGTCAATCTCAGATTCCTGTCACAGGTCATTTTCAAATACACATTAATGATAACTATTTCCCGGATATCTTCCAAAAGGTATTGTACATCTTACTGCTGAATGATGTACAAATGTTCGTCAACCTTTTGAGTTTCCACAGATGAATACAAATACAAGGGTTACTGGCTCCCTCATCACCCAAATCTTGGATTAACACATGAGTAAGAACTCAGTCCTGGAAAAAATGGAGGTGTAATTGCTTTCACTTTATACTGTCTGCAGATACCACTGGTCCTATTACATACTGTATGTCTTTGCTTTAACCAAGGTAGTACTGAAGTTCTGAAAAAACAATCCATGTTACGATTATTATTTTCTCTGCCTATACAGTGGACTCTCACTTTACGAGTTCACTTTATTATGTGTTCACTTGTCAATGAACTCTCTAGTGAAACAAGGTTCCAGAGGCGAAACTTGCGCGGAGCGTGTGGAGCTGCTCCGGTCGCGGGGGCCACATTCAGCGGGGGGTGTACTTACCCTTGCGATGCGCCGCCTCAGCTTCGGCTGTCTTCGTTACAGCCTGCCCTCCCTCCCTGAAGCCGGTTTGGCTCCGAAATGACACCAAAACCGGCGGGGAGGGGTCGACGTGACGTCACGCAGGCCCCGCCCTTGCTCCGGGTGCCGGGAGGGCTTCCGTCATTTCTGCAAGGTTCACTACAATAAGTTATTCACTTTACAATGGGCTCACAATTGCCGTCAACAGAACCTCACAGGTGATACATAAGCCAATCAGCGATGAGAATGCCACATTTGGTAGCGTCTCAACCAAAAGCAGTATTTTTAACATTGTGGTTGTATGTATGGAGGGAGGATATAGGCGATGTGAGTGCTGATGCAAACGAAAGCCTTCTAGCATCTCAGCCAGTAGCAGCGTTTTCAACATCATGGCTATGCGTTCTGAGGAAAGGATACAGCCTTGTAATTTGTGTTTTATAATTACAATATTGTACAAACTGATAACCATGGCCCCTAAAGAGCACAGAAGGCACCATGTACTTTCATGTCTAAAGCTGTGGTTGCTACATGTACAGTTTACTTCCCAGTGCTACCAATAAGAGTGTCGTTGGACCAGATGTTTTTTCAGGGAGATGTCCCAGGACACAGTGGAAACAGCTGGAATAGTCTGCACGTGGTTCTGGGTGTAGTTGCTTCACTTTTGGGATATGTGCTAGACTATCAGCTAGAGAGATAACTATTAATGACATGTCTTTGAATGTCCGCCCAGATATCATTAGGAACACTGCAGAGAATACTGTCCACTCCTAAGTAGCTAAATTAGCAAAAGCATACCTTACTTTAACTACATGGCTACTACAATATTCACGTCATATAACAGATTATTCAAATAAAATGTTTTTTATTGGTACTTGCTGGCATAGATTTCTGGCAAACAGAAATGTAAAGACCAGCAAAATTATTAGCTATGAGAAAACAAATGAAACCAACCCAGTTTCTGCTTAGCAATGTATTTTGCATGCACATAGAGTCAAGAGAGCATAAATTATAAAAACTACTGAACACAAAGGAAGATTGTATTCCAATATATTTTGCCATACATAGTGAAACATTTCCCCACTCTACCAAAAACTATTACTAACTATAAACAAATGAAGACACTGCGATGTCAGACAGGGCAGCTCCAGCTGGGAAGAAACAAGCAGGTAAAGACACAAATCCAGCAAAGTTGATTAAAAGTGTCGCTAGGCTAGTTTTACTTGCAAGAACAGAAATTTCTGGTGAAATCCAAAACAAAATGTGAAACATTCTCACTGCAAATGTGTTGGGGATCAAGCATTACTAATTTAAAAAATCCACAACCGTTTATTAAGAGCCAAACAAAATGCAACACCCAGTTGAGTATCTTCCTATCAACCTCCCCCCCCCATTTGTTTAAAACCAAAAAGCAGTCTCAGAAGGCTGAGTGAAGAAATGTCAGAAGGAGAGGTTACTAAACTCTTTCTCAGGTTTTTTTGCTCAAAATAATTTCCTGCCCCAAGTTGCTCATCTCCATGTGGTGAAAAAATACGGACAGTTATCCAGTAATGTACAAATCACAATACACTGGGTCCCCCAGTTACAGGTGTCCCAACTTAAGGACAGCTGCATATGCGCGGTCGCACAGGTGCAATCCATCTCATCTTGATCTTTCATGCAGGCACAATAGCGCTGTTCCAACTTACATCTGTTCTGACATCTAGGCAAGTCTATGGAATGGAAACCAGGTGAGAGTTGGGAGCTAAGTATAGTACCAATTACATTGACCAAGCAGTTCACAACCCAAGAGTGATGTGAGGTCAAAGGAGGAACAACTTACAGTGCAATCCTGCGCAAAGTTGGTCCGTTGGAGCAAGTGCTCCGCCGGCCTAGGGTATTGCAAAAGTGCCGTAAAGCACTTGTGCGGCACCCTGGGAGTAAGTGGCGCCAAGGCCGGCACCACTCACTGCGCCGCCAGGTGTCCACGCCACCGGACGTTAAGTGCTGTGCCGGGCATAGGGAGGGCGTGGGGAGAGTGGGCCAAGGTGGTGGGGAAGCGGGAGATCGACTGGCCAGGTTGACGGGAGGAGTCGGGGATATCAGCAGCGTGCTCCGCCATATCCTCACCCCCTTCACATGCCTGGCCGACTTTACATGGCCTCCCTAGATGTGCGCCAGCAAAATAACTGGCGCGCATCCAAGGAGGCCTATTGGGGTCGGTGGGGCCAACATCGGGGAAAGGGATGAGCGTCCCTTTCTCCCAAGTTGTTCCCCGGCTCTATGCAGCAGCTGACTATTTAGGCCGACCAGTGCATCTTACACAGGATTGGGCTATGAGCCAGGATGGTGTAGTGGTTTGGGAGTCGGACATAGACCTGGAAGATCCAGGTTCAAATCCCCGCTCAGCCACGAACCTTCCTGGGTGACCTCGGGCCAGTCACTATCTCTCAGCCCCACCTACCTCACAGGGTTGTTGTGAGGACAAAAAGGAGGGGAGGAAATATCTACATCACTCTGAGCTCCTTGGAGGAAGGGCGGTATAAAAAAAATGTGAATAACAGAGTAAAAGAGTTTCTGCAACTGGACCTATAGCTCAAGTAATTTCTAAGACTCAAGACCTTGGTATATTCTTCATACTAATATTGACCCAATAAAAGAAGAAATGAATTATGTGAACCCTCCATCACGGCAGTTAAACTCAATCCCACACCCAACCTAACTGCTTAAATTGCACTAAGACCAATGCAATTTAAAGAGCCCAACTCATTACAGGATTGTGGCCTAACTCTGTACACAAATGCCTGGTGACAAGAAAAAGATGGTGATGCTTCAAAGCCAAGAAATTCATGACTGCTTTACTGATGCATTATTAGAGCAAGGCATATTCACAGTAGTACTTACCTCAGAATCCGAGAATGTACAATAGGCAGATATCCTCCCTGTGACATGAATTAACTCTATATAGGGAGACGTACATGTCTCCAAGGGGAGATAGCAACTCTACATGGCCACTTGTTAATTCATCTTTAACTTTTTTTTTTTTGCTTTTCATTACTTGTTAGCACTCACTATTTAGGTGAAGCATTTATGTCTTCCTCCCCTTTTGCTAATTAGTGGAAAGTTCAGGGCAGTCTTCTACAGAATCAGTTTCTTTTGAAGGAAAGTATTTGAAATGCTCCATTTACCAATTTAGAAGTAATAAGGATGCAGCAGATACAATCCAACCTTCTTCAAATCTTTTAAGTGATGCTTAAGAAATCGGGCAGAAGCAGCCACTTGTCAATATTCGTAATCAGGCAGAGGGCGAAGAGGGAGATGACAGGTACCACATGTGACTAAAAAAACACAATATGCCTGTCTGAGTTCAAGGAGGCTTGGGAACGAAAACCAAGAAAGGGAACATCTGTGACCTTTCAAGGTGAAGTACATTGGGTATTTATGCAGTTCCTTCCTGTAAAGTTTACAACTTCACTTTTAAAACATTGCATTTGGCTAGTGGTATTTGCGCAGAATCACAGAATGGAGAGAATCACAGCTTTACTTACTGTTTTTCCTTTATTTTCAAGTGCGTTTTATTATCTGAAACTGGTCTGACGTAGAGTTCTAGGTTAAGATATCAAATGTCATTGAAGAATACACCATTTTGGGAGGAATATGCCAATTGAACTGTATATATTTTATATCAAAAGTACAGCTGCTGCAACCCAAATGGGACTCTTGGATGAAAGAAATAATTCTACCTACAATGCAGATGGTATAATTTTGCCCAAGGTGGAAATATAGAAAATGACTAGTCAGTCAGTTGTTTGCTGAGTGATCTAACATCAAGACCCAATGAGAAACAGGGTGATAAGATACCATTCAAGGGAGAGCAGGTAGGCAAAACACAATGCAGTTAAAAAGGAGCATTATTGAAGTATTCAAAAAACGTAATGTGAGGGACAGTCTGCTAAACACAGTTCTTCTTCTTCTAAAGAAGGACAGGAAAATTAGTATTAAGGCATAAATCACCATTTCTCAGTGAACAGACTATGTGAAATTCAAGAAGGATTTGATGTCATTTTTTATTATTAAGATTTGGCAAGCAAAAGAAATAAGAATCTTAAGCTGAAGAGCAATCAAGAAAATAAAGAGTGATGACTTACTTCTCCATTATAAACAAAACTTGCTCAGACATATTCTACTTTTCAAAGATGGTTGCCTGTCATCATGGGGATGAGACAGGACTCTGGCACAGTATTTTCCCTCTCCTTAACATTTAGGAAAACTGAAGGTTTGCACATGATTAATCTGGAATGTTTTTCACTGCATTAGTGAAACGCATTAATTCACAGCATTAGTTCATTCCTTCACTGTATACATATCTCCCTATAGGAACCCATTTCCAATGTTGCTAGTCTTAAAAGAAACTTGTTTTTAAATACTAAGCCTGCAAACCTGTTCAAAATTAAGTGCTCTCACATTCCATTTAAGTCAAATAAAGGTGGCCCAAATGGAGAGAGGAGAACACCACCCTGAGCTCTTTGAAGGAAAGGCAGGATAGAAGTGTAAGTGTATATTCTAACTAATATACTAAAGTTATATAGTTATATACTGTATACTAATATAATTATTATAAACTAATAAGTTAATGGTCCCTGTATGCACACCCTTCATAGCGTACTTAGATGTTCAAGTCCACAATCCTAGAAACACTCACTTGAGAATGAAGTACTGTACCATTAAACTTAATGGGACTTACTTCTGAGTAGACAGGCATAGGGTTGCACCGTAACTGAAGCTTTAAAAGGTATAGTATGAATTAAACATATACACAATTCACAATTCTAAGTTTTTGATTAGTGAGTCATAAGAAAACTTTGCAATACGATAAATAGACTACAGATAGAGAGGTGGCCACTACAGTGCCCCCCCCCCCAAAAAAAAACACCATCTAAAAATCCACTTCTAATCTTAGGGGCTCTCATATGGATTGCAAACCAACTACCAGATTAGATTTTTAAGTAATGTAATTTACTTAGTTTTAAATTCTTAGTGAGTAAAAAATACAGAATTAACCACTTTTCAGTCTTTTTGCTTTCGATGGGACTGTTAAGTGCCTACTTTAAGTCACTTCAACACATTTAATACAATGTAATTTCCTGCCAAGTTGCCCTCATCAAGTGTACCTAGGGAAACAATAAAAACTTTTCCCTCATTCATTCCAATTTAGTTCATTCTCTATAAGACACCTTACACCTGACTGACCAGGTGGGGGTAATTCCTGGAACAGGAGGAAGCAAGCAGCCGCCGCCGCTGCCAGACTGAGAAAAAGCTTCCGGAAACAATAAAAAGTGAGTACAGTTTCCACAGTATCTGTTTGAAATACATAAAAATCAGTAGTTAATTGGCTAAAGCTTGCGGTATATATTTTTATTATGGGTATTTAAAAAACTATTAACAGGAATAAAAAGTAAAACAGTATGATCAGGTTTCTAGAAATCTACAATTGACTTTATATGGCTTTACTAGAGAGTGTTTTAAAAGAACATAACTATGATGTGGATACTTGACCAACAGGTATTTTGAGACATATGATTTGAAAGATAAATTGTTAATTCCTGCTAACTTGACCTTTTCTCAGTTTGAGAGACTTTTAAATGCGGGGTTTTTTCTGCATTAAATGAGTTATATTCTCAGACATACACTATTCCAAAAGTATTTTCTTTTGGAATAGGATGCAACCCAGCCAGAATTAAGCTGTTTTAAGTTCTATTGATTTCTACAGGCGCACTAAATACATGCTTAAAATTGCTTAACTCTGGCCAAATTATGCACCCAGACTATATGCAAAATAAGACCTGAAGGTGTATTTTGATCTACGGTGGCTATTATACACATTACAAAGATGATTTACTAATCTTTAAAGAAATGCAAACAATTTTTTGTTTCACCACATATGGCAGGGGATCTTTTTGAAATGAAATTTCTTTTATGACGAATTCTTTAGTTGGTTCATTCATCATCATCAATAAAGATTTTTTCTAAAAAATTAAGAGACTACTATTAACTAAAGCCTTGTTCCTACAATACCACTAGGACTGGCGCCTCTTGTTTTTGCAGTATGATGATGTCGTCTTTTTATTTCCACAGTAGCCCAGGTGACATAATGAGGGCACATTATTAGGAACCACACAGACATCACACAAAAATCCAAAGTCTAACTTAGCGAGAAGTTGTTCGGTAAAGAGAACAGTTGCTGAGGCTTAGTTATAAAATTGCATCAAGAGCTTATGCAATTCTAACGGAGAGCCTCTTCCAAGTCTGTCTTCTCAAATAGCTACTTGGGTTGCCTACAGCTACAACAGCCTCTGCCTAATCCTATCTTCGCTCATCCACTGTGAACTCTCGAGTTTGTCTTGGCATAGAAGTTTGCATTTTACATGGTACTTCTAAGCAAATGGGACACAGACTTGATTTTTGCTTTTTGTTCTGCATTTCCATAGCCTTATTCTGCTCAATCCCCATTGTTGACATGCCCTCATTCTGTCACCTGGTCTACTGCAGCATCCTCTTGTGTCCTTTCTCCTCTAAGTTCATAGTCCTACACCAGAGGTTCCCGACCTTTTTAGCACCGGGACCTCCTTTTGTGGAATGACAATCTGTCGGGACCCCCCCCCCCCTTAAGACCTAGGGCCAGAGATGTCATTGCTTTTAATAAATTACAGTGTTTAATAAATCACTTTATAAAAAATCACACTTTTAAATTGTACTCATAAGTAGCCTCATTGGGGGGGGGAGTAAGCTAATATTAACAGAGATGCTAAAAGGCAAGTAGAAAGTAACACAAGGTGAGCAAACAAGCCCCAAGAGAGCATTAGCCATCTTGGGGGTCGCCATTCAGCTGACATCCCATGACCCCCCAGAAACCGCTTTGCGACCCCCTTGGGGGTCATGACCCCCAGGTTGGGAACCACTGTCCTACACGATTCACTGTATGAGCCACAGATTGCATTGGACATACTACTGAAAGGTCGCTTCAAGTATGCATGAGTTCACAGACTCATTCATCTGTGCCTCCATCACAGGCGAGGCAACCCAACCCCTTCCTACTCTACCAAAAATCACTGCAGCCAACTTTTGAACTGCACTCACGCACCGCCCGCTACTCGAGTACAACCGACACTATGTAAGCGCACTTTAAAGGTTGGCTGCAGCGATTTTCGTTAGAGTAGGAGGAAGCGGGGTTGCCTCACCTCTCGCCCCTGCACTGCACGTCCCCGCTTGAGTTCACTTTTTCCACCTTTTTCGATATCGCCTCAGCCTTATGCCCTGTAGTCTTTTACACTCATCTCACTTGGCATTAAGGTGAAAGTCTCACCCTTTCTTCATAAAGTAAACCCTCCTCAAAGTCATGACTAATACTGTACTTGGGGCACTCAGAGTCCACCTGAGCAGCTGGAGTGATCCTGGCACTTGGCAGGACTGAAGATATTCCAACAAGTAATGTGAAGTTGACCATGTTCTTCACCAGTCTCTCTTTGCTTTACTTGTATACCTTGTTGAATGAGATCAGAACTGTTTTCCAGGTGCTACAACAGTACTATTGTGCTGCTGCTGCTGCTACTACTGCTGCTACAGCAAATTAAATTTGCAAATACTTGAAATGTTTTGCTTTTAAATCATAGCTAAGTAGCCAAACTAAATATTAGTTCTACCACAGGTATTCTTCTTCCACAACAACAGCAATGTTCCTGTAACAAAGTTGTATGTTGTGATAACATTCATACTCTTCTGTAATGTAAAATAATTTCAGCACCTTTCATTGCTTTCAGCACCTTTCACTGCTGCTAGTGATCCAGCCCTGGCTTCATGCACTCTTTTTTAATGCTTTGATTTAGGTCAAACTGCGCATAAAGTTAACATTTTATTTAGAGGAAATAAAATTATCTTCAGACCAACTAACTGAATGTCACCCTGTTGTTGTTCAGTCGTTAAGTCGTGTCCGACCCTTCGTGATCCCATGAACCATATCCCGCCAGGCCTTCCTGTCCTCCACTATCTTCCTGAGTTCGCTCATTTTCATGTTCGTTGCATCGGTGATGCTGTCTAACCATCTCATCCTTTGCCTTCCCCTTCTCCTATAATATGTCACCCTATATTACTGCATCTATTTACATTTCTCCTCTCTCAAGACCTTTTCTACAGAATCTGAAAGCTCTTTCTTGGTAAGAATAAAATATTGGATTAGGTGCCATGTCAACCAACAGGACTGTGTGCCTCATAATAAATGATCTGATAAAAAAACTATATTCAGTTATAAAACCAACTTATTCCTCCTTTTTAAAATTCCTGTTCAAGGAATAAAAATAGTTGAAGTCTTTTGCTTAACGACTGAGCACATAATTAAGTAACCCCACTTGATCAAATCAATGATAGCTGCAAATTTGCTGTCTGCAGAGAAGGTCACATAGTGTTCGGTTAAAAGTGTAAAAAGTCCAAGATGGGTGGTGGGTCACAACCACTTCCTTCCAACTAGATATGGGCAGACCCACACCCAGAGGTTTGATCATCATGTCAAACCCCTACAGCCCCAAGATAGTGAGGCTATAATCCTATGCACACCTAGCTGGAAGCAAGTCTCATTGAAACCAGAGCAATTTGTGAGTAAGGCAAAGAATAAGATCACATGAGTCCAAGCATTTTTTTCTTTTGTTTTAATTGGGCTTCATTTCATTTTCAAGTCAATAAAATTTCTCTTTAGAGCCATGAAGAAATCTTACCTTTTTACAAAGAGGGTAGAGAAAGAAATTTTATCCAGAGTTCATGTACACCGTACTTTGCATTCCATAATCTCTTTTGAGAATGTTGAAAACAAATCATCAAAGGTGCATTCAGGTTCAAGTAATTGTAACTATGCACAGATGACAGCATACAGCATTTAAAAAGTATGTTGATTTCCCTTTTCACTGGAACACAGCCCCTTTCTAAGAGCAATATGCACAGGCATACCTCAATGCAGATACAATAGACAGATTCGTGGATGCAAGCTGAAGTTATCCTTGCACATCCACTGTCAGCCACGTCATGCCAGCCAAGTGTCCAACACCTCCTCAAATTATGCCCAAATAACCTTGGCATGCCCCCGGCAAAGTTTTCAAGCAGAAACACTGCACAAACCACAATAAGAAAATTCAAGAGGCAGAGGGGTGTTTGCATGATGGAACTGTACAGAATTATAGCAATCCAGCCATGTTCAGGGCAAACCACAGAAGCACACACTCTGGCTAGGACCAAGGGACTTTTGTTTAGAGAAACCTCTCAGCATCATGCCTGGCATATAACCTAAAAAAAACCGAGATTACAAAAAGTCCAACTTCTCTTAGGAAAGCAGTCCTTCACCTTACTGATTTCTATGACACCCCATTTCAATGTCTTCCAGATTTCTAGATGAGAGGTTCTTAAGGTGAGTAGACAGATATGGACCTATTTTATTTCTGAATGCACATTTTCCGTCTATATTTGGAACTTTCATAGGTTCTGACTGCGGTTCTGCTTACAGTGCATTAACTTTTTAAGTCAAATACAATACCCCCCTCCTTCTTTATCACGAACCCACACACCCCCACCCCCGTTGCTCATCATACCGGCTGCTCGCGCGAGGCCTACCAAATGAAGGAACAACGAGGACACTACAAACCTCAACTCCGCAGGAAGCCCAGAGCGCCGAGCAACTCTGCTCTCGTGGACCAGAGAGTGCCAGGAGGCGAGAGGATAGCGCGCGCTAAGGGAGAGCAAGTGCTGAGGTGAGCACCAGTTTCTGCCAGCGTAGAGCAGTGAAGCGAAGTCTGGTCCCTGCAAGTCGCCCCTGTGCGCCGGGGGAGCGCTGCCACGAGCTAAGCGCCGGGGAAGCTGCAGCAGCGCCCTGACCAGGTGCCCCCTTTTGCAGCCCTCTGCGCGACCCTCCCAGCCCGCACTCACCTGCCTCGTGGGAGTCGCTCCGCCTGTGGCTAAAAGCAGCGCCAAAGTGAAGCTCTTCCAGGGAGCCGCCCGCGCCGAGGACGGGGGCATATCCGCGCCGAAGGACGGCGTCCTGACGCCTGCCGGAGGCGCCCCGAAGCAGAGCTGCCCCGCTGCGAACCCAGCCGCCGCAGAGGGAGTGGCAGAGGAGCCGAGGGACTGGAGCCGAGCCGGGCGCGTGAGGCCACCTCGGCGCAAAACTAATCGACAAAGGCAGAGAGACGGTGGCGGCGCACGGCGGAGTTTCAATGAACTTTAGCGCGCGGGCTTGGCGGCTTTTGTAAACTCGGGGGAGGGGAAGGCTGGGAGGTGGGCTCAGCCGGCGCGTGGCTGGGCAGCCAATCGCTTCTGATCGCAGCGCGCCCACCCGGCACCGCTGGGGTGGCAGGACTTGCGGCGCAACCGCAAGACCCTAGTGTTGCCGATGCAGCGCTTACCCAGCCGCAGGCGGATGGGCACAATTCTTCCCACGAAAAGCGCAAGTACTGTACTGTGTTCTCGTGTTACTCGAGAGAGTACCCAGAGTAATGGTTGCCTCTTGAATTTGTGAATATGTATTCCTCAACGCTGCATCCCCACGCTGGGAAAAAAAGTCACCTGTTGATTTCAGTTTGTTATGCTTTGGTGTGTGTTTTTAATACCTTGAATCTTATTTAGATTCTCCTCCAGTCCACTTCACTCCTAAATGAATGGAAAGTACAGTATAAGAAGATGCTGCCTTCTGTAACTCTGGTGGGGCCACTGTGTGAGATACAGGAAGCTGGACTAGATGGGCCTTTGGCCTGATCCAACAGGGCTCTTCTTATGTTCTTGAGGTGTTTAACAATCAAAAGCCAGAGGAGGGAGACTCCTGTTATGTACTGCCCAATAAACAAACCCGGAAGGCATCAGGATGAGATTGGCAATATGAGAGGGTGGGAAGAAGTTTCATTTTTTTCTGATATGTGGCTGAGCCTGCATGATCTTTTTAGGACTGTATGAACAGCTCTAGGCAGATGGATGGACCAGTAATCAAAGACAGTCTTCAGATGTTGTGCTTGTTGTTATTTCATCCATTTAAATGTTTCTATCCTGAGCTTTTCTAGTGAGTTGTGAGCAATAAATACTTCAGTTGTTAGAAGAAGTCTAGTGTGTGGCTGTTGTTCTCCACAATAATTTGCAATTACTTGCAAAAAGAGATATGTCATTTCCTGCTGATGAACTCCTTTCCTACTCAGCACTAAAATCTCCTCGGCCTCCCCCGTACTTTTCTTCAACTGTCTTCATCACTGCATCTGGACCATCAATTGCCCAGCAGGACCAGTGTCACTAAGCAAGGTGGGTGGTTTACATACAATTGTAGGGCAAAATTGGTTCAGTGCAAGAAGCAAGCAATGATGTAGTTGCAAATATTGAGGACTTTTCTAGATTATTAAGGCCCCAAAACTTTCCCTTGCCATGTTATAGCATACAGCCGTGCCGGTGGAGGCTGCACGGCATGCGATGGTGGGAGGGATGATTGGACAACCTGTGGAGGTAAGTAAAAATATTTTTCATTTGTCTCCCGGTAGGCTGCCCAATCGCCTATGGGTCTTCTCGGAAATACCCCAGCCATTTTGCTGGCGTATGTCCGAGGAGAGAAAAGGGGTAGGGAGGTTTTAAAAAGAGGGGATAAGATCCGGAGTGTGCAACTGCTGCTGGCTCCACTCATACCTGTCAGTTCCTCCCCAACACACCTTGTTACTCCCCTGGCCATGAACCATCCCCACCTGCTCCTCTGCATGCCGCCAGCTGTGGCAGCAGGCCGCCAATGCTGCCACTCCTTTGTGGCGGCAGCATAGAAATGGCCACCAGGAGTGCACTCCACACATCATTGGCAACCAATTTACGACAACAGGACAGTGTCCTGCCACTGTAAATCCTAGGATCGGTTTGGGCAATAAGAAACAAACACTTTGTTTTGCTGCTTTTAGTACTATGCCCCTCTATTCCTAAGGTGTCCATGTTAGTAGGAGGGGAATATGCACATATTCACGTTCCTCCCCACACACCACAATAAATTAGTAACACTGCAAACAACACAAAGAAAAAACACAGCAAACATTGTCTGGAAAGACTGTGAGCTTGAGTGCTGTCGGGGGGTGGTGGTTTCTTTTTGCTTTCCCCCTCAAACTCTTTAGTGTCTTAAGTTCAGAGTCACTCCATGAGTGGAGAGGCTGTTTAGACCTGGGTAGCTTTGAGTTGCTGTTTATTATCAACTTCTTCAGGTGTACAAATCTTGGGCTGTCCTTTGCCAGGTTAGATGCAGTCAGAATTCCACATGATTAGCTAACCACATCACTAGCAAGGTCTGTGCATTTGTGGACAGCAACATGATGGAGGATGTGTTCTTATCACAGTACTGGCATTCAAAAAGAGCTTAGAGGGACTCCTTTGTGTCTTAACTACATCAGATTCTTTCATCCCCACCACCATCATCACTCCTTCATCCCTACCTATTTACTTGGATTTGAAGTACTGTACTACGTTACTAGAGGTGTTTGTTTTTATGAATACGAGAGGATTACAGCCTAAGTCTTACTGAACACAATGGGCTTACTTCTGAGTAAAATAAATACCATTTTCAAACACCTCTATACATTACTTGTACAACATCCAACTTTATCTATACTTTAATTGCTGAGTATTCCTATGGAATTTGCATGTGACAGTGTATATACATTTATTTTTGTTAATTTATATTAAAATTATGTTTCACCTTATCTTAAAAGAAAAAAAATCAAAGTGGCTAAGAAAGGCTTTAAAAACAATAGCAATCAAAGTTCAGTAATGCAAAATGGCAACAATAGAATAATAACGAAAACAAGCCAAAGCAATGGGGAGGGATCATAGCTCAGTACCTGCTTTGCATGCAGCAGGTCCCAGGTTCAATCCCTTGCATCTCCAGGTAGGACTGGGGAAAAAATCTGCGTGAAATACTGGAGAACACTGCCAGCCAGTGTAGATGAGCTGGATAGACCAAAGGTCTGACTCAGTATTCCGAATTGTGCCCTCAGCACATGGTTCAGACTTTGCCTGGCTGCAGCGTGAACTCATGGTGTGGGGGTGGGCTTGCCCTCCCCCTAGGATTGATTGGGATTGGGAGTGTGGGCGGAGTCTTTAAGAGGTTTATCTTCTTGTCCCCTGCCACACTCCTTCCTGTTCTGAATTCGCGCCAGCGAGCAGCCGTTTAACCCTCCTTCCCTCCCTTATCTGCAGTCTGGGCTATGCTGGTCGCTCATTTGGGGGCCGGGTAGGAACTTTTCTGTGCATCTGATTGGCAGTGGTGAGCAGTTTTTTTGCCTACCTCTGACTGCAGTAGGGCTCTGTTGTTTAATTTTTACACTATCTGGTCACTTATTTTGCAGGTTAGCGTGGGTAAGAAGGCTGGACGTTGGGCTATAGGCATGAACTCTGGGGCAGCAAAGGCTGGGGATGCCCCCCTTCTTCCATCTCCCAGCTACCCTCCAGCACGGGTGGCAGATGGGGGGCGGTCCCTGGCTGGGATCACGTGATCTGCCCTAGATGTCCTCTGGCTCAGGGTGGTGCAACTTCTCCTGCTGCCCTGGCCCGGTAGAGGTTGACGGTGAAGAGCCTGCCTTCTTCGTGAAGAGGCAGTAGCTTGGAGTCAAGGTTGTAACGTCCGCCTGGGGCAGTATTAGGACTGGCCCCTAGCTTCAGCCTTGACCTGTGCATGGTTCTTACCTTAACCTTGAGCCTGTGGGTCAAGTGGCCCTTTCACCCATATGCTTGACTCATGTGTTTATTGATGTGTGCCCAGGCAATACAGCAGCATCCTATTTTCCTAAAAGAGTAGCAATTGATTACAGGGGTGGCTAACCTTTTGGGCAAGTGTGCCACCACCAGTCAAGGCCCAAGTTTCAGATCATGCCACCATACAGATGTAGCCAATACAGAGAGCAGTTAGCAGGGAAGTGTGAAGGAGATAGGCCAATTCTATGCCAAATTAAAGGCCCATCTCAAAGCCTTCTCGTCTCTGTCCAGGAGTGCAATAACCCCCAATTCCGTAGTATTGGGCACTCATGCCTCAGGTTGGACTTTTTATGATTTATAATTATGATTAATTATTTCAACAATTCAGGCTCCAACAGGTGGGAGAGATGTTACAACCCAAGAATGTCCTTTCTTTTTTAAATGTTAGACCCACTAGGCCTGTCTCATCATCAGTTTAAATGCATGAAATGAATCGCTGCAGGATTTACTGTTAAGTATGGTACAGTCAATGAATTGCACACAGGACAAAACAAACAGATAAAGAGCCTTAAATAGGGCTGCTTCACCTATTATGTGTTTTACCCACCATGCATGTAAAAATGTTTATATGGAAGTAAATGTGCAACAAGTACATGTGCTAAACAGGTAAATACTCCAGGGGCTCAGGATTGGTTGCATTTCCTCACCATACGTACACCTATGTTTGTCACTGTAAAATGTGTGTGACTCAACCCTAAGCAGAAACAAAAAGTGTAGGACTACTGGAGTAAAAATAGCACATAAATGTTTGGAGAATGCATTAAGTGTTAAAATATCAAAAATATCTAGCTTTTAGAGGTTTGCATGGAAAGAAAAGTGAGAATAGACAATTGCGCACTTTGTTGAGAATATGTGCCTAAAGAGAAGGAAAAGTCGCATGTAGAAAAATGGCAATACATTATTTTGACAATTGCATTTGGAAAAATTAGTTTGACCCTCACTGCAGTTCTGATGGAAAATACAAGAAAAACAATCTAAAAATACTGAGCATGTATGCATGAGAAGATTCAGATACCTCACTGCAGCTTTGTAAGTGCTTTTTCAACTGAAAAAGTGGTGACAAAACTGACAAACCGTATATATTTAATTTTTTGGCTTTGTTTACAAGAAATGTGTCCGTTTCGGAATAATAGCGTACAAGGCACATTGAAACCTTGATGAAGGTCTCCAAGGCTGCAAATCTAAACGCACTGGGAAAGAAGCAGTATTGAACTCGGTGAACCTGCACAAGATTGTGCTGTAAGGAGGCTTTCAGTCAACAGCTGCTTCAGCCTCCTTTGCACCATCACAAGCAGTTGAACAGGGAGCTCATCAGCGTGACTCCCTTCAGGTCGCAGGGGACACGTGTTACAGTAGTCGTTTTGGCACTGCCATCACTGTGCCACCTCTGCTGATTCTATTAGTCCAGATG
The DNA here is from genome assembly GCA_026170595.1 of Plestiodon gilberti rubricaudatus. NCBI lineage: Eukaryota > Metazoa > Chordata > Lepidosauria > Squamata > Scincidae > Plestiodon > Plestiodon gilberti. The sequence continues at coordinate 39,167,451 of JANXHW010000001.1, forward strand.
GATTAGCAACAATTGGGGCAGGGATCCACACAGCCCCTATATCACTTTCCGATGACTTCTTTTAATCTAAAAGCAGTTCCTGACACTCCTTCACCCCATGACCACTTCCTTCTTGGGAGCAGAGACCTGGGGAAAGGATAGAGTCTTTTATCCACCTTTTTCCCATTCCAAATTCCATCCCTTATTGCCCGATCCTGTGCAAAGAAGCTCTGCAAGTGCCGGGTGTGCTAAATGCGCCGTAAAGCGTGTTTTTGACACCCAGGGAGGCAGCCCTTACTCAGGCCTGTAGGCCTTACTCTGCCCCCCTCCAGACCCTGCAGCTGCCAGTACAGGTAAGAAATGCACTGGTCAGGGCAGGGGGAGGGCGGGCTGGGTGGCGAGGGAGGGCGGTCATTGGGTGAACCAGGACGGGACTCGGGAGGGGGCGGGGATATCAGCGGCGAGCTCCGTTGATATCCCGCGCCCGGCCTGGGCGGCCCTTACCCCATTTCCCCAAATGTACGTCGGTTCCAGAGCTGACGTACATTCGAGGAGGCCCATTGGGGCCGGGCAGCCCTACACCTGGGGAAGGGGATATCTCCTGAGGGAAGGGGACATCTCTCACTTTCTCCCAAGGTGTTCCTGGGCCATGCCCAGCAAACTCAGGATCTGTGCAGGATGCTGTGGCCACCCTAGGGGCCAGCCGTGGATCCTCCAGGCTGCCCAGCAGCAAACCTATATACTCTTACCTAGGTGTAAGCCCCATTGAAAACATTGGGACATACTTCTGAGTAAATGTGTATAGAATTGCACTGTTAGGCATCTTCCCTCTGCCCCAATTTTAAATGCATTCTTTTCTGCTTAGTCTACAAAACAAAAACCCCACTCTAGAAATATCTCTTGGCTGGGTCTATTCCAGTGTCCATCTGTTGCAGTTCTCTTAGGGCACAATCCAAACCTACTTAGGCCGCCATTGTAACCAGCGGCCCAGTGAAAACGGGAGGCCCCAGAACGGAAAGGGGATTCAAATCCCCTCCAAAAGGGGAATTCAAAGGGGATTTGGATCCCCTTTCCGCTCTGGGGCCTCCTGTTTTCACTGAGCTGCTGGTTACAACGGCGGCCTAAGTAGGTTTGGATTGCGCCCTTAGTTTCATTTGCCCCTCTTTGTCTCGCCTTGCGTTCCAGTGCATGCACCCTTCATTTTTTCAGGGCTGCGAGTTTCTTGTTTAGATCCCATTCCTTCTTGGTTTCGTTTGCAGTATTCAGCCTGAATATCCACAAACATAGCTGTGCTCACTTCTACAAATTAATTATTTTTGTAGGAAATGTGGAGAAAAAAAAGCACAAAGGAAACTTTTTTGTTTGTTGTTAAACGTTTCTTGACTTATCAACAAAACTACAAACATCAAAATGACTCGACTATCATGTTCTTCTATCTATTTGTCACTAACACCGTTAGTCCAAATATTACTTTTCAGAGCCTTGAACTGTCTCCATGAACTTGCAAAGTCTTTTCCAACCTCAAAAATAATACAGTCCCACCCCCTTGAAAGGGAGAGAAAAATTGCACATTGTTGGGGGGGGGGAGAGCAGATAATAATTTTGTTTGGTTGATTTAGGCTGAGGAAGGGGAAAATGAGAGCAGGACCATGGGCAGGATGATGCAGGTGGCTTGTCCGCACCAAAACAAAAGACATTGCAGCAAACTCAGGATCTGTTTAATGAATTGCAGACTTTAATGGTTAAGATCCCCCAAATTGGGATGCAAATCAAGAAGGACACAGTATAAAGCATGAGCTACAGAGCCTATACATGGTATTTTCAACGGCAAATAATGAAAATGCTGCCATACTCTTACAGTGAAATCCTATCCATGTCTTCTTAGATTGAAGTAAGCCCCATTGATGCCAAGGTAAGGTAAGTGTATTTATGTAGAGATACTAAACATTTTGAGTTTCAGGGGACTGTGTAGTCTGGGGGAACAGGATGTCAGGAAAGGGTTAACCTCCCCCCCCAGCATTGCTGAGTCAATTACCGGTACATTCTGAGCCCTCCCCCCAGACACAAGGTTACTCACACACACACACACACACACACACACACACACACACACACACACACACACACCACTGATAGTTAAAAATGAAAATGTTGGGAGATCCAATCACAGATCTCATGCCTCCTGTCTGGTTTTGCTGCTGTTATCTTTACCTGAAATGAATTTCATGGGTATCGCTACTTATTTTTTGTGTGAGCTTTCATATCAGAAAAGAGTTTGATATAGAAGTGCATTATTATTTCCTATACATATCCCACTCGTCCTTCAGGAAGCCAGGCACAGTTTATGTGGGTCTCCCACACACTGGCGCTGAACAATCAGAGATCTCCTTAGTTGACAATATAACATCATGGTACCTTCAGGCCATTCTCTAGGGCAACATGTCTGGAGCTAATCAAAAGCACATCTAGCAAGATCAAATAAAAATGCTACATTTTAATTATGGCTATCAAATAGCCATTATCAAATAGCAGCAAACAGCCTCAAGTCAGTTAATGTTAATGACCAGGAAATAATACAGGGCAATTTCCTGTAGATGCAAGGAGAATGTCCAGTAATTAATAAATTGTGGGAGGCATTGATGAAAGACATCTCAACTATGGTGGGAGTATGTTTCTGTTAGCTTTGTTAATTGGCCAACATATCAACAGGAATGCAGTTTGGCTCAGTTTGACTACCTATATCAGAGGCAGTGTAAACTTAAGAATAACTTCATTGCAGATGTCTAGTGTGGTTATTGTTGAATGTATTGCTTTCCATTTGAAATGTTTAATTAAAAGGTGGCTAAATGCATATTGAGCCCAATGCAACCAAAGTAAAGCATTATAAGGCCCCAATCCTATCCCCTACCAGCAATGCCAAAAAGACATGCACTGCATCCACTGATGGGAAGGGCAACCCAAGGGCAAACGAGAGGTAAGTACAGGTGGGTCCTTGTTATTCGCGGGTATCTCAATATCCGCGAATGCAGCCTGCGAATAACAGGGTGCTGGAGTCCAGCACTTGATGTCTCCATTACTAACTGGGGGGCCTCCGGAGGCCCATTCCGTGTCGTGTCAGCCTGCAAATCCCTCCATAAGCCTCTGCAGACCTCTAAAAAGACTCTCCCAAGTGACCTCAAGGCTTTCAAGGGCCCATAGAGTCTTATGGAGACTGGCGTGACATAAAACAGGCCTCCGGAGGAGGCCGTCCCAGTGAATAATGAAGATATTGGGTGCTAGACACCAGCATCCGCGGTTCTTTGTTATTCACAGGGGGTCTGAAACATCCCCCACAGATAACGAGGGCTCACTGTATAAAACATTTATACTTATCTCCCAGTAAGCCCTGGGGCCACCTATGGGTTTCCTTTAGGCTTACCAGATCTCCCACCGGGACAGAGTGCTAGACCTTTAGGAGAAGGAATGTGGGCAGGTGTAGCTTGTTAAACCTTAGAGCACAATCCTAGGCATGTCTACTCAGAAGCAAGCCCCATTGTGTTCAGTGGGGCTTGCTTCTGAGTAGACATGCCTAGGATTGTGCTCTAAGGTTTAACAAGCTACACCTGCCCACATTCCTTCTCCTAAAGGTCTAGCACTCTGTCCCGGTTGGAGAACTAGTAAGCCTAGTCTCCTTGGACATACACTACCATTTTTGGTGGTGTATGTCTGAGAAGAGTAAAGGGGTGGGGAGCTTCAAAAAGGAAGAGAAGCAGAATGTGGCAAGTGTTGGCCCAGGGGTTGTGGTATGTTCTACCACCAGCAGCACTGCAACCCAGAATGCCGCCCAATGCTGCCTCAGGCCTGCCTCAATTAAAAAAAAATAGGAAGTACTTACCATGCTCCTCAAGCTGTTTCTTCAAACATGAAAGTGCAGAACTTGCATATTCAATTTCAAGGGACCGTGTGAATGAAGAAGCTCCTTCATTTACGCAGTCCCTGTAAATCAAACTGGAAATCCTGCATTTCTGTGTATGAAGAAACTGCAGGAGGAGCACGGTAAGGATGTGGGTGATCCACTTTCCACTCATTTTTAGTGGATGGAAAGTGGATTGTGCAGGTTGCAACTGCAGTGGGCTGGAGGGAGGCAGTGGTGGCAGCAGATTCAGGGTGAAGGGCACCCCCAATGAAATCAGCACCCCCCTGAAATCAGCAACCCAGATCACCTCACCTAATGGATGGGCTGCCTGTCTACTGTCACTTGATAGTTCATCCTGGACCTATTGCCTGCTAATAAGTTGCATATTTATCTTGATTTAATCAAGAAGGATGTACCACATGATATCTACCACATATGTGTCCTCCGGAAGCCATAGAAACCCTTGAAGGGTATCATTTCAGGCATTGAATTAGGTGTTGGGAAGATACTGAGCAGAACAGTGATAGAAAAGACAGCCAAAGTGGCATGATAAACTACAGCTCTTTGGGATTTCTCAGGGGTATCTGATTGTCTGTTGATACAATTTGGGTTTTGTTTTGTTTTTTTAAGCCTTCTTATGGCATTTAGACTGGTGTTTGTAGCAGTAGCAGATAATGTTTCAGTCCATTTCTTACAGAGACAATTGGAAAGTGAAACAGAAGGCCCCCTGAGCTCACTAAATGCTATTACATTTTTTTGGGGAGCCAAAACTTATGAGCCATGGGGCACATTACTTCAAGCTATTGAAACAAATCATTTAGTGAACTGAAATCTGTATTTAGGGAATGAAGGATGAAACACTTTCCCTTTGTAGTCAGGGTAGTGACTACCGTTGCAATACATCCTTCTGTACAAATAATATTCCAGACTTTCAGTATAAGAGATTTATACAGTCCCCAGTTCCTAGAGCAGTAGCAGAACTCAGTTAATATTCACTCCACAACTTAAGGGTATGAGCGGCTGGCTGGATCTTGTGAGTATTTGTCTAAGGACCCAGTCTTCTCTGCTGTCAAGGAGTGAGTGGGTGGGATATGATGGCAACTGACCATGGCCCTTAAGTACAGTACAGGGAAAGATCAGCCATCACCTCTCCACCATACAGCTACATACAGGTTGGTTACCCCTTATCTGGACGTCCAAAATCCAGACAATTCCGAATTCCAGACATTTTGGGGGCTATGACTTTTTTTAAAAAAAACTTTTTTCCCAGCACCTGGCTGGCATAGCGCAAGACATGCTGGGGCACAAAATTATGAAAAGTAGTGTATAAAATTACCTTCAGGCTATGTGTACAAGGTGTGTATGAGACAAAATAAATGAATTTTGTGTTTAGACTTGCGTCCCATCCCCAGGATATCTCATTATATTTATGCAAATATTCCAAAATCCAGACAAATCTGAAATCCAGACAACTTCCCGTCCCAAGCAGTCCGGATAAGATATACACAACCTGTAGTACTAACTGTGTATCTATAGAAGAAACCAAATTGGCTGTTACGCAGGATTATTTGGGTGGTTGCATGTCAAGGTATCCTTTGCCGTCTTTCTTACAGGATTATGTGCCATGCACAGTACCCAACATGGCTGTAAGGCAGGCTTGTGGACCTGGTCTACTGGATCCACCATCCTGGGGATGGATCTTCTCCCCAAGGTAGAGTTCCGCCCCATGCCATGCCATTGAACACAACAGTGGAACACCTCCTTGTGAGTGCACACACCCAGTTCTTATCATCCCTTGCTGCTATCTCCTCTGGGAGATGCCTGCATGAAAGGAAATGCTAGTTTCTGGATCTCTATCCTGAAACTGAAAGGTGCTCCCCTGACACAGGTATTGTAGGATATTATTGAAAATGTTTCACTAGACTAATAAATAGTAGACTACAACGATTGCTTAAAACGGATTTTAAAGCCATGTAAAAAGATAACATCTCTGCAGCTTTTTTGGTCGTTACCTGATGAAATTCATATAAATTGAAAGAAATGTGAACCCAGTGTGTGTTTTAAACTTGGTTTTATTCTGGTTTTTAATACACAAAAATTTTAAAAAGTTTTTACATGGCTTTTAAATCCGTTTTTAAGCAATCGTCGTACATACTGGCTGGCCATGAAAGCTTCAGACCATCTTTAAATAGTAGACTCTAGTCTACCACTATAAAATCAGTCCCCCTTTCTCTTCCCATAGTCTTGTCACATAACATCCTCTCTCCGCATATTGTAGCATAGGACAGATACAGTAAACCTGTCCTCCCTCTCTTCTAAAAAGGATTCTACAGAAAACTAACAGTCCCAGACCATTATCTGAAGGCACATAATGTAGCAACTTTGCTGAAGCCGTGACATTCTGAGTGTAACCTGTGCCCGAATGGGAGACTTCTGGGAAACCATACAGTATGCAACTTGGTGCTCTGTGGAAGAAAGGAAGAACCGTCCGCTCAGTTTTACCTGTCATACTACCTTCTTCTTTCCTGATTTTTTTTTTCTGTGTCCATGTTACCTGGAAAGAACTCCTTTGAAACATTAAAGTGGGATGAAGTCTGGTTGGTTGTAGTGCATGTGGAATATCTTGTTGATTTGTCAATGATGCAATCTGAGCAAAGCCCATCTGCTCAACATGTGATTGCCTTGCATGTTACCCATAGGCCACAGCTCTTCAGTGATGGCAGCCATGTAGGCGTGTTAGCACATATGATTGCCCTTTGGGGATGGAAAAGTGGGTATAAATGTTTGAAATAAAAATGGTGATCTTGGAGCCCTTGATCCCTTGTTGACTTCTGGCAGGATACTTGCTTGTTGGCTGCATCTCTTCTGGAGTGGACATAGTACCAGAGATGTGATTTGACATTTGGTCTATGACAGACCATGTCTGTCCATGTGCACAGGATCTTGCTGCAGTTTTGTAGGGCACTGACAAGGAGATTGGCATCTGTGAGGAATAGAAGCTTCAGTTATATCCTCCTTTGCAGCTACAGAGCCATTAAAGTGAGAGGGGTGGGGTTCACCAGATTCCAACATGGCAACCCTAGTTTGAACTTGATCACTACATATATCAACAAAGTGGCAATGAGTGAGCAGATGTCTGGAAGCCAAAACAGGGCCAGACAGAAAAGAGCCTCTACCAAAGATACACTCCCCCTCTGCTTGCAGAAAAATACGAGGTGAAATGATACCCATTCCCAATGGTAGCAGGGGGCAAGAGCTGTGAATCTGTGCTGCCCTCATATTGTCAGGGAACACTGGCAACAGAACGTAGCTCACAGGCACAAGTCCTCAGGCCAAACTTAATGTGAGAGCAGTATCCCCCCCAAATAATGGTATGCCAAATGCCTATAAAGCAGGATGGAGGTTGGCATTTTAAAGTGCAATAGGGGTGGATGATGATGCTGAATGCCTCCCTCCCATGATTTTCTACCCAAACTTATGATGTACATTTCCTGAGCTCAATTCCCTCGACCCTGCCAGAAGTGCACCATTCTGAGCCCAATTTCCTTTCTCCAACAGGCTAGGGGGGGGGGGGTCTACTTCAGAGCTCAAAGAATTGTGGATGGGAGGGAACTGGTCTCTGTATATTTGTTCTAAGACCAATCACCACTCCCTTTTGTCCTTGGAAATATTTATGGGTTCCTACTTCTGAATTTAAAGTTCTATGTCAATACTTGTTTGCAATTAACCACCTACGGTGCATTTTCTGATTAAATTATATATAAGGATGGCTTGGGCAGGTGCTGCAAACACATTTTGCCTTGCCAAATCTTTCTGCAAGGACTCGAGGAAGAATTGTAGAGGAGTTCAAAGTGTATAATGTTTAAGGTGACAAATGATTTCTTCCTCATCTTGGGCATCATAGAATTATGCTCTAAGAAGGCATGAATTCTGATCAAACTTCATAGCATACGTGATTAATAAAATTATCATCTATAAAGTTGTCCAGCCAGTAGTGAAGATTGTATTTAGGCTTGGTGTCCTCACAGCTGCTGTAGTCTCGGCACTGAAATTATTTATTTATGTTTAACTAGACTAGAGGAACCACAAATAACAGATTTGAGAATGAATACGCATGGTGCTTAAGGGCTCTAATACCAGTGTTAAGTGAATAACGGTCTCTGACGATGCTATCAAATATATTCGGCTTATTAACTGTTTGGGCTTACTGGATATCATTCATTGCCTGTGTTCTCCTTCAGTATCAGTTGTACTAGTCAGGCAGCATTATAGCCCTGCATTGCAAGGACTCTGGACTATGGCATGAGCAAATAAAACTGAGGCAGCAGGAAAATTAGCAAAAACTCATTTTTACCCAACCTACGGCAAATCCTGGGTGGGCCTGCGCCGGGGGAGTGCACGCTCCCTTGGCGCAGGGTGTCGTAAACCTGCCATAAAGCGTGTTTATGTTACCTGGCGAGTAAGAACTGCCAGCGCAGCGGCCAGCAGCCCTTACCTGGGCTCCTATCCAGCCCTGCACCCACGGGAGCAGGTAAGGCCTACACCAACGGGGAAGGCGGACTGGGCGGTGAGGGGGGGCCATTGGCTGCCCCAGGCCTGGAGAGGGCAGGGATATCGGCAGCGAGATATGGGGAAGGGGATAAACGCCACGCTGGCGCGGCCCAGGAAGGGCGTTAGATACTGCGGCTGGCCCTAGGGGCTGGCCACATATCGTTACGCAGGATTGGGCTGTAAGTGAGGACTTGCTAGATCTTCTATTGGTCCACCAAGAGCTTCTGATCTTTCTGTAAACACATCTGAAAGTAGTTATGTTTTTTCTGATAATACATTTTTAAGCCTAAAACTCAGAATATGCACTATTCTGTAAATATTCAGTAAAATATTTTCCATTAGTAACTATTATCCTGCTTACGTTGCTTGCAATTAACAGATCACTGAAGCCAATATACATCCACTTAAGTTGATTTAATTCCATTGGCTTTAATGGAACTAAACTAGCTTAAGAGCAAGTATGTTGTTGTTGTCAGGGCCTGCCCAAGACTGCCCAGGACCTGAAGGATGACATGGTGCCCTGCCCCCTGCCAGGTACATAAGAGAAATACCCACAATTCAAAGTAGGATGACGCAGTATTCTATTTAGGACAAACTGAAAGTAACAAAGTATCAAACAGCAAGCTTTTTTAATTCTACAGAACTCTTCATCAGGTGGATGGCAAAAAGCCACAGGGGGACATGTTGTAGGAGTTCCAACAGTCTGCTGTTTTTGAAAACTAAAATAACAGTTTAGGGTTTTTCTTGCATACTTGGGTCAACCTCTGAAAAGTACAAGACTGTTGGTGCAATCCTGTGTAACTTTAGGGCGGCAGAGTTGCTCCGCCAGCCTAAAGCATCGCAAAAGTTCCATAAATCACTTTTGCAGTGACAGTCGGAAGTAAGCGGCGCCAGTGCAGAGGCCAGCACCACTCATTTCCCCCGCGTCCCGGACCTGCACTGGCCGCCGCAGGTAAGTGCTGTGCCGGACGGTGTTGGGGCAGGGACGGGCAGGACAAGGTGGAAAGGGAGGGGGCCATTGGCTGGCCCAGGCTGGGAGGGGCATGGATATCAGCACCAATATCCTATACCCTGTTGTAGCCCGTGCTGGCCTTACACGGCCTCCCCGGATGTACGCCAGCTCTGGAGCTGGTGTGCATCTAAGAAGGGCCATAGGCTTCTGAGAAGGCTTGCCTGAGAAGGCTCGCATCTGAGAAGGCTTGCCTACACCTAGGGAAGGGGACGAATGTTTCCTTCTCCTGTGGTATGCTCCAGCAGTGCCAGTACAGCCCGGAAAGGGCCTAGGATACTGAGGTCGGCCATTTAGGCCGGCCACTTAACTTACACAGGATTGTGCTGTATCTCCACCCACCCACCCACACCCACACCCACACACACACACACACACACACACACACACACACACGACTTCTTAAACAAAGGAAGGAAGCAAAAAAAAAATGATTGAACCCTCCCTCCCTGCCTCCTTGTTGAAATATAAAGTCTGTAAATTAACTCAGTCCAGTCTCCAGCACAAACTTGAAAAAGAGAAGTTCCTTCCAAAGCAGGGATCAGAAAAAATATTCTCGAAGCAGAAGACAAATGTAAGAACAGAGACACAGACCACATTTCTTTTTTAATAGTGTTACCAACCAATTCATCTCCCTAGAGTCTAGACCAACCCCCACCCAAAAAAAATCAATCCAGTTTCTTCCTGTAACAGCCAGTTACAAAGAATACAGCCAGTTACAAAGAATACAATCCAGTTTCTTCCTGTAACAGCCAGTTACAAAGAATATCTCATTTCTGCTGTGCTATCAATTCATCTCTCCAGGTCTGCCCCTCTCCCCCTAAACCAATCTAGGTTTTTTCTTTACAGTTTCTATCCTCCCATGAGGGCGCGCGGGGGGGGGGGAGGTCCTTCCCCAAGCAGACACACGACCAGTCCCATAGGGGAGAAAATAAGAACCCTACACTCACAGGAAAGAGTGCATTCTTCTGGCACTGGCTCTGCTGGTGTCCTGACCTGGTTCCAGCAAGCCTTAGCAGGCACAGTATTGGGAGGCTCCGGGCCAGGCCTGGCACACTGGGGTTGTTGGGCCTCCAGCTAGCATGCCACTGGGCAGCTGTCACATGGGCATGGAATAGCTTGGGGTAGTGTGGGAGGGAAACCTAACACCAATCATGGAAGAAGAAAGGGAGGATTGGATACTGCCGTTGTTGCGAAGTAGTCCTGGAGCAATTTGCTGCGCACCTGTGCCACCACCACCTACTCACAGGCCAAAGACCACACCGCTCTTGTGATGTGAGGTGGCTTGTCATCTGAGAAGAAGGTAGAGCCAGTCAACCAATGCCAAGGTCTGAGAGCCAGCAGCAGCCCGCAACAAGAATGCTTCCGGCAGCAAGACATTAGCTGCTGTTCTCCTGCACTGCCGCTTGGAATGCTTGTGTAGAGCTACAAGCAAGCAAGTGTGCCTGTGCTGCAAGCTCTGGCTTCTGCAGGGTGGACAGTGCCACAGACAAGAACAGCTGGTTGCTGGGACTGGGGCAGGCGATCATCACTGATAGTGAGTTACAGGAGTGATAACGCAACAGCAGATTGTTCCACTTCGCTGAGCTGTTGCTCAAAGAGAGCATTGCTCCTCACCCCATCATAGGGCTGGCCCTAGCTGTTGTAAGTTGCTTTTGGTTTGCAGTGCATTTTTTTTAAACAGATTTGTAATTCAATATTTTTTACCTCCTCTGAGATATTTTACCTCCTGTGTTCTACAGTTTCTGACAAGCAGCCTGATTCATGGACCAGTTAAAATAGAGTACCTGAATTTAAGCCAATTTACTCCTGAAGGCCTTCCCAACAACCAGGTCATTAAATATAAATACTCCCACATTACTGGTTAGGCAACTGTGCTGATACGTTTCATTAAAAATATAACTAGTGAAATGAGAGAGAGAAAAATACCCAAACTAGGAATTTTACATTTCAACAAAAAAGATTTAATACAGTTTGCAAGTGACAGAATATCAAAGCATTACCGTAAAAGGCAAAATTATTAGAAATTATAATGCAAATGGGAATTGCTAAGGGGGAAGAGAACAACTGACCTTTTTGAGAAAAAAGTCAGTTTGTGTTTTCTTTTTTGATTGAACTCACATTTTAATGTGCTTTTGTAATAGCCAAATGTTTTATAACAGGATTAAGATTTATTTGATGTCACATAAGAGAGCCACTCCTCTCAGTATCCAGTGATCTGGTGATACGGTTGTCCTTAGGTAGATTGCAGTAATATAAGTCAAATCTGTTCTTCTAGGCTTCTTGTAAATAGGACAGACATAGAGTTTTGGATCTCTTGGGCCAGTTGTATTGATCGCAAAAATATGCACAACAGGAAGTAGTGTGAACAGAATCTTTGCTGTAGATTCAGTGAGTTTATTATTACGTCTGTCCCATGCGGCTCCATCCAAGTACAATCCATAAATATATACTCCTTCCTGTGTGAAAAGAATGAATGTGTATTCATAGAAAAGAATTCATATTCATAGAATGTGTACTCATAGAAAAGTGTCTGTTTTTAAAATTACAACATGACTGGTTGATTTTGATCCAAGCTATTCAATATAAGATGTGATATAATTAATGAAGTTTGAAATAGTAAAGAGGCGTAATCGATAAAGTTTCTGAAAGTATAGTAAGTAGTAATTAAAAATGTTCAGATATAAAATTTACTGAAAAGACACAATTAATTTTTTCTTTCTCTCTGCATGTGTGTTTATCCATATGAACAACAACACAGAAATCACTTTACAATGTTTTAGTCAGCTGTTCCAACTTCTATTGTCTTCAGCCACATGCAGTTGTGATTTTAAATGAACACTGGAAGTCTCTCCCCCCCCCCCACACACACACACCGCTTATGGAGTATACAAAGGAAAAAGTGCAGTGTTTTGTGAAATTTTAAGTCAATCACAGAAACAAAGATCATAATCTAGTAATATCACATACAAGTCTTGTTCAATCATTCAGAATCTGGGTACACTATACCTAGGTACAGAGTGAATGGGAGCATGCTGGCTAAGCACATACCTTGACGCCTACCTGCTCTGTGGCCATGGTCTTTAGGTACAGTGTTTGTCTGCAGGTCAACACTGCACTTAGGGAGAGTTTCTCCCATGAACATTCCAAATCACAGGGAGAAGCTCTCCCCAGAATAGCATTTGCCTCTGCAGAGAAATGTTATACCTGGAGAGAACCAGAGTGTGACCATGGCATGCGTCGGTGCCAGTACACTCTAGTTTGTCTCACATCTGGGTACACTGCACCAGACTCTGGATGACCCAAGTTACCCAAATTTCGTGTACTCCAAGCGCAAGAGATAATATCACACAATGTTGTGATCTCAAATAATTTGTTCAGCACTTCCCTTGTCGTACATTGTGAGAACATTACTGGCATTTTTGACACGGTTAGAAAGCATAAGGCAAATACAACGCCAGCTTTTTCTTTAGCAATTTAAACACGTATCTGGAATTACCCAAAAGTGTTCTGAAATTAATGCCTGAATAAACACATTTCATACATACAGCAGGGGCTGCTGTGATTTCTTCTCTAACTTGTTTCAGCACTTCATTATGTATGGTGACTGTATCCAAAGCCCAGCCTTTGTGTGCTCGAGTCACTTCTTGCCTCATAGCTGTTAGAAACCCTGCAAAGTCAATGAAAGAACAAAGCAAGTGTAATAATGCAACCTTTTCCCATTCTCTCCCTTCGGACTGCAGTGCTTTGTGACTAAAGCATTCATGGCATTAAAAAAAAAGTGCACTAAAATTCTCAGCAGCAAATTACTGGCAAAAGCCATGGAATAAATAAAAGGAAATGAGAAAAGACGAAAAGCAGCACTATTGACTATAGTGATTGCTATTTATTAGTGAACTAGGCTGCCCCATGCATATTGGGGGATTTGATGCTGGAGGGTTGTAACCAACAGAAGGCAATGATGGCTATACTATGATACATGTCAGCAAAAGAGTCATGGAAGCACTATTGCTCTGGGTTGTGTTTTATATCCCGAACATAAGAGCCCAGCTGGATCAGACCAAAGGCTCATCTAGTCCAGCATCCTGTTTCCCACAGTGGCCCACCAGCTGTCTCTGGGAAACTCACAAGCAGGAGAGAAAGGAATACCCCTCTCTCACAATTGCTCCCTTGCAACTGGTACTCAGCAGCACACTTCCTCTGAACCTAGAGGTAGCATACATCCATCATGACTAGTAGCCAGACACAGACCCGTCCTCTTTTAATTTGTCTATTCCTCTTTTAAAGAGATCTAAGCTACTGCCCTTCACCACATCTTCTGGTAGTCCTAAGAACCGTTTTGCTTCCACAACATCTTAAACCCATAGATGATGATGAAACACTCTTTCCAGAAAGAAGTATCCTGCAGCAAAAAGCTTTTATTCGCTCTGTGTCTGAAGCAAGTCTATTTTCTTTGAATTTAAATAGTAGCATTCATCAATTCACTACAGTACTGAGTGGTCATTAAGCCACTGAAGGTGGGAAATGATTTATTGGGGTTTATTATCTTTTTTTCCCTGGGACTTACTCCCGTATTGTAATTTCCTTTTCCCTTGCTTTTCCTTAAATGTGCAATGTCAGTTGATGGATACAAAGAAACTGGTTGTCAAGAAACAATGGGAAATTCTCATAACCTGGTCATGTTTAGGTGTCATATTCAATCCTCTAGAAAACAATTACTTGTTTAAGGCTTTCCCATTATATTCATCAGTTTATGAATTGCTGTGCAATTTCTCTTCAGGAAAGGCCATTTGGAATCACACAGTGGCATGTGTGTGGGGAAGGGCTGCAGCTCAGTGGCAGAGCACGTGAATGAAGAATGAATGAATGCATGAAGAAAGTCCCAGGTTCAATCCCCAGCACTTCCAGGTAGGGAAAAAATGTCCGAAATGTTTGGAGAGCTGCTGCCAATCAATGTTGACAAAGCTGAGCTAGATGGACCAATGGTCTGACCAGTGGCTTCGCTCTAGGTGGGGCGGAACGCTAAGTGCCGCCCCATTCTGAACCTCCGTTTCAGCTCCGCGCAAGACGGCCCCACCCCCTCGCCTTTGAAGCCATTCGAGGCAGCGAAAACAATGCACAGGAGACTCCCTGCACGTTGTTTTCGCCGCCTCGAATGGCTCCAAAGGCGAGGGGGCGGGGCCACCTCGCGCGGAGGTGAAACGGAGGTTCAGAGTGGGGCGGCACTTAGTGTACCGCCCCACCTAGAGTGACGCCACTGGGTCTGAAAGGTATGAGGCAGCTTCATATGTACACTTGCAATGACTGATGCAGATCTTGCTAATAGGTGCCAAAAAGCTATTGAGGGTGTACATCAAAATAGTCATAGAGAAGATATGCTCAGGGTCCACCATGGTTGGCACCAAAGGAGGTCACCCCGTTGGGGTTGCAGTGAAGGCACTGACTATCCCATTTAGACATGGGAAGAGAGGCACAGTGGTTTATACTCTTAGAATGCTCCTTGTGCAAAGATTAGCCCAAAGTGAGAAATGGAAGGTGGGTGGGGAGAGGAAGCCCATGTTTTCTGAGATGGGTTTGTCTAATCAGATTTTTAGTGAGACTGGGGTAGCAGTCAGTCCCCACCGCACACAGGAAGAAGCGTTAAACAGTCGACCCTACCTTGTGCTGGCACACGCAGCATTCCATATAGTTCAGAATGCCCCCTTCCTCTGCCAGGGAACTCCCATTGCCAAGCTGCTTTGTTAGGTGATGCCCAAGGACACTGCAAAGTAATGTATATGGGTGCTGCTTTGGGACAGTGGATTGGCTTTTAAGATGCTTGTTATATTCAGCTTCTAACTAAGTTTGTTATGTCTGAGTAATCAGATAGTATTAGAGATATTATGTTCCTTGTACTAATGTTGCTATGCTTTTGATATTTTTGCTTGGAAACTGTTGGTGTTTTGTTTTTGAAATAGTATTGTTTCTTGAAATATTATTGCTAACTATAGAAATGTTTATTGAATTGCTTGCTATTTATCATTAGATATAGTTTTATATGGTTGTTATATTGATGGTTATTTTTATATTGTTTTTATTGTGCGTGTGCATGTCTCTGTTAGGTTTTCCTTGAAAAAGAAAATTGGAGAATAATTATGAAATGAAATGTACTTGATTCCTACTTATCTTCCTCCAATAAAGCTATCATAATCATGTAAATCAAACCCTAGTTAAACACAGAATAACACATAGTATATATTATCCTTCTTACCCTGAGGATTAAAGAATCCAGTCATCCAAAATACATGTGGCCTCCCTTCAAATATCCAGACACGAAACTGGTTATTTCTTTCTAGAAGTTCAGTAAACCAGAATCCAAGTGTGGAAGAATCCCAAGACACACGTTTCCAAAGTTGAGGAATTCGAGCATCATACATATTATCGAGTGCATCCCTTAAATTCTGAAGAAAGGAAAATCCAAATATAAAAATTATCTGGCTTGGGTTTGTTTCAATAGGAGCAGTCATACATAACAGTGATGTACTCAGTTACCTCACTCATAATAATAGTTCCTTCTATGGCTAGCTTAAGGTCATTCAGACTGTTTCGAACGAGTTTGATCACTTTTTGCATTCGGTCAATTTCTTGGCGAAGAAAAATATTCATAGAATTAAGATGTCCCATTTTAAGTAAACGAGCTTTCACCTAAGTACAGGAAATTAAAAGACAGAAAGTCAGTTAATCAAGTGTTTGGAAAAACACTAGGAAAATAATTATGTTTGTTTCTGAAAAATAACAGCTTGACTATTTCTGATTAAGAAGAAAAAAAAACTCAACCAGTCCAGTATACTATCTACCAAAGCATCTTATTCCTAGCAAGTTATCTTACCCTCACCTGAGAACAGTACAGGTTCTGCCAGTCCCTGCAGCTCTGATACAGGAGGCAAGGCAAGTATGCCCAAGCAACTCGGTGCAAGGGCAATAGCTGATGCAGCAGCCTTGATGCATTAACCACATTACAACAACTGCTGGCAAGCACATATATAAGTTACTGTGCTACATCTGCTTTTTAAACTTGTAGATTAATGCCCACAAGGGAAACTGCAGTGAATACATTGCCGCCTTAGTAAGACATTGGTCTATACAGCCCACTGTTGTCAATTTGACCAAGCTACAGGATCTCGGACAGAGGACTACAGTACTTGCCCTGCTACTTGACATCTTTTAACTAGAGATGTCCGGGATTGAACTTGGGGCCACCTCTATGCAAAGCATGACGCAAAACTCTATTACTGAATTATTATGACCCTCCCTTTGCAACTCCATTCCTGGGAATTGCATGTATCTCAAATGCAGGTGCAATTCATGGAACTCCCCATGGGGGAGATGTGTGAGTTTCCTCTTCAGATGTTACACTAGATCTGCAAACAATAGTTGACATAGTCACTCAACCAGCATTGTTCTTGAAATGTGAAAATCAAAAAGGGGAGGGAGGAAAATCAGAGTGTGGACAATGTGGAAGGGACAGAGGAAAGGGAAGAAGCCAGAGAAGAGGGGTGGTCCAATGCAAAGATGTACACAGAACAGATAAACTCAGCCAGCATTTTTAAAAAATCAATATGCGTGAGCTGAGTATAGATCCAAGCAAGCACACTCGTTTCAGAACAGCTTCTCCTGAAATAAATGAAATCTGGAAGTACTGTGCAGTAAATGTTTCTAACAGCCCAATCCTATTCCCTGCCACCAGTGCTGATCCAGCTGTGCCAAAAAGGTGGAGGAGCAGCCCGAAGGCAAATGGGAGGTAAGTAAAAATCATTTTAACTTACCTCCATGTAAGCCCTGGGGCTGCCTATGGGTCTCCTTGGACATACATCACCTAATTTGGTGGCATATGTCTGAGGAGGGAAAAGGATGATATAAGATACGGCATGTGCCATTGCCACCATATCCGCTCCCTCTTGCTTCTGCTCCTCCCCACCCCCACCCAGAAAACCAACCCTATTGTGGCCTTATGCTGATAGATCTCGCAATCCATCAGCATAAGGCTTTGGCTGCCACTGTGCAAGCCGCTCTGACAGTGGGCATCTTGTTAACAATGTCATGGGAACAGGGAAACCCATGCATTGGGCCATCAAACACTAGGTAGGTCTGTGGTGGGGGCAGTTCGAGGACGGGGGCCAGGCCAGGCATGGTTTGGGGGTGGATCTCAGTGGCAGCAATGCACACAGAGAGATCCTACCCCCCCTTTTCCCAGTCCAACATGCCTCTGACTCTCCTCGCACCAGCTAAATAGCAGGTGTAGGTCCAAGGAGACCCATTAGAGGCCAGGAAGCCTACGGGGAGGTAAGTAAAAGAGATTTTTACTTGCCTCTACCAGACCATCTGGTCACGCACACACCCCACCATAGCATGCAGCACATGAGCCATTGGTTGCACTGCATGCTATGGGCTGGCGGGGGATAGGATTGGGCCCTAAGATACCAAGGGGGTTATGACAGAGACACTACTGTACATTTCCGTTCCAGAAATATATTCCTGTAAAGATTATGTCAGAGTATGTTGAATGCAATTGTGAGAGTAACATCAGGAAATATACTGTGCGGAATATTAGCAATTAAATTCAAGCACTAGCCCTTTAAAAATGTGATGTAAGTCCATCTCAGAATCAAGTGCATCTCATTTTAAAACTTTCTGTTTTTCATAAAAGTAGAAAAGAAGGCAATTGTGAGTAAAGTCCATGAAGTACATCTGCAGAGCCACCATTTATTTCAGTGGGGACTGTTTGGGATGAGGGCTCAGTAGATTGCACCCTAAATCAATAGACTTTATGATCATCTAAGCACAGATACACAAGGGGAATGACTATCTAGTTAGTGGATAGAGAATGCAGTTATTATATTATTGTGTTTTACTTAAGATTTGTAAGCTATTCATTGCAGTTACTTCATGTACCTATTAAATTTTGAGAAATAAGTACTGCAACAATGCGAAGTTGTAGCAGCAGCAGCAGCAGCAGCAGCATGTGTTTCACTTAATAAATCGTCTATGGATTTTTTTCAGGAAAGAGAGATTACAACTTTGATGTCAGTATTATTCTTTCATATTGCTTCTGGATTAATTTGATACCTTGCTTTTTTCATTGCCCTTGAAGAATCCACTGGATTTTTCAATGGCAGCATACATGTGCCAAATATTTGCAGCATCTTGACTATAAAAAGAGAATTATTCATTAATATGTACCATGGCCTGAAGTCACTATAACCTGGGGATACACATGACCTTTGCTATGACATACTGCACCAAGGGAGCCATTTTCATTGGAAATTGATTAGCTAATAATTTTTCCTTAAGGTAAAGCCATTAGATACAGCTTCCTGTTCCAACATCATAAAGGGGACTTAATGCTCCCTGTGCGGAGCGCTGGAGGATTCCCTATATGAATATTTTAAGCTGAGCTGAAACAGGGAGGTGGGTACAATCACCCCCCAAAACCCACCCACCCCCTACAAAAATACCACCCCCAGTTTCAGCAACTGATTGGGGCAGTAGGGCTGCAAAACAGGGCCAAAACGTTTGTCCACTCAGAGTGAGCCCAGCCAGAATTACCCTCACTCTGTTCTGGCTTTCTGACTTCATCAAACAGCCAAATCCAGTTGACTATATAAGATGACACCATCATATGGATTCCTCTTCATCTCTAGAAGAAGCCCCTGTTTTCTAGAAAATGACACCAAAACTGAAGATTGAGAAAAGGAGTAGCTGTAAACAGATAGGAATCACTGTTCCAAAAATATTTCAGGATCATGGCTGAAACTTGGAACCCATTAACAGCTTTGACTGAAAGACTGAACCTTTGGAATCAGTCAGTAGCTGTTGACAAGACTTGCCACTTGGAACCATTGTTCTGGCCAAGATATTGGAAGATTCAGGAAGATATCATAGTAGCTATTCACACACATAAGGCTCTAACAAGCAACACTGAAAGCACATTTTCAAACAAGCTACAGTTTAGATTCTAATGGAAATGTTGCAGAACCCAGAACTCAAACAGCCCAATGCACCGTAACTCCCTGCGCAGTGATGTAGCAGCGCCAACGTGGCTCCTGCTGCATCTCGCGAGGACGTTTCGGCCTCCGGAGGGGCAAGGGAATGTTTGGCCTATCCTTCTGAATAGAACTAGTAAAGAGACTGGTTTATAAAATCTTTAACTATATACTATGCCAACGGCCCAATTCTATCTAACCCCCCCCCCCCCCGCATGGCAATGCAGTGGCACCAACTCAGCGCCCACTCAATCCTATGGGAGAGTTTTGGCCTCCTCAGGGCAAGGGAACATTTGTTCCTTTCCCCCGGGGTAAGCCCCTGCCAGCCCAGTGGTTCTACGCAGACCCACTTGACCCATGAAGGTGGATTGAAGGTGGACCATGAAGGTGGACTGAGCCTGGGAAGACGGTTAGGTTTTGGCATGCTCTGCACTGCTGAAACTGCCCCCTTCCTGGTCCTGATCCCCCTCCTGCCGGCCCCATCACCACCCCATTCTGCCCACCCCCACCCTGTTCCACTCACTCCCTGCCTCCCTCCCATCCCCTGCGTAATCTTACTTGAGGTGGCGGGTGTCCAGAGTTTGTTGCCATGTGGAGCCAGCTGCTCACCACTTCTGGCACCGGCCAACCAGTGCACTCCGGCGTGTCGCATTTTGTGACAGCCAGAAAGTGCCTAGTGCCACCAGAACACTGGGCAAAAACCTAGTCCTGGGTCATTGTTGTTGTCAGAGTGGGGCTATGGGCAGCCATTCCCTGGAATGTGTGTTCTTCAATCCCTAACAGCTATCTAGCTGTTGGAGATGGTCTCTAAAAAGCAACCAATTTCTAATTCAGATGAAACACGAAAAAGTTAAGAGATCAACATCATGTTTGTATGAGGTATTCAGCTAGGTGAACTGTGGGCACCTATCCAGTCTGATACCCTCTGAACCTAAATATACAACATTCTGGAATGTATGTTGCAGAGAGAGAAAGAGGGTGGTTGCTTTTCTAGGTCTCCCATTAAGTGTTTGGTCATGCAGAAGTTATAAAATTACATGCTCCACTCCTGCTAGCTTTGTCTAAGTAGAGTTTGTACCAAGTCAACGCCTACCCATTGCTCCACAATGAACTTTATTTCAACCTGCAACCTCTGATAGTCATGGTCTGCCAGAGCTCTGAGATGTGCTCCTTCATCATGGCCTCCAGCCTTCTTGTTTGCAACCTCCCCTTCCCTTATTGCTTGCAGCCACAAAAAAAATTCTTTTCCATCTTCCAGCATTCACGGAGAATTGTACAGGTGTCCCCCGCTTAACAACAGGGATACATTCTGAAATCCCCGTAGTGAACTGAAACCGTTGTTAAGCAAGTCTTCTCCAGCCGAAGCCCTTATCTAGCCATTAGCTGTCTGGCTTTAGATCAGGGGTGGGGAACCTATTTGCGATGGAGGGCCATTTTCCCATGGGGAAAATGTCACGCGGGCCATGTGCCCCTCCATCGCAAATGGGTCCCCCGGCACGCGCACACACACACCGCCCCCTGCTCTCCTTACCCCCCCTGCTCTCCTTACCTCCCCCCCCATGCTCTCTTTACCTTTTCCAGGTGGCGGCCGCCGCCGCCGGCCCCGCGCGCACTGCTCGCGCGACTCCTTTTGAACCCAGCTGTTTCTGCGCATGCGCAGAAACAGCCGGGTTCAAAAGGAGTCGCGCCGAGGGGAGCGCGCGCGGGGCTGGCGGAGCATCCAGTCTGCTCGCACGGGCCGGACCTGATTGATTCGGGTCCGGTCTCGTGCGGGCCAGACCGGATCGCTCCGGGGACCGGATGCGGCCCATGGGCCGCTGGTTCCCCACCCCTGCTTTAGATATATGGTTTGATGTTTAGCGCTGAGGCTTTAAGCACAGTGCTAAACTTCAAAGCCCTTATCTAGCGCGAAACAGCTGAAGAGCTGGGGATTAAAAAAAAACACGTCATTTAAAATCCTTTGCAATTTTTTACTGGGGACTGCAGTCAGATATGTGGATCATCGTTAAGTGATCCCGTCGTTAACTGGGGGACACCTGTACATAGAAGCAACTGAGCAACACTGGCACCAGTAAGTAGTCCTCATCCTGCCAAAATGCAGCTTCCAGTCCATGCAAAAGCCAAAGCTGCTGTAGGACTCTGCTACAATAAGTTAATATTTTCACACTTCTAATTTTAGGAAAACTCTCATAATTGTTAAAGACAGTCACCTCATGGGGTATATAATCAGGAGGCAGCTTCTCAAGCATATCTTCAGCTAATCGATACACAATGGCTTCTCGGGTTTCTCCTACTCCACCTCCACTCTCCTTTGGTTGAATGTTGGTAATGGTGTTCAAGACATCAGCTGCAGTATTACTTTGATAGCTGAGAGGAATTTTAAATATGTGATATTTCAGAAATTATGAACATCAATTGTCAGATGTACAACGAAAAGTCAAAGGTGTTAGCAATGAATAAGATCAAATCATATTATTCTGAGATTGGGAAGGATTAAAACGTCTAAATCCAGCAGATGTACACAATGGAATTCCTGGGATGTGAGCATTTAAAGAACATTAAAGGCTCCAATCAGACTTACAAAATATCGTATATACTCATGTATAAGTTGATCTCATGGATAAGTAGAGGAAATTTTTTAAGCCAAAACTCATGGAATTTGCTAGGACCCATGGATACGTCAGGGGTAAAACTTAGGGGTGTGTGAAATTCCTTGAATCCTTTGAAAATGAGGCAGCAACAAAAATTCTCCAAACAGGAAGAAAGGAGTTGGGAGTTGTAGGCTTCGTGAGAAGTTGTAGACTTTGTGAGGAGCACAGTACAGGAGCACCTGTGAAGTGCAGATTCACTTATCTGCAGATCAAAGCCCCCACGGCCCTTACCTTTATTTCTTTAGTGCTAGTGTCAAGCCAACATGGGTCTTGCTTAAACAGAATGCTATAAGCAGCAGATTGCAGCTTATAGCACAGAGCCTGAATGATTCTAGCAAGGAACTTCAGTGCTAGAGAGGCTCCGAACGTTAACAGGAAGCGGAAACTGCTTCTTATAGCTTCTGCTGCTACTTATAGCATTTTGTTTAAGCAAGACTCGCGCTGGCTTGGTGCCAGCGCTAAAGAAATAAAGGTAAGGGGCATGGGCCCCCCAAAGGTAAGGGGCATGAGCCCCCCGCGGTAGGGGCATTTGCCCCTGAACCATAAGCTGTCGATCGAAAGTCGGCAGTTCAATTCCTGCAACGGGGTGAGCGCTCATTGCTTGACCAGCTCCTGCCAACCTAGCAGTTCCAAAGCATGTCAATGCGAGTAAATAGGTACCGCTTGCGGGAAGGTAAACAGCGCTCCGTGTTCCAGCTGCATGCTACGCGCTGCGGCAAGGAGAGTCATGCCGGCCACATGACCACGGAGGCGTCTTCGGACAACGCTGGCTCTTCGGCTTTGAAATGGAGATGAGCACCACACCCTAGAGTCGGACACGACTGGACTTAATTGTCAGGGGATACCTTTACCTTTTTACTGTTTTCAAGTATCTGCGGAGGGGGGGGGCTGGAACATATTCTCCTGGATACAGGGGCCCCCTGTACTTCCATAGCAGCAGCCCTCACAAAGACTACAACTCCCATAAGCTCCTTTGCCTTTCTTCCAATCCAAGTCTGCTTCTTGAGGTGAGTTTTCAAGAAGCATATTCATTCCTTGGCTCTCTGCACCACTGATGGCCTCACACTGCTCAGTGCATGCTTTCTATACCCATAAAGCCCTTACTTCTAGGTGATGCAAGCTTTATTATAGAGCCTGACCATTCATTAGGAGATTGGATAGTTCTGGTTCCTGGATTAGTGTCGGGATGCAGAGTGAACCCAAAGGATATAAAAACCAGCCATCTCTTATTTTAAACATAATTTTGAAGTTTCTGAATGCCTGAGGTCCTCAACACTTTTCACAGTTTCTAATGTTAGCCCATTATTCCCAGAAAAATGATTTTCAAAAGCTGAAGGTAGCACGTATATGCACTGTATATAAATTGAACATTGTATTGAAAATATGCATAAGCTGGGGAGCTCAGGGAAATGTAAATGCTCCAAATGATTTTTCAACAAATGCCTGTAATTTTTGGATTTAAAGCTTAAAAACCTTAGAATAATAGGGTAAAGAAAAGAGGGATGCAAGGAAACCTGAAGCTTCTATACATTTTCAAAGCAGGAAATGGTAACTAGAGATGCTACCCACTTGACACATAAAATGCCTTAGCCTTTCCTTGGGGTATTGTCTTCTCCAAATTGGATAGCACGTAGCCCTATGGTACTGTGTATGCATGGTGAATAATAGTTCCATTCCATAAAGCAATAAAAAAATAAGTCTGATGCACTGAAAGTTTCCTAGCATTCCAAGTAATATAATGGGATGTATTGTATATGGACATAATCCACAAACCACTGCCCATGCATAAGCCCTGGGGCTTCATGAGTTGTATGTGGTGGACTGCAAAATGGTCCACCACTTTAACACTGTAGGGCTGCTTCTCACATTACTCTTGAAAAACATGGGTTTAATTGCAGGAGGCGTACATATGCCTGAACAATAGCGAAATGTCAAAAAAATAATATATGCTGTAATAATGTATTATGGCTTTGACATTTTGTATCTATCTAGGAATAGATCTTCAGACATGGGCATTCCCCCAAGACTGCACTCTTGTTTTTCCATAATAATGTAAGGAATAGCCCTTGTACTCTGCCCTCTCAGATCTGAGAGTTGAAAAATATGCAAACATTTTATTTACAGCAAAACTTATGAAGCCCGCCCTTGGGTTAATATTATATAAATACCACATCTAGAAATCAAGTGTTTAAAACTTGCTAAAAATGTGAATGAAACATTTGATCAGTTTTTAACAATATTAGAAATGCTAAAGATGAACATTTTGCAAATAACCTAACAGAATTATAGGAACTACAGAACAACAAACAAAATATAATGATGACTGATTATACACTAATATTGATTATATTTGAAGCAAAAAATAGCATACAGTACAGTAAGGGTGAATTGTGACTCAGTGAAAGATAACATTTAAAATGAAACTGGCTATCAGGTAGGATTACACAGTGGCGTTGCTGAAGGGGATGCAGCACCGTAAGTAGTGCAAGGTGCTGCACTGCACCCATTGCATTGCCTTTGTCGCTGGAATGGCTCCAGGGGTGTGGGAGGGGCCACGTTACACCAGTTTGCAAGACGCACTGCAACGTCTTGCACCACTTACGGTGCCACACCCCCTTCAGCAATGCCACTGGGATTACAATTCCATCAATAACTCAAAGAGCTTCATAAAAACTACCAAATCAATATCCATTTTGTGTCAGTCAAAATATTTGATTTTGTTAAATCAAAGTTAAATTTGTAAAACAGTCACCTAAACAATTTTGTATGATTTGGTAGGACCAAAGTGCCACAGAGACAAATTGAGAACATTTGGGAAAGCTTGCCTCTGTGCATCATCACAAGAGAATACAGTCTGACCTTTTTATCCACTGGGGTTCTGTTCCCAGCGGTGCCACATTCCCTTTTTTCCAGCATCTTCGACGCTTCCCTCCTCCTGAGTTTGTTTAAACTAACTGGAAAAAAGAAAAAACGCTACCGGACAGAAGCAACCTGTAGATGGTGCCAGAGACTCCCGGTTGCATTTTTTTTCTTTTTTCCAGCAGTTTAAACATGTCAGGAAACGGCTGGCAGCCCCCCAAAAAACAGATTCCCAGTTGCTTTTTTTTTTCTTTTTTCAGCAGTTTGTACACGTGCAGGAGGCGGGAAGCAGCTGGCAGCGCCCCAACAATGTTGAAAAAAAGAGGTAATGTGGCATGGTCGGACTCCCTCTTCCACAGTTTTGCCACCTGTGTTGAGTCAAATCCGTGGATGGAAAAACTGTGGATAAAAAGGTCCGACTGTATTTTGAAAATGATATTTTTCAAGCTTAGAAGCTTGGAGCTTACTCCATTACTCCAATGGAGCTTACTCCCAGAAAACTGTGTATACTATAGGATTGCAGCCTTGATGTTTTAATAGTTCAGGGAGATTTCCGTAAGTGTTTGGATTCATATATATTGGGAATTATCAGCAAAATGTACTTTGTTGCTCAAAATATATAATATAGTCGTGTATCACTTTAAAGAAATAGTGAATTCCATCTTTGCTACAGAATTTCTTAAATCCTCTCACGTGATGTCTGCATTAGGATGAAGACCAAAGACTTCTGGACTGTCCATAGTAGGGAGAGTTGAAATGTACTCATGATACTGATCCAGAGTTTTGCACACTGGGATTTTGTATCCAGTGTAAAAACAGAACGTGTTCTCAAACATCTTTTCACTGAACCAGACCTGTATGAATAAGAAAAAAGTTAGCACTTAATGTAAGGCATTAACCCACAAATTTCATCAATCAAGGTACATACCATGGTAGAGATGAGTGTGGAGGCCACCCTCCAATATACACCAACATCTCATTAAATTCATGGACCATTAGCACATTGTATAAGGAGCTGAAAACATTCTTCTCAAAAAAGAAGAGTAATGGAGTGGAGTTATGTTAACCAGTCTATACATAAGACAAGGCTTTTACCAGATGGTTTTAAGAGAAATCTAAAGCCATATATAAAAGAGTTCTAACTTTTCAGGTGATTCACTTCTTGCTGAGGCTATCCTAATAAAACACCAGTATGTTTTAATAGCATCCTATATCTTAGTCTAGTGTTTCTCAAACTTTTTTAACCTGCGGCTCCCTTGACCATTGGCTGTGGCTCCTCATTACATTATGCAATTGACACTGCACTGTTTTCCAAGAGGATTCCGTGACACTTCCATGGCTCCCCTCCCAGTTTGGGAACCACTGTCTTAGTCCAATGGAAAATGATTTTTTTCTGTTGAAATTGCTTATGATTAAGAATTGCCTTATCACTTTGCCTTACCCTTGCAAAGCAATTGAGAAGACGCTTGTCATAATCATCAGTGACCCTGCCTCCATATTGCACTTCTCCAATCATGTATCGGACTGTACTCCAAGATATTCCCTAGAGACAAAAACAACACATAATCAATATCAGTCTTATGCAGAGATGTGCATACTACAGGGTGAGCACAAACACGCTCCTTGATTTCCAATGGTTATAGAATTAAATCAAGGAGTGTGTTTGTGCTCACCCTGTATTTCAGGGATCATCATTTGTGGACCTCTGTAACTCTGAACTTGACTTACTCCTGGAAATGTTGCAAAATACCCCAAAGTAGAAGATACATAAAAAGACTGTGCCCAGTACAAAACATGTTGTTTACCTCAAAGTACATATTGCAATCCCTTATACTTATTATTATTATTATCATCATCATCATCATCATCATCATCAGTATTTATATACCCGCTTTTCAACAAAAAGTTCACAAAGCGATTTACAGACAAAATCAAATGATTAAATGGGTCCCTGTCCCAAAAGGGCTCACAATCTAAAAAAGATGCTGAACACCACCAGCAATAGCCACCAGAAAAGACACTGTGCTGGGGTGAAAGGGGGCAGTTACTCTCCCCCTGCTAAATATAAGAGGAGCACCAATTGAAAAAGTACCTCTTGCCCAGTTAGCAGGGGACTTTATGCAATAATTATGGGTATAATCTATCCCCAGGTGTACAGACAAGAGAAGACCAACATAGGATTTACGACGCAATCCTGCATAAAATTAGGCCGGTAGAGCGAGCACTCCGCTGGTCTAGGGTGTTGTAAACGTGCCAGAAAGCATGTTTCCGACACCCTGAGAGTAAGTGCCACTGGCTTGGAGGTCGGCACTGCTTACTCAGTTCCCTGCCATGACCTGCATCAGCCAGCGCAGGTGAGTCCCACGCTGGTTAGCGCAGGGGCATGGGGAGAGTGGGCAGGGGTGGCGAGGGAGGGGTGCCTTTGACCAGCCTGAGGGGGCGAGGATATTGGTGCTGAGTTGTGCCAATATCCTATGCCCTGTCGCAGCCCAGGCCAGCCTTACATGGCCTCTCTGGTTGTGTGTCAGCTAAAAAGCTGGCTCGTATCCAAGGAGGCCCATTGTGACCCACACCGCTTACACTGGGGGAGGAGACGAATGTTCCCTTCCCCTGAGGTGAGCCTGGGACCCGGGCTTCCTACCAGGCATGCAGGTCGCAATGGGCCTTGTATGCAGCAGCCGGTCCTTTAGGCCGGCTACCGCAATTTAAACAGGATTGAGCTATTAATTAAACTCTCATAAGAACATAAGATCCCCGCTGAATCGGGCCGAAGACCCATGTAGTCCAATACATGTTTCTTGCAGTGGCCAACAAGATGCCTCTGGGAAGCCAACAGGTGAGGTGAAGGCATATCCATCTCCCATTGTTGCTCCCCTGCAACTGATATCCTGAGACATACAGTACTTCCATTGAACATGGAGGTAGCATCAGTGACTACTAGTCACAGATATAATCTTACATGAATATGTCCAATTTCCTTTTCAAGCAATTTAAGCTCTTTCTGTCCTCCTCACCTGTTGCCAGCCAGACCCATATGGTATATACACATCACAGCATGAGAATCATTACTTTCAACAGAAGGCCCATGTGCACTTCCGTCATAGACAAGCAGCTGTCTCCTCCCCCAAGGTTCCGGTAGCAAAAGCAAGGCCTTGGGACGGAGAGCCCCTGGGAAGGACAAGGAGGGCTAGATGTGTGCATATGAGACCTACTTTTGAAGGCAGTGGTTAGCACACTGCAATATACTTATCCAGATGAGGGCAAACCCAGAATGGGAAGCAAGAAAAAAACAACATGACTCTTACTAATTTCCTACCAGGCTTGCAGTTACATTCACAAGGGCATGGATCATGCCTTATACCACAAACTGAAAAGACTGTACACGATTGTGCCAAGGAAAATATAAATGCTTAATTGATTAAATAAAAGATAATGATTGTTAATATTAGCAATTAAATTGGTGGCTGACAAGCAGAAATTGTTCAATTGAACTATATGTTTGTTCAATATACAGGAAGTCCTCACTTAAAGTTGTTGATAAGTTCTTCTTGGAAATTGCAACTTTAAGCGAAACAACTTATAATGAAACCAATTTCACTATAGGCTAATTCATAAATGTAAACATTCCCATGGCAATTCTCCATCAACTTTAAACAAAACGACTTTAAACGAAACAACTTTAAGTGAGGACTTACTGTATATTGCAAATGCTAGAATGAATTAATCTTTGTCACCATGCAGTCAAGGACATTGCCTTTGAAATTCAATGTACTATTGTGTTAATTTAGCACACAGTCCACCCAAAGTTAACCACATCTAAATCCAATTGATTGCAAAGGGAGAGTTAAGCACCTAAAAATAATTCTTAGTCATTGGAACCAATGAGACACAGATGTAGAGCTGCACCATGTTTCAACCTTGAGACTTCCAAGGTGAAAAGAGTGCTTCTGAGAGGAGTAACACCCCAGCACCCCCTATTTTCCATTGGGGGGGCTGTTTCTCATACGTTTTTGCAGCTGTCGTTCTACTGTGAACTTTTTGTTGAAAAGCGGTATATAAATACTGTTAATTAATTAATTAATTACTGATTTTCTGCTAGTTTGGGACCATTTTGTTAAACTTTCATGGGGATTCTTCTGTCTATGTCATTACATGATCCCAGCTAATCAGGGACCACATAGCAAATAGCACAGGTAAATCAGATTTAGCTGTGTAGTGATAATTAGTCAGGGCAACTGCTGAATGCTACTGAGGTCATAGAATCTTTCACAAAACAAAAAAAGCAACAACAATATAGAACACAAAGTTTACTCACTTTCTTAATGTCACATTCATCCAAATGATTTTGTATAAACTGAACACTGGCTGTGAAGTCTGCTGAGTTGAATTCATATGGAATATTCCAGCCCAAAGGGCCAAATTTGCGTCTTTCCTTAATAAATAAATAAGTAGTGCAATTTCTTTAAATGGTTTATTTATTAATGTTACTTTTTCATTAATGACAACATCCGTTTAGCTGCCTCCATTATTGACATTTCAAGTTAACACTTCCCTGGTAAAACCATTTTAATTTCAATTTATTTATTTTATTTTATTTTTCACATTTTTATACCCATTAAAAATAGTTACAATCACAGTAGATGGACAGATGCTTCTTGGCACAAATGAATTACTCAAGGCTCTGTGTGCGTGCGTGCGTGCGTGCGTGCGTGCACGGTCACCATTTGCAGCTCTGAAAAAAGCAGAGTTTGCCTTGCTTGTCTCTATACCACCAAGTTTTTCTTGTGCCTCACATGTGGAAGGGAAAAGAGTCCACACATCCATTTGCCCTGTACCTAAGTCTTGGAAGACAGAGACCTTGGAAGACAGATAGCTCTGTAACCTCTTACTCAGCACCTCTCTCCCTGCTGCCATGGCAACCTACTAGCTCTCCACATGCCCATCTGGCACTATTAATTACAGTTATATTGTTTCAGCCACAATGCCAGCTCTCTTCTGAGGTCCTTGGCAGTTGATTCTGCTTTTCTCTTGGTGACACCACCCTGATCATGGCTCCCAGCGTTGGCAAGTGAGTCACTACATGGGTAGGCTTGCCATATTTTCGTCCCCTCCAACTGGGACCCCCCCCACACAATTAATTTTTAAGTGAACAAGGGGCCGGCTGGAATTTTTTTAATTATTTATTTATTTAATCTTTAAAAGAAAAGGATCAATTAAATAAAAAACCTATTGCCGCGCGAAGCGTGGCCACAAATTTTAATTATTTATTAAATTTTTACAATAAAAATTAACTTACCCCATTGTCGTTGCCCGTTGCTGACACTCCGCATCACCGCTGTCGCTGGCTGGCCCGGTCTCTCACCGGCGAACGGGAACCCCAGCAACAGCAAGCCCGGAGCTGTGAGTGCCTTGGCGAGGCATGCGCAGCTCCGGGCTCGCCGTCGCTGGGGTTCCCACTCGCCGGTGAGAGACCGGGCTCGCTGTCGCTGGCTGGCCTGGTCTCTCACTGGCGAGCGAGCAGCGGGAACCCCAGCGACAGCAAGCCCGGAGCTGCGTGTGCCTCGCCAAGGCACGCACAGCTCCGGGCTTGCTGTCGTTGGGGTTCCCGCTCGCCGGTGAGAGACCGGGCAGACAGCGACAGCGAGCCCGGTCACTCACCTTACCACAAGCCTACTCATCCGCTCCTCGCTGCCGCCGCCTCCATGTTGAAAACGTGGAGGAACTTAGCTGGGCGCCGCCATTTTGACTCTGGAAATTTCGCAAGAGCCGAGATTTGGGCACCCAAATCTCGGCTCTTGCGAGATTTCCGGAGTCAAAATGGCGGCACCCAGCTAAGTTCCTCCACGTTTTCAACATGGAGGTGGCGGCGACGGCGGCTTACCAATCGGCCGGAAAACCATCCTGGAACATTCTCGGTAAATGGAGGCATTTACCGGGACTGTCCCGGTTTTTTCCGGTACGAATGGCAAGCCTATACATGGGGCAGGGGTGGACGACATACATTTGGACAACCAACACAGCAGGGAACAGAAGGAAGGGTATCAAGATACAGTACTCCCCCCATATCCGCTGGGGATATGTTCCAGGCCCCTCCATGGATACTTGAAACCGTGGATAGGAGCGAACACCCCCTCCATGGTTTCCTGAGGGCCCTCCGCCCTTCCTCCCCTGCGGGCAGCCATGCCCTGTTGGTGCCCTGCGGGCAGGCATGCCCCCCCGCTCTTATTTTTCTTTCGGCAAGCTTTGTTTCTTCCTTAAAACAAACAGAGAAGCAGCCTCCATTGCAGGCAAGTAGAACGAGACTAAGTCCTAGAGAGGCTCTTGCAGAGCTTCTCTAGGACTTAGTCTCGTTCTACTTGCCTGCAATAAGCAGCCAGAGGCTGCTTCTCCTGTTTGTTTAAGGGAGAAACAAAGTTTACTGGGGAAAAAAACAACAGCCTGGGGGGGGGGGTCCCCGCGATCCGTGGATAACTGAAACTGTGGATAGCGAATCCGTGGATATGAGGGCCCACCTGTACATTGTACCTTGAAAACCAGGAATGATACGGTATGGCCATTCCAAATTCCACTTTGATTCCAGCACGGAGGTCACCATCAATTGCACTGGTTTGCAGTATGGATCCCATATATTGGCATTAAACCATGATACC
Source organism: Plestiodon gilberti rubricaudatus (assembly GCA_026170595.1). Lineage (NCBI taxonomy): Eukaryota > Metazoa > Chordata > Lepidosauria > Squamata > Scincidae > Plestiodon > Plestiodon gilberti. The sequence continues at coordinate 39,199,067 of JANXHW010000001.1, forward strand.
AATAATCCATAGTGAGATGGACAGTCTCCATCCTGGGTGTACACATCAGTTTGTCTGTTTTTAAGTAACTCAAAGTGTCCTCAGATAAACTGGAGCATAACAGACTACCTATACGTAGTATGAGGCAAGGATCCTAAAAAGCATAACATCCTTCTCCTCTCCATACACAGAAACAGTTTTTGAGAAGAGGAAGGAAGTGGTAATAGCATATCTTTTGTGAAATTACCTGTGTGTTACAAGATGACATGGGAGGCAGTGAGAGAACGAGCATACAAAGTTTGTTCCTGAATAATTAGAATGTTCCACTGTTTTGCAGGGGACTACACAACTGCTACAGAAGGCAGTCTGGCTTGGATACCTCCTATTGTGTGATTTACAGTGCAATCCTAACCAACTTTCCAGCGCTGGTGCAGCCGCAGTGCAGCCCCGAGGTAAGGGAACAAATGTTCCCTCACCTTGAAGAGGCCTCCATGACTGCCCCTGCACCGCAAAATGCAGTGTGTGCCCTGTTGACACGGCTACACCAGTGCTGGAAAGTTGGATAGGATTCTGCTGTCAATTGTCAATGTAGCCTTGGCCAGATCCAGCAATTGTCATCACAACTGCTGTCTTGTTTATCTATGGATTGCATGACCTGGCAGTTTTTGTCAAGGCTTTGATTCATGTTAATTGGTGGTGTCCATTCATAACAGAAAAACAGAAATAACAAAAATACAAGGAAGCTATACGGTACTACTTTTTCAGTTTATCGATTGTCTAAGGTGTACACTTACCAAAACTATGAAAGTGGACAATATTGCTGAAGCCAGAAATTATTATTATTTTAATTTTTTTTCTTTGTTTGATACGTTGCTGTGATTTGTGAAAATATTGACAAGGAGAGAGGAAGAAAAACAGGAAAAGCAGAACTGTTCTACTCCAAGCAGCAATAATTGTTAACCTCTCAAAGCCAAATATGAAAACATTTGAAACAAAGCCAAATGTGCAGTATAGAAGGCCTTCGTCTTGCAGTAATGTGAGCACTGGAAATATAAACCTGATATCTACTAGTAAACAGCCAGAGTCGTTTTCATACATCCCAGTGGAAACATCCTGTTAGGCATAAAGCAAAATGCACAATCTGTATGTAATACCTGAACAGTGGAGTGCAGGAAAGCTACTGTATAAAGAAGAGGCTTCCACATAGGCATGTTGCTGACATCAAGCAAGTCTTGATTAATACCGGAAAATGTTCTTTTCAAACCTGCTCGGACACCTTGTGGTGGTTCATTTGTGAATTTTATCGAAGACTGTTATACAAAAAGGTAAAAAGGATTTATTTGATTTGACCCCCCCAAAGGAGCACACCCCAAAATATGCAGTTTTTAAAGATACGCCTAAATGTAGATAGATAAGAAATATGGTTGTAACAGCAAATACACAACTTGGTAGAAGCCAGTACTGTGGCTCTGCTGTGTAGTGTTTAGAGCATATAGAGCTGGTGTAGCATGGCTAAGAGCCTAAGGGCCCAATCCTATCCAACTTTCCAGAGCCAGTGCAGCTGCAATGTAGCTGCAATGTAAGGGAACATTTGTTCCCTTACCTTGAGGAGGTCTCAGCTACATCAGTGCTGGAACGTTGTATAAGATTGGGCCCTAAGAATCAGAACTTCCCTAGTTCAAATCTCAGCCCTGCATGAACACACTAGGTGGTCATAGGCAAGGCACTCCCTCTCAGCCCCAGCTGCAACCTCGGGATAATAATACCCACCTTATAGGGCTGTTGTAAGGCCTACCTCAAGATAATACATGTGAAGCGCTTTGCACACTCAGAAAGCACTTTACAAAAACCAAGGATTATTATTTAAAGTATGAACATATGACTGAACATAAAGTCATTGTTGCTGTGGGCCCACAGGACAACACTTTGCATTGTCTTGATTGGTACTTTAAAACTTTTTTTAAAAAAAATGTCTCTTCCCCTCACCCTCACAGTCTTTATCATCTCAAACCAAAGGCTAAAATAGTTATTTAAAAAAATGCATAAAAGATCCTTCTACCTACCTGCTCCCCTCAAATTCTCCCACGATTTAACTTCCCCTTCCATTGTGGGACTTAATTTGTGCCCAGACTCACCAGGGCTCAGCTCTGGAATTTGTTTTCAGCTCCAAGGCTGAGGAGCTGATATGGATATGTGAAGAAAAACAAAGCGTGCCTTTTCCCCCATCACAATGAAACACATCCTAATCCTGCACACATAGGATGGAGCTCCCAGCACCTCTTTCTTTCGGTTTTTATTCCATAGCCCTTGTGTCTCATTTGTGAAACTCATTTCTCCCTTATTCCATTGTTCTTCTGATCCCACTGAAATCAAACCCCTAAATCTAGCACCCCTATTGCTACCCCCAGATAGCAATGACTCATATCCTGCTACCAAAAAGTTGATACCCTTCACCAGCCATTGATCAGTGCTAAGAGAAGCAAAAGGGCAGAGCCAAGCCTTGTGGGAAAAGCAGCAAGCAGTGCTTGATGCTGTAGGGAGCCTGTTTACCTCTTGGATAAGTAAACATGATCCTTTTTTTATTGAACCAACAGCTATATCCTGATGTCTTTCATAGGACTGAAGAGTCCTTAGGTTTTTCAATAGTTTCCATTTCAACGCACGTAATGAAATGTGGAACATCCTGCAGCCCCGCAGTGTCCCAAGAGGACAGGGAAAGCGACAAAGTAGCAGCAGCTTCAGTCTGAGGTTCCCAACAACAATATCATTGTTGGGCACTGTGGAGGGATGGACCTGTGTAGGGCCCCTTACACAGTGATACTATTTATTTATTTATTTATTTATTTATTCATTTATTTAATATCCTGCCTTTCTACCCCTAAAGAGACCATCAAGGTAACTTACATTTTAAAATGTACAATACACTAAAAAAAAACACCCCAAAAACCTCTCTGGGTAGTGCTGTTCTCTATAGGAGCTGGTGTTATGAGCAGCAGCGTCACTGCAGAGGGGGTCAGAGCTCCAAGTTCCGTCGGGCTCTGGGTCAGAGCCCGGCGGAACTTGGAGCTTCGCCCCCCCTGCAGTGACGCTGCTGGTTATGAGCTCCCTCTGGCCTGGGTACCTCTTTTTCCCTCAGGGCATGCAGATCTACAGAGTTTATCTAAATTCCCTTGAGAATAGTAGATCTAACCTGTAGCAAAGTAATTGGAAACTTATCGTGTGGTTCAGTGGTTATCCAAACTCGGAAGCTGTCATCAGGAATGTCAGCAGTAAGCAGCGTTTCCAAAAGCTCATCCATGAACTCTAGACCTAGATGGCAATTCTGTAGTAAAACCCAGCCACCCTGTACCCAAAAATAGTTGATTACACAATCTGCATATCTTAAAATATACTACATTAGCATCTCCAAAGGTACATGAAGATTCTGCATATGGCAGTTCATGATCATTTCGTGTACTATGTCCTCTTTTATGGCTTTTTAATATTGCTGCTTTTTAAAAATCTTAGATCAGCCTCTAGCAAAATTAATCATGTGCAGTATTTGCACAAAAATGAAACTACAGTACTAGATTCAATGAGTAACTGAAGGAGCACTGCCATCTTGTGGTAGTTATAAAAATTATAGCAAGGTAGTTCCTTTCCACAAGTTTTCATCAATGAAAGGTTTCCAGGAATAATAAACTCTTTCTGAAGAACCAACAGAGAGCGGTTCCAGCATATGCATCATTTGCACATAGTAAATGCATCTTTTCTTTTTTGTTATCTTACATTAAGAGATAAAATGCTGGAAGAGGCTAACAGTGCAATCCTAATGCATGTTTACTCAGAAGTAAGTCCTATTGAGTTCAATGGGACTTATTTCCGGGTAAGTGTGTACAGAAGCTCACGTACTTATAAACACATTAGGTTCCAGCGGTCTGTTCATAAGTCATTTTGTTCATTAGTGATGCCCCCTCTCTGTTGCTGGAGCTATCAGTTTCACTTGGGATGCTGTCAGTTTCACTCCCAGTGTTGTGTTTTTACTGGAGCTGTCAGTACTGTCAGTTTCACTTCCAATATTGTCTGTTTCATTCCAGATGCAGCCAGTGCTGTCAGTTTCAGACAGTGAATGCTCCAGAGAGGCTTCCTACTCAGCATCATTGGCTGCAAACAGGAAGTCGGCGTGAAAGTGTTGTTCATAAGTTGAATGTTGGTAAGTTAACATTTGTAAGTAGGAGAGCTTCTGTACAGAACTGCAGCCTAAGACTGTGAACCTAAATTACACTAACATCTCAGTCCTATATTATTTCTAAATAAGTGTGCTAGATCTGACTAGCTGAACATGAAAATTACAGCTTTTTCACAACAACACAAAGAAATAATAACACAAAGAATTTTAGCTTAAAGACAAGAATAGGAAAAATCCTCTGCATGTTTCACACTTTTAAATACAAAGCATTTTGATTGAAAGTGACAAAGCTGAATGAGCCTAGAAAAAAACCTACAAACATAAGGATAAAAACTAGAAACAATGTTTAAAAGACTTTTTTCAAGGTTTGCATACATACCTGTGCCATTGACATCTGTATTAGTTTGCGTGCATGAATTTCTTGTCCCTGACCCATAGAAATAGCTCTGTTTTCTACAACAAATAAAGCGGTATAATGCTAATAAGTTGGTGTAAATTAGCCATCTCCACTGCAAGCAAGTTTTTAAAAGATGAAAAGTGTTTTGTTCGCTAATTCAGTGTTTCAATTCTGCTATTTGACTTAGTCATAACTGAAAAATCCTTTTTATCATGTATTTATCTGATGTTCAGGGTTACATATTTGTTATACTTTACTGAATTTATTCCTTACTTTTATTTCATCCTTGTTTGTGTTGCTTTTTCTACTTAATATTAATCAATTATGAAATATGCCTGCATTTTCATCTTAGTGAAATTAGTTTCATATTTTTCCTTGTGGAATTCTTAGAATGTCAATAAGAAAACAGTTTATGAGATAAAATCAAGGTTGGTATGTAGTTAAAAAAAAAAAACCCTCGGTGAGCCCAATCCTATCCTTCCCCCCCCCCCGCTGGTGCAGCTGCACCAAAAACGGGTGCGCGGTATCCAGTGGGGGGGGGATTGGGAGGCTTTAGAGGTGAAAGGGGATTTCAATTCCCTTACATCTCTGTAAGCCTCGTGACCCGCAAAAAAAAAAAATATTGCTGACTCAAGTTCAGGGAGAGAAAGTGTGGGGGAGATTGCTGAAAAGGAGGATAGGATTCAGCACGTGCCATCTCTACCAGATCCATTCTCTCCCACATCCTCCCTGCCCCTGTCATGCCCCCTCCCAACCTCTTTGCCCCCACCGCTGCCCTACCTGCCCCAGCGGTTGGCTGGCAATCCACTGGCAGACTGGGAGAGTTGCTGCCTCACGCAGTAGCGCTCCCGAAATGGCCACCGATGGTGCACTCTGCGTGCCGTGGGCTGCCATTTTGCGACAATGGAAGTGCCTTCCGCTGTCACAAAGGGCTCCACGCGCCATCTCAATAGGACTGGGCTGGGTGATACTGAGCCTTACCACTAATGATCACAGAACGAGAAGTTCTTTGTACTACTCCAGCAGCAGTAACAGCAAGAAGAATGTGTGCCCCTGATAACAGCAGGTGCCTCATAAAGACCACACATGCTGCCAGGAGGAGAGGTGACCCAGAGCACCCTATGGAGCTTTCAGGCTCAATAGAGCCACAGAAGTTATATAATATTACATTGGGCTGCTGCTGAACTGAGAGTAAAGGGTTCAGAAAGATGACCTTGGCACAGATCAGAGCCACACAGCCAGAGGTAACAGGCGCCAGGAGGGCGCCTGGGCGCGTGGGGGTGGGGCCAGCATTGCGTCGCATCGACGCCCCCCCTGCACGTTTTGCTCTCATTTCAGAGCCAAACCGGCTCCAGGGAGGGAGGGAGGGCCCAGACACGACGTTGCTCTTCGGGAAAGGGTGAGTTCCCCCACCCCGCAATCTTGCCGCCCGCCCGCGATCGAGCGCCTGGAGCTCCTGCTCCACGTGCTCCACCGTGGTTCCGCCGCTTCACACAGCTTTGCCTTCAGAATAAAACATTGTAGATACTTGTGGCTGCTCTTACATGTCATACCAGGTACCACAGGCCCATGATTCTGAGTTACTTGAATTTTAGGCAATGGTACCTTAATCTTAGACACTTATGATAGAAAGGATGTCCCATTACTTTCAATGGAACTTTATTTTCAATTAAGTTTAGAATGGTTTGTTACTGTGTTGGAAGGGATCTCTCTAGTTGTGTAATCCAGTCTGCTACCCCAGGGCACAATAGATATTCCTAAAGAATCTCTCACACGTTTATTCCTTCCTTTACTTGGAAAGTTGAGAGATTCCAAAACCTCCCTTGGTAGTGTGTGCCATTGCTGAATTAATATTACAGTATTGTTAGGAGCTTTTGTGGTAAATTAGCCCAAAACACTAGAAAGACTAAAAAATGGAACTAACAAAAAAGTGTTAATAGCCTTTTAGAAATCACCCAGGAGCCAATTGTGACAAAAGAAATAAAGGGAAGATCATTGCAAAGTTATTGACATATTATTTCAGAACTGTCTACAAGAATTTCTTGAGAGTTTCTGAAGACAATGGATGTTAAAAAGGCAGATTTAGCAAAATGGTTTTCTAAAATGAAATTGTGGTTTTTAAGAATTAAATATTGGAATTATACCCAGTTTAAGCTTCCTGGCCAAGGCATCAATCTGGATAGTTGGATCAGATCCCATTGATAAGAAACAGATGAGAGGCGTTCGCCTATCACTTTCTTCCCAAGTTTTCTCTAAGTTTAAAATGACTGGCTCTGTATATTTCTCGTTCAATGAATCTGCAATATATTTCCTGGCTTGAGAAAGTGTGCGATCTGGACACCAACACCTAGGAACAAAAATATGCCATGAGAGTCTAACTGGGCATAATTTCTATTTCTTTTTTTCAAAATTATTTCATGGCTCTGAAAATAATATTGTAGATAATTTGGGAAATGTATGCAACATACATAGTGACTAACACAGAATGCTCTTAGAAGAGAATGAATAACATTGCAAAATTCACACAGTCAATCCTCACCTGATAAGCAACAGCTTACGACAGGTATCTAGCGCATCATTGTATCCATCAGGAATAATTTCTTCTTCTGGAGCATCTTTATCAAACCAGCTTTTCCATGCTTTCTCATTACGACAGATCTAAATGTTTACCAAATTAACAGATGGTCATATTTTCCCCTTTAAAGAATGCCCACGACAACTTTGAGTAACGCTTCAATGAGGCCTTTTCTATTATTGTGTTCAGTGGAGTATGCTTACATCACAGACAAATGTTCTAGCATTTGGGATAATGTATATGTCCACATACCTTGTGGCAAGAACATAATATGCAATTAAGATGGAAAACTATCCGCACAATCCTATATGTGTCTACTCTGAAGTAAATCTGATTGTATTCAATGGGGTTTGCTCCCAGAAAAGTGTGTATAGGATTGTAGCCTATGAAGCCTTGGGATATCAATCATATCTTAATGGGCTATGTTCTGACAACAGGAACCAATGATGGCTTTGCTCAACAATATATAATATATGAAATGTAAATAATGAAAGCAATGACCCCACCTGGTTCATGATTTCTGAAAACTGTGGTAGTTTGCTCAGTTCCACAAGATTCAGCCATGTCATATCAAGAATCCAGCGGAACGGTTTGGGAGGACAAGCTTTTAGATCCAATGCTGCGCCCCCTGCAAGAAAATCATCATTATTAGGATGTATAAAACTGTAATGCATAGCCACAACAGAGGACAGGATTCTTCAGCCAATCATACATAGCCCACCACCTTGGGTCTATAAGCCCCAGCAAGGAAATACCTATCTTGTATATCGAGATGCACAAAATGGGGCTTATCACTCTGTCCTCTTGTCTAAAGAACTAGGAAGAGGCAAGTGGGGATTTCGTTACAGGTACCTTTGCACAAATATCAGACACCCAACAGCCAGGAAGCACAGAAAACAATGAACATCTGCAAAGATAAGGCATCTCACACACAGGTAAACAAGGGATGGGGAGGGAGCACACAGGAATGGGAGAGCGCCTTGGTGATGGCATTCTTTTTCACTTTCACTCATTTAAATGAGCCCCTGATCACAGGTATTATCTGTTGTAGCTGCTATCCATTCTTTTTAATCATTCCCACGCTGCTTTCATTTCCATACAAACATCCATTCAATAAACACAGAGGGAAGGATTTTATCAACCCTAACACCATTTATTTATTTATTTAAAGAATTTATACCCCGCCTTTCTCCCAACAAGGGCACTCAAGGCGGCTTACAACACAGACATTAAAATACATATATACACATTAAAATAATTAAAAACAATTAATTAAAACAATTTAAAATAAACAACCCCAGTGGGTCACCTGAATTTACATTTGTTAAAAGCCATTTGTTAAAAAGTCAACCATGGAGGTCATGCAAAATTTGTGACTGCCACTGCAGTTGCAGCAGTGACCATTGGAAAACCACTTGTGCCTTTGTCCTGTGCCTTTCCAGAGTGCATGACAGACAGTAATGTAAATTTTACCTAGCATGGATATGCAGTGATGGGGAACAATGCACCTGTTGCTCTTCTCTGTGTTATGCAGCTTTCAAAGGCACAAGGGCCCTTCAATACCAAAAAGATTGGCAACCCCATTTCCTTTCTGATGCTGCTAGAGGTCATTCCACTACTGATGCTGTTTAATAGAAACTGTAACTGTTTCAGTTTTGTCTCTGTTCTCATTACAGTTGGCAGATAGAGATCAGATATCTCACCTACGAGATCTCCACAATGAGACATGCACATGAGTGGGTGTGGGGGGCAGTGAGTTCTCCATAGTCACGCTCCAAGAGGACTGTGAGTTCACAACTGAGCTTGCTAGTGTAGTTTCTGTTCTATCCTGTCCATCAACGTCATCGTGCCCCACTATGCAAAACGTTGGCTTTCTGCACACAGCTAGCAATACAAATGTGTTGTGTGCAATGTTATGGAATTTATCTGTCTGGAGGTGCGGTGGCTAAAACTCCATGCATATAGAAGATCTTTGGTTCAAAACTTGGCATCTCCATTTGGGGCTGGGAAACATCCCTGTCTGAAGTCTTGGAGAGCTGTCAAAAGTCATTGTAGACAATACTGAGCTAGATGGACCAAGGATGTAACTCGATATAAAGCAGCTTCCTATGTACTGCTGTTCCAGCAGCGTAGCTGGATTTACGCCAGCAGCCCCCCACGTGACGGCTGACGTCACTCACCCTGCCCCGAGTGACGCAAGCCAGATCAAAACATTACTCGGGGCTTGGGCGAGTGGGGGCCAAAACAAATGGCACACGGAGGCGGCGGACACCTTTAGCTGCTCCCTCTGACCTGTTCTGCCGCCTTCGCCACTGCCTGGATCACCGCCGCATTCTCTGCTGCACCCTCCACCATCTTCTCGCCCCCACCGCCATCTTCTCGCCCCCACCTCTGGTAAGCTGCCCCCTCCCACATGCTACATGGGGCGTACTACCCCCCCCCCGCCACTCCCCTTGCTACGTCACTGTTGTTCCCACAACAGGAATCAAACCCATCCCTTGAAGCCTTTATGGTTCTCCATGCAGGCCTCCTGTCCACAGTACTATGGCAGCTTGTGCAGAGAGAGGCGCTGTTGTCTTTTTCAGGTTGTATGTGGAGTGTGTGCAAGTACAGTAATGCCTCCGAATACATCTCGGCTCCGGAGATAATTCGGAGTAATGCCTCCGAATACTGCCATCTCGGCGTCACTAGGGCGCGCACCCCCCTAAAGCGAGGGTGCGCACGCCGCCCTAATGATTTGGGCGCGCACGACCCCCTGATTTGCCGCGCTGCCGTGACAGCCGGCCGGAGAGGATGTCTCTGGAGCTGGCAGCAGTGGAGCCTCCGCTGCTGCTGGCTCCGGAGACATCCTCTCCGGCTTGCTGTCCTGGGCTTTCTGACGAGGCCCAATGCAGCGACGTCATATTTATTAGGTTTTTCGCGCATGCGCAGTACGTTTCTGAGGGCAAAGGGCTGCCCTTTTGCCCCCAAACGTTCTGCGCAGGCACAAAAACCCTAATAAATATGACGTCGCCGCATTGGGCCTCGTCAGAAGGCCGTGGACCTCCACCGAGGGCGGATGCTCCGAGGCCTTCTCCTGGAGCGGAGGTGATGCGTGCGGCGCGCGAGTGGGACCGCACGTCACCCTTTGCGCACGTCACCCCCAGGCGGTCCACCCTCCCCGCCATACTCCAGTGATGCGTATGGCTGTAGCTGTCAGTTCACTTGGGACACAGTCAGTGCCTTCAGTTTCATCAAGACACTGTTAGTTTAACTCTGAATGTTGTCAGATTGACTTGGAATACTGCTAGTTTCATTTGGCTATACATATTAAAGAAAGTGTTCCCTAACTCACATGGTTTCAGGCTTTTGCGGGGGGGGGGGGCAGGAATGGAACTCCCACATACTTGGGGACATAACTGTACTGAGATGGGTGATGACATGGGGGTTTTCTGCTCTCGCTATTTGTTGGTTACTGCTTTCAGTATATAGCAATATAGGGCCATTGTCAGTGTGCAATGCTGTGATGGGTAGGGATAGCATTTCCAGCAATGCTGTGGGAGTGTCTGCCACTACTGGTACACAGGCTTTTGTTTCTACAGCTACAGACGTAATGTGGTGTCATTGGTTGGGCTCAGAATCATGCGTACATTACCCCCAGCATTAGCCCTGGCATCCTTTTGCATTATATTTTCATACAATCATACAATTAATTTGAAATATTTGAATGCTTGTAGGATGAATACCTAGATTCTTACCACCACCTCCATATCAATAATATACAATGAGTTTCCTGCAGTTATTCTAGCTTCAATACTTATTGTTTGTTATAAACTTTTTTAATTGCCCTGGTTTCCTAGCCTTGTGTCCGATTACTGCATTAATTCATTCTCCTTGCATCTGTGATAATGTATTATAGGTAATTTTGCATCTTTATATGACGCACACACATTTCCCTTTATGAATAACTTCCTTTTAGAGAGTCTTTTTCCATGACTAATACAAAACAAGAGCCAAGAGTAACTCTTATATTGTCACGGACAATACTCCATTAGCAGCATCACCTTGTTTAATATTAAGAACTCATAAAGCTTTTAGGTTCCAAGCACCAGTGCATTAACTGACAAATTGATCAGAAGTACTGGAAGTCCTTCCTAAGCATCCCCATAGTGAGGTCAATGGCCCTTCCACGTGATCATTCAAAGAATGCCTCCACCAAACTTTTGCCATTGCATGATATCCTTCACAAATGGCATTCTGTAGGAATAGTGTGCTATCCCACCCAGCTACAATCCTTTGCAGGGAAACTGTCAGAATCTGTCTCTCCAGTCTTCTTGTGAGAACTTTGCACAATTCTAGGCAGTTCTCTAGAGGGATGGCATGACATGACAGGCAGATTGAGCAGAAGGCAATATTGCACCAGTGATGTGTCCTCACGCATGAGGTTTAATGTAGTCCTGTACATTGATCAGTTTGTAATGTGACTATACAACCTACATAGGCTGGACTATTCATTCACATTACAAAATGCCTGTCTACAGCTTTCTCCTTTACATTAACAATAATCAGACACTAAGGGCCCAACATGCTTTATGTCCAGCGGCACAACATGCTTTATGGCTATTGCAAAAGGCAACACACCATAGAGAGTAGCTGGGCCGCCGCCATAATCATTGAGCGTCCACATGCTAGCAGCCTGCCAAGAAGCCCCATTACTGGTAAGTCAGCAGGGGGGGGCGGGCAGAAGTTGGGGGGATGGATGGAACAGGGCAGGCAGGAAGAGGAACAGAGTGGAGGCCGGATCAAGGCCGGGAAGGGGGCAGTATTGGCGGCGGTGGCACCACCAATATCTAGAGGTGTTTGAAAATGGTGGGTTTTTTTGCAGATGTCGGCGTTTAAACAAAAATGAAATAGCAGAAAGCAGTGTTATGTGTATTTATTCCAAATTTTCCCAATTTTTTATCATTTGTAAATAATTTAAAAGTGTACTAGATAGGTGGTATAGGTTGTACAGTGTCAGCAAATGAAGAATGATGCAAAATTACATGGAATTTTTCCCCGCAGATTTTTTAGCAGAAAGCGGTGTTGTGTGTTCTGTTTTATTTTTGTATTTCCCCCCTTTTCAACCTCGATTCACCTTCCTGGGTTCACTTGGACTTGCACCAGCAAAATTGCAGACACAGGCCCAAGTAGACCCATTCAGACAGCAAAGGCTTACCACCAGGCAAGGGAACAAATATTCCTTTACCTGGAGGAGACCACTGGGACTGCCCTCCTACAGAATGCAGTGCGTGCTCCGGTGGTGGGGCTGTATTGGCGGGTGGGATTTAGTTAGGATAGGGCTGTAACATAAATCATGTGAGAGGGGCACAAAGGAGATTGAATGGAAGTTGTGAAAACACTCAAACATTCATGGAAGAAAAGTGTGATTATTCTAATATAAAAATTAGACAGAGCTTCAAGGTGTTTGGTTGACTCTTGATGCTGCAAGAGGGAGGAAATACAGCCTGTTGGCTGTTAGGAGGAGCCTTGCATTGCTCCTCCAAGCCTGGTTGTGTCCTTGGACTTCCTGAGTAATAAATTCAGAAGGAAACTGCACAAGGACAGCTAAGCTGACAGACACGACAGATAGGCTTGATGCCGCTTTTGCCAACGTTGCTTTAGGTATATACTTAGGCACAGAAATTGTACTTCTCTGGAGGGTTTGAACTACAAACAGCTGCAAAGAACAACCCCCCATAACAATATGTAATGCTACTCTTGAAAAAACTGTTGTTGGTTGTTGTTGTTTTTAACTCTTTTAGGGTGTGTGTAAGTGCAGCAGTTCTGCATCAAAGACATGCAGTCTCCAAACAACTTGGAAAACAATACACCCAAACAGAATGTGTGTAGGACAAAGAGATATTGTGCTGCAGGTCATTCATTCTGTTAAAAACTATACTCAATGAGTCATTGCGCGATTTGGGCAGCCAGCTACAATGGCAATACAGTACTTTGTCCAATGCATAGTCTGCAGGCATATGAGGCAGCCACCTTGCTATGCTAAGTAACTCTGGGTCTAGTCAGTGGCTGACTGGGAGACTATCAGGAAATTTTTTGAATGGTAGTTGATTTCCAAAGAAAACAGCTCAAACTGTAATATTAAAAAAATCAACTCTCTTGGGAAATATTACAGTTTCCCATGTACAAAAGAGGTCAGTCCTCAACACAGGCGTCGTAAGGAAGAGGTGTGTGGTGCGGAGCGCACCGGGTACAGACCAAATTAAGGGTGATACCACACCCGCTGTGCCACTCAGGCTCAGCAGTCTTCTGTCCCCTCCAAGTGGCTTCTTTGTGTTCTCACGAGAGAAGACTGCAAGAAGCTGAACAAATGGCTCAGAGCTGATGAAAACGGCTTAGCAAGGGTGTCACCCTGCCCCGGGGAAGGGTATCACCCTTGCTTGGCTGTTTTCAGCAACTCTGAGTCGCTTCTTCGCTTTCTTGCGAGAAGCCGAAGAAGTGACTTGGCTTCTCAGAGGTGTCACCCCTCCTTGGGGAGCTGTGACACCCTTGCTTGGCCATTTTGGGCCACTTCGAGTCGATTCTTCAGCCACTCCAAGCCAAAGTAGCAACTCGGAGTGGCTGAAGAAGTGACTTGGAGAGGCCGGTTTTTGGCCACTTCGAGTCTCTTCTTCGGCCACTCTTTTGGAGCGGCTGAACTTGAAGAAGCAACTTGGAGGGCAGAGGCTCGCCAAGCTGGAAGTAGTTGCAGTGAAGACATTGCCACAATTACTTCCGGCTTGGCGAGTTCCATGGGGGGGGGGGTGACACGCGGTACACTGCCCCCCCCCAGCACTGGATGACACCAAGATAAGTGATGCCACTGGTCCTCAACACTTCAGTCAGCAAACTCCAAAACAGACACAGATTACAAGTCAGCAGGAATTGGGGACTTTGCACCTGCGAAGCCTGCCTAAAGCCCAGTCTGAGGAAAAGTAATACGTGGCCCACCTAAAAGGAGGAGGCTTGGTTTCCAAGACTGCCCTGTGGCCAGGGATTTGGTATCTTCAAGAAAGAATTCAGAACTAAATCATTACCTTTAATGAGCGCTTGGAACTCCTTTGGCTTCACTTGACCCCTCTGAAGATCAATTTTTAATGTCAGAAGCAGTGTGAAGAGAAATTTGTGGTTTTCATATAAGCCTCTAACAGAATACGTGAAAGTTTCATATGTCAAAAACTCAATAATATTTGAGATCCTTTTCTGTGGGATAGGAGACTTATCAGATCTAAGGCATGAAAAGCAAGCAAGCAAACAAACAAAGGGATTAATATCGATGTGGGATGGAATGGAAAAAGATGCAGGCCTTTGTAGAGATGGCATCACATTCTTACCTTGCCATAGACTGATCAAATAGTTTTAAAAACTGGGCCAGTGAAGTCTGGTACATATTATTGACCATGCTCATTTCTGTGATAAGAAAATAGAGAATGCTTCCTCGTGTAGCAGCAGGACGGTATTCCTCCTGTGCAGTGTTAATTTTTTTCTCAGTTTCTCCTGCAACTTCCAGTTTTTCAGATACCTCCGTAGCAGTTTGTTTAGTTGTCCTCAAAACACCAATCAAAGATTCATCATCCACCAAGGAACCTAAAGGAACCCAAAGATTTATCATTCATCAAAGTAAGGACATGGTAAATAACTTTTTGTTCTTCTGTTGTGTTACCTGGAGAAAGGAGATATGTAAATCTACAAATAAATAAACTTATACAATTTCTCACAGAGTATCCAAAACTCTACAGACAAAAACGTAACAACCAGGTAAGTATTATGTAGTTTAATTAGGATAAAGAATTCAGAGCCAAGAAATTAAAGTCAAGTTATATACAAAGACTGGGTTGTCACGGGTTTAAAAGCCATGTAAATATTTTTTAAAAAATATCGTTTTAAAAAAAAAACAGGTAGGATAAAGGTGGAAAGAATTAAAACTTTTAATATGTGAAAAAAACAAGTTAAAATTGAATTCAAACAAAGATAAAAGTTCAATAATATTCTGAACCTTTTAAAACGTAGAGTATTAAAAAAAAGAGTTAAAAGTTCAACAGGTTAAAAACACAAAAATACAGGTTATAACGTTTCATTCATCTCCATGAACTTCTTCAGGTAACTGAAGCTACTTGAAGCTACATAGCAGACCATGGAAGCTTGTTTAGATCATTTTTAAAATCAAGTTGTTAGCATCATAAACAGGCAAAATAATAGATGTTTGAGTATTATGCTGGTTGTTTCTCCCAGAATCTAGAGGAAATGGTTCCTTTTTTGTCTGAAGAGTTTTGGATCTAGGACCTAGATCATGTTTCAGCAGCAGGGCCAACAACTTATTACAATGAGGAAAGCAAAAGACTACTTTATCCCAGGTGCAGAGCAATCTTTTATAGAACACAACAAGGTTTTCTTTTAACAGCAGATGTAGAGGTGGCATCCGGGGAGGGGGGGGATCTTTCTTTTGTTATGCTAGTAAGAAGCAAGCAGCAGCTGCTAATCACCAGAGCTAGTACAGAAGATGAAAACAAATGAATTTGGGCTATCTTGGGCTGCTTAGTACAAAAAAGTATCTGCACATAGAAACTTAAATGCTCCAATGCCAAGAGAATGCTAGGCTAAAACATTTCCCCCTGACATCTAGTTTTCTATGTGAGAGGGATTATTTTATACAGAGGGCCATTCAGTCATGTGAGCCCCCACCTGGAAAGGTGTGGTCCAAACACAGGTTTACTATCTCATGTGCCCTTTGTGAAAACTAGGTAAACCCGAGAGGCATGTGTCCATGTCCTTACAGAAGGGAGAAGATGTCAACCTTACCACAAAAGAAGTATAAATGAGTACACTACCCTTGGTTGCAGTTAATTTATAAAGGAGATTGTCTTCTAGTTCTTTCATCTTTCGTTTATTATACGTTACATCTTCCATAAGTTTAATTCGCTCAGCTTCCAGTTCCTACATTAAACATCGAAAAAGACTGTGTTAACATGTTAATATTGTTTTTATAAAACTACAGTTGCCCACATTTCAACCTACTAGATTATAGGACACTTCCAGATGTGCGTTTAGTGTGGGATTGACATATTTTATTCATTGATTATTTACTGGGGGGGGGGTCTAATTAACACAATGTCTTCATCCAGCTATTGTCCACTTGTACTTTCCCCATGCTTTAAACTGTCACATTTATTAATTTAACTCAGAAAATCCGACTTTTGGGGAACTGCAGTAACACAGCGCAATGATCACCTGTGTGGACTTCAGTTAGTGCTCTTGTTCCATCTTTTGGGGGGAAAACCATGCCCAGATATGACCAGGTCAGCCAGCCAATGTGGTGTGTTAAAACTGCCACTTCATGTGGCAGATTGGTGGAGGTGACATCCTGCACCCGCCTCTGCTGGCCACTGCTGATGCTGGGCTGCTCCTCTGGCTGTGACTAGGCTGTTCCTCTCTCTCATCCCTGCTTATACCCACTTGCCTTATTATGGACCAATCCTATGGGCCGGTTACCAATCCTATGGGCGGAAGTTGCCTTTTGCTGCCATAAATGCAGTGGTGCTACTGCAAATGGCAAACTGCTGCTGGGTGCTTTGGAGTCACCAACAGAACTGGTTGGCAGATCAGCGCACCCACCACTGAGGAGCCTGGCCCCCGTCAACCCAGGTAAGTTGACCAAGGGATCGTGTTGTGTGCAAGGCAGGGGTGGGGCAGGGGAAGGGCAGGGGCGGTTTGGGGGAGGAGATGGATCCAAGAGGCAGCAACTTGTGCTGGGATCCTATCCTCTATTTCCCAGCCTTTCTTGCCCCCTTCCTCTCCTCGGACTTATGCCAGCTACATAGCTGGTATAGAGCCAAGGAGACCCATAGGCCACAAGAAGGCCTACCGAGGGGTAAGTAACAAGTTTTTACTTCTTGTTGGCCTTCTGGTTGCCCCCCCCCCCCGGATGCAGCGCATGCTCTGTCAGCGCGGCTGCATCGTATATGATGGTGGAGGATAGGATTGGGCTGCTAAAAACAGAGAACAGGAATGAAGACCATAACAAGGGAGGAGTTGAATGGAAATCTCAAATTACCGTGACCTGGTAGTTGGATCTAGACCATCATTTCAGAATCAATGTTTAGGCTTCAGTGAAACACTGCTTTATTATATAATTAGTACAACAGTTCATTATTTGTTACATTACCTGTTTTTCGGTAAGAATTACTCTCTTCAACAACTGATTTTCAAGTCCTTTCATTGTAACAGTAAAATCAATGACTGATGTTTTAGCATTGATCTCAGGTGTGAAGGCAGGATTGGGCAGCTTTGTAGTAATATAAAGTTTAAATGTACTCATGACATCAACTTCCTTATCTCCAACCTTCACCTAAAGAACAATTTAAATCATATTTTATTGCATTGTAACCAGTTCTGATTAACGACTAAGACAGATCATTCAGGAATACGTGAACACTTGAAATAGCTCAAGATACATTTAACATCACAATTGTTCATGTACAACTGAATTTGATTAATGTACTTTGACACATATTCCGTATTGTCCCAAGTATAAGACGCACCTGATTATAAGACACACCCTTAAAGTTTGGTGCTATTAAAAAAAATTAATTAAATCGCTGGCATTAAATTGCAACAGCCTGATTATAAGACGCACCCCTAGTTAAAAAACTTAAATTAGGAGAAAAAAGTGAGTCTTATACTCAGACCAATACGGTAATTCTTAATATTCTGCGTGGTAGTACATTCTGGTTTCTGTCCTCTTCCTTTGTTTAATTGTGGAATGGTGCACCCCTTTGGGTCCCACTGCTGCCAATTTTTCACGACAGAAATTACTATATCAATTGTGTAAATTCAGAAAAAATAATTGTATGAGAATGGTGATCGTGCTTGCTTATATTGCATGTTGAAGCTCTCATAGTCTTCTGGAACACCTCTCTTTCCTGGTGTACCTCTTAGTTCCAGGATACAAATAAATTTATTGCACTCTTATTTTGCCATACTAGAAAGATAGCCAAATAACATCCCTGCACCTCTGCCACCCATGTATTATTTATTTATTTAAAAAATTATACCCCGCCTTTTCCTATGCTGAAGGCAAATGCCCAAGGTTACAACACAGATTAAAATACATAATTTAAAATACATAAAATAAGTTTAAACAATACATAACCATACATAAACAAATTTAAAAAACAATAAAATCCACTGGGGGGTGATAGTATGGAGCAGAGAAGCAGCATGGCAGAGCATCTTGAGATACAGGAGGCAGACCACAACCCATCACCCAAATGCAAGATGAAACAAAAACGTTTTGAGCCCTTGCCGAAAAGTCATGAGGGAGGGGGTGGTTCTCAGATTCCCTGGCAGGGAGTTCCACAGTTGTGGCGCCACAGCAGAGAAGGCTCGCCCACGTGTTGCCACTCACCTAACTTGTGATAGAGAACGGGCCGGAATGTATGGGAGAAGGCGGTCCCTCAGATATCCTGGGCCCGAACCGTGAAGGGCTTTAAAGGTCATTACCAGCACCTTGAATTGGGCCTGGAAACGAATGGGCAGCCAGTGCAGCCGCTGAAACAGTGGCTCAACAGAGTCAAACCGCCTAGCTCCAGTGACCACTCAGGCCACCGCATTCTGCACTATTTGCAGCTTCCGAACCATCTTCAAGGGCAGCCCCACGTAGAACATGTTACAGTAATCCAGTCTTGAAGTCACTAAGGCGTGGACCACCATGGTCAGGTCTGATCGACTCAAGTACGGCCGAAGCTGGCGCACCAGCCGAAGCTGGGCAAACGCACCCCTGGCCACAGCTGCCACCTGGCTTTCCAGGGAGAGCTGTGAATCCAGAAGTACTACCAAGCTGCGCACCCGTTCCTGCAGGGGGAGTGCAACCCCATTCAGAACGGGCAGATGACTCAGTACCTGCATTGAAGCTTTCCTGACCAGTAGGACCTCTGTCTTTTCTGGATTCAGTCTCAACCTATTAGCCCTCATCCAGACCCCAACCGCCTCCAGACAGCGCTCCAGGACTTCCACAGCCTCCCTGGAGCGAGATGGCAAGGAAAGATAGAGCTGGGTGTCATCAGCATATTGGTGACACCCAACTCCAAATCCCTAGATGATCTCTCCCAACGGCTTCATGTAGATGTTAAAAAGCATGGGAGACAGCATAGAACCCTGTGGCACCCCACACTGTAAAGGGCAGGGCGCCAAACAGGCGTCTCCCAGCATCACCATCTGGGACGTGTCAGCCAAGTAGGAATGGAACCACTGCAATGCAGTGCCCCCTAGTCCCAACGCAGCCAGCCGACCCAGAAGGATACCATGGTCGATGGTATTGAAAGCCGCCGAGAGGTCCAAAAGGACCGGCAGGGATGCGCTCCCCCTGTCCGGTCCTCGGCGAAGACAATCCAACAGGGTGACCAAGGCTGTCTCCGTCCCCAAGCCCCGCCTGAAGCCAGACTGAAAAGGGTCCAGATACTCCGTTTCATCTAGTCAGCGGTGTCACTAGGACGTGCGCTGCCCCAAGGCGGGGCAACGCGCATCACCCTAATCCCTCACCCCCACCCCCTAAGTTTTAATTTGGGGCGGCCAGGAGGCCGCGCCGCGATTTTCCGAGGGGGCGACCCGACGGGACGCTGCCCCGGGCGCCCCCCGACGCTGCCCCCCCCGTTGCAGCTGGCTCCGCTCCAAGGCCTTCACCCGGCCTCAGAGGCTCCGAGGCCGGGAGAAAGCCTTGGAGCGATCACACCAGCTGACGCACCAGGGCCTTCTGACGAAGGCTCTGCGTCACAATGGAATTTATACCGTTTTTCGTGCATTCGCATGTGTGAAAAACAGTATAAATTCCATTGTGACATAGAGCCTTCGTCAGAAGGCCCTGGCGCGTCGGCCGGGGAAGACGTCTCCGGAGCCGGCTCCCGGCCTCGGAAGGCCCCTCCGACGCCGGGAGCTGGCTCCGGGGACGTCTTCGGAATCGGAGGCGACGCGCACAGGGGAGTTGATGCGCGCGCGCATCACCTCCCCTGCGCACGTAACCTAGAGGCGACCCGCTCTCCTCGCTTCACGAGAGCGCCGCCTCTGCATCTAGTATCCCCTGGACCTGAGACACCACAACCCGCTCAATCACCTTACCCAAAAAAAGGCAGATTGGAAACTGGCCGATAGTTATTTAAATTGGAGGAATCCAAAGATGGTTTTTTCAGGAAGGGGCGCACAATTGCAGTCTTCAAGATGCTAGGCATCACTCCCTCCCGCAAAGATGAATTCACAGTAGGTTCCACCCAATCGGCTAGCCCAACCCACGCAGATCGTATTAGCCAAGCTGGGCAAGGGTCAAGCGGGCAGGAACAGAAGATGCCTACAGTGGATGCTGCTCACAACTTGAATTACAACCCAATCCTCACTAGGCTTTACAACAGCAGAACAGTGGTTCTGCTGTTGTAAATGGCCATACAGCGGCGCAAACAGTGGTGGTGTCAGAGGTCTGCTGCTGCAGCCGGCTTCATGCACGACTGCAGGTAAGCTGGCGCAGGAAAGTGTCTGGTTGGGGAGGGGTTAGGCAGGAGGCGGAACAGAAAAGGGATGGGGTGGATTCTGGCAGCACCAGTGTGCACCAGGATCTTGTCCCCGTTTTTCTCCTCTTTCCTCTCCCTTGCTCTCCTCGGTTCTGTGCCATAAAAATGGCTTGTGAGGCAGCGGAAGTAGAAGAGTGTTCTGCTGTGCTTAAGCATCACCTCCTTTCCTCCTCGATATTGGAGGGAGAGAGTTTTAGGAGAGCTGTCAGCGCCAGCTGTAAAAGGCACTCCAGCAGTGTGCTACTCAGTGCGCTGCCAATAACGCCAGCGGGAAGGCCAGCAAATCCCCAGCTGCCTGCCAGACCAGGTAAGATGGTGGGGGAGGTGGGAGTGGGAGGCAGGAGGGTGGAACGAGGGAGGATGGAGCAGGACAGTTAGGGGGATAGGTAATGAGTGGATCAGGTCCAGAAAGGGAGTGGGTTTGGCAGCAGTGGCAGCTGCCAAATTCTAACCCCCCTTCCTGGACCCAATCCTGCAGTGCCAACTATTTAGCTAGTGCAGGTCCGAGTAGACTCCTGCGCTGCAGATGCTTACACCTGTGCACAACTGTCCCCTTACCTAGGGAAGACCTCTGCAACTGCCCCCCCACCCAGTGGGTCAACATGGACCTGTGCTAGCTCTATAGCTGGTGCAAGTCAACGTTGACCTGGGAAGGCATTGACCCAGGAATACGGATCAGGCCCAGATAGGAAGTCAGGATTCAGTGTGTACCACCGCCAAACTCGCCCCCCCCCCGGGCCTGATCTGCACTCCTTCCCGCCCCCATCACCCCCATTCTGGTGTTGGAGGCATCTTATACTTCATGGGGCAACTCACCTACCTGCAAGTATGGGTGCCAAGACCAATAAGCAGAATAAAGTACCCAAAGACAATACTTTGTTTTTGTTTTATTTGCCCCTTGCATTTTAACATCCTTGCCAACTTGTGCTGCTCTTCTTTTCCTTTTGCTAATTGATCAGTGCCTTGATTTTATTCCATGCATCTTTCCCTCCACTGTTGACTTTTTAGCCCTTCAACTCCTTTTGCTTCGACTGTTTACTGCTTGCTTGGTTCTGCTGCTGCTTGGTTTGAAGGAGACACACACCCCTGATTTTGGGCTCTCTATTAATCTGGTGTGTGTGTGTGTGTGCGTGCGTGCGTGCGTGCGTGCGTATGAAGGTTTTCTCAAGGCAGTCTCCCCTTCTGGGCTTTCTAGCTTTGGGTGGTGGCAGAGAACATTACCTTTCCCCAGTAAAAAGAGTGAAGCAGGGAGCAGGGAAGTGGGTGCCATCACTGACTACTAGGCAGTAGGCACAGTGCCCATTTCCCCCTCTGTCTTTCCTTACAGTGACTATCCATTGCCTTCTGTGCAGCCTCTTTGCCTTGGATACACTCAGAAGTGCAAATGGCTCCCCTGCTTTCACTCTATGTGATATTAGTAATATATCAAGGGAAAAAGCCACCCATGAGCTTGGCAATAGTAATAAATATTTGTATAGTGTTTTCAAGTGTTCAAAACTTACACTGATGTAACCCTTATAACAATCCTGTTGTTATCCCCATGTTGCAACTGGGGAGCTGAGGCTGAAAGGGAGTGGCTTGCCTGAGACCTCCTGTGATAATTCATGGGAGATGCAAAATTCAGACCAGGGAAATCCTCATTTGCATCTCAGCCTACAAAGTTACACAGGATTGTAACAGGATGTTATACCAGTGCAAAGTTACACAGGATCGTAACAGTAGATGCACCGGTTTAACAGCAGATGCACCAGTGTAAATGCACTTACACCGGCATAAGTGCACTTACACCGGTGCATCTACTGTTACACCAGTGCAAAGTTACACAGGATTGTGCTGTAAACCACTTATGCTGCACCAGCATGGACTAGTGAAGCATTTGGGATGCAGGGTGGACAATAAAAAAATTCCCCCAAAAAGATTAAAATTAAAACAACAATTAAAACAACAAAAACCACTTAAGGACACTGCCGACAAATCTCCCTCTCTGCTTCTGAAACAGAGAAGAAACTGGCCATGTGGTGAAGGGGGAGTTTCCCTTGTACAATTACAGGACTTTTTTTAGCTTGCTGATGAGAACAGAAATGGGGGCTCATTTATCACACATTTAAACAATAAATAAAATTTATTATAGCTCTTTAATAATAAGGCAACTAACCTTGAAAGAGGTTCCTGATTTAATGAAGTTCTTTTCTAATATATTATCAAGGGCTGGATCTAATTCTTCACTTATATCCTCAATTAAAAGTGGTCTTCCCAGGGAAAGGCCATCCTCTAGATGTGTGCGGAAATATTTATGATTCAGTGTTGTCACCTTAGGAAAAGAAACAGAAATTTTAAAGAAGAAGGAGCCCAAATATTAAATAAAATTGATTTTGATGAATAAATAAACAAAGGAAGGGCTTCTTAACTTCTAGCATGCCCCTGGTGTGAACAGCACTTTATAATTCTATTCATGTTTAGCTTTGCCATCTGTGAAGCAGGTCACGATTATATTGTGAAAGTGATGGGTACTGAGTGAGAGAAGGGATTTCTGAGAAACACTAAATGAACGTCTCGCACAGAAGACCACAGGAGCTCAGGCCCACCAGGAACAGGGTGAGTGGCTCACTGATCAGGCGATAAACTTTAGGAAAGAGTACCCAGTAGTAGGACCCACTGTCCAAAAGAATTCATTGCTCACACCAGGTGAGCTGCTAGAAAGAGCCTCTGGCTTTGCAGTCAGTTTGTTGGGCTCTCTGGGGCTGGAACTATTGGAGCTGAGGACTGGGTACCTTTAAGCTGGTGGAACACCTGGGTCTGTGGAGATAGAGCTCAGCAATCTCTCTCTCTCCTTCCCCCAGGTGAGCTGCTAGAAAGAGCCTCTGGCTCGAGCCGTGGCTCTTTGCCCAGTGGATCAAGACCAAGCAGGCCAGAAGACTGCATCCCATGGCTGAGCCCACCTAAGCTGCTGTTACCCAGTGGGTCACCATTTGCCATTAATTGTCAGCCCCCCTCCCTTCTCGCACATTGCTATCTGTGCATAGGACATCTTAAGGAGATTGGAGGAGCCATGTCAGCATCGAGAGAAAGGTAGAGTGAATGATATCTGTATGCTGGTGAGGGTTGAGTGTGTAGGATTGGGGTGGTTTGGGGGTTCTGTGAATGGGTTAGGGGAGTGGTTAACCTTGCTCTCGGTGAGAGGGAGGCCTAGGGGTGACGAGTGGGACCTCTACCCTGGTGAGAGGGGGGCAAGGGGTGTGGGGTGCAGTGACCCGCACCTCGGTGAGAGGGTGGCGGGGGTTGCTGGACAGGAGTGGTTGGAGTTTGGAAGGAGCGCTTTTAGATACCGGATTGACTGGACAGTGAGGTGGTGATTGAGAGTGGTGTGGGAGTGTGTGAGATCTTAGGTTGTGTGGTCAGGAAGTAGGCTCCGCTGAAGGGCTATGTGTTTGACACCTCGAGGGAGCCTAGGCGAGGGGCGGGCGGCCACCATTAGCAGAGTGATGGGTCACGGAAGATATGGCGTTGGGGGCTGGGCAGGCCGTTTCAGGAGAACGAGGGTCAGTCACAGGCAGACTGTCCCTCTTTCTGGCCCTTCTCCCATCCCTGTGACACTTGGCGGTCTGGGCAACAGTCCCCTGTGTCTGAAACTGCTGCTCTTAAACGCCAGGTCAATCAACAATAAAGTCTGCCTAGTCCAGGATTTAATCCTGGATGAAGGTGCTGACCTGGTGTGTATTACGGAGACCTGGCTGGATAAGTTGGGAGGGGTAAGTCTCTCCCAGATGTGCCCGCCAGGTTTCCGGGTATTGCAGCAGCCACGACTACAGGGGCGGGGAGGTGGAGTTGCGATAGTCTATCGTGATACCATTCATCACACCGGGTACCCTGTCCCGCGGTCAACTGGGTTTGAGTGCCTGCATGTCATGTTGGAAGGGCGAGACAGAATAGGGATTCTGTTGGTGTACCGCCCACCATGCTGCCCAACAGTCTCCCTGCCTGAGCTGACTGGGGTGATCTCAGCTGTGGCGTTGGAGTGCCCTCGCCTATTGGTGTTGGGGGACTATAATGTCCACGCTGAGGCCCCGAGGACAGCCGCGGCTCAGGAATTCATGGCCGCCATGGCAACCATGGGTCTGTCTCACAGAATATCTGCCCCAACGCACGATGCGGGACACATACTGGACCTGGTGTTTACTGCTGGACAGGTGGATGGTGATCTGGATGTGGAGGAAATTAGCATCACTCCTTTGTCATGAACAGATCACTTCCTGGTGGGATTTAGGCTTATCGCGGCTTGTCACCTCCGCAGTGGTGGGAGACCTCATTCTATGGTCCGCCCCCAGAGGATGATGGATCCGGATGGATTCCTGAGGGCTCTGGGGGAGTTTCCTGTTGCCAGAGTCGGCGACTCACCCAGCGCCCTGGTTGATCTCTGGAATAGGGAAATGACATGGGCTCTGGATCTGATCGCTCCTGAGCGTCCTTGACCAAGCCGCAGAGTCAGAGTGGCCTCTTGGTTTACTGAGGAGCTGCAAGGTAGACGTCTAGAGCGATGATGGCAGAAAACGTGTGCTGACTCCGACCGGGCATGGGCTAGAGCTCACTTCAGAGCCTATTCCGTGGCGGTGGCGGCAGCTAAGAGGGCTTTCTTTTCTGCCAGCATCGCGTCTGCGGAGAACTGTCCAGCTGAGCCTTTCCGTGTAGTTCGGGGCCTGCTCCATCTGGCCCCCCCAGTAGATGGGGCGGAACACACGGTGGCTCGCTGTGATGAGTTTGCAAAGCACTTCATGGACAAAGTCGATTGGATTCAGCATGACTTGGACGCCGCGTTAGCAGTATCTAATGATGTCCCTGAGACACCTGTCTGTTTTTCTTTCTGGGATTATTTTCAGCTTGTAGAACCTGAGGATGTGGACAGGATTCTTTGGAGTGTGAGACTGTCTGCTTGCCCGCTTGACCCTTGTTCGGCATGGCTGATTAGAGCTGCCCGGGCGGGGCTGGCCGAATGAACGGGGAGGGTGGTAAATTAATCTCTAAGGGAAAGGGTGGTGCCGCCGTCTTTGAAGCAGGCAGTGGTGCGTCCCCTCCTAAAGAAACCCTCCCTGGATTCCACTATTTTGAACAACTTTCGGCCAGTCTCTAATATCCCGTTTCTGGGCAAGCCATAAGCAACCTCCTGGTTTTAGAAGTGGGTTTTCTCTATGCCAGGTGCAAGGGAGTGACAACGGGAAACAGGTTATCTTGTTGTCTTGTGCTCCCTGAGGCATCTGGTGGGGCCACTGTGTGATACAGGAAGCTGGACTAGATGGGCTTTTGGCCTGATCCAGCAGGGCTCTTCTTATGTTCTTATATGGGCAAGGTGATCGAGCGTGTAGTGGCGTCTCAGCTCCAGAGGGTCTTGGAGGAAGCTGATTATCTGGATCCATTCCAGTCTGGCTTCAGGCCGAGGTTCGGGACAGAGACGGCCTTAGTCGCCTTGGTGGATGACCTGCACTAGGGACTGGACAGAGGGAGTGCGTCCCTGTTGGTCCTGCTGGACCTCTCGGCGGCTTTTGACACCATTGACCATGGTGTCCTCCTGGGTCGGTTGGCTGGGTTGGGGCTTGGAGGCACCGTTCTGAGGTGGTTCCGCCCCTTCCTGGCTGATAGATCTCAGAAGGTGGTGCTGGAGGATGCCTGTTCGGCACCCTTGCCCTTGAGGTGTGGGGTACCACAAGGGTCAATTCTATCCCCCATGCTGTTTAATATCTATATGAAGCCGCTGGGAGAGGTCATCCGGGGGTTTGGGGTAGGGAGTCATCAGTCTGCTGATGACACCCAGCTCTTTCTCTCCTTTCCACCCGACTCCAAGGGGGCGGTCGATGTCCTGAATCGTTGTCTGGAGGCAGTTGGGAGCTGGATGGGGGCAAACAAGCTGAAATTAAATCCTGATAAGACAGAAGTTCTTCTGGTCCAGAAGTCTATGATTCAGGTATTGGACCATAGCGTCCTGCTCTGAATGGGGTTGTACTCCCTCTGAAGGAGCAGGTCTGCAGCTTGGGGGTTCTCCTGGATGCGGAGCTGCTCCTGGATTCCCAGGTGGCGGCTGTGGCCAGGGGGGCTTTTGCCCAGCTTCAGCTGGTGCACCAGCTGCGACCGTACTTGGACCGTGCAGACCTGGCCACAGTGACTCATGCCTTAGTGACATCTAGAGTAGATTACTGCAATGCGCTCTACGTGGGGCTGCCTTTGAAGACTGTTCAGAAACTGCAACTAGTGCAGAATGCGGCTGCCCGGGTGGTTGCCGGGGCTTGTCGGTTCGACTCAGTCGGACCGTTGCTCTGGCGGCTACATTGGCTGCCGGTTTGTTTCCGGGCACAATTCAAAGTGCTAGTTTTGACTTTTAAAGCCCTTAACGGCTCGGGTCCAGGGTATTTGAGGGACCGCCTCCTTCCTTATAATCCGACCCGTACTCTGAGGTCATCAGGGGGGGCCCTGTTAACCGTTCCACCATTGACGGAAGTGAGGGGGATGGCGGCGCGGAATAGGGCCTTCTTGGCAGTGGCGCCCCAATTATGAAATTCCCTCCCCCTGAAATTAAGAACGGCTCCCTCTTTAGAGACCTTTCAGCGGGGCCTTAAGACATTTTTATTTAGGGTAGCATTCGATGTCTTGACATAGTGGGCTGGCTTTTTAACAAATGGCTTCTTAACAAATGGCTTTTAACGAAGTAAATATTTTAACAACCCCACTGAGGTTGTTTGTTTTTAGTTGTTGTTTTTAGTTGTTTTAATTGTTTTTAATTACTTTTTTAATTTATTTTTAATGTATATGTATTTTAATGTTTTGTAAGCCGCCTTGAGTGCCCTCACTGGGAGAAAGGCGGGATATAAATTCTTTATATAAATAAATAAATAAATAAGGGATCCAACTGTGAAGTATTTACTCACTTTACTCACATGTACTTTAAAAGTGGTTCCAGAAAACACATAGATGTGTTATATATACCCATATATCCTGTTTCTTTGAAAACATAGATGTTTGCAAGAAAAAAAGGAACTTTTTTTAGAACTATACAAAACTTACTTGCAGCTCATTGTCCTTTTCTTTCTGTTTAATCCATGTTTTCCCTTGAGTCTGTGGATCTATCAGAAGTGGATATCTCGTTGCCTTAGTGACAATGATACCATTTTGAACTGAGAGTTCATCTCCTGGAAGCCCTTGTAGGTTCCACTCACTAATCTGAGGATTGAAAAAAAAAGTAATTACCTCATAATGAATAGTGAATTTCTGTTATTCAGATGTATATTTGAGGAATTAATGAGCAAAAGGGAAGTAAGGTATAACTAGGCTTACCAGATCGTCGACTGGGACAGAGCGATTGCCCCTTAAGGGGGAGGAGCGTGGGCTGATCCGGTAACGCTAGTGTTACCGGACCCGCCCACACTCCTCCCCCTTAAGGGGCGATCACTCCGTCCCGGTCAACGATCTGGTAAGCCTAGGTATAACACAGCAGTAGCAGCGCTGGTCATAGCATACAGGCAAAGTACATTGGGTGCAGCTTGTTATTAGTACTTTGATCTTATGAAGAGTTGTACTTCAGGGTATGAAGATGTTGTCCTAGATTGTGCTAAGGTTTCTGCAGGATTTGAATACTGCTGCTCATTGAATACTGCTGCCGCCTTGAGTGCCCTTGTTGGGAGAAAGGCGGGGTATAAATTCTTTAAATAAATAAATAAATTTATTTCCCCCTCTAAAATAATTTTTATTCCAATAACTGACTATCGAATGCACTCCCCTGCACTGCCCTTAAGTCAGGGGCAGCACAATCCTGCCTAACTATATGTGGCCAGCCTAAGTGGCCGGCCACTATCGCTGCTGCAGCCTGCCCCAGCACGACATGAACATACCTCAGGAGAAGGGGACATTTGTCCCCTTCCACCAGTGTCAGCCGCGCGGGCCACAGTGGGCCTCCTCAGATGCACGCCAACACTTATATGTGTCTTTAAGATGCCACAGTAGTTTGTGTTCTTTTACCTTTATAAGTTCCTAATAATTTCTGTTGCACCTGTGCTTTTATTTTTGGAAGGAAATTATAGGGGAGATTTTTTTATATTCCAACACATTATTTTATAAATATATATAAACATATAAATGGAAATGTGCTGACTCAATTATGTATTGTAAGGCCAGAAATGTATTATTACATGAAGACAGTCATTCCATGGTGGCAGCAGCTAGAAAAACCACACCTGTAATCATGGGCCACTCTCTGTTTATCTCCCTGCTCAGACCACAATTTCTATATGAGCTTCTGCGTTCATGTACACAATCGCTTGAAAACCATCTAGCTGTTACTCTGTGTGAACTGTCCAGGACTGAATAAATAAGAACAAGTAAGAACTTGGTCCAGTTTTGTGTGCCTACAGTTTTCTTTTACAACCAATAAGCAGCAGCAATTGCTTATGCGTTTATTTTATGTAAATCTTCCTTCCACTTTTAACGTTTTTTCTTGGAAATCCATTAAATGACCACTCTAAAGACATAAAAGAATTTTATGTGTCCCTCTCCATGCAAGCTGCCTCACAGCTCTTCCAGCTTATGGCAATTTTAATAGCAGTTATTGTAATATTTGCTGATGCAAACTTTATAAATGTTGCCACAGGAGATTAAGTGTAGAAAACATAAACTTAACGTAATATGGCACAATGCTTACACCAACTGAGTTCAAATGCCTGTTGACCTTGGTTTCTGTACTCTTCCTGGCACCTGCTAGAACTGCTTCCCTCTATGAACCCACTCACAATATACAGTCTATCATTACAGGAATATTCCAACTATCATTACAGGAATAGTGCCCACATCATATAGAGCCTTCTAAAACTTCCATTCTAACACATGATTACAGAAATGGCATTTTTCAAATCGGTTGAAATTATAAATTGGTCGATTCTACTTCAAAATTAAACAATACTGTAAATAGGAATAAAAATGAGAATTATAGGACACAACAGAATGCAGGACCTACCGTCGGAGGATCGACCAACATTGAAATGATGTTCAAGTTTTCCGTAAAAGGGATTTTTCGGCTTCTCATTTCTGTTTCCCATAAATCTTTAAGCAAAAGGTTCCTGAATATCTGATTAAAAGGGCCACAATATGAAAGGAAACCTGTGCAGAGTAACACATCTCCCACCAGTCTGGAAAAATAAGGAATCTACAATTAATATGTTTTTAGTGTTCAATTAACAAAACATGTGGTATAGCCATTTTTTTAAAAACTCACTTCTTGCTTGTCATCATACACATTCAAACGATGAAACTGACAGGACTGAAGGTGACAACGTCAAATTAGCATCATTTAAGAATTTTAAAACTGGAAGTATACTGACCTTTTAAACACCACCTGACTAACTATTTCAGTGAATACGACTTCAGCACTGCCCACTTGCTTCAGTGATCTGATTAGAGTGAATCAGGACACTGGAGCAATATTTTTTCCTTGCATAACCTTGGTGCTCAGCAGCACTGATTTATAATAAAAGGGAGAAGTGAGATCACTTTAATGGAGATGATTTTGCAAGTCTCTCTTTGCTCATACATTCAGTTTCCAAAAATAAGAAGGGACAAGGGGCTCTATAAGGAGAAATTCATGTCCATGTAAGTAAGTGTATATCACTCTGAAATTTATTTCCTCTTTTACATTAATTTTGATTACCATTACAGGGATTGACAGTGTCAAAGTGAAGAATTTGAAGCCCTACAAATTTCACAGGTATCTAAAAGTATGGCTTATAAAATATATATTTCTCCATTGTTTTGTCGATGGTTGCTTTCCTATAGGTGTTAATTAGCCTTTAAAACTAATTCTTATCCTTATTTTTCATACAAATTACCTATTAATCTGGGCTCGAAACTCTTTACTTTGCTGGGTCCATCTTATTTTTTCTCCACTCAAGCCATCTATAAGTGCGGAGGCCGCCTGCATCTTCCTCCTACACATTTCTGCATCATTCAAGAGGTCCTAAAATTCAGAAGTGTTATGTCACATTATACTTTTCAAATTATCATTCTGATTAAAATAGATCAAAAACTGTTACGACCAGCTACAATGTACCAAGAGTAAAAAATCTTCAGTGGGGTTATGGTAATAAAAACATGAAGTTAAAAATGCTTAAAATGTATAAATTTAAAAACAGCTTTATAAGTCAATTTAAAATGCAGTGTATGCAATAAAACACTTTAAATGTCAACTTCAAAAAATACAATAAAAACAATTTAAAACATGCTGTATGACGTTTCATTCATTTTCTATGAATATCCTCAGATGCTGAGCGTAAGTGGGCATAGAGACGGTAAAGAGCACCGTGGTGCTGCTGCTATTTTTAAAAGGAACTTTGGCGCGCATTTTTTTTATGAAAACAATTAGCAACCGGAAACAAGACGTCAGGAATGACCGCTAGTGACCAGACCTTATAACACCCCAATACTGCCTCTAGTGGCCTCTCGAGAGGTATTATAAGGTCAGGTATTATAAGGTCATCTCTCCTATAACCTGTCCCCAAACAGAGAAAGGTTCAAGAAAAAGAAGTATAGGAACTGCCAAGGTATCAGCATCAAGGATGGCTAAGCAAAATGTCAAGAAACATTTTACCTCGCCCTCTTCTGAAGAAATTAAGGGCATATAGTCAAAAGCAAATGCTGCAGTTCTAGTTTATGAAATGGTTTCTCATTTTACCATCTTCTCCTTCATAGCAGCATCAAATTTTGCTTGCACTTTATCCAGCTCTGCTTGTTTCTCATCTAACAGTTCCTGAGCTTTTCCTAACTCTGCGTTCGCCACTCTCAAACGTCCTTCTTGCTTTGCCAAGTTAGTCTAAAATGAAAAGTGAGGTGAGGCAAAGGCAACAATAATTTTGCAGAACGTTGTCATGTCTTCCACAAATGCAAACAGATTAATAAACTGGTGAACTAATGGGAAATTGTTCAAAAAAGAAGACTTTTGTGGTGCCTTACAGACTGTTAGTCTTTAAGGTGCCATAAAGACTCTTCATAGTTTTTGCTGCAGCACTCTAACATGGCTACTCCTCTGGAACAGTTAAAAAAAAAAGTTCACTCACTCTCAGCAAATATTCCTTTAGCTCAGGGGCATTCCTAGAGTTTGCGTCACCCGGTGTGGGAGACCAGTGCGTCACCCCCATGATGAACCTTCTCCCATGCACCCATCCCCATGCCACTGCCCCACCTCCCACTTAATCAAAATTACACCTTTAAATTTACAATATTATACGCACAGTCTAATGTATGTTTGCGCACAGTCTAATGTATGTTTGCAGCCTAAACAGGGGCATCACAAGGGTTTCCGTCACCCAGTATGAGAGCATTAACTTTATTTTCATATATAACAGTACAGGTCACCCAACAAATCAGTAACCAACTCGGCTCTCAGAACAATCAGTCTCATTGATCTGTTTTGAGTTACGAAAATCAACTTTTTGTTACACAAGGAAGTTGTGTTTTCTGTTTCCGGTTATTTGACCATAATGTAATAGAATACAGATAATCTCATTCTGCATGAGATTACGCATCGAATGATATATAACATATTATTCTTAAAGACAAAGGATTTCACAATTTTGATCATTAGTGATATCTTCCCCCCCCCGAGGGTGTCACATGGTGCAGTCCGCACCCCCCGCACCAGCAGAGGGACGTCACTGCTTTAGCTTATCTAGTTGTCTCCACAGTCAAAGAGCAAGTAAATTGGAAAAGATTTCATTACCATTAGAAGTGAATATAGGGGCAGCTGAGTTGCCTCACACTTTGAATTGTCAGAATTATAGAATATTCCTTCACTGAGGCTTATGTAGGTGCAATACATACTTATGGAGGAAAAAGGTGAAGAATAATGCATGAGCCCATTAATCCAATTTAAAAGTCACTTCTAGACTTCAGAATCTTGCTATGGAGACTCTTTTGTATTTAAGTTAATTAACTTCAGTGTTAATTGGAAAATTATATCATTCATAGGTCTCATAGAGGTACCAGCAAATTTCAACTAAAGTAACATCACAACGAATTGGGGGCAGGGCTGCTGTGGTGAAACATCTGTTGACCTTTCAAAGGAAGCTAAATCAATCAATATATATATATAACTGACTCATGGGTGGAGGGAGGATGTACAACTATAGTCTCATTATACCAAGTCTGGATTAAATGCAAAAAAACAAAAAAGACTCTGCATCAGAGTCACACAATATCTTAATATTTCTTTTTCTTCTCAGTAACTAGGGATGTATATGAAGCTAAACATCATTGTTTACCTTAAGAGGCAATACTTCTCTGTTTATCCCATAAAATGTTGCCATAGCCAGTGTCCATGAAAGGAGTCCTGCCACATTACCACAGACCTTTTTACCATTCTCAAACGTATAATCTTCCATTTGAAAGTAAGGCTGCAGTAATTCCACCATCTCTTCATTGATGGAATCCTTGGCAAAT
The DNA here is from genome assembly GCA_026170595.1 of Plestiodon gilberti rubricaudatus. Classification (NCBI taxonomy): domain Eukaryota; kingdom Metazoa; phylum Chordata; class Lepidosauria; order Squamata; family Scincidae; genus Plestiodon; species Plestiodon gilberti. Next base: position 39,232,219 of record JANXHW010000001.1, read on the forward strand.
TGCTGCAGAGTCTGAAGAAATGGTCCACTCATTAGCTGCAAATAAATAAATAAATAAATAAATAAAATCCAAAAAGCATCATCACACACAACTGATTTTTTTTGGCACTCCCAATTCCAATTGCAACAATTTTCTGAGAACACCCTTATATATATATATATATATATATATATATATATATATATATATATATATACAATTTTCTGAGAACACCCTTATATATATATAAGGGCGACTTCCTTCCCAGCCGGCTGTCCTGGGCCTTCTGACGAGGCCCAATGCGGCGCCACGTCATTTATAAGGTTTTTCGCACATGCGCACAACGTTTCTGAGGGCAAGGGCTGCCCTGTTGCCCTCAGAAACGTTCTGCGCAGGCGCGAAAAACCTTATAAATGACGTGGCGCCGCATTGGGCCTTGTCAGAAGGCCGCGGACCGCCGCCCGGGGCGGACACTCTGCCGCCCGGGGCCGACGCTCCGAGGCCTTCCCCTGGAGCGGAGGTGACGCACGCAGGTGCATGCGTCACCCCACGGCGGTCCGCCCCCCACCATGCTCCAGTGACACACACGTGTGTGTGTGTGTGTGTGTGTGTGTGTGTGTGTGTGTGTGTGTGTGTGAGTGTGTGTAATATATATATATATATTTTGTCTTGACTTCAACATGGCATCCACTGTATCCCACTAGGGGTTTTTGGCATGTTGAGGACTCCTTGGGGGAAGGTAACATTTGCTGCTTGCAGCAGTGGCCAGGCCACGCTCGCTGGCGCTGTCACATTTACGACAGCCATAAAGCTGTTTACACCAAAGGAACGCTCATTCTGGTGGTGTAAATGGCCCATAGGACTAGGCTGTTAGGCTACAATCCTATAAACACTTTTTGGGAGTAAGCCCCACTGGACACAATGGGACTTACTTCTGAGTAGACATGCATAGGGTTGTGCTGTTAGAAGCTACTGACCAGTCCTGAACTGTACCTATATCCCCTTGCTGTTAAAAAGCGGTAAGAAACCTTGATGAAGGTATCCAATCTATAGAACATTTAAAATCAATATTTTCTGGCTGCCTCGTACACTTGCTCCCAAAACTGCCAGTTCACTTATGAGAGGTTGTAACACATGACATTCTGGAGGGATAGCAAGCTGCCAAACAGGAAGTTGAGTGTGGTTCGGGAATAGTAAGCACTGGTGGTTGAAGTGAGAAATGTAAAGAGTTGAAGGAAGTGGGACTGGCTGTGGGGAGAGAAAAAAAAGAAAAAAAGATGAGCTGGGACCCTTGAGCTACAGTAGTTAAATAAGATGCGATTGGCTTGACATCAGATATCTTGGGAACAGACACCCGCTTGCAGGTGTATAGTGCTCTGTTGGATCCAAGCCACTGATCTTTTTTTCATGGTTAAAATCAAGTGAAAATGTTATTTACTTTCAAAGACTCGCTCCAGGATGGTTTCAGACAAGGCCTTTCTGGATCCATCGTAACTGGGTCTATTTTCTTTTGGAATAGCAACAGACAACAATCCATGATCCTCATGATCAGATGAGGTGGCTTGGCAAGTTTTCGAACAGTTGCAATATCTGCTGGTTTGATGGTCTGCAAAGGAAAAAGTAATTTCGTTTACTGCCTGAGTAGAACTCTATGAAGACTGGGAAATATCATCCTGCACTGAGGCTGCAATGTTGTACACACTCACTTACCTGGGAGTAAGTCCCATTGAACTCAGTGGGACTTTCTTCTGAGTAGACATGCATAGGATTGTGCAGTTAAAATAAACTGTATTTATGATTATGTATTTGCTTTTCAAATATACATATTGCCCTTCCTCCAAGGAACTCAGAGCAGTGTACATGATTCCTCCCTCTCCTTTTGTCTTCACAACAATCCTGTGAGGTAGCTTAGGCTGCGACACAGTGACAGGCCCAAGGTCACCCAGTAAGTTTCATGGAAAAATGGGGACGAACCTTGATTTTCCTGGTCCAAATACCACATTCTAACTACTACACCACATTTCTCTAAGCAATAGATTATGCTAGGATTAATGACACAGACCTCCTGCAGGAAACTAAACTGGGATATCAGAAATGTCAACTGGAGAAACACAGTCTCACCAGACTATAATAAATGAAAGGACATTTCCTGAAACTGCTTTTGTCCTGTGTTCTTAGCAAAACTCAAAGCACATCTGATGTTATGAAAGTATACAGAGCCTCTGAGATAAGACAAGGTAGTCATTAAAAAAGAAATTAAATTTGAAAAAAAAATGTGAAAAACACAAATAGCACAAATAAGATTATTTCAAGCAAAGTCCATGCTTAGCAGATGTTAGCCAAATTGCCTTTTTTATTTTGGGAAATAGCTTTAAATATGGCAATTTGGTATATACAGGGATCTTTGGACCAGCTATACCAGAGTTGGGCTTCCAGAGTTCAGAGTTACACTCATACACATCATACAGATCTAGGAATTCAGCTGGAAAAAGACAGAGACTTTCGCATTAGCAGGATTCCCTTTGAAGCGTTGGGGATAATAGTCACCTTTTTCTGGAGAGGAGTTGTCGTTTGGCTGCAGCAATATTGTAAAAGAGAGAGAGAGAGGAGAAGGAGGGGGTAGTGGTGGTTTCGGCTCCAACCAGCAGAGCACAAGGAGAGGAGGAAGATACAAAATGGCTCTGAGGCTCTGCACAAACAAAGTTCAGAAACCTACAGAGTGGCTGACTGAGGCACAAGGAAGCAAGGCAGCAAGAGGGGGGGTTGGTGCAAGAGAGAGAGAGAGAGAGAGAGAGAGAGAGAGAGAGAGAGAGAGAGAGAGAGAGAGCAGGATTGAGCACAGAGCTCACCATAGTCCGGAATGCAAAAAGAGAGCCACTGGCAGGCTGTCTCTACTTTTTATAGGGCCAAATGTATCCTGGGGGCACAAAGAGCACATGGTGGAACAAGAGGAGGAGGATACCTTAGGCACATGGGAAAAACTGGGGAGGGGGAAATGGGAGGAATGTACCTTGAATGGACCTCAAGTACGCCTCTGGGTAAAACTATACATAAACAATGGGATAGGGGAAGAGGGTGATCAGTTTGATGGTCCAGCCATTACAGAGCTGGCCGATTCAATCCTGAGACAAAGCAAAGTCTCTGGAAAGTCCAGGATGAGTCATTTCAGGTAGCCCTCTGTATTGTCTTCTTTCAGGAACATATTTAGCATATCAGTGGGGGGAGGAATGCAGAGTAGAGTCTGTGAGAACTTCTTGGACACATGGCAGAAATGGTGGCAGGCAGCTGGTCAGGTTTTTCCCTCATGGCTTCTTGGGGAGACCTTCCTTCAGCATGGCTCATGGCGCAGGAACACAAGCGGCATGACCCTCGCATTGTGTCATAATACAGTCCAGTCTGGCACATGTTATATTCTTGCTCTCAAACCTTTTCAAAAAGCCTCATGGTAACAAATGTTTTCCTTTTGGCCACAGTTCTCATTTTAAAAGGACACTGGGTAACACAGATTTCCTACAGCCTAATCCTATTCTCTGCCCCCTCCCCCGGATGCAGTGATGCCAAAATGGCTACCGCTGCATTGAGAGGGGCAGTTGAGGAGGTCTCCTCTGGGTAAGGGAACATTTGTTACGCGGGGGTATGCTGCCTCAGCAGCATGGAGGGGACTCCTCAGACCTGTGCTAGTGAATTCGCTGGCTCAGGTCTGCATGGAACCGTGCTGTGGGACTTGGTCCAGAAAGAGGGCTAGGATTTGGCAGCCACCACTGCCACCAAACCGGCCCCCTTCCCGGCCCCGATCTACCCTTCCCCCACCCATATCGCCTCCCCGTTCCACCCTCTCCCACCCCTGTTCCGTCTGCCCTAATGTCTTACCTGCCTTGGCGGGTCTGGAGCGATCTTCCAATGGATACAGGAAGACTCTGGCCTTCCTGCTTGCATTCCCAAGTATATTTTACGACTGCCGTAAGGCAGTCAGTGCTGGCGGAACACTAGTTCCACCAGCACTAAGAGCTCATAAGATTGGGCTGCTAGTTTGGCACCTGCAAATCCAAATTGTTTTATCATATACAGTAATATTTGTAACCAAGTTTCTATACAATGTTCATATCAAATATTAAACGATAGAAAGATACAGTATTTGCAGAAAGGTCCAGCCATCAAAGCCTGACCTGTTGGAGGAAACATTTCATTACAAATTCCAATTATTTACAGAACAGTTTCTATTTTTCTTCTATTTATATCTATTAAATTTATATCTAATATTTATTTAACAGTTTCTAATATCTTCTTTGCTCAAAAATGCACTTGATGTATCCTTCAGATCTATTACATTTTCTGTGGTCATGTTGTTTATGAGGGTTCAGGTGCCCATGTTGGATTTTTAATGCAGCTCTCTATACCATCACTGGCGTAACTGCAGGGGGAGCGGAGCTCTAAATTCCGCCGCGATCCGACCCTCCGTTACACGGGTGAACGAAGCGGCCCCGCCCCCTCACCTTCGGAGCCTTTCAGGGCAGCGAAAGCAATGCGCAGGGAGTCTCCTGTGCGTTGTTTTCACCGCCTTGAATGGTTCCGAAGGTGAGGGGGCGGGGCCGCTTCGTTCACCCGTGTAACGGAGGGTCGGATCGTGGCAAAACTTAGAGCTCCGCCCCCCCTGCAGTGACACCAGTGTATACCATATGCCTTTTTGCTCAAAAGATGTCATTATCTTTCTCGTCTACTTTCAGGGACTTTCAGGGAAATGGGAATTGTGCATAAGGTGCTTACAAGCAGCCAGATAGGAAATGACACATTATCAGCATTGCTCAGTTGTTCATGAGGCTGATGTTTTCTTCAAAGGAATGGTTGGATATGAAAAAAAAAAACCACTCACATTCAAAGCAGCTTCTGCTTCTTCTAATGCTGGTTTAGCTGCCTCTAGCTTTGCTTCTGCTACCACTTTCTCTGAATCAATTTCATCTACAATCTTCTGTGCTTTGTCTTTTACACCTTGAACTTCATTTTTCACTTTAGCTGAAGCTTCGGCACTTACTGTTACTTCTGCCAACACCTATTATACAATACAATACAGTAAAACATGCAGGGTCTATCATCATTTTTAGTGATGCATCTGAAGTTCAGAATGGTAGATGGGGGGGGGGGAACTTGTAATGGTGAACTCAAGTGTTTGCCTCCTTGAGCCTGTTATGAACTGAGCCCACAACTTGAACAAAGCTCAGCTCCAGCTTATAATGGGCTGGTCACCAGCTGTCTCCCTGCCAGTCCCTTCTCTTTCCCAAGCATCTTGCTCTTGCAAACAGAGAGGAATTGGCGGCACAGAAGGCTTGCTGGCAAATGCAGAGGGCTGGTATGTTGAAATTTGGATGTAACGCTGCGTACAGGGCTCTGGAGGGTAGTGTAATGTCCATTTACCTGCCCCTCTGTGGTCCTTTCAGGAGGTGTGGTCCTTAGTTTCTTTTTCCTTTCTCCACACAACCTCTCTTTCTTCCAGACCATCAAAGGAGGAGGATGTGCTCTGCCAGGGCTCCATGCCTGCCAGGCCATCCTCACCAGACTTCCACAAAAGAGAACAGCTCTAGTGTTCTCTGTTCCAGTAGTAGGAGCCTCTGATACTTCAGAAGATGTAGAGTATGTAAGCAACTATGAACGGTGAGTAAAGTATTTCTTATGAAACCTTAACCAAGCTTCTGTTCCTGTGTATGCTTTATTGATACAACTAACTGGGTAGTATAGTTTACCATAGGGATGGGGGTGCTTTTGCTGACTGCTCTGCTTTCCCAACATTGTAGGCTTCATCTTTAAGGCCTGTTAGTGCTGGGGGACTTCAATGTTCATGCCGAGGCCCCTGTGACAGCGGCGGCTCAGGACTTCATGGCCGCCATGGCGATCATGGACCTGTCTCAATGGATCACGGCCCCAACGCATGGTGCGGGGCACACATTGGACTTGGTGTTCACTGGTGGGTATGGGGATGGTGATCTGCCCATGGAGGAGATCAAGATCACTCCTGTGTCTTGGACGGATCACTATCTGGTGAGTTTTAGACTGGCAACGTTTAATCACCCCTGCAGAGCTGGGAGACCAAATTGTATGGTCTGCCCCCGGAGACTGATGGATCCGGATGGTTTCCTGAGGGCTCTGGGGGAATTCCCAGCTTCCCGGGTCAGTGATTCATCTGATGCTCTGGCTGCCCTGTGGTATGGGGAGGCAGCTAGAGCATTGGATCAGATCGCTCCCGAACGGCCACGGCCTTGTCGTCGAGCCAAGGCGGCTCCTTGGTTCACTGAGGAGCTGCAGGCAATGAAACGACTGGGCCGACGCCTAGAGCGACGGTGGAGGAAAACTTATGATGAATCTGACCGAACACGGGCTAGAGCCCATTTTAGGGCCTACTCCGTGGCGGTGATGGCAGCGAAGAAGGCGTTTTTCTCTGCCACCATTGCGTCTGCGAGTAGCCGGCCAGCGGAGCTCTTCCGAGTTGTCCGGGATCTGCTCCACTCGGCTCCTGTAGCAAGTGAGTTGGAGTGTTCAACGGACCGCTGCAATGAGATCGCACGGCACTTCGCAGATAAAATCGCTCAGATTCGCCACGACTTGGACTCTGGTTTAACAGTTCCAGAAGTTGTCCCTACGGCATCTGTCAATTCCATTGTTTTGGATTCTTTTCACCTTATACAGCCTGAGGATGTGGATAGGGTCCTCTGTAGTTTGAGATCGTCTTCCTGCCCGCTTGACCCTTGCCCAGCTTGGCTAATACGATCTGCGCGGGTTGGGCTGGCCGACTGGGTGGAACCTATTGTGAATTCATCATTGCGGGAGGGAGTGATGCCTAGCATCCTGAAGACTGCAATTGTGCGTCCCCTCCTGAAAAGACCATCTTTGGATTCCTCCAATTTAAATAACTATCGGCCAGTTTCCAATCTGCCTTTTTTGGGTAAGGTGATTGAGCGGGTGGTGGCATCTCAGCTCCAGGGGATACTAGATGAAACGGAGTATCTGGACCCTTTTCAGTCTGGCTTCAGGCGGGGCTTTGGGACAGAGACAGCCTTGGTCGCCCTGCTGGATGATCTTCGCCGAGGACTGGACAGGGGGAGTGCATCCCTGCTGGTCCTTTTGGACCTCTCGGCGGCTTTCGATACCATCGACCATGGTATCCTTCTAGGCCGACTGGCCGAGTTGGGACTAGGGGGCACTGCGTTGCAGTGGTTCCTTTCCTACTTGGCTGACAGGTCCCAGATGGTGATGCTGGGAGATGCCTGTTCGGCGCCCTGTCCTTTACAGTGTGGGGTGCCACAGGGTTCAATTCTGTCTCCCATGCTTTTCAACATCTACATGAAACCGTTGGGAGAGATCATCCGGGAATTTGGAGTTGGGTGTCACCAATATGCTGATGACACCCAACTCTATCTCTCCTTGCCATCTCGCTCCAGGGAGGCTGTGGAAGTCCTAGAGCACTGCCTGGAGGCGGTTGGGGTCTGGATGAGGGCTAATAGGTTGAGATTGAATCCAGAAAAGACAGAGGTCCTACTGGTCAGGAAAGCTTCGATGCAGGTACTGAGTCACCTGCCCGTTCTGAATGGGGTTGCACTCCCCCTGCAGGAACGGGTGCGCAGCTTGGTAATACTTCTGGATTCACAGCTCTCCCTGGAAAGCCAGGTGGCGGCTGTGGCCAGGGGTGTGTTTGCCCAGCTTCGGCTGGTGCGCCAGCTGCGGCCGTACTTGAGTCGATCGGACCTGACCACAGTGGTCCACACCTTAGTGACTTCAAGACTGGATTACTGCAACGCGCTCTACGTGGGGCTGCCCTTGAAGATGGTTCGGAAGCTGCAATTAGTGCAGAATGCGGCGGCCCGGGTGGTCGCTGGAGCTAGGCGGTTTGACTCTGTTGAGCCGCTGCTTCAGCGGCTGCACTGGCTACCCATTCGTTTCCGAGACCAATTCAAGGTGCTGGTAATGACCTTTAAAGCCCTTCACGGTTTGGGTCCAGGATATCTGAGGGACCGCCTTCTCCCATACATTCCGGCCCACTCTCTTAGGTCATCTGAGGGGGCTCTCCTGCGGGTACCACCTCTATCGCAAGTTAGGGGAGTGGCAACACGTGGGCGAGCCTTCTCTGCTGTGGCGTCACAACTGTGGAACTCCCTGCCAGGGGATCTGAGAACCACCCCCTCCCTCATGACTTTTCGGCGAGGGCTCAAAACGTTTTTGTTTCGTCTAGCGTTTGGGTGATGGGTTGTGGCCTGCCTCCTGTGTCTCAAGATGCTCTGCCATGCTGCTTTTGTGCTCCCTACTGTTGCCCCCCCAGTGGATTTTATTGATTTTATTGTTTTTATTGTTTTTAAATTATGTATTGTTTAAACTTACTTTCTGTATTTTAAACTGTTCTTAATTTTTGTTGTAAGCCGCCTTGGGCATTTGCCTCGGCATCGATAAGGCGGGATATAATTTTTTTAAATAAATAAATAAATAAATAAAAGGCCTGGATGCTCTTGAGCATTGCTCATTTGCCACTGGGACACACGTGAATTTCCAGTACCAGTCCTATTCATTAAAATAGGAGGTTCTGGGAACTACAATTCCCATGCACCTCAACAGCAATGGATGCTCTTGAGCAAGTTCTCTGCCATCAATTCTACCCCCTTGCCTTACACAAGACAAGAGTAAGTTTTCTCAAGAAAGGCAAGGGGACTGGCAGAAAAGGCTGGTGGGAAGCTTCCCCCAAAAGACCCTCAGCTTCTGAAAGACCCTTAGTTTTTCCCAAAAGATCTCCAAGCTTGGAAAAACTGAACAACTTAAAAGTTAGAGGAACCCGTGGCAGATACCACTTTTCACTTTGAAGCTGAGAGGCATCTTAAACAAATGTAGAATTATAGTCTTGAGGAGGAAAGAATTTTGGTTACATACAGTATTGAGAAATCATATACTGTAGGCATCAACACATTCTAATTCAAATTTCTCTTTTGCAGCAATCTTTGCATAATCAGTCTATGACCACAATCTCCCCCTTTTTCCTAACTACTCTGCAACTGATGGTAAATGGGAGTCCTTCTATTATGAAATCAGATGCAATCTGGCAGCTGTCTAAAGCACAAACAGCTAGAATATTGTTCAGGCAGTTTTCAAAACACCAGGAGAAATGCACCCCAGTGCTGAAGATGAAGAACACAGGGAATTCAACAAACTGAATAATCTAAAATAGAAATTCAAAGTAAAATAAACAGCATAAGTTCAGAAATGGCAGAGCATTGGGGGGGGGGGGTTTGAGATGAAATAGCATCCCTGGAGATCTTTTTTTAAAGATGAGATGAATATTCGTACACATGATGATTCAACAGAGGAAGCAGTCAGCTTCAAAAGCATTAAAACTATATATTAACAAAGTCAAATACTGATGCATACTGGGAAGGAGATAGTGATGCACAGAACTGCTATTAAGAACATTTTCCTAGGTATTGTGGAGCAGGAGGCTTACAGAGATGTAAGGGGATTTAAATCTCCTTTTGCATCTGAAGCATCCCGATTTGCCCCTCCTCGCTGGATACAGCGCACCCAGTTTTGGTGCGGATGCATTAGTGAGGTGGGGGAGGATAGCATTGGGCTCAAAGGCAGGTAACCCCTAGACATTTAAACCCATCCCTTGGCCCTGACTCAAGGATTACATGGTACTCACTTTGTCTGCTTTTACAGAAGCCAAAGCCAACTCTTTCTCCTTCACTGCCAAGTCTTGAGAGAGTTTAGCAACAGATTCACTAGCTTCCATTAGCTTAGAAAGACCTATAATAATGGTAAAAATTCAGAGGACTTACAAGTAATCAAGGACAGCAACAGGGGGAAGCCAGGTGGAACTTACTGGCTGAGGGCCCACCTGGGCTGACCCCTGAGGACCCAGTACCCAGTAGCAGCCACAGCCATGGGGGTAGGTGTGCCCAGGGCCAGGGTTTGCCCCAGGGCCCACAACGTGCTAGCATTGCACATAACCTACGGCCCAATCCTAAGGGGCCTTAACACAGCCAGAATGAGTGTTACGGCAGCATAAAACACTTTTACAGTTCCCACAAAAGCGACAGTGCTGACAGATGTGGCCTGACCGCTGTAAGCGGCGAGCAGTGAAATGGGGACCCCCCCCCCCACTGTCGCAGGTAAGGCTGCGCAGGGTGTGGGATGGAGGCGGGGAGGGTTGGGTGGAATGGGGAGGGGATGGGGACAGAGGAGGAGGGCAGATCAGGCCCAGGGTGTGTTCGGCGGCAGCAGTGCCAGCCAAATCCTAAGTCCCTTCCCAGGCCTGATCTGCCTTCATGTGTCAACATGGACAGGTGCAGATCCGAGTCGACCCATGGCAGCTGCTGGGGTTTACTCCAGGGCAAGTAATATTCCCTTCCGCCAAGGCCTCATCATGCCGAATGTCCCCCGTGGTATACAGCAGAAGCTGCATTGGTGCCGCTGCATCGCTGCATGGGGAGTTACATAGGATTGGGCTGCTATACTGCTAATTTATACTAAAACAATATTATGGATCCAAAAACTAGATTCTTCATTGATTGAGCAAAGCTTGCCCAACTATATAATTGTGATATTTAACGTTAGTGTATTTATAGATTTTATATTAAATATGTGTTCATGATTTGTTTTTACTCTCACCAATTTTTTGTAAACCGTCTTGATTTCTTGGAAAAACACCCAAAAAATTAAGTAAGCAAGCACAGTACTCCATCGGCAGCCATTCTGTGAGGGCTGCCGCAAGAGGCGGCAGTGCCACCGCTTTACTGCCAGACCCTGCCGTGCCCACGGGACCCAGTAAATCAGTGATGGGCGCAGGAACTGGTTGAGGAGGGAGAAGGACTAAGGACGAAACTGAGCGGAAGGGGGGACGAACCGGGGGAGGAGGAGGCGGTGGTTCCAGTGGCAATGGTGCACACTGGATCCTATCCTATCCTTTTCAAAGCTCAACACTCCTTTGCTCTCTTCAGGCATATGCCACCAAAAGTGGTGGCATATATCCAAGGAGACCCTAGGCAGCCTCAGGGCTTACTGGGAGGTAAATATGTTTTATACTTTCCTTTTTGCCCTTGGGTTGCTCCCCCACCACTGGATGCAGCGCATACCTATTTGGTGTGGCTGCATTGGCAGAGGGGTGGGGTGGGAGAGGATAGGATTGGGCCCTAAGATTAAGTATGTGTAACTGAAACAATTGCATATAGTCCCCCTGCCTCCAACCTGTTTCACCATCCCTCTGTTGTGATCCTGGTGTCAAAAGCTAGGTTGTAAGCCCCTTGGGGGAGGACCAGTCTTTTCACGCTGTGTAAAGCACCATGTACACCGATGGTGCTCTTTAAATAAACAATATAGTAAGTAGTCATCAATATTCCATAACTGGTTTTTATATATCCACTTTTCATTTGATATATTTGACGATGTGACATCCAATAAAGGCAGCAGGTCCTAAATACCGTTATTGTTAACCTTACCTATATGCATACGCTCAGCTTGTTCATTAATGTTGAATAATTTATCAGCATAAACATCTTTGTAACCATTAATAAAAGAGAGATAGGATTTGGGAGTGACGTGAGCTCTTCGACGGTATCTGTAATGCACAATAGTGATCATGGTTGACATTTAAATAATCTTGCTACTGGCAAACACAATAATAAAAGTATGTGCAACTTCACTGGTACAATTATCACGACAGAAGTCTCAGTTTTCACTTTCAACTCTAAGGTAAATACACTTCAATGAGATACTGTTATAAAAATGGATGTAGAAAGTGAGGTTTTTTGAAATAATGATAATCAGGTGTCCCCTCAAAGTCAAAATAATTATACAATATATCTTGTTGCAGGTAAGCTTATCAAGAAAAACTTACTCAAAGCCCAAGCAGCTGTTTGATAATAAGTGCAATTGGAATAGAGAAAATATGCCAAGAGTTATTTACGGCCTAATCCTATCCTCCAGCAGGGCGGAGGATCAGGAGGCTTCAGAGGGGAAAGAAGATTTAAGTCTTCTTACCCCTCCATAAGCCTCCTATTCCACAATGGGTCCCCTAGGTTCCCACAATGCGCCAGTTCTTTAGCAGGTGCAAGTCCAAGTAAAGGGGGTGGGGAGGCTGTGAAAAGGGAGGATAGGATCCAGCATATGCCATCAGTGCCAGATGCACCCCCTCCTGTAGTATCCCTGCTCCCTGTTCCTCCCCCTGCCCAAGCAGTTTTGCCCCCTCCGCACGCCTACTTTACCTGCTCCGGCAGATCTGTGGAGATCCACCGACGTCCTTGGAGCACTGCTGCCTCTTGTGTCAGCGCTCCCAAAATGGCCACTGACGGAGTGCTGTGCACTCTGTCAGCAGCCATTTTACAATAGTGGAACTCTGTTCCGCTGTCATAAATGGCTGTGTACGATAGCCCAATCTCAGATAGAATTTGTCTGTTAATCTTCATATAAAAATACGTTTACACATGGCATCTTTGACATAGGGCGCAATCCTGTGTAAAAATAGAACGGCGGAGTGAGTGTGTTGTTCTAAACGTGCCGTAAAGCACGTTCATGACAACTTTAGAGTAAGGGCGGCTGGCACTGAGGCCAGCCGCCCTCACAGCCGCCGGATCATCCCTGCGGCCGCTAGAGAAGCTAAGTGCAGCTCCGGCGGGCGCGGGGGCAGTCTGGGTGGCGAGGGAGGTCGGGGGTTGGCCGAGCCAGCCCAGGGCGGACGGGAATGGCATCCGCCATATCCCCGTCCCCTTTCCGGGCTGGATCCGCCATTACACGGCCTCCTCGAACATGCACAAGCTAAATAGTTGGCAGAAATCCGAGGCCCATTGGGGCCTCCCTGCATTACATCAGGGGAGGGGGGTCGAACATCCCCTTCCCCCGAGTAGATCTTTGGTAGCGGGGATAGGATCCAGCGGGCTGTCAGGGCCGCCCGCCAGATGGTTAGGCAGGATTGGGCTGTCAATCACTATTTAAGGTCAGTTTGTATTTATCCATTGTCAGTGTTGGGCAGTCCATTGCTCCCATTGAACCCTGCTAGTTGCTTCAGAGAGGGGAGAGAATCTAAGCTGCTATTGAGTTCTCCTCCTCTCTCCTAGTTTCCTTAGACTTCTCTTCTCCTGCAGCATGCCATACATGGGTTCAAGGGACTGTCAGCTAGCTGTTCACAAGATATTCAGGCTCATGCTGAGATGGTTCAACATCCCTGTCACTCTGACAACCAGGGACCCGTCCACCTGTCCACCAGCCCATTGCACACGGTGGCCCCTGGGAATTCCAGCTGCCTTTTTCCTGCTCCTGGCAGGATCTGGAGTGTAGAGTGCGTTGGCCAGGATGCCACCATTGTTTTGTATGCTACCTTTGGAAATAATTATCGCAGCTTTCTGAAACTAAGTCATGGAAGATTCCCATAGTTTCTACTACTTGAGCTTTCACTTCAGCAGAACAGACAATGTTAAATTCAGACAGGAAATAATGGGATACAGCAACAAGGGCTTCCTTGGGCCATCGAGTGAACCAGTCCATAGTGCAGCCTGATATAAGACCAGGAAATTTCAAGGAACGTGCACGAAACTTTTCACCAACCTAAAAGAGTAACAAATAATTTGAAAGTCATATAAGGGACACTGCATTTAGCCCAACATGGTTATGGCAACAATGGTTCAGCTAAGATCCCTCACACACAGGCCCCAATGAAACAGCATCACACCCCTAGATTTCTCCCTTTATTTTGAAGAAATCCTCTAATATACGCAGTTAGATCTGTTAGAAATCTGAAACATTAAACATGCTCACAGGATTAAATGAGTTAAGGGAAGAACAAAATACACTGATATGTCAGTTTATTTTACTTGTAAATATACATATTTTGTCCAACAGCAACAAAATCTTCCACAGTTTTTGCTAAGTACTTCCTAATGCTGCAAATGTAATGGGATTTTTTAAAAAAATCTCTGATTACTACTATTAAATAATTAGAGCTCTAATCCTATGCATGTGTAAAATGGAGCAAGTTCCTCTGAACTCAGTGGTACTTACTTCTAAGTAAGCACACAGAGGATTGAGCTGCATATCCCAATTTTTGTAACTCACAGTAATATTAGCAGAAGTATACCCATAAGGTGGACTTGCAAAATACATTAAGGATGCATTTGCTTTTGAGATTACACAGTTTTTCATAAAACATTATTTTTCATTTTTAAATCTTTAGAATTCCTAATAAAAACGTAAATGAAAACTTTTTCTAAGAAAATGTACCTAAAGAAATTAGAGATGATTTTAAAGACTACTCACAGGTGAAAAGCAGAGAACAACATGAAGATTTTTTCTTGACCGTGTTATAAAATATTCATAAAGATTATCAAAAGTAGGAGGAACTCGTGGTAGCTCTTTTTTCATTACACTTATCAATCCTTGAGTTATTTCATCCATTTCGTCTCGAGGAAATAAATTGGAGATCTTAGCAGAAAATAAAGATTGGCAGAAAAAGTAAAATTATTTAGTAATATCATTACAAGACAACAGGTTGGAGATTACAGGTACAGGCCTCAGTTTCCATATTATTATTATTATTATTATTATTATTATTATTATTATTAAGATAGAAATTATTATTATTATTTATTAATAAATAATAATAATAATAATAATAATAATTTCTTAAGTATCTAAGAAACAAGGTGCTGTTCCCATTTCTGTCTTCTGAGTCTCTAGATGTGCACATGCAGAGTTTAAGCAGATGGAGGGCCAACTTGCTCCTTTATTTGAATTCATGTCTTCCAATCCAATGACAAATGTATGAAGCAGATGGAGTTGTGCCTGCAAGGTAAGGCTAGCCTGCACTTAGGCTTCTGTCTGGGCTGTTGCAGAGCTTTTTTGTAGAATCTAAAATCTTACCAATCAGCTGTTTAGCAGGGAAGGTTGAGCAGGAGAGACTAGCCCCCTGCTTCCGTTATAGAACGGCTGAATGAATGGCAGGATTTTAGCTTAGCTTCTAATCTACGGTAATAAAGGACTGCAGAACTCTGGCTGTTGAATTGGAGAAGGGACCTCTGCATACAGCACTTAGTGGTGCACTAACACTTGGTTCCCCACAGACCTTCCCGGTAGGAATACGTATTGGATACACCTTGCTTGCACACAGTGTTCCAAGCTGGATTGGGGCGATACATGTTCATGAAAACAACATATGCCATGACATTTTTGGGCAACAGAAATTCCATTACCCATTGATTTTCTCCAAAATACTTCCATACAATTCTCAGTCCAGCAAAGCTAAGAACATTTTCAGAAGTCTTATAACTATATGTTGCATCTTGCAAGAATATAAACCCAAATACAGTGGCCAGATTTCTGAATATTCTGAACCTGAGCAGGATATAAATTGTTTTCCTTCCCAATAAATTATTGCAAAAATACATGGTTACTAAAACCTATCTCTGCATTGCATGTTCTTGTTTTCTCTCTTCCTATATATACATCCATGTTACAGTATTACCTATCCTAAGGAGGACAGGCTAAAAATATAATAATCCCTGATGGGAGGAGAAAATGCAGGATATAAATCTTTTCATAAATAATTACATAAGTAAATAACAAGAAATGATAATTTTTACAATGCTTATTGATCTGAAACTCTAACCTCTCCAGAAGAAAGCAGATTATTAAGGTATTCCAGAAATGCCTCATCTTTTATTTCATTATCTGTGAAAATGAATGTGATTCCTTTTCCCTCAGCACCAGCAACTCTGTATAAAAGCTTTAGATCATCTGTTAGATTTATCACATTGTATGATCTGGGAGAAGAAAAAAAAAACGCAAGCTTAATGTGCTGTACAGATTAATCACCCAGAAACTTCAGCTAAGAGGTAACCCACATGAGTGAAGCTAGTAGGGGGAGGGAAATCAGATATAATTTAGGAGGAACTGCTCTTTTGTACCATGCTGAGAAGCTGCAACCTTGAGCAGATTGTGTTGATATAATTTACAGCACAATCCACCGTAGAGATCCAGCCGGCGGCAGATTTCTGGCGGAAGTAAGAGGAGGCCGTGTAACAGCCGAGTCGGCCCGGCGGGGGCAGGGGATATGGCAGACGCCATCCCTGTCCCCTCCCGGGCCGGCTCGGCCAACGGCCCTCCTCCTTTGCTGCCTGGACTGCCCCTGAGCCCGCCGGCGGGAGCCTTACCTTCCTCCGGTGGCCGTGGGTTTGTCCTGGCAGCGGAAGGCGGCCGGCCTTGCGTCGGTCTCCCTTTCTTTCAAGGCGTCGCTAACGTGCTTTATAGCACATTTGCGACGTCTTGGAATGGCGGAGCAAGATTGTGCTGTTAGAGTGAGCAGGTTTCTACAGAAATAGCCATCACACTATACACAACAGCAAAACTACTCATGCACTACTCTAGGGCAAGCTGTGCTATGATTTAAATAAAATGGGAATATGAGACCATATAACTTTTAGCTGCGTTGATGTCTGCTGTACTTATCCTTTTAAAGCAGGGGACTTGCTGCACTCTGATCAATCCTAAAATGAATAATCTGTGACTCATAGCCCAATCCTATCCAAAGCCCCGTGCTGGGACACATGCAGCTGGAGGTATCCTCAAGGGAAGGGGACAATTGTCCCCTTCCCCCTTGTTGAGCCCCAGTAGCCCCTATGGGGCTACCTGGGGGCACACCAGCGCTGCTCCAAGCAGCTCTGTGTTGGGCTTTGAAGCCTGGGATGGGGGATAGGATTCGGTGGAGCCTCTTCCGCTGAGCCCTCCCCTCTCCCAGGCCTGATCCACCCTCTTCCCTGTCCTCCCTCGCCCCAAAATGTTCCCTTGCCTCCCTGCTGCCTGGCATAGAGCTAATCGGCTTTATGACTCGTTTGCAACAGCGCAGAGCCTAGTACTGCCGGCAGAGGCCAGCATAGGATTAGGCTGTCAATACTGCTATGAGAACATTCCCATTGTCCCAACAACAATATATATATTACTTGAATTCCAAGTCCCTTGTTCCACAGATGCTTTGAACCTCTAACACAGTGGTTCTCAAACTGTGGGTCACGACCCACCACTGGAACCAAAAGCTGCCCACTGCCCCCTTAAGGAGCGGGAACAGCATGGCAGTGGCGATCCTGGGGATCGCTGCCGCCAAAGTGCCCCAAACCACCATTTTTGTCCTTACTGGGGCTTGGGGGAGTCCTTTAAAAAATGACAATTTTCGGGCACTTCCAGTTAGGGTTAAAAAATGTGGTTTTTTGCAAAAAAACGGAAGCACCCAAAAATCGCCGTTTTCCTTTTTTTTAATATATATTTATATTTTATTGATATATTAAAACATAAAAACAATACATATTTCATAAAGTTATAGCAAGCACAAAGCAATACATCCTACTAGCATACTATTCACTATTTTCTACATATAATATCCAAAATCGCCGTTTTTCAGTGATCCAAAGATTGGGGAGGCCTGAGGAGGATCGCACAGGCCTCCCTGAAGCCCCCAAGCCCCTGTAAGGACAAAAACAGCATTTTGGGGGGCATTTTCAGCAGCAGCGATCCCCGGGATCACTACCGCTGATGGCCCTGCCCCCGCAAACACTCAAGAGTTCTCCCCGCCTGCGGGGAATACTTTGGGAAACACTGCTCTAAGATCTCCTATTCTAGGTTCAGAAATCTAGTTCCAACCCCAGTTCCAACTATCCTCATGTTATCAGCAAATAATTAGACCATCAGATGAATTCACTACAAATTGAGGATGCCACTAACCTTATTAGAATGAGCATTAAAAGGAGAAAGATACCCTATAACTGGAAGTTTATCTAATAACAACAAAATTAAACAATGTATCAGATAAATTATTTATCAAAAAATAAAAAGGAGGGTAGGTATGATGAGAAAAGAAACAAGTTCAATAGCAATGTGAGACATTTTAACTGAAAATGACTGTCATTTCAATGGTTAGCAAATATGCATTCTGACATTTAATTTAAATTATTATTATATTACGACCACACTTTTCCATAATGAATTACATATAAAGTAAAACATCACAATATATTTTGTATTCATATGGCCAGATTAAAACAGAATATAAGGCAGAATTTTTTTCTTCACCAGTGATGGTCTGGCCCTTGTCCTGATCAATCTTCGCTATTTATTTATTTGTTTGTTACACACACACACACACACACACACACACAGTATCAAGTGAAATCTGCACAAGCTGGTTCACAATTTTTAAAAAAGGAAAGGCTAAGATGACCTATGGTTCAATTCTAAGCATGCATCATCTTATTTCTGACAGACTTCCATATTCTAAAGACCAACAAATGGCTAAAATGACTGCAAAGCCAATAGTGGAAGGCACCTTCCCACAGCGACTCTGACTGCAGCCTCTCACACACATCCCAAGGGGGAATTGGGGGTGCCTCTACACATGCATTAGAATCTTTGGATCCGAGCCATTATCTTCTCAACATTATCAATCTCTTTAATGCTTCAGGGGCTTTTGATACACCTTTGTTGAGCAAGTACTGTAATCACCCACATTGTATCCTCATGCATAGCACATAGGGCCAATGGTATTAAACGCGAATAAATATGCACATGCCATTGGAGGTTTTTAATGGGGACATAGACAGGGCCTTTTCAGCAGCAGTGCTGAACTTGTGGGACTCCCTTCCCCAGGGTGAGAGGTGGCATTTTGGCAGACTGCCAAGACAATTTTCACCAAACCTTTTTGGTTGGTTTGATTTGCCTCTTTTGTGTTTTTCTTGTTCTGTGGCTTCTTGATTCCTTTTGACTGCTGACTCCGGGTTCTTTCTTTTTATTCCTTTATTGATGTTTTGTTTACTTTATTGTTGTTTTTATTCACCTGTTGTAAACCACCTTGGGGGCTGAAAGGTAGGGAATAAATCTCTTAAATCAATGACGATATGCTTGCCAGGCCATCATCAGTCTCATTTGTCATACGATGATATAACAACGTAGCTGCACAAACAGTAGCTTCTAGCTCTGTAAGGAAACAATTATCAGCAAACACTTGCTTCAATATATTTTTCTCACCTAGTTAGAGTTATTTGAAATATTTTGTAGCCAGCTATAAAAGAGGCCAGCCTTGAAAGACTCTGTTTTCCAGAACCTCCAACTCCTACAAGTAAAGCATTTCCACATGCTGTCCGAATTATTCGTGAGATCTGCATTACAAAGAAGACAGTTGCGTGCTTAGCTAATTATATACAAGATCAATCAATTTAAATAATTACAACAAAGCTCCTTTGAAAGACACTTTTGAAGAGTTAGAAAAAAGAGTGATGATCCATGGTTCATACAAAAACACTTGCTGTTAAAATATAGTGACATATCTGATACAGCACGTGATTCTGGCAAAGATCTCCACAGTGATCTCCTACACCCCCGTGGGGGGGCCGCCAACACAACACCCCCACGTGATGCCACAAGCTCCACCACCGGGGGTGTGATGTCATTTTCGTCTGCTGCCGCCAAATTTCCGCAGCGGCACCACGATTTGGGGGGGGCGCCCGACGAGCCGCTGGCCCGGGCACCCCCTTAATTGTTGCAGCCGGCTCAGGGACGTCTTCTCCGGCCAGCTGTCCAGGGCCTTCTGAGGAAGGCCCACTGCGCGAACGTTATTTATAACGTTTTTTAGCGCATGCGTAGACCGTTCCTGAGAGAAAAGGGCAGCCCTTTTCCCTCAGGGACAGTCTGCGCATGTGCAAAAAACATTATAAATAACGTTCGCACAGCGGGCCTTCCTCAGAAGGCCCTGGCGCTTGTGTTATGCAATGTGTTACGCAAGAACTATTGATAGCTAATGTATATAAAGGTAAAGGTATCCCCTAACAATTAAGTCCAGTCGTGTCCAACTCTAGGGTGTGGTGCTCATCTACATTTCAAAGCCAAAGAGCCAGCGTTGTCCGAAGACGCCTCCGTGGTCATGTGGCCAGCATGACTCTCCTTGCCGCAGCGCGTAGCATGCAGCTGGAACACAGAGTGCTGTATACCTTCCCGCAAGCGGTACCTATTTATCTACTCGCATTGACATGCTTTGGAACTGCTAGGTTGGCAGGAGCTGGTCAAGCAACGAGCGCTCACCCCGTCGCGGGAATCGAACTGCCGACCTTTCGATCGACAGCTTATGGTTCAGCGGTTTAACCCGCTGCGCCAACGCTGGCCTTAATGTATATATCCCGCCCAATTCTAAAAACGAGGAAAAGGAATGTCAATGGAGTTAACTTAAATCAAGTTATAACCGATATACAAACCAGATACCCAGGTTTGGGCTTGCTTCTTGCAGGGGATTTCAACTGTAGAGTGTGTGTGTGTGGGGGGGTTCCTAATATTTTTCTACAAACCTTTGATCAACTGCTTGATGAGTTACCTACCTTCTGCTCTCTACCCTGCTCTTCTAAAGACAAGACAATTAACACCACAGGTTATTTGTTAGCTAAATTCTGTGTTGTTTTTTGGACTAACCTGGATAAATGATTTACTTAATTTGGTTGAGGAGGGAGAATTTACTTTTCTTGCCCCTCGAGGGGCTAGTGTGATAGATTATATGTTAATCTCAGAATCCCTCTTATCTTTTGTTCTCAACTTCCAAGTCTGTAT
Organism: Plestiodon gilberti rubricaudatus; assembly: GCA_026170595.1. Classification (NCBI taxonomy): domain Eukaryota; kingdom Metazoa; phylum Chordata; class Lepidosauria; order Squamata; family Scincidae; genus Plestiodon; species Plestiodon gilberti. The sequence goes on from JANXHW010000001.1 coordinate 39,252,787, forward strand.
TCCTTTACTTAGTGACCATCTCCCCTTGTCAGCCACACTTTCACATCTTAGACCCTCACTGCTATGCCCGTCTTCATCGTATAATTCCCATGAGACTCCAGTCCGTCTCAAATGGGATAATAAGACTAAGACTGCTTTTGAGACCATAGTTAGTACATAATGTGCCATTAGAGCTGCTGGTTGCCGCTCTTTCTTCAACCTATTCAATAGCAGATGCCTTTTCCTCCTACGAGATTCCAACTACCTAATAGAAGTGTTGGGACAACTCCCTTCTTCAAAGCCAATGACTTTATCTACCTCTGAGCATTTCGGCTTTGATGTGACTTGTCAAGTCTTAAAAGTGGATATCCATAGAATATACAAAGACTATATAGCGGCTAAGTCTACTTCACTTCCCCCTCCTTATTTTGCACTTTGCCAGCAGCTTAGGGATGCAATAAATCAGCACCTAACACATCTTCGTAAGACACGTTGGAACAGTCTTTCTAAAGTTGTTCTAGCCAATAATTCTAGACTTTTTTGGGAAATTATTGCGGGCACTATGTGTAGAAAACTTTTTTATGATGAAAGCCTGTGTATTTCATCTTCTGTCACCATGAATTCTGCACAACCTCCAGAGTGGCCAGCAGTTGAACCATCAGAAATTATAGAACTAATTGGCCAACTTAAGGCAGGGAAAGCACCCGGACCAGATTTGATCCCTCCAAACTTGCTCAAAGCAGTGCCATCTTGGTGGGCTCCTTTTCTAGCCAAACTTTTTACTTTAGTGAACAACACGGGGTGTATCCCGAGCTCGTGGACTCAATCTATTGTAGTGCCTATCTATAAAAAAGGGGATAGAAGTATTCCAGCTAATTACAGACCAATTAGTCTCCTCTCGATTGTGGGCAAGCTATATGCCTCTCAGCTTCTCACTAAATTAACAGCATGGCTAGATAGTAATAACATCATTGGGCCGGAGCAGGCAGGATTCAGGCCAGGCAGAGCCACTATGGACTATTGTATAGTCTTATCATATTTAATATAAAAACAAATATCTCAACCCCATTCCCGACTATATACAGCATTTCTCGATCTTAAAGCTGCTTTTGACTCAGTTGACAGGAATATCCTTTGGAGCAAGCTGGGTAAATTGGGGATTGAGCAAAGGCTGCTACTTCTAAACCAAAGACTTTATTCTAACACATCTGTCCATATTAGGTTGAAAAGGGACGGAACACTATCTGAACCTGTTCCAACTAACAGAGGAGTAAAGCAAGGATGTGTCCTTGCCCCAACCCTTTTCAATCTATTTATCAATGATTTGGCTCCTTATTTAGCCAACTTGGACTCACACTGCCCTAAATTAGGTTTATCGCCAGTTCCGATTCTTTTATATGCAGATGACATGGTTTTAATATCTCGAACCAGAATCGGCCTGAAACGTCTTATTAAAGGGTGTATCAGTTATTTACATTCTAATCAGCTGCAACTAGATTTTGATAAATCTAAAATGGTAGTTTTTGGGAGGATTTGGAAGCCCTGCACGTGGCAGTTTAGCGGAAGGGCCATACAACAAGTCAAGACCTTTAAGTATCTGGGTATCCTTTTTCATTACCAACATCACTGGTCTTCGCACCGTATAGTAGCAATAAGAACTGCCAAATTGACAACTCTGGCCATCATCCTTTTTTTTATACTCGAGGAGCAGCCTATAGTCGGGCTGCCCTACGAGTATTTAATGCCTAAGTAGTGAATCAACTTTTATATGGATCCTAGGTCTGGCTCTTGCCCTATAATACTGATGTGGAGTGAATCCAGTCTTCCTTTTTGTATAAAATCTTCGGTCTCCCCCACTGTGTACCATATGCAGCACTATGCCTTGAGGCTGGACAACACCATCTACAATTTCTGGTATTTATGGATTAGGTTTTTCAAATTTTGGTTTCATATGTTTTTCAGCTGAGCGTGTTCCTTTTTTTAAGGACATCTTAACTGACCCTTCTTACTGTTTGGGTTATAATCTCTTTATCAAGTAGGCCTGTCAATGGACCCCTTAGGCTCAGTCACTTTGACCTCTGCCATTAGGATCGCGTTGTACAGACACAGATATTGAGAGACAGGAGGTTTTTGCAGCAGCTGCTAAAAGTTGCTCATCTTTACATCTACAACTGCCCTGTACTCTCAGTAAAACTTCACAGTATCTTTTCTTGCTTGATAACCCTCAAGCAAGACGTGCATTAACCTTAGCCAGATGTAATATTTTACTGTCCAGCTTGATGGATTACAGATTTGATAGATCCTCTAAGGCCCAGGGTCGTTGTCCATGTAATTTGACAGATATAGAATCCTTATCACATGCACTTCTATACTGCTCATGGTATAATGACTTGCGCCAAGACATTCTTAATCCATTGCTGGCAAATCTGCAAGGGAAGTCTGATTCGGAGATTATATTGGTTCTTCTTTCATCTGTTAAATAAATGGTCCATTAATCGGCTACCTTACTTTATTTAATTATTCAACGAAGAGCCTGCATGGTGACCAATTTAGCAAAATCTAATTAGAATGGATGTAGAATGCTTATTCCCTTGTGACCCCCTTCCTTCTCTGCTTGCTTGTTTTTTGTATTATGCATTATTTATCTTGATTTATCTGTATATGTGTGTATGTCTTTTTGTGTTATGCCAATAAAAGTTGAATTGAATTGATTTGAATTGCTTTTTAGAGGTAATTGAACTACCTATAAGTTTTCAATCGTAAAACACAAATCAAATTACCATTAACTAATAGCAATAGCACAACACGGGTCAGTTGGTCATAATGTAACTCTTTGTTCATACATCAGTGGGTCACCATTTGCTACCAACTGTCAGCCTTCTCCCTTCTCCATGCACGTTGTTGTTTGTGCACTGGACACCTTCACAGAGATTGGAGCAACCATGTCAGCGTTGAGAGAATGGTTGAGTGATTGAGTTTTGTATATTGATGAGTGTTGAGTGTGTGGTTGTTAAGTGTTGGGACTTCTGTGAATGGGTTAGAGGAGTGTGTAACCTTGGTCTCGGTGAGAGGGAGGCCTAGGGGGGAGAGTGGGACCTCTGCCCCAGTGAGAGGGGGGCAAGGGGTGTGGGGTGCAGTGACCCTAGCCTCTGTGAGAGGGAGGTGGGGGTTTCTGGACAGGAGTGGTTGGCGTTTGGATGAAGTGTTGTTAGTGGGTTGTGGATTGACTGGTAGTGGAGTGTATGAGTTTTTTAGATTGCACGGTTAGGAAGGAGGCTCTGCTGAAAGGCTATGTGTTTGTCACCTAGAGGGAGTCTAGGGGAGGGGCGGGCAGCCACCATTAGCAGAGTGACGGGTCACGGAAGATATGGTGGTGGGGGTTGGGCAGGCCGTTTCAGGAGAACGAGGGTCAGTCACAGGCAGACTCTCCCCCTTTCTGGCCCTTCTCCCATCCCTCTGACCCTTGGCGGTCTGGGCAACAGTCCCCTGAGTCTGAAACTGCTGCTGTTGAACGCCAGGTCAGTTAACAATAAAAGCTGCCTAGTCCAGGATTTAATCCTGGACGAAGGTGCTGACCTGGTGTGTATTACGGAGACCTGGTTGGATGAGTCGGGAGGGGTAAGTCTCTCCCAGATGTGTCCACCGGGTTTCCGGGTATTGCAGCAGCCACGACTACAGGGGCGGGGAGGTGGAGTTGCGATAGTCTATCGTGATACCATCAGTCTCACTGGGTACCCTGTCCCACGGTCCACTGGGTTTGAGTGCCTCCATGTCGTGCTGGAAGGGCGAGACAGAATAGGGATTCTGTTGGTGTACCGCCCACCATGCTGCCCAACAGTCTCCCTGCCTGAGCTGACCGGGGTGATCTCGGCGGTGGCGTTGGAGTGCCCTCGCCTATTGGTGTTGGGGGACTTTAATGTCCACGCTGAGGCACCAGGGACAGCCGCGGCTCAGGACTTCATGGCCGCCATGGCAACCATGGGTCTGTCTCAGAGAATATCTGCCCCGACGCACGATGCGGGACACACGCTGGACCTGGTGTTTACTGCGGGGCAGGTGGATGGTGATCTGGATGTGGAGGAAATTAACATCACTCCTTTGTCATGGACAGATCACTTCCTGGTGGGATTTAGGCTTATCGTGGCTTGTCGCCTCCGCAGTGGTGGGGGACCTCATTTTATGGTCCGCCCCCGGAGGATGATGGATCCGGATGGATTCCTGAGGGCTCTGGGGGATTTTCCTGTTGCCAGAGTCGGCGACTCACCCAGCGCCCTGGTTGACCTCTGGAATGGGGAAATGACCAGGGCTCTGGATCTGATCGCTCCTGACCGTCCTCGACCAAGCCGCAGAGTCAGAGCGGCCCCTTGGTTTACTGAGGAGCTGCGGACGATGAAGCGGCAAGGTAGATGTCTAGAGCGACGGTGGCGGAAAACTTGTGCTGACTCCGACCGGGCACGGGCTAGAGCTCACTTCAGAGCCTATTCCGTGGCGGTGGCGGCAGCAAAGAGGGCTTTCTTTTCTGCCGGCATCGCGTCCGCGGAGAACCGTCCAGCTGAGCTTTTCCGTGTGGTCCGGGGCCTGCTCCATCTGGCCCCCCCAGTAGATGGGGCGGAACACACGGTGGCTCGCTGTGATGAGTTTGTAAATCACTTCGCGGACAAAGTCGATCGGATTCGGCATGACTTGGACGCCACGTTAGCAGTATCTAATGATGTCCCTGAGGCACCTGTCTGTTCTCCTTCCTGGGATTCTTTTCAGCTTGTAGAACCTGAGGATGTGGACAGGATTCTTTGGAGTGTGAGACCGTCCGCTTGCCCGCTTGACCCTTGTCCGGCATGGCTGATTAGAGCTGCCCGGGCGGGGCTGGCTGAGTGGACGGGGAGGGTGGTAAATTCATCTCTGAGGGAGGGGGTGCTGCCGCTGTCTCTGAAGCAGGCGGTGGTGCGTCCCCTCCTGAAGAAACCCTCCCTGGACCCCACTATTTTGAATAACTTCCGGCCAGTCTCGAATATCCCGTTTCTGGGCAAGGTGATCGAGCGGGTAGTGGCGTCCCAGCTCCAGAGGGTCTTGGAGGAAGCTGATTATCTGGATCCATTCCAGTCTGGCTTCAGGCCGGGGTTCGGGACAGAGACTGCCTTGGTCGCCTTGGTGGATGACCTGCGCCGGGGACTGGACAGGGGGAGTGCGTCCCTGTTGGTCCTGCTGGACCTCTTGGCGGCTTTTGACACCATTGACCATGGTGTCCTCCTGGGTCGGTTGGCCGGGTTGGGGCTTGGAGGCACTGTTCTGAGGTGGTTCCGCTCCTTCCTGGCTGATAGATCCCAGAAGGTGGTGCTGGGGGATGCTTGTTCGGCACCCTTGCCCTTGAGGTGTGGGGTGCCACAAGGGTCAATTCTATCCCCCATGCTGTTTAACATCTATATGAAGCCGCTGGGAGAGGTCATCCGGAGGTTTGGGGTAGGGAGTCATCAGTATGCGGATGACACCCAGCTCTTTCTCTCCTTTCCACCTGACTCCAAGGGGGCGGTCGATGTCCTGAATCGTTGTCTGGAGGCAGTTGGGAGCTGGATGGGGGCGAACAAGCTGAGATTAAATCCTGATAAGACAGAGGTTCTGCTGGTCCAGAAGTCTACGACTCAGGTACTGGATCATCGTCCTGCTCTGAATGGGGTTGTACTCCCTCTGAAGGAGCAGGTCCGCAGCTTGGGGGTTCGCCTGGATCCGCAGCTGCTCCTGGATTCCCAGGTAGCGGCCGTGGCCAGGGGGGCTTTTGCTCAGCTTCGGCTGGTGCGCCAGCTGCGACCGTACTTGGATCGTGCAGACCTGGCCACAGTAACCCATGCCCTAGTGACATCTAGACTAGATTACTGTAATGCGCTCTACGTGGGGCTGCCTTTGAAGACTGTTCGGAAACTGCAACTAGTGCAGAATGCGGCGGCCCGCGTGGTTGCCGGGGCTTGTCGGTTCGACTCAGTCGAGCCGTTGCTTCGGCGGTTACACTGGCTGCCGGTTCGTTTCCGGGCACAATTCAAAGTGCTAGTTTTGACTTTTAAAGCCCTTAACGGCTTGGGTCCAGGGTATTTGAGGGACCGCCTCCTTCCTTATAATCCGACCCGTACTCTGAGGTCATCAGGGGGGGCCCTGTTAACTGTGCCGCCTTTGACAGAAGTGAGGGGATGGCGGCGCGGAATAGGGCCTTCTCGGCGGTGGCGCCCCAATTGTGGAATTCCCTCCCCCAGGAATTAAGAATGACTCCCTCCTTGGAGGCCTTTCGGCGGGGCCTTAAGATGTTTTTATTTAGGATTGCTTTTAATGTCTGACGTGGTGGGCTGACCTTTTAACAAATGGTTTTAACATATGTAAATGTAACCCACTGGGGTTGTTTGTTTTAACTTAAATTGTTTTAATTAATTTTAATGTGTTCATATGTATTTTATGTATTTTAATATGTTGTAAGCCGCCTTGGTTGCCCTTGTGGGAGAAAGGCGGGCTACAAATCTCTTAAATAAATAAAATAAATAAAATAAATACATCAGGGCCAAACTCTGAGTTGCATCAGAGATATGTGAATGCAAGTCTATCTCTTACTTTTTGTTCCCAAAGAGCAGCTGAAGGGCAGATCCAAACAGGTGTAGTGGTGGGGGCCAGGTGATTGGGCCAATTGAACATATGGGTCCAGGACCAGGCCCTATCAGACCACACAGCAAGGCCTAAAATGAACCAAAGATCAGTCCAGGCCTCTGAACCAAAGTTTAAAGAGGAAGTTCAGCCTGGGCCTGGAAAGTTACAAGCACAAGCAATATTTCACAAACATAGCACAAGCTTGCTTAAGCAGTAACCGCAAGAGAACAAATGGTCTTCAAGAACAGGAAAGGAGGGTGGAGGTGTCAAGACCAAATAAGGCATGGATGCTTGGCACATGTCGCTGTAATATCTGTAATACCAATGTATCTGTATGGAGTTTAGAGTGGAAAGTACCCAGCTTTTGTAACCCACACGAAACCGCAAAAACAGGAGGAGTGGGTGACATCTGGGAGTGTCTTGTGGGAGGAGGAAGCTAATTGTGAGGAATGGGAGATGACAAAAGGTATAACTACTGCTGTTTTTCTGTATTGCTTTATGCTTTGCTCCTTAAGAGCACTGCATCCTATGCGCATAGTATTTTAATAAATTATCAGTTTGGTCAATTTTGGGCTCAGTGTTTTTTTCGGCTGTCGAACCCACGTCACGGATCTTGTCCACTGCCCTTTTGGGGGTGGGCACATAACACAGGGACAACAGCACAAGAGGAGGGTTTTTTTTAAAATTCTCCCCCGCCCCCAGCCATTTTCCCAATGAAAATTGTTCCTGTATGTTTTTCCTAACAAGGCAGTTTGAGGAAGATTTTCACCAGGAAAGCCATGCAGGGGGCAAGTGATTAACTTCTCACCCATGCAGCTGTCCTGTTCCAAATCACACCCACCCACAACTGCTATCTGAAAAGCATTTAAAGAGAAAGATGCATTCACACATCTGTGTTGTCACATGCAGATTGGCCTTCAGCTTGAATAGAGTAGTAAAAGTTCTACTTTCCATAAAGCAGTTAAAGAATGGTGTAGTAAGTCTAATCTCTTTTATATTAAGAAAAACATTGGAGGGGGGGTTTGCAAAGGTCTGGAGAGGGAAAGGGGGCTTGCTGAAAATCATGTCCATGAACAGGAGACAGTACTTGCCCAAGATATAAATCCCATTTTTTTTCCTTCTAAGAGGATTCAGTTACCAAAATTGTTTTTCAATGGCATACATTGGTGAACAAAGTTGAAATCAAAGTTATATTATTAAATAAAAGTACAAACTTTCACAAGATGGGTTATTGCGTCTTTGAAAAACACCAGGTCAAGGAATCCTCCTCGAACAGCTTCATTGTATTGTTTCTGATAGAACTGCAGCTTGTCACTTAAAAATTCAAGACTTGGAACCTAACCACGAAGAAAATAAGGAATTTAAAAGATTAGTTTCAATAAATTAATGTAAGAATGGTAAGAAATAGAAACATGAATGAAAACAAATCACCTCTCCTTGGGCAACACCCCTGCTAAAGGTTTAGAGTAGGTCCTCATATAGCATTCAGAATTAATTTATTCTATTCTCAGAGATTCTACTTTAGAAATGAAAATGCATTATTCTAAAGGCATTGGTAAAATAACGTTCCTCCCTAATAGTCAGGAGACCCTTGGTAGTGGCATAGGGTGCAGCATGGATGGGGCTGCAGATGGAGGAGGGAATAACTGGAAGCTGCAAGGGGAAATGCTGGCACAGGTGTGTGGATGCAAAACCCATTGTTTTCATATATTTTATATTATATCACTGTTACACTTCCAAGTATCAGGAAAGTGATTAGGATTTAATTAACAAATTCAAATACCAATTCATAAACTTTGGGTGCTTCAAATACAAAGTCTTCAGGTTCATCACCAGTTGGTTCAGGCATATCTCGCAAAAAATCTACAAAGTATGGTTCTGCATTGACGTCTGGCGCTAATTCTGAATCCACATGCTCAAAAATAGCCCTAGTAAAATTTCTGTCAAACCAAACTTCATCTTCCTCACAAACAAACCTGCAAGACAATAAACAGGAAGATTCTGCTGAAAGAGCAAGAAAAGATTACCAAAATGTTATTCACTGTATTGATTTTTCTTTTTCTTTTCTCCTTTTACAACTTGTTCTGGCTGTTGTTCACCTCTAGGGCCAGGACTTTGTAATAAGACCCATGTAGAAGATGGTGGGCTTCCTATCTTTTACAGCTTTTAACTTTTCAATATATGATGTATAATGATTGTACCTGTCAGCAATTACTCTAGTGCATTCATGTTTAAATAATGCCAGAAGCGTGAAAATGTTAGTACATTCCTCTGCTTTTACAGTTAGCATTCCTTGCCAAATTCTGGAAAGATCTCGCAAATTGAAGATGTAATGGAATTTGGATGGTGTGGGCAACATCTTCACCTAAAGCAAAAACATATATTTTCTGTTGAAAGTTTCCATGGTAGCTAGGAAGAAATAAGCACACTGTGACGTGTACAACTATAAATACACCTGCATTCATAAATCTATTTATCCCCAGGCTTCCTATTTCAGTAAAATCAATGCAAAAATATCACTGACATCAATAAAAGGATAGTACAAAATGAATATTAAGCCCTGGTATACCTGAATGATTGGGAAATAGCTCTTATGTGTGCATTTTCACCTGGGCAGATACTCAGAACACACACACACACACACACACACACACACACACACACACACACACACACACACACACACACAGAAATAGCTCTTATGTGTGCATTTTCACCTGGGCAGATACTCAGAACACACACACACACACACACACACACACACAGAGAGAAATAAATACATTTATATATCATGCATAGAAATAAATAAATAATTTATATATAAATACATTTATAAAAGACAAAAAACCTGTCCAAGTTTCACATGCACATTACAGATGTTCGATGTGGGCACTTGGGTAGCTACAATGGGATAAGTGGGGGAAAATGCCCCAGGTGAAAGCCCCAATCTCCTCGCTAGGAGACTGTGGCTGTTTGCTCCCCCTTGCTCCATTGTAGCTATGCAAGTGCCCACATTGAACATTTGTAATGCGCATGTGAAACTTGGACAGTTTTTCTGTCTTTGCATGTCATGATGGTTGTGGACGCAGGTAAGTCCTGTGCCGGGCGGTGAGAGGGCAAGCCAGAGGCAGTGGCGGGGGAGGTAGTGATTGGGCCACTGGGCTCAGGAGAGGAGCGGGGATATTGGTCGGTATGCTCCGCCAATATCCAAAGCCCCTTCCCGGGCCAGGGCGGCCTTACACGGCATCCCCGGTTTTGTGCTAGCCATTTTGCCGGCACACATCCAAGGAGGTCCATTTGGGCCGCTAGGGCTAACACCGGGGGAAAGGGATGAACATCCCTTTCCCCTGAGGTGTGCTCCAGCTCCACTAACGAGGCCCTGATCCTGCTTAGAATCCGCTACAGTGCGCTTTGCCTACTGCGGCGGATGTTACACAGGATTGGGCTGTTAGGGAAGCTGGTTCACCATTAATGACCTTCTAATGAGGGAGCCCCTGATAACCTGACAAAGAATCCCGAGTTCCCAAGGAGATGCTTAGAATTTGAAAACCACTGATACAGCATACAGTATTTCACAGTGTTGGTTGGTTGGTATACCATAATATTGACTATCATACTGTATTAGATCATTGATATGTGATAGTATTTGTATGATGATACAGTTGACAGTTTCTTATTCAAAGTATATCCTACTTGAAGTATATCCTATTTGAAATATTTGTTTCCTATTGAAGCATATCCAAAAAAAATCAATCAAGAGACACCAGGAATTTTGAAGCCAGGAAAAAAATCAATAGACACCAGGAATCCAAATGTCACTCTCATCAGTCCCTCTGGCTCTCTCCTTGCTGTTGACTAATCTAATATTTGAGGTAATCTTACTTTAAAATTACAAATGCAGGTTCTGAATTTAAAACTTCCCATTCAAAATATGACTGGAAAAACTGAAAAATTAACATGCTTCATGGTATTTTTGGCATAGTCCACTGTTCTGTACCCTGCTGCCTGCCTGCCTACCTTCCTATTGGAAACCTGTGAATGCCTATATCCTACATATCACAGAGTGCTGAAAAGAACAGATTTCTGCCCTCTCTTACAGCACAATCCTATACATGTCTTCTCAGAAGCAAGTCCCACTTGTGTTCAGTGAGGCTCACTCCCAGGAATGTGCGTACAGGATTGCAGCCTTCTAATTAGTGAATACATTTCTAGCAACGTATGTCGTCTGTACCTTAGTCCACTGCCACAATATTCTGCCTGCTGATACTAATTTCATTATCATATCACATATTTCAGCCTTGAAATTTCTACATGAATGGAAGTACCCAAGGCCAATTATTCCTGAAAAAGAATAGGATACTGTTAACCAAAATAATGCAAGCACAGGACACAGCAGCATCAGCAGCCTGGATGAGGAAACCTTGCCCTGTAAGAGACTAACATTTGGCTGTTTCAGCACCCATTTTCAGACCAAGGTTATTTTCTCTGAAATTTACCATGCCGACCTTCAACAGCCTGCCTTTATGTAGGACACGTAGGGAGGGAAGGAGTCTGAAGATACAAAAAAAAGAAAGAAGCAAAAAGGCAAAAGAAAGAAAAACCTTTAAAAGTCTAATTAATTATTAGTAATAATAGTAGTGAAAATAGAGAGACATACTGTATAGTCAGCAATAAATGAAACACACACAGTTTGATTCCATATGTCAGTTCTACAAACACGTGGCTCTAGTTACCTTATGACTATGTAAACTCACACACAAAAAAGAGATTAAACAAATTACATTTAAAAATTCAAGAAAAAGTTTAATACCAAAAATTTTGTCTATGGATGCATTGGATGGCAATGTGCAGTTAAACACTGTAAACTGCCTTTTTAAACGCTGTGGAATATCATTTCGGCCTCCTCCTGGGTGAATCATCGCCGCTATTAACTGCACATCAACAATCGTAGTAAAGTCTCCAGGTTTATCCAAGCTGTACATTCCTTCCATTTCCATCATCTGACGCACTATTTCATTTGTCACCTATGCGATTTGTAGAAGAAACATCAATCATGAATTGAAAAGAACAGCAAAGAGTCTTGCTAATTTAGCCAAATATATATTTTTACTTTATTCGGAGCAAATGTTCAGCAAATCTAGTCCAGCATCCTCTTTCCTGCAGTGGCCAACCAGATGCCTTTGGGATGTTCACAAGCTGGAAATGAAGGCAATGCCCCTCTCCTCAGTAACTATGGTAATATTCAGAGGCATAATGCCTCTCAATTTAAGCTTAATGAGTAGGAGCCATTGATAAACTGGATCTCCCTGAATTTGTCTAATCCCTTTTTAAAGTTATCTGGTTAGTGGCCCTCACCACATTTTGTGACAGTTAATTCCATATATTGATTGTGTACAGTGTAGCTGTACTGGTGAAACTGCACTGTGTGAGGGCTCCCTTGATGTATGCAATGAAAAAAAAAAGACATGTAGCTACTTTACACAGAAAAAAAATCAACCTTCTATACTTAGACTAAATGTTTCACATCTGCCAGCTTCTACTATATGTGTGAAACACTCCAGAGCTGCTACACAACTGCAACATGTTTAGTGGCTTAAATTGCATAGGTACAACATCACAACCTACACACTGCTTTGCTGCAGTGGCTCTTGTCAACCCGCACTTTTCACCTTGCTAAGCAGACCCCCAGGACTATATTGCTAATAATTTAGGTATCCATTTACTAACAAATGGAACAATCCTATGCATGTCTACTGAGAAGTAAGCCCTATTGTGTTCAGTAGGACTTACTCCCAGGAAAGTGTGCATAGGATTGCAACCAAAGGAAGATATTTTCAACCCAGGAGGGAAAAATAGTTCTACTGATAACATTGTAGAATCAATCCCTACTTGGTTGTGTTACAATGTATACATTTTAGAACTCTACCTGATCTCCCCATTCATTAATAATCGGCATGTTAATATCATCAATGAAAATAGTCATTCTTCTTCCCCCTGGCGGTCCGTATGTACTGCCCATCCGTTTGTCCACATAACTTTCTACTGTCCTCTTAAACACAAAAAAGGAAAAAGACATGTAAAAGCCAAAGTTTAAATTCTGCTTTAAGCTGTGTATGCTTTGTTCCAATTTAACAACACAATTCTATCCAGCTCCCCCACTGGTGCAGCCAGTGGGGGAGGGCAGAACAAAGAGGATTTAAATCCCCATTACATCCCCTTTTAAAGAGGATTTAAATCCCCTTTCCCTTCCAAAGCCTCCCATTGTGCACTAGTGGGGGAGTTGGATAGGATTGCACTGTATGGCTTGTATCCTAATGAGCATGTGCAGAAGGAAGCTTGTAGAAGCAAACTTCCCCATCATCTCCTCAGCACAGCAACCCACTGTGCCTGCCAAAACGCTCCAGAACTAGACTGCTGCAGACATAAGGGAAAAGCAATGAATCCCCCCACACACACACACACACACAAATGGAAGCACACCTTCCACAAATGGAAGACAAACATCCCTTTACCCCAAGTAGGCCGCTGGTTGTGTCGTGGCAAACCCAATCCTGCATAGGATGAGGCGGGCACCTTATGTGCACCGCTGTGTCTTGTTAGACAGGACTGGGCTGACCATCTTACTGAACACAATGGGATTACTTCTAAGTAAAATAAATAACACCATTTTCAAACACCTCTAGCTATAAGAAAACAAATTAGGGCAATACATTCAGAGGCCCTCAAGTAATTTTGGAACATGAATATTGGGGAACAGAGGACAAAAGAACAAAACCAGATTTTATACCTAGGTTATTCTGAAGTATTTTAAGTATTTGTGCAAGCAACTGCTTATAAAATGTACAGCTTACCTGAAACATTCCAGGTTCTGTTGCTGAAGAAAAGTTTAAACATTTTGATAACTGTTCTTCTGGATCGTATTTTTTCAAATAACCTTTAATCATTACAGTCTTTGCAGTTCCTTGTTCTCCGATAAGCAACACTGCCTGCAACATTTTTAGGACCATTAGTATCCCAGTCATAGTGAATAACAAAGCCATATCACTGCAAAACAGTGACATAAAATCAACAAAAATCAACATGTCATTATGCTAGTTTATGTTGTTATATATGATATACTTTCAAATATTGTTAAGGTTCCAGCCCTTGCCAAAATCTCCATGACAAAATTATAAATGTGTGTTGCTAGGAAATGAAAGAAAAGGAAAAGAAACAGTCAGGTAGGAAGGATATTGCTGTCCATTTGCTGTTGTGGCTTTAAATCAGTGGTTCTCAAAGTAGTTGCTCACGACCCACCAATGGAACCAAAAGCTGCTGCCCCCTGCCCTTTAAGGGGTGGGGACAACATGGCGGTGGCGATCCCGGGGATCCGCGCTGCAAAAAAAGTTTTTAAATGTTGTTTCTGGTCCTGGAGCCCTTCAGTGGGTTCAGGGAGGCCTGTGCTACCCTTTGCAGCCCCCCCCCCAGCTTCAGATTGCCGCAGAGCGGCGAATTACGACCACTTCTGGTTTTCACAAAAGCCAGAAGTGGTTGTAAATTGCCACACAGTGGCAATCTGAAGCGGGGGGGGGGGCTTGCAGAGGGTAGCATAGGCCTCCCTGAACCCTCCGGACGGGTCCAGGACCCCAGTAAGTCTGAAAATGGCATTTAAAAACTTTTTCGTGGCAGCGGCAATCCCCAGGATTGCTGCCACCACTGGCCTCATCCCCGCAAGCACTCAAAGTTCTCGCAGGAAAACTTTGAGAAATGCTGCTTTATATCCTTGCCAGCTCTCTTTCATACGATAATTGCCAGATCACCATACAACTAGGATCAGATTCAAGCGTTTTCAGCTGAATGTTCTTTTTAGACAAATCCAGATGGAGTCAATTAACCTTCCAAGGAATTGAAATAAAAGCTCTGAGATCTAACCCTAGGTCCAAACTACACATTACAGAGAATGTGTGTGCTTCTCCCGTTTTTGTTCTTCTTTGCGTTGCCACCTAAAATGCAATGAAATCACAGTGGGGGGGATAAGGAGCCTTTAACAGTCTTTCCCTGCCATAGTTCCAAACAAAATTGCAGCTTCTGCCACTTGCTATTTTAATTAGAACAAAAAGCTTCCACTGGTTTTCAATAGTGCATTGGAGGGGGTGGGGTGGCTGCGATTTGGATTAGAACCATAGCAAGGTGTTAAAGGTCTCCTATCCCCTGCCACACAGCAGTTTTGCCGTATTTCAGGTACACCCAGAGCACTAGTTTTGTTTTTTAAAAAGATAAACAAATGGAGAACATGCATGCTTCATAAGTTATGGACCATAACATGTAGCCTGGCCCTTAGAAGAACAGAAACAGATGTTTCACAGATCATGTCTAAAACAGTGCTTCAAGTGGGTTGGTTTTATGTCCACCTGAAAAAAAAAAAGAGGCATAGCATCCCACTATATCGACTGGTCTAAAACACTCTGTGGTTGTGTTTTTAATCTTATGGCCAGATCCTATTAGAGTCTAGCACCATCGAATGAGTATTCTGGTGGTGCTAGGCACTTTCCAGCTGTTGCAAAAAGGTGACATGCCGGAGCGTGCATGCTGGCTGCCGCCACAAATGGCAAGAGGCTGACTCTGTGCACCAGCAACCTCTAGATGCCCGCCAGCCCTGGTAAGTAGACTTAGGGGATGGGAGGGAGACAGGGGGTGGGTGGAACGGGGTAGCAAGGGGGGTGAGGAGGAGGGTGGATCAAGTCCGGGAAGAGGGTGGGTTCGGCGGCAGCGTTGACTGCTGAATTCAACATCCCCTTCTCCAGCTCAATCCGCCTTCATGGGTCCATGTGGACATGCACCAGCAATATCGCTGGCACAGGTCCAAGTAGACCCATCGGGTCAACAGAGGCTTACCTTGGGATAAGGGAACAAAGGAGGCTTTTGGAGGCTGAAACTCCCCCGCAGGATGCAGCGGGTGCCACGCTGGTGCCGCTGCATCGCCATGCAGGAAACTACAGTGGATTGGGCTATTCACACAAAAAGGAACAAATAATGGGGCAGATCAGGTGCCCTGGGATAGAAAGACATTACCTGCACATGTTTTGCAAGGAAAATATACTTACTTTGTGTTGTTTTGCTATGGTATCCATCAAAAACTGTGTTCTGACATTGTCAACATTTGGAACCAGAATAGATGAGTACTCAGGAACACTGTCTGTTGGATAAACATATTCCTGAACTTTTTTATTCCAGTGGTCCCAGTCACCTAAAAGGAGCAAAACATTGATGGGACAGCACAATTATTTTCCTTTCTCTAACAAATATCTCCTTTAATCTCTACTTCCTTGGGGACATGAGACAGCACAGAACCAGTTGTTATTTATACCACATTGGATCAAAAGCCTTGATTAATTCAAGCGATCTGACTTTTTTCCTCGGACCATTATTCTTAGTCAGATGAACCTCCAGATGAACAGTGCAGTTTCACCCTTTGGGGACAGGGAGCCCCCTGTCATTTGATTTTGTCTGTAAACTGCTTTGTGAACGTTTGTTGAAAAGCGGTATATAAATACTGTTAATAATAGGATTGCCTATTATGAACCTCCAGAGTGATATCATGCAGGTCATTCTGGTCCACCAAGCACCGCCTAGCTCCAGTGACCACCCAGGTCGCCGCATTCTGCACTAATTGCAGCTTCCGAACCGTCTTCAAGGGCAGCCCCACGTAGAGCAGTAATCCAGTCTTGAAGTCACTAAGGCGTGAACCACCGTGGTCAGGTCCGATCGACTCAAGTACGGCCGCATTTGCAAGGTACATACTAGTGTTAGCAGTTAGTAAATCTATTAAGCATTACCATTTTTCCCACTTACCATAATCACTGACGTAAAACTCATACATTGTTTGTGTGGTGCCTTTAGGGATCTGTGGAAGATCTATTTTGCTTTCATGACTTCTAAGAAAGGCTTCCAATTTTTCCCTGCTCTCCAGTTCTAGAAGGGAACCTAAACTCCACATTATGCCAAACACAAACAATTTATGAAGATGTGCCAGACAGGCTATACCACCTTCTTCCTTTGAGGGTATCAAGCCTTCCAAAAGGTTAATGGACTGGAAATATATTAAAAAGGAAGAAAAAAAGAATTACACAATGTTTATCTTGCTTAGTAAAATTTCAGTGCCATTTTCAATTAAATCAAAGACAATCAGGGCCAGTCCAGCCATGACGCTGATTGAAATATTTGCCTCAAATGGAGGGCTGGGAGAGGTGACAAGCTTGGGGAGTGGCCCATAACCCCTACCCACCCACCACCTTCCCCCAGTGGGCTGTCTACCCCGTGGTTCTATCTTCTTATATACTCAGAGAGTGAGAGAAGAGGATAGGGAGGGCTTATCCCCTCCAACCTTCCAGTTTGGCATTGCTTCTCTGCTCCCAGAATTCTCTCTGCCAGTCACTTTATAAGAAGCATGGTAGAGCTGGAGGTCAGAGGATATAAGCTCTACACGCATGCCAGAGAATGGGGAGAAGGGGTCGGAGCCATTGGCCAGGCAGTGGGTGCACATGCATCACCCCACTGAGGTGATGTATGTTGGCAGAGGTGGGGGATGGGTGGTGGGTTCAGGTGGTGGCTCACGTTGGGCCATCCTTAAAAATACACTTTTATCAACAAGAAAAATAGCAGTTTTGTATTTAAAGGTATCTAATAGTTTTTTACAGAGACGTCACTGGAGCGTGGCGGGGGGGCGGGCCACCGGGGGGTGACATGTATCACCCCTGCTCGTTACCCCCGCTGCCGCCAGCTCCACGCGTCACCCTCCAAGGCCGGAGAAGGCTTCGGAGCGTCCACCCCGGCCGGCGGTCCGGGGCCTTCTGACCAGGCCCAATGCATTAACACGTCATTTATTAGCTTTTTCGCGCATGCGCACAATGTTTCTGAGTGCAAGAGGGCAGCTCCTTGGCCTCAGAAACGTTGTGCGCATGCGCAAAAAGCTAAAAAAATGGCGTATTGATGCATTGGGCCTGGTCAGAAGGCCTCGAGTCTCAGACAGCCGGCTGGGGAGAACGACTGGAGCCGGCAGCAGCGGGGCGAGTCCTTGGCGCCGCCGAAGGCGTTGCCGCAAATTTGGGGGGGGTATACGGGGGGTCACTAGGATTACGCTCGCCGATGTTACCCTAGGGCAGGGGGTGACGTGCGCCCTCCATTCTAGGGTGACGCATGCCCTAGTGACAGCGCTGAATATTTATTTATTTAAAAATTTTCTGCTCCGCCTTTCTCCCAACAAGGGCAATCAAGGCAGCTTACAGATAAAAACGTTAAAATACATATATACATTAAAAAGGATTAAAAACAAGTAATTAAAACAATTAAAACAAACAGCCCCAGTGGGTCACCTATAAGTCCTATTTGTCACTCACTTAGCCACTATGCTGCACCAGCACTCTGGCAGTATCTGAAATACCTGCATGATATAGTTACATTCCAGAAGCTCCATTTTTGGATTAAGGTTTAGCTTCATGAATGTATAGGCTGATTCAAACACCTTATCGTACAAGTTTAGCAGGACATCAGCTTCTTGTGGAGTACGTGTCTTGAGCCAACCCTGTAAAACAGGCAGAAATGCAGTAAACATTTAAAACAGTTTTAAAATGCAATAAACAATTTAAAACTGAAATTGAAAGGTGGTTCTTACTGTTCAATGTACCTGCAATATTGGCCTCCAAGTTAAGGCAGAAGAACTGATATACACCATACCCATTCTAGAAACTGTAGCAGGAGAAGCATTTTCAATGTTGTGAACTTCAAAGAGCAACTTGCACGTAGGAGACATTGGAATCCGATCACCATTTGCTAAAGTGAGAGTCTTATTATCATCCAGCACTGAATTTAGATTCTCAATCCAAATTGCATCGACTGGGCCATCTAGAACCAAAAAAATATTCTCGCCTGGAAATAAAAAGGTAGGACTTACACACTGATGCTAAAATTGCAAAACGTGAAAGGGGTGGAATCTAATCAGTGCGTCCCCAAACAGAAACTAAAGAAAGCTGATCATCATGTCAGTGGAATTCAAGAGAGTTTAAGAGCTGGAGCACATAATCACCACAGTCACGTGATGTAGGGGGCTATTCAAGCCTTCTTGACAGGCTAGTTTTATATGTACAGGAAGTTTTAGTTCATACGAGGGAACATTCAAACATGCAATGTCTGTTATCTGAAAT
Source organism: Plestiodon gilberti rubricaudatus (assembly GCA_026170595.1). NCBI lineage: Eukaryota > Metazoa > Chordata > Lepidosauria > Squamata > Scincidae > Plestiodon > Plestiodon gilberti. Next base: position 39,271,566 of record JANXHW010000001.1, read on the forward strand.
TATATAGCTCAGCAAAACTTGCACTGCGAGAGTGTCCCAGGTGTGGATTGCAAGGGTCCTCAGTGTTCCTGCAGAAGCACCTCAAATCCACAAGCGTCTTCCATTCATGGAAGAAAGTTGCGATCACTTAATTTCTACTTGTGGTTGGAGCCCTGGCATGAATGCACCTCTTCATGCAGCCATGGAGTATCTCTGCTTGAATGCTTACGATACAACCCTGTTTATTTTAGCCCTTAATTTCACTGGATTGCACCCACTGGCTGCATCACACAAGCTGAAGTCCCACTTAAATCAGTTAGTCTCTAGTCTTACATTTGTACAGCTACTGTATGTGCCATACTCCAGTAGTTAGTAATTCTTATTTACTTGTTATCTATATTTCTTTAAATAAACTCTATCAAATGGTTATATATGTAAATGCTGGTGACCCATTGGGGTTGTTTTTAATCTCAAGTGTTTTTAATTATTTTAATGTGTTTAATTGTTTTAAAGTTGTTTATGTATTTTAATATGTTGTAAGCCGCCTTGAGTGCCTTCGGGAGAAAGGCGGGCTACAAATTCTTTAAATAAATAAAATAAATAAAATCTCCTTTTGAAAAGCTCAGTGGTCATTGTTAGCCTAATTTTGAGGCACTTTGAGGTTGTTTGCACTGCTCACCCATGTCAACGATCCCAAAACTGTCACACTGCTGAATCTGACCTCTCACTTTAGAAATATTGTTAATTCCCCCAATTTGGTTCAATTTGAGTTATTCTGTGTATGTGCATGACACGTGTAGGAACACACATGTGCGTGTCCATGAGCAGTGTTGGCAACTCAGGGCCTTCTCAGTGGTGGCACCCCGATTGTGGAATTCCCTCCCCTTGAAATTAAGCCTCCCTGGATACCTTTTGGTGGGGCCTAAAGACGTTTTTATTTACGATGTCGTTAGCCGACGTGATGGGCAGGCATTTTTAATCATATATAATTTTAACTGTTTATGTGATCCATTGGGATTTGCTTTGTATTTATTGTTTTAACTGTTTTAATGGTTTATAATTGTTTTTAATATTGTAAACTGCCTTGATTGCCCTCACCAGGAGAAAGGCGGGATATAAATCCTTTAAATAAACAAACTATTGGTGGAAATCAGGTGGATGCACTTTGCATGAATGGATTTCAGCGCATGATTCTCTGGTTCCACTTCTAAGTCTATTGAAGTTTTATATCTAAGGAATGTACAGTGACCCATGCTGTTCTGATTGTGAAAGAGCTTCTACTATGAGAGAGAAATGAATGCATCTCCAAACAGAAGTTATTTTTCAATAGAACACTAAACACATTGTGATCATACTGCCAGACCCACTTATATATAAAACACAACATATTTGGCATACCTTTTTTAGCTTTTAGGGTTTTTCTCCACAATGTGGAAAAGATTCCGTCTGTCCAATCATTTGTTGCTGTATCCAGTTTCCCAAACATTTGAGGAGCAGTGATAGCTTTTGGGTTCATGCGCATTTCTCGGTGAGGATATCCACACTCTGTCATTGCCCTCATCAACATAGTTATCACCATAGTTTTTCCGGAGCCACTTGGCCCCAATGTCATCAATCCATGGCGTACTTTGGAAGTTTCATATAACTAAAGGGGAGAAAAATGGTATGGTATTTTGAGAAATAAGCATTGGGTTCAATCAACATCCTTGAGATTTTTTTTCACATAGAACACTTAAATGATATGTAACGTATATTGTAGAATATGGAATGTTATACCTGAATTTAATGCAATGTTCTAATTACTAAGGAGTGTGAAAAAGGTTTAATCTGAAGAGTCATATTGTAGCACTTTTTCAGCTTATTTGAGGTTGTGCTCTCTTCCTGAAAGTTTAAGATGTATATACCTGCACAAGCTTAAGATTCCAAGGTGGATGATTTATCAATCCTGCCTCTGAAACTTGATTTGAGACTGCTGCCTGAAGCTCAACATATGTATTGCTGTCCAACACTAAACCAGGAAACAGGTCATTGATAAGACTAAGAAATAGAGGTTCATCTTCATCTACCTGAAAAACAAACAAACATTCACACACATATCAAATATGGTTTGCTTTATAGAGGTTGAACAGCATTATTTTTAATAATGCCTGATACCAATTACAGGTACTTCCAAATAGAAAACGTATCAACTGCCAGCACATCAGTTTATGTTGATGCACTTCATAGATTTCTACATAGGTCAGTGTACCCTAAATGTAGCCAGCTTATAATGCCCACAGCAGGAAGCTTTCTTTGTTCACTACATTCATTTCCAAATAAATAAATAAATAAATAAATTCCTTTACTGGATATGATAAAATCCCCGCTCTTCTATAAGGACATCATGTGGACATAACATTAGGATCTGGCCACGATGAAAGCTGCAGCTGAGCAATTTTGGCTCTATATACTGAAAATAAAGATGGAAATTATGTATGAGCCTCATTCTGGGTTCTGACAACCTGCAAAGAATGGCCTCTATCTAGAACCAGCCAGGCTAACAAAAAAAACCTTTGAAGGCTGAATTATAAACACAGAGATAATGCTTGATGCTACAAAACTGTTGACCAGAAACATACAGGTTTCCCATAAGCCCCCCACATATGCTAACATGTACAGTATTATTCCATGGATAGCTAGTAACAGAAAGCCCATGCATTTGTGGAATTGCAGACATAGGCCCCAATTCAGATAAAGTTAGTCATCCTTCCCAGTGAAATCAATGGGGCTTATGTTACCTGTGACAAGTTTGTCCCTTTGATTTCAAAGAGGCTTAAGGCAAGCATTAACAATCTTTTTCAGATTGTATTAAATTTGCTTCACAAAAACCAAGTGGCCAAACAAAATGCACAACAGAGAGCCACTAATGATCACAGAAGTATACAATATTCTAATCTAGGCTAAATATTTGCCAGGTTCATCAGAGCAATGGGAAGCTTGGCAATCTTCCAACGTTTCTACAGTGTTAATCTGAGGAACAAAAAACTGACTCAGCCATTTTCAATCTAAAACATACTTTAAATAACAGAACAAGGCTGTAATCTTAAACACCCTTATTAGAGAGTAACAGTCCAATCCAACCTAAATCCCTGTGCAGCAATGCAGTGGTGCCAGCATGGGCTACGCTGCATCCCGCGAGGGATTTTTGGATGCTGAAGGTCTCCTCAGGGTAAGCCCCAGCAGCTGCAACAGGTCAACTTGATATACCTGAGCCAGTGATATTGCTGGCACAAGTACATGTTGATCTGTGCAGGCGGATCAGACCCGAGAAGGGCTTGAGATTTGGCACGCACTGGCATAGCTGATCCCTCCCCCTTCTGGGCCTGATATGCCCACCCCACCACATTTCCTCCCCATTCCACCCTCCCCCCGCCCCTGCACTGGACTTACCTGGTCTGGTGAGTCTCTGTCACTCTGCTAGCACCAGCGGAAAGGCTCCAGCCTTCCTATTGGCAAGCCTGGGCCTTGAGCTACCACAAAGTACTTTACAGCGCTTTTGAGGAATGTGTATTCTGCCAGTGCAGGTTCTTGATAGGATTGGGCCATAAGTTCCACTGAACCCAATGGGACTTATTTGTGAGTAGACATGTTTATGACTGTGTTGTATATGTGGTCACTGTTCATATAAGCATTTATGAAAATATTTTCATGCACTTTCTATTATTTGATTTCTAAATTCAGTTTTCTCAAGCAGTTAGAGCAAAACCTAAATAAGGGCTGGGCAGATAGCTCTGTTGGTAGATCGCTGGGTGATTTGCAGTAGATGAGTTAGGGTTCCTAACTCCCAAATGTTCAACAATATGTCCAGCAGCAGAAACAACAACAAGCAGACCTGGCTACAGTGACCCATGTGTTGCTAGCATCTAGACTGGGTTTCTGTAACACTTTCTACTTCACCATGAAGACTGCTCTGAAACGTCAGTTGGTTCAAAATACAGCAGCCAGTCTTGTTAGGAGAGCTAGGGGACATGATCCCTCCTGTATCATCTGCACTGGCTGTCGATATATTTTAGGCACAATTTGAAGTGCTAGTGATGATCTTTAAAGCCTTGTTCTGTGTGGGACCCAGAGACTTGAAGGACTGCTTCTCCCTACATTAAGCTGACCATTATGAAGTCATTATGGCTGTACAGTTGGGGCGATACACGGGAGGGCCTTTTCTGTTGTGGCGCTGTGGTGAGCAGGGGCTCTACTGTGTCATACGAGCCTCTGGGAAGCAACAGAGAAAAGGATGACAGAGCTGGGGAGAGAGAAAGGGATAAAGAAGAGGGGAAAGTGACTGGAAGAAAGAGACGGGACTCAGAGAAAGAGGAAGGGAGGAGGACAGAGGAAAGAAATGACTGAGTACAGCGGCAGGCAGGGAAAGGAAAGCAAGAGTGCTGGACCAGGAGTGCAAGGAGACGGAGCAACCACAGGGGCAGAAGGAGAGGTTAAGATAGGAAGGTACAGAGGGGCTGAAGAATGGAGTTTAGGAGAAGAAAAGGAAGAAGGGCTAGGGAGAACTTCAGCTGCCCCCAGGAAGCCATGGGGCACTGTAGGAGAACTGCAGACAGAAGTGGGAACTGACTGACCACATCTGAGGCCTGGGCGGAGGGAGCCTCCAGCCAAGGCCCAGACCAACCCTGTACAGCATCTAAGCCGGCTCACCAACCCTCCATTTCCTCCAAGCTATGAGAGGTATCCTTGGGAGGAAGTGTTCAGCCTGAAGAGAAAGGGCAAAAGCCCCAACAAAGACAGACTGTTTGGTGACATAACCTCATTTTCTTTGTCTCTAGGTGGGGACTGACCCTTGATTGTTCTAATAAAACACTGGAAGAAGTAGCATCTGGTATCAGCCCTATGTCCTATCTTATGTCCTATCCCCAGCCCAACAACATGGGCTCCTTGGGAAAGGGGGAAGGGGTGGTGGTGCCAACAGCCCTTCCCCCTTATGGAACCTCTTGCTAGAAAACATCCAAGCAGTATTCACCTTTCTTGAGTTTTGCAAAGGAGATATTTCTGGTTTGTCAGTCATTCGGCTTGAGTCCAGTTGTTTTGTTTGGCTGGTGCTGTTTGTATTTTTGGGTTTTTTATTTTTAAAACATTATTTAATTGTTTTATTGTATCTTGTGAACTAGTCCAAGATAGAAAATATATAGGGGGCCCCGTATATTACTTTACGGTTACGTTTATCCGGGGATCTGCTATCCATGGATTCACTTATCTGCGGATACCGGATGGCCACCTTCCCCCCCCCCCCGGTGCGCATGCGCAACCCCTCCAGGCTCTTTTATCGCAGCAACGTTGGTTTCTTCCTTAAACAAATGCGAGAAGCATCCTCCTGCCGATTATTGCAGGCAAGTAGAGCGAGACTAAGTGCTAGAGAGGCTCAGCAAGGTTAACAGAAGCACTTCCTGTTAACCTTGCTGAGCCTCTCTAGCACTTAGTCTCGTTCTACTTTAGTCTCGCTCTGTTTAAGGGGCAGAGGGGTCTGGCTCAGTCGGTAGAGTCGCTGTCTTGCAAAGCCCGAAGATCGGCAAATGCAAGTTTGAGACACGCCACTGACAAAAAGCTGCGAAACGCCTTTGTGAGGAGAGATAAGAGCTCCCAGCTGTGTCGGTCGAGAGTGGGAGGCGCCAGCCAGCAGAAAAGCCAGACTGCAAAAAGATACCACCTGGAATGTAGCTGTTCATGAAAGATTGGACATTTATATATTGTAAAAAAAAAACTATTGGGGGGGGGGTTAGGAAAGCCTACCCATGTACATCGCCTTGGATTAAAGTCGGAGAAGGAATCCAATGACCAAGAAAGGCGGCATATACTATATAAATACTATATATTATTATTATTACTTGTCTGCAATAAGCAGTAGGAGGCTGCTTATCACGTTTGTTTAAGGAAGAAACCAGTTGCTGTGATAAAAGTAAGAGCCGGGGGGGGTGCCCCCTCAGAAAACCACAAAGGGGGTGTTCACCCATATCCACGGTTTTCATGTATCTGCAGGGGGGCTGGAACTGATCCCCCGTGGATACGGGGGCCTTACTGTATACAATAAACACTTTTGATAAATAAATAAACAAAAGCTCTTTTAGTCTGGTGTAACTAAGGAAGCTTGGAAGAAAACCAGCATTGGATCTTTGTGTGAGAGGACAGTGAATTGCAAAATTACTATTGTACCCATAGTAAACTGAGATCTTAGATTGATAGTCTCTTACCAGTTTAGAGAGGTTCATATCCCTTAGCCCTCTCATGACAGTACTCATTTCACTGTCATCAGGTCTGGCCCTCTTCTGAGATCCAAGAGTCCTCAACACTGAAAGGATATTCCTCAACCCAAAGTCATAATGAACCTTAAAATGAAAATCAAACATTTTACGAAATCAGTAAGGGGAGGATACTAGATCCATGGTTTAGTAGTGACACGCTCAGAATTGTGTGCCAGAATATTTATAAATTAGGTATAAACTTAAAATCCTACTTGACAAAATTATGGGACACAGTACATATTCTAGAAAGCACGACTGACCCTTGTGTGCTTGTTATCCCCTCAAGTAACAGTGGGGTGGGGTCTTAATGCAGATCAGGATTGTGGTATAGGTGCAGGGGACTTTAACCTTTTACCCCACCACATTTCTAGGGCACAGAAAAATCCCTGCTTGAAATCCTAGCAAGTTATGGTCAATCAGTGCTGACAATTATGAACTAGATGGATCAATGATCTGACTCAGTATAAGGCAGCTTTCCATGTTCCTGTTTTATTGTGACAATCAAAAAAGATACCCAACTAATAGCACAATTCTGCCTAACTTTAAGTGGCCGGCCTAAAGGGCTGGCTGCTCTCAGAGGCGTCGCTCCGGTAGGGGCGGGGCCGTAAGTATCGCTCCGTCCTAGACCCTTTACCGAGCGAGCAGGAGACGGCCCCGCCCTCACTGTCGGAGCCATCCCGTGCGGAGAAAGCAGCAGGCTGCCTGCTGCTTTCTCCGCACGGGATGGCTCTGACAGTGAGGGGGCGGGGCCGTCTCCTGCTTGCTCGGTAAAGGGTCTAGGACGGAGCAATACTTACGGCCCCGCCCCTACCGGAGCGACGCCTCTGGCTGCTCTATCCTAAACCCATTCCAGCCTGCACCGCCGTAGCCTGGGCTCTCCTCAGGGGAAGGGGCCGTTCGTCCCCTTTCCCTGGTGTTACAATGCAATGTAACAATACAATGCCCCGGCAATGGGCCGCCTCAGATGTACACCAGCTGTGACTATCCCCATATTCACCAAATTTGATGAGAGGAAAACAGCTAGCCATGTTCCCCGGGCTTCCATGCATTCATTACTTGTCTGGAATACCAGACAATCCTCCCTTTGTTTGGCACTGCCCTCTGCAGACAAACTCCAAATGTATGACTTGTGAACAGAGCTGTGACCTGTGAGTGTGTGGGCATGGCTAGCTGGTGTGTTCCCACTTACCAGAGGGAATTTCAAGGTGATTAGCCACACCCAGCAAGTCCAGCTCTTTACACAAATAAACCAGAGAAAAACAGGAGCAGTGCCCTGACCCATATAAAGGTTTTGGAGTCATTGGTCTGAGAAACTAGGATAATTTGTTCTTCTTCCCTCTTGCTAGCGATGGACTACCTTTTATCCATCGCAGTGGCATAGGTGGGGGAGGCAGGGAGCACCGCCTTGGGCAGCAAGCCAGGGGGCGTCACGCTATCTGTGGGGGCATGCACAGCGCTTGTCACTCCAAGCAGTCAGAGCAGTGAGCGGAGCGGAGAGAGCCTGGTCCTCCCGCCCACTCTGAGTCTCTGTTTGACCCCAAATCGAAGCCATTCCGGGGGCAGGGCAGCACCAGGTAGTGGCCGACTCAGGTATGCTACTGGTCCATCGCTACCAAGACAGAATGGTATCCCAATATTACCTGCTTAGTAAGTTGCTCTTCACAAAGTTTATAAAGAACAAAAAATTTCTGGGCCAATATGACATTTTCAATAAAGCCACAGCTTGCAAGTTTCACTCTCATGATGATCTGAAATAGAAGAGAACAGCATTAAGAATTTCATGAACATTTTGAGAAGTGTAGAAGCAAACTAACCCCAGGAAGAACAAACTGTTCTTGTGTTTCATGTTTAGAAGAGCACTCTGAAGGGGGCATGCACTTCATAAAGATGTCACCTAACACATCTTAGCTAATGGGATTACAAGTCCCACATTAAAAAAAACCCAGTACCTGCCTATCTGGAACCATCATAGCAACCGTTCTAAATTGGATTTTCAAGTTTTCTGGCAGTTCCTGACGTCCAGCATACCCAGGATTCTACAAATAAAAACAGACTTTATACTAATTTTATTCCAAGCATTTGGGGTTATTGTCATGATTTAGTATTGTGACATTGTAGATTAGAACATATCTAATCAAGGCCAATGTCAGAGACTGGCCAGGTCAGGCACTGACCAAAAGCCCACGGGCCACAGGCCCCCAACAGCCATCCCCTGCAGTCCCCCATGCAGCAGACTGCAGTGACCAATGAAGCAACTTGTGACATTGCTGCCTTCTCTCATCACCCCCCTCCCCATCTCCAACTGGGCTTCCTCAAAGGCCCCAGCAATGGCACAAAGGCAACTGATGCCCATTTGCAGAGGGTGGGAGAGGAGGCTACTGGATGCCCCATCCTCAGTGCTCTGGCAGAGATGAGGAAAGAGCATCTTCCAGTTGCTTCACATTCTTTACCTTACCTATGCAGGTTGGGGAAGGAGAGTAGCATGATCTTGTAAGGCTGCTCCTTCCTCAACAACTCCAGCGCACTAGAGTAGGAGCATCATCCTATCTTTTTGTTCTCTGTATTTGATCCATCCTGTTTGGGGAGGAGAGTGGAGCCATCTTGAAGGGTGCTCCTCCCTCACGGCATGATTCAATGTAACTTTGTGCCTGTGGAGCACACGCTCTGCAGGCGCCGGGTGTCGTAAACGTGTTGTAAAGCAAGTTTTCAACACCTGGGGAGTAAGGGCCGCCGGCGTGCAGGCTGGCAGCCCTTACTTAGCATCTCCCCGGACCCTGCAGCTGCCAGAGCAGGTAAGAAATGCACTGGCCAGTGCAGGGGCGGGGGGAGGGCCAGGTGGTGAGGGAGGGTGGCCATTGGCCGGCCTGGGCCGTGGATATTGGCGGTGAGCTCCGCTGATACCCCACGCCCTCTCCCGGTCTGGGCCACCCTTATCCTGCCACCCTGGATGTACGCCAGCTCCAGAGCTGACGTACATCCAAGGAGGTCCCGTTTGGGCCAGGCAGCCCTACACCCGGGGAAGGTGACGAACGTCCCCTGCTCCCGAGGTGTTCCCAGGCCGCACTGATGCAGCCCGGGAAGGGCGCAGGATACTGCGGCCAGCCCTGTGGGTTGGCCGAGTATATTTACACAGAATTGGGCTGCCCGTGTCACTGAGGCACTGAGGCAGACGTGTCTTCCAATTGCTCTGTGGGGGTGGGGTGCACAAGCAAGTGTTGGGAGGCTCAGGCCAGGGTTTGGCCCAAGGGTGCCCCACACCCTGGTACTAGCACTGTATCCCACATACAATACATTGCAGTAGTGTAATATGGAAGTGACCAGAGCACAGATAACCATGGCTAGGCTATCTCTGTACTACAGGAAGGCTCATTCCCAAGGCTGGTTTCTGATTTGTTAACTATGGTTAACAGGGAATCTGCATTGTGTCTGCACTGACTCACTGATTATAGTTGAACAGTAGTCCAATAGTTCCTTGGGAAAGAAGCAGCATATAAAATTAAAGAACGATTAAAATTATTTTGCATTCAGGTCTAAAAGAAGATTGAAGAAGTAGAAGCAGAAGCTTGAACATTACATTAGTGAACAAAATCACATGTGCCTGGTTGGCTTATCTATACTTATAATTCTTTGAACAGGAAGAAGAGCTGTTTGTTATGACAATGTTTTGGGGAAAAAAAGTTAATGAATAGAGGTGAGATGTTAATAACTATAAATTTAATGTTTGTTAATATATTGCTATGTTAGACAAAGTAATTAACTAGACATATAATTTATTTGCAAGTACATTGTACAACAAACATATGATTGATTTTCTCTCATCAAGAATTTTTTTAAAAAAATACATGCTGATCTTAATAAATTTACCATTGTCAGAAAAATTCCAAACTCTGGGTTTAAATCTACAATATCTCCATCAGAAAATATAAACTGCTTTTTCCTTTCTTTTCTTGCTGTCAAAATGATATAAATTTGTTGAGCTGCTACTGACAACACCGGTAATTCAATTCTGTTGAATTCATCAAAGCATCCCCAGGAGCCAGACTGTGCAAGACCTAAAAGAGGAAATAGATTTTTTTTCCTGATTAGATCCTTTCAGTGTTTAACTTTGTCACACTTTTCTACAACATCTGGGCAACACCTCTCTTCCAGAAGAACTATATTCAGAGTGTGTTCTGGGTACGATACTGACTTTGCAGAAAAGCAGAGACAAATCACCTGTTGGTGAGCTGCTGGTGTTACCCATTGTTAGCATTTTCTTGCAATGCCATTTACATGATGTCTCAAAGCAACCAGCATCTCCACTCAAGGGCAGGGGCTCCAGAAGTGTCCAAGGTCAGCTTTGCACAGAGGCCACAAAGAAGAACAGTGCTACTCTGAAGCATTTTTTTTTAGCTACCTTCATGCTGGGGCCATAACACTTAAGTTGCCCTAACAACTTCCCCAGAGCGCCACAGTGTATACAGCACAGCAGACGGTGGCACAAGGTAAGTGTACAGGCAAACAAGTCAGTAAAGACATGAGATCTGAATCTCTAACAGTGCAAGCCTAAGCATGTCTACACAGAAATAAGTCCTGTTGAATTCAATTGGACTTACTACCAGGAAAGTGTGTGTAGGATTTCAGTCTAAGGCTCTGTAGCAATAACACATGTAACTAGGAAGCCTCACAGCCCAACCCTATTTTGCTCCACCATGGCTGGAACTAGCATTCTGGCAGCAGTAGCCGCTTTATGGCCATTGCAAATGACACTCTGGAAACACATGGAGCCATGTACTTCTGGACCACCGCCAAAAAGGTCAGAGTGGCCGGAGAAAGGAGCACCTGCTGACAAAGGTGAGTTGGTGGAGAAGACAGAATGGAGTGGGGGGAGGGCGGAACGGGAGAGAGTGGAAGGCATGTTGGAGGCGGGAGGGGGTGGCACCCAGTGCGAGCAACTTGCACTAGAAGCTATCCCCCTTCAAGAGCAGTCAACACATCCCCTTTGTCTCATCAAATTTGCACCAACTAAAGAGGAGAAGACCCATTGGCAAATGGGAGGCTTACAGAAGGGTAAATAGTTTCCCTTTCCCTTCCCAAGTTTCCCGATCTCTTCCCCCCCCCCCCCCCCCAGTTTTGGCATGGCTGCATGCTATGGTGGTGAAAAGGATAGGACTGGGTTTTCAGTTCCAAGCCTACTCTGAAATGCTGTGCAAAACATGTTGTAGCTATAGAGATTTTTTGTTTGTTTGTTTTTTACTATTTGCAGGGTATTCTTTCACTGCAATATTCTCACACTTATCTGTTAAAGCACAAACTCCCAAGTAACAACCCTTTTGAAAATGAATTATGCCCCAAATAATGATAATCAGGACATTACATTTCTAATTGTGAAATATCGTTGTTTATAACCATTAAAAGTTGGTGAAGTGCAGTATCATATTCTTCAAATACATTTTAATCTCATGTTCCACTCAGTTGCATCTTATGTAACATCATAAGCTTTCTCGGTTCAGTCTTCCATCAGAACAACTTTTACTTGTATTTCTCTCTTATCTTATATGAGCACTCTAATCCTATGGTAATGTATTCAAAAGTAAATCCCATTAAGTTCAATGGGCCTTCCTCCGAAAGAAGTATATATCTTTAGCCAATCACTGTATCTTTAGCCAATCTTTATGCGGCTGAGATATTTTTTAACGCCCAACTTGGGAGGGGGAGATAAGAACATAAGAAGAGCCCTGCTGGATCAGGCCAAAGGCCCATCTAGTCCAGCTTCCTGTATCACACAGTGTGGCCCCACCAGATGCCTCAGAAAGTACACAAGACAACAAGATACCTGTATCCTGTTGCCACTCCCTTGCATTCGGCATTCAGAGATAGGCTACCTCTAAAACCCAGAGGTTGCATATAGTCATCCTGGCTTGTAACCTGTGATGGACTTTTCCTCCATAAATCTGTCCAATCCCCTTTTAAAGGCATCCAGGCCAGGTACCATCACCACCTCCTGTGGCAAGGAGTTCCACAAACCAATTACACGCTGGGTAAAGAAATATTTTCTTTTGTCTGTTTTAATACTCCCTCCATTCAATTTGAGTGGATGTCCCCTAGTTCTAGTGTTGTGTGAGAGGGAAAAGAACTTCTCTCTATCCACTCTCTCCATCCCATGCATAATTTTATGTCTGATGAGATTAGGATGAAGTGGGAAGATAAGAAGAAAGGCACACTTAGGGCGCAATCCTGTGTAACTCTTGCACCGGTGTAACAGTACATCCCCTGGTGCAAGAGCACTTAGGCCAGTGTAAGTTGCCGTACGCTGACAGACGCAGGATGGACACCGGCATAACCCCCCCTCGGACTCATCAAATGCGCAGTTTGGATGCTGAACAGATGCCGGTGCAACTCTGCCAGTGCAGGGGGCATTCTGATGGCGTCCAAATGCCCCCAGAATGCCCCCTGCGCCGGCGGAGTTGCGCCGGCATCCGTTCTGCATCTGAATTGCACATGTGAGGCGTCTGAGGGGAGTTACGCCGGTGTCCGTCCTGCGTCTGTCGGCGTACGGCAAGTTACACTGGCCTAAGTGCTCTTGCTCCAGGGGATCTACTGTTACACCAGTGCAAGAGTTACACAGGATTGGGCTGTTAATTTGTGGTCAGATATGCTTATCATTACAGAAAAAGATCACTTTGATTATTTTGACTCATTTTCAACCAACTTGGTGAGCTGAGGGGGGAAAAATTGCCAATACATAAATTCTTGCTAGTTTTATTTCTCTAAACTCATTACAAATTGATTACAAAAAGGGATTCTTGACATTAGGTAATTTCAACTCCAATAAGCCAGTCAAACTGAAAGTAGTAGTGTATAACTTTAAACATGTATGACTAAATATACCACATTGGCCTGAGTATAAGACTCACTTTTTTCCCCTAAGGCAAGTCTTTAAAGTAGGGGTGCGGCCTACAATCAAAGCCTAGCGTTTTCTGCCAAGCGCTTTCAAGCCAAGCCTCTCCTAATCTCTTTCAAAGGCATTTTCACAAGCCTCTCCCAGTCTCTTTTCAAAGGTCAAACGGGGCTTTTTTCTCTCTCTTTTTTAAAACTGCAAAGCCCTGTGTTTTCAAGCAGCTGTTAATCACTTGCTAAATGGCCAAACACAATGATCTCTCAGCAGCCTCTAGCCACTGGAAGCATTTGAAAAAATTAACCCTTAAGTTCAAGCCCCAGGACTCTGTGGAAACTAAGATATTTATTGATCTTTAAAAGTTTAAAAGCTGAGAGTGCAGTTTAAAAGCTGAGAGTGCAGTTTGAAAGTTGAGAGCAAGAGCTCCTGCATAGGCTTACCATATCCAAAGGGGGACAGAGTGCCTACCTTTAGGCTGCAATTCTATGCACACTTTCCTGGGAGTAAGCCCAGTGAATGCAATGGGACTTACTTCTGAGTAGACATGCATAGGATTGCGCTGTTCATTGAAATTTGGGCAAGTGCAGCTCATCATCATGGAAGGTTGCAACAAGCTGCACCTGCCCAAATTCCAAAGGTTAAAGGTAGGCACTCTGTCCCCCTTTGGATCTGGGAAGGCCCTTTTGCGGGTGCCGTTAGCCAGGGAGGTGCGAGGGGCGGCGGCCGCCAGAAACAGGGCCTTCTCAGTAGTGGCACCAACCTTATGGAATTCCCTCCCCTTTGCCTTACAAACTGCTCCCTCCTTGGATACTTTCCGGAGAGGCCTAAAAACCTTCTTGTTCAAAGAAGCCTTCTGAGCACTTGCCTTTTTTTAACATCTTGCTGGTACAAGTGGGAGTGCTGCTGTTTTTATGCTCCTGTTTTAATTGTGCTATGATCTTTTTAATTGAGTTTTAGATACTGTTTTTATTTTCATTAATTGTTTTTTACAGTTTTAAAATATAATTATTTTTTGTATTGTTTTTTTGTATTGTATTTTCTTTTTTTGTTGTAAGCCGCCTTGGGTCCCTTCGGGGAGAAAGGTGGGATAAAAATACTGTAAATAAATAAATAAGGCTACTAATACTGGAGTGCCCAGATTCAATAAGGGACAGGGTGCCTATGCCTTTAACTGTACTAAAGCTGTACTGTTCTACTAATGTGTATATTTAAGTTTAAAAAAAGTTAAAAATGTATTTTTTTAAAAATAGCACCAAACTTTAAGGGTACGGCTTATAATCAGGAGTGTCCTATACTCGGGACAATACGGTAATAAAGCAAATACTAACTAATTAATTAACATCTGTATATTGAGGGGCTACAGCAATTATCAAGTGTTTTAAATGCAAGTTCAATTCAGGGTCTAGTTCTGGAAATACAATATGCATACAAGAAATAGTGTAAGGAAAAGGGCATGCAAACTAGCATCACTATTTTTTAACAGCTAAATTACTGTTGTTTTAAACTCAGATCTTTTTGTTTAACCATACCTGTGTGTACCTGTTCTGTTTAGATATATCACAGTCACTCACACTCACACACCCTTAGTTGGCTGATCACCACTTTGATGGTGTTGACTTCGCACTTTTCCAGACCTTCTCCTATGGTCCCCTTCTCCCATACGTCCCTTACTATGCTATTGTTTTCATTATTCATTTTCAAAAAATCCAGTAGGCCATCTTACCTTTGAAAATTCGACCCAGTCCTCTGAAGTCCATTTGATCAGAACAGTTAAACACAACTACATATTTCCCCAATGCTTTTCCCATGTCTTTTGTGGTTTCTGTTTTACCGGTTCCAGCAGGTCCTGCTGGCGCCCCTCCCATGTTCATTCCCAAGGCCTGAGCTAAGGTTATATAGCATCTGTAAATGTAAATTCAGATCATTACAATATAAAAACATTGATATATGAGACCGTATATATGCATATAATGATTCCCACTTTACATTTTGTACATAGGTCAAACACAAGCCTCTTATCAAGTACGGAGGATATGTATATATGTACATGTAAAATTAAATGCATGATGCCGCTTCCAAATACTCAGAAGCAGCAATTATACAAGGATTAAGTTCCCACCATGGAATACTGTCTCTATTATATTAGTAAATCCGCTGCTCCTCACCTGTCTGTTAAAGGTGTTATAACCAGTCGGTCTGTGCATCCCAGAAATTCATTTTGGTAAACAAAGTCAACATCAGTAATGGATACCAAAGTCTGATCAACATCTTCCTTAAAATAAAATCTGCTCTGCTTCAACCATTCAAAATCAGTAACTGATTTGATATGCATTTTAACCTGAAGGGAGAAAAAAACTCTGAATTACCGTATTTATCGGCATATAAAACGCACTGGCGTATAAGACGCACCTTCCTTTTGGCCCTGGGTTTCAAGAAAAAAACATTTAAAGCATTTTTGGGCCACTTGGCCACTTACATTTTTGGGCCACTTGGCCACTTACCGCTTGGCTGCTTAATTAGCTAATTTACATAAAGTGCACAAAAATACCAAGATCTCTTTTAAAACACACAGCAATAAGACACATGAACAAAATGCACCAGAACATACATCCCAAATACCCCCCCCCAAAAAACAGACTCAACTTTTTCCCCCAACCCACCCATGCACAGTTTCCAAAATAAAAAACATTTACCCCAAATACAAAACCCCCAGACTCAAACCTTTTCCCCCACCCACCCACCCCTGCAGTTTCCACAGTAAAAAACATAAAAGTACAAAAAAAAACCCAGACTCAACTCTTACCACCTTACCACCCCCAGACTCAACTCTTACCAATTCTTAAACAACATAAAAATACAAAAAAAAAACACACCCAGACTCAACTCTTTTCCCCCACCCCAACTATGCACAGTTTCCAAAGCCTCCCAACTAGGCCCAGTTCAGAAGCTTACCCTTCCGAGGAGAGCTGGGAAAGACTAGGCCCTTTGCAGCTCAACTGAACTGAACTGAACTGAGCACAGCGCCCTCTGCTGGCTGCTGAGAAGCTCTCAACTCACGTGCATAAATTAAACCCCGACAAACAGTTGAAGATTGGATAGATTAGACAGGGAAGAAAGCACAACGGAGCTCTCCAGCTCCGGAAAAACCCGGTAAGCCCAAAAATGCTTTAAACCGGGCGGGGGGGGAGGGATTTTTTAGTATTGGCGTATAAAACGCACCCTACTATTTTGGGTCACAAATTTAGAAAAAAAAGTATGTTTTATACGCCAATAAATACGGTATTTCAGAACTGTACAAAGATACAATGCATGTTGCATAATTTGGTGAAATTAAATGTGGATGTTGTTCACAACTATTATTTAAAGGCTGCAATCCTATACACACTTACCTAGGAGTAAATCCCATTGAAATAAAGTAGGAGTAAATCATTGAAATCAATGGGATTTACTTCTGAGTAGACATGCATTGAATTGTGCTGAAAATTGTCCTAACCCCCTCTATATTTTCTCTCCTATAAATAATCTCCTGAATTAACACTTTACTCCACTTTTGCACCTGGGAAAATATTTTGTTGTGCTCACTCCCACTGTCCCTGGTGAGGTCTTACAGCTCAATCCTAACAAGGGCCTGTGCCGGTGGAACACATGTTCCGCTGTCACAATAGCACCATGACGTAGAATTTTTGCTATTAGTTACTCTGCATAATCACCTATATTACCTGTATATTATGTTAGCTATTAATGAAAATGCAAACCTTCCTGACTGTTAGAGGTAAAAGGCCAAAAACTTCTCTTTTTCAGCATTTCTCTCAAAGCGAGTAAGTCACATACTCCAACCAAAGGAATTAAGGCCTTGGGAACTGGGGGTTAATCTCCCTTTTGGTATGTAGAGAGAAGCCAAGTGGTCTCATCTCATGGGTTAGCATGTTACATTTCACACAGTTTTCCCTTTTTTTTAGAAGTGTTGGAAACTGTAAATTATTGGGTCAGAGGGATCCTGGCAGCATAGGTTAGATGTTTATATCTATTTGTTCTCCTTTTGTTCAGAATGGTATAAGAAGTGCTCTCACTTTTGCTTTGGGGTCCGCTTTCCGGGACGGTCCACACGCAGCGTTAAAATTAACTGGACTATTTTCTTCTTACCTACAGCCTATGTGATCCATTACTAAAATCAATAATTTCAGCAACAACCATAAAGCACTTTGTGACAGAGCAAGGCCCAGGTGCGCCAATGGGGAGATTGGAGCCTTCCTACTAGCACCAGAGGCCTTGCGAAGCAGGTAAGTCTAACACTGGGGCTGGAGAGGGCACAGGGAGGGTGAAGAAGAAGTTGAATGGGGCAGGGGATGGCAGAAAAGCCCAATGTTATGAACAGCCCAGGTGATGGGGTGGGGGTGGGCAGATTGGGCCCAGGAGGGGGGCAAGATCGGCAGCACTGGTATGCGCCATATCCAAACTTTCTTCCTGAACTGATCCGTCTGCACGGATCAATGAGGACTTGCACCAGGATGTGTTGCCAATGCTGGACCTTACCCAGGGGCAAGGGACAAATGTCCCCTTACCCCGTGGAGACCTCCAGCAGCCAAAAATCCCCTGTCGGATGCAGCATAGATTGAACTGGCGCCACTGCATTGTCACGTGGGGATTAAGATAGGATTGGGCCGTTAATTATCCATCAGACAGCAGACCCTCATTGAATATCCATCTCAGATGTAAGGACACCATTATGTGGGGCTTAGGCCAGGGGTTTTCAAAGTGGTGGGTCGCGACCCAACATGCCAGGCAGGAGCTGGTGCTGTCCCTTTAAGGGGTGTTGTGATCCCCAATGGCGGTGGCAGCAATCCTGGAATCACACTGCCGCCAGGGACAAATGGGGTATTTTTAGATGTACCAGGGGTCGCGTCATTCACTGGAGGCTGTGGGGGTCTACAGCCTCCCCAGAAGGTTTCCCCAAGCCTCCAAACAGCTCCTGTAGGAGATTAAAGTCCACTTCTGGTTTTCGTCCTTCCAGACACCCGGTAAGTCTAAAAATACCCCTTTTGTCCCCAACAGCATCATGATCCTGGGATTGTTGCTGCTGCTATCACCTCGCCCCCCACAAGCACTCAAAGTTCTCCTCTACTTACAGGGAGAACTTTGAGAAACACTGGCTAAGGCTATGGGCTAAACAAAATTCAGTATTAGAATCACAGGTAGCTAAAATAATACAGGTCCTAGAATTGAAGGCTCAAAGCTGCTCCTGAGGTAGGCATCTGGTTTTAGATGTGGATGGCATCTCCCTACCAGGGTTGCTGGAGCTGATGCATATACAAGTTTCAGAGCTTTGGAAATGGGAGCCTCCACACTACCTCCATCCTTGCCAGTCTCCCTAAAGCCAATGCTTTATGTTATGCAGTTCCTCAAGAAACAGGGGAGTACACAAGCATTATAACCTGATGTTTACCTATCCCGTTCACTTGTTGAGGAGTGTGTAACATATCCTGCTAGTATTTCTTCTGTTCCTAGTTGTAGTTGATGGTTGTGACTCTCCCAAGAAATCCCAGCTATAATTTGATCCACTAGACATAAACTATATTAACATTTCAGATATTACTGTCTATACTTTACCAAATCATCAAAAATATCACGCTGGTGCACATGTATGGTAATAAGAGTTTCAAACTTCACTCTGTCGAACTTGGAAAGATCATGAGTAGTCTGGCCAATAAGTGTGTTTAGAATATCCAGAAATTTCTGATTGGTTACAGACATGACTTTCCTGTCATCTTTTGCATTGGTTAAGGCTTCTTCTGAATCATGCGTCCACAGCATCTGAATCCCCAGCAGCCCTACCTATAAATGTCAAAAATAAGTAATAAAAATGCACATGAATATTTATGGTGCATTTCAATTTATAACAAAGAGCTCACCAGTTCATAGGTTTAAAATACAATTTAGAGTGATTTAACAGAAGCTATTAACAAATGAGTTTTTGCTAGGGATTTTCCTTTGTATGCAGAAAATAAATCAGAGAGTTTCAAGAATGCTTTTCTTTATTATCCTATTCACATACATTCAAGGAAACTCATAAGCAAACTGTAAATTCTTGTACCATATTCTCACAGTGAAGCCCAGAGATAATTAATGCTATACAAAAAAAAAAAAACCGTCTCCATTAAAAAGCAGTTAGAGTTGCTGCCCATTATATCATAGATCTGACTTCACCCCAGAGTAAAAGACAGGAGGAAGAAGCCATTTTGAAAGAGTGAATGTTCTAGTCAGAAGACGCTCGTAGCCGTGGGAATATTGTATTTAAAAGCCTATATGTGTAGGATAGTATAAAAACTAGGAAGGAGAGTGGCAAATTTGATAGTGGGAATCATCAGCAAATGTTTGATCAATCCCAGACTGGACCAGGGGCTTGTCTCCCACAGCAACCCTTACAAATAAATGGGTGAATTGACTGCGGACCTCCTTGCTGCTTCTGCAGGTATCAGAGCTCACAAAATGGCAAGAAATGCATTGGCACAATGCCCTGCACTCTCCTCTTTTTAAAAATATAGTCACTGGACATGCTGTTTACACACTTAAAACAAGTTACGACTCCACCAAGCGGTACAGAGAGAAACTGCTGCTTTTAAACAGCACACAGTTCTCTGTCGCTTCTCTTTCCTTCCTTTTATAAAATATTTTAGAATACATAACAAAAACCCCAACTATTTGGCATCATACTACATGGTTGATGATTGTGTTCTGACCCTGAATCTTGCATCACATGGCACCATAGTGATGCCATGCCCTTCATCCATCCCAATTACTTCATTAAAGAATTACAGATAAAATATATCCATCAACAAGCACACAAGGGCTGATACATCAACAGATGTCAAGATGGAGTTTGGAGATGACAGCCAGGAATCAGTATTGAGGAACAGGCAAAACATGGCGGAGCTGGGAAGACAAGTGTTACCAGGTAAGGTCCTAGCCAAAACAGAAAGACATTAAGGACCCAGTGAGCATGCTTCAAATTGCAGCCTTGTGTCTCACCACACAGGCACTGTTCCCTCTAAGCTGTGCGACTGCGCAGCTTGAAGCCAAGCTCCGTGCACCTTGGAGCTCGGCATCCCGGAAGATTGGAGCTCAGCATCCCGGAAGATTGGTGATGATGTCTGATGTCATCACCAAGCATCCAGAGATGTTGTTGCACTGCTGTGCAGCCATGGAAGGGCTCCACACAGCGGCACGACAGCACTAGAGGGAACTCTGCATAGAGAGCAATTGCATACAGAACCAAGGGTTCTGGACACAATATTATATTAAGCAATCTGAAGTCCAATTGGTTTCACTGGAAAGCAAGGGAGCTGGAAAGTAGGTTGGTGTGCACACTACTTAATAATAATGTAACACCTGGCGTGCATCCAAGGAGGTCCATAGGCCCCAGGCTTGCCTACACCCGGGGAAGGGGATGAACATCCTCTTCTCCTGAGGTGCGCTCTAGCAGCCCTGGGGCAGCCCACAATATGCTTAGGATACAGTGGCCAGCCCTTTAAGCTGACTGCATAAAGTTACACAGGATTGGGCTGTTAGTAGAGCCCTTCCTCCTTTGTGGAGGAACTTCAGCTGGGCCTCTATTACTGGGGTTTTAAACAGCCTCCATGCATTCTGGAGAGATTGGACTCTTATCTTCTAAACGTATTATCAGAAATATACAGGCCTCAGTCCAGAAAAGTATACCTCACCTTATGCCATCATGTGTGAACCACAAACTGCTTTTGAGACTTCTCACCTGGGCTGGAAAATGATAAAGGAAGTTCAGAAGCTGGTATCCTGGGTCACTAATCTGATAAAATGCTGCCCGTATTACACAGTGTAATGAAGACTGTTGCATTTTCAGTAGATCCATCAGCCAGAGCTCTACAGGTCCTTTT
The DNA here is from genome assembly GCA_026170595.1 of Plestiodon gilberti rubricaudatus. Taxonomy (NCBI): domain Eukaryota; kingdom Metazoa; phylum Chordata; class Lepidosauria; order Squamata; family Scincidae; genus Plestiodon; species Plestiodon gilberti. Next base: position 39,292,613 of record JANXHW010000001.1, read on the forward strand.
GCATTCACTGGGGTGTCCAACTGAAACATTAAAGTTGTATTCATCATGCCAAATGGGGAATATATACTAAAACACAGTTACTTTAGTAGCCACTATACAAATGTCTAAAAAGGGAAGATTACTACTTACTCGTGAATCCCAGTGGTTTCTATGTCCCTGACTAGGGGAAAAGGCAAACAAATCAGAATGGAATCTTTGGCACTGTGGAAGGCACAACTATTCTAACTTGACTGTTGTAGTCAAGTTAGGATCGTTACCTAGATGCCCAGGTGCTCGCTCTGGCGCTATGTGCTCAGCTCTCAAAAACTGAACTCCAAATTAAAGCAACCTCTCAAGAGCAAACTTATATGAAGGGGAAGAAAGATGTTCAACATGGAAGCCATTGTAAGCAATAAACTATGAGTTGCTTTCTGCTGTAGAAGGTGAAGAGTACCTCAACTGTTGATCTTTCAAAGGTTATCACTATTATCTGAAACATGTCCTGCTGAAGGGGTTATTTATTCTAGCATAGCCTCTCGGGTCTCACTATTTTATTTATTTATTTATTTATTTAAAATATTTGAATTTTGCTTTTCCCCTCTTGCTAAGGAGGCAGCTCACACATATTAAAAATAAAATAAAATCAATAATTAACAAAACACAAAAAATACAACACCAGAAGAAAGCATCAAAACTGTGGAATGAGAAGCAACAGAACAGATCAACATAAATTTAGGCCTCAAAGGCTAAATGGAACAGAAATATTCTCAGTTGTTGTCAACATAGTGGAAGTGTTGGAGTCAGCCTTACAACCAGTGGCACAGAGTTCCATAAGAAAATAAGAAGAGCCCCACTGGATCCGGCCAAAGGCCCATCTAGTCCAGCTTCCTGTATCACACAGTGCCCCCACCAGATGCCTCAGGGAGCACACAGCCAACAAGATAACCTGTTTCCTGCTGCTACTCCCCTGCACCTGGCACAGAGAAAACCTACTTCTAAAACCAGGAGGTTGCTTATGGCTTGTAACCTGTGATGGTCTTTTCCTCCATGAATCTGTCCAAACCCCTTTTAAAGGCATCTAGGCCAGATGCCATCACCACATCCTGTGGCAAGGAGTTCCACAGATGAATTACATGCTGGGTAAAGAAATATTTTCTTTTGTCTGTTCTAACTCTCCCTCCACTCAATTTTAGTGCATGTCCCCTGGTTCTGGTGTTGTGCGAGAGGGAAAAGAATGTCCCTCTATCCACTCTCTCCATCCCATGCATAATTTTATACGTCTCAATCATGTCCCATCTTGCTACCCTGCCATTCTGAAGCGCATCTGCCATTTTGCTACCCATTCTCCCAGTTTGGAGAGATCCTTCTGGAGCTCTTCACAATCCCTGCTTGTCTTCACCACCCGGAAAAGTTTAGTGTCATCTGCAAACTTGGCCACCTCACTGCCTATCCCCAACTCCAGGTCATTTATGAATAAGTTGAAAAGCACCGGTCCCAAGACCGATCCTTGGGGCACACCGCTTTTCACCTCTCGCCATTGTGAAAATTGCCCATTGACTCCCACTCGCTGTTTCCTGGTCTTCAACCAGTTCCTAATCCACAAGAGGACCTGCCCTCTTATTCCCCGACTGTGGAGTTTTCTCAGGAGCCTTTCATGAGGGACCATGTCAAACGCCTTCTGAAAATCCAGATATATAATATCCACGGGTTCACTCGCATCCACATGCCTGTTGACCTTTTCAAAACATTCTAAAAGGTTTGTGAGGCAAGACTTCCCCTTGCAGAAGCCATGCTGACTCTCCCTCAGCAGAGCTCGTTCTTCTATGTGTTTTAAGATTTTATCCTTAATGAGACTTTCCACCATCTTCCCTGGAACAGATGTTAGGCTGACCGGTCTATAGTTTCCCTGGTCCCCCCTCCTTCCTTTTTTAAAGATTGGCGTGACATTGGCATGATAAAGATTGGCGTGACATTAGCTATCCTCCAATCCTCTGGCACAGTGGCCGTTTTAAGGGACAAGTTGCATATTTGGGTCAAGAGGTCACTTCATTCTTGAGTTCCTTCAGAACTCTTGGGTGGATGCCATCCGGGCCCGGTGATTTATTGATCTTTATTTTTTGTCAATTAAGTCTGAGATGTCTTCTCTTTTAACTTCTATTTGACTTAATTCTTTAGTCAGGTGAGGCCGTTCAGGCAGCGGTATTTGCCCGAGATCTTCTGACATGAAGACAGATGCAAAGAACTCGTTTAATTTCTCTGCAGTCTCCAAGTCCTCTTTTATCACCCCTTTCTCTCCCTCTTGCACCAGGCAGGCAAGTCACCATGCGGTCCTCACATCCATCACAGACCCCCCCTATGTTCCTGACTATAGAGTCACCCACGACAAGAAGCCCCCTTCCCAGAGGAGTATCCATAGTGCGACTGGATACGGGCCCATCACCTGAAGAAGGGGTCCCCACTGGGGAATTGTTTCCCTCTTTTCCAGAGCGATGTCCTCCAGCCCTGAGACTCCCTTCCTTGGCAGCTGAGGAGCTGGCCAACTGAGGGTGGGACGATACCTCCACATCCCTAGAAGTCTCACCCTGGTCCCTCTCTACCTGTCGCTGCTTCTCCAGATCAGCAACCATGGCTTCAAGGGAGCTAACCCGTTCCCTGAGAGCCTGGAGCTCTTCGCACTGAGCACACACCCACGACTTATGCCCAAGAGGCAGATAATCATACATGTGACACTCTGTGCAAAACACTGGATAGCCCCCACCCCTCTGCTGGCTGTCTGACTGCATAGCTTTTGTGTATAAGTTATGGGTTTATCTAAGTTTGGGTACCTTAATGTTGTTGGAGCTCTCCTCTCTTCAAGGGAAGTGCCGGGCCGTGTGTGGGGCCTGGTTTCCTTGCCCCGCTGCTGAACTCGTCCAACTGCTTAACTCGCTGTGTCTTTTTTTACCTTGGCACTTTGTCCCAGTGAGGCACTTTGTCCCAGTGAGGCCACTCGCTGCTCCTGAAAAGGGCTCACTTGCAAACCAGGCCCAGATTTAAACTGTTATGCAGCTCCTCCCCCTGCCTACCTGAAAGTTTGAAAAGACTGGCCTCTAAGGGCAGGGCTTGATGGGGTTTACTGGCAGGAATTTGTTGCTATGGTTCTGCCTGCTCAATTTACATTTGGCCTCCTCAATTTACGCGTTCTGCCCCCCCCACGCCCCGCCCCCTTAAGGGTAGACCGCTCCCGTCCCAGCGACGATCTGGTAAGCCTGAGTACCGTGGTCCCAAGTCATTTAGGGTTTTAAAGGTCAAAACCAGCACCTTGAACTAACCCAGAAACAGACTGACAACCAGTGCAACTGACAACACACAGGTGTGATATGTTTACCACATTTCAAGATGATCAACAATTGTGCATAAGCATTTTGCACTAGTTGAAATTTTCAAATGGTCTTTAAGGGCAGCCCTACATATTGAGCATTACAGTAATCCAAACATGATGCAGCCAGTGTTTTTATAACCATGGTCAGAACTGGCTGACACAGGAAAGGACAAAGCTAGTACACTAGCCTAAGATGGGCAAGAGCACATAGCGCCAGAGCCAGGACCTGGGCATCTAGGTGCAAGACTGACTGGGTCCATAAGCATTGTCAAACTGTGAACCTGCTCCTTTAAGGGAAATGCAACCCCATCCAACATAGGCTGGCATTCTATAACCTGGGTCACAGATCTCCTAAATAATAGCAACTCTGTCTTGTCTGGATTTTATTTCAACTTGATTACTCTCGTCCAGCCCAGCACCAATGCCAGACAACAATTCAGATCAGAACTTCCACAGTACCCACTCTATATCTCCTTAGTACCAGATGGAATGGAGATACAGAGCTGAGTGCCATCCTCATACTAGTGACACCCTACACCAAGCCCTCTGATAACCTTTTCCAACTATTTCATGTAGCTGTTAAACAATATGGGAGACAAAATCGAACCCTGTGGGATACCAAAGGCTAATGGCCATGGTGTTGAGCTGGAGTCGCCCAGCACCACGTTCTGAAATCTACCTCTGAGGAAGGACTGGAGACCCTACAATACAGTGCCACCAAGCTCCATCTTGGCCAGTCATTTTAGAAGGATACCATGGTTAATGGTATCGAAAGCAACTGGAAGGTCCATCAGAACCAACAACTCATTCCCCCTGTCTAGTTCCCAGCATAGGTCACTGACCAAGGCGACTAAAGTTGTTTCCATCCCAAACTCATCTTGAAAGTCACACTGAAATGAGTCAAAGGAATCCTTGTAACTGAGTCACCACTACCCACTCGAGAACCTTGCCCACCAACAGGAGGTTAGAGACTGCCCAGTAATAATTCAGAATGTAAGGCCTGAGGAAGTGTTTCTTCAGAAGATAGCTGACAACCACCAGGATGTAATTGTGCCCTCCTGAGAGAAAAGTGATGACAGTGTGGGACTTACTCCTGAATAAACAGATAGGATAGGAATGCACAGAATAGAGAGGTAAGATGGTCCAGCCAAACTATACTACCTGGTGTTACTAACAAGAAATACACATTAAACACTCTTTGGGTTGGGGTAAGTTATTTGTTAAAATATTCTAAACAGATAATCTTCCTCCTTCATCCTTTTATGCAAAGCAAGAGAAAAACAGAGTTTACTTACCGGAGAACTCCTGTTCCTGGTAGAAGATGGGTGCATTCCTAACTGAATGGGAATGCCCTTGCGCCAGCTCGAGGTAGGGTCGACCGTTGCAAACGTTTTTTCCTCCGCGTGAGGCTGCCCGTTCCCCAGTTCAGATACCACAGCTGGAAAACTCGCCTCTTTTCTCTCTAAAGGTGTTATCCTTCCAGAACCTCAGTTCTTTCTCACCTTACTTTTTTTTTTTAAGACATGTTAGTAAAGACATCCCTCACTATCCACCTGCAATCCCCCTTTATTTCTGTTTTGAAAAGCAGGACGCTGAGCGATATGAGTGGTGGGTGGAATGCACCCATCTTCTACCAGGAACAGGAGTTCTCCGGTAAGTAAACTGTTTTTCCCTGGTAGAAGAGGGGTGCATTCCTAACTGAATGGGATGTATCACAGCAGTACACCTTAGCCACAGGGTGGGATCGCGCTGCGTCCGCACCTAAGTGTGACCCAGCACCTGCTGCAATACTCTTCTGCCAAATCTAGCCTCAGCCGACGATGCCAAGTCTACTTTATAATGCTTTATGAAAGAATGGGTAGATGACCAAGTGGCAGCCCTGCAGATATCTGGCAATGAAACTACCCCATCAAATGCAGCTGTTGCTGCTGCTCCTCTGATTGAATGTGCCTGAATCCCGTGAGGAGCTTCCTGTCCCCTCGCTTTATATGCCATTACTATGCATTCCTTCAGCCATTTTGAGAGTGTCTGTTTTGCCACCTTCTGCCCCTTTTTTCTGCCCTGTATGGCAACAAAAAGTGCCTCAGTCTTGCGTATCTCTTTTGTTCTTTCCATATAAAAACGCAAAGCTCTCCTCACATCCAGCATATGCCATTCTTTCTCCCTAGCATGCGTTGGATTAGGGCAAAAATTTGGTAACACTAATTCCTGCTGCCTGTGGAATAGCGTGTTAACCTTTGGAATAAAGGCTGGATCTGTCCTCAGAACCACTTTATCTCTGTGAAAAATACATAGGTTTAGATTGATGGATAACGCGCCTAACTCAGAGACTCGCCTAGCCGATGTAATTGCTATCAGGAAAATGGTCTTAACCGACAGTACCTTAAGAGGAATTGTGGCCATTGGCTCAAAAGGCTCCTTTACCAATGCCTGTAACACAGTGTTTAGATCCCATGTTGGAAATCTAAGTATTGGAGGTGGCCTCAGATAATTTACACCCCTCAGGAATCTTTTAATATGAGGATGCGTAGAGTATTGTCTCTGTCCATCTGCTCCTAGAATGCCCTGAATAGCCGCAACCTGCCTTCTTAACGTACTGCCACTAAGACCCTTATCTAATCCCTCCTGCAAAAACATAAGGATATCTACCATCCCTGGATTTCGTGCCTCCACCTGCTTGCCAGCACACCACTGTGCAAACACTCTCCAAGCCGCTGCATACATCCTTCTAGTTGACTCCTTACGAGAAGCCAGAATCGTATTTACCACCGAATCTGAGTAACCTAACGATCTAAGGGCTCGCTCCTCAATTTCCAAGCTTTCAGATGCAAGGTTTGAGGTGTTGGGTGCAGAATTGGGCCCTGTCGTAGCATATCCACCCTATATGGTAGTTTCCAGGGCACCTGTACTGACATTCTCACTAGATCGGGGTACCACAGTCTCCTTGGCCAATCCGGAGTTATCAGAATGACTACTGCCCCCAGCTTTCTGATTCTGTTTACCACCTTCTGAATGAGTGGAACAGGAGGGAAGGCATACAGAAGCCCCTGTGGCCACGGTGTGTGCAAAGCATCTATGCTCTCCGCTCCTTCCTCCACTCCCCGTGATATAAATCTTTGTGTTTGTGCATTTAGCTTGCTCGCAAACAGATCTATTACAGGTTTTCCGAATCTGCGTGTCACCTGTGCAAAAATGTCTGGGTGCAATTGCCATTCCGATTCCTTTACTCTGCGTCGACTGAGATGATCCACCTCGTTGTTTAGATTTCCTGCCACATACTCTGCTTTTATGGACTGCAAATTGATCTCCGCCCATCTGAAAAGAAGATCTGATTCCATTATCAATGATTTTGACCTTGTGCCTCCCTGTCTGTTTATGTATGCTTTTGTGGTCATATCGTCTGTTCTGATCAGCACATGTTTCCCCTGTACTGTCCTGTTGAAGTTGAGTAAGGCTAACCTCACTGCCCTTAGCTCCAGCACATTTATGTGCTCTCTTGACTCCTGAGGCGTCCACTCTCCCTGAGTGAACACTCCCTCTGTATGTCTTCTTGTCTGTGATAGAGTCACTTTGTAACCTACTGAATCTATCCACATGCCTAAATGCTCGATTGTCTGATCCGGGGTCAACATGCTCTTTTCCTTGTTGATGACAAACCCGTGTTTTTCTAAGCATTGAATTGTCTCCTGGGTGTGATTCACTGCCTGCTCTCTGGACGACGCCCTTATCAATATTTCGTCCAAGTACGGGTAAGCACACACACCCCTTGTCCTTAATAACGCTATTATTGTTATTATAACTTTCGAAAAAGTTCTCGGAGATGAAACCAATCCGAAGGGAAGTGCGACATATTCGAAGTGCGCTCGATTGTAAGAAAACCTTAGGTATTTTTTGTGCCCTTTCCTTATGGGTATGTGGAGATACGCCTCTGATAAGTCTAGAGATGTCATAAAATCTCCTTCCTGGATTGTCTGCAAAATGGACCTTGCTGTCTCCATTTTGAATTTTTTCTTTACCACCAGAAGGTTTAACCACTTTAGGTTCAGTACAGCTCTGTACGCTCCTGATTTTTTCTTTACTAGAAAAAGCACAGAATACACCCCTTGGCCTCTCTGCGAGTCTGATACCCTCTCTATAGCTCCTATTTCTAAAAGGTAATCTATCGCTTGCAACATTGCCTGGTGTTTCTCTTTCGCCTTGTAACATGGTACTCCCACAAAACGGTCTCTCGGTTTTTTGGCGAACTCTATCGCATATCCTAAAGTTACCGTCTCCTTCACCCACGCATCTATGGTCATCTCCTTCCAGAGATGCGCGAAGTGAAGGAGACGGGCCCCGATCGGGGGTCCGGATGGAGCTATTATGGAGTCATGCTGATCTGGGCTTAGTATTGGCTTTTTCTTGTGTGTTATTTGTTGGTCCTCCAAAATTTCTACCCTTAAAGGAGCCCTTGAATTTTGACCATTTTGGCTTGTATCCAGATTGTTCCTTTGGTCTGTATTTACTCTTAAAACCTCGAAAGGAATGCTGGTACCCTCCTTTCGATCCTTCCTTTGTCAGTGTAGGCAAAACCTTCCTTTTATCCTTTGTTTTCCACTAACACTGGGTCAAGGATCTCTCCAAACAGTTTCAAACCTGCAAAAGGAGCTCCTACTAGTCGTGCCTGAGATCCAGCATCCACCTGCCAGGACCGTAACCAAATGTTTCTCCTGGCGATTACGCTGTGCACCATTGATCTCGAAGCAAATTGCAATGAGTCCAATGATGCGTCAGCCGAAAAGGCTGCTGCCAATGAAATTTTCTTTAATGTGTTTTTTACCTCCCTAGGTAGACTAACCTTGGACAACTGATCCAACCAGTACACAATTGCCCTTGACATTAAAGAATTTGCGGCCGCTGCTCTTAGTGAGTATGATGCAGCCTCAAAACTGCGCTTTAGAGCTGCCTCTACTCTTCGATCACAAGCATCCCTGGGACCGGTCTCCCCCTCAGAGGGCACTACTGCTTGTGTGGCTAACGCAGCGACCGGAGAATCCACGACCGGGACTTTAAGTGTATCTAACATTTCCTGTGGCAGAGAATACAACCTGCTCACTGTCTTTGGTGTTCGTCTGCTCAGGAAAGGAGACACCCACTCAGCCATCATTATCCTCCTAAACGGCTCTGGAAAGGGAATTTCGTCGGGTTTACTAGGTCCCTGTGGAAAAAGCGACTTCACAGACTGTAAATTAGTGTCAGCATCCTGTTTTTCCTTTTCCCTAACTGAATCCAAATTTAAATCTCTAACAACCTTAGCCAAAAGTCTTGTAAAGAGCTCAGATGGAAACAATCTGTTCATTTTACTCTGCGTTTCTCCCTGCTCTTCCCCTGAAAGTTCTCCTGAAAGCTCTCCCTCTTCCTTCAAAGAAGGATCCTCTGAAGAGGAAAACTCCCCTGTTGTTCTTTTTTTATTTCTAGGTTTAATTTTCCCCAAGTTACCCGATCTGTCAATTGGGTTGTTAGTCTTAAATTTTTTTGGAGGTAAGGAAGCTTGACCAGGAGAAGAAAATCCCCTGAATGAGGGTTGCGAAGAGGAAGATGGTGGGGAAGGTGAGTGGGAGGGGCTTCTACATCTTGATCGCTTTGATCTCTGAGATCTAGATAACTGCCGCCCTCTTTCTTGACCAGGCACAGGGACCTCATTTTGTTGTAAAGTCTCTGTTGCCATCACCTCTCTTACGGCTGATTTAATCCAGCCCATCATCTGCTCTTGTGCCACCGCATTTAAAATGAACTGCGACTCTCTGGAGGTTCCCTCCCCTCCATCCGAGTCTGAGGCACCTTTTCCTTCTACCAAAGACATATTGCCTGCTCTTACTGCTTTACTATGCAAATGCGACTCTGTATCTATGCAAATGCGACTTCGTATCAGCTAATCTCCTCGAAGAAGAGCTTAATGGCTCTTCGGGAGATCTGTGGAGTCTTGGCTGTTCCTTGCTATTGTTCTCTAACAGCCACCCCGCTTCAGAGAAGGATCACCGGTCCTTCCTAAGCCTTCCGCTGCCGCTGCGAGAGGGTGCGGGTAGGCGCAGCAGCGAGTTACTGACAAACTCTTGAGAAAAAACAGTAATCACGTGCCCAGATCAGCGTGTTACTGCCGTCTGCTGCTAATACGGGCGCTGCCGGCTAAAAACGAAAGCAGATCGCTCTGACTTCTCCCGCAAACACGGTCACCCAAAAGTCTAGCTGGTCTCCCTCCACTTCAACTAATCTCAACCTCTAGCTAAAGGAGGAGGGAGGACGAAATGAAGAGAAAATTGAAGGAAAATACTGCGTCTGGGCTCGTAGCCCCAACGGTCACGTCCTATCTCTTGCTAAGGTAGGGCCGAACTGGGGAACGGGCAGCCTCATGCGGAGGAAAAAACGTTTGCAACGGTCGACCCTACCTCGAGCTGGCGCAAGGGCATTCCCATTCAGTTAGGAATGCACCCCTCTTCTACCAGGGAATTTTCTTTTTAACTCAGACGAATTTCTAGGGAGGAAGAAAAACTACTAATAGCACAATCCTGTGCAAGTCTATTCAGAAGTAAGTCCCTTAGAACATAAGAACATAAGAAGAGCCCTGCTGGATCAGGTCAAAGGCCCATCTAGTCCAGCGTCCTGTATCACACAGTGGCCCCACCATCTGCCTCAGGGAACACAAGACAACAAGATACTTGTATCCTGTGTCACCACTCCCTTGCACCTGGCACAAAGAAAACCTACTCCTACAACCAGGAGGTTGCTTATCCCCATCATGGCTTGTAAGCTGTGATGGACTTTTCCTCCATAAATCTGTCCAATCCCCTTTTAAAGGCATCCAGGCCAGGTGCCATCACCACCTCCTGTGGCAAGGAGTTCCACGAACCAATTACACGCTAGGTAAAGAAATATTTTCTTTTGTCTGTTTTAATACTCCCTCCACTCAATTTGAGTGGATGTCCTTGTGTTCAATGGGGCTAACGCCCAGGAAAGTGTGTATTGCGGACTAAAATTTCCATACTAAATTAGATAAAAATTTAAAATATTACAGGAATTTTTTCTCCTTCTCTTGACACAACAGACATTATGCGATCATAATCCTTTGGATGAAATTCCACTTCATTTATATTGTCAGATAAACCTGGCAGGTGTGGCTGAAAGAAAAATAAGATCAATGAAAACATGTACCATTGCTCTGATGAGGACATTTTCACAAATTAACTCAATTTTTAAAAGTACAAATCAGAATTTAAAAGCATAAGATGAGCAAATCACACTGATGACTAGATCCCAACATTGTTGTATGTCCACCATGGTACGTCACCATTTGATACAAGGTAACCAGAATTCAACCAAAGATTAGCAGCCAAATCCTAACTAAACCCCACCACCACCCACTGGCACTGTCACTACAGGGGGGCGGAGCTCTAAGTTCCGCCGCGATCCGACCCTCCGTTACACGGGTGAACGAAGCGGCCCTGCCCCCTCACCTTCGGAGCCTTTCAGGGCAGCGAAAGCAACGCACAGGGAGTCTCCTGTGCGTTGTTTTCACCGCCTTGAATGGTTCCGAAGGTGAGGGGACAGGGCCGCTTCGTTCACCCGTGTAACGGAGGGTCGGATCGCGGCGGAACTTAGAGCTCCGCCCCCCCCTGCACTGGCGCCAGTGCCACCACCAATGCAGCCGCATTTCTTTCTTCTGTAAGTATTATTATTTTATTATTAACAGTATTTATATACCGCTTTTCAACAAAAAGTTCACAAAGTGGTTTACAGACAAAATCAAATGATTAAATGGCTAACAAATATATAGTAAAAATATCACTTGGAACATACCTGAATGGTGTGTGAATCACTAGCTTGTCCAAGGATTTCTAGAAGAGCGGGGTCAGAAATGAAAAAGAATCTGGGAAACAGCAAGCGTTTCTTTTCTAAATACCTTGAATGAGAAGATTTTTTAAAAACAAAACACATTGATTTTTCTTTAAAAAAGAAAAGCATTTTATCAAACTAAGGATGCAATACTATGCACACTTACCTGGGAGTAAGTCCCATTGATCACAGGGTAACTTACTTTCAAGTAATCATGCATAAGATTATGCTATACGAATGTAATCCTAAATACACTTACTTGAGTGTCAGCACACTCCTGTGTAACCTTGCACCAGTGTAACAGCAGATGCACCAGGTATAAGTGCACTTATACAGCAGATGCATGAGGTATAAGTGCACTTACACTGGCATAAGTGCACTTCCACCGGTGCATCTACTGTCACACCGGTGCAATGTTACACAGGATTGCGCAGTGTTTCATGTAAACATACAGGAACTTCTTAAGACCAGCAATAAGGGCAGACTCTCGGTTTGGAACTGAAGTTCAACAAACAGATGCCAGAGCCTGTTCCTCTTCTGGGCCCAAGTAGACTCCTGGGTCCAAGCAGCTTTACTGGTTCTTGCCCTTCTTGTCTCTTTATCAATTTTCCCTTCATGTGAATTCCTTATCTATACAGCTTATGGGTGTTCAGGTTGCAGATCCTTCTTATAGTTATACTTCAAGCTCTGACCTGTTCCCAGCCCTCTACTTGGTCTAGCAAATCTCTCCTCTAGCTCTCTGGTCTCATCAGAACGCCGTTCTCCTTCACTACCAGCTCTGACTTGCCTGCCTGCACCAGTTTCTGGCCTTGACCTGTCTCCCAGCCTGCAATTGTTGCCTTCTCCTCTTCATTCAGGTACTTTGACTCAACATTCCGTGCTGGAAGGGTGCCCTCCCCGGCAGCAGATAACAGTGTCAAGGCTGAGAACAAGATAGCAGCACTCATTTGCACTGTTGTGCCAGGACTAGGAGAAAGACTTTGCATGGCACAAAAGGAAATTTTAGGGCGGGGAGAAGAGTTTGATAGCTGGGTCTCCTACACCCCTAGTGCAACATCCCAACATCCTGAAGTTGCCCCAATTTCCAATGCTGACAAAGATGTTGCGAAAAAACTGCTTTGCTCTTCCCTCACACAAGATGTCCTTCAGAGTTTGCAGAGCAGGGTATATGGCATAGGACAACATTTATAAAAGGATCATAAAATCTGTGCTAAGTGATCTTGATTCTGGATTGCATTCTGATTGCATTAACATATATCTTGGAACACATTCCAATTATTCCATGCGATTGTTGGTAATTTAATTTTTTTCTTAACTTCTCAGTTGCTTCTAAGAACCATGCATAACCTAAGGCCAGCTTTGACTAAAATCTTAAGGAGCTGCAGTACAAAATTCCTCTGTTGTTGTTGTTCAGTCGTTAAGTCGTGTCCGACCCTTCGTGATCCCATGAACCATATCCCGCCAGCCCTTCCTGTCCTCCACTATCTTCCTGAGTTCGCTCATTTTCATGTTTGTTGCATCGGTGATGCTGTCTAACCATCTCATCCTTGGCCTTCCCCTTCTCCTTTTGCCTTCAATCTTTCCCAGCATCAGAGTCTTCTCCAGAGAGTCCTCTCTTCGCATTGGTGGCCAAAATATTTGAGTTTCAGCCTTAGTACCTGTCCTTCCAGGGAACAGTCAGGCTTGATTTCATTTAGAATTGACTGATTTGATCTCCTAGCAGTCCAAGGGACTCTCAGGAGTCTTCTCCAGCACCACAGTTCAAAAGCATCTATTCTTCGGCGCTCAGCCTTCCTTATGGTCCAACTCTCGCAACCATACATTGCTACTGGGAACACCATCGCCCTGACTATACGAACTTTTGTTGGCATGGTGATATCTCTGCTTTTTATTATGCTGTCTAAGTTTGCCATAGCTTTCCTTCCAAGGAGTAAGCGTCTTTTAATTTCATGGCTGCTGTCTCCGTCTGCAGTGATCTTGGAACCCAGAAAAGTAAAATCTGTTACTGCTTCCATTTCTGCCCCTTCTATTTGCCAGGAATTGATGGGACCCGATGCCATGATCTTAGTTTTATTAATGTTGAGTTTCAAGCCAACTTTTGCACTCTCCTCTTTCACTCTCATCAAGAGGCTCTTTAGTTCTTCTTCACTTTCTGCCATTAGGGTGGTATCGTCTGCGTATCTGAGGTTGTTGATGTTTCTCCCGGCAATCTTGATTCCGGCTTGCGATTCATTCAGCCCTGCATTTCTCATAATGTACTCTGCATATAAGTTAAATAAGCAGGGTGACAATATACAGCCTTGCCGTACTCCCTTCCCAATTTTGAACCAATCAGTTGTTCCATGGCCGGTTCGAACTGTTGCTTCTTGACCCGCATACAGGTTTCTCAGGAGACAGGTAAGGTGGTCTGGTACCCCCATCTCTTTAAGAATTTGCCACAGTTTGTTGTGATCCACACAATCAAAGGCTTTTGCGTAGTCAATGAAGCAGAAGTAGGTGTTTTTTTGGAACTCTCGTGCTTTCTCCATGATCCAGCGCATGTTGGCAATTTGATCTCTAGTTCCTCTGCCTCTTCGAAACCCAGCTTGTACGTCCGGTAGTTCTCGGTCCACGTACTGCTGAAGCCTAGCTTGTAGGATTTTGAGCATAACCTTGCTAGCATGTGAAATGAGTGCAATTGTACGGTAGTTTGAACACTCTTTGGCACTGCCCTTCTTTGGAATTGGAACGTAAACTGACCTTTTCCAATCCTTTGGCCACTGCTGAGTTTTCCAAATTTGTTGGCATATTGAGTGCAGCACTTTCAAGCATCATCATTTAGGATTTTAAGTAGCTCAGCTGGGATATTATCATCTCCACTAGCTTTGTTGTTAGTAATGCTACCTAAGGCCCACTTGACTTCACTCTCTAGGATGTCCGGCTCTGGGTCAGTGACCACACCAGCGTGGTCATCAGGAACATTCAGATCTTTCTTGTATAGTTCTTCTGTGTATTCTTGCCATCTCTTCTTAATCTCTTCTGCTTCTGTTAGGTCCTTGCCTTTTTTTGTCCTTTATCATGCCCATCTTTGCACAAAACGTTCCCTTGATATCTCCAATTTTCTTGAAGAGATCTCTAGTCCTCCCCATTCTGTTGTTTTCCTCGATTTCCTTGCATTGTTCATTTAAGAAGGCCTTCTTATCTCTCCTTGCTATTCTCTGGAACTCTGCATTCAGTTGTTTATATCTTTCCCTTTCACCCTTGCTTTTTGCATTCCTTCTTTCCACAGCTATTTGTAAAGCCTCATCTGACAGCCACTTTGCTTTCTTGCATTTCTTTTTCTTTGGGATGGTTTTCGTTGCTGCCTCCTGTACAATGTTACGAACTTCCGTCCATAGTTCTTCAGGCACTCTGTCTACCAGGTCTAATGCCCTAAATCTATTCTTCACCTCCACTGTATACTCATAAGGGATATGGTTTAGGTCATATCTGACTGGTCTAGTGGTGTTCCCTACATTCTTCAGTTTAAGCCTGAATTTTGCAATAAGAAGCTCATGATCTGAGCCACAGTCAGCTCCAGGTCTTGTTTTTACTGACTGTATAGAGCTTCTCCATCTTTGGCCGCAAAGCACATAATCTATCTTCTAGCAAAATTCCTCTAGCTTCTTCTAATTCCACAGAATGTGTACCTGAACATCAAAAGTGGTAAAATATGAAGTATGGGTATGTGGAGGTCTAGATTTATGAGAAGATCTACTGCTATTGGAAATAAATATTCCTTCTTTTTCTTTCAAATAGTATCTGTACTTGAAGCAATACGTTACCCTTGGTAATTGACTGTCTGAAATGAATTAATGACTTTTTAAAAAATGCAAGACTGCTGTTTTATGGAGAGTCTCAGAAATATAGCAGTATTTCTTTCTTTGGATTTAAAAAAATTATATTCATGAATATTAAAACTATTTTTTAAAATACTAAGGGAACATAACCACATTTACATGCACAGACCTAAGTTCCTAATATAAATCGACAGTTACAAGAGAGCTGTTTACACTACTGATTAATCCCTAGAACTTTGTAAAACTCCAAAACCTCCCCAACTAGCCATCCTTAAAACTCTCCTATTAACATTAAACCCAAATAAAGAAGTTTTTTTTTTTAAAAAATTGATTAATATATGATGCTAATTGAGTTGATAAAAGTCATTTTGTTCTAAATGAAACAATCAAGTATTTTTAAAACATTGTTTGTAAACTTCGTACCCTGTAAGTGACTTCTGGCACACTTCCAATTGCTCATGTAAATGTGGTAAAAGTTGTCCCATAGTCTCATCTCCAACACAGCAGCTGACTACATTGGGATTTTCATGAGCTCGCTGCATTATTTTTATCCATGATTTATCAATGTTTTGAAAACGCTTTGCTTCCTAAGTAGAATAATTGCAGTAGACTGAGGTGAAAGAAGATCACAAGCCATTTCAAAGTTTAAACTGCTACTCAGCTACATTTAAATAATATTTACATTATAGATTTACCTGGGGTAGCTGCTTAGCAATATCTCCACCTACAAAAACAGCTTCCAAGTATACCCAGAGGTTTTGTACAATCAACCATTCTTCAATGATGTCACTGGAGGTGCTAAGTTTGAATACCCAACTCTGAATATCTTTTTTAAAAGGTGCATTGTACCTAAAAGTGGCAAGAAATAAGATCATGAAACAAAAAAAAAGCTAGCTATGATTAAACCTTAAAACTGGATGAATGTAGATAATCCGAGTTAGTTTCAAACCACAGTTTGTAACCATGGTTAGAGATCGATATGCAGATTGTGGCTTAAACTAACTGTGGTTAATATTTTGAAAAAGAGAAAATACCTGCACAAAATAAAGGAGGAAGGAGTGCACACACCCACAAAGCACTCCCAGTAGTCTAACCATGCATATGAGATAGGATAGTGCAACATATTCAATGAGCCAGTATAACTAATTATAATGTGAGCATTTGCCCTTAACCAGTAAGGTCAACCCAGTGCCGGTACCAAGTTTCTGGGGGCTGTGGGGCAAAGATCTGCACTGGGCCCCCAGTGACAACCACAAGAACTACAAGATGGCTAATTGGGCACTACCACTGCCACCAGTCCTCAAGGGTCAGTCTGGTCAAGTGGGCCCTCTTATAGGCATGGCCTCTTCCCTTGCTGGTCAATATGCTGGTCACGCTGCTGGTCAGTATGGCCAAAATGGACAGTGCCCGCCTGGAAGATTCCAGTGTACATAAGTGCTTGGGAAACAGAGGTGAAATGGGGTAATCTACGTAGAAAATGTATTTATAAAAAAAGAAACTTCAACTCGTCAAAATGACTTAAAAGCTACCTGTTACTTAGTAAAGAGCCTAGAACCATTAAGCTGTCCTCCATCAGTGTAATAATTTCAGCAGATTCTGTTCCTTTGAGGAGTAGCTCTCCCCTTCCCTTGAAAGCTGAAAAGCTCAAGATCTGATTTGTCCAGCTTTCAGCTACCTGAGCCAACTTAGCTTCAATATCTTTTTCTTTTATAGCAGATATACAGATGTCCTGCAAAGGAAACAAATTTAAAACATTTAAATATTAAAAATATTGAATTACGGCTTTTCAAAACATGCATATCTGGCTGTGATGTAAAAAAAAAACACATACAAAATATTATATACGCATACTTGAGCAGAGGCAACGGAACTTTGCTTTTTAAAGGCAAAGGTGTCGTGTGGAGTTTTTAGCTGCTGTCATGAGCACACACACACACACACCCTCTTTTTTTCTCTAAAAGACAGCTCTCTGTGTACACTGAGGCTGACCTAGGAAGCAGCCTGTCATATTCTCCATTCTGACCAGAGCTCTAGGTCACGTATCACACACAGCCTTCCTCTTTAAAATGTAAATTGGAGCCCTGAGACTGTCTGGTATTACTAGAGAACAGCAGCCTTAACCGAAACCTACCTCACACCTGATCCAGTTCGCTCACCTGACCTGGGAGCAGGAAATTTGAGTGCCTGTTAATTTCAAACTAGCCTCTTACAGTTGGGGGGAAGGGTAGCCTCCTAAAACTGGGATAAATGAGACTTGTCCTGCTGGGCTGACAGAGCAAGATGTGCAGGAGAAGCAAGATGTAAGTTGGGCTTTGCAAGATGCCAGCCAAGCCAAACCAAGACAACAGAATCATGAACAACCATGATGCTGTCCAGCTAGGAAAGAGTTAACTTTTTGGAAGATATTTCCCTCTGGTGCCAGGAGGATGCTGAATTGTAATGGATGTTGTAAGTCAGGGAGTCTTAGTTAAGACACCATGTTTATTTTGAACTTTGCCTTGTGATCTCACGTATAGAAGGTAGTTGTCTGTCAGCCCAATCCTATGGGCCTTCTACAAAAGGCCTAGCAATGGCAGAAACATCATGCCACCGTTGCACACAATGGAGCCACTGACAGAAATAGCCAGTGGCTCCACGTCCATGTCTAACTCAGCTGGATGCTCCACTGGTGACAGTAAATTGGTGGCAGAGACAGGTCATGGGCAGGGAGGAGGTGATTGGGGGGGGGGGGTTCAGAGGAGGAACTGAACTGGGTGCTGGGGAGGGTGATGTACCTGGCAGCAGTCATGCATACTGAATCCTATCCATGTAACCCCACCCCAGAATGCTCCCTGGCTCTCCTTGAACTTAAGCCAGCTCCATAGCTGGCATGGGTGGTCAGAAGGCCTATATGGAAGTAAGTAAAGTTTTTTATTTACCTCCATTTTGCCTTCTGGTCACCCATTCCCCATAGCTGCAGCATAGCCTCTGTTGGCGATGACCGGGAAGGACCTCTCCTTCGCGCTTCGCTTTCCCTGTTCGTTCCGCTGTTGGCAACCATATTTTATTGATATATGATAGTTCTTGCTGACGATTAAGAAGAAATTTGGGCTGTCGTTGAGCTATTGAGATCGCTTCAAGATTTAAGCGCTGTCTGTTTCTTGGTTCGCTGTCTGTTTCCTGGTTCGCTACATCAATAAAATATGGTTGCCTTCTTTGAACAAATCCTTCAAACAGCGGAACGAACAGGGAAAGCGAAGCACGAAGGAGAGGTCATTCCCGGTCATCGAGGAACTGACAGCTTCCGAATCCAATTAAGCAATTAGCGGTTTCCCGCGCTTCTAACGTTTGCTCCTATTTGAGCTGGGTGCATGCAAGACAAGGTTATGGACATCTTTCAGCCTGTGGCTGAGTCTCTTTTGCTTCTGAAGAAACCCCAATTGACTGGGGAGAAACGTCAAGCGGGAAGATTTCAAGACTTTTTACCGTCCTGTCAGCTCTGGATAATCCGTTTGCCCGCTCTGCATCGCTCTGCACCGCGGTAGAACTGAGGAATTTCAACTGACAAGCGTAAGATTAATCTTTACTTCTTCATTTAAGAGCTGAAATTACATGGCTGGAAATCCCATAAACTTTGTGTCTTTGAATGTAATAACAAGCCATGAAAACTTGCATGTATATTTCCCCACTCTGTCTGTAATTCTGTCAAGAGCAGCAATCACATTTCCTCCTGCTGCTGGGCACCATTTTCCCTCTATTCTTTCCAACAAGGTATCAGAGTAAGGGCAGGAAGCATGGCCCTCAGTCTGTTTTTGCTTCAGGCATCAGGTAGCTAAATCCATTGGCATCATCAAGAACTCAAATCAGCATGGGGGCAATGCTTCCTGAATATTATTTATTTTGCAGTGTAACTGCTCTTATGTATCGATTCCTGCATTATGGCAGGCCATGTTTTCCTTCCATTAGCCCGTTAGATGTCAGATTTCAGATGCTCCATTTCTAGAATAGTACAAAGTATACTGTATACAGTTTTGGTGACCCACCACGAAGCGGACGCATGGCCTTGTACTCATTGCGTGTGTAGTAGCAGATCAGTTTCGTGTGCCATCCATACAAATGTAAGCAGAATGAGGACCAGACTTCATCAGACAGCCTCCTCATAGGCATGCTGTTTACTATGCTCAGCTAGTCATCCTGGTGTGTGAGCAAGGTGTCAATGTTATGTATGCTCTCCATTTGTCCCATGAATAATCCCTTGAAATTGGGTGAAAACATATTTCCAGTCATCATCACACAGACACCTCCCAAAGCTTCTTTCAAGACTTCCTTCACTCATGGAGAGTTCATCATCAGTGTCTTTGTCCAGCCAGCAAAGGAAAGGAGCATATGCAAGCCTCCTCTAATAGGTACATAACATTTGGAGCCATATTTGGATGCCCAAAGTACCCCCACAGTGTTGCAGTACAGTTGCTGGCTTAAAAGGAATACTGTGAATACTCTTATAACTTTATCTTGAACACAGAAGCAATTACCATCAAGGAATGTATACATAACATTGTAGAAGGGCTGCCATATCTATCTATCTATCGTGAGAGAGAGAGAGAGAGAATATAACACGCAGAATTTAAACGTCTGTATGCAAAACAATAAAATGTTTATCTACCTCAATATCATCCTTGTGCTTGAGAAGCGGTGCTTCCATGATATTCCGAAGGCAGAAGGAATCAGATTCCACATCAAATGGATGCCCAGTTGTTTCAGAAATGCGATTCCAGTGTCTGAGTTTCATTGCCTTATTAGTCATCATTTCTAACAGTGGGCATGATTCACTGAAATCATCTATTCTTTTTTTAAGATCTAGAAAGGCCTGCCAGTCTTTAAGCCCTTTAGGTAGTTTGCGACACCTTTCATTGAAAACATAGGAAAACAGTTCAATATAAACAGCATGATAATCTCAATCATTCCTGAAAAGCAATGTTTGATGAATACGGGATTCAATGCCATGTAAAAAAATAATTTTTTTTTTTACTGATCTCTTACACCGTAGCGGGTTTCCAACAGGCAGCCGCACACGGAGAAAATACTTGGGACAACTCCATCTACAATCGTTTCTGATTGTTTCCTTTGAAGAGGCTCTAAGGGACTTAGAGCGAAACGTTGGGCTGCTAATTTTTCGACCTTGGATTTTATTGTATTTTCTCTGTGTGCGGCTGCCTGTTGGAAACCCGCTACGGTGTAAGAGATCAGTAATTATTTTTTTTTTTACATGGCATTGAATCCCGTATTCATCAAACATTGCTGTATAATTACAAGCCATGAAAGCTACTGATCTAAACATTCCTGAAAAGGCTTCCTAAAAAAGGAACACTTTTCATTATATTCTAAAGCACTGCAGTCTTGGAATCAGGTCGGTTTAAGAAGCAAATTTTACAAAACTGGAGCCACAATTGGAAAGACCCTGCCATACCTACCCGCTTCCCAAGTGCTAGAAATATTGAATAGGGTTGCTACCACCAATCTTAAAGGATACAAAAAGTTTCTTACTGAGGCAACACTCACTAAGGTATGCTGGGAACTAGGCCCACTCAGACCATATTTAATGAGGAAAGTGTACATATTGTCAACAATAGAGGTTATATATAGAGTAATCAGAGTACAGGGACAGGCAGAAAGTAGATTGGGGGCTACTGGAATGTCTCTGGGGGATTTGTATTGTAGCAAAGGGTTTCTGACTTCCAACAGTTGAACAGCAGCAAATAAAAAATTGCAATTGCAATTGGAAAAAAATATCTGCCATGGCGGGCTTGTGATAATGGCTTATCTCTCGATGGTGTTCCTCACCTGTAAATGAGTATTAATTGTTTGCTTTTGACCAGATCTTTGTACTGCAAGACACCTAGATCCTTCCCACACATGCTGCTTCCAATCAGGTCTCCCTCATCTCTACTTGTGCCTCTGATTTTTTTATATCTATTAGCAGGACTATATATTTGTCTGTGTTCAACTAGTTGGTATGGGTTTGTAAGCCACTGTATGGCTTACAGTGTGTAGCAGATCATTGAGTCTGTACCCCGAGACATCATTTTGGGTCTGGCTCTATCTCACATCATGATTTTCCAACTTGCTATGATTGGTGGATCTTAGGTTTCTAGTTGGAAAAAAAGTAGGTCCCATAACTCTAAAATCTGCCTGCCTCGCACCTTTTAGATTGGTGTTTTGTTAAGAGTATTGGGTACAACACATTATGCAGAAAGAAAGCTTACCTGTTCTGAAAATCTAGAAGTTCAGCATTGATTTTTTCAATATCTACATCTCCCCAGAGAATTTCATAATACCCACTGATATTGTTCATCACAGTATCATATAATCCATATAATTTTTGAAGCAAACTTAGCTCCTTTCTACAAGATAAAAGTTACATTGCTTTTATCATTTCAGCAACCTTTTTGTTTTACCAGATTAATTGACTGATCATATTTATATACCAGTACTGCCTTTCACCATGGGAGTCAAGGTGGTTATATAAGGTTTGCAAGTGGTTAAAAAGCTAAAGGTATCCCCTGACAATTAAGTCCAGTCGTGTCCGACTCTAGGGTGTGGTGCTCATCCCCATTTCAAAGCCGAGGAGCCAGCGTTGTCCGAAGACGCCTCCGTGGTCATGTGGCCGGCATGACTCTCCTTGCTGCAGCGCGTAGCATGCAGCTGGAACACGGAGCGCTGTTTACCCATTCAGAAACTGATCAGACTGAAACCTGCTTGGCTTCAGCAAGGTTGCTGTATTATGTGCCCTCAGATCACTTTCCAGGACATAACATGATTATAAAGGCACAATTGGTTTATTTTAGAATGTAATTCCACAGGGCACAAAGAACTGCATTTTCTCTAAGTGTTCTCTGGAAGCTCTGAAAACACAAAGCCACTCAATATATAATTTAAACAGTGTGAAGAATTAATCCCAATTGCTCTAAGTTCAGTACAATAAATAACACTTTTGTAGAAATTGCATTTTATCTAATAGGTTACATGTTAAAATATATATTAAAAGCTGAATATATCTTTACATAGATTTGACTAGATTTTGTGTTTTCAGTTCAGAGGTGGTTTTTATTATGCCCCTTCTGAACTAAAATAATGCATTAGAAGAAAAATTCACTGCTGTGTAAAAGCCAGATTAGTATGCTACTTAAACTACACAGTTGAGATGAAAAGAGCTTAGAATTTCCACAGAAAACCCAATTCCACAGCCCTTAAATTTGTCTCACAGTATAATCCTAGGCAAGTTTATTCAGAAATAAGACCCATTGAGGTCAGTGGAACTTAGGTAAAGGTATCCCTTGACAGATAAGTCCAGTCGCTTCCGACTCTAGGGAGCGGTACTCATCTCCGTTTCAGAGCCAGCGCTGTCCGAAGACGTTTCCATGGTCATGCGGCCGGCATGACTCAACACCGAGGCGCATGGAACGCTGTTACCGTCCCGCTGACACGGTACCTATTAATCTACTTGCAATTTCTTGTTTTCGAACTGCTAGGTTGGCAGGAGCCGTCGCACGGATTCGAACTGCCGACCTTTCGATCGACAGCTCATGGTTCAGTGGTTTAACCCACTGCGCCACCCACTTACTCCCAGGTAAATATGTATAGGATTGCAGTTTCAGGGCCCAATACTATTGGACCGCTGTGCTGCCAGAACTCATGTTCCGGCAGCACAGCATGCTTTATGACTTTTACAAAAGGCGACACGTCAGACCATGGCTGGGCTATCACCACAAGCAGTGAGTGGCCTTGTACCAACAGCCTGCCAACAAACCCTGGCAATGGTCAGTGTGGGGGCATGTGGGAGGTGGGCAGAATGGGACAGGGAATGAATGAGGTGGAGACCAGGGTTGGGAGGAGGGCAGAACGAGCCTGGGAAGAGGGTGATATTGGCGGCAGCAATACTGCCGATATCCTATCCCTTTTCCCATTGCAAATTGGGCGAGGGGGGAGTCTGTGGAAAGGGGATGAATCCAGTGTCAATGGCATGCACTGGATCCTATCCCCTCTTTTGCAAGCCTCCCCACCCCCTTTCTCTCCTCAGACTTGTGCCAGTTACAAAGCTTGTGCAGGTCGGAGGAGATCCATTGCAAAGTAGGAGGCTTATGGAAGGGTAATTCCCCTTTCCCCTCTGAAGCCTCCTGAACTCCCCCCCCCCCGGATATAGCATGCTTATTTTTGGCACAGCTGCATCAGGGGGGAGGGAAGGATAGGATCGGACTCTTAGTTTCCCACAATGTGATTCCTTGTGTTCACTCATGACTGCCCTCATTCTAGCAAGTTTTGAAGGCATTTAGTTCTGAACACATACAGTTACATAAATAGGTACAATTTTGTACAAATGTCTTTTTATTCAGTTTCCTTCATCATTAAAGTTTTTCTACAATACTTAGCGTATTCTTATAGCCAGAGCAATTTTCCACAGTTACCTGATTTTATGTAAAACTTCATAGTCCGTGACGGGCAATCCAAATAGCTGCTCGCCTGATGAATAAGTAATAAATTTCCTCCAGAGCTCATCAAAATTAACCTAATAAATAATAAAGTAGAAATTGATAAAGAATTTAGATTATGTGATACAAAATGATTAGGTTTTAAGAGTGTCCAATTTCTGTAAATGAACACAACTTGTATCTTATAGAGGACTAACACAATGCCTTTTGTTGTCATTTCCAGGTGAGAAGTCTGAGAGCCAGATCAGGTGTAACATCATTGTTCAGTATTCTTACTTTCATGATATCATTTCTAAGTATGAATGTATATTTACAGATCTTTGTGAATGCCAGTTTATTAGATATAAAGCCAGTTCACACACAGGGCTAGTTTACCCATGCATGTTCACCATTTTATGCCTACGGCAGTGGAGAATAGAATCAGTTCATGTGTTCTGCTGTAACTTGCTGAATGTGGAATAATCAATTGCCAGGAAATCTAGTAGTATATATGCAATGCATGTGTCAAGCAACCCATAGGCACATTCCCAATTTACTGGACAATCCAGTATATCTAAGAGCTGGGGGAGTGCACGCTCCCCTGGCGCTGGGTGTCGTAAACATGCTGTAAAGTGTGTTTACGGCACCCAGAAAGTAAGGGTTGCTGGCGCAGAGGCCGGCGGTCTTCTCTCCCCCAGTGCACCGTCCCGGAGCCCACCAGACCAGGTAAGCCCTGCACCAGCCGGTGCATGGACAGGGGGAGGGAGGACCAGGCAACGAGGGAGGGCAGTCATTCGCCACATTGGGTGGGGAGAGGACGAGGATATCGGCAGTGAGCTCCGCCAATATCCCAAGTCCTCTCCCTGCCCGGTGCAGCCTTACACGCCAGGCTCGAATGTTCCAGAGTTCCAGAGCTGGTGTACATTCGGGTTTGAATGTTCCAGTTCCAGAGCTGGCGTATATTCGAGTAGGCCCATAGGGCCTCAGGCCGCTTGCACCAAGGGAAGGGGACAACCATCCCTTCCCTTGAGGTGCTCCTGGGCTGCCCTGGGGCAGCCCTGGACCGGGATAGGATACGGAAGCCGGCCCTTTAGACCAGCTGCTGCATCTTACACAGGATTGGGCTGTGACTCTGGGGAATGTACCTATCTGTGCTCTTCTGATTAAAAATATCACATGTCATCACTTCAGTGATGGAATGCCTTTAACATGTATTCAATCCTATAGAGCAATTGGGAAAAAGAGGGAATTCAATTCTGCTGATATAATACATGGTGAAAGGATATGAAAAGAACCAGTGACAGTACTTTGACCAAGAGCTTTAACAAACTATGGCTGAACTTACAAACGCATGGAAATAGTAGAGACCAAATAAGATTCCATGACCATTTTATGGGGACAAAAGTCAATAACAATTGTTTTAATACCTTTACAAGGTTGAGAATAAATTGGGTCACCTGACCCTCTTGAGTATTTGAGGGCAATTTGCTAATGAAAAATTGAAGATAGTCATCACAAATTGTACTTTCCCTCCAGAGGAAGATGGTTTTGTTGTCTAAATAGGGTGTTTGGAGTAAAGGAATCCATTTTTTGCCAATGTAAAACATTGTTTGAGACTTCCAGATTCAATTTATTTCAAACTTTTATGGGTTACTGTACATATTTTTTCATTAGTATAGTCAATATATAGACTGGCCCAAAGACCTTCCATGCCACTCAATTTAATGTCTTAAAAACATCTTACCTGGAAAATTTGTAATCTATTGCTAGCTTCTTGAGGTGGTGTATTTGGAACCATAGGTCCTTCCTGAAACAGGCAAAAAGTTGTCAAAAATGATTCTTTAAGGCTGAACCCTATGTTCTATTGTCCCTCAGGGAAGAGGAATTGGATGTTATGGTAGACTATGTGCGTAGGGGGACATTTTTCCTCTATAATGTATCTTCTTAATGTAGAATAACAGCACAATTTTTTTTGACTGGAGTTGTTCATTCCTGTTAAAACCATAAATTACTGCATAACATTTTCAACCCCACTCACTTTTTCTGTACCTTTGTTCAACCCAAGACAGCCCAAGACAAAGAAAGATAAGACAGTTCGCAATACATAGTGGGTTCTGCATACTGATCAAGGAAGTTACCGTGTCATATGCTATTTCATAGCCCGACACATCGTCACGGAAAATCTCAACAGCTTCTAGCAGCTGACTCTTAAACTTGGGCTGTACTTGAATCAGCTCATCTTGTACACTAGCCTGAAATATAAACAAATATTCACCAGTAATAATAAAAAGACAGTAATACCACACACTGTCAATTTTATCTAGTTAAATGATGACTAGTCAAATGATGACACCACCCCAATATCCAGAGACTCATTGGCAGCTGCACAACCCTCAAAGGAAGGGGGTTGTAGTGAGCGGTTTGCGCCCCTCTGAGACCTGGCTCCCCCTGATTTCACCCACCCTGCATTGTCCAGGGTGGTCCTGTTCCACCTGCAGTCCCCACTGGGCCTCAGAATTAATTGCAGGGAGAGTTGTAATCACCACCCTTGTTCTTCCTCTGCCATCGCCACTGCCTCAGGGTAGTCTTACCTCCTTAGGAGCGGCTGGGCCTCTTTTTGGTTCTTTCTCAGCCAGTTGCTCTCCCAGCCAACTTCATCCCTGCTCTACAGAAGTCTTTTTGAACTGAGCAAGGCAAGGGGCCAGTTGTCTCCGCCCCTTTCTGCTCTGCCCCTTCTGGCACTTTCTCCACCCCCTGACCAGGTCCTCCCGGTGTGTTGCTCCTCCCTCTCTTCAGAAAGTATGGGCACACTTTCTTTCCTGTGGTGCAACACAGGAGCTCCTTTCTCCCCCAGTTCTGCTGTCTCCTAAGGCCAGAATAAAGTCTGCGCCGCCGGGTCATATCCCCTGCCCGCAAATGCCTGCAGACCCATGAGGGGCAAGTCCGGATCCAGACAGCATCTATTAGCAATGTTATCTATAAATACATAAATTTTGAAAAGATGCCTTCTCAGAAATATTTTAGAACAGATAAGCAGAAACATTTCCCAGAAGTTATACCAAGAAGAACCAGGAGTGAGAAGTGAGAACTAGGAGTGAGAAGATTATGAAGGAATACAAAAGATGCGGAGGAAAAGTTCAAGTGGAAGGTCCCAGAAGAATGTAAAGGGAAGAGCAATGCATCTTGCAGCCGTGAAACCAGGAGTAGCAACTTCCGTGCAATCTACACTAAGGGATGTACTGGCACAGCGCATGCTGTGCCCTCGCAAACCATTGCAAAAACGCCATAAAGCACTTTGCAATGGCATAGGAGGAGCCTGGGCTGGTGTGAAGACCCTGCAAGCCCGCAGATGCCTGCAGACAGAGCAGTGTGGGCTGGAAAAAGTAGGTTTTGCGCCAAGGAGCGTGAGGACGTAACGGGGCAGGGGGAGGAGGGGGAGGGGGAATAGCGGGATGGGGGATGGGCGGATCCCATCCCAGACCTGCTTTCGATACACGAGTTCTCTTGGGCTTGTGCCAGCTATTTAGCTCACGCAGGTCCACACAGACCCGTTGTGCGGGCTGGGGCTTTCCCTAGGCCAAAGGCACAAATGTCCTCTTACCCTGAGGAGACTTCCAGCCTACTGATTTCTGTGTAGGATGCAGCATAGGCCTCACTGGCCTCGTTGCATTGGTGCACAGAAAGTTAGGTAGGATTGGGCTGCTCATTTGGTTTGGACAAGGTAAAGGCAGAATGTGAAACATAGCTTTCAGGAAATGGCCACAGGAACAAAAATGACAATGATATCCAGGACAGGAAGTTCATGTGGGCCCACTATTAATGCTTTTAGAATATAGGCCAGTTTACACACCTGCCTCTCACTCTGAACTGATGCTAATTGCTTCTATTAACCACAATAGTCATCTTTTTATACACTTACTGCTTTGGTCTGTAACTTGTTAAAAGAGTATCGCAAGGTATCAACTCCTTCTGATTCCTCTTTTGTCACTTCAACTTCAAATCTATTTAAAATTGAATAGGCCTCCTAAAAACAAAGAGGACAAATCATCATGTTTAATGTTATTAAAAAAATCTCAATGCACACAACTGAGATTTGG
Organism: Plestiodon gilberti rubricaudatus; assembly: GCA_026170595.1. Classification (NCBI taxonomy): domain Eukaryota; kingdom Metazoa; phylum Chordata; class Lepidosauria; order Squamata; family Scincidae; genus Plestiodon; species Plestiodon gilberti. Next base: position 39,320,181 of record JANXHW010000001.1, read on the forward strand.
TTTTTGACAGAGCTTACTTCTATGGGCCCCATAATCATATCCATTTCGATTTCCTTGTCACGTATGTTAGCCAGAGCATCCATAGCAAATCTGACATCATCTAAATCTCGAATTGGTCGAGATAGTTTTTTCAAATATTCTGTCATAAATGTTATCATGTCTTGCATTTTCTTCTTATATTCTTCATTTAAATAGCGACAGAGCAACATTTTCCATGCTTTGGCTTCAATTGAGAGTGCCAATTTCATTGGTTCTGTTAAAACATTACAGTTTCTCTATATTATATTCCATATACAAAGCAATTGCACAAAAAATCTTTAAAGCACAGCAGTCTAGTGAGAAAGGTTAATATATATAGGGTTAGATCCCAACTAGAGTTTTCAATTGCAGAATGGCACTCCTGCTCATATGGGGGGGGGGGGGAATTTCCACCAACTCCTTGTTCCATTACAAGCCCTCTGCTATTGGGATCCCCTGCTGATATGGGGGCATTCTACTATTCCTGGGATCCCCTGATCCCCACTCCAGAAGTGGTACACGGTTCACAGTTGTCCAGCTCCAAGCCATTGGTTGGGATTCAAATAACTGTGCAACTAATTTCACACACCCAAGAAGTTTTTGGTCTGCGTTCTTGAACACAGCCATGAGGCCAGGAGTAGCAACTTAGTTTGGGCAGAGTATAAAAGAACCTGAAACAGAGTTACTGGGTCTTTCCAAAGCAGTTTGTAATACTAGAATTGGCAGGGGAGAGTCTGTTCTTTAATGAGAATAAAAATAATCCCACTGGGTATGGCCATGCCTCCAAATCAGTTTTTGGATTTTGGCTGCAGTTAGTAAAATTATTGGTTTTAATAGCTTCCTAATGTTTTTTAAATGTACTCAGCCTCTGTAGCTCCTGGCAGTCTTCCACCAGTGGCAAGCACCTTAGGTGCTGCACCTATTCAAGCCAAATGATGTCTTTTCCCTCCTAAAAGTAGAGTTTGGGGGGACTGTGATTGGGATTAATATCACAGTGGGAGCAAAGTACTAAAGCCTCTCTACCACCCACCATAGTTTCATCATGTTTCACAGCCCTCCCCAGAGCACTATTGATGACAAAGCCCCTATTGGACCCAGTGGTGTAGCTAGCTTCTGCAGGGCGGCAGCACCCCATGTGACACCCCTGTGAAATCACAAGCCCCACCCCACTCATGACATCACAAGCCCCGCCCCTCAAGACGCCTTTTGTGGCACTTTTTCCGGGAAAAAATACCCCCCCGAGTTTTTGTCTGCCTCATAATTACATAATTACAAAATAAGTACATTTTGACTAATTTTCCACATTTGACAAATGCCAATTTGTGCTGCTGCATCAATGCTGCTGCATTGTGCTGCTGCATCAATGCCAGTTTGTATCCTTCCTGCTGGCTTACTTTTCCAAGTGCAAGTTCAGAGGTCATCTGGCGTGGCTGGGAATATGCAAGCTTCCCACCACTGTCCCTGGCAGCATGCTGGTCAGCGCGCTGTTGGGGAGGCTTTTCCAACTGGCGCTGACTGCTTTACGGCAGTCAGTGCCAGTGGGGGAGGTACGCCACCATCGGGCTGCGCGCTTAGGATTGGGCTGTTACCGAGGAAAAATTTGTGCCCACATCAGAACGTGGAGCAGGGTTGGGGAGATGGAATACATGCATTTAAGTGGATTTGGACATTAACAATACTGACTACAGCATCACAGAGATTTGACAAGACAAATCCAGCTACTATCCCATGTCTGCCTGCTGAAGAGAACTTTGGGGAACAAGGTCTGTGTAGGCCATTGATGGCTTGTGGCACTGAAATCATCACCAACCTGGGGATGTCGCTGGTACTTCAGCCTACGAGGCTGCACTAGCCCCAAAACCCATAACCTTGACACTCCATAAGAGGGCCTTCACCTATGAGGCAATACAGGGAGAACATCCTCACACACCTCTTGATGATGGATCCTGTCTAATGTCCCACATCTTGTTGAGATAAAAGAAGCAAGCATGTAGCACAGAGAAATCAAAATTAACATAATGGTCAATTGCTATGAGGAAGATGAAAACCCAGAACAGGCCAATCAGAATTGTGGGTAAAATTCCTTCTCAGTTCTGTTAACTGGTTGCTAAAATGAAGTATATAGCAAGAAAGTATTGTAATGTGGTGGGTGGGCAGCAGGGCAACAAAACACTGACCAGCACCTGAGTGGGCTCAGAACATATAGACCAAGAGCAGTCCAGAGGGGCTAAGTAATCCCTCTGGTCTACCCCTCAGGCCCCACCTACTCATAGGCTGGCTGCCAGGCAGGGAGAAGGGCTTCATGCACCTCAGCATACGAGAAACAGACATGCCAGGCACACAGCACACCTCCTTCCCCACATACACCTCAGTGTCAGTCACAAAAAGGCTCCCCGCAACTTATTTTTCTAGACATTATACACACACACACACAAAAAAACAAAACCCTCATACCTGTGTTCAGTTCAATGGGGCCAACAGATACTGTAGGCTTTAATTCCTCTATCTCTTGCTCAAAGGTAGCATAATGAAGAATTTCTGACCTGATCTCAGTTAGAGAGGGATTACTGGCCAAAAATTCCTGTGTGGGGTTTAAACTGGCTATTAAAATATGTTATTTCATTCCACTAAAACTGTCTAATCCAATATGATATTATTGTAACATACACAGAACTATTCATTATTTATTTTGACTTTCAAAGCATTTTATTGTGCTTTTTATGCTGTTTTGATTGTAAGTGAAGAATAATAAATATAATACTGCTTCAGACCTGCAAATAACAGCCTTGTGCACGCCATGCTCCATTTGTCTGCATTGCTGCTGCCCTATCCTCTTCTCTTTGGCTCTTGTCATCTACCACCAGCTTATTCCAGCTGCTTGAAGGAGAGACTCACAGCAAGAATAGTCCTGCACCTAAGTTTCTAACAACGCAATCCTACCCAGATCCTCCACTGGTGCAGCTTTGGGAGGGAAAGGGGATTTATTTTGCACTTCAGCAAAAAAGAAAAATTAGTTGCACTTTTGAGAAAAAGAATGACATTAGAACAAAATAGGAAACTCTGGCTGTTCAAAAGTGATGGGGGTGGTGAATGGACTGCACGGTCAGACATGTGACGGCACTGCAATTGGGAAATGCAACGCAGAAAGGCAGAGCATCATTCACCGCCTCTTTATAGCAGATGTAACAACAGTGCTTTTATCAGTACTGTACACACTAAACAGGCTGGTACTGCAATTGCATTAAAGAAGAAAAAAAATCAGTAAGCACTAAGCAGGCCTTTAGAGAAACGGGAGGATAATATGAAACATAATGAAATGCAAGTTTGGTAGCAACATTGTCTGGATTCTCCAAAATAAGAGTGAATGAATGATGATGATGATGCCCACTCCAGAAAAAAAACAGCCAGCGTGGAAGCTGCCAGGTTATGCAGACCTCAAATGAAATAGTAACAGGATCACTACCGCTACCACCTGAATTACATGCTGGTCACTAAGGACAAAGGAATCTCGATGGTGCGTTTCCTTGCATTTTGTCGTTGACAGTAATGTAACTCTCTCCCTAAAATCTGTACTGCATAGAACTTTGTTAGTACAAGAATATCATAAAGAGACACATTTTCAGTACAACATTACTTTCTTTCTGTACCCAGAGGGCATTGAAATATCCCATGTGCTGCCAGCTTTTGGTCTATGATACAAGTTTCATAAAGGGATAGGATTCTAAAATGGCCCAAAAGGCGCATCACTACGTGTACCTGAACTTTTGCATCTCTGTCTTCCGTCCACAGAGCTTTATATTTTTGAAAATCCTGCAGGGCTTCACTAGCTGCTTTTCGTACGGAGTTGACGGATGAAGACAGGAGCACAACGAGTTTAGAAATATCTTTGTGTTCTGCAACTCCTGGATAAAAATTTCTCAGCTTCCTTACTGGAAATGTCTCTTCCATTGGTTCTGAAAGAAGGAGTTTATGACATACTGTAAATCTTACAGTCCCTCTTCACTCTTCTCCTCCATATATCAAGAGAGCAAAAAACATCATCAGCAAACATTTTACATTAATAAGAAATTGCCATTTCTTCCTGAGCATAATCCATTAAAAGGTATTTCAGTGGGATTTACACCCTAATCATGTTTACTCAGAGGTACAGAGAGAGAGAGAGAGATATGCACCTGCATTGGTGGTGGTGGTGGTGGTGGTGGTGGTGGTATTTAGGTTGGATTGGGCTGTGATTCATTTAGAAATCAATATTAGAAATCAATCTTACAGTCAATCTTACACTACAGCTCAAATGGTTTCTTGCACTCAGTTTCTCTCTGCCGCCCGCCCACGCCCACACCCACACACCCTGCCAAGTTTCAGGGCAGGAAGTGAGTATTCCAATGCATAATGATGCCTCTAGGAGTCTTTACTCTCTTCCTTTAACCTTCAGGCTTCCAAGAAAGCAAAATGTTCCTAGGCTTATTTGTCCCATTTGGGTTTGTTTTTTCTCCTTTTTTACGTTCCAAGCCTCTGCAAACCTCTAGAGTACAGCATCTGCTCAGGAAATGAGTGGTATTTTTGTGAGTGGTATTTCGGCTACAATCCTATTTGTATGGTTTGGGGATTTCAGAAATAGAGGGAATGATAACAGCTGCTATTTGACAAGTTGTTAATGACATTTTATCATGATATCATTACAAAAAGTTATACCTCAACATTAGGACCGTGAAAGCTAACATGCAATGTCTTTGTTCTTCCACTAAACATGATAAGAAGCATTAAAATTGAAATACTAAATATGTATTTACATTAATTACACTTATTAAAAGTATAATCTCATAATCTTATATTATGACAGATTTTACAGTGCAACTTTATGCATGTCTACTCAGAAGTAAGCCTCACTGAGTTCAATCAATCTTACTCCCAGGTGTGTTTAGGACTGCAGTCTTACTATGTTTGGGTATACCAGTACTGTATACTTTAGTATACTGTACTGTATATAGACAGTTATTATCAGTGGTGTAGCTGAGTCATTTGGTGCCTGGGGCCAATACATTTTTGACAAACCCCCAATATGGCGCCATGACATCACGTTGACACGTAATGTCATGACATCACGCAACTTCTAGGTTCAGCTGGCAACTGGACCACCCCAACTTTCCTTCTCGAGAACACTTCCCTGCTTCCAGGGGGCCCAGGAGTCCTGAGCCCCAGCCTCCTACCCCAAAAGAAACTCTACCTTAAGGGGCTCCCTGGGCTGCATCTTCAAGAGAAGCCTACAATCGCCCACCCGCGGGTCCAGGGTTATTCTCCTTGCTTTCCTGAGGGGGTTCTTGAGCCACAGCAGCCCTTCTGTGTGTGGGGGGGGGAGGAAGAGTAGAGCCCCTCATGGGCTTCTTTCTGTCCCGTGCAACTTTTCTTTGAAGGCCTGCCACAGCTCTGCCTGTCCCAGGACCAGCCCCAAAGGTGGCCTAAGCACAAGCTGGAGTGAGCCCCACAGCAGGACTGGGTGACTCTCCCCTTGGCCAAGCGGTGGACAGGAAAAGCCTCTATGGTGGCGGCGACGGCAGCAACTGGTGTTGGGGGGGGGAGCAGAAAGTCTTTGTTGGGTTTGGGAGGGAGCCAGGAGACTGGAGGGAGGGAGAAGTGGATCCGGGTTAGGGAGAGAGCGGACGGAAAAAGTGCATGGTGGGCAGAGGAGGAAAAGTGCCTCACATCTCCTCCCGCCTGCTTTGTGCCTGCAAACTCCACTGACAGCCTCCCTCCTCTCCCGGGTTCCATGCCTGCCCGGGACCCAATCAGCTGCACAATCGGCTGCACTGCTCCGCCCTTGTTACACCTCTAACAGTTAGTACACTTTAGGTCAAATGCAGTCTTATAGTATATCTTCAATAGTTTAGAGAAAAGGGCATTTCTACGAAGAAAAAAAAGGACGGTTATTTCTTACTTTCTTCTTTTTTTCCTGCTTTTGCTACTAATGCACTTGGTGACAGAGGTACGCTGATTTCCAGATTCGTATTAGATTTTTGCAAGTGTTGCTGTCCCCAGTGTGCCACACCACGATTAACATCCAGTGTCAACTGAATCATACGATTGATGGCTTGCTGGATATCATCTAAACTAGGCACCATTATCTATAAAAAAATACAAAAGATGCTTTTCATTAAACATAAGAACATAAACCGCTGTTTCAGCAGCTACTATGGCTGCTGGTTCGTTTCCAAGGTGCTGGTTTTGACCCTTAAAGCCCACAGCTCAGGACCAGGGTACTTGAGGAATTCTCTTCTTCCATACATTCTGGCCCATCCCCTGAGGTCAACCCTCCTGCACATGCCTTCCTTAATGGAGATTAGGGAGGCAGCAGCAAGTACAGACTTCTCAGCAGTGGCACCTCAATAGTGGAGTTCTGATCTGAGAGTAGCACCCTCCTTGGAGGACTTTTGGCATGGCCTGAAGACCTTCCCGTTCCTTTTGGTTTTTTGATGCAATGCTGAATTGGGCTAGGCTGCTCTACTGTTATTCTCAATTACTAATTATCTTACTGATGGTTTTATGCCGCTGTTAGACATTAGTCTTATGATGCTGTGTTGTTTTGTTTAGGCTGTTTTGTACTGCTCCTTGATTGTTTTATTGGTTTTATCTCTGTTCCATGCTGTGCTTTTATAATGTGCTACTGCTCTGCTTTTACTATGTTTTACCTGGAGTTGGGGATAAGCAGCGAGGTGGCCAAGTTTGCGGATGACACTAAACTTTTCCGGGTGGTGAAGACCAGCAGGGATTGTGAAGAGCTCTAGAAGGATCTCTCCAAACTGGGAGAATGGGCAGCAAAACGGCAGATGCGCTTCAATGTAAGTAAGTGCAGAGTGATGCACATTGGGGCAAGAAACCAAAATTTCACATATATGCTAATGGGTTCTAAATTGTCTGTGATGGATCAAGAGAGAGATCTTGGGGTGCTGGTGGACAGGTCGATGAAAGTGTCGACCCAGTGTGCGGCGGCTGTGAAGAAGGCCAATTCCATGCTCGGGATCATTAAAAAAGGGATTGAGAATAAAACGGCCAATATCATTCTGCCTTTGTACAAATCGATGGTAAGGCCACATCTGGAGTATTGTGTCCAGTTCCGGTCACCACACCACAAAAAGGATATAGTTGAATTGGAAAAGGTGCAGAAAAGAGTGACCAGAATGAGTCGTGGGCTGGAGCACCTCCCTTATGAGGAAAGGCTACAGTGTTTGGGGCTTTTCAGTCTAGAAAAAAGGCGCCTGAGGAGGGACATGATTGAGACGTATGCATGGGATGGAGAGAGTGGATAGAGGGAAATTCTTCTCCCTCGCAAGGCAGATTCACACTACAGGCAGAGGCTCTGCCGCCGCCTGTGCCTCCGCCTCCGCGCTGGAAGCGGGGGAGTGTCTTCTAGCCTGTTGTCCCTCATGTTGTCCCGCCTTCTTAAGAAGGTGATTGGAGGCCATTCTCCCCCCTCTCCTGCGATTGGCAGGCTGCAGTAGCTCCGCGAACTGCCCCCTAGCTCTGCGTCCCGCCCCCTGAAAAGTAGGATTCCTGCTTGAGGTACGTGCCTGCCGTGGGGAGGTCACCTCGGCTACGCTTGCTTCGAAAATCAGCTCAGAAGCTCCGTGACGCGTGTAGTGTGAAGCTGCCTTCACATAACACCAGAACCAGGGGACATGCACTAAAATTGAGTGGAGGGAGAGTTAGAACGGATAAAAGAAAATATTTCTTTACCCAGCATGTAATTCATCTGTGGAACTCCTTGCCACAGGATGTGGTGATGGCACCTGGCCTAGATGCCTTTAAAAAGGGGTTTGGACAGATTCATGGAGGAAAAGACCATCACAGGTTACAAGCCATAAGCAACCTCCTGGTTTTAGAAGTAGGTTTTCTCTGTGCCAGGTGCAGGGGAGTGGCAGCAGGAAACAGGTTATCTTGTTGGCTGTGTGCTTCCTGAGGCATCTGGTGGAGCCACTGTGTGATACAGGAAACTGGACTAGATGGGCCTTTGACCTGGTCCAGCAGGGCTCTTCTTATGTTCTTATGTTAAGTAAAAACCTGAGACACGATGTCATTGCACTTACTGTTTTCCCTACACTTACAGTCAGTGAAAGGGAGTGAGGGATAAGAAACTCAAAGCTATACCTTCGCATCATAGTTTTTTACTTATTAGACATTATGAAAAAGATACGTGCAGCTCTCTCTGGCAACAGTCACTCATCACTTGTAATATTCAGTTCTGCCTGAGTCTTTGCCAGTTTTGTGATTCGATGAACTGGCTGTGATAGAGTTGTCAAGGAGTTCTCAAGCATCATAAAGATAAACTAACTTATCGCAACATGAGCTCTCATAGGCAAGAGCAGGGGTGTCAAACCTAAGTTCTGCAGGCCGTATCCGGCCTGTGAAAGCTCTTTATTGGGTCTGCGTGATAACTGGGCTCTCCCGGCACTACCATCAGCTGCTGAGCTGCGAAGTGATGTCTCGACAGAAGCAGTGCTGCTGAAAAGGCAGCCATGTGATAATTTGATCAAGATTTGCATATTGTCTCTATCATTTGCAGCTAATGAGTTCCTAGGTAAGAAAAACATTCTTATTTCTGGTCATCACCTGCTTCATGACATCACTTCTGGCCCTCAGGAGGCACCATGAATGCTATTTGGCTTGCTGTATGAAATGTGTTTGACACCCCTGGGCAAGAGCTTATTCCATCACATGCACAAAGTGGATATTTTATGCATTATACAATTACAGCCCATAACATTTACAATTACAGCCCATAACATTTATCCTTGTCCTATTTGGTTTGTTATCAGACCACCCTGATATCCTGTTGAATATTTGGTGTCTGAAAATCTCACCTAAATTTTTTTAATGAAAAAAATATACATTGGGTATGTGTACTGTACAATACACTCCTTTATCTAAAATTAGTGCAGAATGCGGCGGCCCGGGTGGTCACTGGAGCTAGGCAGTTTGACTCTGTTGAGCCACTGCTTCAGCGGCTGCACTGGCTGCCCATTCGTTTCCGGGCCCAATTCAAGGTGCTGATAATGACCTTTAAAGCCCTTCACGGTTCGGGTCCAGGGTATCTGAGGGACCGCCTTCTCCCATACATTCCGGCCCGCTCTCTTAGGTCATCTGAAGGGGCTCTCCTGCGGGTGCCACCTCTATCGCAAGTTAGGGGGACTTCTCTGCCGTGGCGCCACAACTGTGGAACTCCCTGCCAGGGGATCTGAGAACTACCCCCTCCCTCATGACTTTTCGGCGAGGGCTCAAAACATTTTTGTTTCGTCTAGCGTTTGGGTGATGGCTTGTGGTCTGCCTCCTGTATCTCAAGATGCTCTGCCATGCTGCTTCTCTGCTCCATACTGTTGTCCCCCCAGTGGATTTTATTGTTTTTTAAAATTTGTTTATGTATCGTTATGTATTTTATGTATTTATCTGTTGTAAGCCGCCTTGGGCATTTGCCTTCGGCATAGGAAAAGGCAGGATATAATTTTTTTAAATAAATAAATAAATAAACTTCAATGAACGTGTTGAATAGTAGCGGGCAAATGAAAATATTCAGAAGTTTGCAGGTGATGGCTTACCCCTTCTTGGTTGCATAAATCACTTACCACATTTGGAATAGCTAAATGCACTTCAGCTTTTAGAAATGAAACAATGTCTTCAGATTTAGAAACTGTCTGAGGTAAATAACTTGGCCGCCCAAATGAGCTGAAAAATAAATAGGAGTTATAGATATATCACTACAAAATGTGTTAATTTAAACTAAAATTTTGATCTGTAGTATTATTAATGAGGAATTTTTATTCTTTTCTGTAACCAGATACAGTCTTAAATGTAATACAGAGAGATACACAAAGATTCGCTTTGCAGTTCCTTATAAAAGTGGCCACAAATGGGAGAAAATTTCTGTTGAGGGGATATGGCAGGGAAATCCATGGAGAAAATATCCTAGATTCAACCAGTCATGACAGTTGCACATCTCTACAGTACCATGTCCAGTAGTATTAACATCTGCTTTACAAAAGCAATACATCACACTCAATATACCTTGCAACAAATATTCTTTTTTTAAGAGCATCCAAGGATAATCGTGTGGCTTTCTGCAGGCTATCCAGCAACTGATGACTAAAATATGCAACTACTTCTTTGCATTCCTGCAATACATAAAAACACTAGTTTAATTTTTCATCAAATCGATATCTGCTGTGAACTATCTAGTTTATCAGACTGTAGGGTTAAGGAGGCCCCCAAGTTTCTGTGATGGGCAGCCTGATCCTGCATAAGGATCCGCAGCTGGCCCATACAGTCGGCCGCAGGATCCTGAGCCCTTCCTGGGCTGATCTGGCACAGCCCAGGGACATTAGTCCCCTTCCCCCGGTGTAGGGTTGCCCAGCCCCGGTGGAGGGGTAAGGGCGGCCCAGGCCGGGAGAGGGCTGGGGATATCGGCAAAGCTCGCCGCCAATATCCCCGCCCCCTCCTGCCCAGGCCAGCCAACGACCGCTCTCATTCACCACCTGGCCAGCCCTCCCCCCACCCCTGCACTGACTGGTGCAAATCTTGCCTGCACCGGCGGCTACAGGGTCGGTTGGGAGGCCTCCGCGTCGGTGGCCCTTACTCCCCAGGTGCTGAAAATGCACTTTATGATGCGTTTATGGCACCCAGCGCCTGTGGAGTGTGCACTCCGCAGGCACAAAGAATTGCACGGTTAGACCCCAAACCTGTCCCCTGCCACCAGTGCCGATGCATGTGAGCCTCCAATATATATTAAACTCCAAAAGGGGCATGCTGCATCCAATATGGGGGTGAACTCAGACAGCCTTCAGGAGGTAAGTTAAAATATTTTCTATTTACCTCTTGGTAGGCTGCCTGAGTGGCAATGGGTCTCCCTGAACATACACCTCCTATTTACTTACCTCTCCAGGCTGGCCTGGTCCTTGGCTAGCCCATGGGATGCATTGCGTCCCTGCATTGTGCAGGCTGGCCCTGGATAGGATTGGGCCCTTACTCTGAGGGACCATGATGCCTCTGACTGATCTGATACACAATTTTCCAGCAGGGCTCTTCTTATGTTCTTATGTATCCTGCACAGAAATAACAGCTTCTGGAGGTCTCCACAGAGTAAGGGGGACATTCGTCCCCTTGCCCCAAGGAAAGCCCTGGAGCTGCTATGGGGCAACCCGGACCTGTGTGAGCTCTATAGCAAGTCTGTGTTGCCTCATGTTGGAGGAACAGGCCTGTGAAGGAGGTTAGCATGCGGCACGCACCAGCGCCGCTGATCCAGTCCCCTCCTAGGCCCGACCTGCCCACTCCCCGCCCCTGTCACTGCCCTCCACCCACTCTGTTACACCCCTATCCCCACCCTCCCCTTATTCCATTCTGCCTCCATGCCACTCGGCGCAGATCCTACTTGTTCCAGCCCACGCTGCTCCTTCTGCTGGTACATGTGGGCTGGTGCAGGCCTCCGCACCAGCGCCGGCCAAGTGCAATGCCATTGCAAAGCATTTCACGGAGCTTTTGCGAAGGCAAGCACTGGCACAGCATGTGCTGTGCTGGTGCTTCTTGTTGTGTGGATTGCACCCTAAGGGAGATAGTTTCAGAGGAAAGCATGGATGGGGAAAAGGTTTCAGCCACGCCTTCTCACCTGCCGCTTTTCTGCTTTAAATCATCCCAGTAGGATCACTGTTGACTTCATTGTATTTTGTCTACAATCTGATTAATCCAAGCAGCATCATAATGTGAAATATATGTTTGAAAAGCTAAATAACATTTTAGAATTGACCTCCTAATCTATGCAATGGCTTTCAGAATAGTTTTTTTTCTTAAAAATATTTTCTGTTCATTTTCAGTAGCAACATTTGTTGAGGTTTGAAAATGAACCTGATGAATTTACAAGCCAGAACAGAGAAGCAATGCAGTTAGAATAGAAAGTGAAACTGCTGTGTCATGCTGACTCTGCTCAGAAGCTGATGCAATGTGGATGACGTGATCCACAGGTGGGAGATGAGGTAATGCACAAGATGATTGGTGGACAGAAGTATAAAAGTCCTACCTTGCCTTACCATAATTTGCATCCAAAGCCTACCTGATTGCTATGCCGTTACTCTGCTTCTCAATTCTATGATGTGGACCTGGAAAGACTGACTATTCTGTACTTGTATATTAACTTCAGCAAGGACTGCTGTAAGTAACTTGTACATATCTGTAAATAGACTCTTATCACCTGATTTACGTGTCTGAGTCGTTTTCCTTCTGCCGGGACTGGGGACTGGATGGACTGAATAACTCTGCTGACAACTGATGAAAGGCAGCTGTGCAGAAACCCCCCTAACAACATTTACTTGAAGCATACATAGTTTCTTGCTCATTTTGCATGAAATACCTTTTTAAACTCATCTTCCTTCTCACTTTCAACATCATCACTTAATGTCAAACCTGAAGATGCAGTAGTATCTTTTTCATCTCGTCCAGATCCAAATGCTACATGTTTCCCCTCTATTGAAAATAAAATATTTATTCAATCAAGAATCCTGTGCAAAAGTTCAATCTAAACACATGGTAGGAGGTTAAGGACTGCACCATCATGCCCCACCCCTGTCCCTCACTGCCGGTCATGCCTTTGATTTAACATATTTAACGGTCCAGTTTTATGGTGGCCTTACACTGATGGATCTCACAATCTATCAGCACAAAGCCTCAGCCACCATTGTGCAAGAAACAGAGTTTACTTACCGGAGAACTCCTGTTCCTGGTAGAAGATGGGTGCATTCCTAACTGAATGGGAATGCCCTCGCGCCAGCTCGAGGTAGGGTTGACCGTTGCAAACGTTTTTTCCTCCGCGTGAGGCTGCCCGTTCCCCAGTTCGGCCCTACCTTAGCAAGAAATAGGAATGCACCCCTCTTCTACCAGGGAACCACTCTGACAGCAGGTGGCTCTCTAACAATGGCACGGGAGCAAGGAAGTCCAGTGCCAGCAGCGGTGGGCCTCCACCCTCTGAATCCATGCTGGAACAGGTAAGTCAGCAGCAGGAAGGATAGGGGGCAGTTCGGAGGTGGGGACTGGACCAAGCCAGGGCGGTTTGGAGGCAGGAGGGAGAACCTCAGTGGAAATAGCACATGCTGTAATCCTATTCACATTTTCCAAACCTGACATGCCCCCAACTCTCCTTGGACTTACACCGGCTAAATTGCTGGTGTGGGACCAAGGGGGCCAGGTGGCCTATGGGGAGGCAATTAAAAAAGATTTTTACTTTCTTCTGGACCACCACCATAGCATGAAGCACACGCTCTGTCAGCAGTGCTGCATGCTATGGGCTGGCAGGGGATAGGATCGGGCTGCCCATCTAATTATCAGCTAGAGATTATATAACCCATATAAACAATAGGTTGGGATCACAAAACTCCTGTTTGTGCCCTGTAGAACTCCTACCTAGTCCCTGCCATTAGTGCATCTGATGTAATTTGCACTGAGCCTTACAACCTAGTGTGCACAGGCTCAATCTCTGGTTGATCTGTATAAATTCCAAACACATGTACAGTCTGCCCCCTATCCATGCATTCTGTACACCACATGTGCATGGAACATCTGGATTATTCCTATGCACATTAGGCCCTATATATTAAACCCCTATGCATACATAGACGGTGCAATCCTGACTAACGATCCGGCGGCAAAGTGAGCACTCTGCTGCAGGAAGCTGTTGCGAACATGCCGTAAAGCATGTTCACGATGACTTTAGAGTAAGGGCCGCTGGCACGAGGCCAGTAGCCCTCACTCCGTCACCAGATTGCCCATGCGGCCGTCGGAGGAGGTATGTGCAGCTCAGGCGGGGGCGGTCCAGGCAGCGAGAGAACCCGGGGATTGGCGAATCCGGCCCATGGGTGCAGGGATAGCGGCTGCTATATCCTTGTCCCCTTCCCGGGCCAGATTCACCATTACACAGCCTCTTCGGACTTGCGCCAGCGAAATAGCTGCCGGAAATCCAAGGAGGGCCATTGGGGCCTCCCCACGCTACACCCGGGGAAAAGGGACGAATATCCCCTTCCCCCGATGTAACCGAGTAGACCCCGGGAAACGGGGATAGGATCTGGCGGGCGGGCTGGGCCACCTGCCGGATAGTTAGTAGGATTGGGCTGCCGACCAGATAGTTAGTAGAACTGAACTGTACGGCAAAACATTTTCAAAATAGGAATTTGAGGATTGGGGGAACAATTATAGTCACAATCCAGCTAGGTGTGCTTCATTCTATTGAAAGAGGGGTTTGTGCACTGAACTCTGTAGGGCTATAGCCATTACACCATTATCAGATAATATCAACAAATGTTTTCATTTTCCTGAATAATATTTAATAATTTCCAATTTTAGCAGATGGAAAGATTCTAACTACCCAATCCTATCCATGGACTGTGGTGCTAGAACTTGTGTTCCGGCAGCACAGGGTGCATTCCAATTTCACGAATGTTGGGCGTCTGTTGCGTGCTGCCAAGCTGCTGGTGCTAACAGTGAATGGCACCATGCACATGGCAGCAGTATGTTGCCTCTAACTCCTCCAACTCCCCTGGCAGCACTATGTTAATGTGGGGGGGGGGTGAAGGCAGTGAGCGGGGATGGGGAGGAGGATTGGGGCAGTTATTGGTGCTCTCACCAGCTCTCACCACACCCCTTTGGGTCCACTCAGACTTGCACCAGCCAAAGAGTTGGCACAGATCTGAGAAGACCCACTGGGGACCATGGTGTGGCAGAGTTTACTTACCCCTTGGACACATCATGGTCCCTGGTCGGCCTGCCAGATGCAGCAAAGGCTGCATCAGCACCACTGAGGCTTTATCAGCCAGCTGAGGATAGAATTGAGCTGTTAATTATAGAGACACACATGGATAAATACCTTGAGTTGGGTATTTCTTCAAAGGTTTTTTAGAACGCTTAACTTCATAAATTTGCTCAAATATAGATATCAGCTCTTGTACAGCATCCTCTATGTGTCTGCTTCTGTTGTTTAATATTTCAGCCCATTCCTTAGTAGACACCTGTGTGCAATATACAATAAGAATGTTTACTAGAGAGAAGGCACATTTAGTAGAGAAAGAAAATGGAAGAATATGAGCAAGGCAAAGTTGTACATTCCATTGCCAATTAACGTTCTTATTATTTGCTTGCTATTATTATATTATATTAGGAAACTGGTTTTAGTATGTATTGATAGTATACGAATGCATACCCTGCCAACTTTAGATACTGAAGCACTTTAACTGTGAATTATACAGATCCCTGTTTCAATATGGAACAGCAGTAATCTTACATTTACCAGCATCACCATTTCCCAGTACTTCTCTAGAATGAAGGGACGAAAGTGCTCTTAACTGGGGTAACAAAATAAGAGGGTTAATTATTTGAAGCATTCTAGCTCTTGTGTCCTTGAAATATGAACAATCATTCTTAAAAATTAGCCATATGCTTTAGAAGAGATACTTGTAATGTGATCATGTGTTCCTGATGGGGGTGGTGTCAAAGGGTGGCCAGGTTTGGCACTCACCAAGGGCCCATGACCATAAAATGACCCACCCAACCAGGTTACCCTTGCACAAGCAGTACCAGTGGCAACGGAAACAATGCACCACTGGGGGCCGGATGCAGGACTTTGCCCCCGGGTCCCCAGCAACCTTATTTTGGGACTGGTTCCTATGGTGACTCTGGAGATCTATATAGTAGTATCATAAGGAACCCTGCCGATGTGTTGCAACTGAGCACACTATTAAACTAACCTTTTGAGACCAAAGACAAGGAGTGTATCCTCACAGAACCCTTGCCGAAGAAGCTTTCCTCCACATGGTTTTCAGCTATTTCTTCCTTTCACCACAGCCCACCCCCTATGCTGCATCGCACACCATTCCTAAGGGTCCCCTGACCATCTGGAGTGACTTTTGAGGGGACTTGAACAGGTCCCCTAGGAAGGAAGGGGTGGGGAAGATAATTAGTGTGAGCACCTTTGCACACTCATGCCACTTGGGATACAAGTATCCAGGAGTGTATGCAAAATTCACTAAGACTGTACAGGAGTGTATTAAAAGTTATAGCCTCTGATAGATAGGCGCATGCCATCTAGTGGGACAGTTTTAAAAATAAATGCACACTTTATCAGTTTGAAGGAATACCACATAATTAAAATAGGTAACTCAAATGATTCACTTAAATTGTTACATTTTCAAATCAGTAATACAGTGACAATAAAAATATATATGTTTAATATGGTGTGGCATATAGAAATGTGCATTTATTTTTAAAAAGTCCACTTCCATTTATGTAAAAACAAGCCAATAACTGTAATCACCTCATTGCGTGCCAGTAAATCCTCCACTTTTGTAGCCGTCTCTGGTAGTACAAGCAAAAGAGTGTTTGCTATATCTTTCATTGCTAAGTCAATCTGCATTTCACTTAAGTCATTAATCTATTAAAAATATATAAAAGATCATTAGTAGCATGTCAGTGTCTTTCAAGGGTGCACAACAGCATTCTTTAGGCAATCTCACAGACCTTGAACTTGGGGGGGAGTGGTGCAGGGAGGGAGGCACACTACCCAATTATTCAAAAAATGAAACTACTGTGTATCCATGCTTAGAATTCAAGAGCCATTAGCCAGATCCACACAAGCAGTTCTACACACCCACAGGGGCTTTATCAAGCAGCAGTTCCCCATGCCACATGGCAAAGAGCCTTTAAAACTGAGGGGACATTCAAAACCAGTTTGAGATTTGCCATGGGAGAATATCTGGTAAAAGAATAAAAGTAAAAAATCCCACAGGTTTCACCCCGGTCACGGACAACATACGTAAAGTATCTGCTTGGATCCTGGCCAAGATCTTTATGTACAACTCACAGTACTTCTGAGGGCTGCTTCCTGATGTTTTTACTAGACAGAAGTCTACCCATATTCATTCCCATGTTTAAAACTGTCACAGAGGGAGCACACACAATTATTTAAACACAGAAAAACGCTACAAGTGAACTATGTGGAGATTTAAAGTGGGTGGGTGGGTCTGTCTCGATGATACTGACCATTTTCAGTCGGGCTAGCGGTACACCAGGGCTTTAAATGTACAGAACTGCAAGCTGGGTTGCAGACGTAACGTTCGGACAATACCCGTCGTAACCCAATTGTACTGCTGCACATTGTAGGGAGTGAAAGAATGCCTCCCCTCTTCCCTGGTCCACCTTCCCACCCTCTCTAGCCTTTCCTCTCCCTTCCCCACCTGTTGTGTTTCTCCATTAATTTAGATGGTAAGCTTCTTGAAGACGGGGAGCGGTCTATTTTTGCCTCTACAATGCTATATGGCACCATGCACATGGATGGGCATGGACTAAACAACAATAATGCATTGAATGTCTACTGGAAAATATCAATACCTTTTTCAGAAGTTGATTAAACATTTTCATAACTTCATCAACTTCTTGAAAGAAGCTATCTAAAGTCAAAGATGACCACGTTAAAATGGTCAGTCCTTGCCTCAGCACAGATTCCACCTAGTAAATGAATGAAGGGAAAATAAACATTCATAGGGATTATAATCCATAACTAATCAGAAATATCAAATGACTAACATAATTGTGTGGTTTTTCTTAGTATCTTATCAGAGATTACACTGTATTAAACTAAGTAAATACTATCACAAACATTTTCTCCAGTCCTAAGAAATTTCTTCCAAAACCTGTTATGCCAATTTGATTTCTCAGTTTAATTATCTATTCTATTGTATCTAATCCTACAACAGATTCCCTGTGCATTAGAAAAAATTGCTGTCCTTCCAGAGTTTTGGCTTTTTACAGCTGAATCTCCAAAGTACTCTTCATGTATGTATTTAGTTTTGTTTATTTTAAAAGATTATTACCCTTCTTAAAAAAAATAATAATAATAATCCGCCAGTCCAGAGTGTTGCAAAGCACATTTACATCACCCTAAGAGTAAGCAGAGTCGGTGGAGAGCCTTGCACCACTCCTCCAGTGCCGCAGAGGTGAGTCCCCACTGGGCAATGGAGGGGTGTGGGGAGGGCGGAACAAGACGTTCTGGGGGTTGGGTGGGATTGGTCGACCAGGCCCGGGAAAGGGGAGGGATTGTCAGTGGCCTCCTCCACCGAATCCTATCCCCCTTCCCAGGCCTGGCCACTGTTACACGAGGCTCTCAAATGTGCGCCAGCAAAATAGCTGGTGCACATTTGTTGGCACACATCGGGGTAACTAGGGCTCTACTTGGGGTAAGGGGATGAACGTCCCCTTCCTCCAAGGACAGCTCTCACCACACCGGCGCTGGATCCTATCTGGATAGGATGCAGTGGAAGCTCTTCGCCTATGCTGCAACCTAGCTAGACAGGATTGGACTGTGAATGCTGGTTTTATGAATATATTTTATTGCTGTCTTTGTATATTATCTGCCTTGCTCTTTTACTCTTTTGTTATGCCGGTTGCTTTTTTAGTTGTCTTGCTATGTTTTAATTGTTATGAATTGTTTTTATGTATATTTTATATGCTTTGTGAGCCACTTTGGGCGCCCATCTGGGAGAACAATGGGATAAAAACTGAATGAATAGCATACCAATTGCAGTACTAAAGCCCCTGCCAGGGAGACTAGTTCAGATGAGAAGACATTTAGCATGGGGGTTGGCCAGCTCCTGCCAACCTAGCAGTCCTAAAGCATGTTAATGTGAGTAGATAAATAGGTACCGCTTGCGGGAAGGTAAACAGCGCTCCGTGTTCCAGCCGCATGCTACGCGCTGCGGCAAGGAGAGTCATGCCGGCCACATGACCACGGAGGCGTCTTCGGACAACGCTGGCTCTTCGGCTTTGAAATGGGGATGAGCACCACACCCTAGAGTTGGACACGACTGGACTTAATTGTCAGGGGTCACCTTTACCTTTATTTAGGCATGCCTCTTAATTTGGGGAAATGTATTTCTTGGGGGGGTACTAAAATGGTCACAATCACAGCTGTAACGAACAAAAGCCTATGCAACATACTGATGAATCCTATTCTCTTACTGGACTCGTGGAAGGTTTGAGCAATTCAGATGATAATGCTATGACTCCAACTAGACCACACTGATCAAAGAAACATATTCCCTGCCCTCCATGTACAAACCAAATGGTATTTATTTGAATTAATTTACTTTTACCAAAACTCACCTTCTTCATTTTTGGTGCCATCAAATTTACGAACACTGTGGGCACTTCTTGACACAAATTGTCATAACATTGTAGAATATTCTGTAAATTAAAATGAATATCCAATATTTTAAGGAATTTCAATAGAAACTAAAATGTGACTGTGCAGCAGAATCTCTCCTTGCCCCTAACCAACCTGGTTATCCAACCTATTTGAAGGCATAAGACATTCAAAGAAAAGTGAAGAATAACATTGCAAAGTAAGGTTTTACTGACTATAGTACTAAAGTCAGTTTGGCCTCACTGAAAGTGGAATGTAAATCTGGAGGATACTTTCCCAACAGACAGAAAGCTGAGATTCTGTACACAAACTTTCCAAGACACAGTGATTGAAGGGTTTACAAATGGGACCTTTAGAACTTTTGCACTTAACACTTGGGGCCAGCCCAAGACTTCCTGGCACCTGAGGCAGTATGCCAAAAGCGCTCTCTCTCTCTCGTTCTCGCTCTCTCGCTCTCTCGCTCTCTCTCAAAATCAACCATAACCATTCTTTACCTACCTCCAAACATAATTTGTTTGTCTTAACCTGACTTTCAATCTTAACTATCCTCTTTGCCTGTTCTGGCACTTCTAGTCCCATTTTTATCATACATTTTGTCTCTCGAACAATCTCTAGAATTCTGGGGTCAAAATTAACCAACAACTTCCCAGTTTCAGGATGCCGTACGAGAAGTGTAACTTGCAAAGCTGAAAGCAAATACAAAACCATGACTCAATCAAATCCAAAATTATTTTCTGTCACGTACATCTGGGATATTGTCCAAAGCCAAGATGACAATGTAAAAATACTGCTTAGTCATAATTGTGCATCAAACTACTCACCATACTGCAGTTGTGAAATTTCCTTCATCCAAGCTGTGTGATAGAGTACCTCAAATTCCACCAGTACATAGGATATTTTATTGTATAGCCGGACGATTGCTTTACCTTCTGGACTTGCCAAGATATCTGACTGTTTCTATTAAAATATTTGTAGTTAAAGATATACATATTTAAAAGGTGACCGAGGAAAGTACTACTATGTTTCATTAAAATAAAATTTGTGTATGTTTGTATACAATAAGTATTTTTAAAAGTCTTTCAAGATTTGTTGTTGTTCAGTCGTTAAGTCGTGTCCGACCTTTCGTGATCCCATGAACCATATCCCGCCAGGCCTTCCTGTCCTCCACTATCTTCCTGAGTTCGCTCATTTTCATGCTAAACACACATACTAAGACTTCTTCAGTGTAATTATAGACACTGCCATAATTCAGCTTTTTAGGCCAAGTCCACTGTTATATTTTACTGACACTCATCTCAAAATTGATGGTATTGTAAGAGGCATGCCAACATTACTTTATAAAGGCAGAAAAAACAACAACCTGGAAATGATTGCAGTAAAAGACAGGGGCCAGTTGGTATATTGCTTTCATAATCAGCCAAATAGCACCACCTACAGACTCTTCTGTATCATTTCATTCACATTTACTTACACCCAGCAGCGCTAAACTTTCTGGAAGATTTGAGAAAAACATAACGATAACCCAGAGTATCCTTGACACTGGGCCACAGGTTTCAAAAAGGCAGGATGACATAAATGATCCACTTCTTAAACAATCTTTAAATTTCAGGTGGACGATGACAAACTTACATAAAAATAGTTGATAGGCTCACTTATGCGCCTGAAGAGTTGCCTCACCCACAATATCTTCCCTGATATTGGGGGCATGTTGCGTGCCAGAGGGGGATCGTCCTTTTGAGCCTGATAAAGCTACAAGGAAGTAAGCACATGTCTAAATTACCGGCATGCCTTCTGTTAAAACTTCAGCCAAATAGCACATCTTCAAAAGCAGTTTGAATTACACATACATTTCACATGATTAACCCACAGATCTAGGAATAATGCTATTTGGTACAGGCCTATTAGGTGCGCTATTTTCCATAATTGAATGAAGGGGGAAAAGGAAATACAAATGAGGCATTGAATTGGAGCTAATTTGCATGCTAATTACATGCACAACATGAATTACTGATGCCATACATCCGTACTGTTCCGTATCTAAATTATAGATAGTTTTTAAAAATGCATATGATTCCATCCATCCTCCTCTGGCACAGGTCTGATGCTTCTCCACTGTGTAATTGTTTAATGCTCATCAGCCCAAACTCCAACCCAACCCAAAGAAGATAACATGCTCGCTTGCACGCACACACGCACACACACACACACACCCAATAAGAGAACTCTAAACAGCTTGTTCAATTAATTATTTGAGAAAGCTTCTTATTAGGGCTGTCAGGCAACCGAAACAGTTTTAGCCAATTAACCATCTGCCTTTGAACCAATTTTTCAACCAATCAATTAAATTTAAATAAGAGTGCGTATTACAAAAGCCTCAATATAGATGCCTTTTCAAGACATCAAAGGACATGTACTGTATATGGTAACGAAGAGATTATTAAAGAAAACCACCTCTCATTGTTAGATGGAAAAGCCACTTTTAATATTCGCTTCATCATTTTATTTATATTTGACTGCATCTGCCACTTTTATGCCATAAAGGCCCGTATCCAATACAAAAGAAACTGAGGGCGCAGTCCTGACTAAGGATCCGGCCGGCGGCTCAGGGCCGCCCACCAGATCCTGTGCACCAGCTGCCCAATGTGCGCCGGGCCGGAGGTCTACTTGGGGAAGGGGACGCTCGTCCCCTTCTCCGAGTGTAAACCCGGGCCGGCCCTATCAGCCTCCTCAGGTTTCTCGGAAGTAGAGAAGGCTGTGTAACGGTGTAGCCAGCCCAGTGGGCATGGGGATATGGCCAACACCATCCACCCCCTCCTGGGCCGGCTAGGCCAATGGCCCCCCTCCCTCGCCCAGCCGGACCGCCCATGCGGCTGGCAACGGAGCACTTACCTTCCGCCGCCGTCTGCGTGGAGATCCGGTGCCAAAGTGAGGGAGGCCGGCCTTGCACCGGCCTTCCTTACTCCCGAGTCATTGTGAACGTGCTTTATAGCACGTTCGTGACGGCCTCTGGTGACGGAACACTTGTTCCGTCGCCAGCCGGATTTTCAGGATTGCGCTGTAAATTGGGCCGGGCTGGGGAAACGGTCAGCCTCGCGCAGAGGAAAAGCGGTTACAACGGTCAACCCAACCTCGAGCTGGCGCAAGGACATTCCCATATAGTTAGGAATGCACCCTTCCTGTAACAGGGAATATGCCCTTACAAATAGGTCTAATTAGCTAACTAAAGCTTCAGCTGATTAGTCCAATATGTAAACCTACTGAAGTTTTCAGCCTCCATTTAACTAGAAACATATACAAGTAACATAACATGTAAAATGCCCACGCCCTGACTACCAAGGGACAGTCAGACAGGGAGGTGAAGATACGGAGGAGACAAATAGAGCTGAGTAACAAAGCTCAGCAAGCTAGCGACTATTTTCCAACAGAGGCAGGGCCAGTCTGGGGTGGGATGCCCTCTGTGAGAGAAGACCAGAGAATACCTTTTTAGTTGCTTCAAGCTCTGCAACATAATGCTGAAGAATACGTCCAATAGTATGCATTATTTCATGCTGAAGACATGGCATGTTCAGCTTCTGAAACCTAAAGAGATTCATATTTACCTAGGAGTACACATTTACCTAGGAGTAAGTTCCATTAAACTCAACAGGGCTTACCTCTGAGTAAGCATGCATACAATTGCACTGCCATGATAGATACTTTTCAAGATCACTTTAATTTAGGCTTACCAGATCCATACCGGAACAGACCTTTAGGAGAAGGAATGCGGGCAGGTGTAGCTTGTTACACCCTTAGAGCGCAATCCTAGGCATGTCTACTCAGAAGCAAGCCCCATTGTATTCAAGGTGGACCAAGGTTCTTTCCAAGACAAGATCATGCTTCCAGTTATTCTAAATGTTGGAAGTGCTAACTGAGGCCAACTATAACTATGCACATCAACTCTCCCCAAGTTACAAACAATGTAGGATCGTAATTAACCATTTTATGATCAACAAAAATGAGGCATACCTGTAATCTGAAATGAAACTGAAATGTAGGATCGTAATTAACCATTTTATGATCAACAAAAATGAGGCATACTTGTAATCTGAAATGAAACTAACTGCTAGAAATCCTAGTTGAGAGGATTCATACAATTTTATTTATTTATTTCGATATTGCAAAATCAAATATCACATCCTAAAGTTGTATGCATGGGAAATAACACTGTAGCTGTGTACATTGTGTCTGCAACAACTGAAGAAAGCACCATGGCCAGCCAGCATCATGACATGTGATGTCCCAGAAAATGACAGGAAACTGGTAAATTTCCTCTGCTAATCGTGGGTGACTAGACAGTTAAAGGGCAGGTACACCGTTCACACAGCAACTGTGTTTGTTGCGGCTAAACTCTCAAACAGACATCTGTGCTCCACCCTAGATTTCACATGGTGAGGATTTCACATGGGGGCGAGGGTTGACTGTGGCCTTTGGGTCCATTTCTTCCTTAGGCAGGAAGTTCTTGCTGCCACAGGATTGGACCTGGATCTCTCTGGGTGGACTTTGCATGGGACAATCCATGGGTGTCCATGTGACATGGGATGGCTGATATAGTGGCCTACTTATCCATATGTGCTCTTGTGCAGGTGGTCATTAGCCTTCCCCAATAGCCATGGCACACATGGCGCCATCCAATTGCACTTGCACCCCCCTTGGCATCCTTATGAGCACCTGTCAGTGTTCCTTATGGGCACCTGTCAGCCCTCCCTGTCCCCATAAACCAGCCTGCCAGACATAATGGCAGTGGGCACTCATGACAACTGTAGCATCTCCCCTCACTGGGTGTTGGGGGACTGGGAACCTGCAGCCCCCCCCCCACAAGTTCCTCCCTGTGGCTAGCTGGGGTGAGGAAGTACTGGGTGGTATCCCTATCCAAGTACAAAAGGATGAGTTATGTGATCCGGTCAAAGTTTTTTATTGAACAGTATAGCTAGAGCAGCATTGGAAAGAGAAACACACAAAACACACACATTTTCTACAAGGGAAATGAAAGAACAGGCTGGTATGTGGTGTCTTTTTCCCCATCGACTATGTGTTCGAGAAGGAGATGAAGTGTATTGTTTGGAAGTCATCAAGAGAGATGGTATTATTATTATTATTATTATTATTATTATTATTATTATTACTTTTCAATGCCCCCCAAAAAGTTCAAAGTAGTTAGCATAGGAAAACTGTGACATCTTCTCATAATCTTTCAAAATGTGCTAACATTTAAACATGGCCCTAAACATACTGTCCAGGCTGAAATATTTCCTCCACCTGTTTGCCATACCTTTGAAGCAGCTGGACAGCATGTTGTGAAGACAAGATTCTTCCAAAACAAGTACTCATAAATGTCTGTATCTGGACCTAAAGCAAACAGTACACAATTTCATAGCAGTAACTAAATCTTAAACCATTAACTGTGGGGTTTTTCTTTAAAATGTGGCAGAAGCATGTTCAAATTATGATTTTATTTTAGTAAGAGGGTAGCTATGCAGACACACAGGTCAGCCATACAGGAAGGGGAAGGAGAGGAGGTGGGGCTTCCCCTACAAGGATGGTGGGGCTTCCCCTAGATATGCAAGAAAATCTTGCTTTTTTATCTACCTCTGTTCTAAAGCATCAAAACCAGCAAAGAACATCCAGTTGTGTCCAAAAGAGCTAAATGTAGAGACTGAATATTTTGTTTTGGTTTTCAGCTGATATTTTGAGAATACATATCAATTTTATATTCACAAAACCCATTTTTCTAAATTAATTCTTATACTTCTAAAACAATTCATTAAATAGGCAAAATGAAAGTGGTGTTCTTAACTCAGAAAGGTATCAACAGTTTCTGCCTTTCAGTTAGTAACAATTCTAATTGAGAGTTGGTATAGTATAACTAAGGACCCAATCCTATTCTATCCCCCCTGCCGATGCAGCCACGCCAAAAACGCTTGCACAGCATCCTGCGGGGGGATTGGGAAGTGCGGGAGAGGTAAAGGAACATATTTTGACGGAGGTGAGGGGGATGGCGGAGAGGAATAGGGCCTTCTCAGCGGTGGCGCCCCAACTATGGAATTCCCTCCCCCTAGAATTAATAACGGCTCCCTCTTTAAAGACCTTTCGGTGAGGCCTCAAGACATTTTTATTCAGGTTGGCATTCGATGGCTGACATGGTGGGATGGCTTTTTAATAAATATAATCATAAGGTGACCCACTGGGGCTTGTTTGTTTTGTTTTAATTACTTGTTTTAATTATTTGTATTGTATTGTATTATGTATTTTAACATGTTTTAATTGTAAGCCGCCTTGATTGCCCTTATCGGGAGAAAGGCGGGGTAAAAATTCTTTAAATAAATAAATAAATAAATAAATAAAAATTTCCACTTACCTCTCTGTAAGCCTCCCGCTCACCAGTGGGTCTCGTTGAATCTGCACCAGCTCTTTAGGTGGCACAGATCCAAGAAGAGAAAGGGGGCATGTCAGGAGACAAGGGGATAGCATCCAGTGCAAATCGCCCGTGCTAGGTGCCACCCCCTCCCGCCTCCTATCATGCCTCCTGCCCTACCCCCCATTCTGTTCCACCCAATTCTGCCCTCCCCCACTCCACCCCTGCAGCCGACTCACCGTCATCGACAGATGCTCCATTGTCCTCTGGTGCGTGGTGGGCCTCAACAACCTCCCCACCAGCACTCCACAACAACCTCCCCACCAGCGCTCCACAACATGCAGCTTCACATGCTGCTGGAGTGGGTTTTACGACTGCCATAAGGCAGTCTCTGCTGGTGGAATGCTAATTGCACCAGCATCACTGGCGTCACTGGAGCGTGGCGGGGGGGCGGGCCGCCAGGGGGTGACGCGCGCACCCCCTCGCGCGTCACTTACGTGACGCGCGTCGCCCTCCGGATGCTCCGAGGCCGGCCCGGGAGCCGGCCTCGGAGCGTCCGACCCCGTCGACGCTCCAGGGCCTTCTGAAGGCCCAGGCAGCGCGTCAATCCGGGTATTTCCCGGATTTTCGCGCATGCCCAGACCCGTTTTGAGGGCAAAAAGCCCTCAAAACGGGTCTGCGCATGCGCGAAAATCCGGAAAATACCCGGATTGACGCGCTGCCTGGGCCTTCTTTCAGAGGCCCTGGAGCGCCGAAGGGTTCGGACGCTCCGAGGCCGGCTCCCGGGCCGGCCTCAGAGCGTCCGGAGGGGGCGACGCGATGCGGGGGGGGAGCCGGGTGGCCCCCTCCCCCGCGCCTATAACGTCGCGCCCCTAGGGGGGGTGACGCGCGTCCCCGCACTAGGGTGACGCGCGTCTAGTGACGCCCCTGACCAGCATATCAACCCTATGAGATTGGGCTGTTAGAGACTGAATCAAAATGTTCCTGGTTCAAATATTGCTTTTTCCATGAACTCACTGAGTGGTGTTACAGAATCCACTTCTCCTCAGCCTCAGCTCCCCAGCTGAAGTATGGGTACAATAATATTAATACTTACCTTACAAGGTTGTTGTAAGAATAACATGAACATAATACATGTGAAACATTTTGAACACTCAAAAGTACTACAAATGCTAAATATTATTTACAAAACAGGATTATGCGTTAGAAATAGTTATATTACTTACTTCTAAATTTTCAATTTTTGTCATAAAATCTGCAAAATCTACATCAAATTCTGTTTTCCGTGGGTCAAGAATATCATATTTTTTCTTTTGAACACTTTGGTAGATGTTTTTGAACTTAATTGCCATAATATCGATCCCTTCAATGGTAGACATACTCAGTGCAGAAAAGGTTTGAACAATGGTTATCATCTCTGTAATCTGAAATTTGGAAAAAAAATGTTTTCACTCTGAAGATTACTGATCTGGCTCCTTTAATAAATGTGTTAGCGCTTCTACAGATAATGTCTGAAATTGGGATTGGGATGATTTGGCCGATTTAGAAAGCCTGTACTGACTGGTGGCAACAGCCTGCAGAACTCCTCATTTCTCAGCAATGACTTCTTCATCATTTTGGTGTTTCTATCCTAACCCAGTGTTTGAGAATCAAGAGGGTAATATCCATCTCTAGGAATTTGTGGTTCAGTGTGTACCAAGGCCTAGTTCTCATTTAGGTCTCTAGAAATGGTCTGGAGGCTCCAGAAATCAGCATTCATCTCCAGTTGACTACTGAAGAAATCGTTAAGATTTTAACAGGACCTTGGCTATCAATGCAGCCACACCACTGCAGAGCACACTGCAGCCTGGGGGGAGGGGGGAAGCCCTGAAGTTCCCCTCTGTGTAAGGGAACATTTGCTACCTTGCCCAGGGGTAAGACCTCACTGCCATGCTGGGTCTACTTGGACCTGCACCAGCAATTTTGCTGGTGCAAGTCGGAGTGGACCTGGAAAGAGGTGAAATGAAGGCCAGGAAGGGGGATAGGATATTGGCAGTGCTGCTGCCACCAATACTGCCCCCTTCCTGGTCTCAATCCGCCCTACTCTCTGACCCAGTCCCCTCCCCTTTGCTCCCCCCTGCCCTATTCTGCCCACCCCCACCTCCCTCCCATCCCCCAGGCTTACTTACTAATGCTGGGGCTCTTTTCTAGGCTGCTTGCACGCAGCTGCGGCCGGTCGCCACTTGCGATGGTGGGCTTGCCACGCTGAATAGCATATTGCATGTTGCGACAGTCATAAAGGACCTTGAGCTGCCAGAACACTAGTTTTGGCAGATCAAGGCCCTCATAGGATTGGGCTGGCAAAGTAACTTTTAGTAAACAGGCTGAAATCCAAAGTCAGACATGTCATGTTTTATTCTTACCTATATTTTTGAGGAACACTTACTTTTTCTAGCCTTTTACAAAAAGCTTCAAATTTGCCAAAAATGTACATCTCAGATACTTCAAATGTCTTCTCCCCTAAAGTCTCTAAAATTTGTTTTCTTGTTTTATGAAAACTTTTCTGATATTCTTTAAAGAGAAAAATACAGTCCTAAAGAGTTAGGAACAAACAGATAGCAATTAGTACCAGCTTGAAATAATGAAACAGTTACAGTATTTTGCAGAGTCTATGTAGACTTTGCTTTGTTGATCCATCTGACAAGGAAATATATAAATTCAATAAATCTATTCAAATGTTGCAGTTAATGGCATCATTTACAGTTGCCTTTTCTGTGTTGCTAATTTCTCCAATCAGAATTTATATTGGCATTTTTACATTCAGAATGAATATTCCATTAAATTTAATGGTCATCATCTACTTTTTTGTTCATATGAGCAGGCAGTGAGAGTTCTGAGGAGGTGTTCGTAGATGGGGTGAAGAAAGGTCCTCCAGTTCCCATCTACATTTGCCAAACGCTTCTTGCTAATTAATAAGGGAAACAGCTGACAAAGCTGCTTGCTATTTTGTAACAATTCAAAATTAATTTCTTTTAATTTCCTAGTATACTGACTGAGCCACAGAGTGCTGTGCTGGTGCAAATCCCCAGAGGCCTAATTAGGCAGCAAGCGCTAATAAGAAGAACAAGAACTTTTCAAGTACGCAAAGGGGCATGTAAATTATGGCACTGCACGTATTTTGCTAATAGATGTAATGAACATTCACAAGAATAACTTATTTAGCATGAAAATCTGTCTTCTTTCATAGCTTTATTAGATCCATGATAATATATATGCAAGTTCTTTCAAGAAAGCCCCAGTATCAGGAAATATAATGCCACTTAAATTATACCATTGTGCTCCACACAAACCTGAATTTTCTTAATTACTGTTGGAGTATCCTGTTCCCA
The DNA here is from genome assembly GCA_026170595.1 of Plestiodon gilberti rubricaudatus. Lineage (NCBI taxonomy): Eukaryota > Metazoa > Chordata > Lepidosauria > Squamata > Scincidae > Plestiodon > Plestiodon gilberti. Next base: position 39,349,168 of record JANXHW010000001.1, read on the forward strand.
GACACGGCTATAACCTCCATCAGTAATGTATGCTTTACAGGCTGTTACCATTTGATTTGTAACCTAACATGGGTCAACAAAAGACAAAAAAAAAAAACCCATTACATGTCAAAATAGCAAGAATAGGAAAATATCCACATGACATTTGTTTGGTTTACTACTAAAATCATGTTGACTTACATACAAAGTTTATTCAACCATTGGTCTATCTAACTCAGTACTGTCTATGTTGATGGGCAGGGTTTCAGAAAGGGGCAGTGGCGTAGCAACACCCTGCGTGAGTGGGGGCAGCACCAAAATATGCCCCCCCATGACGGAAGTGATGTTACCTAGCCCAGCCCAGGTAGCTGGGTCAGGGGGGCATTAGGGGGCATTCTTACTCACCACTGCCTGCCCGCAAGGACACTTCTGCCCTTTGCTCACTTTTTCCGCGCCGCTTTGCAGCGCTTTTCTCTTGCTGTCACCATGCCGCTGCTGCATCAGATTTGTCGCCCCCCACTTGTCGCCCAGGGGCAGACCATCCCCCGCATCCCCCCATTATGATACCACTTGAAAGGGGTTTTTTCCCACTCTCTCAGAGATGCAAGAAATTTATTTAATTATAAGATTTCTATCCTGCCTTTCTCCCCAAAGGGACCCAATACAAAAAATACAGATAGATAATTACTTTTTAAACAATAAAAAACAGTTAAACTAATAAAAACATCTAAAAATTGATTAAAAATTACATTTAAAACAAGATCATAAAAACAGCAGCACCCACCCGTACCAGCAAGATGTTAAAAAGGCAAAGGCTCAGAAGGTTTCTTTGAACAAGAAGGTTTTTAGGCCTCGCCGGAAAGTGTCCAAGGAGGGAGCAGTTCGTAAATCAAAGGGGAGAGAATTACAATTGAACCTGAGACGTAACAAATAGCTTTCTAGCCAAACTGTGGCTTTCTACACATTTCTACAACCGTGTGTATAAGGGAATATTGTTACTTCAGTTCTAGTATTTATCCTGAAATACGATAATTCACCTCAATATATATCTTGGATATGAGCTCTCCACACTTTTGAAACTCAGCGCATTCCCACAGTTCACACAGCAACTGTGCTGATCCTTGCTAATCCTCATGTCAAACTCAAGGAGACTCAAAGTCAGCACTCAATCCGTACTTGTGACATAATCTACACAGGAGTATAATATGTAGAGCAGGTCCATGTAATGTGCTACCTCCTTCCTGCTCATCGAATCTGGGACCAAAGCACTGGACTAGAGTGGAGGTAGCCTCTGGCACCAATAAACACTAATATGGAACTGCTTCAAATGTAAGTGTAAGTTGCTGTCTCCCGTCCAACCGCTTTTCAACAAAAAGTTATATACCGGAGTTTACTCTCTCCCGTCCAGAACTTCTCTTTTTCTGGTGCCACGTGCAATACAATATGGAAGTTCTATATTGATACAGATGTAACCAGGAAAAGGAGGATTTCTATACTGTTGAAGACTGGATTCTGTAATTTTGCAGTCTGAAACCTTTCTATTCCTTAAAAGCTATATAAGCAAATCTTTATCCACAGTGCACTTACTTTTATAAACAGGGATGTCATCCTCTCGGAAGTATTGTAATACCTTGAAACACTATGAATCATTCGTATCGCATTAATCAAATTTTGTATCCCATGGGCCATGGAAACCTAAAAACAAACATTTTACAAGATTAGATACATCTGTGATGAGAGGTAGTATATTTTTACTACGAGGGGATGAATATCTTTCTTGTGAACAGGCTTATTGCCTCAAAGAAGAAGTGCTGGGATGTATCCTCTAAGTATGTAAGGCATACAGCAGGAGACAGTCCCTCCCTACTCCTCCTTTTCCTTTAACCCAGGGGTGGCCAACCCAGGGGTGGCCAACCTTCCACCATTAGGGCCTCTGCGTTCTTAAGAACTGTGTAGAAGACAGAATCTTGGCAGCTGCAATTGCTGATGGTGCTGCTAAAGCAGCTGCACCTGCTGAAAAATGCCCTCACCTATACAACCATTAAGCCAGGGGTGCACAACATGCGGCCCCCCAAAGGTTTTCTGGTGGTCCCCAAAGGTTTTCTGGCTAGAGCGGCAACATCGCTTCTTTGTTGGGCTGCTCTAGCCAAGCACTTCCCATAATTCCGGTGCTTCTGTAACGCGGCTGGAAGCTTCGGAATCGTCCGAGGAGCAGACGTCCGAGGAGCGGACGATTCCGAAGCTTCCAGCCACGTTACAGAAGCAACAGAGGTACGGGAAGTGCTTGGCTAGAGCGGCAACATCGCTTCTTTGTCGGGCCGCTCTAGCCAAGCACCTCTCATAACTCTGTCGCTTCTGTAACACGGCTGGAAGCTTCGGAATCGTCCGAGGAGCGGACGATTCCGAAGCTTCCAGCAGCATTACAGAAGTGCCGGAGTTGGTGTTGGCACAGCGGTTATGACGAAGATCCCCGGGGAAGTTGGGCTGCTATGATGATGGCGACTTCCTTAGGAAGCAACGTGACTGTGAACTGCTGAAGAAGAAATCCCGGGATTTTGAGGTAAGCATGGGCTCTGGCTGAAAGCCCTGCAGAGGCTGTGGGAGGAGTGAATGAACATCTAAGCTCGCTGAGGTGACCGGCGGCCGATTCTGTGATGCTTCAGCTCTTCTTCAGGCCGTTGGACCCTCACTTCGGGGTGGCCACGTTTTTCCTCTGCTGGTCGGTTATGCATTTGAGAGCTGCAGAACGTGCAAGACAGAGTTTGTTAGGAAATACTTTTCCCAACACGGAACCTCCGCGCCATGTAAGGTCTCAGAAGGGAAGGCCCTGATGATGATGATTGATGGGTATATATACGGTATATACCAGGGGTGGCCAAACTTGCTTCATGTAAGAGCCACATACGATAAACTTCAGATGTTTGAGAGCCACAATATTTAAGAAGCATTAAGAAGCCAACATATTTCCGAGAGCTGCACTTTATATGTTAAAGAGCCACAGGTGGTTCATTATTTATTTATTAATATGTTGCATTTCCGGAGATTTTCTGGCTCATGGGCACGCCCCCTGTGATGTCACTTCCTGAGGAAGTGACATCATGGTTCCTTGCCACGCCCCCCGCGACACCTATCTGCGGCCCCGAAGAAGTTTAGTCTATTCATTTCGGCCCCTACCCAATGCCAAGTTGTGCACCCCTGCATTAAGCGGTCCAGGAGCAGTCATGCTGAAAGGTTGGCCACCCCTGCTTTAACCAAATAGGTAGAGTAACAGGGAGACTGTGATCTCCCTATCACAGTCATTGCTTCATCATCCCTGGGGCTTTAATGCTTCAGGATTACAGCCATTACCCCTTGCACACGATGCAAAGATTGTTCTATCCTCCTCTGAACTGTTGAATGCAAACGCAGTTGCTTCTCCATGATAGTAGCATTACCTTCCCGCACATTGTGACTTACTACCCTCTCATACATGCAGCTACATTTGGTACTTAGTGCAGGATAGCAAAACTTAATTCCATGCTGTATGCTTTATGTTTACAAGGCTGTCTGAGCTATCATCTGCAGTAGACAAGTGGTGGAGTATCTTCTCTCCCATACTAGCTGGAGTAATGAAATTTACAGTAGGAAAAGCATAATTTTTGAAATATGGTAATGAGCTGTAACTGACGCAGGAGAAAATTCCTGAGTGATAATTAAAATGCATGCATGATTTCAAGGGGTGAATCATTTTCACCCCTTGAAATGAAGGCAGGAGGTCTGGCTCAGTTGGCAAAGTGGCCACCTCACCTGGCCTAGATGCCTTTAAAAGGAGTTTGGACAGATTCATGGAGGAAAAGACCATCACAGGTTACAAGCCATAAGCAACCTCCTGGCTTTAAAAGCAGGTTTTCTCTGTGCCAGGTGCAGGGGAGTGGCAGCAGGAAACAGGTTATCTTGTTGGCTGTGTGCTCCCTGGGCATCTGGTGGGGCCACTGTGTGATACAGGAAGCTGGACTAGATGGGCCTTTGGCCTGATCCAGCAGGGCTCGTCTTATGTAAGATCTGAGGACGGCAGTTCGAAATGTCCGGAAGTATCTGTGTGCTGTCGGAGAGATGTCAACACACCGCTAACAAGCTACAGAGTCTGTGTGTGTGTGAGAGAGAGAAAGCTGCAACTGGCACTCTGAGTGGGAGTCAGGGTTGCCATCAGTCAAAGCGTGGGAGGCGAATGCCAGAGAGAGGCCGGACTGTGAAGGAAATAATCTGGAATGAAGGGTTCTATGCAAGACTAGAACATTTGTATTTGTAAAAACCCCTTTGGGGGGTTAGCAAGCCTGCCTATAAACCACCTTTGAATTAAAGTCAGAGGAGAAATCCGATGACCAAGAAAAGGTGGTATATAAATACCAGTTATTATGTTCAGCCCCCTACCTCTAATACAAGTGAGTATAACCTAAATTACTTTCCAAGGCAGCTTTGAAGAAAGGGATTTCTTGCTACAGCTACTTGCCCATTAGTGCCCATTGTTCCTTAGTAATAGACATGCCAAAGCTTAAAGTGTGGGGGGGGGGAGGGGGGTGTATCCATTTTTCAAATAGGACATTTTTGCCCCTCTGCTGACATGTTCCCACCCACAGCCCCACTTCCGTCTTCCATGTGTATGGTGCCCAGGAAGAGATTCTCCCTGTGGTTTGGAATACTACCCCCCCCCCCACACACACACACACACACCAGACACACATAGTCATCATTACCATGCAGGCAATAAGGTCTCTATACTGCTGAGGACTATGTTAAAAAAATATGCTCTGTTCTATAATCTGTTGCTTTTTGATATACATTCTATAGACATTTTTTTAATGTAAAGGAAACTAAGAATTTTTAAAATTGTACTTACTAAATCATAGTTATAGAGTGGCTGGCAAACTTTTTCAAGTGTGTATAAATATCTCACATTATCTTTTGATTCATTTGCGGTATCTGTTATTCTGGCATCCAGTTCTCGCCACAGCTAGAGTAAAAAATGGCAAAACATGCGGGTGACAACATAAATCAAAGGAGCAGAATTTGTGGAGCAGAAGTTTAATTATACACAAATCACATTTCCAAAATATACTGTGAACAACTATATATATTTTTTTCCAATGCAGCACATGGTTTATCCGGTTCCCCTCATCCAAGAAGGAAATTCAGTTGGAAGAAGGGAACTATTGAATTTAATCCAATGTCTGCAATCAAGAACCATGTGTGGCACATAGATCTCATAAATTCCCCTGCCAGTGGGAATAATCACTCTTATCATTCAGTTGAATTAGTTCAGAGTTCAGTTACTCTATTATAACTATTACAGCGGTTCAATAGTTACAAAGGAATGTTGTCCATCTTTTAAATGCATGCTAATAGGGAGAGTTGGAATTCTAATGTATGTTAGTAATTACAGAATGAAACCAGGTAATGGCAGTTATTCTAAATTAATTAAACTGGATTAATAGAGTCTTATGATATTATGTACAGTATGTGGCTTCGCTGTCTTGGCATGGGACTGAAAGGCAGAGAGCCCATGGAGACTGTATAATTAAACAAAGTAATACATGCCCATGAGCTTCAAACACTTAAGAACATAAGAACATAAGAAGAGCCCTGCTGGATCAGGCCAAAAGCCCATCTAGTCCAACTTCCTGTGTCACACAGTGGCCCCACCAGATGCCTCAGGGAGCACACGAGACAACAAGATAACCTGTTCCCCGTTGACACTCCCTTGCACCTGGCACAGAGAAAACCCACTTCTAAAAACCAGGAGGTTGCTTATGGCTTGTAACCTGTGATGGTCTTTTCCTCCATGAATTTGTCCAAACCCCTTTTAAAGGCATCTAGGCCAGATGCCATCACCACATCCTGTGGCAAGGAGTTCCACAGATGAATCACACGCTGGGTAAAGAAATATTTTCTTTTGTCTGTTCTAACTCTCCCTCCACTCAATTTTAGTGTGTGTCCCCTGGTTCTGGTGTTGTGCGAGAGGGAAAAGAATTTCCCTCTATCCACTCTCTCCATCCCATGCATAATTTTATAAGTCTCAATCATGTCCCCCCTCAGGCGCCTTTTTTCTAGGCTGAAAAGCCCCAGACGCTGTAGCCTTTCCTCGTAAGGGAGGTGCTCCAGCCCACGAATCATTCTGGTCACTCTTTTCTGCACCTTTTCCAATTCAATTATATCCTTTTTGAGGTGTGGTGACCAGAACTGGACACAATACTCCAGATGTGGCCTTACCATCGATTTGTACAAAGGCATAATGATATTGGCCGTTTTATTCTCAATCCCCTTTTTAATGATCCCGAGCATGGAATTGGCCTTCTTCACAGCCGCCGCACACTGGGTCGACACTTTCATCGACCTGTCCACCAGCACCCCAAGATCTCTCTCTTGATCCGTCACAGACAACTCAGAACCCATTAGCGTATATGTGAAATTTTGGTTTCTTGCCCCAATGTGCATCACTTTGCACTTACTTACATTGAAGCGCATCAGCCATTTTGCTGCCCATTCTCCCAGTTTGGAGAGATCCTTCTGGAGCTCTTCACAATCCCTGCTGGTCTTCACCACCCGGAAAAGTTTAGTGTCATCTGCAAACTTGGCCACCTCACTGCCTATCCCCGACTCCAGGTCATTTATGAATAAGTTGAATTCTACACTTATTCTATATCAGTGAAATAGTTATTAAACGAACGTCTTTGAATTACCTTTATAGTTTTGGAGCGTGAAACATTTAGAATGTTGATGACAGCCTTGCAATTTTGTCCCTTGATCTGCTCAATAATAAAATTAAATTTAGCAGACATGCGCTTCCAGTGTTCTAGTTCGGTAAGCGGACCAGAGTCATCAGCTTCCTTTCTCATCTGCTCGCTCTCAATCAAAACCTGTAATCAGTGGAAAGAATTGTAGGTATATAATAAAAGTGTCACTTGGTTATAGCTATTTAACACTCTACATAGTCATTGTTAATTCTATCAATATTCTATTTCCTGCAGCAAAAACAGAAGAGCTAATTATTGATGCCGACAGGAGTAAATTGCTTTTGCCCATTTAACCCATGCATTATTGCTTTCTTATCCTTCTCTCCCTTCTTCCTATTGATTCTTATGGTCATTGATGTAACTTATTCCAAATGCAAAACAAACAAAAAAAGACATTTCAATGTGAAGGAGCTTTGTAGGCATGTAGGAAGCACTTCCTTTCAGGTTTGTCCCACAACAGGTCCAACAACTGAACAGGCAAGTCATATTTTAATAATGGAACAGCATGTGCCTTTGGTAGTGGGAACTACTGCAGCAAAAATGTCAAATCAAGTTCCATCTGGCAGATGTGGCTTCCAAAACAGCTGTTGTTTTAAACAGCTTGTTGGAACATTGCCATAGAATTTCACTTTGCAGAGTGCTTTGCACATTAAACACTATGTGTTACACTGCAGCATACCACTTGTACTGTAGAACTCCTGGTTCTTTATAATTTAGGAACAATAAGAAACGTACTTGTTCAATTTGCTTATACCATATCATAAGCACATCTTCTAACTGATGAATGGTATCTGGACTAGCAGCTGCTGCTGTCACTTCCTCAAAAGACTGGAGTTTAGAAAAGTCAATGTAATCTATTTTTCTCAGTTCTACAGTCCCATCAATGCTCACTCTAGCACCTAAAACAAATCACAAAACACACACACAAATACTCAGATTTGAGATGCTTCCTTTAGCAGGAGTACACTTTCACATTTTGCACTCTAGCTGAAACCCAGAACGTCACCCAATGCCACCTCAGGTCTGCCACCTCTGCACACACAAAAAATGCAGCTGCTTACCATGCTCCTCAAAAGGGACTGTGTGAATGAAGGAACTTGTTTGTTTGCATGATTCCTGTAAATCAAACCAAAAATACTGCACTTCCATGTTTGAATAGACTGTGTCAGGAGTAAGGCAAGGACATGGATGATCACTGTGAAAGGCAGGCTGGATGGAGACGGTGGCAGCGGCAGACATAGGGTGATGGGCACGGTGAAGAACAGGTGAATGTATTAGGCTTTGGCCTGGATCATCTTGAGAAGTGAGAACAGCTGTGTTTTGGTTGGGATGGGTGTAGAGTTTGGTTTAAGGCAGTGGTGGCCAACCTTTTTATGACATGTGCCACTTTTAGTTTTTTTGTATCTTGGGCGTGCCACAAAAATAAATAAATAAAGTAAATAAATAAATTAGGGTTAACCCTTAATTTTGCAGTCCTTAGGATCCTGGCCAGTCAGAAAAGATAGGAGGGGAAAAAACAGTATACATGTATATGAGAAGCGTAGCATGTGGAAGAATATTAAGATTTGCAGTTTTTTTAAATCATCAAAGTAGTTTTGTGAGAATCAACACAGCCCCCAAAGTTGCAAGCTATCAATTCTACATTCTTCATCAATAAAAAAACGGATTCTACACTGTCACTGTGCTGGTGTTTCAGAACTACAAGGCTAAGAAGAGGTTTCCCTAAGCTGATCCACTTCACAAAATAGTGCCAAGCAGTCACATTTTAGCCTCATTTGAGGCTGAGAAATACAGTAGTAACCTTGCCAAATGTGGCTTCATGAATGACTGAGAAGGGATTTGAACCTGGATTTCCCTAATCCAAGCCCAGTCTAATCATTACTGCACTAGTTCTGAACAACCTGTTTTCCACCAGTTGTTTAGGTTCACACCCTGTTATTCTACTAATTACAACTGGGTCTGCCCTCAGGCAGCTTCACACATTATTTATTGGCAAGATTTTTAGGTGTGGACTCAAAATGTAGTGCACGGAATACGACACACACACATGCCACAGTAACATACTCAGAAGCAAACACATTAAACGTGCCTAACTCAGCCCTCATGCAGTTTTTGCAAAAAAAAGTTAAGAAAAACTCTTCAGGAACGAGTTTAGAGAAGTGCATCCTCTGTGCACTCCAGTCCACAAACATTCATCAGTACAGGATTTCTACGCACAACCCGGTTGTGAATACAACTGGGCAGTTGCAAGGAGACTCAGCCAAGCTAAATTGATATTCAGAAATATCTAGAGCCCGAGGCAGAGAATATCCAGAGGGGTGGCCACGTCAGTCTGTTATAGCAAAGGGGGGGGGGAAGGAGTCCTATTGTGGTAGGTACTATTGACAGCGCAAGCGTATGGTATGCATGTTGTTTACTCTGAAGTAGGTCCTACTATATTCAATGGGCTTACTCGTACTCCTCCTAAGTTGTGAGCATACGACTGCGCTGTACTGTATATTGTGGCATAAACTTTTGTGCCCACTTCGTCACAGGCATGAGGTGTTTGTGTAGCGTGCGCACGACATCTCGCGAGGAAGGGGGAGTAGTCCAAGGGGGGGAGAGACCATAAAAATAAAAGGCAACGTTGGTATGACGGCACCGCTTCCCCTCAGCCAGCCAGGGCTGGGCCTCCGCAAGCGCCTTCACCTCTTCCAGGCCCGGATTACCCAGTGGGCCTCTCTCCGGCACAGGCGCGCTGAGGCGGCAGCTCAGGAAGAGGGAAATGGAATAAACAACCCCGCCGTTGCCACTGCCGGGATCATTAACCAGCCTGGCCGAGCTCCCTTCCCGTCACGGCGCTGCCTCTCTCTTCACCTCGGCAGGCTCATTCGACCCCCTCCAGAGAAGCACAAGCTCCATCCCTCCCCCCCCCCCGCCGTCTCACCGCTTCGGACCCGGAGGGAGAAGCCGAGGCTCCGCCGGGTCCGCGCAGCTCCGGAGGCCGGGAGAGAGCGTCCTCTCGTTGTACGCATGTGCGAAATCGCCGGCTCAGGCCTGGGCAGTATAGGCCGAGCCGGCGTGACGAGAGGACGCTCTCTCCCGGCCTCCGGAGTCGCGCGGACCCGGAGGGAGAAGCCGGGAGGGAGGGAGGCGGTGGGCAGGCGGCGTGCCACCCGACAGACCTTCCCGTGCCACTCTGTGGCACGCGTGCCGCGGGTTGGCCACCACTGGTTTAAGGTATAAAAAGGGCTCTCCATTGGGAGAGAGGCTGGAGTTAGCATGGCTACACTTCTCATCTTTGAGTTGAAGGTCTGCTTTGTCAGATGTGGTATTACAGATTGGGTCAGTTGCTCTTAGTGAGATTCTGAGGTTGGGTGAATTTAGAATCAGCATTTCCTAGGAAAACTAGTATTTGTTTTATACTGTTAGTGTTTGTATATATCTTCTGAATTGAATGATTTTGTATTTTCCTGTAGCTTTACAGTAATCTGTGATAATAAACCCAGAAACCCTTTACCAGTTGTAACTGAGCTGAAAAAGGGGGACCCACCTTGACAGGTACCCTAAATCCACCACCTCCCTGCATTCTGCCGCTGATGCAACACACATCATCTTACCTAATGAATGGGCTGCCCCTGAGTTTTACTGTTTGTATGATACCTTGAGTGCAACTGGCAGAAAGTCAACATACCAAGTTTTAAATAAATACACCAAAGTGATATTGGGGGGAGGGAATTACTTTCACTTGCTGCTGTAGTAAAAGTGCTTCCCTCTATGAAGTACTATCTTTGACTGTTGCTTAAGGTACCTGAGGGCTAAAAGCATTTCTACTTTGGAAAGAGAAAATTTGGAAAGGCAATCTTTTGTCAACGTACTTTCTAGCCTTGCATTACACAGAAAAAGAATAATTCTACGACTTCAGCCATAAATCACTTTCATCTAGCATGTGTTTCACACACTCTTGTAGCTGCACTAAATCCGGCTCAAGAGTTTTCTGAATTGCACTGTTAAAGATTAGCTTCAAAAATATCTTATTTACTATCAGTGTATTTGGGGCAGCCCAATCCTAACTAAATCCCCACCCCACCCCTAGTGATTCAGCTATGCCACTGGAGTGTGCACTACATCTTGTGGGCGGAGGCAGTCCCAGCAGTCAACATATAAGGCAGAAACAGGGTGGTGTAGGAGAAAGAAGCCCCAGTTCAATACAGACACAGACAGAGAGAGCACCTTACACAGTATTTGGTTCAAAACCTAACAAACCAAAATCACCACCCTGATTTAGCAAGGATGACCCACACGTGGAATGGTTTGGAGCTGCATACTTGTGAACTTTGCAGTGAATGTGTCATACCACACAGATTGTCGTGTAGATGTAGATTTGTCATGTGAATAAAAGATGACTGCAGGGGGGAAAGGCTCTTGGACTGTATACATTGTGATCCTGGCTAGACTGTCTCTTTGCAATCTCTAACAGACAGCTGGCATGGTCAGCTCTGGCAGTGCTCAACACCTATTTTGACAAGGAATGAAGACTAAATCCAGCTCCCCTTCCCACTTCACACCCCCAAGAGATTATCATGAGTACCTATTCGATGTGTGCAGAGTAAGTGCAGTACTACTTCAATCAAGTATCTGTAATGCTGAGCTCATTGCTTCTTAATTCAACATAGTTCTTACCGTCCAAAAATGCAAGGTATCTGTTTATAGTTTCAGTAAAACATTGTTTTTCACACTCTCCCTGCTTGGTTTGATTTAAAGCACCCCAGTTACTTGTTGCAAGGACAGCTGGCAGAAAAATTTGTGAAAGGATATTCCTGATCCCAAGCAGGAGACCTTTACTTCCATCCAGCACTGAGAAGTAAGTCTCCTAAAAATGGAACATTAGGATAGATATTAGAAGTTAAAATGACAAAAATCAGTTCTGCAACAGTCTCTGTTTTTCAGATTTTTTAAAAAAACCTAATTATTCCTTCTTTCTATAAGCCAGTTTGCAGGAACAGGAAGTGAACCACCACCCCTGACCCTTAACATTGTCTGGCCTGTAGGGTGCAGGGGTGTCTGAGTCTCCAGTAGCCAGTCTCTGGTGCTTTATCTCCTGCACCACCAGCACTGTGGTCACTCAGCAAGCCAGGCAGATTAGTCTCTGTGAGTCAAGGATTCACAGGAAGTCAGTACTGCAGATTCTAGACTGCAGTACTGGTTTGAGCACTGCCAGCTGACCCTACAAGCCAATAAGAATATACCAGTCCCTATAAAATCGCTACTTTAAGTCAGATTGTCAGTCTGAGCAACTCAACTCACTGAATAGCGACATAGAGTGCCCTGCCCAGCCCTGCATCGGATCACTGGCCTATCCAGACCACATCTTAGGCCCTTTGAAATGCACCCACTTGATCTGGTACCTGACTCCAGCTCGTCTATGATCATGTCATACAGCAGAACCAGACTCCCCCAGCTGTGACCTGTCTTGGAGCTTGCTTGACCAAGACATGACACTCCACTGAGAGGGACCCCAACATGGAAATGTATTGTACCCACCCAGGGGTCTGAAAATTTTATGTGCCCTCTCCCCACCACTGTCATTGTCATAATAATGCTGGATATTTCATTCACAACAACAAAAGAGAAGAAGAATACCTCATGCATTGTTTTAACATTCACAGCCAGATCATTCCTAGCACGTACAAAAAATAAACATAAGCCCTTGAATTTGTCTGGTGATTCATCTAAATACAATTTCATCATTTTTGTTCCTTTTAGCACTCCTGGAATTGTTCTACCGCATTCTGAAAATAAAACAAACACATATGAAAACATTTCACTTTTATCCTTAAAAAGATATGCTTAGCTGTGACAGTGCATTGAGTCACTGGAGTTATAGTGGCATCCTGCGTTTGGTGAATGGAACAGGCCCATCTTGCTCTACTGCAGTCCTTTTCACAGGTTACTTCCCCATAACATAACAGGTGCTTTGATTTACGCAGAAGTACCTGGCTCCATAATGGCCAGAACATCTCTATGAAGATGTGCAGGTAAATGTTATGACTCTGAGCCCTGCAGAAATAGGTGATGCATCTGACTTCCAGCCCGGCCCATGAAGTATCTGTTTTGGGGATACTGAAGTGAATTGATTTCTGTGAATGCCAGAAATGTGGATTCTGTATGATGGCAATTCAAAATCAAAGGGCTTCACCTCTTGTTTTGAAATTGTAAATTAAGAGGCCAAAGCAGATAGCTGCACTAGCATCCCTCTTCTGCAAATCTTTACAGTTTTCTTTGATTTGGTCCCCGTTGCCCAATGCAGCATATTTCTGGAACAGACATGCACCTTCAGCTCTCAAGGTTGTAGGCTATTCTTTGGATAGTTCTTAATTCAAAATATGCACAACAATGTTGTAGCCTTATAGACACTGGCAGAGGCAGTGTCAGGGGTCAGCCACTGGCCAAAGGCCTAACCTTACTGGGTTAACCCCTCAAATCATGGGTGGTATCAGGGGTTGGCAAAGTCAGGCATTGGCAAATGGCACACAACTACCCAGGTACCCATTTGAAATTGAAATACAATCAATAATAGATAAAATAATATTTACCAACACCAGGAGCTTCTCCCTCTTGATATATGAACTTTACTGTTCTGTTACCTCCTTTGGAAAAGAAGTTGTCAAATGCTTTTAACTGTTAAAATAAAAAAGATCACTCAATATCAAAATTATGCCCAAATACTGCCTTACTTTTCTTTAAAAGAAAACAACTTTGCTTAACAGGAAATTATTCAGTGACAGTTGCCAAACAGTTGCATGGAAACAGATATATTCTATTTCTTTTCAACAATAACAATTACAGTACTTTATCATCATAGGCAGGATTCTAATCTTCCTTTGATTAAAAAAGCCTATGATTCCCTTTAAAATATAGTATTTTAGACATTTCACGCTTTTTAAACACACAGTTATGTTACACAATAGGGTTAAAGCCGTTAAAAGGAAATCTGCCTATGCACTCTGTCTGTAGCCACTGCTCCTTGCTTATAGGCAGCCCCTTAATCTAAAATAGCTACTCAGCAGCAATGGTAAGGCTGCTGAGTAGGCAAAACAACCCAGGGACTAGGCCCTGCAAGAATCCCAAATGCTAATTCTGACCCCATGTCCCTTAGGCAACACTGTTACAAGGCCAGATCAGGGGCTCAATCACTCACTCCTTCTTTATCCTGATATATGCCATCACCCAGGAGGACCAGCCTAGCCATGAGGTCACCTCAGGTGGCGGTCTGAGGAAGGCAGCAAGCTAGCAAGGGGTGCTTGTACTGTACCCTGTGCCCCACCCACCACCACATGCAGTGGCGCCAACCAGCTGCCCCATACTCATCTTGCGCACTGAGCGCACAAGATGAGGATGGGGATGAGGAGCCTGCCGTTTTGCCACCACGTTACAAAGGAAATTGCGTAGAGCTGCAGTCTCTAAACACAAGGAGAGCAAAGAGAGTACTTTCCTTGAGGGGGACAGGAGAGAATGCTCCTAGTATTCTCTTTGGCAGCCATTTTATAAGAAGCAGCAACAGAGCTGCAGATTCCACGCAAAGAGGAAGAAGACAGTGAGGTGACTGTGCAAAGATGGGGGTATGCAATGGCAGGAGTGGGTGGCAAAATTTAGGGAGTGGGAAGCAGGATTAGGATTTGAGCAGCAGGTTGCCTTGGACCACCCAAGCCATCACCTGCCAACAGTGTCTTTCAGCTGTCCTTATAAGAAGACAAAAAAGCTGCTTCTAAGAAAGACTTAGAATGGACACAAATCTGACACCAGCATTTCAGACATTCAGAAACCAGTTGGAGAACATTTCAGTATTCCAGGACACTGCTGCTTACCTGAAGTCAGCATCCTAGCAAGTGAAGTTCAAGAGGGGACTCCAGCATGAATTGCTGAATAAGAATGATTGATGTTTGATTCCATTTGCCTAGGGCTCAGTCAAGACAATGGTTTTCTCTCCCAGTACATGTGTTAAATTAACATAGCATGGCTAGGAAGACTGTGTTATTGACAATTATTGCTGCTGTGAATAGGCATTGTGCTTATTTTGTATACATTTGAGATATGCACTTAAATCTCACAGACTGGACTGCTTGCATTTCATTCCCACTGTTTAAACGTTTCCATAAATGTTTCCACTGTTTCCACTATGCTTATGCACATTTATTATTATTATTATTATTATTATTATTATTATTATTATTATTTTCGAACGAAAGCTGTTATGACCGGCAACAATGTTCAAAGAAAGAGGTAACACGGGTAGCCCGGTCATGTTAAAAAGTAGCGATCCAGCTGAAAATAACGATCTCAAACTACTTGGTATGGGCTTATTCACCCAGAAATCCAAATAGAAAAAAATGTTAAAAACAAATTCTGGAACTCAAGGACCCAACGTTTCATGTCTTTATCCAGACATATCCTCAGGGGTATTTTCCAAAGTTCATTGGTAGATGTTAGTGAAAGCGTCCTGCTTCATCCTTTTTATTTTCAAAAAAGGGCGGGAACTTTCCTAGACAGTGCAACTGCTTGTAAAGTGATTTGCACAAAGGCAGTGATCCTGCAAAAACTAAGTGGGGCACGCATCTGAGTTGTTAAACACTTACAGATCCCCCACAACCTTAATGTATTTTACATATTATATATGCTTGATCCACAGTCTATTACCCACGAATAATGGGAAGCCAGATGCGATTGGCCAGGCTCAGTTCTTGTTGCCTGTTCAGAAGAGCACCTGGCATTCTTTTACTTATTTCCAACGCCTCCAAATTTTTCAATATGCTTAATTTGCTCTCAGTTTTCAAGACACACGTATCTTTAAATTGAATGGAATGTCCTGAGGTCATCGCATGTTCTGCTAATGCAGAGAGCTGTGGATGTTCCAGCCTCACCGACCTCTCATGCTCTTTTAACCTGGTACCAATCGAGCGTTGTGTAAGGCCGATATATTCTTTACCACAGGTTCCACATGGGATACAGTAAATTCCCGGGTTTGAGAGTGGAGGTCTTTTGTCCTTTGGATTATTAAGCAGTTCCTCAATTTTTTTGGTAGGTTTGAAAATTGTCTTGATATTTCCTTGTTTGAGTACCTTGGCAATCCTATCTGTTGTTCCCTTAATAAATGGTAAAACTGTCCAGATCTTCTCCTCCTTATTCTCTTCTGTTATCCTATTAACATCCTCAGTATTAGTATTAGTACCAATGTTATTCCTCCCTTTTTTCTCCTTCTGAATTTTATTATACTGTACATTCCATCCTTTGTTAATTTGTGTCTCCGGGTATCCATTTGTTCTCAACGTGTCAAAAAGTATCTGTTTTTCTTTTTCAATTGATTCTGTGTCACAAATTTTGATTGCCCTGTAGGCCAAGGAATTTATAACTGATCCTTTTTGTATTGGGTGATGATTTGAACTATAGTTCAAATATCTCCCTGTATTCGTGGGCTTTCTATATACTGAGTGGTTAAATGAAAGAGTAGCTATTAAACAATTGAACAACAACACTGACATTGTGATTCTACCAGCTGACAAAGGAAATGCCACCGTGATACTAGAGGCTGAGGACTATAAACAAAAAATTAAGGATCTGCTGGATCCTGAAACCTATACTATTCTTAAAAAGGACCCCACAAAGAAAATTTTAAAAGAAACCAATGTTTTAATAAAGAATGCAAATTTTAAAATAGAAGTAGTAAATAAGTTAACAAAATCGGAAGCATTACCACCCCGTTTATATGGGCTTCCAAAGATTCATAAAGATGGAGTACCCCTGAGACCTATAGTAAGCAACATTGGATCCCCGACACACAGTCTATCTAAACATCTGGCAGGAATATTAAACCCTCTTATAGGCAATACTCCCTCCTATATTAAAAATTCATATGATTTTATTGAGAAACTACAATGGGTTACTTTGTCTCCTAGTTCTGTTTTAGTTAGTTTTGATGTAGTTTCCTTGTTTACAAAAGTCCCCCTCAAGGAAGTGCTAAGATTAATAGAGAACCTTACAATCCCCAAAGAATTAGTACCACTGTTTAAACATTGTTTGACTTCTACTTATTTTGTTTGGGAAGGGACATATTATGAGCAGAAAGATGGGGTGGCGATGGGGAATCCCCTAAGCCCGTTAGTTGCTAATTTATATATGGAATACCTTGAGCAACAAGTGCTGCAAACAGCTCAAAGAAAACCAGATGTTTGGTGGCGCTACGTTGATGACGTCTTTTGCATATGGTCCCATGGGGAAAAGGAGTTACAAAAATTCTTGATACACTTAAACAATTTTTGTAAGGAGGTTCAATTTACCATCGAAAAAGAAAATAATAAATCATTGGCCTTCTTAGATGTACTAGTAACCAGAAGGGAGGACTTAACATTTAACCACTCAGTATATAGAAAGCCCACGAATACAGGGAGATATTTGAACTATAGTTCAAATCATCACCCAATACAAAAAGGATCAGTTATAAATTCCTTGGCCTACAGGGCAATCAAAATTTGTGACACAGAATCAATTGAAAAAGAAAAACAGATACTTTTTGACACGTTGAGAACAAATGGATACCCGGAGACACAAATTAACAAAGGATGGAATGTACAGTATAATAAAATTCAGAAGGAGAAAAAAGGGAGGAATAACATTGGTACTAATACTAATACTGAGGATGTTAATAGGATAACAGAAGAGAATAAGGAGGAGAAGATCTGGACAGTTTTACCATTTATTAAGGGAACAACAGATAGGATTGCCAAGGTACTCAAACAAGGAAATATCAAGACAATTTTCAAACCTACCAAAAAAATTGAGGAACTGCTTAATAATCCAAAGGACAAAAGACCTCCACTCTCAAACCCGGGAATTTACTGTATCCCATGT
This sequence comes from Plestiodon gilberti rubricaudatus, assembly GCA_026170595.1. NCBI lineage: Eukaryota > Metazoa > Chordata > Lepidosauria > Squamata > Scincidae > Plestiodon > Plestiodon gilberti. The sequence goes on from JANXHW010000001.1 coordinate 39,366,801, forward strand.
GGAACCTGTGGTAAAGAATATATCGGCCTTACACAACGTTCGATTGGTACCAGGTTAAAAGAGCATGAGAGGTCGGTGAGGCTGGAACATCCACAGCTCTCTGCATTAGCAGAACATGCGATGACCTCAGGACATTCCATTCAATTTAAAGATACGTGTGTCTTGAAAACTGAGAGCAAATTAAGCATATTGAAAAATTTGGAGGCGTTGGAAATAAGTAAAAGAATGCCAGGTGCTCTTCTGAACAGGCAACAAGAACTGAGCCTGGCCAATCGCATCTGGCTTCCCATTATTCGTGGGTAATAGACTGTGGATCAAGCATATATAATATGTAAAATACATTAAGGTTGTGGGGGATCTGTAAGTGTTTAACAACTCAGATGCGTGCCCCACTTAGTTTTTGCAGGATCACTGCCTTTGTGCAAATCACTTTACAAGCAGTTGCACTGTCTAGGAAAGTTCCCGCCCTTTTTTGAAAATAAAAAGGATGAAGCAGGACGCTTTCACTAACATCTACCAATGAACTTTGGAAAATACCCCTGAGGATATGTCTGGATAAAGACATGAAACGTTGGGTCCTTGAGTTCCAGAATTTGTTTTTAACATTTTTTTCTATTTGGATTTCTGGGTGAATAAGCCCATACCAAGTAGTTTGAGATCGTTATTTTCAGCTGGATCGCTACTTTTTAACATGACCGGGCTACCCGTGTTACCTCTTTCTTTGAACATTATTATTATTATTAATAGGATTTCTATCCTGCCTTTCTTCCCTGTAAAAGGACCCAAAGTGGCTTCCAAAATTAAAATATATACAAATCTATAAAAACAATGCTACGCACTGCGGCAAGGAGAGTCATGCCGGCCACATGACCACGGAGGCGTCTTCGGACAACGCTGGCTCTTCGGCTTTGAAATGGGGATGAGCACCACACCCTAGAGTCGGACACGACTGGACATAATTGTCAGGGGTCACCTTTACCTTATAAAAACAATTACCTTATACAATGTATACTCGCATATAAGTCGATCTCGTGGATAAGTCAAGGATACATTTTGAGCCAAAAATAATGAAATTTACGGGAGGAGGCAGGGATATCGGTGGCGAGCTCCTCCGATATCCCATGCCCGTTCCTGGCCTGGGCCACCCTTACCCCGCCGCCCCGGATGTATGTTGGCTCCAGAGCCAACATGCATTCGAGGAGGCCCATAGGGGTTGGGCAGCCCTACACCCTGGGAAGGGGATGAACTTTCCCTGCTCCCGAGGTGTTCCTGGGCTGCACCAACACGGCCCGGGAAGAGCGCAGGATACTGCGGCCAACCTTAGGGGCCAGTCGTGTATCCTTATGCAGGATCAGGCTGCCCATTGTCAGTATCTCAGTAAGGCAAGGTTTAAAAAATATATAAAACAACAGACATAAAGCAGACTCACCGATGGACAATCTAAAATTAGTTCTTCTACAGTTACAATGTCTAGTCCAAGATTGTCTGACAGAATTTCAAATAAATATTTATATGCAGCACTAATTTTCATTTTTCGGCCTTCTCTTGCTTCTTTATATCGTGCCTTAAGTAGAAAATATAATGAGTGTATTAAAAAGAGTGAAATACTGCAATTGCATCTATTTGAAGCTCTTCTGAAATTTGAAACTAATCATACACTTTCTCTAATATACATGAGAAATCATTGGTTAATCTTTTTCTCTGAAACAATAACAAATATTCACACTGTATAGCTGTATCCTTATGCTGTAGCTGTAGCCTATCCTTGCATTCTGTAAACAGAAGTCCTTCCTTTCATGGAAGAGGTGCACTCATGACAACAACAATCCATTGTAATAAAGAATAGATTTTAGGTAGGCTAGCTGTAATTAATGATGGACAAACTCCCCATGGTGCATTTCAGAGTAGCTCAATTATTACAAGCTATTTCCCTCTCCCTGCAAATGACTCATTATTTTTCAAGTTGGGGGGACGACCTATTGGTAGTTCCATATGGGACTAATAAGATGGAGACAGAAAGAAGAAGCAGGTATGATGCTCACAAAGAGTTTTGAGATATTTGGAGGGGCACGTTGAAAGATAATAAATCTTCCTGGCCTCTCCAGTTTTCATCAGAGCTTTTAGATTAGAATATTGTAAATAATTATTTCTAAGAGCATGTCTTAAGAGGCAGATAGTTCCTTACAAAGAAACCCTAAAATATATGAAATGAAAGGAGAAAGGAATCCAAGTGAGAAAATAATATTAATAAAATTGTAGTTGTATAACGTTATGGCTTAGTCTCTTGACATGTTAGCTCTGAGGTAGGAACCCCAACAAGGCACAACTTTTTCTGGGGAAAAACAGAGATTGTACTTTTAGCCATCTCTTTGAGGTAGCTGGTCCTAAGAACTGCTGAGCTGAAGCAGTGTTTGTCAGACTCAAATTCAAAGGACCAAGCATAGAAGCAACCAATGTCTGATGGGAAAGTGGGGCCACATAAACTCGTTGAGTGGAATCCAAAACGATATCTGAAAAGGCCTTAGATCCTCAGTGTCAGGACAACACTGCGCTGAAATTTTACTAGTATTAAGACAATTTCAGAGGGTTTGTTTCATGTTTGGGGACATGCAATGTGTTCAATTACAAATTGTTGTTTGATTACAAACCTGTTTTTCTTTTAGAGTTTCCTGAAGGGACTGGACTCCACTGGTACTCCGGCGGAATTTAGATGCTCTGCGGCCTGAGGCATCTCCAGATGTACGGGCAGAGGTCCTAAGTCGAGAACGATCAGGACCTCCTGAATCTTCTTCAGGCAGTGAAATAGTTTCAGCTTCCTCCAATGGAGGTTCTATAATCTCTGGTATAACAGCATTATCTCCAGCATCTGTGGGAGTAACTTCGATCTCCGGTGGAGCTGGGGTAGGCTGAACATCCTCCTCTGCACCAGGCTGAGGAACAGTGTCCTGGGGCTCAGCAGGTTCAGGGGCAGAGTCCTGTGGTTCAGCAGACTCAGGGGCAGCATCTGCAGGAGCTCCTGGAGCTTGAGGTGTGTCGTTTGGTGCATCCTCCATTTAAAATCCTACAGTTTGCACACACTTGTTAATATATTTATTTATTTATTTATTCACATTTTTATACCACCCTTCCTCCAAGGAGCTCAGAGTGATGTACATATTTCTTCCCCTCCTTTTTGTCCTCACAACAACCCTGTGAGGTAGGTGGGGCTGAGAGATAGTGACTGGCCCAAGGTCACCCAGGAAGCTTCGTGGCTGAGCAAGGATTTGAACCTGGATCTTCCAGGTCTAAATCCGACTCCCAAACCACTACAAATACCAATAAAACCAATACCTTATAATTGTTATTACCAAATATTTTCAGATGGGTGCCCCTTTGCAAAAAAAAAATTCCAATCTTATGTGTACCCTTAAGTCTTCCAAACCTACCTATATGCATCCACATCGACCACTTCTAGCCATAATTGCAATTTCCTTTATAATCTTTCACCAGATGTATAAAAAAAGAAAAAAAAAGGTCTGTGGGACTGTTAGTGAATCAGACGTGGGAGTGGTATTAATATGTTTGATAGATCATGCAGATTACACATTTCAGTGGTAGGTGAATCACATCTTTGGCAAAGTGAAGAAAATTAAAACAACAACAGAATGGCACCTAAATGATGTGCTTGATCTTACCAATGCCATACTAAACATGGTTTGTATAGTATCAAATTAAAGGCACTGATACAACATATGTGAAAAACCAGCATTACTGAATTCAAACATAATCATTCTACAGTGACCATTATATATAAGTGACAGTGCCATTAGATATTTTTGTCTTCAGTTGCTGACAGTTGGCATTTTTCAGTTTCTTAATTATATAAATGTACACAAATGTTTGATAATTCAATTTTAAATTAATATTTCTGATTATAGAATGCACAAGTATGACACAGAGCAGGGGTGTACAAGAAAATACGTTTTCATTTATCTTCATTTTTGCTTTTAAAATTTGCATTTATTTTAACACGTTTTGTTTTCCATTCATTTTTATTTGAATTCATTCATTATTATGTCATCCAGTTTTGTTTACTATTGCTTTCAAGGCAGACCCACTCAGTCCTGTATTCTGCTGCCTGTAACTTTGTTACATCCCATACAGATGGAGTGATATTTTTAGGCATTGTACTACACTGTCATCATGTCCACCAAATTTAAGAGAGATTAGCTAACAGATCACCATTTTACAGATCATTTTTAAAAGGTGCACAATATAAGAAGTTCATTGATTTCAGTGGGAGGAACTCAGCAGATTTTCTGTTGCTTGCAACACCCATTTTCCATCATATTGGAATTATTTTTTTCAGCACTCTACACAGCACTCCACCCGGCGGGAGGTCAGCGCGTCACCCCCAGCGCATCACCCCAACTCCCAGAGGCGCCTGCCCAAGTCCCAAACGGGATGAAGAAGGAAGGCGAAGGTGAAGCACTGGGAGGCGAGGAGGGCAGCGGGCGCGTCACCCCCTCCCCAGCGTTTCACCCCCTCCCGGCAGTCACCCCCCCGCCACGCCCTAGCGATGCCCCTGACTCCCTCCAAGGATCAGCCGTGTCAAATTTTAGACATATAGGACAAAGATTTCTCCTTATATAGGCAATTAACAGTGCAATCCTATGCATGTCTACTCAGATGTAAGTCCCACAGTACTCAATGGGACTTACTCCCAGGAAAGTGTATACTGTATAGGATTACAGCTTAAAAGTGTGTATAATCATTATTACAGGGAGCTGTCTTATACTCAGACCCTTGATTTATCTAGCTCAGTATTGTTGAGACTGCTTGGTAGTGGAAACTCTTCAGAGTTTTATACTGGAATCGTTTCCATCCGAATGTGATTGCTAAGATTAAAACCCCTCCCCATGCTCCAGAAGATTTCTGCTACAAATGAAATATAAATTTGTATACAATGCAGTGAAACATGGTATGGGCCATCATCATCATCACTATTATCTGAATCCAAGTAATCTGAAACTTCATCCAAATCACAGGAGACAACTACCGTATCCTATACTGATTTATTTTATTCTAAAGTAGCAGCTGCACAGGGTCCTGCTATGGACTGGGACCATGACATAGCGATAGGGGGGTGTTAATCTTTTACTTCTTAGTTATCAGGGGGGTACAAAATTTCTTTTGGATCTCTTCCCAATGGGGGAGGGGCTCGGAACAGGGTGGGGGAGGGTGACAACGGGGACGGGTAGAAGGGGGCAGGTGGGCAGATTGGGCCCATATGGGGGTGATATTGGCAGCCTTTAAATAAATAAATAAAAGAGGATCAGAGATAAGAAAGCACCTTTGATTTGAACATCTTTGTTTATGCTAAGCATTCACAATACAGATAAACTTACTATTTTAGTAAGACCAGGGACAGAGCTCATGCCCCTCCCTCACAGTGCACAGGCCCCCATAGTAGCGCTGTGCCACTTTACCTTGTGGAACTTGGAGGCAAGAACCAGGTCGTCTGAGCCAGCGAGGGCTGCCTGCACCAAGGATCCATATTTATTATTTTTGCCACAGAGTGAGTGCACGCACAGTGCCTTCTCCCACAGATAGGGAATTTTTTGGGGCCCCTTCTTTGCCCCTTGGACCCCCTTTTGGACCCTGGGCCTGAGGTCAAAAAACCCCTTTACCCCCCTCCCTCATGGGCCCTGGGTTTCAAATGAGTACAGAATTAGAAAGTTAAATATGAATCTATTGAAGGTATATCCATGATGAGAAATAAAAAAAAATAAATGCAAACTACCTCCCCATTTTAAAGCAGGGACCAAGGTATACATTACCTATCTTTCTCCCACCCTAGGATGGTTCCTTGACTGACCTTACTCAAAAAGACAGATAAGTGAGAATTTGGGTGCACAGTAAATTCACTTTCATCCACCAAGTGCTGGGCAGCTTTCTTCTCCTGCTCAGAACAAGACATCTAGTGTCGTTAGGCGTAAGGATTCAGAAAAAGCATGTTCAAAGCCTAGGCAGTTTAAGCAGGGTTCCAAGCAGCTGACCGGGACTATATGTGGAAGGACACATTAGGTTCTAAGGTGTGCAAGAACATCACTGACCGTTGGACATAGAACCAGGTGACCCAATAACAGGATAGAATCATTCATTATGCATATACATACAACAACAACTTCCTATCCTACACCCATTTGCACTGTTAGGCAATTGCATTTTTTATTACCGTATACCTTTAAGATTTTTACATTTTACTGCTTCATCACAGCTTATGCTGGGCAGTGGGCTGGTTATATTTTGCAATTTGGGACCTAGCCAAGATCCTGGGAATCACAGAGATATCTTTGTAGGATTCTTGCTCTTCAAAGCAACGTTGTGTTCTGGAGCTGAGCTGGTGTAATTTGCTCAAGGCCAAGGATGTCGAAGTGTTTCTTGAGACTTCTAGGCACTGCTCCAAGGGCTCCAATGACAATTGGCACATTATTGACCCCCTTCTTCTCCCAGAGTTCTATCAAGTTCTACTCACAGGTCTTGATATCTTGTGATCTCATGTTCTTTATCTTTTACCTTTGTCTGGGATATCCAAACTTGATTTTTCTTTTTAACTACTGTACTGTTATATTTGGCATATTGTACACTCTAGATGTTTATCTGTCTGTAATCTGAAGTCCCAAAGAATCTTTGCATGGTTGTTCTCAGTGATTTTATCAGGTTTATTATCCCAGAAATTTTGGTGTGAAGGTAAATTGTATTGCTTGCAAAGATTCCAGTGAACCATAGCTGCAACTCTGTCATGATGTTCTTTATTATAGTGAATTATTTGGACAACCTTACTACAGGCACAAACCAGATGGTTGACTGTTTCATCTCTCATCTTAGAAAGTCAACATTTGCTGTTGTCACAGGTCTTTTAAATCTTTGTTTTGATATTATTTGTTGCAAATGCCTGTTCCTCTGCAGCTAGGATGAGACCTTCTATTTCTTTCTGTGTCCATTCTGCAGCAATTTCCAGGTGTTTTGTTTATCAGTTTTATTACCAATGTCTTTCAAATATTGCTCATGAAATTGTTTTCCTTTCCAGTTTTTTAGGTGTGTTTGAACCTCAGCCTTTTTGTAGTCATCTTTATTTTCTTTCACTTTCAATAGATTACTTTTAGAGCAGTGTTTCTCAAAGTCATACAAGGGAGTTTACTCCCCTGTAAGTCTTTGCAGGGGTGAGGCGATGTTGGAAGCTGCGCTTCAGGATCGCACCTGCCTCCGACCCCAAAACATTGTATTTAACATACCTGGTTGTCCTGCCAGGCTGGACAATGCCAGCTCCCCAAAGGGTCCAAGGGGGGACTGTGGGCACCTCCACAAGCCTCAAAACAGCTGCCATAGTAGCAGTATCCTCAGATGCAATGGTGGTTGTTTTTCTTTTTTTGCTTGCTGTTAGTAAATGGTGATCATTCACTTGCAGAAAAGAAAGGAGGTGCCATTGGGGTGAATTGGATGTTAAACCTACTCCTTGCTAACCTTAATTACTGCAATGTGTGGTGGAAAAAAATCAGGGTGGGTCTTTCTGCATAGCTTCATTTTGGCTTTTCTTTCTTGGTCATACTAAAATGTGACAAAATCTTGAGAAGTGGATTATAAGATCCTAACCTATATACCCCCAAAACAGGTTTCCATAATTGATTTCTACATTTTTGCTAACATTTTTCTTAATTCCCAATGCATTAAGAGTACTTGTCTTTTCATATCATGACATATGTCTTCCAGAAGTAGTGGAGTCAATTTTGATTTTAAACTTTTGTTACATTTTAACCCACTTCCATTGCAAGCTTATGCGTGTCTTACTCAGAAGTAAGTCCTATTGTGTGTTATATGGGACTTACTCCTTCAAAAGTATTATACTGTAGGATTGCAACCCTTACATATATTTTGTGTAGTTTTGTCAAGAGTCATCTATTTTGATTGACTGATTCATGACACAAACTGATTTTCCTCCAAGGATCTCAGAGCGGAACACACTCCCCCCACCTCCGCTCTAACTAAGTTATTATTATCCTCACAGCAAGTCTGTGAGTTGTTAGGCTGAAAGACAATGACTGTCCCCGAATCGACTCACCCTGTGAGCTTTGAGGCTGCTTGGGAATTTAAACCAGGGTCCCCACCCACTCCTGGTCCAGTATTCTGATTATCACGCTGTTTGTCTTAAAACATTATACAGTATTTAATTCACGTGTGATTAACTGGAGTATGTTCTCTACTTGCTCTTTTTTTCAAACTGCTAGTAACTTGCCTAGTCGAACACCAGCATTGATACAAACAAACCCCACATCAACTCTTGATTGCTAAAGGACGTAGCTCAGCCTTTTCCTTTAAAAGGAATACGTGGTGCAATCTGGGAAAGGTGGCGTAAGCGACTGTTCTGCAGGGCATCGTGGGAGTTGTAGGAATAGTGTCATAGTGAAGCGACGCTGCTATAGGTGGGGATATTGTAAAGGCAAGCTGCTTTTTACGATCCTTGTCCCTATTGGCTGGAGGTTTCCTTGCTTGGATAACCTCGACTTGCTCTGTAGCTGGTAGTAGAAGGATTAGTTTAAAAGGTGGATTGTTCGCTTCTGCAGCGGCAACATGTCCGAGCAACTTGAGTCCAGTGGCCTCAACGATGAAGCAGCCTTTAGTGCTTGCTCCGACCCTGACTCTAGCACGAAGGTAAAGGGGTGGGCTGGGTACGCATATACATATACATACAAAACTTGCAGGGTAGTGGAGAGGGAGCGAGAATTGCTAGGGTAAATTGAGGTAAATCTGCAAAATAGTTTAGAAGTCTTACAACGAAATCGTATGCATGTCTACTCATATAAGTAAGTTCCATAGAATTCAGTAGGACTTGGTCCCAGACGGGAGGTGTGTATAGGGTTGCGGCCTCCCATAATTAAGGTGTAGAACACGTCGGGCGAACCAGATCCCTGGGCCGGGCCAGGCGGGGTAGTTTCCTAGGCTGTTTCCTTTCACCTGAATGTTTACGTTGCGGAACTTTCACCCAGTGTCCTTTTAACTCAACGTCCCAGCCCCTTCTACTGTGCTTCAGCTCACTGAAGGTGGAGAAACTTACGATTTGCAGAGTCCAGGAGAAATAAATGATCCATTCTAGGGACGGAATTGCATTCTTTTCTTGGAGTGTATTCGGGTCGGGAATGTACATGTTATGTACAATTTTGCTCCGTGTTCGGCTTCTGTGTGACGCCACACTGTGTGACAGGAACTCTACAAGGATCTAATTCATAGTTTTGTAACACTGTTCCATACTCATTTTCATTCCTAGGGAAATAATACCACATACATTGCTTTTTCCACTTCCTCACATTATTTTCTGAATTATCTAAATCTTTATAGAATGTTCCAATGAGAGTTTTCTTGTTCTACGAAAGATGTACAGTACTGTATTTCCTTTAGAAGTGCAATAGCATTTTAGGTGAAAATAGCAGAGGACCCAGGTGACTTAGACTGCAATCCTATGCACTTTCCTGGGAGTAAATCCCATTAACCTGAATAGGGCTTACTTCTGAGTGAGTAGATATGCATAGACTTGCGCTCTTAATCTGCTTCCTCCCATTTTAATTACTAATATTTTGTACAATGCTTATGAACTCTCTTTTCATTTTTCACAATACTGTATTTAGTTATGATACTTAATTTTCTTTTCATGCATTCATTAATACTCTCTTCCTTGTGAGGCAGTTAACAATAAATACCCTGTTCTACAGTAAGGCATTTTGGGCCCAATCCTATCCCACTTTCCAGCGCTGATGCAGCCGTGCCAATGGGGTGTGCGCTGCATTCTGTGGTGGGGGGGGTAGTCATGGAGCTGCATTGGTGCCGGAAAGGTGGATAGGATTGGGCCCTCCTCATTTTTCCTATGCAGAGATTCTCCGCAAGAACAATATTGGGCATAAATTGACTTTGTGTGATGACTCCATAAGATAAAGCGGCTCACACAGGTGGCTCAGGCTGTTTGTGCTTGCTTGAAGTTATTATGTTTGCATCCTAAATATATTGAATATGCTGTTTTAATAACAGCAGTGTGTTTTGATGTTTATATGGCTCAGTTAAACTGTTAGAACCCAACATCTCTTAAAAGGTAAAAACATTACATTGCTATGTTAGACTTAAAAGAAAACATGGTAATTTGATCTTCCACTGTTCACAAAACAGTACAGTTGACAGTTACAACTTACAATTCTGAAAAGGTTACAATATAATTTTAGTGCTTCTATTTATTTGCTGTGAGAGATCCTTAATTCCAGCCTTGACAGTTTTTTTCTGCCTGTATTTAAACTATTCAGTGGGAAAACTATGTCTCTAACATTGATAAATGTATTATCATGATGCACAGAAGTGTAACAAATTATCTTTCTGTAGGATTTTCTGTTGCAACAGACCATGCTAAGAATAAAAGACCCTAAAAAGTCGCTGGATTTTTATACTAGAGTGCTTGGAATGACGTAAGTATGAACTGTTTTTAGCCAGTTCTCTTCATTACTCTGCTCAATAGCCTATTATTCCAAAAAGGCAAGCTTGCCTGTCTTATAAAGATGTGAGGTAAGAGACATAATTACATGACCCACTTTACATAAGAACATAAGAAGAGCCCTGCTGGATCAGGCCAAAGGCCCATCTAGTCCAGCTTCCTGTATCACACAGTGGCCCCACCAGATGCCTCAGGGAGCACACAGCCAACAAGATAACCTGTTTCCTGCTGCCACTCCCCTGCACCTGGCACAGAGAAAACCTGCTGCCACTCCCCTGCACCTGGCACAGAGAAAACCTATTTCCAAAGCCAGGAGGTTGCTTATGGCTTGTAATCTGTGATGGCCTTTTTCTTCATGAATCTGTGCAAACCCCTTTTAAAGGCATCTAGGCCAGGCGCCATCACCACATCCTGTGGCAAGGAGTTCCACAGATGAATTACACACTGGGTAAATAAATATTTTCTTTTGTCCATTCTAACTCTCCCTCCACTCAATATTAGCGCATGTCCCCTGGTTCTGGTGTTGTGCGAGAGGGAGAAGAATTTCCCTCTATCTACTCTCTCCATCCCATGCATAATTTTATATGTCTCAATCATGAGCCCCCTCAGGCGCCTTTTTTCTAGACTGAAAAGCCCAAAATGCCGTAGCCTTTCCTCATAAGGGAGGTGCTCCAGCCCACGAATCATTCTGGTTGCTCTTTTCTGCACCTTTTCCAATTCAACTATATCCTTTTTGAGGTGTGGTGACCAGAACTGGACACAATACTCCAGGTGTGGCCTTACCATCGATTTGTACAAAGGCATAATGATAATGGCCGTTTTATTCTCAATCCCTTTTTTAATGATCCCGAGCATGGAATTGGCCTTCTTCACAGCTGCCCCACACTGGGTCGACACTTTCATCGACCTGTCCACCAGCACCCCAAGATCTCTCTCTTGATCCGTCACAGACAGCTCAGAACCCATTAGCTTATATGTGAAATTTTGGTTTCTTACCCCCATGTGTATCACTTTGCACTTACTTACATTGAAGCGCATTTGCCATTTTGCTGCCCATTGTCCCAGTTTGGAGAGATCCTTCTGGAGCTCTTCACAATCCCTGCTGGTCTTCACCACCTGGAAACGTTTAGTGTCATCCACAAACTTGGCCACCTCGCTGCCTATCCCCGACTCCAGGTCATTTATGAATAAGTTGAAAAGCACCGGTCCCAAGACCGATCCTTGGGGCACACCGCTTTTCACCTCTTGCCATTGTGAAAATTGCCCATTGACTCCCACTTGCTGTTTCCTGGTCTTCAACCAGTTCCTAATCCACAAGAGGACCTGCCCTCTTATTCTCTGACTATGGAGTTTTTTCAGGAGCCTTTCATGAGGGACTGTGTCAAACGTCTTCTGAAAATCCAGATATATAATATCCACGGGTTCGCTCGCATCTACATGCCTGTTGACCTTTTCAAAAAATTCTAACAGGTTTGTGAGGCAAGACTTCCCCTTGCAGAAGCCATGCTGACTCTCCCTCAGCAGAGCTTGTTCTTCTATGTGTTTTAAGACTTTATCTTTAATTAGACTTTCCACCATTTTCCCTGGAACAGATGTTAGTTTCCCAGGTCCCCCCTCCTTCTTTTTTTAAAGATTGGCGTGACTTTCTGCATGATTTAAGATTTTAACAAATAATGACTAAACATTTTCCAAATAATTCAAATTAGAGCTACAATACTTAAAAGTGGGAATCAAATTTTTGCCTCTCCTGTGAAGTAATCCAAGCCATTCTTGGGGGAAGAAGGGGTGCTATTGCTCATTCATCTCGGCCTCCAGTTGGCAGGATCAAGATGTCAGAACTCAGTGTTGGTTTCCTATAAAAGCATTCCTGCAGTGGTAATCTCCTGCCCTAGTGATGCTGTGTTTCTTCCTCTACCACCTGCCTCAGTATCTTGTCTGCTGCAGGTAGTGGCAATGAGAGTCCCTAAGCCCCATTTTTTTTTTTTGTTGGCAAGAGCTCAAACTTTTTTCTAATCATGGGGAGCAATGGGCTTTTTGCTACTCACTTTGTTCGTGTTTAAAAAAAATAAAATTTAGATTTTTATGTTGAATGATATCTGTCTGAACTCTTTCATCTGAGGCAGTTATCTCTGGTGTTGGAACACTGAGTCATATGATGATCTAATTATCCTGCAGGTTGGGGGTATGTGAGATGGTCCCTGTTATCAGCTGCTGCGATCAGCAGCTGATAACGGGGAGCGGAAAAACGGCTAACTTGCTCCCTAGTAGCTTCCCTTCTGCGGGTGGAGCAGCGGGTTAAACTGCTGAACCATAAGCTGTCGATCAAAAGGTCGGCAGTTCGATTCCCGCGACGGGGTGAGCGCTCATTGTTTGGCCAGCTCCTGCCAACCTAGCAGTTCCAAAGCATGTCAATGTGAGTAGATAAATAGGTACTGCTTGTGGGAAGGTAAACAGTGCTCCGTGTTCCAGCTGCATGCTACGCGCTGCGGCAAGGAGAGTCATGCCGGCCACATGACCACGGAGGCGTCTTCGGACAACGCTGGCTCTTCGGCTTTGAAATGGAGATGAGCATCACACCCTAGAGTCGGACACGACTGGACTGAATTGTCAGGGGATACCTTTACCTTTAGCTTCCCTTACCTTGTCTCCCGGCCACCTCCATCTTGAATCCCGTGAGATTTTCACGAGTTTCAAAATGGAGGAGGCTGGGAGACAAGGTAAGGGAAGCTACCAGGGGGCAATTTAGCCATTTTCCCTGGGCTGTGGTGCGGCCGGGCAGGTTCTCTGGCTCGTGTCACAACCCGGAGGGTAAAGCTACAGCCCTGCCGATTCGGAGAACTCGCCCGACTGTGCCGCAGCCCAGGAAAAACGGGGGCATGTGGGGATTTTTGCTTTTTTCCTGGGCTGTGGCGTGGCCGGGCAGGTTCTCCGCTTGCGCCGCAACCTGGAGGGCAAAGCTACAGCCCTGCCGAATCGGGAAGAGTGTGAATACATGAAGGTCTTCTCAAGAATGTGCTGCTTGGCCCCTCCACTCAATGATGTGCGCAGACAAACACTGAGTATGGGGAGAGCAGAGGGCAAGGCTTGTGCACATTTACTTAACGGGGTAGGGCTATTGCATTTATCCCTGTAGTAGAGCTTCTCACACATTCCTGCTTTGTAAGAGGGGGAACATCTGAATAGGGCTCTTGTTACAACTTCTATTCTTACTGTTGCATAATCCTTGGAGCACTGTCATTGTGTTGGTTATATAGCATATAGATTCTCCCATCTCTCTAATAAGCAAGTAGCTTTGGCCATCTTGCTGTGTACTGTATATCTAAAAGAATAAAAATTATCAGTGACTTAGTTCAGAGTCAGAAGTGTCGCCGAGGGGGGGGCGGAAGGGCGATCTGCCCCCGGGCGACGTATGTGTGTGTGACAGTGTGGGCGGCAGTGGTGACAACTGCTCCGTTTTGGCAGCGGGAACAGTGACGATGGGTTTGGCCCACTCTGCGTCTCTGACGGGATGTGCGGCAGTGGCGGTGATGTCTCTTCCGGTAGTGATATCACGGGGGCTGCATAGCAGTGCCACTGTTCGTTCTCTCTCCCTCTCCCTCTCTCTCTCTCTCTCTCTCACTGAAACTATTCATGAAAACTTTGCATTTATTCAAGACTTGCCTCTCCAAATGGCAGTAGAGCGAGACAAATGATAGATGCATGTTTCTTAGAAAAATGGTGTATGTGTGGGAAAAAGAAAAGCACTTTGATTTAGCAACCATTATAATAAAGAAAAAGGGTTCATACATACCCTGCAAAAACTGACAGCACTTGAAGCAGAAATCGTAAGCAGACTTACTAGGGAGCAGGTTCTACTGAACTCTGTTGGCCTTACTTCTGGGTAAATACGTTGAGGGTCATGTTGCACCTAGTCTAGTGGTACTAGATGTTGGTAAGGGAGAACTGGAATACAACACTGGCGTCGCTTTTTGCAGTGTACAGAAGATTTGACATGTTTGAAGAGGTCTGAACATTAGCTCAGTGTGAGTTGAATGCTACTCATCAGGGCCACCTTGCACACCCAGTTTCTGAGCAATAAATCAGGCCTGTACCAGATCTCTTACTGTAGAATTTTATTGTAACCTAGTAACAGTTGTGCATCTTCTTTAAAGAAGCCCCCCCACTCCCCCCAAAAAGTAGCAAAGTAGTTTTCTGCTGCCCCACCTACATACAGGTGGCATCGTCTACTTCTACTACTGTATTTCTTTGAGTCTAAGGCGCCATTGATTCGAAGGTGCACCTTTACTTTCAGTACCACGAGCAGGGGGAAAAATCCATCTATTGTAAGACTCGCCTCTCTTCATTGAATCTACCCGCTCAGCACCAACTCTCCCCAGCATGTCCCGCGCTGTAGCTGACGATGACTGAGTGCCTTTGCATAGGAGAAAGTGCCATTTCCTTGGTTAACGGGGCTTGGGGGAGCTTCAGGGAGACCTGCATGACCCTCTGCAGACCTCTCCAATCTTCAGTTCGGCGAAAAACTGATTTTTTGCGAAAACCAGAAATGGCTGAAAATCACCGTGTTTTGCTGAACTGAAGATTGGAGAGGCCTGCAGAGCGCCGCACAGGCCTCCCTGAAGCTCCCCCAAGCCCCGGTAAGTAAGAAGATGGCATTTTGGGGTGCTTTCTGGAGACCCTCGATTCTAAGACACACCCAATTTTTTGAAGTGCTTAATTGGGGAAAAACATGTGTCTTAGAATTGAAGAAATACAGTATATTGTCACTGAAAAGGGATTGGTGGGGGGTCTCACATCCTGACTAATATGCACTTCTGGCATGCTTTCGGTGATTGATCAGAATTGTTCACACAGTAGTGGGGATTTACCTGTAATTACAAATCTTTAAATGTGTGTGGGTGGTACCACCTTTGCTTTCTCCCACATGTATTATTGCTCTGTTCTCTTCTAGGCTTCTCCAGAAGTGTGACTTCCCTACTATGAAATTTTCCCTCTACTTCCTGGCTTATGAAGATAAAAATGATATTCCAAAAAATGCGAAAGAGAAAACAGCATGGACGTTTTCTAGAAAGGCTACACTAGAGCTAACACAGTGAGTGTTGAATTGTTATTCTCTAAAACATTAACCCTTATCTCTAGTAGAGATTCATTATGGTTAACTATGGTTGGTTTTTAATTTTTATTCCCCCCCCCTCCCCCGGTCTTCTGTATCTATGAACTGTATACAATGAAGGCAGGTTTGCGCTATACAACGAAGGCAGGTTTACGCTGTCTTGTCTTGGGAGCAGTGTGCTTTTCTGCACACCAAGTAACCACAGCAATTCACCGAAATCATAGAGGAGGAGAATCGCTTTCAGGGCAAAGATGTCAACTTCCAGAACATGACTTGAATGACTTTCATTGGCGCCCCCTTTTTGTAAGTAAAGGTCTGGTCCCACATGCAATAAATGTGAGTTTGCAATGATCAGACAAATTACCGTATTATCCCGAGTATAGGACGCTCCTGATTATAAGTCGCACCCTTAGTTTGGTGCTATTTTTTAAAGAATACATTTTTAACTTATTTTAACTTAAATATACACATTAGTAGAACAGTACAGCTTTAGTACAGTTAAAGGCATAGGCACCCTGTCCCTTATTGAATCTGGGCACTCTAGTATTAGTAGCCTTCCCAGATCCAAAGGGGGACAGAGTGCCTACCTTTGGAATTTGGGCAGGTGTAGCTTGTTGCACCCTTCCATGAAGATGAGCTGCACCTGCCCAAATTTCAATGAACAGCACAATCCTATGCATATCTACTCAGAAGTAAGTCCCATTGCATTCAATGGGGCTTACTCCCAGGAAAGTGTGCATAGGATTGCAGCCTAAAGGTAGGCACTCCGTCCCCCTTTGGATATGGTAAGCCTATGCAGGACCTCTTGCTCTCAACTTTCAAACTGTACTCTCAACTTTTAAACTGCAAGATCAATAAATATCTTAGTTTCCACAGAGTCCTGGGGTTGAAACTTAAGGGTTAATTTTTTCAAATGCTTCCAGAGGCTGCTGAGAGATAATGATCTCTCATGGTATCCAGCCATTTAGCAAGTGATTAAGAACTGCAAGGAAAGGCTTGAAAACAGTGCTTTGCAGTTTAAAAAGAGAGAGAGAGAGAGAGAGAGAAGCCCCATTTTACCTTTGAAAAGAGACTTGAGAGGCTTGGTTTGAAAGCGCTTTGCATAAAACACTAGGCAGAAACGCTAGGCTTTGATTGTAGGGCGCACCCCCTACTTTAAAGACTTGCCTTAGGGGATAAAAGTGAGTCTTATACTCGGGCAAATACAGTATTTCTGTATTTGGAGTGTACCATAAATTAAGTATTAAAACTAGAATGAGCTGTATTTATTTTATTTATTTTCTGTATTTATATACCGCCTTTCTCATCATCAGATTTTCTTATTGGGTTTATTCAAGGCAGTTTACATAGGCAGGCTATCTTTAGACCTGATAAGGGTCTTTACAATATTGTTCTATTCCTATATAGAACCTTCCATGCTCGAGATGTTTTTCCTTCCAAGTGCAGCCCTCCTTCTGGCTTGTGCTTTGCACTTCCAAGCTTCACAGTTCACCGCAGTTCACCCTCGGACGGTTGTCTTAGATGTTCTCTCTCTAGCTGACTCCTCCGCATTCCACCCTCTCATGATGCCTTCTCAGTGTCTTTGTGAGGTTCGTCAGCAGCTTCTGTCTCCCATCGAAATGGGAACCAAGGTTGACCCTGCTTAGCTTCTTCATGCAGGGCACCGGCTCAAACCTCCAGGCCATTCCTCCTGCCCCTCCAGGCCACACCTGGATTGATTAGCACTCAAAATGTACAGGTACAATCTAAGGAATGGAAATAGTCTTGAAAAGAGAGACTCCAAAGTGAAAAGAAATTTGATGGAAGCACTGAATGTCTTGACAACTAAAATTAATATTGTTTACATGAACTGTGCTTCTTAAAGCATATGCTTGTCACTGAACAACAAAATGTAATGGCATACGTTTCAAATCACAATAATGTGTCTTTTTATAACTTGTCAGTATGTCAGCATATGTTGTTGGTGTGGAAAAAGAACTCTATCCAGAATGTTTTGACTGAAATGGTAAAATCTTTAGTAGATACTAAAATAGAACTGTCACTAACATCATTTAAAAAAGTGGTTTCTAGTATAGTGTAAACATGGGGGTTTATAGTATAGTATAGTGTAAACATAGTGCTGCACTCAATATGCCAACAAATTTGGAAAACTCAGCAGTGGCCAAAGGATTAGAAAAGGTCAGATTACGTTTCAATTCCAAAGAAGGGCAGTGCCAAAGAGTGCTCAAACTACCGTACAATTGCACTCATTTCACATGCTAGCAAGGTTATGCTCAAAATCCTACAAGCTAGGCTTCAGCAGTACGTGGACCGAGAACTACCGGACGTACAAGCTGGGTTTCGAAGAGGCAGAGGAACTAGAGATCAAATTGCCAACATACGCTGGATCATGGAGAAAGCCCGAGAGTTCCAAAAAAACACCTACTTCTGCTTCATTGACTACGCAAAAGCCTTTGATTGTGTGGATCACAACAAACTGTGGCAAATTCTTAAAGAGATGGGGATACCAGACCACCTTACCTGTCTCCTGAGAAACCTGTATGCGGGTCAAGAAACAACAGTTTGGACTGGCCATGGAACAACCGAATGGTTCAAAATTGGGAAGGGAGTATGGCAAGGCTGTATATTGTCACCCTGCCTACTTAACTTATATGCAGAGTACATTATGAGAAATGCAGGGCTGAATGAATCGCAAGCCGGAATCAAGATTGCCGGGAGAAATATCAACAACCTCAGATATGCAGACGATACCACCCTAATGGCAGAAAGTGAAGAAGAACTCAAGAGCCTCTTGCTGAGGGTGAAAGAGGAGAGTGCAAAAGTTGGCTTGAAACTCAACATTAATAAAACTAAGATCATGGCATCTGGGCCCATCAATTCCTGGCAAATAGAAGGGGCAGAAATGGAAGCAGTAACAGATTTTACTTTTCTGGGCTCCAAGATCACTGCAGACGGAGACAGCAGCCATGAAATTAAAAGACGCTTACTCCTTGGAAGGAAAGCTATGGCAAATTTAGATAGCATAATAAAAAGCAGAGATATCACCATGCCAACAAAAGTTCGTATAGTCAGGGCGATGGTGTTCCCAGTAGCAATGTATGGTTGTGAGAGTTGGACCATAAGGAAGGCTGAGCGCCGAAGAATAGATGCTTTTGAACTGTGGTGCTGGAGAAGACTCCTGAGAGTCCCTTGGACTGCTAGGAGATCAAATCAGTCAATCCTAAATGAAATCAACCCTGACTGTTCCCTGGAAGGACAGATACTAAGGCTGAAACTCAAATATTTTGGCCACCTAATGCGAAGAGAGGACTCTCTGGAGAAGACTCTGATGCTGGGAAAAATTGAAGGCAAAAGGAGAAGGGGAAGGCAAAGGATGAGATGGTTAGACAGCATCACCGATGCAACGAACATGAAAATGAGCGAACTCAGGAAGATAGTGGAGGACAGGAAGGGCTGGCGGGATATGGTTCATGGGATCACGAAGGGTCGGACACGACTTAACGACTGAACAACAACAACAAACATGGGGGGGGGGGAGTGCAAAGAGTAGTCAGTGCTGGAACCAGAGTAATTATTGACTTAAAAATAGGTTACATTTTGGTAGGTACAGGCCTTGTTCCAGTGCAGAAATTAGCTTGTACCTTTGTTCCTGAAACAGCATTAGAGACTTCTTATTTTGGTGTGCTTCTACATGGGGATGTGTCTCTTGTTAGTGTATTAATAGCACTGAGAACAATGCCTGAGATCCTACTTGCTGTATTTTCCTTCTTGATTTTTCTGAGGTGATATCCTGACATCAAACACATACAGTATGAGGAAATGGTATTATGCCTCCTGGTTCCATCACCACCCTACACACACTTGCCAAAAGCTCTGAAAGAGCCGACGTGTGCAAAACTGTCCTATCAAAGTATATAAATATACTTGTGTGTGTATATATAAAAAAATCTGTGCAAAGAGAAACTTTTTGAAGTTGGTAGTCCTGTTATATTTAGTAGGGGGAAGAGCAACTGTCCCTATTCATCCCAGCGGCTTCCTAGTGGCTGTATGGTGGTGGTAGTTCTGCATTTTTTAAAGATTTGAGAACCGTTCTATTTTTCTTACTTCGTAAGCCATTTTGTGAACATTTGTTGAAAAGCATTATATAAAGCAATTTATAAATATTCTGGATATAAACGTATTGTATCTTGTACTAAATCAGAGTAAAAATGCCAAGTTCAGTGATGACAAATTTTGAATTAAAATATTGGTTTACAGTACGCAAAGATGCACATGACATAAGTTACCGAACTGATTGAGCACTCTAGGGGGCAGAGTGGCTTGCAATCAACCATTTATCTTGTATACAGGTAGTCCCCTGTTCAGGTTAGGTTCCCAGGTCTGTACTTAATTAGGTTGAAACATACCCCCACCCCCCATTGGTGAACTAAAACATAATCCCCCCCCCCAAAAAACCCACACACACACACAAAAGGAAAAATATAGCATTGATAAAATACATAAAAATAGATAATTTCAAAAAATATTAATAAACAATATTAAACAACAATATTAACAAAAAGCAATCTATACTATAAACCAGTGTTCCTCAAAGTGTGCTCTTAGGAGCCGTGGGGCTCCCTAAGACCCCTTCAGGGGCTCCATGAGCACACCATGAGTGGCCACCATCTACTGATTGCTGCACCACTCCGCACTTGTGCTGGGGCTCCCTGAGAGCCTCCCTGCATGTGCTGGTGGGGCTCCGGAGATGAAAAATTTGAGAACCACTGCTATAAAACCATAAACAATGAATATACTATGCATATATTCTAGAAAAGGATTCAAAATATCCAAAAATACTCCATACATTGTTATTGTCTGTAAGCCATTCATTCAAATGTTGATAAGGTTAAAAGGTCCTCAGTCGATTGGGTAATAGTAGGAGGGCACTTATCTTTACAATGTTTTAATATAAGCCTTTTTAATTACAGTAAGGGCACTGAGAATAATTTTTGCTATCCCACAGTTAACCTCCATGAAATAGGTAAATAATTCAAATGGACATAAGTATCCGCAAATATCAATGATTGTTACTATACAAAATTAACACAGTTAACTTTTTTCCAAAATTTGTATCATGGAACGTACTTTAAGTTGAAATAGTTGACTTATGCAGTGTAAACAAAATTGTGAACAATTTTCTGTAGTGGTTGGAAAAACAGTACAGCATAGAAATATTTATCTGTATTAAAATAACTCGCTCCCTAATGAATTCACATTCCAGCGATGCTGTGTGTGTAAAATGTACAAAATAGGCCTCGGAGCAGCTTAGATAGGGGAGGGGGCTGCATTTGTGTTAGTTGCATTTTACAACTTACATAAATACAGTGTTCAGAGTGCTGTATTTGCTTTCCTTTACCCACCACTTCTTCGTCTCCAAAACGCAGCAACTGCAGAGCAGACGCGCTGCGCAAAAGTGCAACGTGGGTGTCCTTGAGTTGGGAAGTCTTTAAGTTGGATGTCCTTAAGTAGGGGACTACCAGTATGCATTATGTAATAGATGGCAATAATTCAAGAAGGTGGATCATTTTATTTGCCAAGTCCTGTATCCTTGTTTGTCTGTGACACAGTTGATGTTCCCATTTCTACTATACTTGAATTGCCCTTTTCCTGCCCTTTTAATGGAAATCTTTTAAGAAAGCCTGCTTTATGAAATGTTAAACTTTCTCTACTATGTCTTAGAAATGTTTGCTTGATTTTCCCTTTCAGCAACTGGGGTACCGAAAATGATGAGAACCAGGCTTACCACAATGGCAATTCAGACCCCCGAGGTTTTGGTATGTTGTAAAGAAAGCCAAAGTGTACTTTTTCTTTCCAGAATTGTCTGAGCCTCCAACAAGATCCCACCTTTTATTGGATGGCAAACATTTTGGTATAAGCCAAATCATCCTTATTTTAGGAACTGTATGAATTAAAAACTTAAACCAATCCTAACTAACTTCCAATGCTGATGCAACCATGCCAACAGGGCATGTGCTGCATCCTGCGGTGGGGGAGCAGTCATGGAGGCCTTCTTAAGGTAAGAGAACATTTGTTCCCTTACCCCAGGGCTGCATTGTGGCTGCATCAGCGCTGGAAAGTTGGTTAGGATTGGGCTGTAAGACAAAAATTCTTGTTCTTAATTGCCTCGGGGATGAAAAGACCACCTCCTCTGCTTTTTCTAGTATACAGGCACCTCTCATTTTATGCAGGTTTGATTTACACATTTTTGGAATCATGCACTTTCAAAATTAATACCGAAACCTAAATTACACTTGCTAAACTTAGAAATGATGTGCATGGCACTCCTGAATGTTTGGCGCTGTGTGTGTGTGTGTGTGTGTGTGTGTGTGTGTGTGTGTGTGTTGAGTTTTAATTTACACGTGTTTGAAATATGTGATTTTCATCAACATGACCTCCCCTCCCCCCCCCCCCCGGAAAATGTGAGATGCCTCTATAGCAGTGGTTCAACTTTTTTCACCAAGTGTACCCTCTTGTACGGTCAAATTTTTTGAAGTACCCCCTGTGCCAATTAATTACTTAACATTAATTAATTTAATTATGAAAATGTAAAATTTAATTATTAAAATTACTCTGCTTACACTGTTAACTCTGGAAATCATACTGCTTTCAATTAGTTCCTGGTTACTCAATTTTGCCCTCTTTTATTTTATTTTTAAAGAAAATATCACCACAGTCTCCCATCCAAAAACAAACAAAAGCAATTCAGAGAACCAGCTCAATCTGCTGTAAGAGCTATCTTTTCTTAAATGGAAGAAACAATGTATTCTAAAACCCAGCATATAAATTGAACCAGCCAGTAGGAAAGCACTAACCAGTAGTTTACATTCCACTCAAAGCCTTTTGGGAACACAGTTGGAGGAGAGAAGGGGTGGTTTTGTTGCACAAGAATCTCTTCTGTTCACTGTCAATGATGTTTCTCTTTTCAGTAAGAAATTAGGGACTATTTAGTCAGAAAGAACTTACTCAGTTAGTGTCACCCTAACTTGGATGTAAATGCTAGAAAGAGTTTTATATAGACACTTGGCAAAGGTTTCTTTTCTTGTATGGGAGCCCTGCAAGTCAGAGTTAGCCGGGCTGTGCCTTACCAAGCTGTGAGTCAGCTGTGAGTCGGTGTTGGGTGTTTAAATTAAAACTAAAACTGGACGCCAACTTGCAGCTGGGAGTACGTGTACCACAGATTGATAACCCTTGCTCTATAGTGTATTGAAGGTTAACCACAAAAGAGAAATTGAGAGAATTGAAAATTCTAGATACTGAAGAGACCATGTCATAAATGTTTGCACCACGTCTGTATGTGCATTTACTGCATATGTATTTTTAGGACATCATTTGTTGCTTGGCCAGCATGTTTTAATTTTTTATGGAATGAAAAGCAATAGCATCAGACCTTGGAAGATGCAGATCAAATGGGCAGTAGTTTCCTTTTTTTGCCAACTGCCTATAAACTACTAGTGTAGATAATGGCTTTGAATCGAAAAAGCAGTATTTCCAATTTACTGAACGTGTGTCCCGTTCCCCCCCCCCATTGCTTTGTCTCTTCTTCATTCATTCTTTTTTTTCATTCGTGCTGGACATAGCACTATAAAATTATATTAGAAACTATAAAATTTTAATCTGTAGGTGTTATCCTGCACAATTGGCAGATTTTTAAAAATGGAGATGGCCAGCATTGGTATTGGGGACTGCTACATTTTCCAGATACAAGATTGGAGGCTGAAAATGTATTGTAATGGAAACTGACCTTTTCAAGAGGTCAAATTTTAACTAAGTTGGTGCCATCTGTCAAAAAGAGCTTCACAGTTATGGTGCACATGAACCTTATATTACCCAAGCTATATCATACAAAACCCCCAAGGGGCTGTTCCATTAAAGTGCAGTTTATCTCTGTCACACAACTTGGGATCATTTTTCTCTATGAGTAAAAGTGGGCAAATTTGGACTAAAAATTTGATAGCCATTTTTCTGGCACAGTAGTCCTTTCAAGACATCCTTTAACCTATGTATGGTGATTGGGCTGCTCCCATATGATGAGTGAGCCTTAAGCTATAGCCCCTCCCATAGTAGAGCTGTCAATCTCCACACCTCCTCTGCAACTTCAGTGGTAGAGCAGATTTTGTTTTGCATGCAGAAAGGCCCAGGTTCAATTGTAGGCATCTTCAGGTAGTGCTGGGGATAAAACCTGTCTGAAATCCTAAAGAACTGCTCCTCAGAGGTTTGATTCAGTATAAATCACTCTCTATGTTCAGATCTCCAAAATTGGGATGAAGGCTTGGGGTTCTTTGACTGCTACGTTGCCTGGACACGTGTAGCATCTGGACAGCACAGGGCCAAATTGATGGAGCTTCACCACTGTTGTCGGCTGCAGGAATGGAGAGAGGGGTGGTGGCTGCAGCTTCCTTGGTTATTGTATTACCATGCCGCCTAGGTAGTGCAGGCCACCATTTCCAGTTCTACACACTTGAAGCTGGGGATTGTCCTTGACCTTGCACAAAGGCACAGCGTGAGGTTGTGGACAAGGAGTGGCAAGATCCTGGCAACTAACATTTTTGGCTTGGCTAGCCAGGCCATATGAAAGTTATGGTTCTGTTTAAAATCTTAGGAAATTGTACTACTAATTCACTCTCCTTGGACTACTACACGAGTCTTTCCATGAGCAAGCTAACTTCTCACATTGAGATGCCTTAGAAAATGTAACTTGAAATTCCCAGGATAAGAATGTGTCTTTTCTCTTTCAACTTTGAGATACTGAGTACATTTGCGTTGCTACAAAAACAAGTGATTTGCAACTGTGTTTTGTGAATTAAGATTTTGTTTACTTGTATGCTTGATTGCTTTGTTGCTATCCAGGTCACATTGGAATTGCTGTCCCTGATGTAAACATAGCTTGCAAAAGATTTGAGGAGCTGGGAGTGAAATTTGTCAAAAAACCAGATGATGGTAAGTCTTTACCATAAGTAAATTGTTCTCAAACTGTGCAGTGCTCCCCCTTGGAGTGTGTGGGGATGCAAATTTTGAGGGAAAGGATCTTGATACAGGTGGAGCCTTATCCCCATTACTAGTCCAGGGCTGAAGGCCCTTAGCAAATAATCCACATTGACCCACATTGTTTCATTTCATTGCCCCATTGTTTCAACCTGATTTGGGAAGAGCTGCTACTTTGTTCATGATTTTAGGAAGAGGGTAGATAAGTTGTATTCTATTCCTCTCATGCCAGTGTTAGTGCCCCACATACAGTGCCTTGCATGTAGTAAGAGACTTCATCCACATGACAGTGCACAAGGATATCTGCATGATTTTCTGCAAGTAGGTAATTGGTGCTGGGTTTGAAGCCCCAAAAGCTACAATAAGGTGAGAAGGGGGACCTGAGCTCAAGTAGGAGAAACTTGCATAAGCCTTGCCTACACTTTCTCTCTGGTACCCATGGTATTATCATGCTGCAAACCGATTAATAAAAAAGAGCCTTGCTGGTAGAAATCTAAGTCTCATGACTCCAATGATTGATCTGTGTAGAGGCAGCACAGTTGCCATCACTTTATCTTATTTGAAGGCAGTGTTTCAGTTTGCAGTACTATTTACCTGGAATGCTTAAGATCTGTAACTGTCTTGGGCCTTCCAATAAAATAGCAACAAGGAGCAAAAATGAAACCCTTTACCTGCCATTTTGGCAGGAGATGATATTGAAAGATTATTGTGGATAGTTTGAGGCTTAAAACTAATTGCTGGCTTTTTCTATCTATACTCATCCTTCTATAGGTAAAATGAAAGGACTGGCTTTTATTCAGGATCCTGATGGCTACTGGATTGAAATTCTGAATCCTAACCACATGGTGACTCTAATTTAAGTTTGAAGTACTGCAGAGTGATCTTTTAATTAAGAGGCTGAAAATTTGTAACGGTATCTTCCTAGATTCATATTTGGTTGAACAAAATGAAGTTTACATACTTACAAAAGCCCATGTAGAACAATCAGCAGTCCCTTGTTGAACTCTGGGGCTTTTCTTTTTCCTATTTGGCTCGATGTCCTGATATTCTAGCATAATAGAAACGAACTATTAAGTTCTGGAAGTGCAATTATGTAGCATATCCTGTGTAGAAATCTTGACAGTAATAATAGATGGCTGAATCTGCAGTGTTGTATAGCCAGACCTTCATTTCTAGTCTAAATAAAAGTTTGGTGTAGGAAACATTACTGTATTTGCATTATGTAAACATGCTCACTCACTCACACAGTATCTTTAACCAGACAAAGATGGCAAATCTGAAGCTGGAATAGAATGCTTAGTCTTGTTCCTATTTTATCTGATGGTATCAAAGCTCCAGCTGTTAAGGTGACCTTAACAGAAATTTGTTTGGGCTCTTTATATATGGTAGTAAACAAATGAATATCAGGACATCTTGCGAGCTCTCTAGTGTCCTATGGAAGTGACGCTCTTCATCAGGATAAACCAATTTTACAGCCAAGCCCTATTCATGTTTGTTCAGATGTATGCCCCACAGGGTTGCATGCAGGCTTTTGCCATCAGAAGCTCCCTCCATGACTGGAAGGAATGTTTTGCTTGCCCAAAGGATCCTTGTATGAGCAGAATGCTCTTTCTGGTCATGGAAGGAGCTTCTGCGCTGCTCCATGAATGGTCTGGATATTAGCCATAGAATTCAATTTGGACTTACTCCCATGGAAGTGTGCATAGGATTGCATTCTAGTATACATTGCTGCTCAGCCCAATTGTGGGTAACTAAAAAATAGATTATTCTAGAAAACATACTATCAAGAGCCTGTTGCCAAGTACTGTACACAATATTCAAATGTTGTGGAGGAAATGGCAGTTCACTAAAGGCCAACCCACACAGCACGATTTCTGGTGCGTCCCAGATGTGCGCAGAGCTGTGCTGAGCTGTGTGGTCAGCATTCTGGAAGAGAGCAGCTGAACGCGGAGCAGCTGCACTCTCCCGAGTTCCGGCACAAGCAAAATTGTTTGTTGCCCATGATTTTCGGGGGCAGGTACACGGAGCTACTGCAGCCACCAATTGGATGAGAGGGCGGGATGAAAGGGGTTGTCAGTCAATCGGAACTCACTTGAGTCTCCAATTCCCTTGGATCCATTTCTCCTTCTCACAACACTTAGCAAGATGAATTCTATTCCTGGCACAAATTGTTTTGTTAGTTTTCTCTCCTTCCTGCCCCTCTCTCTCTTCTCTCTTTTGTGTATCGGACCGCATTTGTGCTTAGCGAATCACCACTGCGCTTTCTAAGAAGGCGGGACAACAGGAGGGACTATTTGTTGGGAGACACTCGTGGAGACAAGGTCACCGCGCGGAGGCGAGCGGCCAGGCACCTATGCTCGCTCGCCTCCGCGATGGAAATCGTGCTGTGTGGGTCGACCTTTAGAGTTGAGCAGAGAACGTCATGTTTCCCATATGTTTATGTATGAATGCTAATAACGGCACTCCTGCTTGCCCTTTTGGGGCTAGGTGAAATGCGTTGGATAAAAATAGTGTGCATGGTTATAAGTTTTCTATCTTGGAATAGTTTAAAAATATAGGAGTCCTATTTGACTTAAATACTAGACCAGGGGTGTCAAACATACTGTAAGGCTCACAGGCCAGATACGGCCCATGGAAGCTCCTTATCCGGCCCCTGTGATAATTGGGTTCTCTCAGCACCACCATCGGCTGCTCTGAGCTGCAAAGTGATGCCTTGGCAGAAGTGATGCTGCTGAAAGGGCAGTCCGCATGATAATTGGGCTCTCCCATATCTTGAAAATATGATCAAGATTTGCATGTTTTCTCTTCTGTCATTTGCAGTTAATAAGTTCCTAAGTGGGGGAAAAAAGTGCTTATTTCTGGTCATCACCTGCTTAATGACCCCAGTTCCTGCTTAATGACATCACTTCTGGCCCTCAGTAGGCGCCACAAATGCTATTGGGCTCGCTGAATGAAACTATAGTTTGACACTCTTGTACTAGACATCTGAAATCTTAGTGAACCACCTGTTGTGCTGTACTTTTTGCCTGCCTCTTTAAAAAGACAATTGAATTCTAGTTTTGTATAACTGGGAACTCCTGAGGTTTACAAATCTGACATATGAGCCAGTTAGTGTTACATTTGTTTCATTTATATTGGTACATTAGACTATGCAATACACACATTGCCAAAAATCCTTAATCAAACTCTCTTAATAGGTGGTATATTGTTAGCTGCACTTGAGGTCTCCTTTTTGGGATTAACTAGTTTCTGGAGTGCACTGTGGCTTCAAATAAAAATATTTATTTCCAAGGTTTGTGTGATGTTCTTTTGCCAGAATATGCAGATGTAAATGATTAACACAAGCTCCCACCCTGCCAAACACTGGATTTAGCATCATTACTTGCCACACTGACAAATGGGCAAAAAGCTTTGCTTATAAGGGAGAAGAACTGTATCAAGGGTGTTGGTGTTCTCTCAAAAGAATTGCTGGCAGCACCAAGAGCAGCTGGGCTATCTTGTAGATGATTAGACCAACAGGTGTGGAGCTGGCAGAAGTTCAGAAAACACGCAGAGGTTATGTCTTTAGAAACAGTATGGATGAGACTTCCACTTTCAGAAGGACTTATGTGCTCCTTCTCCTGTTGATCAGGAAGAACTTCTAGCAAACCCTACAACTGAAAGCTCAGGGCATAAACCTTACTGGGATGTTGCATGTCAACCAGCTGAAAGAGAAAAGTAGTCCCAGTGTGAGGCAGTCCTGGTCAACCCCAGAAAGCCCAATAAACCTGCCCAGTGAGAAAGAGATGAGGTGACTTCCCATCAGAAAGGGAAAAAACATCAGGATATTCCCCTTTAACCTACTGCTTCAAATTGTAAGGCCACCACTGTCTGGTTCTTGAAACCCAAGTGGAGCCGCCAATGATGTGCATTAGGCATAGTGATAGAGTAGCTTGCTGTTGAGATTTTTTCCATGTCTGTGGCCTGTTGGCTCTGGAAAAGTAGAAGTTCCTAGAGCTGTGTTGGGTTATGTTTTCCACTTGCAAGATTATTTTGACCTTGCAGTGTTTAGAACCACTGGAGGAATATGTTTTCAGTCTGGTATGAAGTTAACGGTGCAGACAGAATACTCCTATTCTGGAAAGTTCCATCACGCTCTTAGCATTTTTAGCTAGACTCTCAAGCTCACTTTCCCACACATCCCCTTCCAAGACCATGGCTACCGCCTTGCATTCAGCTCTTTCTTTCCATGTGACAACCCTAGAGTAGTCTGAAATCCCTTTTTGTGTGGGGGGTGGGGTGGCCAGTCTGACTCTAGTCTCAGCAAAATGGCTACTGTTGCATTTTTCTACATTTTCTCCTGTTCAAAGCAGCACAGATTATGCAGCACTACATCAATTCAATAACACTGAAAACATGAAGTTTGTAAAAAAAAAAAAAAAACAAACAACCACTCCCACTGAATTCACAGCAATCACGGAGTACTGCCACCAGTTCTAAAGTTGCATCTCCCAAAATTCCAGTAGCAAGAGGGTAAGCACCAATAAAGGGTCTGCAATGTTATGACAGCCCTGAATTTGACTTAGTTGTGAATGCTAGAGGGGAAGTACCAATATATGTCAAGTTAGTGAAACAAATCACATGGGGTGAGTTCAGTGTTTGAGTTCATTCTTGTTTTCAGAAGTTATAAAACTAATGTAGCCATCTCAAACTTGAGTATTTGGATGAGGGCTCAAGGTAAGGTATATACAAAATGCCTGTACTAGCATCTTTAAGTGTAACTTTTCATCTTTAATAGTTAATTAAAAAGTTTGCTACTTCTAGCCAGCATAATTTTAAAAGCCCATAGGGTGTGTAAAATACATTGCAAATTGATTTGTTTTAATGGGTAAAGCATATAAATTGGAAGGGAATCATTAATCTAAAACATTTTTGCTTCTTCAGCACTAGTGCGTAGGCTGCATAATTTTGAAGACAACATCCAGAGAATATTGTAAATTATAGCTTCACTCAGTCCTTGCCTGTTTTAGTTAAAAGCAGATATTATCAAACATGGAAATACGTTCCAGTTTCCTCCTTGCTTTAAGCGATCAGTTTGCTGTTATTTGTGTAAGATATTGAATCCTGTGGGGGATTGACTTGGATCCAAGAGTTAAAGTTGCATAACAATTGTGTATTTTGGTGATGGATCATACTGAAGTCTGGTTAAAGCTGCCTGGTTGGGATCCAGTGGCCTGTGGCTGCTCTTTAACTTTAAAAATACTAAAAATGCAAGGGCAAATTATGTGGTTAACTTCAGGTGTAGCCTGGACATTCTTGAACAAATTGTACACCCCTCAAATTCTTACAGATGATTTAAGTGTGACAGCAGCCATGAGGAGACTGCTAAAAAGAGTTTAGCAGTTCAGGTGGCCAGAATAAAGGCGGGGAGACACCGCATGCGTCCTGGTGCATTGCGAGAGCAGCTGACGTGCTGGAATGCAACGCAGTGCACCCAAGGCACACCAAAGAAAGCCGCATGGACGTCCTTGTCCCCTGCTCTTTTAGCTAATCAGAATCAAGTATTTTCAGACTCAATTCTGATTGGCTACCATGTTTTTCTGTGTCCTGCCCCCATGGTTCCAAACACTGCCTATCACTTGCTGAACATGGCAAAAGTCAAACATGGTTGAACTCAGCACGCACTGGAGTGCAGCTCTCTGGTGTTCCGATGTGTTCTGGTGTGAGAAAAGACACACTGGGATTTTTGAGCCACACGCAGATGCTGCTGCATGCAATGCACCCTGATGTGTGCGGTGTGTCTCCACCTTAACAGTGCTGGACTTTCACACTAGTGTGGCTGTCACTCAGTTCATACATCACTCCAATGGCCCATTCACAAGGAACGTTTGCATGAGTGAAGAGACTTTTAATATCTTACACCAGTCACAGGGAATACCTAGCTGGTTAAGTACTTCTCAGTAGCTTTCATATGATCACCACTGCTTGTAAACTGGCCTGCAGTTACCTTTATGCAGTTTCTTTCATTTATTGCCTAACAGTGAAACATATGCAGTGCCAGAATGTTAGCTGCAGAAATTGCTTGTCACATGACTATGCCATTCCCGTGCAGTATAACGTCTGGAAAAATCAGTAGGGTCCTGTGCAATTAGGATTGGAGACAAGTGCTGAAGGCACTTCAGTATCAGTAGCCTGTATGCTAACACTGTGGGGGTTCTAACAATCACATTGACATAGTGCTAATAATTGATTTAATAGGGTAGGGAAGACAGGGAGGCTTGCAATCTCCTGGCAGTGGGTCACAAGGGCAGGATCCAAAAGGGGTGGCAAAGTATCCAACCAGGCCTCCAGTGTGGCTGCCAGGTTTCACAGGTGCTGAAGCATATGAGGCCCCTATACTCGAAGGTTTCCCCAGCATAGCCTGTACAACAACAGACCTTGGCTTTGCTCCTTCTCTACAACCAACTTATCTACAACCAAAGATCTCTCTGGACCTTCACTAGCTCTCCACAGACCTGCTCCCAGGCTGTAATTCTCTCTTTTTGTCCTTCAGATCTCCTCCTTTTTATCATATCTCCTCCCTCCAGCCAGGCCTCCCTCACCCTTTTCAGGTCAGAGTCACTGGTCAAGCAGAGGTTATTGGGAAATATAGTTCCAACAGTAACTCCCAAGCTAGGAATTCGGTACTTTAATTGCTTAATTAGCCCCTCCAACCTTCTAAAGGAATATCTGCATCAGTTTCCTAGATTTGTGATCAGTTGTATCTGACTTTTGCCTGCTGCAGTTAGTGCGTAAGCTGCATCAAATATCAGTATATTAACTGTGATGGCACAGATGGGGCAACTCAGTCATATTTATGTTTCAAGAGTTCAATCACCCCATTGTCTTAGCTATCTGACTGATAGCTGGCTTCCAATGATAGCCATTCCAATGGCTTTTATTGGCTAATACAAATGACTTCGTAGATTTTGTGATGTAGCTGTGGCAGGAACAGCACCAAGTGGGCACCAAATAATGGCTGCTGGTGCTGAGCTCAGTATGGAGGGTCTAAGTTGTGAAGACCTGATTTTAGAGGAGAAGGTAAGCATCTGTGAACATGTGAGTATGCATTTGGCTGCTCTTTGTGCTATACTTGAACTTGGAAAAGTTCCTGCTGCCGGAAAGGTTCTTATACGTACAGTACAAAATGAGCTTTACTACACTTGAAGGTTTCTAAGCTTGGCAATATAATAAAATTAGGGTCATGGAAAAGGCAGGGGCTCCCATTTCCCCAAAGATACATAATGTCACTGTGCCCTTAATTCATTGACCCAGAGCAAAAATTCATGGTATGAGTTATTTGCAGGGAACGTGGGTTAGGTCTCCAGTATTCTACAATGAAGAAAAAAAGGGAGGTCTAGAAACAATTTTAAATGAACTCAAGTATACTGTATATACTCGCATATAAGACGATCTCACTGATAAGATAAGGGCAAGTTTTGAGCCAAAAATCCTGGAATTTGCTATGACCCTTTGATAAAACGAGTCTAAAACTTAAGGACTTGTGGGGTCAGATCCTGGAAAAGCTCAAATGACTTTACAAGTAATTGTTACCTAAGTACTCTACATTCAAATGTACTGAATAGTAAAAGAGTGGAAAATGTTTGGTAGTTGAGTGATGTCATTTTACTACAGTACTCCCCCCATATCCGCTGGGGATATGTTCCAGGTCCCTCCGTGGATTCTTGAAACCGTGGATAGGAGCGAAACCCCCTCCATGGTTTCCTGAGGACCCCCCCACCCTGCCTCCCCTGCAGGCAGGCATGCTTGCCCCCTCAGCTTTTTTTTTTTCAGCAAGCTTTGTTTCTTCTTTAAAACAAACAGAGAAGCAGCCTCCATTGCAGGCAAGTAGAATGAAGCTAAAGTCCTAGAGAGGCTCTGCAAGGTTTCTGTTAACCTTGCAGAGCCTTTCTAGGACTAACAGCACAATACGACTTTTTTTGCCATTGGAACCAGTGGCCCAGCGAGAACGGGAGGCCCCAGAACGGAAAAGGGATTCAAATCTCCTTTGAATTCCTCTTTTGGTGCGGATGCACCAGGCTGCACTGATGTATCCGCACCTGAAGAGGTCCACAACTGGTGGATGAAACGTAGTGCCGATTTTTGTGTGTTTGTGATAATTTTTCTGATTTTAGAACGTGGGATTTTTACATTGTGTATTATCCCGTTGATGCAGTTTTACGGCCGTTTCATCCAGTTTTAACCTCAGAATTTTTTAAAAAACCGGTTTTATTATATGGCTTTTAAACCTGCAAATTTTACTTCTGTATGCAGAGAAAAATCTATAAGGGAAATTTTGTTGAAAAGAAGAGATGAGGGCATTTCATTTTTTAAAAGTGTGTGTGTGGGGATTTCTTTCAACGAGATGCAGGTAGCAACCTCATCTTGCCCTATTCAAGAAATGTATGCACACAAGCACACCCTGGCGGCCTGAAGGCTCTTCACAATCAACATGCATTGTGTTTCAATTCTGTCTATCCGGCTGGGCCTCATTTACACAGGGAAAGCCTTGGACCTGTGTAAACTTTTCACATTTGCCAGGTCCTGCTTAAGTTAACTGCTCTTGCCCTGCGCTCCCCCTTTCAGGAGTTAACTTTCTAGCAGGCTTCTCTGCTCCTCTCCCCACCCAAGCGCGCCTGCTGCCTGCCTGCTTTCCTAAAGCCCGTGCAGCAGCACAATCCCCCACGCGTTTCCTCAGAGGCAAGCCCCAGTGTCGTTTACTCCCCTGAAAACGTGCACAGGATCACAACCTTGCGTTTCAGATTTGCATGGAGGATGCTGTGTGGGCTTATTTTGCGTTGTTAATGGTAGGACACTAAAAAGCGTCCCTGGAACCTGAAAGCGAAGCGGACGGGAAAGTTTGTTCCAGGGAGGAAAAATCTCATGCACGTAGAGGAAGAAAACACACAAGCACCAGGCCCCTTCCAGCGACAGAGCTCAGTCTCTGCGGCTGACTCCGCCTTCTAAGCTCTTGCGATTTCCACCTCTAGGCATCTCTTTCCCCTCTCACAGCTAACTTCCGCCCTCGCTTACGTATATGGACGTCAGCGCGTAAAACCAGGATGAGCGGCGTTGCTAAGTGACGTCAGCGCGTAGACCGGTACGTGAACGTGATAGCCGGTGGAGGGGGTGGGGATTCTACTTGGCGCGCCTGCCGGTAAGTCTGGTGGGCGGTGGGTAGGAAGGGTCGCTCGCTCGCTCGCGTCGCTTTATTTGCAGGGCCGCCGCGCGCTCGTTAGAAGGGAAGGGGCGAGAAGCAGAGGCTGTTTAATCCCTCTCCCCGCCCCCCCCGTGCTTGAGGAGGGTGGGCGCAGCAGACATAGTTGGGCAGTTGCGAGGACTCGCTCGCTTGCTGGTGCCTGCTGGGGTGCTGCAGCCGCAGGCCGGCTCCGAACCGCTTGGCCTCCTTGGTGGGTGCCGTGCCACCCCCGCCCTCACCCTCTTAGAGCGATATCAGTCTCTTCCTGTCTCAGAGGGCAGGTGGCGTAGAGCTGCTCCTGTCGCTCACTTGGCCCGCGAATGAGAGCGGTGTTTGGAAGGCATGGCTGCCGCCACCACTCACCTGCCTTTCTCAGTGGGGTGTGTGCGTGTGACGGGCGAGGGCTCCGTGCCATTTATCTGCTGCACCGCCCAGAGGGAGACTTGTTCCTGGGGCTGCTCCTGCCCTCCCTCCCTGGCTTGGCAGGGGGACATGGGCTCTCTGTGGTACTTGCTGCTCAGAATAGTGCAAGCCACCTGCTTGCTCACCTGCATGTAGCTATTGGGATTTGGCTCAGAGTGTCCTTTCCTTGCTGCTGGGTTGGAAGAGAGAGGAAGCAAAGGCTGTTGCTGGTCCTGCAAGTCAAATCTGGGCCAAATCCTTCCTGCAGCACTGCCAGAGAGAGAGGGAGAGGGAGAGGGAGTGAACAAGCCTATATAGCCGTGATGGCAAACCTATGACACGCGTGTCACAGGTGACACGCGAGGTCATTTTGGGTGACACGCCAGCATTTCCCCCAGGGCCCTGATACACCTTACATTTTCGCAAACGTTTTACAGGCTTGTCTTAAATATTTAGGGCAGGGATTTTGGCAGACCTCATTCAAATTACTAAAACTCAGCAACAAAAAAGTCACTAATTGATGTTAAATAAAATGCAATGTGTTCTATAGTTGTTTTGTGTTCAGTTCAATTCAAAATTACTATTAAAAGTAGCAATAGTCAAAGTACTATTAAAAGTTCGGGGGGGGGGAGGTGACACACCAGCAGAGTCCAGTTAAGCATTTTCAAAAATGTTGACACACCAAGCCCAAATGGTTTGCCATCACTGCTATAGAGTCTCCCAGAGAGAGATGGCAGGCATATGATCAGAAGCAGTAGTGGTTCTTGCAACCAACGTGCTGAAAAAGAGAAGGGGAGGCAGTGGTGGTTCTTACAGGGGCAGACACCTCCTCCGTCTACTGTCCTCTTTTGTAATGCATGGTGGAGAGGTTTGGCCCAACAGCAGTCACTTAGAGTAAGGGAGCTGACCCGCAACTGTGGATCATGGCTGTTCAGAACAGCTGTATCATCTCCTTGCTTGCTATCTCTCCTGGTGGTGTGATGCGGAGGATTGACTTTTTTGAGCCCAGGCCCTATTGCTGTGCTGGTTAGATGAGGAAAGCAGGTGAGCAAGTGACAGAATGAGGTGGTTGTTGCTTGCATGAGCAGCTGCCTCTGCCCATTTGTGTTTCTGTATTGTTCCCTAAGATGCTTCAGTGCTGGGGATAGGACCCTGCTGTGCCACCTGTAGAGAGGGGGTGAGTGAATAAGCACGTGTGATGGCTTGTGTGCTGTCTCTGGGCTCAGTGTTTCCTACCTTGATGCCTGGACAGTAGAAGCTTGCTTGCTGTCTTGCTTGCTGTCTGGACAGTAGAAGCTTGCTTGCTGTCTTTCTCTTTTTGGGATTAAATTAGATTAGTGGGAGGCAAGGAAGAGGATGTGCTAAACATCAAAGGCATGATGCTAGTCTCCCCTCCAACGTGAAACTGACCTTGAAAGGGTCTCTGAAGCCTGATTCACACTAGCCTTTTCCGGTGCGCATGCCCTGCTCTAGCGTCTGTACGTGCGTCTAGCAGTTCTCTGAACGTTTGCCCGCCTTCTTGAAGAAAGCGCAGCTGTGATTTGGTTAAGAGAAATGCGCTTCTCTGATTGGCGGGCTGCCTAGCACCGCGAGCATAAACGCTAGCTTAAACGCGAGCGCATCAAAAAGATAAACCGAAACCATCTCTCCTGGCTGCGTCGTAAGCTCATGCTGCGTCAGACGCAAGCATGAAAAATGCACGAAAAGACCAAACGTTAAGCCAAAACGCGCACGGAAAGGGCTAGTGTGAATCAGCCTTGAGTCATTTTATTGTGGTCACAACTCAGTTCCCACTGAGTTCAGTGGGGCTTGCTTCCGCATAACTGTGTGGGCTGTAGCCTTTAGTTTCTGATCTCTAGTCTCTCGCAGCAATGCAAAGTACTGTTTTTGGTTAGGGAAATTTGTCTAGTTTCAGCCTAATTGGAATATTGTCAAGTGGTTAAACCTTTGAACCAAGAATGTTGGTTGTATGGGTTGCATTTTGCTTGAATTGTCATCTTCAGTATGGAACAGGGCTTGAAAATGTGAACACTTTCTGTTTCTGAATAGAAAAGCAATCTAATTAAATAGGTTTGATAAAGTCCTCATAATTGTATTTTAAGAGACAATAATCATAGACGCTGTAACATGTTTATATTTCAGATTTCATTATAAACTAGTATTATTCATGGATGAAATGGCGCAGTGGGTTAAACCGCTGAACCATGAGCTGTCGATCGAAAGGTCGGCAGTTCGAATCCGCAACGGGGTGAGCTCTGGTTGCTTGGCCAGCTCCTGACAACCTAGCAGTTCCAAAGCATGTTAATGTGAGTAGATAAATAGGTACCACTTGCGGGAAGGTAAACAGCGCTCCGTGTTCCAGCCGCATGCTATGCGCTGCGGCAAGGAGAGTCATGCTGGCCACATGACCACAGAGGCGTCTTCGGACAACGCTGACTCTTCGGCTTTGAAATGGGGATGAGTACCACACCCTAGAGTCGGACACGACTGGACTTAATTGTCAGGGGTCAACTTTACCTTTACCAATTCTGCACAGGCCTGTATAGAAATAGACTTTGATCTTGTGTTTTCCTAATCTTAACTACCGTTTGCTTCGTTTTAAAAAGTAGCCTGACTTAAAATGAAATTGGACTATAAATACGTTAAGAACATAAGAAGACCCCTGCTGGATCAGGCCAAAGACCCATCTAGTCCAGCTTCCTGTATCTCACAGTGGCCCACCAGATGTCTCAGGGAGCACTCAAGTCAACAAGATACCTGTATCTTGTTGCTTCTCCCTTGCATCTGGCATTAAGAGATCACCTACTGCTAAAACTAGGAGGTTGCTTATCCTCATCATGGCTTGTAAGCTGTGATGGACGTTTCTTCCATAAATCTGTTCAATCCCCTTTTAAAGGCATCCAGGCCAGGTGCCATCACCACATCCTGTAGCAAGGTGTTCCACAGATTAATTACACACTGGGTAAAGAAATATTTTCTTTTGTCCGTTCTAATTCTCCCACCAGTCAATTATAGTGGATGTCCCCTAGTTCTAGTGTTGTGCGAGAGGGAAAAGAACTTCTCTCTATCCACTCTCCATCCCATGCATAATTTTATACGTCTCAATCATCATCCCCCTCAGGCACCTTTTTTTCTAGAGTGAAGAGCCCCAAACGCTGTAGCCTTTCCTCATAAGGGAGATGCCGCAGCCCACTAATTTTGTTTCCTCTCTTCTGCACCTTGTTAAAGCAAGGTCTATGCTAGTGGTGGCCAAACTGTGACTCTTGAGCCACATGCGACACGTTGACCTATACTGTTGCGCTCTCGGAAATACATTGGCTGAGCCCTTTTTTGCATCACAATTAATATAAAAAGGTAAATAAGAATTTTTCAAGCTTTATAATTATTTATTAGGTATAAACTGAGAGTCAACTGGATTAAAACATAAGTTTAATATTCATGGTGAGTAAATATATTTAAGAATTTAAATGTTTCTTAAATATTGCGGCTCTCAAACATCTGAAGTTTATCCTATGTGGCTCTTACATGAAGCAAGTTTGGCCACCCCTATGCTAATTGTCTCTTCAAATGGGCTGATTGGCACTTTATCATATTGAATTATAGACGGGTTTTTTTTTGTAGCATTAGAACCATGGGGAAAATATCTGTTTCTTGGGGTCAAGTATCATAAGTGTATCAGATTTCATTATTATAGTCTTGATGCTGGAGTTAGGACAGGCAAATTGTCACAAGAGTGGGAATCCAGCTTTTGACTTGAGAAGATGCCATTCTGTCTCCCATCAGATAGCCCATTTGGGTAATGATGCCTCTGGAATTGTGCATGAGAATTAAGCTTTTCAACTTGCTTGGTTCTTAAGTTATGAACATTTTATGTTTTTTCCACAAAGTATTAACAGCTTCCCATTTTGTTGGAGAAACACTGTTCTGTCCAGGAACCACCAGCTGCTGCTTCTGGA
Organism: Plestiodon gilberti rubricaudatus; assembly: GCA_026170595.1. Taxonomy (NCBI): domain Eukaryota; kingdom Metazoa; phylum Chordata; class Lepidosauria; order Squamata; family Scincidae; genus Plestiodon; species Plestiodon gilberti. The sequence continues at coordinate 39,405,020 of JANXHW010000001.1, forward strand.
AAATTCAGGGTGCTTGGTCTGCAACTAAATATATTATGATGAATACTAGCATTCTGTTATCAATTCAGACACACTAAGAGCGAACTCAGGTGGTTGAGTGCCTATCAGATTTCAAGCAAATCAGGACCCCTTCAAATAAGATAGTAGTTGCAGCGTAATTGGGGGACTGCAGAAGTATGTACATTAAAAGAATAAGTAAAAATTAAAAAAAAAACCATGCAAACTGAGCATGCTCAGTGACCTCCAGGAACAATGGAATGTTGATGGTCTGTGGTGGAAAAGAACAGCAGGAAATGGAGAGAACATTGGTCTGTCTGGAGGTGCAACATTTTGTTGCAGATCTCACTTTGTGTTAGTGACCCGGAAGTCACTAGTGACCCGGAGGCGTTGCCATCCTGGGACCAGCGCGATGTAGGAGTGGCTTCCGCAGGTGGGTTGCGAGCTGGAAGCAGCTTCCACTTACGTCCAGAGGGCTCCAATGTGGGGGTGGGGGCCCCAACTGTGCGACCCACTGTTTGGGAAGCATTGGCTTATAGTATCCTGGAGGGTGGGTATTGGGGTTGAGGAGAGAACCAGTAGCGTAGCTGGCGGGGGCGGAGTGGCCATTTTCTGGCATCTCCGCTGGTGAGGGGGTTCTTGGTGGTGTGTGAGCTGGGCCCTCCTGCCCACCCTTGCCTCCATACATCTCCAAATGGAGCCAGTCCAGAGGCGAGGGTGATGCACAGGCATGGGGGGCATCATCACCCGGGCAGCACCCTGGGCAGCAGCAGACCTAGCAGTGCCGCTGGAGAGAACTTCTGAGTTTATGTTGAATGTTACTTTTTGTACTTCCCCAGGGCAGAAGTGAAAGCTGCCCATGAAAAAGAATAGAAACATCCAGAATTTTACCAATATCAATGTAGTTCATTATTCCCATGTGCTGGTGTTAGGGGTAGTATTTCTCCTTTGTCCTTGTAGCCAGGCACATATCCTGTAATTTTGGAATTGTTTATCTTTTCTTTCTAATGGCGAAACTTTTATTCTGTTCTAGTAAAGAAATTTGTCAGTCACAATTGCTTTGCGTTTTCTTGTGTCCTACCTGTTGCTGCTTCATTGTTATGATATTCACTAATTAATATGGCCCCACAGATTAATATTTTAAATATGCTTATGGGTGCGAACTGTGTGTGCATCTCCCTCTACTTCTCCCTTGTGCTTCCTTTCCTCTACCCACCTTATGGCAAATTAGCACACAGGCCAAATCACTGTGCTCCTTGCCATGTACAAATGGAATATTCACCAACCAAACACTGCGATACGCACAATTGCAGATGTTGGTAAACAAAGAATTTGGCACTCGGATTGATTCCTGGAGCTAAGCAGCTGAGTGATGAAATTGCTGCTGAGCGAAGCTTTTCAAAATCATACGTTAACTGCCTTTTCAAGTTATTGTGATAGTAAAATGTGAATGCAGATAAAGAAGAAAGAATGAAGTGCACTTCTGTAATTTTGAATCTAAAAAGCAATGAATAATTATTGCTGAAAATATCAGGGTGACTTTGTGCCTGGGATTTTTTTGTGACCTGATATAGAGGAAAATAAAATAAAATGGGATAGTCAAATGCAAGAAGAACTGTGAGAGGCCTAGTTAAGTGATAATCTTAAACGTATATGAGATAAACACAACATGCTTGTTGAAAATCTTACAGATTAAAAAAAGATTTTACAGATTAATTCATGTGGGAGGAGGGGTTCTTGACATATGCTGGATCCAGAATTTTTAGAGTTGTAAAGATCAACTCTATTCAAAATGCTTTGAATTGGTCATGGTAGCCAGTGAAAATGTTTTAAAAAATGTCATTCTATATTCCCTGTGGCTCACCTCAGTCAGCATCCTGCTGGCTGCATTCTGAAGCAGTTGTAGCTTCTGAGAATTTTCAAAAGGAACCCAGTGTAGTGTGTTGCAGTAGCCTGGTCTGGATTATTTATTTAAAATGAGTTTGTCCTGTCTTTCCCCTCCTGGAAGGGAGATGCTCCAGGATGTTAACGGCGCATTAAATGAACACAATAGATTTTTCTAATTGGATAAAAATGGATATTGACAAAAAGAATATTAAATAATATCAAAATATAACTAAGAGGAAACAGAATGAATCTATATTAACTTAGGCCCCAAAGGCTAAGCTGAATAACACATTCTTAGTCACTGTTGGAACAGTGGCAGTGATTGAGCTAGCTTTGCATCCAGAGATAGGAGTTTCATAAAGTGTGTGCGACTGTGAAGAGGACCTCTCACACGTCATCACATGTGCACTCATGCCAAAGGCATGGGAAGGTGAAAAGATCCCTGCAGTCGATCTTGGAATGATTAATGCATGTGTTGAACTCTAGTCTTGACAATTCCATCCTAATGATAGCAGGATTGCTATCGACTCCCAGCTAGTGGCAGGGAGAAAGGACGAATAATATTTTGGCTTTCGTTAGCTCTTAGGACGAATAACGTTTTGGCTTTTGTTAGCTCTTAAAACTTTAAAATAGCCTGCAGTTGTTGATATTTTGTCATTAAAAAAAAATCTATTAAGACATTTTACATTTTAAAAAAATCTGGTTACTACCAGAAAATAATTAATTATGGGATTTGAAGCCATGGTAGGAAAGTATTACTTTAATTGGCTAGAATATTTTCCTAATATTTTCCTACCATGGCTTCAAATCCCGTAATTAATTATTTTCTGGTAATAGCTGGCCATGAGAATCTAAAATCCTATTTAATCTGGTTACTGTTTTGACTTTTGTTCTTGCAAGATCAGAGGTAGCCAGAAATCTGATATTTCATTTGGCCATTGACTTGTGTTTGTGTGTGCACAAAGTCCAGAAATATTTGAATCAGACATCTGTTTGCAAGTTGTTAAGCCCGAGCTACACGATCCACGTTCGCGCTCCGTCTGCGTCTGACGCAGCCGGAGCGAGCCATAACCAATCCACAGTATTCGGGAGAACGTGTTGAAAATCACTGCCCAACAAATACTCATGGCAGCTTCCCCTGCCGCCCCTCCTCCTCCAGTTCACTTCAGTTCACTTCATTAATAAGTCTCTAATTATTTAATAAATCTTTTATTATTTAGTTCCTTATTATTTAGAGATTTTCTGTCATCTACCCTGTGATTGGCTACTGTGTAACACGTGTCCTGCCCCCACAGTTCAAAGGACTGCCCCCCCGATTGGCCCGATGTTCCAGAAACAGGCAAAAGTCAAGGCGAGGTTGACTTTGCCCCTGTGGGGACGTAGGCTGCCGACGGGCCAGCGCCGGCTGCCGACGGTAGGCTCCATTTAACGTGCGTGCCCGTGCCGTGCCGTACGCTGGCCGCACGTTGGCTACACGTGTACAGTGTAGCTCGGGCTTAAATACTCTGAGGTTTACTTGGCTATTGTTCACATGACTAGCATGGGTGAATGGAAGTTCAGGTCTTTTACAGCCAAATCCTGTGTAAGGATCCAGCAGCGGATCCTTACACAGGATTTGGACATCCAGACCGCTGGGGAAGGGCAAGTTTGTAAACCAGGGCTGGCCCCATCAGCCTCCTCGGATTTCCGCCAGCTAAATAGCTGGTAGAAGTCGGAGGAGGCCGTATAACGGCTGAGCCAGTCCAGTGGGGACGGGGATATGGCTGACGCCATCCCTGCCCCCTCCTAGGCCAGCTCGGCCAATGGCCCCCCTCCCTCGCCGGCCGGACCGCCCATGCGGCCAGCGAAGGAGACTTATCTCCGGCCGCATGCTCGATCCGGTGCCGGAGTGTGGGAGGCTGGCCTTGCGCCGGCCTCCCTTACACTAAAGGAGGTGCAAACGTGCCTTACAGCACGTTTGCGTCACCTTCCAGCACTGGGGTGCTTGCTCCGGCGCCGGAACTTTGCGCTGGATCTTGCCCTTAATCCTTACTTGCTATGAGAAATGGCCATGAGATTAATTTGCTTATTGCCACGTACATTTTGACCAGAGAGTGCCAGTCTGGTGAAGGTTTAAATTTCCCCAGAACATCTTAAAGAACAGCAGTGTGAGACAACTCTATCTTTTGTACCTTTTTGAAGGCATCCATGTTAACAAGCCCAAAGATTATTAATTAATAAAAATAATTATCTGATGTGCTGGTGCTAACCTTTAAAGCCCTAAATGGCATGGGATCAAGTACCTAAAGGACCATATGGGCTCATCTCTTTTTAAGATCTTCCTTTTGAGGCCCTGCTTTGAATCCCTATGCCATTTGTAGTAGGGAATCAGCTGAGATAAGGCCTCTACAGTGGTACTGATACTTTGGAATTCCCTCTTGGGAGAAGTTTGCTGTCGTTGGCCTTTCAATATCAGGTGAAGTCTATGCTGTTTCAAAAGGCATTTGGGACCTCCGAGTATAGGAAGGATTTTCTTTTTCTTGACCTCCCTTATTGAGTTATCTATCTTCTGGCTTTGTTATCCTGCTGCTTAATTTATTGTATTGGAATTCATCTTTTTAAATGCTGTGTTTAGTTTTAATGTTGTTGGCTGCCTTGAAGATATTCCAATAAATACAGTGTGGGGATGGGGTGGGGGGACAAATTTAAATGAATGTTCTAGGGATTTAGTCTCGTTAGATAAGTTCTTCTCTGAAGTTATATCTTAAACATGCACAAACTTTGTCTTCCCCAAAGTGGGAATTGAAGTTGAGAAAATGTAGCTTAAAATTATGCACCACATGGGTAATATGAACAGAGTGAAATGGCTAAAGCATATGTTTTGCAAATGCCACTTCTCCCCTTGAGAGGTCTTATAGGCTTTGCAAGTAAAGAGCAAGAGGTTTATCTTTCCATAAAAGTCTCTTCAATCTGAAGGCACACTGGGCATAGATACTTTCCCAGAAGAGCCTTTCAAGGACTTGTTAGTATCTCTGCCTTATAAAACATGATTTGATGAAAACGCTTCCTTTATTAATAATTAAGAATAACTGTGATCTCAGTTGTGGGGAGTTAATCAGACTCCTATGAGAGTAGGTCATAAATACTCATATTCTAGCAAATTATGGATGAAAACTCAGTGTAGATTTCAATATTTAATTTGAGCACTGCTCTATGGATCTTAATTGATCTGCCCTGGTTGCTGAATCAATTTTAACTTGTAAAAAGTATTATAATTAGTGAGTTGGCTCACTGTGGAAACCCTACAACACAATGATTTTCTTCTAATTTGTTTTATAAGAGCATATTTATTTGGAACAAGCCAGACTGCCAGGGTTATGTTCTGACATGTGCTTTCATTAAAGTGGGATTTCCTGTTAGCAAATCACATTTGCATTAGTCATTAATTTTCTGAAAATATCCTTTTTTCAGTTAATCTTTTAATAAACTTTAGAGGTTTGTACCTCTTACTATTCCTATACTTTTTTGTTTTATAGGTGTATGATACGCCATTCTCCTTTAAGATGAGTAACAGTCACCCACTCCGTCCTTACACAGCTGTGGGTGAAATTGACCATGTTCACATCCTGTCGGATCATGTTGGTGTTCTGATGAATGGGGAGGAGTACAGCGATGTTACCTTCATAGTAGAAAAGAAACGGTTTCCTGCACACAGAGTGATTCTGGCAGCAAGGTGTCAGTATTTCAGGTGAAGTATAGCTTCTTATCAGATGTACTGAGAACTTCTGGGTGAGCAAGATAAAACTGACTGACAGTTTGGTTCCTTGAAGTGAGAGAAATTGAGAGGTTTCCCCACTTTATGTACAGTAAGCCTTTTATTGCCAAGGCAAGGGAATAAAAGTATGCTCCCTCTTCCCACTTTATGTACAGTAAAACACTTCAAGGAACTCCCTGGTCTGCTTATTCTCTCCACAAGTGCTTCCTCTTTCCCTCCTCCTTGTGTTTGCCTCTCCACACTCTCCCCCCCCCCCCGGCTCAGCATCCGGAAAGCTCTCACTATTATGTTCTTCCCACCCTAGAACTTGGATTCCCTTAATCTCTTGTGCTTTACTCCCTCTTGGGCACTGAATTATGGCACACACATTCAGCTTAGAAGATTTAAAAGATTTATTGCCAGTGCAGGCATTAGTAAATTAGTGTGTACTCTCACCTTCCAAACGTAGAAGGCTGTTCATGGAGAGTCGCTCAAGTTAGTAGCACAGCAAAATCAGCATTTCAGGCAAGGCACTTTTACAAAACAAAAGAACTAGCTGGTCTCCCTGACTACTTAAACTAAGATAGTTACCAGCCTCCATCAAAAGGCTTTGTTGGATCAGACAGCATTTCCTGCAGCTCTCTGGAATCCAAAGAGTTTCTCTAGCAACTAACTTTCTCTACTTTTATCCATTTTCACCTTCCTTGTGGGGTATCATCCACTAGGTTTCCAGTCGCCCCAGGTTAATTAACCAATCATAGGGTCTGCATGTACATCTCCCAAATCTCAATCTCCATCTGATTTCCCCCACCTGGGTGACTTTTGTTTTTGCACCTTCTCTACATCTGTGGGCAGCTGGAACTCTGTTCTTTCCTTTCCCAAGGATGTTTTGGCCCTGCAATAAAAGATATATCTCTTGCATGTCCTTGATCTGCTGTGTCTCCTCTCCATTTCAAAGGGACTCTGCTTTCTGTAAGGAGACTAATTTCTATCACCCTTCTAACACCGGATCACCCAATTGTGAAAAGTACATTTCAAAGCATTTCTCTTCCTCTCCTCCAGCGCTTTCATCATGTTGTTACATACAGGCATTTCCACATATGCATACATATAATTCAGGAGGGGCGTAGGCCTAACTCCTTCACAGTGACAGTTCTAGAAAACAAACTGATGTCACCTTTCAATGTGTGAGCTTTGTGAACACCTATTATTATGTCATAATATTTTTAATTATGAGAATGTCTATGTTTTTGTTGTTGTTAAGTCGTGTCCGACCCTTCGTGATCCCATGAACCATATCCCGCCAGACCTTCCTGTCCTCCACTATCTTCCTGAGTTCGCTCATTTTCATGTTCGTTGCATCGGTGATGCTGTCTAACCATCTCATCCTTTGCCTTCCCCTTCTATGTTATGCTATGTCTATGTTATGCTGTCATATTTTCTCCATTACACAGGTATCCCAAATCAATATTGTTTACAGATTTGTACATGCTTGCCCTGAGCAAACATTTCTACTTTTAATTTGAGATTAAATATATGTAGTCCCTTGGACTGCTAGGAGATCAAATCAGTCAATCCTAAATGAAATCAACCCTGACTGTTCCCTGGAAGGACAGATGCTAAGGCTGAAACTCAAATATTTTGGCCACCTAATGCGAAGAGAGGACTCTCTGGAGAAGACTCTGATGCTGGGAAAAATTGAAGGCAAAAGGAGAAGGGGAAGGCAAAGGATGAGATGGTTAGACAGCATCACCGATGCAACGAACATGAAAATGAGCGAACTCAGGAAAACAGTGGAGGACAGGAAGGCCTGGCGGGATATGGTTCATGGGATCACGAAGGGTCGGACACGACTTAACGACTGAACAACAACAACAACAACAATGAGTTGCTCTTATAAAATGTTAGAATTATGTACAGGTGGGCCCCCATATCCACTGATCCGCTATCCATGGTTTCAGTTATCCACAGATTATGGGGGAACCCCCCCCCCCCGACATTTACTTTTCCCCCCAGTAAGCTTCATTTCTTCCTTTTAAAGAAACAGGAGAAGCAGCCTCTGGCTGCTTATTGCAGGCAAGTAGAATGAGACGAAGTCCTAGAGAGGCTCTGCAAGGTTAACAGAAACCTTACAGAGCCTCTCTAGGACTTAGTTTCGTTCTACTTGCCTGCAATGGAGGCTGCTTCTCTGTTTGTTTTAAATGAAGCTTGCTGAAAGAAAAATAAGAGCTTGGGGGGGGGCATGCCTGCCTGCAGGGGAGGCAGGGTGGGGGGCCCTCAGGAAACCATGGAGGGGGTGTTTGCTCCTATCCACGGTTTCAAGTATCCACGGTGGGGCCTGGAACATATCCCCAGCGGATATGGCGGGGGGAGTATTGTACCTTAGCAGGATATTTCATATTTATTTGTTTTGAAATGCAGTTCTGTTTTTTTCCTGTTCTTTTCAAAAGTAACTCTTCTCTCCCCCTCCCCCAGAACACCATATCTTCAAATTTTGTCCTTTCTTGGCAACTGTAGCATTTAGGACAGCAAATTAAATATCAAATTTTCTTACTAAATGTAATTTATCTTTTTCGTATGCTTTAACTTTGGTTTCTGATTTAAGTTCTCAATAATATTCCATAAAATTTCCCATTCTATCTTACTTTCTGAGAAGGTTTAGTGAAGTGATTCTCAAAGTGGTGGGTCGCGACCCACCATTGAGGACAAAAACTGCCCCCCCTGCCTCCTTAAGGGGCGGAGACAGCATGGCAGCAGTGATCCCGGGTTTTCACCGCAGCCGAAAAAGTACCCGAAACCACCGTTTTTGGCCTTACTGGGGCTTGGGTGGCTTCGGAGAGACCTGCGTGGTCCTCTGCAGGCCTCCCCAATCTTCGGATCACCGAAAAATGGCAATTTTCGGGCACTTCTGCTTTTCACGAAAATCAGAAGTGCCTGAAAATTGCTGTTTTTGGCGATCCGAAGATTGGGGAGGCCTGCAGAGGGTCGTGCAGGTCTCTCCGAAGCCACCCAAGCCCCAGTAAGGCCAAAAATGGTGGGTTGGGGGGTGTTTTTCACGCCGGCGGCAGTGATCCCTGGGGATTGCTGCTGCTGGTCCCACCCCTGCAGACACTCAGAGTTCTCCCTCCCTCGCAGGGAGAACTTTGAGAACCACTGGTCTAGTGTATTCAGCTTGTTAGTAGGGAGTTTATGTACAGGTGTGCATCATTACTCGACCTACCTGTTAACGATGGGTCATGTATGGACTTCCTGGCGCCTTCCCTCCATATCTGTCCTATGTGAATTCAGCCCTCTGGAGGTAGCTTTCGGGTAACGCCAGGCCCACAGTCCACTCTGTTGGCCTCCGCAGGCCTCGGAATAGCCCGCAGAAGCAACCAGAAACTACTTCCGGTTTGCGAACACTTCTGGATGCTTCTGTGGGCCATTCTGAGGCCTGTGGAGGCAAATAACAGTGGATTGCGGGCCTGGCATGACCCAGAAGCCGCCTCCGGAGGACTGAATTTCACATCTGTATTGTGTATAATTTTTCAGCACACAGATACTGTTATTGACAAGGCACAAAATATTTAACTTTATCAGTTGCATGTATTAAATGATCAGTTGATTATGCTCTGTAGCTAGGGTGCAGTTTTCAAATGAATTCACATGCTAAAATATTGTTTGTAAGTGAAATTTTGGAGGTTGTCTTTTGTTCTGTTTCAAAATATTGTTCTGTTTCAAAATATTATGGTTCATGATCAGAACTTAAATTTTTTCACTGTCTTTCTTTTTCTGCATCTATACAGAGCCTTGCTGTATGGTGGAATGCGTGAATCTCAGCCTGAAGCAGAAATTCCTCTCCAAGACACCACTGCAGAGGCTTTTACAATGTTGTTAAAATATATTTACACAGGCCGCGCCACATTAAGAGATGAGAAAGAAGAGGTCCTTTTAGACTTCTTGAGTTTGGCTCACAAATATGGATTCCCAGAATTGGAGGATTCGACCTCTGAGTATCTTTGCACCATCCTTAACATTCAGAACGTTTGCATGACCTATGATGTTGCTAGTCTGTACTTGCTTCCCAAACTGACATGTATGTGCTGTATGTTTATGGACAGAAATGCTCAAGAGGTGCTCTCTAGTGAAGGCTTTCTTTCACTTTCCAAGGTGTGTATCAGTTTTCTAATACTCATGACTAAAAATGTTGTTGAGAGTATGAAGACGGGTCTGAAAAACACTCCCAATATTCATGGGTTATATTTTTTGTGTTATTTGTAGCGACACATCCATCTTTCTTGACTTCCAGTCATATGTCTTGTGTGATGTCTTGAGGCAGAGTTCCTTTGGGAAAATTCAAGGTTTCTGATGAGAGGGAGAGAATTGTACCTGTATCCAGATTGTTTTCCCATGAGATTTCCCCTTTTGACTCCATAGGGATTTTTCATCAGTTGTGCTTTCCCTTTCACCGATCTAGGGTTGTACGAGTGCATGTTCTTTCCCTGTGCTATGAGACTTGACATAGGGTGCTCTCATCCTTAGTTCTCCCAAGATTGACTATTTGTTTTCTCCATGAGATTATTGTCTATTGTGTCTGTGTTTTTTTCCATAAGATTTCCATGTCAGTTGTGTCTGTGTTTTTCTCCATAAGATTTCCATGTCTATTGTGTCTGTGTATCAGCCTCTCTCTTCCCCAGTATCGCAATATCCACTCCCCTCTGCAGAACTGTGTTGAAAATATTACGGCAGTGTTTGAAAAAGGTTTCCATATTTAGGAAATAGAATTGTTGTGCTGTGTGCTATGTGTGGCTTACATGCCCAGCTTCCATGGCTACCAGCGTATGCCCCACCAATTCTCATTTACCTAAATGTCCCTGCCTTCATACGTCTCTGGTGCCTAACATTTCTGCAAAATATATAGTAGTGAATTGCATAACCCTTTGGTGTCAAACATTGGATGGCATCCAGAATAACGTTTCTGCGAACGGACGCTGTCTCCAAGAGCAGACGGAGCATTCTGGTTGTGCAATGGGTCCTTGTATGAGCAGAAAGGACTCTTTGTGCAAGCAGAACACTCCATCTGTTCTCAGAGGGAGCTTCTAGTAATGCAGTGTGCTTCCAATCATGAAAGCATTCTGGGTGCCACCCAGTGTTTTTAATTTGTATGGTAAATTTATTTATTTCATTGAGGTTGTAACTCATCTGCTCCAGAAAGTGAGGGCAGGTAATGATTTGTTTTAAAAATAAAAAGAGCTCTTGGTATATACCTTCCCAGACATGCAGACAAACTGCCCAATCCTATGCTTTCCCTTGTCATAGCATGCAGCCGTGCCAAAATGGACTGCTTTGCGTGCTATGGTGGGGAGGGGCGAGGCTGGGGAGGGGAAAGGGAAATTATTTTCCCTTACCCCTTGGTAATCCAACTTGCCACCAATGGGTTTCCTCGGACCTGTACCGGCTCTTTCACTGGCTCAAGTCTGAGAAGACGAAGGGAGCGTGTTGGCTTGCTCTAGAGGGCATAGCATCTAGCGAAAGTTGCCTGCTCTGGGTGCCACCCACTCCTCCCTCCAACATGCCCCGGCCCTCCCCCCTTTATGCTCGCCCCACCAATGTACCAGTATCGGCAGGCCCACGTAGGGCCTCCACAGTGTCTCTGGCGGCTGTCCGGAAGTGCGTGGCTGTGTGCTCTTCCAGATCGCCATGTCCAATGGCTGTAAAGTGTGCACTGCCACTGGAATGCTAATTCATGCAGTGGTAGTGCTACATAGAATTGAGGTCTTAGTTTGCTCCTGAATTGTCACTAATTTTTGACACTGCTGTAGAACATAATATTAATAGACAAATGTAGAACTGATGAAAAAAGATTTTCTAAGAATTCAGCTCTAGGTGTAAGCTTCCAAAGATTGGATATAAAGGGCGTTTAAATGGATATAAATGGGTGTTTCATGTACTAGAAAGCTATTTCATGTGCTTCGATAAGCTTTAAGAAACGCTGACCTTTTTAGTAGCTTCACATTTACCTGTATTCTTTTCTAAATGGTAGACAGATGTTTTGCGGATTCCATAACCATCTGGGTTTCCTACTAGGGATGAGATAATTGGGTCCTGTTCTGATAGAAAAGTCTTGGCTGTTATTTTGAGCAGATAATATGTCAATTTAGAATTCAGTGATCACAGCTCTAGGATGAGAAAATCAAATTATCCAATTCTTGGGGCTGGAAAAGCTGCCTTTTTATTGTCAATGAAACCTTGGGGGCACCCATGGGCTTCAACTGTAGGAGAGCTTTTCTTGTCTGAGAATTTCACAGTGGACACAATTGGTAAATAAAAACAATTTCTGATCATCATCCAGTTACTGAAGAACTATTTGCGCAGTGGAATAGTGTTCCAATTGTTGTTGCAGCCTGACCTCAGAATGAGACACAGCTGAGAAAATCCACTGGTTGTACAAAATGCATGTAGTGCAGCAATTATTACAACTTACCTTAATGGAAAATCGGTTATACAAAAGACACGTTTAGATCAGAAAAACTGTAATTGAATCAATACTGTAGTAAAAATTAAAACAAGCCCAGGGAGACAGTTAATAATTAGAGTTGTGTAGGCCAGTAAGTAATTTTTGCATCCTTTTAAGATACTATGTTCAAAGCATGATGTTTGACATAGGGCACAAGCCAACAGTTCAGAACAATAACTGTTTGAAATTATGCTTTATTATAGGTTTCAGGCTCTCTGTATCAGAAGCTGGTTCTTTAAGTGTAGCCGTTTTTGATAAGGGTTGTATACTGTATATCAGTGTTTCCGAAACTTTTTCAACCTGCGGCTCCCTTGACCATTGGCAACCATTGGCTGTGGCTTCCCATTACATTATGTTGATGCCTGCCAATTGGCATTGCACTGTTCTCCGCGAGGATTCCGTGGCACTCCACGGCTCCCCTGGCTGGTTTCCGCGGCTCCCCTGGGAGCTGCGCCTCCCAGTTTGGGAACCACTGCTGTATATGTATGTAGGAAATGATCGCATTTCAAATGTAGCTACAAGAAGAGGCACACTTGAAATTGCTGCAACACCAAGTGCTTCATTTTTGCTAGGCTGTAAGTTGAGATTTTTTCCCCTCTTCTGTTACCTCTTCAGTTAACCTTCTATCAGGTTTGAGAGGGCAGGGTCCTATCTGGCCTCAACTTTGGTGGGTGCTGTTGCTCAAGGATGCAGCTTTGAGCACATGTTGAAGGCTGAAGTTAATGAAAGTGGTTGCCTTCCTGGAGGTCATTACAGGAGGCACTAAGAAGGACTTTTGGATAGTCTTACCACTCCCTTGGTTGGGAGGCTACTGCTGAAATTCAAAGTTCGTCCTGCCCCTTATGCAGCCTTGCACAGGTCTAGTTGCTTTGCTACCATGGAGGTGAGAGGAGTGACCCTAGTTAGCATTGAACACTGGAGACTGAATGTGGCAGTTCCTGTTGTTGTTTGGGATTAAGTGTCACCCTACTGGAGGATTCACATTGACAAAATGTCATCTTCTGTTTGAGTTCGGCAAAAAGCCATTTCTTTTTGTGACTTTGGCTGATTATATTTTGACTTTTTGGCAGATTTTGTTTTTCCTAACGTATTCATCTCTCACCTGTTGACGAGAGTGTGTGATGTTTCTTGTTGATCTTGGTCCCACTGTGACTGATTCCTAACACTAATACATTTTTGCTCACCTCCATTTCCTATGTGCTCTCTCCTCCTGTTAAGCAATATTATTTTTTTTGAAATTGATCCCACCCTAATTCTTTTGCTTCTGTAGTATTCTGTCACTGATCTTATTTTTTCTGTGCTTAAATATGATTATTTCTCCACATACTTTTGCTGAGTACCATTTGTCTTTTCACATTCAATATGTTTTCCGATGCATTCATAGCTTAGGGGTCCCCAAACTGGGGCGTCATGATGCCCCAGTCGGGTAGAATAGGTTGCTACTCCCTTAAGGGGAGTGGTGGCCTGCGGCGATGGCACTTCTGGGACTACACCACTGAGAAAAATAAGGGGGTGTCTCCACTCACCTGAGGGTACTCTGGGTCTCTGGAGGGTGTGGGGGAACCCGTGCCCCCCTCTGCAGACCTCCCCATACCTCAGAATGGCTCCTGAACCAGAAGTGGGTCGCAATCACTCCAGGGGGCTGTTCTGAGACGCGGGGAGGCCTGCAGAGGGGGCTGCAGCCCCCCCCGTACCCTCTGGAAACCTGGCGCAACCCCAGTTGAGTGGAGACGCTACTTATTTTTCACAGCGGTGCCGCAATCCCAGAAGTGCCATGTTCCCTCCCCTCACACACCTAGGACAGGGAGGGGGTTTGGGAACTGCTGCTCTAGCTTAATTTCCATCTCCGAGGTCTCTATTTTCACCTTTGTTTTTGGCATTTTTCAGGGTGTTTTGTTTATTAAATCTTGTATCTCTTCATCTGTTTTATGTCTTTTATTGTTTTTTCATTGCTCTTTATGTATGGATCTTATTATGATACTTGTTTAGTGTGCCTTTAAAAAAATCTCAGGTCTAATTTATTTCAGCTAGCTATGTCTAATTATTTATTTAGTACAGCACCTAGTGTGTTGGACACTTCACAAGTAGTAGCAATGGTGATGGTGGTGAAAGATTACAGTATTTTGTGGCTGTTGATACTCTGATATTAACAAGTGACGGACTTGCAAGCCAAGGACATTTTCTGTGAGTTAAGTCTCCTATGCAACGTATGTTGAGTCTCGTACAATTGGTCCATCTGAGTCAGTACTGTCCACAGTGACTGGCAGCATCTCACCAGAGTTTCAAACAAGGGTCTTTTCCAGGCGTACCTGGAAATGCCAAGGATTGAACCTTCTGGATGCATAGCAGGTGCTCTACCCTTGAACTACAGTTCCATTTCAGCTGCGAGCAAAGTCAAAAGTGAACTCTCTTCTAGTATAATTTTAGATCCTTGAGTGATTGTGCAAACTGTTGCTTACCCTTTTATGAAGGTAACACTTTTGAACAAACCTTTGCAAATATTGTCTGATAATTTAGGCCTAGATATTTCACAAAAGTATTGCCAAGCAGAATTTGCATAACACATAAAGACCACAATAGGTATTTATGGTTTAGAAATGAACAATACATATTAAATGTGCATGATCTCACTGTTATAATTCATTCACCGTTTCTCCCCCCCCCTTGTTTTTTTTAGCCAGCTCTTCTTAGTATTGTACTGAGGGATTCATTTGCTGCTCCTGAAAAGGATATTTTTCAAGCCTTGATGAACTGGTGTAAACACAATCCCAAAGAAAATCATGCAGAAATTATGCAGGCAGTACGCTTGCCACTGATGAGCTTGACAGAACTTTTAAATGTTGTAAGGCCTTCTGGATTGCTGTCACCTGATGCCATTTTGGACGCCATTAAAGTTCGCTCTGAAAGTCGGGACATGGACCTCAACTATAGGGGCATGTTAAGTAAGCCTCCCTGTTTCCCAGCTTGCAAGTGTACATTTTATGTGTTTTCCTGTAATTAAAAATTGCCTCAGTCCAAAGATGCCGTGTAAAAGTTTACTAACAGAACTACAGGCCTCTGTAACCACCTACACTTCTACATTCTAACCGTCTGATATCAGAAAAACTTGTATGAAATTACATTTGTTGCCAGCAAAATACTTATATTGGTGTTTGTCTGAGAAGACTCTTAAAATGTACAGGTGTCCCCCATTTAACAATGTTCTGCTTAGCGACACCCCCCCCCCCCCCGGATATACAATGGAGGGTCCCTAGGCAGAACGTTGTTGGTTGCCCTCCCTACTTAATCTGCTGGAGTTTGAGGCCTCTCCAGAGACCTGTACGGTGCCACATCCCTCTCTGGAGGCCTCTTCCTTGCTATGTGGGCCTCTGAGGGCTTCAGAATGGCCCTTGAAGGCCTCCATAAAGCACCTCTGGTTTTTTGGAAACAACTTGTGGTTTGCTTCTGAAAAGTGGAACTGCCTTCGGGAGGCCTCTACAGGCCATTCTGAGGCCTTCAGAGGCCTGCAGAGCAAGGAACAGGTGGGGGGATACCTGTATTTTTGTCCTAAATATTTCTGAAAACCTTTCATTTCATTGAATTTTGGCAGTTACACGTCTTGCAGCATAATCCTATGCATGTCTGCTTAGAAATGTCCCATTGTGTTCAGCAGGGCTTATTCCCAGGAAAGAGTAAATAGGATTGCAGCCTTAATTAATGGGGTAATTCTGCAGCCTTCTCTCTCCCCCCCCCCCCCCCTTTGTCATGGCTGATTTGACAAGGTTGAATCTGCGCTGGTACTTCTGGGCTAATTACTTAACTTGAATAGAAGTTTATTTGATGATTATGTTTTAGCTGTTCCAGGAATTCACATTTTGTGCATCTTTTATAAATACAAAATATATGAGCAATAGCCAAAGTCACTTTTGGAATAGTACGAGCACAGTCTCATAAAAAATAGTCATGGCCAAATCCAGCTGAAATAAAGTTAGTCATGGTGATATCCCATTTCATTACTTTCAAGAAAGTCTAACTTTTGATGTATTGTGCCCACTGTCTGTTTGGAGAAAATAGGCAAATCTTCAGTTAAATTGCATGAAAGGCAGAGGTTCTATCCAGTCTGAGCACTTAGTTGTGTAGGAGAAATTCCCCTGTAGAAGTCTCCTTTCTATTTCCCATTTTTGCGTAGGGAGAACATATTTTAAAAAAACTTTTTTCCTTCTAGTACCAGGTGAAAACATTGCCACTATGAAATATGGAGCCCAAGTTGTTAAAGGAGAATTGAAATCTGCTTTGTTAGATGGAGACACACAAAACTATGATTTGGATCATGGATTTTCCCGACATCCCATTGATGATGACTGCCGTTCTGGTATTGAAATAAAATTAGGTCAGCCATCAATAATCAATCACATACGAATACTGCTATGGGACCGGGACAGCAGGTAGGTTCAAAATCCAACCTATTTTTTAGGAAGCATGAGGGAAAACTATCTTGAAATTGTGGTATTGATAAATTTTCTGTTAATTTACTTGTATTCATTTTTTTCCAAACCAGGCTTTTTCTTAGTGTGGTCAGGAAAGGATAGGATTGGACAAGTTCAGATAATTTGTTTTTGTTTTTCTGCGCCAGTGTTCTAATATGCTTCCTGTGCTTCAGATTGCAGCGATGACTTGCAGGCTGAAGAAGTCTGATATTGTAATTTACTTTTTGTAGTATATAGGAGCTTGAAGGTGTGCTTATGCACACACTTATACTGGCACTGTATACTGTTGCTGTAGCAGATGTAATGCATACTGTACATACTTAAGAGTAGGAACATCTGCTGTAAAAGAAACAAGGATGCTATGCCTGATGCAAATTTCCAGTTTACTGTAAAATATGTCAGAAACATAAGGAAGCATAGAGGGGTTTATGATATGAATGATTCAATCAAGAAATGTAACGGGATTGAGAGTTGTTGAGCACAAGAAATAAAAAATAAACTATAACATAGCATCAACTTTCCTATTTCAGTCTCCTTTCAGTGTGTGCTGATGATTATGATCTGCTAGATCTCCCTTAGGTTTCCTTGTTGATATTGTAACAGTAATAACTGCTATGGTTCAGATTTAAACTTAATCCATTGGAAGAGGAATACCGATTATGGGTCATTCCGTGTCAAATCAACCAATAAAAAATACATTTTGGAACTTGATGTCACGAATTTTGCAAGAAGTGCAAAAAGAAAGAAGTGTGCAAGAAGAAAATATCTAAAGTGCAAAGAAAAGATGGGGAAGATTAAAAGGACCTACAAATAATTATTTTTTTACTTCTGAAGATGATTTAGATGAGGAAAAATATCACTGTGCTGATTCAGAAATTATTCAGCAACTAAAGGAAAATTTTAAAACTACGAACAGAAGTAAAAAGCTCATGATTTTGATAGTTTTACCAAAAAGCTGATACTGTAAAAGAATAGAAAGTGAATTCATGCTCTATAAATCTATCTCTATAAGTCCTGTTATAAATTTTTGGATTCATTTCAGTTTACCACCTAATTTTATCAATGTAAACTGTAGAAAAATGGACTTGAGGGGTTTAATTCCTTGTCACTGCCAACAAGAAAATTTAATTTTTGTATGATACCATTGAGATACCATCTTGAAATTTTGACTGATTGACTACAAGACATATACCTTTAAGTGTGATTTTTTTGAAAATTTTTAAAAAGTTCGATTTTTCAAAATTTCAAAATTAATATTATTTGAATATTTTTGAATTTTTTGAAAATTTACAATTTTGTCATGTTGTATATCAAATGAAAGCCCTATTCATAAGCTTTAAAACGACACCTGTCCCATGTCTGTAGCGTTCATCGTTATCCTGTAACTGGCGTTTGAATGTATGGTGACAAGTGGATTTTGGCCTTTTTTTGGCAATTTTGAACATTCAATATCTCAAAAACGGATGGACAAAAAAACCTGAAAAACAATAATTTTTAAACATCTCATGGTAAGCTACAAATGTACCGAAAATGAACAAAATCCATGACGTCAAGGATTTTTCATTGGTTGATTTGACACGGAATGACCCTTATCTCGTTATGATTTGGGTTTGTTAAATTTCTGTATTTAATGTTCCATTATGTTTGAAGGAAGACTGCTTCATTTTATTGAGATCTGTGAACTTTGTAGAGTACAAAGTATTTAAGGGATTTAAGTCTGTGAATTTTGTCATTAAAAAGATCTCAAGTATGTTTAGGATGTAATTTATATTTCAGTTTGAGCTTACCTGTGATGCCAGTAACATCTGTAGGAATTGCAATCTTGGTTGCATTAAAATTGATTTTTTTATATTGCTACTTAAAGGAGTAATTTATTGAACATTTAGCTTTTGTTGTCCTGTGGAGTTTGTATGACCTTAATATATAGTGAGCCACTAGAATGTATAAAGTTGGTACATGGATAATTCCAATCTTTTAATATGTTTGCTGTTCAAAGGTCTTACTCCTATTACATTGAGGTGTCTATGGATGAACTAGACTGGATTCGTGTAATCGATCACTCCAAATACCTCTGCCGGTCATGGCAGAAACTGTATTTTCCTGCCCGTGTCTGCAGGTTAGTGCCTAATATCTTTGTCAAGCTTTCTGTATAAATGTCTGGGTCTGAATAATCCTGATTTTGGTGTTTAGAATTATAGCTCTTACTTCCAGAAATTGGGACTTGACTACCTGAATGGCTTGATAGTTATATGTGGTGATGTGTAGAGAATATTAAGCACCTGTGATGAATTCCCCTGCTTTCCCCCTATTTTTTTGCCTATTTTTCTGTATTTTGAACAGCTTTTCATTCCCCAGCAGCTTCTGTGCTGTTCAGCTGCTGGGATAATCTTTACAGGCAGCTTTTGCCCTTTGTTTGGCAAACGCCATTGGCATCAAATGTGCATACCAATTGGGTAGCATCCCTGTCTACCCCTTGATCTAAGGGATGGAGCAGATTGACCAGTTAGTTTCCACTCTTCCAATCAGGTAATGTGATGTCATTACAGCTAAGTGATAAAACTTCCAAGCCCACAGGAAGCGGGTTTGTTCTCTACCAGTTTCCTGAGCGACTCATTTTTTGGGAGCTCAGAGAGGAGCACCTGGTTGCTAAACCTCAAGTGTGAAAAGGACGGGATTCCTTGCCATGTAGGGACTTTAGAGACTTGAATCAGGTCTTGTTTTTTTGTTCCCCTTTCCGCAGTTTATATGCGGACTCCGTTTTAAACATGATGCATGAAGTATCAGCTCCATCTGCTGGGCATTAATGGTTATTGCATCATTTGGTGAAACCCTTTCTTTATGCTTTCCTTCCAAGCTCATATCTTCTTTATTCATCTTTTCCCATTTTGTTAAAACCTTTTTGTTTATACTTTTTAATAAACTCGTTATATTTTGACCTTTAGTCTGCCTGGTCCATGTTCATGGCTAATTCAGTGAATTGTCACGTCTCTTTGCTCTGCAGATACTGTTGTGGAATTGATTTTTAATAGGAACCCCTGGGGTTCACTCTCTCTTGGGAGGGTTTTTTCCCCCCAGATGACCCTCCTCTGCCTGATCTCCATAGCCTGGGTTGGTGGCAGCAGATAACAAGGCTTTTTACCCATTCTATTGCTTGTCCAATAAAGGGAAACTGTGAAGCAGGAAGGGGTGTGGACACACTAAACACTAGGCACTACTCCCCTGAGTCAGCCTGTGTTCTCTTGAGAGTCCCCTTTCCTAATAGCACCCATGGTGAAAAATGTAATGGTAATTCCCCCCCCCCCATCTTTATTCACTATTATTTGTTTTGTTGTTCAGTTGTTAAGTCGTGTCCGACCCTTCGTGATCCCATGAACCATATCCCGCCAGGCCTTCCTGTCCTCCACTATCTTCCTGAGTTCGCTCATTTTCATGTTTGTTGCATCGGTGATGCTGTCTAACCATCTCATCCTTGGCCTTCCCCTTCTCCTTTTGCCTTCAATCTTTCCCAGCATCAGCGTCTTCTCCAGAGAGTCCTCTCTTCGCATTAGGTGGCCAAAATATTTGAGTTTCAGCCTTAGTACCTGTCCTTCCAGAGAACAGTCAGGCTTGATTTCATTTAGAATTGACTGATTTGATCTCCTAGCAGTCCAAGGGACTCTCAGGAGTCTTCTCCAGCACCACAGTTCAAAAGCATCTATTCTTCGGCGCTCAGCCTTCCTTATGGTCCAACTCTCGCACCCATACATTGCTACTGGGAACACCATCGCCCTGACTATACGAACTTTTGTTGGCATTATTATTTGTTTACCAGTTGTATATATTGTATATTGGTCTTTTTTTCAACCCTGTAGCACAAAAAACATTATAGTTCTTTTGGTTTTAGTTTTGTGTTCAGTGATGCCTCGCAAGACGAATGCCTCGCGCAATGAAAAACTCGCAAGACGAAAGCGTTTTGCGAGTTTTTTGTTGACTCGCAAGACGAAAAAAAATTCGTCTTACGAGGCATCACTGTCCCCTCCCTGTGCCGGACGCGTCACATCCCCGCGCCAGACGCCTCAGAGCCTCCGGAGGATCCTCCGGAGGCCTTGGAGCAGAGGCGGGGAAAGGGTGGGCGGCTCCGCGGCTCGGGCGGCATTCGATGGAGCGCGCGCCCGGTGACGCGGGCGGGCGCTCCGAGGGCTTCTCCCCCCGGCCTCGGAGCCAGAAAAAGCCCTGGATCGTCCGCCACGCCCGGCGGCCAGGACTTTCTGAAGAAGGCCCACTGCGTCGGTGCCCTATTTATCCTTTTTTTAAGCGCATGCGCAGAACGTTTCAGAAATGTTCTGCGCATGCGCTAAAAAAAGGATAAATAGGGCAACGACGCAGTGGGCCTTCTTCAGAAAGCCCTGGCCGCCGGTCATGGCGGACGATCCAGGGCTTTCTCCGGCTCCAAGGCTGGGGGAGAAGGCCTCGGAGCACCCGCCCGCATTACCGGGCGGGCGCGCAGGTAAGCCGGGCCACCCCCCCCGGAGCGGAGCCGCCTCCCCGGAGCGGCGCCCCGCCGGTGCTCCGAGGCTGGACTCGCAAGACGAAATTATTCGTAAAACGACAAGACTCGTGGAACTAATTAATTTCGTCTTGCGAGGTACCACTGTATATTGTAAGCATTATAGAGTAGTTTATTTCTGTAAGTGCTTTATAATCTCAGTGAAATATGAATATTGCTTCAAAATCTTGGCAAGGTGATACTGAAATGCAAAAAGGAACAATTTAAGAACTTACATGAATCCTTAACTTACCAGTTAAAGGTATTCTAAAACAGTTTACGATTATATGAATAATGACAATAAAAGTGCTTAATGTGTAAATGCCTAAGTTATGAGGCTGTTTAAACACAACGCTTAAGAAAAGATCAAAGTTAAGCTTTGCCAGAAAACCAAGTAAAATTTTCATCTGCATCACTTTATTTTTCTTTTAGAAGATATCCCTTTTTCATTATTCAGGCAGCTGCAATCTAGTATAATAATATTAAGCGAAAATGCCATTTTCCCCTTCAGTAAATTTCTACAGTTTAACAGGGATTGCAGTTGAGGCAGTGATAGTGTTTGAGATGAACTCTGATCTGAGATGAACTCTGATCTGAAAAACATCATTATTTTTCCCCTGTCCCATTCCTTGGCTAGTCTTTGTGTGGGGTTCTTTTTCCCATGACACATATAAGGTCCTTCTCAGATTTTCAGACTATTTTTACATCTTTTTCTCATTTAGATGGGAAAAAATATTAAGTTTAGCCAAGTATAGAGAAGTAAAAGCTCCAGGGGATAAACTATGAGGGAGATTCAAGAAGTAATGTTACCGTCTTTAGGGATTGCAGTTTTTAGCTCTTTCCTTTGAAGTCCTCATGGGGTATAAGATAGTGACTCAAAGCAGCAGTGGCCTCAAAAACATAATTGAGTTAAAACAGAAGGGAGTAGTGTCTTGTAAAACTTTGACTACAGTTTAGACTTGGATTTCTTTCTTGTAAATCAACATTTTAAAAAATAGGCTACTTATCATAGTCATCAGATTGGAAGACGCTAGAGTTTAAGGTAATTAACAAAGATACTCAAGGGAGCACATCTCTCAGTTGATCACCAAGGCTTGAGAGGAGAGATTCACAGCCCTTTCTCTTCACCTCATGTGGTGAGCGGAGGGGGGGGGGGAACCCTTTCCTTTCCCTTGATCTGCCCCTGTCCTAGGGCCAAAATTAGTAAACTGCTGCCACCACGAGGACAAAGCTGGGCAGCGAGGGATAGTCCTTGAAAGTCTCCCTCTCAGGTAATGTGGAGAATTCCCTCAAAACCTAACTAATAGCAGGTAGCCAAGGCTCAAGGAGGACTGGGGCAACTCTCTGATCAGGTTCAACCAACCACAGGCAGGTAAAAGAGTTAAACATTTAAAAAATACAAGGGCGGGGGAAGGTTGGATAATATAATTTGGAAGCAGGTGTGCAAAATGGCTTGGGCATTGGCAGCGCCCACATGTGGCTCTTGCAATTAAGGCCTGAATGCTTCTAAATTTCACTGTTCCCTGACTGTACAGTATTGCTTGAGGAGTCCATTACACCTCTCTGATCCCATTACACCTCTCTCATCCTCGGGGAGGTAGCTGAGAACTTGGTCACATATAGATTTGTTTTCTGAGGCTTGATCTTATGAAACCTAGGTTCACAGCACAATCCTAACCAACTTTTCAGTGCTGGTGTAGTCATGCCAACAAGGGCACACACTGCATTTTGCAGTGCAGGGGCAGTCATGGAGGCCTCGTCCAGGTGAGGGAACATTTGTTCCCTTACCTTGGGGCTGCATTGCGGCTGCACCGGTGCTGCAAAGTTGGTTAAGATTGCACTGTTATTGATGTGGTTGCCCCATCTTACTGGATGTTTGACAACAGCCCATGCATCCTTACCTGCCTTCTGACCTGATCAGGTGGACTCAAATGCACAGTTGATTAGCACATGTCAGTCCCAGCAGGTGGACTGACTAGGATTTATTTTTATTGGGCAGACCAGACAAAGAAGACACAGAATACACGAAACAACCTGTCTGCCTGACCATGTGGTCTTTCTGCAATTTCAAAGTGTCTCAGGGAAACTTCTGTTTAACCTTACTCTGAGGCTTTCCTCAGAAGTGGAAGGGCATGTGGTAGCTGCTTAACAGTGCCATCCCAGTTGTGTAGAATCCGGGTGGGGAGGTATAAAGATACAAGATTGCAGTAAGCTTTTCCTGGTTTTTGACACAAAGACCAACAAGAGGGAAATAATACCCTTGTGGATCAAGACTACTTCCTGTGCAGTGTTAGCTTTGTGGTGTTCCTTATTGGTTTCAAAGATTAAAGAAACATAAAAGCCTGTCTAGGAGCCTGATATTATTCCTCATTGTTCTCCATTATGGATTTGGTTGCCAGATTTTGCTTGCATTCAGGAACTGACACATTTGGTATCAGGGTAGAAATTTTCTTGCAGGGGTGGTTGGTTGGTTATCCTCTCTTTCCTTTCTATGTAGCGTGTGGCATGCTGGTAGCGTGAATTGTATGTGGAGTTACTGTTCTTCATGTGCATCACTCTGGTATTCTATTTTTAAGTTGTAAGCTGCTTTATGTTGCAAACTGCAAGAAAAGTGTTGTATAATTAAAACAAAAACACAAACTCTGGCACACATGTCTGCTCTCTGAACAAGCTGCCCTGCGGACTGGATTGTGCAGGTAGTTCTGTGGGGAGCTGTTGTTGAGGAAGGATTAAAGGAAGTACTTCTTCACACAGCAGATAATTATACTATGGAATTCCCTGCCTCAAGATGTGGCGATTTAGACATTGGCTGAACATTATACTCACCTTGTAGTGAGCTGACAATTCATGTAATATTTTGGTTTGTGTAGCTGTGTTACCTTGTGCAGTTTCTTTGATGCTCCACCTCAAGATACCTATGATTATTTTGCAGTGCCAGTTTTTTTAATGTGTGAAGTTCATATCATTTAGACTTTGTCTGAGATGGCTTTAACTGAGGATTAGAGAAATTCATTGAGGGCAAGTCTATCAGTAGCTACTAGTCATGATCGTTACATGCTGCTTCCAAGTTCAGATGCAATAGGCATCTGAATACCAGTTGCTAGGGAGCAACAGTAGAAGAGGGATATTCATTGCCTTCCTTTCCTGTTTGTGGGTTTTCCAGAGGCGTCTGGTTGGCCACTGACGGAAATAGGAGGCTGGATGGGTCTGATTCAGCAGGGCCACTCTTGTATTGTTTGAATGATTCTGCCTTCGTGGGCTTTTGGTAATGTGTTCCTGATGCATTGAGATGCTTCTAAAAGGATGTGTTTTTCATAGTGCTATCATAAGAGCTTAGATCCAACTGAGTCCTGGTATGAGCAGAAGACATTTTTACTCGTGTGATTTCCATTGATTCAGGCGACAGCTGCAACCACCTGTGCTGCAGAAGGACACTCTGGCAAGGTCTATTGACTCCCAGGAGTGAATTTGGGGGGAGGGAGCTTAGGGCTACAGTGGGGAGGAGGAAAAGGAAAGCCCCATTTGTTGAGTTGAATTCTGCTTTCAACACTTAGGATCCAAACCACTCTCAACAGTGGGAATTTTCTGCTGCTAAATCGGTGGTGGGGTGAGAAATAAGATCTGTCTGTAACTAAAAGGACAAAATTAATGGCAGGAGGCATGGGACAGGATCTGCTGAGCATGGAGTGTCTCATGTGAGAGCTTTTCAGCTAACTTTTCCAGGGGCAGTTCCTCCCGTAAAGGGACCTCCCCTCCCCTTTAGCTGGCCTGCCAGAGTGGTACCTCATGAGGCACAAGGGGCTATCCGCAGAAGGAAATACCACCTCTGCTCCCATGCACAGACGGAAGCACTCTCTGCTCACTTATGAGAGACTTGAATCCCAAGCTATTCTCTTGGTAATGTTACGTTTGAAGTAGATCTCTATGAAAAGGAGAGAGAGAAAAAAGAATTGGAAACTTTTACACCACCTGTGTGGAGGATATTTAAATACAAGCACAAGTATAGAAGGGTGAGAAGATTGTGGATTGCTTTTGTTTCATGTAGGAGTTTGCTATTTAAGAAAATAGAACAAGGTGCATTCTGCACTTGATGTTGAAGAGTGAGTATTATTTTATCTGCAATACTATACACCTTCACATCTTACTAAGATATGTTGGCATCTCAAATGATATCTTATGTAAATATTAGCCATCTAGGCTAATAGGTATCTATCTTGACTATGCAGATTATTGTACGAAAGTGTACAAAGTCTTTAATTGAATATTATCTGGGGGATAAACAGCTTTCTTGAAACATGGAGTTTTTCTTTCTTATGTTCTCTGCTTTGCCTCTGCTAATTTGTAGGCTCTGGCTTTTCACCAAACAATGCCAACTTCATACAAACATTGTCACAAAGTCATGCTGGAAGAGTTTGTTCCACATCATGCGCACCCAATTCTAGTCATCCTATTAATATTTAAATATATGCCAGAGATTTGACAATAAACAAAGACTGATTTAGTCTGCCTAATCAGTCATTCATTGCATTACTTCCAGTATAGTATAGCCACTATTACAGTCTGAAATTGGTTTTGAATAGCATTTTGAAAAATCCAAATTAGTTTCTGAGCTATTGACGCCATTATTACTTTCTATGCATAGTTCAGCTTAGCAGTCCTGGGACAGACTAAACTGTTTGCTTATAGTTATATACGTGTTAGTGACCTGCTACTACCGGTAGTACATGGATCCAAGGTGTCCTTTCATTCTGCTCCCAGAAGAATTGTTTTTACACTTCATGCTACAGTATTGCCTGGGAAAAGTAAAGCTAAATCTGAAGATGTTCTTCTGGGCAGAAGCACAAGAGTGATGGCAGAGCCTACCTGCTGTTGTCACTTTGTGACTTTTTGAGCACGTATTTGCAGAACAGCCCTACTGACTATTTTCCTTTAGCTCAGAGTTCTTTGATTCCCACCCATTATTGAAGAAATGGTACGTAGTGCTTATGTATTTCTTTCAGAATGAACCAAAGAGAAATGGGAGGGAAGGGGATTGTCTTTTGATCCCATAAGAATTTTGCCATTCTGTCAGTGGGCTAGATTGGATTATACTTCATCACTTGGATCAGCCCCACATGTTAATTGCCATGAACAGTTAATAGCTTGTTGCCTGAACTGGTTATCTGTACCAGCCCTGTATGACAGAAAACAGATCAAGGGGCAAAGGCAAATTTGATCCAGTGCAAGACTGCACTCTGACAGATTAACTGACTTATTCTCAAACTGATGTGGTCTGAATGATGAACTTCATCTGTAGATAATAACATGAACTGCCTTGCATCTAATTAAGACTGTCCTATTCCCTGTGAATGGTGTGAGAAAAACTAGTGCTATTGCATTCCTGAAGCTGTGAGTATGGACTGGATCCGTTTCTTAAATGTGAGAGATCAGTATAAGTTCCATGCAAGAGTAGGATGGAAATATAATAAGAGGCTACTCTGCTCCTAATAAGGCTCTGTTGTGGTCGTACATACCACCTCCTTTAACAGGGTGATCATAGGTGAACACAGTAGCTTGGTTCCAAAGGTGTCTTGGGTGAGCAGAAAGTATTTCCACTTGTGCAAAGTAGCCATTCAATTTCTTCTAATTCTGCTTTCCTGCTGCAGTCCTTTGTGCCACATCACACACTTCTGGAGGTCCTCCACTGCTCAGGAATTGCTTTTCAGGTTTGAGGTAAGGAGGCAGAGTTCTGCTTGTGCTTTGGATCCAGGCCAGTATTCACGATTCAGTATGTATGCTGTTGCTTCGTGAATGATAAGGTTGATGTGCAGGCATATACATACATGTCTCAGAGACATTTGGTTACATGTGGTTAGTTGATGTGCTTAATATTTAGTACTGGTATTGTCATTGTATCAGTGGCTGTATAACTGGAGGTGCACCTTATAATTTTCTAATACTGTATAGTAATCGGATGACTGATTAGATGAAACTGTTGATCTAAAATTATGAATTTTGACTGAATATGTTTTCCTTTTGTAGCAAAGAGGTGGTTCTGGTTAACCCATAAGCTAAGCAAGCAACTGGATGTAAAGCAACTTCCTTCTAAGAATTTTTGCAGGGGGAGGGGGACTCCTCTATTATTACTAGTACTCTTTATTTGGAGGGAAAAGCAGAATATAAATAATTTTAAATAAATGTGAAATTGCAAATGTGAGCAATACCAGTTGCATTCCTTTCACTTAGTTGGTTTTTGGGGAGGGGGATAAGAGGGACAGGCAACAACATATTTTGTATGTTCCTACA
Organism: Plestiodon gilberti rubricaudatus; assembly: GCA_026170595.1. Lineage (NCBI taxonomy): Eukaryota > Metazoa > Chordata > Lepidosauria > Squamata > Scincidae > Plestiodon > Plestiodon gilberti. The sequence goes on from JANXHW010000001.1 coordinate 39,432,409, forward strand.
AATGAATGTTTCTTGCTGTAGAAAGTGAACAAAGCAAATCTCTAATTATGGGAACAGTGCCCTGTTACTAGACATCTTGCCTCTAGAACAGGGGTTCTCATAAGAATGTAAGAATATAAGAAGAGCCCTGCTGGATGAGGCCAAAGGCCCATCTAGTCCAGCTTCCTGTATCACACAGTGGCCCCACCACACAGCCAACAAGATAACCTGTTTCCTGCTGCCACTCCCCTGCACCTGGCACAGAGAAAACCTACTTCTAAAACCAGAAGGTTGCTTATGGCTTGTAACCTGTGATGGTCTTTTCTTCCATGAATCTGTCCAAACCCCTTTTAAAGGCATCTAGGCCAGGTGTCATCACCACATCCTGTGGCAAGGAGTTCCACAAATGAATTACACGCTGGGGTAAAGAAATATTTTCTTTTGTTCTGGTGTTGTGCGAGAGGGAGAAGAATTTCCCTGTATCCGTTCTCTCCATCCCATGCATAATTTTATACGTCTCAATCATGTCCTCCCTCAGGCTCCTTTTTTCTAGACTGAAAAGCCCCAAACGCTGTAGCCTTTCCTCATAAGGGAGGTGCTCCAACCCACGAATCATTCTGGTCGCTCTTTTCTGCATCTTTTCCAATTCAACTATATCCTTTTTGTGGTTCTCAACCAGTGGTACTCGTACCACCAGTGGTATTTTGGCCATCTTCTGGTGGTACTCGGACCACTGGAACCCCGCTCCAATGCAGCACTTTCAGCGGCACGTTTTTGCTCCCGGGAGACTCCTGCCTCTGGCCAAGCCTCTTGGGAACGCTGAGAATGGCCCTCCCACCTGCGCTGAGCCTCCTACCTGTGTTTTCTGGCCTCCAAAAACCCGAAAGTAACTGGAGATGTCATCGCCGGTCATTTCCTGTGGTACCCAGCAGGAGAGTGGCACCAGAGTTGGTACTTGGTACTCTAGAATCTGCCCCACCCCCTCTTTTTAAGAGGTGCTAATGTATGGCTGAGCAAGCCAACTTAGAAGCCAGACAAAAAGTCTCCAGTGGTGCTACCATTCTGGTGCCATTTATCTTTCAACCTTTGGAGTAAAGTTTCAAGCCTAGTTGTTGCAGTCAGACAGTAAGTGTTAATTTTGTGGATAATTATATTAATGTGACAAATATAGGAAACAGATGCAAACTTCGATGCACTGTCAGTTTCTTCTTTAATCCACTTCATTAGGTTTGATTATAAAGTGACAAATGTGCCTCTTAAATTGTGAATCAACCAAATCCTCTGTACATTCTTGTTGATTTATTTCTCACTGTGTTTTTATGTTGCTCCATTCATTCCACAAGATGGCAAGAAATTTAGTTAGGATTTAGATTTTACAAATAGAAATGCTGAATGTGTTAAGTGTTCATGGCAGATGGCAAATTGGCATATAGCCACAGGGTGTCACTAATGTATAACTTCCTTCAATGTACGATTTTTCTTGGCTGTGTTTGAGGGTAAACCCTAAAAATTGGAGACTTTTGTGTATGTTGAATCTGTATGCATTTTGCGGTTCAGTTTGTGGTCTTCAATTGTGCTTTGGCCGCTTGTTCCTGAAATGTGGAAGGAGAAGATTGAGAGAGAAAATGTGATGAACAGAGCCTCCTCAGAAACCCTCTTCACATTTTTTTATTTTATGTGTTGCTGGTAATCTGGTGGCTTTGCAGAAAGTCCAGGAGGATAGGCAAGGCTGCTGTGCAAATTGATGTGCTCTAGTGTTTGGATAACAATGGCATTGATGTACAAATCTGGAATGTGCAAAAATATCAGAATATATTCAAGCTAAGGCCTTGGTTAGGATGTTCCCTAATCACAAGGTTTTCCGTATCTAGTCTTTTGTGTGTGTTATCATGATTTGTAACTATAATCTGCACTAATGATTTTGTTTCTTGCCTGCTGAAATAAAGAGTTTTCTGTAGGCTATGATCAATAAAACCGACACTAAGAACTCCCCCCCCCCCGAATTACTTTTTCCTACCCACTCTTATAAGAGAGCAAAGATTCTTGGAGTTGGGATTGACACGCAGTTGGTTTGGCAGAGATGCAAAGCCTATTTTGTGTATTGATCCCCAGACATTCTGGGCAATGTGCCAGATTGTTTACCTGCTGAAAATTAATCTTCAATTATGAAAATGGAGGGCATGCTCTACAGCAATCCATGGAATTGTTGCAAACGTATTTGACTAATATTGAATTGTGTAGCCCGTTAAACCCAAGAAAGATGTGAGAGAATCGACTGATCCAGTTTGGCGCCCCCCTGTGGTTTCTGTTACCTCAAATTGAGGATTGTAATTTCATAAACTATAGCTGTTCGAGAGACCTTTCTGTTGCTGTATTTGAATTGATTCATTAATCAAGATTTGAAATTGGAGTTTTAGTCCAGCTTTAAGTGGACCCATGCCCTTTCTGAAAGGATGGGAGATAGCGTTCAGCGGAGCATGCCGCTAGTGGTCCCTGTCCTGGCAGGCCAATCACCCCCTCCCATTGCACCCTGGTCCACCCTCCCCACGCCCCTGCCCCGACCAGCGCAGGACCTACCTGCGTCTGCCAGCGGTGGTTGCGGCCCTGAGCGGAGTAAGCGGTGCTGGCCTCACCGCCAGCACCGCTTACTTGCTGGCTGTTAATCGTGCCTTTCGGCACATTTACAACATCTTCTGCTGGCGGAGCTGTTGCTCCACTGGCGCTTCTTTACACAGGATTGCGCCGGAAGTCTTTCAGATGTAACAGCTGACTTTACAACAGTTTCACCTTGAAAAGAAATGTGCTATTGGCTAAATTGATCACTAAGTACAAAGTTTGGGGGTTAATTACCAAACTGCTTGATGAATTAATTCACACATTGCAAATATTAATAATTCTGCAGTATGTTGCAGGTTTACAAGTTTCTTATACATTCCACAAGGTTATACAAGTGATTGTGCTAAAAGGCTGTCGTCACATGAGAGGTTTTGTTCCCCTCCAAAGGCGCTGCTTGTGTTCTCAGTAATGCTTTTGCAGCCAGAATTAGCTGTGCAAATCTGTCTACTTTTTATGGCATCTTTTTTTGTTTTGGATTTATCCATAACTTTTTGGTTTATTTCAGTTTGTTGATCAGTGGCTGCCATCTGTTGAATTAATCTAATGTCACTGCATAAAGTATCCTTGTATTCCTGTTTTTCTAAACAGATGAAGAGTGTAGTTTGTTGGTATATTTCTGAAACAAACTTAAATTCACACTTGAAGTGCAAAGCAGATAATGATACAATTGCTTGGTGATTATGCATATTCATATCTTAAGTACAAAGTAAAAGGAATATTGATGCATATTTTTCTGTTTCTGGAGCCAAGATTTGTCAAGCCAGCTGTCAACTGCCATTGGGGTGGCTTTTATCTTTGGTATGAGTGAGCTACAGTTAGCTGCAAAGCACTACGAATAAGCCTGGCCTTTTTAATGTTTAAACTTGATTCTTTTGGATTTTTTTCAGTGTAAATTCTGCTCATAAACATACCTTTTGACTCTGTCTAAAACATCTAAAATCGTTTTGGGGTGCATGGTATCCTGCGAGTGAGCAGTAAAGTTTCATGTGAGTGTGCAGGAAAACAAAACTGGTATCTGTGAAAAGAAATTACAGTACATGTTTTTAAGTAGCATACGATTTCCAACTACAAAAATGAATGTTTCAAATGTATGGTTGTTCCTAACGTAACTTTTTGTTTTAATTCAAATAGGTTCAACATCAGAAATGATACCCGGTTAACAATAATCCTATATTGCTGTATTAAAAATTATCATAACTAAGAGTATTGCTGAATTAATGCAGATGGGTTGGTGAAGTTGTGTTTAGCTTTTGGGTGACTTTGTAAGGTATCTTTTGCATTTTACTTTATGTTCTATCGCTCTCTTGGCAACTTGTTCATGCACACATTTGGCATTGAGGGTGGCTAATGAGCTAAATAACTCCAAGTAAGATGTCTTGTGGCTGACAACTGATCTCAGAGTTTTAACACTTCTCCTTATCATGTTAATCTTAAAAGAGAGAGAGAGAGAGAGAGAGAGAGAGAGAGAGAGTTTGGCCTTAGGATAAAATCGATATACTGCTTGCAGCAGTAGATACTCTGAAATATATGTCTCCAGCCTGTGGGTTACTTGATCAAATTTTACTTTTCAGGCGTGTCTTGTCTCTTTTTGCATTATGTGTTAATGATGGTCCAAAGACTGGAGTTAACACCTCTTATGGCCCAATCCCAACTAATGGTAACTCCATGCACGGCGATGCAGCAGCGCCAACACAGCTACTGCTGTGTTCTGCAGGGGAGTTTTGGCCTTGGGAGGCTTTCTCATGCGGGGTAAGGGAACATTTGTTCCCTTGCCCCAGGGTAAGCTCCAGCAGTCACTATAGGGAAACTTGGACCTATGCCAGCTTAATAGCTGGCGCAAATCCGAGTTGATCCGTAAAGGCAGATCAGGACTGGGAAAGGGGGTCAGGATTTGTTGGGTGCCACTGCCACCAAATCTGCCCCCTTCCCGGGTATGACCCACCTATTCCCCCACCCTGTTGCTGGCCAGCGCTCTGACGACACATGCAGTAAGGTTCTGACCTTCCCACTGGCACATTCCGGCAGCGTGCGCAGCCAGAGTGCACTTCATGGCTGCTTTACAGCAGCCAGCACTGGTAGTATTCTAGTTCTGCCAGTGGGAAAACCCAATAGGATTGGGCTGTTACATACATTTTTAATCCAACAGGCAAGCATTCAGGCATGTTAAAATGCCTAAACAAATCTATCTGGAGCAAGTCCTGTTCAAATCAGTGGAACTCTCTGAACTGAGATTTCTCTAAGATCTCTCTGAACTGGGGGAATGGGCAGTAAAATGGCAAATGTGTTTTAATGTAAGTATGTGCAAAGTGATGCACGTTGGAGCAAGAAATCAAAATTTTGCACACATGCTGAAACCTTCTGAGCTATCTGTGAAGGATCAGGAGAGAAATCTTGGGGGGTTGGGGGTGGACAGTTCGTTGAAAGTGTCAACCCAGTGCACGGCTGCTGTAAAGAAGGCCAATTCTATGCTCAAGAGCATTAAAAGAGTAAAACGGCCAATATTATTATGCCATTGTACAAATCTATGCTAAGGCCACATCTGGAGTATTGTGTCCAGTTCTGGTTGCCACATCTCAAAAAGGATTTAGTGGAACTGGTAAAGGTGCAGAAGAGAACGATCACAATGATTGATGGCCTGGGGCACCTCCCTTACGAAGAAAGGTTCCAATGTTTGGGGCTCTTCAATCTAGAAAGAAGGCACCTGGAGGTGACATGATTGAGTCATATAAAATTATGAATGGGAGGAATAGGGGGGATAGATGTCTCTCTTGCACAACACCAGAACCAGGGAACATTCACTAAAATAGACTGGCAGGAGAGTCGGAACAGACAAAAGGAAATACTTCTTTACCCAGTGTGCAGTTAATCTGTGGAACTCCTTTCCACAGGACTTGTGATTGCACCTGGCTTAGGTGCCTTTAAAAGGGAATTGTTAGATTTATGGAAGCGAAGTCTATCACAAGTTACTAGTCATGAGGACTGTATGCTACTTCTGGGTTTTAGATGTAGACTATCTCTGAATACCAGATGCAAGTTAGTGGCAACAGGATACAGATACCTTGTTGTCTTTTGTGCTCCCAATGGCACCTGGTGGGCCACTGTGAGATACAGAAAGCTGGACTACATGAGCTGTTGGCCTGATCCAGCAAGGCTCTTCTTAATTTCTTATGAACTAGCTTTCCAAGAACACCAAGTTTACCTTTTTCACCAGAGTTGCATACTGTTTTCAGTGAGATGTCAAGATGTCCCCAAGATCACTTTCTTGGAGTCTGAACTGGCTATAATTACCCATCAGTACATGTAAGAAGCTAAAATGTTTCGCTCCAATGTGCATCACTTTGCACTTGTATTGAATCTCATTTGCCATGTTGTTGACCAGTGGTCTTCAACTTTTTTTGTGTCACAACTCTCCAAAATGAATAAAATAATGAAGTATGAGGCTGGGGACCCACCTTTGATCCTGCCCTCCTCCCAGGACCTGATCTGCCCATCCCCCACCCCTGTCACCACCACCCACCCCAGCACTGGCAGCCTCGTCCTGCCAAGCTTGCCCGGCCTGCACTAGCAGCGGCAGGGTCATTCCAGAACAGGAAACCTGAGCCATGGTTCCCCACCGCCCCCCAGCAAATTGAAAGAGGGAAGGAAGGAGGGGAATGAAATCCCTGTGGAAACCCCCCCCCCCCGCTCTGAAGGTTCCCCACTGCCCCCTCCGGCATTACCCTTCAGTAGCCATTTTGGTTCCAGTAAGTTGCTGTGATCCTGCAAATGAGGCTTCGCGACCCCTTTGGGGTCCCAACCCCAAGGTTGAAGAACAGTGGTGTTGACTTTTCACTCAGGGAAGGGATCCTGCTGGAGTTTGTCACAATTTGCTTGGATTTTACTGTCCTAAACTATTTGGTGTCATCTGCAAAACTTGGTTACCTCACCATTTATTTCTCACTCGGGATAATTTATGAATGAATTAAATAGCATTTGTCTCTATTCGGATTCATGTGGAATACCACAGCTTGGTTACTTCCCTTGTGAATACTGTTGGTTTATTTGTACCTCCTGTTTAACTGAATACTAATCCATAGGAGAACCTGTTCTCTGATTTACGTGTTTTACTTAAGAGCCTTTGGTGATGAATTTTGTCTAAAGTTTTGGAAATATTAAATAACTTATGATTTCCCCAATCTACATGGTTAGTGACATTCTCAAAGGATTCTTAAAATATTGGTGAGACAGAACTTCCCTGTGCAGAACCTATTCTTGTCTATATTCAGCAAGACGTTTCATGCTACTGCATGTGTTGAACAGTTACATATTTGATGTGTTCTGCCAGTTTAATTGGGACAGAAATTGAGTTGACAGGACTGTAACTTCCCAGATTCCCATCTCAGATCCCCTTTAAAAATACTGTTGTGACATTGACTACTTTCCAAGTTTTTGGTGATGAGGCTGGTTTTAAAGATAAGTTGCATATTTTTTATCAAAAGAAAGACACATTTGAGTTCTTGAGTTTTTAAAGTTGATTCCATTCTTTTGTCATGGGTGAATGCTTATCTGGCCCTGCTGACTTGTTAGTCTTATTTATTTTTCCACAGTTGATGTGTTCCTGCACTCTCTCTGCCTTTCCCTCCCTCATTTGGGCAAACGTCCCATTTTTTTAAAGGAGGCCTCCTTGCCTTTTTATGGCTTCCTTGGTGCTGCTGATTAACTACACTATTATATTCTTTGATTTAGAATGATGAGATACATTCTGATCTGCCGTTTACATTTTATCTCAGACTCTTGTTACATTGGTTTTAAATAACTTTCAAGTTTTCTAGACCTTACGTTTCGACTCTTTCTTCCAATTTCCTTTTAACAAATCACCTTATTTTAAAGATATTTAATTTTTTTGAAATTAGGCATATAAAATTTTCTAGGCAATTTCCCACTCATATGTATGCTGAAATTGATAGTGTTCACTTTTCCCAAGTGGTTTGACAACAGTTGCATCTGTCATCAAATCCTAGGCACTGCTGAGTATTAAATCAGGGGGTCACCTCTCCTCTTGCCAGGTCCAAGATCCAGATGTAAGGGTGATGACAGGCAAGACTGACAGCTTACTTGGCTTGACAAATTTAAACACTCAACTTGTGTATCATCTTCCTCCAATTATTGAAGATTAAGTCTTCACAGAGGTAAAACAAATGGGCAACATTTTCTAGCTCTTTTAAAGACTTCACAGAAAGTTTGAAGATAAATGTGGCTAAAACTTGATTAGAAAACCTCAGTAGAATAGATTTTAGCAGAATGAAGGACTGGAAGAAATTATTACTGATGATTTCAATTTCTAGTAAATTACAAAGCATACATAACCACCTGAAAAGAGAGCCAGCTCCTGAGCTATACTTCATCCTGCCTTCACAGATGCGTGTGTAAATGAAAGGAAAACGAATTGTTTCAACATAGCAAATCTATACTATTTTTGTGGAGTGAAAATGAATGAAATTGAAATAATTCACTCTTGGCTGAAACGGAAAACTATAAAAGTATTTTACCCTTACTAAGGATTGACATACTGTAGATAAGTAATAAAAGAATGTTCATTCTACCCTTGACTTCTGTTGATAGACTGAATACTAAACTGAGGTTAAAAATTGGATTGTGCAAAAAATCTCATGTAATTTACACACAAATGAGTTAATCATTTTTACAGAGTAGCTATTTATCCTCTGCAATATTTTTAGAGCCACCTTGTACTTTGGTATTGCCTGGAATTACTGGCATTACCTGGGACTACTGGAGGCATCGTTGTTCGTCGGTATTGTCCTGTGACACTGCACGTTTTCTCTGAAGAGAGACTTTTTTGTCCAGGAAGTAGTGCTAAATCCGTGTGCTGATCGTCTTTCCAACAAAGATGGTCATTAACAGTGAAAATCACAAAAGCCACATGGCAATAGTTGACTTGCCCACCTGGAGCAGCCTTAGCAGGAGTGTATTTCAAGCAGTCACTCAGTTGCTTGCATGTGTGAATTGCATCTTCATCTCTGAAGGAATGCAACGAGATGTTCTCCATCCAAAGGAGTTCTCCTTTGTCTCGAAGCCAAAGGCTTGCTGAGTGTAGTAAGTGGGAGAGAAAGTGGAGCCCCTGTTTCAAATATTTAAAAAGTATGCCAGGGAGTGCACATCCTGCATTGAAACTAAGCCTGAGGGTGTGTAAATTAACTGAATGCACACTCAGCTGTTAACTCGCACCTCTGTCATTCTCCCCCCCCCCCCATCACTTTCCTTGGACAGGGATCTGTTTGTTTGTTTTTGTTAAGTGCACATGCACATTTATGGAATTACCTAAACAATAGCAGAACTATTAACTATAAATACTGTCTTTTGTTGACGGCTCCAGTGTCTGCTTACAGGTTCATGACTACATGTCTTTCCCTTAGTATTATACGAAATGTATGTATGTAGTATACCAAACATTGTTTACCTGTCTTTCTGTTCTCCTACTGCTTGCCACAAATTCTGAAAAACATTCTATTTTTTTTATTTGAGGTAACATGCAGATTGTGTACATTTATACAAACAAAACAAATCTGTATCTATTACAGGTCAGTCTTTAATCATGATATATTTACTGCATTGCGTATTACAGTACTTACTAGCTGCTTTAGACTTAAGGATTGTAAATAACTTCGCATTGTCTGTAATGTTCTGCTATTTCATTAGCCTTTCACTTTTTTGAGGTCTTTAATGGTTGTCTTATCAAACAGTCTTGTGATTATGTATTTGGAGGCATACCATGCTTCCATGTTTCAATTTCTATACAATTGTTATGATGGAACAAATTGTATACACTGTATTCATATTCGTCTGTATTCTCTGAAAGTGTTTTCTTTTTCTTTTTAGGATAAAAATGCAGTGTTCATTAAATCACTTCCTTAATAGTAGGTGGGAGGAATTGCTATTGATCTGATGGATTTAATAGTTCATATACAAAGTCTGTGGCATAGAAGTAATGTTCTGCAGCTGAATAAGTGCAGGGTAGTCTTTTAGACAGATTTCTAGAAGTATCTCTGAAATTGGAAAATTACTTTTGCCTCTTATAGGCAGTATAACTGGCTAAATGTATTTTCAAAATATTTCTGTTCATGGTGTATTTGGGAGCTAAACAGTTGAGTTAGAACTATGTAGAACTGATATAAAATAACTAGTGATCCAAAGCAGATTCTGCCTAGAAACTTGTATGTTTCAGTTCGGTAATGTATAGAATGGCCTGCAATGTTAAAGGGTATTTAGAGGTCAACAGAGGCACAGATGATAGCATGTTGAGGTGTGTGCAACTCTATGATAGTGTAGAAATGTCAAGAATGAAAAGGGAGGTAGTCCATTTTCATTCTTAGATTTTTTTTTATTTCTTGCCCTCTGATTTCCATGTCATTTTAAAGGGCACAAAAGGTCTCTGGATTTCTTTCCTTCATTCCACATATATCAATAGTGTTAAAATTCATGCTTTTGACAGGCAAAGCTAGAAGTGATTTTGGGATGCATCTACAGAGTTTGCTAGATCTCATTATAGCATCCTGAAAGGTGACAGAAATTACGAGAGATTAAATCTTTGTATGGTTAACTGAACATGTCAAATTTTTCCGTTGGCAATTTGATGAACAGTTTCAGAATTGGTTTATATGTAGGTATAAATCATGGTTGTGTGTCTGGACCATAGATATTCGGACTGTTCTGAACTGAATAATGTGAAAACTTGTAGATGTACAGCAAGATTTCCCCTCCTCCTACCCCTCAAGCAACACAGTACTAGCACCATCTACCCACCCTCCCCACGGGCATGCATGCATATGCTATTAATATGCAGCACCTCGGATGTACACAAAAGTCCCACCTGATCTTTTGCAATGTGAAGGGAGGTGATGGAAGGATTGAACATGGTGGGGGAGGTGGGAGACCAGTTACTACTCTCCCTGCAGAGGGATGTTTCTGCCTCTGCCTCCAATGATGACGTATCTATCATCGTATCGTATGATGACGATCGTGGATACAATTGAAACTATTGCATTTCTTGTAGCTTAATCCTGTTTTTGAGCAGTTCTTCTGCTTTTAAACCTGTGATCTTAACTATATATTTTTTCATGGCTTACAATCCCGTATTCATTCAATCTTTATCCAGTGTCTAAAATCTGAATTTACTAGCTTCATGTGTCTCATTTCTCAAAATTGTTTGAGAAATTGACAAATACGTTTCCTTTTGAGGTGTTGGTTTTGTCTGAGTGTTTGGATCCAGAACTTTGAACATTTGTCTTTAAAATAAATAAAAGCTAGGAAGCTGTTTGTATAGATGACGGACTATTGGCAGGGACATTAATAACATGCCTAGGATTTTTAAGAGAATTAATGAGGAGGATTGTAAAGTGCTTGGGCACATTAAATGTGTTCTAGAAATTGTGTCACCAGTTAGTTTGTAGAACACTATAAATAGGTGTTATGTATGTAGTAGTGATGTTGACTGGTGGAATTCAAGGATGTTTCTGGTTTGATAAAATATAGAAAACCCATGAAGCCCCGCAACACAATGTGGCAGTATATCCCCAGTATGTTACAGGAGTGGTCTTGTTCAGGGCCACAGACAGCAAGCCCAGGACAGGAGTCTTACAACACTGCAGAGAACACCTTTTTTCTTTTCTACCCTCCTGAGACCTTCCCATGCTATGCTGTATAGTGCTAAACTAAAGGGTTCCGGTTCAGATTTGCTGCCAGCCAAGAAAATGTACACTGTGACAATATAGATTTTCAGGTTTTAAAGTCATGTAAATATTATAAAGGTTCTTTGAAGAGAGTAGAACCTTTCAAGAACCTTTCAACGAGTTCAAAGAACCTTTATTAAATTTACATGGCTTTAAAACACGAAAATCTATATTGTCATGATCTCAGTAGCCATGAAAGCTTCAATAACCGCAAACTGTACACTGTTTGGTGTATATGGGGGAGGGAGTCTTCTAGAGGTTGGGAAAGGGGATTTCCCCCCCCTTCCTTATGAAACCTACTTGGATGGTTCCAAAAGGGGACTTTTTATCCTCATGATGTGCTGACTCGACTGTAATCCTTGGACCTACTAATAAACTATTAGGAACTTAATCAGGCCAATTCCTGCTTTGATGCTCGATTTTCCCTTCTCCCATCTCTAATGAAGGCCATAGGTATTCCATAGATCAACTGTTCTTAATTTTCTGTAGATTCTTAAGCTCAAAAGACTGTTTGGGTTTTTAAAAACACAAGCATTTTCTCTTAATCTACAAACTAATATATTTATGCGTAAGTAGTGTCTCTCCTCAAGTACGTGAAAATAATTACTTTATTTGGGGGTGAGTCTGTATTCACTTTCAAACAGGCTCTTGACTATCCCAGTTTGGCATCAGCAAGAAAGACGGAAGGCGTTGAAGATTTGTAGAGAAAATGTCTGTCTGTCTAATGCACCCCATATGTGTGCATTAACCGATCATCTGAGGATAGTGCTTCATGCATCTGATTAAGTGGAAAGTAATCGATGAAAGCTTATGAAATATTGGGTAGTTTTTAAGTTGTAATGCTCAAGATCCTGCAAGGTAGACTCCAGCAATTCATGGTGCAAAAATTACCAGATGTATAAGCTGGGTTTAGAAAAGGCAGAGTAACTAGGGACCAAATTGCCAGTATCCGCTGGATAATGGAAAAAGCCAGGGAGTTTTAGAAAAACATCTATTTCTAGGAAAAGATTTGCAGAATACGGGTGAAGATGCCATGTAATGTTTAATATCCTTCCAGAACGTATTAAAACAATATTCAGAACTGTCCGAGGAAACTTGCTTGCAGAGTCTTCACTGACAGCCAAGAATACTATTTAAAGTCCGAGGAAAGAAAGAAGGTGGTAAAACCAACGTTTCGTTCCAATTCTTGGAACTTCTTCTTGGGTACAACCCAGAGATTGAAGATGGAAAAAAGGACTGCTATTGGGCCTTCAGTTAAAATGCTAATTAGCAACGGAAGCAGAATCCAGATTTTCAATTGCGCTGACCATAGGTGACCACTAGAGGCCCTCGTTCTTTCTCTTGTGTTCGCTTATGGTTTGAAAGGACTTGTGTATAATGGGCAACCATATTTTATTCACAAAATTTAGGTCTTGCTGTTTGTTCATAAGTACCCCTATAGGTCTCTTGCTGATCTCAAGTACTTCAAGGTTACGAAGTATTTTGATGTTGCTCTCACTCTTTAAACACTCCGCATCTTCAAAGATGCTTTTTGAACTGTGGTGTTGGAGGAAAATTCTGAGAGTGACTTGGACTGCAAGAAGATCAAACCAGTCTATACTCCAGCAAATAAAGCCAGACAGCTTGCTTGAGGGAATGATAGTAAAGGCAAAACTGAAGTACTTTGGCCACATAATGAGAAGACAGGATACTTTGGAGAAGATGCTGATGCTAGGGAAAGTGGAAAGCAAAAGGAAGAGGGGTCGACCAAGACCAAGATGGATGAATGATATTCTGGGGGTGATGGACTCAACCTTGGGGGAGCTGGGGGTGGCGACGGCCGACAGGAAGCTTTGGCGTGGGCTGGTCCATGAAGTCACAAAGAGTTGGAAGCGACTGAACGAATAAACAACAAGTTTTTAAGAGGCTACCTGACATTTTGTTTGTGTTGAGGTTTTCAGGCCTGATGATTTGGCTGAGGTCTGTACTGTGACATCACTAGGGGGGTGCAGACTGCACTGGGTGACACCAATAGTGGCCAAAATTGTGGAAACCTTTTAGAAACTTTAATTTATGAACAATACCATAAAGTTATATATCATTGGAAAGGTAATTTAATGCAGAATGTAATGAAACAAACTGGAGTGAAGGGTTTGGGGCCTGTCTCCGCTATATTTCCGCCAGCTCGTGCCGACTTCCATTCCCAATTGGCCACCATGTGGCCGGGGGCGAGGATGAGGTCACAGCTGTTTCCACTGCCCACTCTGGGAAGCTGTCTGTGGTAGCGGGCAGTGGCGCCATCGGCCCCAGCAGTTTCTCCGCTGCTTTGAGCCGCACTGCATTGGGTGGCCTCACTGCAATGAGCCCGGGAGGATCCCCAGCCAAGGTTTCCTGGGTCGGAGGCTGCGGCATCTTGTGCGAGTCTTCGGCAGTGGTGAGAAGTCGGGGCCCTAATAACTCAAAAGAGACCAATGAGACTGATTGTTCCGAGAGCCAATGAGGTGTTATGACACAGCATGAAACCAATAAGGTGTTCGTATGATTCAGCTCTCATTTCTATGTATCAAAGCTAATAGTAGAACTCTGATTCAGTTGTGTGAGTGTCATCAAGTTGACCACTGGTTTTTTGTTTTGTTTTTTAGTTACTAATTTGTTGGGTGACCTGTACTGTTATATCTTAAAATAAAGTTAATGGGGGTGACAACATGAGTTATCACACCGGGTAACACCAACCCTAGTGACACAGCCGACTGTGTGTTTGATATTGTAATTTAAAGATGTAATTTTAATTTCACGGAAGGAGGTCCATCTTGGGGGTGACTCAATGAGCTCTTGCACCGGGTAATGCAAACCCTAGTCTGGGTCTGTGTAGAACATGATATAATCTTAACCTTTCTAGGAACTTACAGTACATTTTGAAATGGCAGTACTCTACTCATTGTAACATGTGCCTCTCTTATATTTTGATCAATATAAGTTATGTTATATGGTTAGGTGCAGAAACGTTAGGTGCAGAAAAGAGCGACCAGATTGATTCGTGGGCTGGAGCACCTCCCTTATGAGTAAAGGCTACAGCGTCTGGGGCTTTTCAGTTTAGAAAAAAGGCGCCTGAGGGGGGACATGATTGAGATGTATAAAATTATGCATGGGATGGAGAGAGTGGATAGAGGGAAATTCTTCTCCCTCTCGCATAACACCAGAACCAGGGGACATGCACTAAAATTGAGTGGAGGGAGAGTTAGAACGGACAAAATAAAATATTTCTTTACCCAGTGTGTAATTCATCTGTGGAACTCCTTGCCACAGGATGTGGTGATGGCACCTGGCCTAGATGCCTTTAAAAGGGGTTTGGACAGATTCATGGAGGAAAAGACCATCACAGGTTACAAGCCATAAGCAACCTCCTGGTTTTAGAAGTGGGTTTTCTCTGTGCTAGGTGCAAGGGAGTGACAACGGGAAACAGGTTATCTTGTTGGCTGTGTGCTCCCTGAGGCATCTGGTGGGGCCACTGTGTGATACAGGAAGCTGGACTAGATGGGCTTTTGGCCTGATCCAGCAGGGCTCTTCTTATGTTCTTATGTTCACTGCATCTGAATTTTGTTTGGATGCAGTGCAAACACATTGTAATGAGAGCGTTAATATTCAGTTTGAGAAGTAGAAGCATGGTAATGGTACAAGAGGAGGAGTGAGAAATTAAATGGTATCTTTTTAGAAATCTGCCTTATTGCTGCTTGCATTGCTCCTGTGGGATTTTTCTACTGAGTGCAAGAAAATCAGCAAGCACTTCTTGAAAAACCCAGATGAAATTACTGCCATAAATTTTGATTTTTCTCTTGATGTAAAAACCTTAATTTAGATGGGGAGGGTTTATTACCAATGTTTTCTTGGCATGGATAAATTCAATTAATTTCAGATGACAAGCTCCAGGGTTCTGCAGCTCTTCACCCCCACCACACTTTTTCCAATATGTGGAAAGTACAATTTGTTATTGGTTTGCCTTTGGCTCTGGAGACCTCATTAAAGGCGTAAGGAAGGTTTTCTATCTCTCTCTCTGACACTTTTCTGTTTTTTGGCTGAACTAGGACCATTTGCATTATCACATGAAAAGGAGTATAGGGGCTTGAGGATAAAAGCTGCTGTATTTATATTGCTTGCACATTGATCAGAATTGCTGTGGCATATTAATAAATTGCTGTTCTTTTAAGCCTCACCATTATACTGTTAAAGTTGACTTTAAAGCTGGGTAGTGTTCTATTGTATAATACAGAGGGCTTGTTCAGAGACTGCAAGAACCCCCATGTGGAGCATTCCTGCAAGTGCAGCCATGTGGAAGGAATCATGTCTGACTCAATGTGACCATGCTGAGAGGAGCCACGTCCCAGGGACAGTTTGTGCAAGTGTGCCAGCTTTAAAAAAGCCGCGGGGGGCGGGGCGGGGGGGCTATTGCATTTCTGCAAATCACCACCAGAAACCCATGTCTGTAAAATTGGTTGTGCCAAATCACATGTTAATACCTTCACATAGTTGCATCTACAGATATGCTTTGTGGGGGAGGGGATTTTAAAGCATCCGAATCCCCCCCCCCCCTGCCGTTTATTAGTTTGTTCACTCTTGAGCTGGATTGGTGTAACTCTTGCTTTTAATAGTTCATATGTAGTATATAACTTGTTTCAAAAATGTGTTCAAGTTGTCATCAAAATAGTAGATGAATCACATTTTAAAATCCTTATATGATATTCTTCCAGGTTAATGTTCATGTTAAACTACACTTTTCTAAATATTAACGAAACCTAGTGAAATCTGTTGGACTGAGTGATGATTTCCTGCTCAAAGTCACATGGTGATTATTTTTTGGTTGAGCAGAGTTTGTACCAGAGTCAGACACTGAATCCTCTGCCCACCTCCTTCATAAATTCTTCTTACTCATGTGATTATCATTATTATAAAGCTAATACTTAACTTTACCAATTTTTATCAACCAGAATTCTGTAGTAAAGCCACAGAAAGTATTGCTTGTCATTAAGTATTTTAAAAAAACATAATGCATGTTAACAATGTCTTGCTTCAATGCTGCCAGAAGATTAGTCTAAAATTCATGAAATACATAAAAACACGCTAAAATATAATACATATATACACACATGCTTATTTAGTCACACTCTATTTAATTTTTTGAAAGATCATTTGTCACTCTTTTGAGATTTCTGTTACCCTCCATATTCTTAAAACCGTCACCATCACATTTCTGGAGAAGGGCAAAGTGAGACCCTCATAACTTAAATTGAGTCTGATTATATATAATACTTATATCTTGCTCTTCCTCCAGGGAACCCAGGCTGATGTGCATGGTTTTCACCCACCCACCCCTTTTATCCTTGCAACAACCCTGTGAGATAGGCAAGGCTGAGAGAGTAAACTGGCCAAGGTCATCTAGTTAGCTTCATAGCTCTGTGATGAATTTAACCTGGGTCCCCAGTCGTAGTCCAAAATTCTGTATCTCTGAGATTCAGAGCCTACGTGTCAGCGGTGCTGTTTAGTTGCTTTTGTATAGATACATAGTAGTGTGTGTGTGTGTGTGTGTGTGTGTGTGTGTGTGTGTGTGTGTGTGTGTGTGTATACATATACATACACACACACACACACACACACACACACACACACACACACACACACACACAACATACACACTGTAGAGACTAGTAAAATATATACTGTATCTATATCTGTCCAAGTACAGGTGGCCCCTGTATCCATGGATTCGCTATCCACTGTTTCAGTTATCCACAGATTGCGGGGACCCCCCCCCCCGGCTGTTGTTTTTCCCCAGAAAGCTTTGTTTCTTCCTTAAAACAAACAGAGAAGCAGCCTCTGGTTGCTTATTGCAGGCAAATAGAACGAGACTAAGTCCTAGAGAGACTCTGCAAGGTTAACAGAAACCTTGCAGAGCCTCTCTAGCACTTAGTCTTGTTCTAATTGCCTGCAATGGGGGCTGCTTCTCTGTTTGTTTTAAGGAAGAAACAAAGCTTGCTGAAAGAAAAATAAGAGTGGGGGGGGGGCGTGCATGCCTGCCCGCAGGGTAGGCAGGGCGGGGGCCCCTCAGGAAACCATGGAGGGGGTGTTCGCTCCTATCCATGGTTTCAAGTATCCACGGAGGGGCCTGGAACATATCCCCAGCGGATATGGGGGGAGTACTGTATTAGTATATAAATTAGTTATTCAGAAAGAAAATGGACAGACCAGGTTCCAGGCAATCCAGCACATGTGAGTTTCTTGAATCGGAAAGAAGCTGTATGTTTATGTGTTTAAGTTCTACCAACCAGGATTGCAAACTATGATTTGGTCGTAGGTTGAAGGGAGCGTTTAATCCAGTTTCCTGGTTTGGATGTGTCAGTAAACCTTGAACTGTGCTGGAGGTAGAGGTGTAGTGCAAACTTCACTAGCATTACAGTAGTCCAGTAAAAGAATACACTTGTGCTATTTTACCTTGTTTCTCCTCAAAGTTCTTAAAGGGACAGCACACATTTTGTAGTTGCTGTGCCTGTTTATACATGTGTGCTGGTTTATACATATTCAGGATTGCATGTCACTCTCTGTCGTCCCTATCTCTACCTTATCCCATTGTTTCTTATGGAATAAAATTCCTCTCCTTAAGTCCAACAAAGGGCATGGATGGATGTACGGTCCCCATTAACCCCTATGTACATTATTTCTTTGGGGGGGGGAATTCCCCTTTATAAGACATTTCACTATAAGTCCACATTTTCCAGTCCCTAGCCCCGACATATAAAGGGGAACTCTCTAATCCAGTGTTTTTCAAACTGTGGGTCGGGACCTTATTTCTGGTGGGTCCCAGGTGATGGAAAGATTCCCTAAGTAATTGCCACAAGCCCTGAGGCTATTCAAAAATCATCTGCTTATTGCCCTTCAAAGAGCTGAGCTCCTGCAGTTTGCAAGCTTGTGTAAATATAGGGAAGATCAATGTTTGAGCGTTTCGTAAAGCTAGGTGGGTCCTGATAGAGTATCACTTTAAAAAGTGGGTCCGGGTGCTGAAACGTGTGAGAACCACTGCTTTAATCCATTATTAAAGCAAACAAGAAAAAGGAGGGGAAATTCATGCCAGCAATAGAAAGGAGCTCATGTTCCTAATTTGCAAACTATAATTTACAGTGAAACAGGATTACATCTGCTCCAGACCATTAAATTAACATTTGGCCTGATTCAGTTACTAGAGATTTAGAATTGAACTGAGAAGCAGCACTAAACATCAACTGATATAACGCCACTGGTTTCTTCAAATACTGTATGAACAGATACTCCATTCTGTAGTTCATGCTATGGAGAAAACCTTCCTTGGGTAGAGAGAAATGTTGAACTATAGATAATAAATTGTGAGACAAATTCTAAAATTAAAATTGCTTTTACATTTCACACTCTCAGACACACACTTCCACACATGCATGGACATCTTTCTCTAAGTCTCACTGGACTCAGTGGGGTTTCTTTCAGAATAAGCCTTTTCTTGGTCATCAGATTTTTCTGGTCAAAAATCTGGTCATCAGATTTTTCCTCTGACTTTAATTCAAGGTGGTTCTCATAGGCAGGAAGTCTAAACCCCTGAAGGGCTTTTTACAATACAATGTTCTAATCTTGTATAGGACGCCTTCATTCCAGATGGGGTATCCTTCACAGTCTGGCTTCTCTCTGGCATTCGCCTCCCACGCTCGACTGACGGCAACTCTGTCTCCCACTCTGAGTACTCTGCATTTTTTCTCTTTCTCACCGAGGGCTTCTGCAGATCATCAGTGGCATGTTGACAGCTCAGGAATACTTCTGGGTATCTCGAACTGACATCCTCAGATCTTCAGCATATGAGACAGCAGCTCTACCACTGAGCAAAACCTCCTTGCAATCTGCAATGGTAGGTTGCAAGGGCTGAGTTGCAGTAATCAATATTGAACCAGCAGTTTTAACCTTCTCTCGCTCTATATCTTGATTTCTGCTTCACTCTCTGTCTTTCACACAATCATCCCTGAAAATGGAACTCAAAGTCTTTTTCTGGTCATGCAGTGGGAAGTTCTGTCATGGCACTCTCTCTAGGAATCTCTTTAATCTTTAGCTACTCTGAATGCAAAGCACTTTGGGTCTTTTTTTGCCCCATTTGGCTGTCTTTTTTTAAGTTTCATACCTGTAAATCTCTGGGGCTCACTGCGTACCCTGATACCTCCATTTTTTGTGTGTGTGGTCTCATTTTGGCTACATTTCTATTGGCATAGGAACGAGGGCTTTAGAAGCATTATATACTAACTCTTCCTTTCAAGGTACCAAATATTCTTTTCTAGTCTAATAGCACGATGCTGGATTCTTATTTCAGGTTTCGGGTCAAGCAGACATCTGGCTTAAAAGACCTCAGCATTGTTTTAAATATATTTGGCCACTGGAGTGTGCTGTCTCTCTTCAAACCTTTTCTGATTTCAGAAGCAAATGCTCCACTCTGTTTTTCCACTAAGCAGATAAAAAAATTATATTATACAATGCCAAATCAATTCATGCTTAACATGCAGTCTTTAACTGTGGACACTTCGTTGAATGACAGTAATGACTTTATAGTACATTAGTTAAATGTTTAATATAGAGTAATTTATGTAAATGTGTATAATCTGTTATTTAACTAGACAAAAATAATTTGCTGTTAACATTGTTTTAGTATTAATTAATATGGCTAATTCACCTTAAAACTTTCAAGCTGCTCTTTTTTTGTGCCATAATCTGATGCTTGACATATTCCTTTGTGGGGAAATTCTGAAACAATGTTCTCAATTTGTTGAACCCATGGCCCTTTATATTTTAATTTGTTATAGTCTGACAGCTTTCATTTTACCTTTTTCTCTCCATTTTCTGTTCAGTGTGGGCTTTGTGGATAACCTGAAAAAGTTGCATTATTGCCTCAATAGGGAATAAAATATTGATTTATCCAGTGATGGGAGTAGTTGAGTCCACAGCCTCTCTAACCTCAACATCAGAATTCAGTAATCTCACCTGTGCTGCTACTCCACATTTGAGGTTTCAAATACTGTATTAAAGCTGTATAAATGCAACTTTTTATATTACCATCGTTTATGTATGTATTCAATGAAATTGCTATCAGCATATATGGTGCATGCACCTTAAACTTAGTTTAAGTTTGGCCATGGGGCTCAAGAAAGAATGAAACACATGCTTGTTCTATAAGTGTACTTCTTATAACAAAAGGAGCATGTATGCAAGAAGAACAAAACCTGCTCACCTCCCCTGCCTTATCTGGCTGCGTTTGTTCACTTCAGGCATGTTTCCCACTTCCTCGTGCCTTTGTGGTATTAGAGCAGGCTGGGGAGAAACAACTTCACAGCAACAGAGCATGGCAAGTTAAATCAGGAGAGGGGGAAGAGGTTTAATTTCCATCCCCATAGGCTCCTTTTGGTTTAAAAAATATACCCTCACCCTCTCTTTATAGGCAAACAGGGTGAGCATATATTTAGTAAATACAGAATTGCCTCTAATGTCTGGTTGGATCCTCGTAATTTGGTGGCTTTGTTGGTTGGGATATTACAGTAATAGTTGCGACAAGGCTGGTAATTCATTTTTATTTATAATTCCAGTTGCAGTTTTCTTTTTCACCTCAGTGTAGATGCAATGATTCCTATTTAAATTATGCAGAGCTCTCATTTCAAATTTGAAAATGTTATGTTTTGGAAATGTCATAATCTTCTGAAGAGCCACTGACCAATATTAACGGACTTGTTCGCGTTGGTGAATAAAATTGTGACCTTTAAAAAAAAAAGGTTTTAGTTGCTAGTAGACCTGTCATCCAACCAAAAGACTGCTATTTTAGAACTTTAGTTTGCTATTTTCTCTCGACATCCAAGACACTCATCGGATTCTCATTGAGACCCATATCCGAAGTTGTATCTTGTATATTAGAGTAGCCTGCTGCCCATGTGCTCTTCACCTTTCAGGGAAAAAAAGTATTGCGAAAAATTACTCTGCTGTGTTCCCTCATGAACAACCTCCCTACAGTCCTGTAGCTTCACTTCCAGCACCATCTTAGAGGCAATTCAAATGCTGCTACTTCCTGCACCATAAAGCTAAAGTAAAAAGTGCCAGGACATGTAGAAGGATCCCATGCTATAGCTCCTCTCTATGATAGTATGTCCTCCAGGACGTCTAGTTGTTAACCAAAGTTTGTAGAATATAACTCTTTCATTGTATTTCTTTAGAAAGAAATTAATGACAACTTAATGTGCAGAATTAATGACGACCCTCTCTCACCCCTCTTGGTGTGCCCCTTCTCTTATAGGGAAGGCCTTGCCTTCTCAGGCCTTTTTCCGTCTCTCCCTCCCAGAGCCTTGTTAGAAGTGGCACTGCTGAAAGGGCAGTGCTGGTAGAGCCCAATTTTCACGTGGGCTGGATAACAAGCTTCTGCGAACTATATCCAGCCCGTGGGTCTTATGTTTCACACCCCTGGTCTAGAAATAAAGAGCTGAATGGAAGAAGTCACATTGGCAGGAGTAGTTTGCTTTTATCACTCACATCACATCATGTCCCTCCCTAAATCCTCACACTGGCTTCCCGTGCACTTCTGGCTCCAACACAAGCTCCTGGTCCTTACCTTTAAATTATTATTTTATTAACAGTATTTATATACCGCTTTTCAACAAAAAGTTCACAAAGTGGTTTACAGACACAATCAAATGATTAAATGGCTCCCTGTCCCAAAAGGGCTCACAATCTAAAACCCCTCCATTATCTTGCCACTCCTCATCTCTGTTCCCATGTTACATTCCTATCTAGGAGCTTCAATCTTCCAGCTCCAGTTCCCTCAATCTTCCAAAGATCTTCGTCCTCAAACTATTCTGCCCATTCTCTCTTGCTGCTCTTTATGCCTGGAATTCTCTCGTATCACCTGTGTGATGCCTCCTCACTTACTTCAAATCTCTCCTTGAAATGCACCTTTTCTGTGGTACCCCCTAGGCCTTGCAATCTTTTTCAACTCATCACATGTACTTGAAATAATAGCACATCCTTCCTTTGACGCTGCTACCATTCTCCTACCCTTCCTGTATTTTTCCCTTCCGTCTATTTCTAGATTGTGGGCCTCTTGAGGCAGGAACCTCTGATCTGTGGTAAGTGCCATGTATGTGCACATAGATTGTGCCAAATAAATAGAGAGACAAGAGGAGAGCTGTTCAGTATAAATTCTGAGCCTCCTGATGAGAACTGAAGGTCTTCCAGAAGAAGCTGAACATTTTGGATGAAGCTGGAGAAGGGCAATCAGGCTTAGTATCTAGTTTGAATATCGAGATGTTTTAGTTCAGTTCAGTACATACTGCAGCAAACACCTGAAGATACACCTCTGAATAAACATTTAGAACAGGTTGACTTTAAATTCAGTAGCCTAGGTCTGCAAATTCTTCCCAACTAGGCACATTAACTTGTATTTAGAGCTAACATACTATATAATTTTTTTTTCTGAAAAATGCTCTAAAACCTGTTATAATTGAAACATTGTGTAATAAACTGATAATGATAGCCCCTAAAGAGTGGAGTTTGGCACCTTCTTTAAAATCACCTTTTAGAGAGGGAAATAACTTCGTTCTGTGGCAGAAACTTCTGTGGCAGGATGGTGTAGTGGTTTGGGAGTCGGACTTAGACCTGGAAGATCCAGGTTCAAATCCCCGCTCAGCCACGAAGCTTCCTGGGTGACCTTGGGCCAGTCACTATCTCAGCCCCACCTACGTCACAGGGTTGTTGTGAGGACAAAAGGAGGGGAGGAAATATGTGCACCACTCTGAGCTCCTTGGAGGAAGGGCGGTATAAAAATGTGAAAAATAAATAATAATATAACAACTTCCAAGGTCTTGGAGCAAATTACTGGGGGGGAAAAAGAAAGCATAATTGGGTTACATTACAATATTTTCACAATACAGTGGCGTCTTCTGCATGGATTGCCATCATAAGGCAGGGATCCACTATATATTCTTTTGCTTATCTCTTCATTATTTGTATTACATGATGAGATTAAAAAGTAATAGAATACTTGCCATTTTATTCTGTGTTTTGAGGTGTTATCTCTTGACACACTCAAGGTCAACTTCAGATTTCTTATTGCAAAAAAAGAGAAAGGCATAGTATACATTATAAGCAACTGTTCTGTTTGTTTTATGTTCATTATGGTTTAAGTAAGATTGATATTATCTTGAAACTAACAACTGAAGAAACAGCATTTCTACTTATCAACTGATATTAAAAGATTATATAATATCCTGTCCTGTTACAAGCTTAGCATGGTTTACATTTTAAACGCTTTCTCTTTTTTGGCATGTATCTTTGTGTCCCCCTTCACCCTCATGTGACTGGCCTACATGATTACCTATCTTTTCTTATGCTCAAAGGTTATTTAAAAAAAAATCCCAAACAGATTTTCTGCTATCTTTTGCCTTTGGAATTTCTTCCCTCTGTGCAGTGGCAGTGAGTTATTCATAAGTGTGTAGAGACCTCTGTAACACACCAGTAATTATATAGAGTTGCTATCAAAATGTGTAATAGGAATTAATTTTTTTTCACTTTTCTTTTTCTTATACTTTGTCTGCTATGGATAATGTTGAACAATTATGAGAATCTCATGTGATATATGAACAAGAACTAAGCCATAGATTTTGGTTCCAAGAAACTGCAAGTTCTTATTGTTGCCTTTCTTCAAGATTCTGCATGTGCTAATGTACCTCACTTGTGAATCTCTAGACGTGGTTATTGCTACCGCTGCTTCGTTTACCTCTGACTTTAAAGTTGAGTGAGGGATTGATATAATAAATGCTTATGCTTTCACTGCAAACTCTATTAAATATTAAAACTAGAGTAGTGGAAGATGCGTAGTTTCTTGAAGATGAGTTTCTTGCTCAGGGAGATACGTTCTACTACAGTATAATCAAGCGTGGCTAAGCTTCATTGATCGAGATACCTAAGGATATCTGATGAGCAGTGTACCTTCATTCTCTGAGGTTTTCAGAAGGTGTTGCTAGGCTTCATTTTGCCTTATGCCTTGTCATTATTGACAAATCTGTTCATAAAATTTCTTCTAGCCTGTGAAGCAACTTAAATACAATGAAGAAAAAAACTTGTTTTCAACAGGCCAGAAGAATTACAGTTCAGTAATAATATTATCATATCATTAATGGCCGTATATTTATTAATGCAGAGAAATCTATTAGAAAAGAACTGTTTACTGTTGTGCGCCCTTATTGAATAACTGCAGAACTGAATATGCTTTCTTTTGTCTGAAGACATTATGGGCATGGCTTGCTTGACACTTAAAATTATTTTAACAAAGAACAAACTGTCAGAACACATGGCAATAACAAATGTTTTACTATCTCCTTGTTCCACATGAAAATACCGTATTGTCCCGAGTATAAAGCACACTTCCCCCCCCCCTAATTTAACTTTTTAAACTAGGGGGTGCGTTGTATGCTCGCACCGTTGCAAAAATAATTAAAAAATGGTGAGAACAGTGTGAGACATTGCTGGAAGAAGCCGAGGCTAAGAGGAGACGCGTTGTCTTCAGAGGAAGTGATTATCGGGTGATTATCTATCGGACGCGCGCGTTAGCAAATCGGGCTACACACACACACACACACACACACACACACACACACACACACACACACACACACACACACACACACACACACACACACACACACACACACACACACACACACACACACACACACACACACACCACCCCTACAGACTGTAACCCTTTCCAGGCTGCAATAAGTAAGTTGTTAATTTTCGTTCTCTGCTTTGCTGGGTTTTGTATCCTCTTGTAAAGCAAGATCACATACACTTTCATCCCCCCTCCCCAGGCAATGAATGGTTTAGGCTGCAATCCTGTGCACAATTTCCTGAGTGTAAGCTCCATTGAGAACAGTGGGACTTGCTTCTGAGTAACAACAGAATTAAAATACATGATTTAAAATAATACATAAAATAAATTTAAACAATACATAATACAGAGATGGATAAAGCTAATTACAGGTTGAGTATCCCTTATCCAGATTGCTTGGGACAGGAAGTTGGGACAGGAAGTTGTCTGGATTTCAGAATATTTGTATAAATATACTGAGAGATCTTGGGGATGGGACCCATGTGTAAACACAATTCATTTATGTATCATATACACCTTATACACATAGCCTGAAGGTAATTTTATACAGTATTTTAATAATTTTGTGCCCCAGCATGCCTTGCGCTATGCTATCCAGGTGCTGGAAAAAGGTTTTTTACAAAATGTCATAGCCCACCAAAATGTCTGGATTTCAGAATAGTCTGGATTTCAGATGTCCGGATAAGGGGTAATCAACCTGTAATTTGCTATCACGATGGCATAAGGTTTGGGAATCTAAAACCACCCAGCCATTACTATCATTTAAATACTTAACAGTACCGATACTGTACAAAAGTTGCAGTATTTAAGGAAGTGTATTGAAATGCCATAAAACAACAAACCTTTCTTGCTGTAACAAAGCCTTAAAAGAGAGAAAATTTAATGGAACAGACTGTAGAAAATGTTTTCTAATTTACTGCCTTGTTCATTGCATATTAAAGAAAAAGCAGTGAATCATATAATTAAATGTGACTTTACTGCTGCCTCTCTGCTGGGGATTTCAAATTGTTACCCACTGGCATTTCAGTTAGGCTGTTTGAGGTGGGAGTGTTACAGACAAGATGCCCTTCCTTTTTAAAAAGTAAAATAAATGAGTAAAAATTGTCACACGGTTTGATGCCAGTGTAAACTTAGCTCTGATCTTGCATTGCTAGAACTATTCATTTAGAAGTGTGTACTGATCTGTTCATAAATATCATTTTGGGGGGGACAGTACAAAATTAATACGATACAATACAAAAGCGCCAAAATTAAAAAAGCATTACTGTCTTTCTCAATTTAGATTAATGAATATAAATAGCAAATCTGCTTCAGTGATAGTCATACAAGTAAGGATAATTCCTTTCATGTGGATAAGCTTGAGCTTATTATTTCTCTGTTTATGCTTGTATGTCTATCATCATTTGCCTCATACATACATACATACATACATACATGTAAGCTATTTGAAGCTTGTACTGCTTCATTTTGATTTTGTTCAGCACCATACACAGTAGACTTCAAATGAATTTTACATTATTGACACTGCTCTGCTGTTTGTAACAAACAGGAAAAGTAATTCTTACATGGCCGGTTCTGTCACCTTGTTCATCATCTGCTTTTAAACTAATATTTAATTCAGTGTTAGCTGCAGAAATAGATTCTTTGGTAACAGTGATAGAGAGCTTTTGGTTTGTGGCTGTCAGTGAGGGCTTGTTTCCATGTTCCCCTCTCTTCCAGAATTTGTTACCCTTTATCTCCAGTGTTGCTTGGATATCCTCACATGAAGAGAAGACTTGCAGCCCAATCCTACTTAATGATCGGGCAGCTGTTCAAGGCCGTCCGCCCGATCCAGTACTCTGCTGTGGGCTGCCTGCAGCAGGCAGCCCGCGGCGGAAAGTCTACTTGCGGAAGGGGACGCTCGTCCCTTTCCCCGAGTGTAACAGCGGCTGGGGCCGGTAGGTCTTGGACTTCTGCCAGCTATTTTGCTGGCGGAAGTCAGAGGAGGCCGTGTAAAGGCCCAGCTGCCTGGTGGAGCCCGGGATATGGCGGGCGTCATGTCCCCATCCCGGAGCGGCTGGGCCTATGGCCGCCCTCCCGCTACCACCCAAAACACCCCGCCGCCCGCCCGCCGGATCCAGCCTTACCTGGGTCCGCCGGCTGGTCGAATCCTCGGCTAGTGGAGCAGGACAGGCCGGCTTTGCGCCGGCCTGCCCTGCTCTAAAGTAGTCTGCAAACGTGCTTTACAGCATGTTTGCGACTACTTTGGGCTATTCCGGGCAGTGGATCGCTAGGTCCGCCGCCTGCAAGGTAAGTAGGATTGCGCTCTTAATATATTTATTCAGAAACATTTAGGTCTCTTCCCACTGTCTTCACTATACGCCTACTGTAATGATGACATTTACGTAGGGTTCTGATATGTACAACGTTTTTAAGAAGGATTTTTCCTTTACTAAAGTGGATTTAACTTTATTTTTTGTTTAGTGGGACCTCCTGTGTCATTTCCCATGAAATGAAAAAAGAAAATTATAAGGGGAAGATCGCCCACAAAGATTCACTTTATACATGAAAATAAAAATTAACCATATATGCACATACCCCATTCTGAGCCCTTGCAACAAGTGTTCTCGCACAACTTCAGCGATAACTCAGTAAAATAAATTCTTGGTAAAATAATTTAAAAAAACCTCAAACATGTGCACACAGATACACATTAAAAACTGATTTTTTAAAAGTACATGTAAACTGCAAATATCTACAACTTTCAAACAATAGTTGGTATTTTGGAATCTGAAAACCATGGAAAAATCACATAAGAAAAGCAGTTCCTTAAAGGGGAGTCTCTAGCATGAAATTCTATGTTGTTGTTCAGTCGTTAAGTCGTGTCCGACCCTTCGTGATCCCATGAACCATATCCTGCCAGGCCTTCCTGTCTTCCACTCTCTTCCTGAGTTCGCTCATTTTCATGTTCGTTGCATCGGTGATGCTGTCTAACCATCTCATCCTTTGCCTTCCCCTTCTCCTTTTGCCTTCAGTCTTTTCCAGCATCAGAGTCTTCTCCAGAGAGTCCTCTTTTTGCATTAGGTGGCCAAAATATTTGAGCTTCAGCCTCAGTACCTGTCCTTCCAGGGAACAGTCAGGGTTGATTTCATTTAGGATTGACTGATTTGATCTCCTAGCAGTCCAAGGGACTCTCAGGAGTCTTCTCCAGCACCACAGTTCGAAAGCATCTATTCTTTGGCACTCAGCCTTCCTTATGGCCCAACTCTCGCAACCATACATTGCTACTGGGAACACCATCGCCCTGACTATGCGAACGTTTGTTGGCATGGTGATATAGGTTGTGGCAATATGTTCCTCTCTCAGCATCACTAATACAGATGACAGTCCAACCACTTAGTAAAACTGCCAGCCTTTCCCACACATTAGATTACATGATACATGGCAGAGAATACTCCTATCATTGTCTGTATTAATACAGGGGTAACTGATTGTCTGTATTCACCTTTATATGGGATTCAAGCTGGTTACAGGTGTAGATTTTTGGGATATGGTTCATGGGATCACGAAGTGTCGGACACGACGTAACGACTGAACAACAACAAATCTTTGGAAAATCTTTGGGAAAATTTACATTTTAGAAATGTGACAGGTGTCACGTCTTGAAGGATCTGTCCTCTCATACAAATTTACATTGGTATAACTTTTCAGTGAGAGGCTCGAATGCAAAATTTGCAACTGACAATTAACATTTATGTTTTCACAATTGCAAAACAAAATTTAAATATTGTAAGAAGACTGATAGCTGGAAAACATAGCTAGGAAAAGAATAAACTCTTTCAAAGCTCAGCTATCTATGGAAATAATAGATTTGATTTTTTTTTTAAACAAAGGTCTCCTGGAGATGAACATTATATAGAAACAGCCTGCTCAGCAGGAAGGAAACATATGGCCTGAAAAAGGTGGAAACCTTTTTAGTTAAATCCTGTACACCTTGGCATCTGTTCTGATGGCTTTGTGGGCAAGTCATTAAATTTTCCTAATTCATAGCCAGATCATGTAGTAAGTGAAGGTTACTTGGTACCAAGTTCAGCATGAGCAAACTCTGAAATGCTGTGGAAAGTAATAAGGGACTTGTCACTGAAGATTTAGATATCCTTTCACAACAGGGTAAAACAAGGACTGATAGTATCCATAGTATACCTTGGCACCCCTAAAAGAATCAGTTCTGGGGCAGGAAGAAGTTGGTAGGAGCCATGGCCGTATACCTTGTGTCGCGAACAATTGGATACATTTAGGATACATTTATGGTTTGGTATTTTAAAACATTGGATTTTTTTCACACACTTTCTGTGATTGTTATAGTAACAGTATCTGATCTTGGTAATGTTCCACATATGAAAGATCTGTTAGTTTGTTACTTGATTGTATTCAGGGTACGTTCAGGAGTGGGTCACTTTCCTTATGAGTAGAAGATACCTTGAACACAGGACCATCATGATCCTGCAACTTTAGAAAAACCTAAACACAGTTGAAGCGCCATAATTCCGGTAAAAGTCAGGCTAGAAGTGGTCTCAACAGCCAGTGGTATTCAGTTGTGTCTGAAAAAAATAACTCCCCATAAACCTGCTTCCAGAAAGCTGCATGGTTTTTAAACTATTGATTTGTGCCATCAGCAAATCTTTAACATTTTAGAATTGTTCAAGGTCTTTAATTAATCACATTGCACCTAATAAAATGCTGTTGGCCCTTTAGTTGATGCAGTATGCAAGACTGTACTGTGAATTGCATAGAGTACGTTCAGTGGTGAAATGCGTTCAGGTAAGTCCTTATGTTTTTTCCTGGGAATTTCTTAGGTGCACTCAGAGTGGAGGGAAATGCAGCATGATTTGTGGAAATATGATCTCTTAATTCCCTACAAAGTATATCCACTGAAATGATGGGTGAAAAAAAACTGTATATCACTGACAGGTTCCTTGCAGGTTCTTCTCTATTAATTTACATAAATTTATCACAAGTTTTTGTAGCTTTAGATCAAATGCAAAGAGTCTGAGGTGGTTTCAGTGTTGACAGCCAGAGTCCTACTTTGTCTTCCAGAAGTTCTGAAATATTGAAAATACCCACTTCTGATGACTTCAGTCTAGACAGCCTCTCAATTTAGCTCAGTCAGCTCAGCATATCAACTTGTAAATTCTGATAAAAGAAGACTGCACCTTCCTGCAGAAATAGCTAACTGTTTCTGCAGGAAGTAATCTGCTAACTGTTAGTAGAACAGAATAACGATTTTATTGTTTCTTCAGGGGATTGTTTCTTCAGGGGACATTCAAAAAGGGAATCATTCTCTGCGGTTGTCTGACGGTTTCCTTTTATATGTAAAGCAAAGTTATTGGGTCACTGTAATGAACCTTCTCCAGTGTGCTAGGGCTGACTGTTCTTACTAATACAGGTACTGTAGTCCCCGGACATCTCAACTTAAGGACAGCTGTGCCTCTTCATTCCTGCAGGCGCAGTCTGTCTGGCCTTGTGCTTTCACGGCTGCGTGATAGCGCTGGTCTGACTTTGGAATGGAACCTGAACACGTTGGGGACTACCTGTTTAATCATGCAACATTAGGAGCTGATACAGATTTCTACAGCAGTTGTTCAATATGTTGTCAAACCTAGCATGTGATCAATCGCATTCAAAAGGTCTTTGCATTTCAAATCAAACATGTACATCTAATCTATAGATGGAATTTCTGGGATAACAGTAGTCCAAATGCTTTTGTGGATGGACTTAACAGGTTGCTGTAGTAACTGATAAGGAAATTTCTCTAGGTCAATATTGGCTATAAATATAGGACGGAGGGTTGTTATTGCAGTCCCACGCAGTTCACTTGCTTGAGTGATTGGAAGCCATTTGCTTCCAATCCAATGCTTCCATTATATGAAACGCAGATTTTAAAAAACAAGTTCAAAAAACTGCGACCGGGAAAAATATATTTAAAATCAAGGCTGAAGATGGTGTAAAAACCGATGTTTCGTCTTATTCCTAAGACATTTTCTAGGTAGTGACAGCTTGGCTGTTAGGATGACACTGAAGACCAACCGACAGAACGGAACTTTAAAGGAAAACACCAGGCAGAACTTTACAGCGATCTTAAAGGAACATAGGCAGATTCATAAGGCAAACAGATCCTATAAACTTGCAGGATATAGGGTATGGGTAGAGATGTCATATACAAATTCTATCAAAGCCAGGAAAAGATTAAAAACAATTTCCAAACACTGAAACGCAGATTTTAAAAAACAAGTTCAAAAAACTGCGAACAGGAAAAATACATTTGAGATCCAAGGCTGAAGGTGGTGCAAGAACCGACGTTTCATTCCTTTCACCTTCAGCCTTGGACTGTTTTTACACCATCTTCAGCCTTGATTTTAAATATATTTTTCCTGGTCGCAGTTTTTTTTAACTTGTTTTTTTTAAATCTGCGTTTCAGTGTTTGAAAATTGTTTTTAATCTTATTCTGGCTTTGATAGAATATGTACATGGCATCTATAGCCATATACCCTATATCCTGCAAGATTATACCTAGCCATGAAAGCTTCCACTCTAACTTGTATCTTTCTTTGTTGCCACATACTTCTTATGGTGCATTGTGTCTGAATTGCAGTCATTATGAGTAGTGGTCAGGCCCAGCTAGCTCCAAAATGCCACCTTGCTCCCCACCCAAATTAAAATAAAATCTTGCACATGCTAATATTCGTGTGAGCCCACCTGCCCCAGGTGGCTAAGGCTGAAATCCTATTAATGCTTTTCTGGGAGTAATCTCCATAGAACACAATGGGGCTTACTCCTGAGTAGGTATGCCTAGGATTGTGCTGTAAGGGAGGATCCAAGCCGAGCCATGCCACCTTCCATTTCTCCTTATCTTTAGCGATGATGTTCCATAGGGCTTCCTGGTCGTGTCCAGCGCCTGGGAGGCTCGCGCAGGCACTGAAAGCGACTGCAGGCTCTGCGCAAACATCGCAGTTACTGTGATGTTTGCGCAGGGCTCCCTGGACACGTCCAGCGCCTGGGAACTTACTGCAGGCGCCCAACGCGCCTGGGAGCTGGGACACACGAAGATTGGAGCTGCAAAACAACAACCAGGTAAGCGGCCAAGTGGCCGGAAAACTGTTAAAAGCAAGACATTTTTACAGCATTCGGTCCATAAGATGCACAGGCATTTCCCCCTTTTTTGGGGGGGGGGAGTGCGTCTTATAGAGCAAAAAATACGGTAGTTAAGTTGCTGATTGTTTGTGATGGCTGCAACAATTATATGAAATATTTGTCTGGTTCATGTACCACAAATCTGACCTTCCGCACTATGGTTTAAACTTTAAAGGCATGGGAAACAAAAATGTATGGTTAGAGATAACCAGGAAGTGGAGGAGGAAGCATATGAGCATGCTCCTGAGGGCTGTGGGAATTGATCCATTGAAGTCCTTGTTGATCCAATTTGTTACAGTTAACACAGTGAGAACAATACCGACCCTTGTCTTTGTTTTTTTTTTTTTTAAAGTTCAGCACTCAGTGAGGGACAGAGAAAACCATTTCTGTCGTCTTACTTTGGTTTGATTGTAAACTCTGAGAGAGCTAATTGGGCTTTCCTTTTCACTTTCACAGCAAGTATTCTAGAGTTTCAGTGAAGAAGTTAACTTGTGTGAGTAATGTAGTAAAATTTAATAATTTGCTGAGCTCTATGGAGTTCCAAAGCATGTTAATGCGAGTAGATAAATAGGTACTGCTTGCGGGAAGGTAAACAGCGCTCCGTATTCTAGCCGCATGCTACGCGCTGCGGCAAGGAGAGTCATGCCGGCCACATGACCACGGAGGAGTCGTCGGACAACGCTGACTCTTCGGCTTTGAAATGGGGATGAGCACCATACTCTAGAGTAGGACACGACTGGACTTAATTGTCAGGGGTCACCTTTACCTTTTTACGGAAGATAATAAGAATCACTTGCACAAACCATGTGGCAAGAACCCCTGACTTTCCTTGTGTTTTATGCTCTTCTGTATGTGTTATATTTCTGTCATAGCTTTTGCAGTGCACATACCTTTATGATTTACCCCCATTGTAGCTGGAATACTGGAGCTCTTCTCAATGTGACATTTTTGCAGAAGCGATGGCCCCCTGGGGACAAAAGGAGATGGTGTTTCTCCTCTTCCCAAAGTCACTTTTTGGTGGTGTTTTCCGTCATCCTATTTCCCTTAGTATAATATGCCCATCTGTCAGATGTGGCTTGTGCCAGAGTGGAATCTCATTGTGAATAGTCCATCTAGAAAGTTGCCCTTGAGTTTTTCCATTTCTATTTCCGTAGCACTGTGCTAACATGCATCTGGCTGTTACATTGGTTACTTGTTCTCCCTCTTGTGCCTTTTCTCTGAAATAAGTGGGTTTTCTGTCATGGGTTTTCTGTCATGGGAGGTGTGGTTTCCACATATTACACTTAAGTGTGCGTGACTCTCTCCCTTTATTGGCCAAACTTTTTTTCTGCTGCCTTCTGACTTGGTACATATTTGACTGAGAAGGTGTTTGAGCCTAATTCTGTTTCTTTGACCCCATTACTGAGCAGAGATGAAATGTTGCATATACTTTTCAAAATTTTGCAGCATTTAATTTAATGAGATAGATCCCCCTCCTCCAGTTTGTTAATGAATTAGCTGAACGCATTCTGTAGAATCACTCTGTTGTGCAATTTAACTGCATCTGTTGATTAGCTTTTATTTAAAGACATTTGGCTTATAGTATTTTAATCTTGTTGCTCACATTTACTGTTCAGAGTAAATGATACCATTTCTGGCATAAGAATGAAAATCCTTAATGGGTCAATTATTTTAAAATCTGCAAGTATGTATCAAAAAAACAGAGACCTTTTTGATTTATTACAGATGACCTAGGCGTTAAAACAAGTACAGTTGGACTTCGCTATCCGAGGGGAATCCATTACGGACCCCCCTCCCCCGTGGATAGCAGGGATCCGCGGATACTGGGGTCTATGCTCAAAAAGCTGTTAAACGGGAGAAAAAAAGCCCCCACTCCCATTTCTACCTTTAAATGTTGAAACCACATTGTTTTCAAGCCTCCACAGGGCTTCTGCAAGCTTAACGACCTAGTTCTGGGTTGCGCAAAGGTTCTTCTCCCCTCCCAGCCTTGTCCCAGGATTATTTTCTGGGACACGGTTGGGAGAAGGGAAGAGCCTTTGCATGCCCCGGAAGTGGGTCATTAAGCGCGGTTTCAATGTTTAAAGATAGAAATGGGAATGGGGGGCTTTTTTCTTTTAACAGCTTTTTGAGCATGGACCCCACGGATACGTGACCCGCAGTAAGTCAAATCTGTGGATCCCGAATCTGCGGATAGAAAGGGTTCACTGTAATCTTATTTCATATAATTTTGGTGGCGTTCTGGGATTCATTGGAATTTAGAAGAAACAACTTCACAAGCTTAGCAAGACCTTTGTCAAAATGGGAACAAATCACAGTGGTTCTAATTATTACAGGTTTTGAATGGGAACTGTAGTTAAATATAGACACTTAAATATACCGTATTTATTCGCATATAAGACACACTTTTTTGTCTACATTTGTGACCCAAAATAGTAGGGTGCGTTTTATACGCCAATACTAAAAAATCCCTTTCCCCCCCCCCCTTGCCCGTTTTAAAGCATTTTCGGACTTACCGAGTTTTTCCGGAGCTGGAGAGCTCCCTTGTGCTTTCTTCCCTGACTAATCTATCCGATCTACAGCTGTTTGTCGGGTTTAATTTATGCACGTGCATGAGTTGAGCTTCTCAGCAGCCAGCAGAGGGCGTTGTGCTCCTCAGTTAAGTTCAGCTGAGCTGCAGAGGGCGTGGTCTCCTCGGATTGAATGCAGCTTCGGTAAGCTTCTGAACTGGGCCTAGTTGGGGAGGCTTTGGAAAGTGCATAGGTGGGGTGGGGTAAGAGTTGAGTCTGGGTTTTTTTTTACTTGGGGTAAATGTTTTTTACTTTGGAAACTGTGCATGGGTGGGTTGGGGAAAAAAGAGTTGAGTCTGGGGTTTTTTTGTACTTGGGATTTATGTTCTGGTGCATTTTGTTCATGTGTCTTATTGCTGTGTGTTTTAAAAGAGATCCTGGTATTTTTGTGCAATTTATGTAAATTAGCTAATTAAGCAGCCAAGCAGTAAGTGGCCCAAAAATGCTTTAAATCTTTTTTTCTTGAAACCCAGGGCCAAAAGGAAGGTGCGTCTTATACGCTGGTGCGTTTTATACGCCAATAAATACGGTAATTGTTATATGTAAACTAAGAGGGAAGAAAAGGGTAAAGTGGATTCAGTCAGTTTCTTTTTAATTAGAACTGACAGTTATTGAGAGAATTTCACCCTGAGATCCTGGCCACAATCCAGAGAACTATGTGATTGGCTATATGTGCCAGTAGATTTTGGACTTGTGTTTTTTGAACACAGAACTGTCGTCCTTGAACTGTGCTGCAGAGCAAGTGTTTTTCAAAATCTGAGAGTTTCTGAACATTGTTTGAGATACGTTAGGTAGAGATGTGCAAGCCCCCCCCCCGAACACCTCAAATTAGCACGGAAATAATCTGAGCTCTTTCCCCAAAACGTGGGTGGGGGGTGGAAATCAACATTTTTTTTAAGCTGCTTTGAGGCTTGGAAAGTGTATTTCTTCATTTATTGATGTGCTGCCTTTCTCCTCTAAGATGGTCTGAAGGTAGCTCACAATAAAACAGCACAAACTACAGACAATGACCACTAAAACAATAGACCCAGCCATGAAAAAAGTTCAAGCTGCAGAGCCGATATCAGTGGGACACAGCTAGGCCTGGTGAAATAGAAATGTCTTAACGTTCCTGTGGAAGATGTTCAAAGTGGGAGCTGTGCAAATATCCTCTGGTAGGGAGTTCTATGGGGCAGGTAACTTAATGGAGAATGCCCTCCCATGTGTTACCACCAACTGGAGGCTCATGAACTACAGCATACGTAAGAGAACCTCTCCAGCTGACTTCAGGGG
The DNA here is from genome assembly GCA_026170595.1 of Plestiodon gilberti rubricaudatus. Lineage (NCBI taxonomy): Eukaryota > Metazoa > Chordata > Lepidosauria > Squamata > Scincidae > Plestiodon > Plestiodon gilberti. The sequence continues at coordinate 39,468,420 of JANXHW010000001.1, forward strand.
ACAGGCATAAAATGAGGAGCTCCTTCTCTATGGGATTTTGAAGGTCATAACCAGCACCTTAAAATGTAGATGATACAGTAAGGATGTGAATCACTTCCCCAACTCCAGAACATCCTCATTTCGTCAGCCCTTTATGCTCTAAAACAGGGGTTCCTAACCCCTTCCCAGCTGAGTACCACCTCCGGCACCACTGTTCTGCTGTGTACCACTGGAAATGACTGGCGATGACATCATCGCCAGTTATTTTCAGGTTTTTGTAAGCCAGAAAATGCATGTAGGAGGCTATGGGCAGGTGGGAGGGCCCTTCTCAGCGATCCCAAGAGGCTCGGCCAAAGGCAGGAGACGCTTGGTAGCGAAAATGCTCTGCCAAAAGCACCATGTTGGAGCGGGGTTCTGGTGGTCCGAGTACCACCAGCAGTTGGCGGAAGTACCACTGGTGGTACTAGTACCACTGGTTGAGAACCCCTGCTCTAAAACAATGCTCCTTTGCACTAGCCAAGAACGGATTCCCCCCCCCCCCAGGTGATATTGAAAAATGTGTGATCATTGTAAGTGGTAACTCTATACCGATTTCTTTTAGATAAACCTGATGCACTGGTGTAGCTTAAAATATTTTAAAGTTTTAGAGGTCCCTGGACAAGTTGAGAGATTGTTCTTAGGAAAGAGAACCTTGTGCAATCCCAGCACTTATCTAATTAAACTGCACCCAACCAGCAGCATTTTTTTTAAAGACAGAGCTTTACTGCTCGCTGCTCCAAGCCTCTCTTGCCAGTAGCCCTTTAGGTCATGCTCAGATTTTTTGAGCTTCCAAATACTTTATATATTTTATTTATTTATTTATATTTTTTCATTTATTTTTCACATTTTTTATACCATCCTTCCTCCAAGGAGCTCAGGGTGGTGTACATAGTTCCTCCCCTCCTTTTGTCCTCACAACAACTCTGTGAGGTAGGTGAGGCTGAGAGATAGTGACTGGCCCAAGGTCAACCAGGAAGCTTCATGGCTGAGCGGGGATTTAAACCTGGATCTTCCAGGTCTAAGTCCAACTCCCAAGCCACTACGCCATCCTGGCTCTCCAAGTCAATGACTTTATTTAGGATCACTTTGCAGTTTAAGGCATTTCTGCTCATGGGTGTATATGCACAACAGGAACCAAATGTGTACACCTGTGGGCCGGGCAGAAATGGGTTGCACATTACAGTTACATTGAGTTCCCAAGGGTAAATTGAAGTCTCAAAGGGATCTGGGAGGGAGTCTAAGACTAAAAAAAATGCTCTTTCCAATTACATTTCCAAATTGGCAATGCAAATTGAACTGGCAAAGGGGGGAGTGTTTGGGTGGTTTAAAAAAACTACCATGACCTAATGTCATCACCAAGCAAGATTTCCTAGTCAACCGACCTATCCAAGACATATCTTCACTTTTCCTGTCACAACTTGCATTTTCAATGCAATTTCACTGCCCTTTAATCTGATGTTCGAGTACAGTGTGTTCACAAAAGGCTTTAAAGCCCTGTCGCTCAACTGAAGATGCAAATCTAACCATATTGGAACTTTATTCCCACCTTCTCTTAGTGTTGTGGACCTGTGGCTTATTGTAGCTTGGGGAAGTTCAGTCACCCCCTCACCCTCTATAAACCTGCTGGCAGGGCCTAGGATGCAACAGATAGAAAGGAGTGGAGAAAAAGGAGTCTGTGAGGAAAAACATAAACATGGGGGAGTTGAAAAAGAACCTTGCTTCATTGCCATTTGGAAGGGTAGCTATTTAATGTGCCAGCAAGCTCTGCCCCCCATCTGTACAGTATTCCTCTGCAACAAACAGTGCTGTACTCCAGGACAGATCCTCCTCATGATCAGGAATGTTGGATGCCTTGGAGATCCAAGATCTCTCCTTGGATACCACTTTCGTGAAAACCGGACGCACCCGAAGATCACCACAAAACAGCAATCTGAAGATCGAGGAGGCCTGCAGACAGTTGCACTGGCCTCCCCAAAGCTCCCCCAAGCTCTCACCACCGAGATGGCCCTATTCCTCGCCGCCATCCCCCTCACCACCACCGAGAAGGCCCTATTCCTTGCCGCCATCCCCCTCTCTCCGTCAATGGCGGCAACGCGGCACGGTTAAAAGGGCCCCCTCTGATGACCCAAGAGGACGGGTAGGATTATATGGAAGGAGGCGGTTCCTCAAATACCCTGGTCCCGAGCTGTAAAGGGCTTTAAAAGTAAAAATTAGCACTTTGAATTGTGCCCGGAAATGAACCAGCAGCCAGTGTAGCTGCCAAATCAGTGGCCCAACCGAGTTGAACCAGCGAGCCCCCGCAACCACACTAATTGCAGCTTCTGAACAGTCTTCAAATCAAAGGCAGCCCCATGTAGAGCGCGTTGCAATAATCTAAGCTAGATGTCACTAGGCAGGGAAGACCATTTTCTTATTTTTACTTTTTAAAAATGTTTTTAAAAGGGGTCCCCAGCATTCATGGTATCTACAGCCCCCCCCCCCCGAGCGGAACCCCTGTGGATAATGCAGGCCAACTGTATATGTAATAAGAAGTAAATCTGATTTTGTTTCGTATCCCCTTGGCTAGGGTGGAGAAAGGCAGCGTATAAATACTTTAATAAATAAATATGATTATGCCATCGGTGTCGATGGTGTTTTGCACAAAATGAGATGACATACCATTTGTTATTTTTTTATAATGTATTTTAAAAAAATAGTAAATTTATTTAGACAATGAGGAGATGGGTGTATGTTTTTCTTGAGGGAAAATTTGATTGTGTGCAGTTCTTCGAATAACTTTTCCTTCTTCAGATCTTGATCTCGGTTAAAATTGAGCCTTTTGGACAAAGCTATTTCCCATTGTGGTCTGTTTCTACAGTAAGATAAAGTGGCACCAGTCATTTGCTCTTAACAGCTTGTCTATGCTTCTTCCTTTTATTATCATGACAGGAGAGAGCCCCAGAGACACCCTTACAATAATAAAAGCTTTATATCTCTCAACAAACATAACATGATCCATAAAGATACTGTCTTCCTCATATAACTAGTCTTTCTAGTTTTGGAAGTGTGTACATTTTTGTACGTTGTACAGAAGCACTTCTGATTATAGAGCAAGGGTGGCCAAACCTGCTTAATGTAAAAGCCACATACAATAAACTTCAGGTGTTTGAGAGCCGCGATATTTAAGAAGCATTTAAATTCTTAAATATATTTACTTACCATGAACATTAAACTAACGTTTTAATCCAGTTGACTCTCAGTTTATGCCTGGTAAATAATTATAAAGCTTGAAAATTTCTTCTTATATTAAATTGTGATGCAAAAAGGAGCTCAGCCAACATATTTCCGAGAGCTGCACATTATACGTCAAAGAGCCGCATGTGGCTCAGGAGCCGCAATTTGGCCACCCCTGCTATAGAGTGATCCCATCTCACTTGCAACTGATTTGTGACTGTCTTTTTTTAACTTCACATTAATATGCAGTTTAAATGTTAAATATTTTAATCCAAAACTACAAGTGTTTTGCTGATGAACAACATTGTACTGAGAAGTATGTATTCTGCCCCAACAATATTCCTTTTTTTGTGATACATAAGGAGTTATTTATCCTTATTTACAGGATTCTAGTATCTAGGCCAGTGGGTGGCGCAGCGGGTTAAACCGCTGAACCATAAGCTGTCGATTGAAAAGTTGGCAGTTCGATTCCCGCGACGGGGTGAGCGCTCGTTGCTTGGTCAGCTCCTGCCAACCTAGCAGTTCCAAAGCATGTCAATGCAAGTAGATAAATAGGTACCGCTTGCGGGAAGGTAAACAGCGCTCTGTGTTCCAGTTGCATGCTACGCGCTGCGGCAAGGAGAGTCATGCCGGCCACATGACCACGGAGGCGTCTTCGGACAACACTGGATCTTCGGCTTTGAAATGGAGATGAGCACCACACCCTAGAGTCAGACACGACTGGACTTAATTGTCAGGGGATACCTTTACCTTTATAGTATCTTGTTGTCTTGTGCTCCCTGAGGCATCTGGTGGGGCCACTGTGTGATACAGGAAGCTGGACTAGATGGGCCTTTGGCCTGATCCGGCAGGGCTCTTCTTATGTTCTTATGAGTTTATTTGTACCCTGGTTATTGACTGCTTAATAACATTCTATGCAATTTTGCATTTAGATAAAAGTCAAAGTATTAGTTTACATTTAAAGAAACAGGATACAACCATGTAAGAAAGAAACTGCCTTTTAGACAATCTGCTTTCTATGTGTGCTATTAAAATAAAAGCAGTATTAAAACTGCTGATACCAGTATTATTTTCTATAAACTTGTATCAGCCAGATATTATTGAAGCAGCCTTCTTTTGTACATAGAAAATGTAAGATATGATCAGTTAAAAGAAAGGATCATCTAATAGTGCTTCTTTGCAAGCCATGGAGATAGTAGTCCCCAGAAGGTATTCTTCCATAGTCAATATGGGAACTAACTTATGGGTTAGTTGTTTCTTTGCCTAATTCCCGGGGGAGACCGCAGGAGAGGATGATAGCTTTTAACCACTTTTAAAGCAATGTTTAAATCTATTCTGAACCCTTTCTCTAGTATTCTTTGTAACGTTAATCTCAACCTATAATTGGAGATGCAAAGAAGGTCAAGGTAAGGATGGTGCTTTTCTGCAGTCACAAGATAAGAGGATGGTTTTATAGATCTGTGTCTAAAAACAGGGTTCAGAGGAATAAATAGGCAGTTTTCATAAAGGAGGGGAAGTTAAACAATGGATTTAGATTGGCACCAGTGGTAGTAATACAGCATGCATAGAAATGATCTTGAGTAAGGGGTGAGATAGCAGATAATAGCAAATTATTCAGGATGGTATTTTTCCAAACTGTCTTTGAAGCTCTTCACAACCTATCTCTAGACTGGATGAATGGATACCCACAGCTGAAGTGATTCCCCCCCCCCCCCATGTACTGGATTTTTTGTTCAGTGAGTCTGCATATATTTGTGGTCTGTGAAGATAAAGCTATTTACCACTTTCTACTGCCACTTGACACTTCTGTAATATCAAGGAGGCATTATAAAGTGGGCAAGGAAAATGCATTTTATATTGCTAAATATTTTAAGATATATTTTCTTCTCTTTCATTTTCTTTCTGTTCATTGGATTTAGCCTTGGAGAAATCTCTAAGGCATGTTTCATAACATTTTGTTATATTCCAAGAATGAGTAAAGGGGGAAGAATGAAGAAGCGTGGATGGTTTTATCGGTGCCATTTTTGAGCTTGTTTCCTGACATAATCTGCAGCCTTTTTGCCCTCTAGAAATAGTTGGCTGTTGAGTGTTCACACGTCTTGCAGACTTTGGACATTTGAATAGCTTGGTTTCATCAAAATGTTCAGCTCATTTGGTAAAGGGACTGTTTTCTTGTTTGCTTCTCTTGCAGAAAGTGGAAAATTGAAATTACATAAAAGTTTACATACATAAAAGACACAATGCCTTTTACAACTCGGAGGATAAAGTGACTTGTCCTGTGAACCCAACTGTTGCTGTAAAAGGCCGGGTTTGATTTACAGTTAGCAGTTTCCCCCCTTCTTGTTACTGTGAAAAAGCAAATGAATAGTATAGCTATAGTATTTAGATTCTGTGTAGGTGAAAATTGATACGTATGGTGGGGAAATTGTATAGTTGTATAAAATATTTAGGGGTGTTTAATTTTCTCCCTCCTCTTCACACTTTTTATTTTCTTAAATTTGAAGTACTGTATATGTCAGCATCACCAATGCAACGAACATGAACATGAGCGAACTCAGGAAGATAGTGGAGGACAGGAAGGCCTGGCGGGATATGGTTCATGGGACCACGAAGGGTCAGACACGACTTAACAACTGAACAACAACAAAATATGTCAGGGATGGCCAAACTTGCATAAAAGCCACATACAATAAACATCAGATGTTTTTAGATTGTGAGCCCTTTTGTGACAGGGAGCCATTTAATCATTTGATTTTGTCTGTAAACCACTTTGTGAACGTTAATAATGTTAATAATAATAATGTTTGAGAGCCGCAAGAGAGATGTTTGAGAGCCACAATATTTAAGAAGCATTTCAATTTTTAAATACCGGTATATTTATTGACTATGGACATTAAATGTATGTTTTAATCCAGTGGACTCTCAGTTTATACCTGGTAAATAATTATAAAGCTTGAAATTTCTGCCTGTTATATTAATTGTGATGCAAAAAGGAGCTCAGCCAATATATTTCCGAGAGCAACACATTATTCATCAAAGAGCCGCATGTGGCTCAAGAGCCACAGTTTGGCTACCCCTGGTATATGTTATAGAATAGCAGTATTCGGTGGCGTATATGATGGTCGTCATCCCCATTTATTTTCTCTGCTGCTTTTCCTTTAAAGTTTGTTCCTTTGTCCTCTCTCTATTTTTTGTTGTGGTGGTTCTCCTTCTGTTGCTTGTTACCCTCTATCCCTCATTAGCTTGCTCAATATATCAAAGAATTTGGAATGGAATGTCATGATCCAAAGACTCCTGCCTTGGGATAATTGAACTAATTGGTGTTTGTTTAGGTTGCTCTCGCAAAATGAAATGTGAAGAAGTTAAGTAGGCTGAGAAAGAGACAAGGCGTGCAGGCAGAATTTAGCATATAAACCTTGAAATATTCTTTACTCTGACACCTATGTTTTCTTTTCTCTGCCAAGTATGATTAATAATTTTGAGGGGTTCTGAGTGGGTTCTTGATTGACCAGTTGCTTATTTAAATAGGGTGAAACAAGATAAAAAGAAATGCAGTCCACATACCTGTGCAACAGCTGTCTGCCTGTTCTTTAGCACCACATTTTGTCTCTAATGAAGGAGCCAATTGGTTAAGAGTAATCAGTGCTGACCTGTCACAATCAGATGCAGTTGCCAAGTCCATTACATTCAGTATCAGAAATATTTTTTTAAGTTATAGCTTTGGTTAAGGAGGTCAGGGATTTTGAAAAGAATAAGAACTACATTACCAGAAAAGAATTAATTACGAGATTTGAAGCCATGGTAGGAAAATATTACTTTAATTGGCTAGAACACGTTGTTGAATGCGCAAACCAAAATGAGAGAGATGTTAAACAGTAAAGCAGTAGATACAATGTTTCATTTGGTTCTTCTCCAAACTTCATCAGGTAGTGGGAGCAGGTTGTAATCTTTGTCCCAAATGTTCAATTGCTGTGGTCACTGTTTCCTAGCAAGTACTACCTCACTCTGCCTCAGTGTTTAAAACATTGCTGTTTTTCAAATTGTACTGTTTGATATTTAACCATAATATGGTATCACTTTTGTATCCCTTCCCCCCACACATTTGAGCCAAAGAGGATGAGTTCTTACTCAATAAACCATGAATCACTAAGTAATTGAACTACAGAATTTTAATGATTCAGAGAGGGTTTTTTTAGGTTCTTATATATATTGGTTAGAGTAAAACCAAATATGATAAAACCATATATGTTGCTTGTGTATCTGAGGGTCTATAAATGCACATCGGTAAAGAACAATATAGCATTTAACTGGAAAGATTGCAGTTTGCTCTGGAGAATAACCTATTTCAATTATAGAAAGAAATCTGAAATGGCCTGAGTAGATAACAATACAAAGGAGGCACAAAATGCCATCTAGTGTTTATCTTATTGGTGCTCTTTTTACTAGAGCACCCTAAAGGGCATATAGCCAGAAGAACACAGAATAAGGATAAACACAATATGATTAAGGGCACAATCTATCCAACTTATGCCACTGTTGTAACCAGCAGCGCAGCGAGAACGGGAGGCCCCAGAACGGAAAGGGGATTCAAATCCCCTTTGAATTCCCCCTTTGGAGGGGATTTGAATCCCCTTTCTGTTTTGGGGCCTCCTGTTCTCGCTGCGCTGCTCGTTACACCGGTGGCATAAGTTGCATAGGATTGCAATGTAAATATCACATCATTAAAAATGAATAAGACCAATTAAAAATAATCACAGACTAAAAACACAACGAACAAAAAACAACAACACCGAAAAACCCAGCAAAACATGCCAGGTATGAAAGCTTTCATAGCAGCCTGCTTTCATCATTATGTACGGAAGACCTTCTGGAAAAGGCTTTCACCTGTTAGCAGAAACTGATATGGGAGGTGGCCAGGCAGATCTCTGTTGGGAGTGTCCCCCATGAGGTAGACGCTACAGTGGAGAAGGTCTTGCTCCTGAAGGTCTTGCTCTCATAGATTTTATCTAACAGCGCAATCCTGTGCAAAAAAGCACCTCGGGGAGCGTGTGCTCCCCTGGTGCTGGGTGCCGTAAAAGTGCTATAAAGCACTTTCAAGGCACCCGGCAAGTAAGGGCTGCTGGCAGCCCACGGCCCACCGGGAGACTGTCCCTACGGCCGGTGCAGGAGCGGAGGGAGGGCGACCGGGTGGAAAGGGTGGCCATTGGCCAAACCGGGCGGGGGCAGAACAATGCCGATTTCCCCCGGCCCAGTTTGCCCCGATACCTGGCCCTTGACTGTACATCAGCTCTAGAGCTGGTGTACATTCAAGTAGACCCATTTTGCCTAAGCCGGATTGCACTGAGGGAAGGGATGATTGTCCCCTTCCCTCCAGGTGCATCCGGGCTGCCTCGGGGCTGCCCGGGACCTGCCTAGGATACTACGGGCAGCCCTTTAGGCCGTATTCTTCTATACATGAATGTAAGAAAATGTGTAATACCTCTATGATCGTTTCTCTGCCTACTGAAATGAACCCGTCACTGGTTTAAACTTGGAATTTTATACACTGAATAAAATTTACAGGATGGCTATAAAGGAAACACAGATAAATAAGCCTGATATGTTAATGGAGGTTAGGTTCATAGATCCCTGTCTTGCATTGGCTGCCTGATAGGTTTGCTGTAAAGACTTCCTTATCTCAGTGTGTTGGGATCATCTCTGGGGTAAAAATCAAGAAATAATGTAGAGAAATAAGGTGCTTAAGGAAAATATGATGCAAACTGATGGTAATCATTTTAATTCCACTTATCTAATCTGTTTAGGATGCAGGATAGCACAGTGTGACAATAAGCACTTCAGAAAATCCAGATATAAGGTAATAACCATGCAGGGCTATCAGAACAGATATTGTAGAGAGAATAAGTATCTTAATACATCAACTATATGCATTTTCTTTGAAAATTGTCATGCCAAGATGAGGTTTTGCAGGATTCCGAGAAGCTGTCTGTTTCCAACCCCTACTGTAAAATGAGTGGAGCCATTTCAGTCCTTAAAACTTGCTGAGGTTTTTTTGGGCAGACTGAATATTGGACAGTGTGTAGTTTTGGTAGAATGATGATTGCACTTTCAAAGGATCATCAACCCTGAAAGCAATATTTTTCATATGGTTGAGAGATGCTGCTGTGACCACCATTACCTCCTCTCCCTTCTTTCAAACCATCCACTGCTATTCTTCGAAAATGTAGACTGCTGCCTCTACAGATTCCCCCAACAAATCACTTCTTACTTCACCACCACTTCTTCAAGCCTTATATTTCCTGCTTCATCTTGCCCTCATGCCAAACCCTTTTATAATTCCACTCTTCGTTCACTCTATGTCTTCAACACAATCTGGGGGCCACTTTGGGCTCCCATGGATTAGGATGATGCTGCCATCTCCTCCTGAACTCCAGCCAGTACCCAACAACAGGGAATATTAAAAGAGGGGGACTGAGGGGGAAAGGTGTGGGATATCCAGGACCAGCCCAAACCCTCCTGGCTCTTGAAACCCTGCCCCCCCTTGGGGAGGGGTTCCTTTGACATGTGAAACACAGCGTGCACACTCTTCGCTCACCACACCCCCATTTCCTACTATATTAGTTGGCCTTCCCTTATTTGTTCTTGCCCCTGCTGTTTGGAAAGAGCAGCAAGAAGCACAAGAAACAGGAGGTGGAGAAAGGAGTAATAATAGATAACACTCTCCTTTGCTGCTTTTTGCCTTGCTGCTATTCTTAAATTGCAGGACTGGGGATGGCTGGTGGTCTAAAGTGTCAGAGGTTCATGCTAATTCAAGATGGGTAGCAAGAAGTACTAATATGATAAAGCTCTTAATTACACTCTCAGAGATACTTCATAGAGAGGGCTTCAGAGTAGGAGTACTCCCAAAGAATTCAGAGAGTTTGGAAATAGTATATAATGTATTACATTAGTTATTTCTGACTAAATCTGCTTCTAAAGGTTTTGTAGAACCTCACCTATCCCACATATGATAATGAGAACAGAGATCTTACACCCCCTCCAGCATGTAAGATACAATCTGTCTGTGCATGCATACAGGTGAGAGATTCCAATAATAGCCAACTTCTCCGGTGGTTCTAGGCTGGTTCCAGTGTTGGCATCTGGGAAGCACCTCCCTCCAGGCAGGCAGGGTCAGATGATCGAGTCTCCCTTGGGGGGAGGGGCTCCCATGTTCCCCAGACTGGCCTTGCCTCACGGCACTGGCAGCTTAGTCTTCCTTAGCTCTTGTGAGCTACTGAAAGAAAATTTCTCAAAGACACAAAGTATCATCACTGTTTTAAAACGAACACCTCCTGTTTTTTTCAGCAGGATTAGGGCAGTATAAGGGAGTGTTTTTTCTCCTCACATTCTCCTCAGTAAAGCTTCCTCAGCCGACCTCCCCTTCACCTCAGAGACGGATACAGCTTGAGTTTTGGCGCGGGTCTTTCGACAGCGCAGGGGCACTTCTGTAACCCTCCCTCACCTGCGGGTGGAGGAGCAGAGGCTGCAGATTGGCAGTGTGAGGAGATTGGCAGCGCGTGACAGGAAAGAGTGCCAATGCCCGCCATCTCGTCTGCCCACTTTTTGCTGCCTCAGCCGACCTCCCCTTCGCCTCTTGTTAATCATAACTTTAGCAGCTGTTTCTGTTAGATTGTGTCCTTCCATTTGATGAAATAGATTCACCAAAGTGTACATCCCTGTTACTTTCAACCCTCTGTGTTGCTACCAAATGAATGGGCTAATATAACATCAGGAAAGGTAGCCAGAGAAGGATGCAAGCCAAGGGGAGGAGTACTTGGTGGTTAGCATTTGCTTATCCCTTCCTGTTCCTTTTTATTGGGTCAGCAACTGAATAGGGGTTTGCAGGCTGGCATGGAGCTGGAGTTTGTAGGTTGGCTCGAAGTGAAGAGAGCAAATAAAAAAAAATTAATTCCCTGTACACATCTAGCTAGAAATACAGTCCCTTTTACTAGCTACATACATTGTCCCATGAATCACAGTCCTTGAACTTGGTGGAGAGTAAATAGGTGTTTCTTTTGTGAATCCGCATTAGTTTCGTGGCAGACCTGACAAAAACACACACAAACAGCTCTGTGCTTGAACTTAGGTAACCTGGGTTTGATGATGTTGTTACCTGACTGGTGAAACCCATCTGACTACTCTGTACCACCTCTTTACCTAGACCACAGGTTCTCAACCTGTGGTACGGGTACCCCTAGGGGTATGCAGACCTCTTGCTGGGGGTATGCCAAGCCCTGCCCCTTATCTGCCCCATCAGCAGCTAATTAAGTGTTAATTAACATGGATTTTAAATTGTAATTATTTTCGGAGCCCTTCCATCTCTCTGATTTTGGTTTTGGGCTTATTTTTGTACTTTGGAAAATGTACTTTGGTGGGGTGGGGGCGGGAGGAGCTGATTTTGGGAAGTGTGACTTGGAGAAAAAAAGAGATCCGTGTGTGTGTGTGTGTGTGTGTGTGTGTGTGTCACAGAAAGAGAGGGCATTTTTTCACATTTAAAATTGTTTTAGTACTTTTTTTATTTAACGATTAATTACCTAATTAATTGATTAATCAGCAGTTAATTAGCAGGGGGTACTTCAGAAAATTGGACCGTGGTAGGGGGTACCCAGGCCTCCAAAGGTTGAGACCGACATGTTTGGCTGCCCATTTGGTAAGGTAAAGGTGACCCCTGACAATTAAGTCCAGTCGTGTCCGACTCTAGGGTGTGGTACTCATCCCCATTTCAAAGTCGAAGAGCCAGCGTTGTCCGAAGACGCCTCCGTGGTTATGTGGCCGGCAAGACTCTCCTTGCTGCAGCGCGTAGCTTGCAGCTGGAACACGGAGCGCTGTTTACCTTCCCGCAAGCGGTACCTATTTATCTACTCGCATTAACATGTTTTGGAACTGCTAGGTTGGCAGGAGCTGGCCAAGCAACGAGAGCTCACCCCGTCGCAGATGCGAACTGCTGACCTTTCGATCGACAGCTCATGGTTCAGCGGTTTAACCCACTGCACCACATACCATTTGGTAGGTGAATGCAAATCTCAGTAGGAGGCTTGGCTATTCCAGACATGAAGAAGGACCAAATCCACAGCAACATGTCTGGGAATGGTGTTTTCAGATAAAGGACGAAAACTGCTACACGAGCATGACTTGACAGCTTGTAGGCTGCTAAACCAGCAAAAATGCCTCTGGGGATTTGCAGTGTCCAAAAATAAGGAAGAATATCCCAAAATGTAGGAGAAAAACTGGGCATTCGTTACATATGAAGAGATGAGTCCTTTGGACTTGTGCAAGATATGTTGCATCAGCTGTCAAAAACATGCAAGTGCACAAGTGGCTACTGCATTATATAATGGTTTATGGAGGAGAAAGTTGGTCCTAGAACAGAGGCTGAGAGTCTATTTGCACCAGAGAAATAATGTAGGAGTTTGGTATAAGGCAGCGGTTCTCAAACTGGTGGATCGCGACCCGCCAGGAGAACTGGATGCTGGCCCTTGCCCCCTTAAGATGCCGGTGACAGTGTCATCCGAAAACTGGAAGTGGTCACAAACACGTCGGAGTGGCGATCTATAAGGTCCACAGAGGGAGCTGCAGGCCTCCCTGCACTCTCCGGAGGGCTGCCAGAACCCCCAGTAAGTTAAAGATAACTTTTTCCACAGTGGTGGCATGATCCCCAGGAGTGCCGCTGCCGCTGTCCCCGCCCCTGCAAACACTCATAGTTCTCCCCGCCTTGCAGGGAGAAATTTGAGAACCACTGGTATAAGGTATCATCAGTACGCTGATTACACCAATTATACATCTCTCCGCCATCCATAGTTGGAGAAACTGTGGATATCTTAAAACAGTGCCTTCAGTTAGTGAGGGGCTGGATGTGGGTAAATAAGCTGAAATTAAGTCTGGACCAGACAGAGGCAACCTGGATAGGAAATCTGCTTATTCAGTGACAGTGAGTATGCCAGTTCTGGAGGGGTTGCACCCCCCTTCAAAGATTGCCTGCTGTCAGCTGTAGCTCATTGAGCCTTTCAGAGTTTCAGAGTTTCACACAGCTTTGCACTGTGCAAAAGTGCAGCTTTGCACATAACAACTGGCTTTGGTGGCCCGTACGTTCGTTGCCTTTTCTTTGGATTCCTGCATTGCACTTTACATAGGCTATCCCTGTAGCCTGTCCAGAAGTTACAGCTGGTGCAAAATGCAGTCATGAGAATATTAGCAGGGATGAAAGACTATGATCATGTCATACCCCTGTTGTTCTGGCTGCACCTGCTTCTATATGTAATTCAAAGTGTTTGTCTTTTAACACTCTAAATGGCTTTGGACCAGAATACATGAGACTACTTCCCCTCATATGAATCTACTCATGCCCTGAGGCCTTCTGGGAAGACCCTCTTGTGTCTCAGCTGTTGGAGATGAGATCAGAGAGAATGCCAGAGGGCCTTTTGGGTGGTGGCCCACTCCCTTTCAAATGTTTGAAAGTAGCAGCAAATAGTGGTGACAGTGGGCACCTCTGGTGAGCTGTATTTATGGGAAATTGGACAAGTTAGTGCTTTTGTTAATTGTTTAGGCCTGACACAGCTGAATGATTCTTTTAAGAATTACTGTGTATACTTGAGTATAAGTCGATGGCAATTTTAAAGAAAAAAATCATGGAATTTGCTATGACCCATGGATAAGTCGAGGGTAAAATTTAGGAGTATATGCAATTCTTTGAATTCTTGAAAATGACCAGTGATTGTTCTGAGGCAGCAAAAAATAATAATCTCCAAACAGGAAGAAAGGAAGCTATTTTACCTTGTTCTGAAGCAGCACAGAAATTGAACTATTCTCCAAACAGGAGGAAAGAAATGTGAAGGCTTTGTGAGGAGTACAGTCTGTACTTCCATAGCAGCAGCCCTCAGAAAGATTACAACTCCCTTAAGCTCCTTCACCTCTGTCTGTCTGTCTGTCTGTCTGTCTGTCTGTCTGTCTGTCTGTCTGGAGAAGAGCTCCGTTTCTGTGCTGCTTCATAACATGTGTTTTTACCCACCCCATGTGTCCTGCTTCTCAGCCCAGTCTCCCCCCTCCCCCAAGCAACTGTTCTTAGAAGCCCCATGTATAAGTCGACACAGGTTTTCAGGGTCAATTTTAAGGCATACATTTTAGACTTTTACATGAGTATATAGGGTAGATCTCATATTCATTCTTCTAAGTAAAATGGTAAAATGGTTTTAAAAGGCCACTCCACCATATCGAAGGCTTATAAGGTCCACTAGATGCCCATATTTAGTCACAAAACAGACAAATGTTGGAAGAGACACTGTAGTGAGCTATGTTAAGCAAGCTATGTGTAAGGCCCGTGATTTATGAAATAAAGCGTGTCTAATTCTTTTTTTATATATGAATATATAATCAAGTCTACCCAATTTGCAATTATATCTGTAAATAGCTTACTATTTCAGTGTAACAAGAAATCTGGTTGATAGGATCCCAGGTCTATACAGTACTCTTTTCCAGGTTTAGAAATAACAATTTTTGTTTGATGCCACATTGCTGTGATGCAACAAAAGGTTATTTAAAAGAGAGCTGCAATCCTGTGTACAATTACTTGGGAGCAAACCCAATTGAACTCAGTGGGACTTCTCAGTACATACACATAGGATTGCACTGTAAGTGGGGAATCAAGAGGTCCTTGAAGTTTTTATAGAAGTCCTCAACAGACCCATCTAGACTTGGAGTGTAAGGAATGCCGTCCCCCCCCCCCATTTTTTAACCTTTTTTTTTTTTTACATTTCTAGCCCCAGATGACTTCAGGATACTGTAGCATTACAAAGAGCCTGGCTCTCATCATACTTGGAGTGTTTGAAATGCCATTCCCAAAAAATAATACGTGCAGAACATGGATTGCTTTGTCTGACATCAACTAGAGACAATGACTCCTCGCCAATCCTCCTGCTGAGATTGGCATGTGCTCATTGATTGAGCAGCCAAACCCACCTGTTTAGATAAAGGGGGATGGAGTGGCCATGTGGTTTTCCCCTTATCCAATTGGATGACCCTATGACCAATATTCCCCTTAAGGTGTCTGCACCACTGTGCAAACCCCTTTACCGGCCACGTAGCAGCTCGGTGGCATTTCTAGATGCACGTGCACAACGATGGTGTCATATATGATAACCAGACTTCCTGGAACTCCAAGTTGCGCGGAGCTCTGCTTGGCTGCGTTTTGAGCTGCGCAGCCACACAACCCTGCAACTTAAAGGGAACAATGCCTATGACATCATCATATGTTGGTTTCTTAAGGATAAGCACAAGGACACTAAGGTGTGTTTTGTTATATTTGCTGATGGAACCAGCTGCTGCTTCATATCAGGCACATCCACTTACTCCCCAGTAAGTAAGTGCTAGCAATAGTTGAATTGTAAGTAGAAATTGACAACAATAGGGACTGTATTTAAGTCTTGCATGAAGAAATGCTTACCTTTGTCTTGAAGCCAGTGTGCCAGTCAGTTTCATTCGATGATACCAGGGTCTCATGGGTTTCTGTTCACTCTGTATTCTTTCATTACTTCATTTGGTCAGCTTTTTCCTAAACTGAAAAGCCTCTGTATCTGAAGCCTTCAAAAGGAAAAAATTTCCAATTATCTTAGTTTTTCCTTTTGACAAATCTTTATAGAGCTGGAGATACTTTTTTTTTTTTGATGAGGCAATCTGAAATGCACATAGTATTTTAAATAAATGTGGATGCACTATACCTTTTATATATACTGTTTTGCTGTTCTATTTTCAGTCTCTTTTCTAATACTTTCTAACATGGAATTAGTGATTTTCATTGCTACAGCACATTTATATGGTAGTAGAATCCTATGCATGTCTTCTCGGAAGTCCCATTGTGTTCAGTGGTACTTACTCCCAGAAACGTGTGTACTAGATTGCAGCCTCCTGTGGTCCTAAGATCTTTCCGTGGCAGACTGTGGACAACTTTAAAAGAATCTTTCCAAACTCAACTTCACAAATTATCTGGCATCATGGATAGCAGTGAGGTAGCAAAGGACAGTTGGGCAGCGCAATCTTACGTAAGGATCCGGATGGCGGCCCAGGGCCGCCTGCCGGATCCTGTTCCCCGGTGGCCAGGCTGCCACCGGGGTGGAGATCTACTTGGGGAAAGGGACGCTTGTCCCCTTCCCCGAGTGTAAACTGGGGCAGGCCCAATCGGCCTCCTCGGATTTCCGCCAGTGAAATCGCTGGTGGAAGTTGGAGGAGGCCATGTAACGGCCCAGGCGCCCGGTGGGGGACCGGATATGGCCGAGGCCATCCCCCTCCCAGGGTGGCTGGTCCAATGGCCCGCCTCGCCCAGCGAAACGCCCCCACGCCCGCTGGATCCCTACCTGGGGAAGGGGATGCGCCGGCTTCCTTGCTTACAAGTAGTCACAAACATGCTTTATGGCACGTTTGCGATTACTGCCGGCGACGGAACACTTGTTCTGTTGCCGGCTGAGCGCACAGGATTGCGCTCTAATAGACCCTTGTTTCAGGGCATTTATATGTACATTTACATTTGCCTTTAGTAAAGACCTTTGGCAAATGTGTTTGTTTGAAAGTTGAAGTGCAGGATTGCCCCTCCCTGTATGTTTGTGGAAACCCTCAGAGAATTGGACAAGTTCAATGTTGCTGGACTTCCATGTTTAGAAGCAGAGGCGTCACTTACCTTGGTGTCACCTGGGTGGTTTTCGTGGTGACACCCCCTTCAGGGCGCAGACATGGAAGTAATTGACAGTGATGCGATGGTGTAATTGCCAATTACTTCCGCAACTTGGCCGAAGGGAGGGCCGAAGGCCACCTTCGTCCACTCTGAGCCTGACTGACTCGGCCAAGTTCAGAGCGACCAAGTCGCTGCTTCTTCGTGTTGAGAACAGGGAGCAGTGTGGCAGGCTTTTGTCAACCCCTCAGTAGTTGTCACCCCCCATGCCCCTGTTTAGAAGCCATGCTGATTTTTCCTCCTCATAGTTTTTTCTTTTATATTCTTTTCCTCCTCATAGTTTTTTCTTTCATATTCTTTTATACAGTTCTTGCCGTAAATACCATTTCCCCTAAAATAAGACCTCCCCGAAAGTAAGTTCTACTGTCATTTTTGCATGATTTTTGATGGCATTCATAAATGTAAGACCTCCCTGAAAGTAAGACCTAGCTAGGATCATCAGCCAGACAGACGCGACCCCCCCTCCCCTCCAGCACTTACTTTTACCGATTTAAGCTTCATTCCTTCCCGAGGGTGTAAGGCTCTGGAAGACCTGCACTTGAGTCCTTCACCATAGCGACGACGTGCTAGAGAGATTCTGCAAGGTTGCAGCCTCTTTGCAGGCCTTGCTGGCCTCTCTAGCACGTCGTCTCTATGGCAGAGGACTCAAATGCAGGCCTTCCAGGCCTTGAGGAGCCTTGCACCCTCGGGAAAGAATGAAGCTTTAATCGGTCAATGCACGTGTCGGGGGGGGGGGGGACACCACAGGTTGGGAAAATAAGACCTCCCTGAAAATAAGACCTACTGCATTTTTTGAGCCAAAATTAATATAAGACACTGTCTTATTTTTGGGGAAACAGGGTATGCTTTCCACCAGTGTTTCTGAAGCACGTTAGGTGCTTTGCTTTTTAGTAGAATTCTTCATTTGCTGCCCAAAGTTTGCTTGGAAGGGATATTAGTAAAGATATGTACTAGATACATATCAAAAGCGAAAAGAATGTAGCTACCCATCTCAGTAGTTCCGTTTTTTCCCCTGCAGTGATTACAAAATGTGTTTTCCTCTGTGAGTTGAAGAATGTTGTCTTCTGAATGTTGTCACTGAATTTTTTTCTTCAGTGAATGTTGTCTTCTGACTACATGACATACTTTGTACTCTTTTTCCAAGAACAATGTTACACACCAACTAGTGAAATGACATTGAAACTTTCTAAGGCTGCAATTCTGTACACACTTACAGTATCTAGAAGTAAACCTTCACTGAATACTTACTTATGAGGTGACATGCATAAGATTTCACAGTAAGTATCTTAAATTTCTTAGGAAACGAATACATGGGTACCATCATATTGAAATTTGGTTGTTTGATACCGGGAGACGGAGCAAAAAGAGAATTTGTTTGCCTTCGCTCTCTTTCCCAAGTACATTTAGTAACAGATGGGCTAGTAGGAATTGAGCTGCATATATTATGAATGTTAGTAAATGTTAGAAAGGGTTACAGTAGTGGGGCATTATGTGTGGATTTCTAATTCAGTTCACCGTGGCTTTATTATACCTATGGGTAAAGATGCTCAGCTTTGCTTCACCTAAATTGCAGCCAAGGACAGATTTGTGGCCAACAGAAGTATGTGCTTAATTTAGAAATTAGGGATGACAGCCAAGGATCTAGGCAAGGTCAAAATTATTTAAAATATAAAATATTCTGTTCATTTTCATACCGTTGACAAAAACATAGTGGCTTCTGTATCTGTTTCTACTTGCAGCACAGTATTTTAACAGAAAGTTAGAAATACTGTTAAGTTAGCTCTTCAGTGTCCTCTTAGTGTGGTACAGTTGGATGATGATAATCTGTGAATTGGAATGCTACAACTTCACTAATTTTCTTAGGAAATTGACAGGAAGACTTCACCTTCCTATTGGCTAGTAGCTATGATTTATATAGCACCATCCATGTGCATGGTGCTTTACAATTGGAAGACTGTTCCCTGCCCCGAAGGGCTCCCAGTCTAAAATGGACACAAGGAAGACCACAGAGGAAGGGAAGGGGTGGTTTTGTGTGCCATGATTATGGTATACTTAAACAGCGCTCCGTGTTCCAGCCGCATGCTACGCGCTGCGGCAAGGAGAGTCATGCCGGCCACATGACCACGGAGGCGTCTTCGGACAACGCTGGCTCTTCGGCTTTGAAATGGGGATGAGCACCACACCCTAGAGTCAGACACGACTGGACTTAATTGTCAGGGGTCACTTTTACGTTTAAGTTATGGTTAGCTGTGGCAGGAATTAAAACAATGTGTCAAGGGTGTTCCTAGGGTTTGCATCACCTGGTGCGGGAGGTCAGTACGTCACCACCATGATGGACCTCCTCCCATGCAGTGGCTGGGGCAAAGCATCATTGCCTTGCCGCCGTGTCATTGCCCCGACCCCCGCATAATCAAAGTTACACCTTTGAATTTCAATATTATACACATGGCCTAAATGTATGTTTGCAGCCTAAACAGAGGCGTAACTAGGGTTTGAGAGCTCAGCACATCACCCCCATGATGGGGCGTAGAAGTGAATAGGGAGAAACAAGGTTGGACTGAGCTGGGTTCTGCAAAAGATGCCCATCAGGCAGGACTATGTATTTCTACAGATTACTCCTGGTGTCACTAGGGTTGGTGTCACCTGGTCCATTAACTCATGGTGTCACTCCCATTAACTTTTTTTATTTTAATATATAGAAGTACAGGTCACCCAATAAATCAGTAACCAACTTGGCTCTCAGAACAATCAGTCTCATTGGTCTGTTTTGAGTTAAGGAAATTCACTTTTCGTCAGCTAGCTGGAGGTTACTTGCGGTCACAGCCACATTGCTTACTTCCGGCGCTAATTA
The DNA here is from genome assembly GCA_026170595.1 of Plestiodon gilberti rubricaudatus. Classification (NCBI taxonomy): domain Eukaryota; kingdom Metazoa; phylum Chordata; class Lepidosauria; order Squamata; family Scincidae; genus Plestiodon; species Plestiodon gilberti. Next base: position 39,488,252 of record JANXHW010000001.1, read on the forward strand.
CTTGACTGAGGCTTTGCGCGCTTTTGGCGTCTTTAATCCGTTTTAAAAGTATTTCTCTGCCTTTCTACAGTAACTACATCTTGACAACTTACCGCTGTTGTACACCAGAAGAAGTTCACAGATGGGGACGAAATGTCATGCTTTTAACCTTAAGATTGTTTTAAAGTCTAGTTTTTAACATGCATTTTTAACATGCGTTTTTTACTGGTTTTACTGCAATTTCTACATGGCATCAGAACCTGTATACCCTATCTCTTTGAAAATCCACTTTTTGTTACATAAGGCAGTTGTGTTTTCTGTTTCCAGTTATTTGACTATAACGTTTGATAGAATAGTTTCATTGCATTCTGCATGAAATTACGCATCAAATTATATATAACATGATGATATTATCCATAAAGACAAAATTTTCACAATTTTGGTCACTAGTGGTGTCCCCCCCCCCCCCGGATGTCACCCGGTGCGTTCCACACCTCCCGCATCCTCCTAGGACGCCGCTGCAATGTGTTTTTATTCTTAAATAGTGTGTGTAATTTCAGAGTTAAGTATTGCTGCTTAATGTGGAGATCTGTCATCTCTGTGTTTGTCACAGATAATAAATTTACACACACGGTTTGGTTCATAGCATCTGAATTTGGGCACAATTGGTTCTATGTTTCAGAGACTATTCAAATGAGTCCTTGGTGTAGAGAAAAGCTTCCAGTTATTTTAAAAAAAAATTATTCGTTGCAGTCATTGTAAAGTTTGTTCTTAATGTGAATGTATGACTTCCTTTACCATATTTCCTACCTCCTATAAAATACAATAGGATTTAAAAATAACTGACCCTCTGACACATAACACTGTTGAATCCAGTACATTGTTCACTGCAGATTAATAACTCCTAAATAATGTATGCCTTTTGTCAACTGTGTGCTGTTCTTTGGAGGTCGGCAGTAATTAGCTATTGGCTATTGATTATATTGCATAATTCAGAAACATAATACAGGTTAGTAAGCCCTTGCTAACAGCAGAGTAAGTGATATCGTATAAAATGAATATTTGGGTAGCCAAATATTTTTGCTGAGGGTTGGAATCTGGATTTCTTTTCCCATGAGGCAATGAAATTCAGTGCTCTGAAAAGGATTGATTTTATACTTTGATGCAGTATACATTTTCAGGTTAAAGCTCTGGTTCATTCACTGGATAATGCATGCTACCTCTAGAGTCCGCTACGTTAACAAATGCATTTAGTCCATGTTTTACTCCATACTTCAGATTGGGTTTTTTTACCACTTTCTTTTTTCCCTGATGTAACCTATACAACACTGTCGTTTGAGTTTAAAGCATGGAGCTCCACAAAAGGAAAACTCATGTCAGCATTTTCAAATCCTGTAACTTATTAACAGCCCAATTCACATTGCAGTTAAACGTAAGTACTTGAATTTAAGCTTATTTTGTCCCATTGGTGCCAGTGAAACAAAACTAGTTTAAATTCTTGGTCATTGGATTTCTCCTCCGACTTTAATCCAAGGCAGTGTACATGGGCAGGCTGTCCTAACCCCCCTTGGGGTTTTTTACAATATATTTAAATGTCCAATCTTTCATGAACGGCTACTTTCCAGGTGGTATCCTTTTTACAGTCTGACAATTCTGCTGACTGGCGCCTCCCACACTTGACCGACGCAGCTGGAAGCTCTTATCTCTCCTCCTGGAGGCTTTCACAGCTTTTTGCCGGCGGCGTGTCTCGAACTTATCAAGTTCACCGGTCTTCAGGCTTTGAAGGCAGCAGCTCTCCCAACTGAGCCAGACTCTTCTCTTATGTTGTATAGACAAAGTATGAACACTCTCCCTATCCCTGACAGTGCTTTCAGAGAGTGATTTATGTATAGACTTTGTTGGAGTTCTGGAAGTTCCCTAGCTGGTAACTGACCATCTAGAAAGACCCTGGACCTCCTCCTGCTGCTGCTGTTTTAATGTTCTTCATGTAGGGCATCTACTCTTGGCTCAATGTCAAAAGACTGACTGGGCATTGGGGAACCACCATTATCTAAAGCAGTGCTTCTCAAAGTATCTGCTCTGGTGGTGGTGTTTTTCAGTGTGCCAGGGACCCTGTCTGCCGCCCCCCAGGGAGGGGGAGTGTCAGTGTCATATGGGATTAGGAAGGACATGGGTGTCCTCACATCACTCACTGGGGACAATATAATGCTGCAGGTGAGGCCTTGTTTATTTAGCTCAATAGGAAATTAGCTCCAGTTTACTTCCTTGAGCCCCAAAATCTTCAAGTTGCCTCTGTCCTCCCCTAGGCTCCCTCTTTATCTTTTCATAGGGATACCCTTATTCTGAGTCTTACCAGTGCTTTCTTGTCTTCCCCCTTTCCCTTCTCCCTGGTCTGCCCATTCTGGGGCTCCTCCCATCTCAGTCTCCACTTATTCCTTCAAGCTTTCTCAAGCCTTGATTTTCCTCTCAGCTTTTTCTCAGCATATATGCCTCTGGCTTGCTTCTCCCCCTGCTGAACCTGTTGTCTCAGTATTCCTCTGTTGTCTGTGCCAGGTCTTTCCTTCCTCTCTTCCTCTCTGTCATTCTTGCCTGTACTCCTTCCCCACATCCTCCACTGACTTTCTTTAATCTTTCCCATGCCATTCTCCTCCCTCCTGGTCTCTTTGTCCTCTTCTCTTCCTACTGCTCCACTCTCCCTCTCCCTTGCTCACTCTGCTCCCTCCTTTAACTTCCTTTGACTTCCACCTGCCCATAACTCGTTTCTACAGGCTGGGTGAAAAGATCCCCTTGCCCCTGGGTCTTCACATGCATGAAAAAGGATTCCCGGACATGCTCTTTCACCGGCAGTGGTGGCATAAGTCACAGTGGAGCTGCGCTGTCGACTGGCAGCTGATGGCTCATGAACTGAGAAGCACTGATCTAAAGTATATTTGGCTTTATGTACATGGTACACTCTAGAAATCACATGGAATAAATTGGATTAGTTTTACATGGCATTCTTAAATAAATGCAAACAACTTGTATTCTATGACTTTTTTTTCTGGGACAAAACCACATTTCAGACCTTTTTATATCATGTCAGACAACTATAATGGATTAAAGTAAATGCACACTCTCTCACTCTCTCTTTGCTTTTCTACACTCAGGAATGAACATATTAAAAGATGTTGGTTGAAGAACTATTATATAAATGCACATAGCATTCATGGTGATGCTATAATTCAGTTTAACTTCAATGGTATGTGTTGCTTCATAAACAACAACAAATCCTCCGCTTCTTGATTCCATTAGAAACTATTCTAAGGTTGGAATTATTTTCTGTTTCTTAGAGGCAATAAAAATATTGAGTGTCTGGTTTTGGAAGAAGAATTATGTTCCCACTATTAGTGTATGCCTCGCACTTACATTTTCCTTTCCTTTAAGAACAGGCAAATAGTGGCAGATATTTGGGTCAATAATAGAAGTCAGTACTGTAGTTTACTACAAGTGCTATATTGGTCTGAGTTAAGCTCAGCTTTTAGTTTTAAAAGTAATGATAGTGAAAGATAAACATACTTGTGTTTAAATTACAAAGAAATTAATTATATCATCTTGAAACAGCTCAGATTTATAACACATGATATAAACAAATCTATTTTTCCATTACACTTAATAAATACTTGTGTTCATATTGTAATATGGGTTAATATTTTAACAAATATGATCATCATTTAAAAAAATACGATTCATATATTTTTCCCAACTGTATTCACAATTTAGTAACTATTATTACATGGTAGTACTTCTCAGCAAATCACTGACTATTAGAAATTGTCTCTGTGAGCAAAATTATGCTTAAATGAGTGTTGTTGCCTTATCCTATGCCGAAGGCAAATGCCCAAGGCGGCTTACAACAAAAATTAAAACACATAGTTTAAAATACAGAAAATAAATTTAAACAATACATAATTTAAAAACAATAAAATCCACTGGGGGAGGGGGACAGAATGGAGCAGAGAAGCAGCATGGCAGAGCATCTTGGGACACAGGAGGCAGACCACAGCCCATCACCCAAACGCTAGATGAAACAAAAACATTTTGAATAAGTTGTACCAATCATGGAATGCTATCTCGGAACCACTAAACTCTTGAGTGTCTTCCAGAAGAATCTTCTTTTTGAGGTACCCTGTTCAGGAAAAAGGCATGGGAAAAGGGCTCAGTCTGTCTGCAGTCTCACTCTTTGTTTATACTGCCTCATGTTTCTGGAATGATGGAGGTGCAAGCTTCTGTATCATGGTGCCCAAAGACACTATAATCTGATAACCATTTCTGATAACGATAAACCTCATATAAATGTATCCTTCTAAAATGGACAAAATACTGTATGTGAAATCTGTTAATGAAGGTTATCAGTAATATTATGGTAGTCACAGTATGGAAATGCATACTGTTCTATTCCTAGCTTTTTATAATGTGCAATAATCTACAGAAGGAACCATTTGATTAATGGGAGCCTGGAAGTAACTCTATGGTTACGATTCATTTTTGAAGAAGGCTTACATTTGTCTTCTTTAAATAGTGGCTTACTGGTGTGACATCTTAACCAATGTTAGTTTTTTATGCATTCTGAATTTTTAATGTAGCTTTCATGTGGTCTTTCTTTGTGAATGTTTAACTGAGAAATTGGCCTCTGGCTGAAATTTGCGCCCTGCAGCTCAGTCTTCTTTTTCTGTCTGATATTTAAAAAAAACAATTTGACTACTCATTCAAAGCTTGGAAATGAAATATCTAAAGCAATCATATTTATTTTCAAGATCTTGTGTTGCAATTATTCACAATGTGTGGTGTACTTAGTTGCTGATAAAGGGTTTGTATATATACAAGATGTGTAACCTTTTGAGTGCTGCAAGCGAAGAACTTTCTCTTCATAAACTGTACAATTGCAATAGATTTTGTTCTGTAATGGGTAACATTTATGAGAAACACTTAATACAGTAATGGTAAGCAGTAATACAGCTCAAATGCTAGTTCATAATCGATGCCACCGGCAGACGAATATCCAATACTTTGCCTTCAGTTCAACGTCCTACCTTATTTTACTAATTTCTCAGAATTAGATAAATATTATGTGAAGCAATCATGGAAAAGAATTGTGAAATCGGGTCACATGTATATGTGAAATTAAAAAGGCATCATGCCCTCACGAGATTTGTGCGCCGACATCTTGGATCTCGCGAGATTTAACGAGCCAAGATGCCAACCGGAAAAAAGGTAAGTTTAGTCATTTTTAAAATGGCGGTGGCGGAGGCTTCCAACTGGCCCGAAACGTTCTAGGACCCAAGCCCGGATTTCGGGACGGTTGGTAAGCCTAGCTTTATTATTATTATTTAAAATAAAAACAGATTATAGGGAAACTGCTACTTCCAGTTCCATGTTGCCTTTCTTGGAGCTTATTTATTGGTGTTTTTTTTTTAAAAAAAATCTTCATCAATGATCTGTAGTGTTTAACCTCTAGAAACATAGCAAATAATGCCACTTTCCCCCTCCAAATTTGTTTCGAAGTTTTTAATCTCTCTCTCTCTGTGTGTGTGTTTGTGTGTGTGTGTGTGTGTGTTACAATATCCTTTTACTCATTTTGTTCCTCTTTTCAGATTTCAGTACAGCTTGGTGAGGTCATTATGGAGCAAGGAAAATTAGAATTAAAATGCAATTACTTGCTGCACAACTGTGTAGAAAAAGGAATCTTAACTCCTAGTTTTATTATAGTGTCCATGTTGATGTAGGTCCAAATCACATTTTGCCTTTTCTTTCCGCATTGCATTCTTCAATTTCACATAAAATTCCCATCCAGTGCTAAATGCAAGTCACCTTATGTTTTCTAAGTATCTCTTTCCATATATTTCTGAAGTCAAGTCATGTTACAGTCAACTGTTTCAGGTGTATCATAAAGGCTAGTTGTTGAAAATTACTGTGCAGCTTGTCAATTCATGAGTAATAAAACATAGAAAGTTGTGGAATCAGTGAAAATAGCCTCAGGTAATTTTAAACAAAAAGCCTCTTCCAGTGTCTGGTCTTTATATTAAATTTAGCAACTTCAGTAATTGTTCAGTTTCGTGAACTGTTAACATTTGCATGGCTTAGGTGTCTGTTGCAATAAAATAGACACACTGCTTTCCTGAGACGAGCTTTTCTGTCAGATGGGTATTTCTCTATTATTTCCTTCATCCCTTTATGCATACCACTTTCCCTATCTCCCCCCCCCCCGCCCCCGCCATGCATATGTTGATTCAGCTGAGTGGGCTGGAAGGATTGTGCATTTGACAGATCTACCATGAACGAACTGCTTAGGTGGTGTTGAATGACACTGTTTCTTTTTCTGTTGGAAGACAAATTCAAAATGACCCTTTAGTGCCCTTATCTCCTGGTCTGTACATGATGTAAACTGAAGATACAGTCAGTTCTCTTTATATGTGAATTTGCTATCTGCGAGGGGCAGAATTGCCACCTATCTCTCAGTATAATAATAATATATAATAATATACAGTATTTATATACCGCCTTTCTCGGTCATTGGATTTCTCCTCCGAAATCCAAGGCGGTGTACATGGACAGGCTGTCCTAACCCCCCTTGGGGTTTTTTACAATATATGTATATAAATGTCCAATCTTTCATGAACAGCTACTTTCCAGGTGGTATCCTTTTACAGTCTGACTTTTTTCTGCTGGCTGGCGCCTCCCACACTCGACCAACGCAGCTGGAAGCTCTTATCACTCCTTCTGGAGGCTTTTCACAGCTTTTTGCCGGCGGCGTGTCTCGAACTTATCAAGTTCACTGGTCTTCGGGCTTTGAAGGCAGCAGCTCTCCCCACTAAGCCAGACTCTTCTGTGGTCTGCAGTCTGTTCTCACTATCTGCGATCTTGTCTGCGATCAGGGTCATTGTTCTCGTGGATGTTTACTTAGCTCCCCCCCCTCCTGGGTCTGGGAGCAAATTTATGGGTCTGGTCTGGGAGCAAAATTCCCTCTCGCCATTTGCAACAACATTGGGAACTGTTGTTTTGCTCTGTATCTTTCTAGCTGCTTATCAGCAGATCTCTGCATTGTTCTAAAAAGCAAGCAGATTTTCCTTGCCCTGGCACCCACGTTGCTCTGGGAACAAATTTCCCTGCCTTGCTGCTTTTACTGTAAAAAGTAATTGCTCTCTTCTGGAGTTGCTGTGTGTGTGTTTTCTGATGAATGCCATTTGCAATACAATGGGAACTGTTTGTGCTCTCTCTCTCTCTCTGGTCTTCCAGGATACTGTACAATACCTTTTTATATTTGTGTAATGTTGTTAGGAAGGAATAATAATTTGCTGGAGTTAGGAATTGTCCCGTAACAAGAAGCCAATGTGGCTTACTGGATACTGCCTCCACAATTACTCAGCCCATAAACTTCAAGGTAAGATTGAGGTTCATAGTTCATATAGTGTATGGTGAAGAAGGTCCCCTGGAACCTACCCCATTTTCCCATAGACTCAGTGATTCGGTATCCGCTAATTCATTATCCACTAGGTTTTCCAGGAACGTAACCCTAGCAGATAACGAGAACTGACTGTAGTTTCTGTGATAGAATCAGCTTTGTAAGGTAAGGACAGTAATGATGAGAATGTGAACGCTCTTTGATTCTAGTCTTAGACATATCTGTTGTGTAGTACTGGTAATGATAGCCTTTAAATAGTTAGGGAGGAAACAAGATTGGAAACTGGTTGTTCACCTCAGACTTATTGATCTGTGACATTCGCCGGGGGGGGGGGAGTTGTACTACATTTGTTCTTAGGGCCAAACAACATCTTACGTTAAAAGTGTGTCACAATTGACTTTTACTGAATAGACATGGAAGGAGTCTGATCTGGATCAGGACTGGATGGGTCCTGCGACAGAAGTGAGCTTTTTAACTCTTTGCTCCCACTGTGGGTTTGATCCGAATTGGGCCACCTGTGGCTGCCATTTGGAAAACAGACATTAGATGTGTTGGTTCAGTGCTGTATTTTAGTTTTTAGTGAACTAATATATTATACATAATATGAGAATTTCAGGCAACCAAGTACCCATGCAAATCCTTCCTACAATCATTTCCTACTCCTGAGTCCGTGTCTCAACTATAGCCCCCCTTGTGGTATACATTTTCTGTTGCATTTTAATTCACAGGATTAATCAGGGTTGCTCCTTTGCTTTAACACATGTGACGAGTTTGAGTTGCTATTTGCAGTTGTAGACGTAAGTGGTGGTCATTACTGATTCTATGGTGCACTGTGTGACGATTTACTCAGATCAAGTATACGCACTGTATCAACAGAAATAACAGAATTTACAAGACATTTTCAATGATTAGGAAAATAAAAAGATAGCACTAGTATCTGTAGAAATCTGTTGCTATAGATACAGAAAATGTTGTGAAAGAAAATCAATTCTGAAGTCTGTGTAGCTACTCACGGGAATAGGATGTGATTTGCACAGCAGGTTTTATTTCTCTCTCTCCCTCCACCTCCCGATTATTTATTTATTTATTTATTTATTTATTTATTTACAATATTTTTACCCCGCCTTTCTCCCCGAAGGGACCCAAGGCGGCTTACAACATGGGATACATAATACATAAAATAATCACATTTAAAACAATAAAAACAATCCACAAAAGCTAGTAAAAACATCATCTAAAATTAATAAAAACACATCAAATTACAATTAAAGCAGGAGCATAAAAAAGCAGCAGCACTCCACCTGTGCCAGCAGGATGTTAAAAAAGGCAAGGACTCAGAAGGCTTCCTTAAACAGGAAAGTTTTCAGCTAATTTTCAGATTAGCTGAAGACCATAAGCACTAGATTACACAAACAGCAGATCATGTGGTAAAATTCTTCTGGGAATTTCAATTTGCCACTCTGTGTGTGTGTGTGTGTGTGTGTGAGTGAGAGGGGGGGGGACTTGTCATCCAGCCTTGTTGATAGGTTAGGGGTAGGGAGGAAGCTACTAAACGTATGAAAAAACCCCCACATATGCATGTGCTGAAGTTTATGTATAGAATATTAGCCCAGAACATTTTGTTTCCATGTGATATCCTGTTTGTGTAGATCAGGTCTCACTTATTTTTTTAGTCCTGTATAGAGCAAGAATAAAAATCTATTCATAATACTGGGATACTTTCCATAACTTGTAGCAAAATGTGACAAATACACCTTACTATTTTCCACAAAATGTTCAGGATTTGGCTCCACATTCATCCATTTTATATGCAGACCTTTTTGGCAGCTTCATGATACGCTGGCTTCACTCTTCCTGGATGATAGATGGGCAGCCTTATCTTCTCTGTCAGTGCATGGACACTCGACACCAGCAGTCCTGGCACTCAGGAGAGAAGCTGTGTGCAGCTTTCTCAAGATTATTGTAGCTCCCTCTTGGTAGGACCCTCCTCATCAACACCTGAAACAATTACGTGACCACAAATCCCCTTGTCTAAGAATCACATGACTCAGCATCACATGCTTTCCCTTTTCTCTAGGCTAGGACAAATTCAATGCTGGTTCCCTTCTCAGAGATCAGGAGTAAGCCATTTGCTTCCTCCCTGCAACCTCTCCCCATCTCTGAAGTTAATTCCTCTCTCCTGCTTTAATTGTAGTTAAGTTAAAGCATCATTGGTTATTGCAGTTGAACTAAAATTTTAAACCAAGAGTAAGGCTAGGAGCAGAAATAACCTTTCCTCATAGCCCAACTGTGGTAACCAATCAGATGTTCAGGCTTGTATAGTTTTCTCCATCCCTTCTCCTCCCTGCTTCCACTTGAATTCTACTGCTTTCCCTTTCAGAGCTTGCTATGGTTACATCTGTACTGAACACATAATTGTTTTGTTTTAAACCAGGGTTTGAAACCTATTTCTAGTCACAGTTTAAAACTCCAATTTAAAGCTAACTGTGGTTAGCGTTTGACTTGATGCAGCCATTAGAGATTAACATCGTTAGTACTGTACTGAAAAGGGAAATGATATTTGAATAGGAACCCAGAAGTCCAAAGGGGAAAGAAGAGGGAGTAAAAGAAGCATGTGAAATCGAGGGCTTCTCCTGCTCTTTAAACTAGGGTTAAGAGATAGGAAATGTTAGAGATAGAAACTGAGCATAAATCATGGTCTCAGACCCTGATTAAATAAGGACCCAAATTAATCTTAATGGGGTAATGGCATGGCTCCCAATATTTGAACTTCAGTTAAGATAATGCCCACATTATGATGGTACTGGCCCAACGTTTTTGCTTTCAAATGACATCCGTGGACAAACATAGGAATAATAACTTTTCTCACATGTTATCCACTCCAGGGAAGGGACTTTGTTAATTCTTATTGTAGGGTTGTTATAGTAATAGATTATCTTCTGCCCATGCATGCATGGTGACAGAACAAGATAATAGATTCTGCCTCATTCATCGAATAAGCTTGTTATACCTCAGAGATCTCCAGAGGTCCATGTGTAGCCATAATGTTTGAATAAGGTGCACACACAGCTTAATGTGCGTAGGCTCAAATTGTGCAATCAGTTTCCAAATGGTATGTGAGGGGTACACGTACCACAGGTTGGGAATGCCTGAGTTAGACCATGCTGTTCAAGCTTGTATGCACATATGTTCTCATCAAGCATTACACACACACATAGATGTTTAGGATGAGCATGCCTGGTGAACAGAGTGGGAAGGCATGATCTCATTCATCTACTGTTTTGGGGGAAAATGGAAAAGATTATGCAAATTGTGCCACATAACGTTTAAATACATTTTAATTTACATTCAATAATTGTTTTTTGCCAATATGTTATAGCTGACAAGTAAATACATTCAGCTTTCTAATTTCTTATTCTTATGGAAAGGATTCCAGAAGCTTTGAGTCTTGTTTGTTCTTATATTGGGATATGTAGAGCACACACGTTAAAAGATCCAGTTATTATGCCTTAATCTCAATCCACATGATCCCACACCATATTAGAAGCCAATAAACTACTCTAGGAAAGCGTATCATTTTAGAAATAACATGCAGTTAGGGTATATCATCTAACTTAAGACAGTTTGTACGGCTTTGCACTATACCAGGTAGCATGGAAATGTTTAGGGAAGCTTCAGTACCATAATTCTGCAACCATTGTGAATTCTTTAGAATTTTCTTATCGCATATGATATTCTTTAGAATTGCACTGGAACAAACTTTTTAATGCAGCTGGTTGAGCTGTTTGAGGCCTTTTGAGACTGTCTGATGGTTAAATAGAACTCTATATTGCTTGAATTTATCATTCAGACATAGCTAGTTTGTCCATTACTAAAATGTTCCAGACACACAGAATCCATTTGGCATCACTTGGAGGAAGATTAGGTTTCTATTGTCAGGCATTGACTTTTAGGGCTTTTTGCAGTTTGAGCTGAATGAAAAAACAGACTTTAATTTATAGTCTTTGAGTTGAAAATGTGATTCTTAAACCAATGCACAGGAATAAATTGTTAAGGTTGCAGATTTAATTATTTTATATCTAGAATAAATTCTTACCACATAGAAGAATGCATGATTAAGGCTGAATACTGTGCATATCCTTCATCTTAGATCCAAGGGAAGTCCACTGCAGAAGGTTTTGTTGCCAAGAGTGCACTCCCTAAGGGATACATGTATGGGGGGTACACATGGGACTCTGACGCCCATGTAGGGATAAATGCAACCTCCCGGTTTTAGAGGTAGCAGTGCGGCTATATTGGCAATGGAGGGAAAGGATTTAAATGTATTGACCTGTCCGTCCCTCCGTCCAGATATTTATATCCCACCTTTCTACCTTCAAGGAGGCCCCTAAAGCAGCTTGCAACGTTTTAAAAGTACAATGCAATAATATAACTTTCGGGTCAGTGCTTGTCTGTATGGGAGCTGATGTTATGAGCTCCCTCTGGCCTGAGCACCTCTTCAGTTTTGATTGCAGGATGTTCCATTGTTCCTGCCATAACTGTTGGGCCCAGACAGGACATCAGCACAGGCTACAGCCATCTTTACAAAATTCCATCTTCCATGTGGCTCTTTGGGGGGGAGGAAGAAAAGCAAAAAATTGTGTTTTAACTATGCTTGGACTTCATGTTCTCTTGGCATTAACCTTGGGCCAAAAGATGTGTCTAGTACCCCAATGAGATTAAGGGAATTCTGCAACAATTTGTTGTGGAAAGGGACGGGCTCTAAGAACACAATTAATTCCATGTTGTGACAACGGTACAATAAGTTACTATTGTGGTACAGTATTTACATAATTTTAACGATGATTAATAGAGAAGTATATGGCTGTTAGCTGGTGAGATAAGTTTATTACAGCTGAACACTAGTATGAAATACCCTGAGCTGTTGCCCATGATGCAGCATATTATTTATTGTGTAATTATAACTGTATGTTTTCCATTCCATTATAAGTGTATGTTTTCCATGCTACCAGCCAGGATGTTACATCTTGCTCATAATGTGTTTACTGGAGATGTTGATTTAATAGCTATCTCTTCAGTATTGGTAGCATAGAATACACTTGTCAGCTTCTGGTTGAACACCAGCATTTTGTGTATCTCTCTTTTACTCAAACAGCATTCAGTATCAATCAGTTAAAGGAGCAAAACGGCACTTTGCATATACAGTATTATGCTCAGTTGTAGATGAGGACCTACCTGTCTTTATTTCATTCCTGGTTGCTTTAAACATTGCTGACTGAATGGGCAAGTTATTCTTGCTATCCTGATAGTTAAGCTATCTTGTTTTTGCTTTAATCTCACTCTCTCTTTGCTATTGGAAACAAGTATAGAAACATTTTTCCTTTATTTCATGCGTTGGGGAACTTTTTTTAGCTATTACCCCATATATATATATATAATGGACTAGATGGGCTATTACCCCATATATATATATATATATATATATATATATATATATATATATATATATATATATATATATATATATATATATATATATATATATATATATATATATATATATATATATATAATGGAATAGATGGGATATTTATTTATTTATTTGGAATATGTATATATAATCTGTTTATGCTGATATTGCCTCGTGGAGTTGAAAGAAAATCTTCCCCACGCAGCGCACCTTCCCTTCGGTGATTGTGGTGCACACACAGCAGCAGCTCCTTGCTCTCCCCTGTTGGATTGCTTTACTTGATATGCTGGCAAGCACCTTGCCATGGCTGGCAGCTGCTTAGGGTTTTGCACGCTTTCCTGTGCTTTCCCACCCGGGAGGAGGGGGCCACCTATTTCAGCACTTAGCCCTCCTTTAGACGGCTGGGGGAAGTGCTGCAACGAAGCTCAAGGCGCTTGGAGCACCGGGAGAACTAGAAGCACACACAACACAAGTTAGACTGGGGACCTGAATCACGCAATCCCTACGTCATCCTCTTCCTTCCAATTGGGCTGTGGGAGGCTGAATGTCACGGGGAGCGTGCGCCGCTGCCGCTTCCGCCGCAGCAGCAGTAGCTGGAGGAAACTTACAGGCAGACTCTGCCAGCTCGCCTGCGTCCAGTGACACCCCTGCACTTGCACACTTTTGGAAACGCTGCTTTAGACAACTATCATACCACTCAACTTTTTCTTTATGCTGTTAGGCATTTAGGGTGACTTTTCGGTGAACTTGGAATGGCTTTGCAACGAGTTAGATTTTTTTCCATTTAAATTAAAATAATAATTGTTGTTACAAAGATTACAAAGCAATCTTTGTAAATAATTGTATTCATTATCTGGATTTTCACTGGAAGGGCTGTTTTCAGGAGCAGATTAGGTATGAATAAAGAGGAAAGAGTGTATACTTGACAAAGTAAGGGACTTGTATTCATTGGCATGTCATAAGAACATAAGAAGAGCCCTGCTGGATCAGGCCAAAAGCCCATCTAGTCCAGCTTCCTGTATCACACAGTGGCCCCACCAGATGCCTCAGGGAGCACAAGACAACAATTTGGTTTAAGAGATTGGGCATATACATTTGGTTTTTCCCTCACGGAAACAGATTGGAGACAGATTGGTTTTCATCCCTATGCAAGAAGGTGGAAAGGAGAGGGTGAGATTATACACTACCCTTTCCAACACTAGGGCAAGCAGTTGTATAAACAAACCTCTAGTGATAGCACTATTGACTATTGTAAATCCAAGCTCTTTAAAGATACTTTCTGATTTATAAAATCTGTTTGACAGCGCCTTTTATTACTTTCTAAGTAAACAGAAAATGTGATAATTAATTTTGAGGTGCAGTTAAGTAAGCATAGCTATTTTGACTCCATGTCTGCAGGTTATGAGATGGCAGTGCTGAGGCAAAAGTGTTGATTAAGTAGAGCACAGCAACCACACTGAAGTCATACTGCTGAACTTTATTGAATCCTGAATACTTGTGAACCTTTATATGCCACAAATTTTGATGAGAAATGGGCCTTGTTCATTCTGTAAAAGTGTGTGGCAGGGATTGTACAAGACCATAGCACTGTGTCACTTACAGTGGAATATAGTTGAATTCAGCTTTAAATGACATAATAAAGTCTTTGAAATGTTAGGTATTTAGAGGTTATAAGGCAATTTACTAGTTGGGAACAACAGTAGTTCCATCTTGACTTTTTCCTTCTGCTTTTGACTGGGGAATTAAATATCCCATGCAGCTATGGCAGTGGTTCCCAAACTGTGAGCCGCGGAAACCAGCTAGGGAGCCATGGAATCCTCTCGGTCTTGGAACTACAGAGTGTTCTCAAAGTGTGCTCCTAGGAGCCCTGGGGCTCACTGAGACCCCTTCAGGCACTCCATGAGCACACCATGTGGCCACCATCTGCTCAGTGCTACGGCACTCTGTGCATGTGCTGGCGTTCTAGGACTTCCCAGGACTCCACGCATGCATCACTGGAGCTCCCCTATACTCCGTTTAGGGATGTAAAGGGCTCTGGAGACTGAAAAGTTTGAGAACCGCTGGTCTAGTTCCTCAAAGTTAAGAACTTAAATGCAAGGAACTGTATAATAGGGAGACATAATGGGGACCCTCTGTATATCTCTTTCAGGGTGATATTTTAAACATGCCAGCAGTTTAGAAATACTTTGAAAAGTACTATGCACTTTCAGTATAGGCTATATTTTATATTCTGTGATCTGCATACAATCTCTGATTTTCTTGCCTGCATAGCACCCTGTTCATTGCAGTATTGTTGAAGGGAAGTGAAGGAGACAATAGGAATTGCAAATAGGTACTCTTGCCAAAACTTTGATTCTCTTCAGAGATGGACAATCTGTTGTGTATCTGCCATCTTAAGCCCTGTTTAAGGTTTAATTATCTTCCATCTGCTTGAGTTGCTCTAGAGGGCCTTGGAGATATTGAAACATGTTCCACACTCTTTTTCCAATAGTGTACCCCAGAGAGTGGATAAAGATAGTTTTCTGCTGTGCCCTTATCAGTTTTGAGTCTCAGGCTGACTTTGCATTTGAAAAATGACATTTAAAGAGAGAAGGAAAAAAACAAACCATGCATATAATATCTGAGCCTTCCATTCAGATATAATTTTTATGGAGTGTGGCATGATCTGTCATTGTCCCTGTGCCATGACCTGGAGCAGAAGGCTTTAAACCAATTAGTTCTTCTCACACTATTTCCCATAACCATATGATTGCTATTAAGGCATTTTATTATTTGTTGTCTGACAGTAATTTTTGTAGACAGTCATTTTCAATTTTCCCCCTTGGGGTAATGCTGCAGGGGTAGAGGAAAGGTTTTCCGCGTGCCTTAATTTCTCATTCCACATTCTAACGTGTTTCGACTTCACTTCATGGGGCCCTACTTGAACTATACAGTATTGTCATGTTTACCTAATTAAAAGATTTATATCATCAGTAGGCTGTAAGCCTGAGGGCAGGCCCATTATGAACTATATCTTTGGATAGCACCTCGCTAATTTAGGTGCTTTATAAATAACAAATACCGTATTTATAATATTTCTTTGTTCCTATACCACTATCAACTTCTGCACCTGTGTCAGCAGTTTATGTATATGTGATTTTTTTTTAATTTAAGTCTTATTATAGCAAGAAATCCAAATACAATTGTCATATACTATTTTAACAGTTACACGTTGGGTAGTACTGAGAGAGGTGCACATGTCTATCTTATTCATATAAAAATGAATTGTGTATATGTATAGTAAATAAAACTTGCATAGCTGCCACAGCAAATCCCTAATCTTCTCCCGATGTTCTCTGCTGGAGTGCTATCTTGAAATTTTATATCTAGAGTTTCATCTGTTAGATCAAGGGTGGGGAACCTATTTGCGGTGGAGGGCCATTTTCCTATGGGGAAAATGTGTTGCGGGCCGGCCAAAATTTTGGCGCCCCTCCACCGCAAACTTGGCCCCCCATCGCGCGTGCACGCACCCGCCCCCCATCGCATGCGCCCCTATCGCGCCCCCCTATCGCGCCCCCCATCGCTCTCCTTACTTTCAGGCTCTGGGCTGCCGCCACCGGGGGCGGTGGCGGCCCCGCACACCTCCTCCTTCTAAAGCGGCGTTCGTGTACATGCACAGAATGCCGCTAAGGCCGAGAGGGCAATCTAGGCCTCAACAGCGTTCTGTGCATGTACATGAACGCCGCTTTAGAAGGAGGAGGCGCACGGAGGCGGTCCGGTCTGGTCTTGCGCGGGCCGGACTTGATGGACTCGGGTCCGGTCTCGCGCGGGCCGGGCCGGATCGCCTCGCCTCGGGGCCGGAGGTTCCCCACCGCTGTGTTAGATATTCAAATGTCTCATATTCTGACTTCTTTTAGTAACCAGATATTATATATACAGTGAGCTTCATTCTTCTCCCATATGTTGAAGCTTCCTACAAGACTTGACAACTCTGTTAAGAATTTCCTCGTTCATTGAGACCCTAAGGATCTTTGGCCATTTCTATTTTGTCTATACAGTACACACATGCAGTGATTTATAGATGAGGTGATAAACCTATTTCTGGACTGTACTACTTCAGACTGCATGTAGGTTCACATGTTGATTTTTCATTTTTTTTAAAAAACTTGTGCATAGCACAACTAACAGCGCAATCCTCATGTAAGGACACTCGTCCCCTTCCCCGGGTGTAACTGAGGCTGGGGCCGATCGGCCTCCTCAGAATTCCGCCAGCTATTTTGCTGGCGGAAGTCGGAGGAGGCCATGTAACAGCTCAGCCGATCGGCGGGGGACAGGATTCGGCCGAAGCCGTTCCCCCCCCTCCTCCCTGATCGGCTGGGCCTATGGCTGGCCTCCGTTCCTGGCTGCACCCCCCCCCCCCCCCGTCCGCTGGATCCTTACCTGGGTCTGGCGACGGGCGGGCGAGTCCTCCGGCGGCGGAACGAGGGAGGCTGGCCTTGCGCCAGCCTTCCCTGCTCAGAAGTAGACTCAAATGTACCTTACAGCACGTTTGCGACGTCTTCAGCCAGCGGAACACTCGTTCCGCCGGCCAAAGTTATGGTTGGATTGGGCTGCCCATTTCTTCCTAATATGTTAGTTTTTTAAGTGCAGGAAGCTTTTTTTCCTGCTATGGGAACATGTTGTCATGTGGACTCCCACCCGCAGTCTGGAGTAGTAATGTTGAGGCACAGGCTTACTACCTCCTGAACTGTTTGTGAGAACTGTGCCTGTGTTTCGTGGCTAAATGAGAAGTGACACTTAAGATTACAGCCCACTTAAGCCAAAGCACTGTATTTAAACCAGTTTGGCTCCACTGGAGTGTAATAATCAGGGTTTGGATGGGTTCTGGATTTGGCTAGAAATAACCTAACAAGGTGTATTGTTGAATTTGAATCTTCTTTCTTGGCATAGAAAGGCAGCTTCTAGATACTGTTAAAAATATTATTTGATCTCTTCATTAAGACTTTGGGCCAACCTCGATGTGACTTTTATCATGTTATTGACTGATCTGCTGTGCTTGCTTTCTTCCTAGAAATAGCATGTGGAGGGGGGGGGTTGATCCTGGTAAGGACCAGGGTAGGGGGAAGCTTTAAGTTGGGGTAGTGCTATATCCCTGATCCAGATCGGCTCCCTCCTGAGTGTTATTTTTCCCTGCAGAGTGTTATTTTTCCCTGTTATTTTTCCCTGGAGCCAACAGAGACTGTTTTCTTGAAGAAATAGCATGTGTGAGGAGTAGGGTTAAAACATGGTCCAAATCCAGATCTGCTTCCCCTCCCCCATGTGTGCTTTTTACACACATCATGCTGCCTGGATTGGAAAAGGAGGGGAACATAATGAAGCATCGGCTCTAGCCCATCACTTTTGTCTCCTCCACACTTCCTCTTCTGCTCTGTCTCCCTCTTCCTTTTCCAATCCATGGAGCGTTAGGAGGTGGAGCACTGGAGGCCAGTGAGTTGCCAGAAGTGGGTGCCCGAGGCAACCACTTCAGTTAGCTTTGTGAATGAGCTGGTCCTGAGTTTGGTCCTTAGCTTCTTAGGTTTCTCTCCCCCGCCCCTTTCCTTGAACTTCCTGTCTCACTTGTTTGGAGAATGCAACCAAAGAAATAGTTCATTATTTATGTTGACTTTGAGCAAAAATTTGAATAATTGTAGGGTAGCTAAAAATGGTGCTGGAGAAGACTCCTGAGAGTCCCTTGGACTGCTAGGAGATCAAATCAGTCAATCCTAAATGAAATCAACCCTGACTGTTCCCTGGAAGGACAGGTACTGAGGCTGAAACTCAAATATTTTGGCCACCTAATGCGAAGAGAGGACTCTCTGGAGAAGACTCTGATGCTGGGAAAGATTGAAGGCAAAAGGAGAAGGGGAAGGCAAAGGATGAGATGGTTAGACAGCATCACCGATACAACGAACATGAAAATGAGCCAACTCAGGAAGATAGTGGAGGAACAGGAAGGCCTGGCGGGATATGGTTCATGGGATCACGAAGGGTCGGACACAACTTAACGACTGAACAACAAAGCTAAAAATGTACCACAGTCATAGTGAGCCTTTCTGTCAATAAATAAGTGGTTCAAACCACCTCGGAGATGATTAAAGCAATAGTGACAACTTGGTAGTAAGCAGTGCTCATTGTTCTGAATAAGTGGAACAGAGACTAAAAGAAAGGAGAGAAACGGAAATTACTGTTCTGAAGATCCACAAGGAAAGGCTAGCAAAACAAAGCACTTATGAAAATGAGGGTGATGCAGTGGCTTATTGATTAAATTTGTATACCACCTTTCTTCCTGTCCAGGCACTAGCCAGATCTGGGCATGCTGAGCTTCAGGAAGGTGACTGTATCAATTGTCCTCAGCCCATGCCTTGGTTCCCTATATCTAGAGGTGTTTGTTTTTGTTGATAAGCGATAAAAACAAAACGGGAAAGATCTGGTGGCCTTGCGGCCCCCTTCACCTGGCCTTCACTAAGAGCTGAGTCGCGCTTGCCTACACATGAGTAAACAAGCACGTGTGGCTCGATACATGTCAGCTTGGAGGAGGGGACTTCCTTTTGAGAGTTTGTTGTGGCCTGCGTTCATCAGATCAGGACCATTTGGGTGGCATTGCATTCCCTTTGGCCTGCCCTTCGAAGTGGACCGAGACATGTTCTCCGACTCATGTGTAAATATGCATGTGCTGCTCCATTTCAGTTTCATAGGTCTGAATACATTTTCCTTGTCAGCTATCATCAGCTCATCAGTTTTGCAAGCCACAATTTGAGAGCCGCTGATATAGAGTGTATAAAGGACTCAAAACTCCTTAGAAAACCATGTAGCTTATTTATTTATTTTATTTATAGAATTTTTACCCCGCCTTTCTCCCACCAGGGCAACCAAGGCGGCTTACAACAAAAATATTAAAATACATGAATACATTTAAAATCAAGAATTAAAATAATTAAAAACAATTAAAACAATTAAATATATGAATGAAAATATTCTAACTTCCTAGCACCTCCAATTAAAAAAGAAAAAGATAAGATAGCAGGTGATGGAAAAGGCCTGAGATCCGTTCAGTCCGAGTACACTATCCTGGGCTAGATAGACCAATGGTTTAATACAGGGCAGCTTCATATGATTTGGATAATCTAGGGAAGTGAAATGATTGTATTAGCAAACAGCCCTGAAGTACCGTATCTATTGGCGTATAAGACACACTTTTTTGTCTAAATTTGTGACCCAAAATAGTAGGGTGCGTCTTATACGCCAATACTAAAAAATCCCTCTCCCCCCCCCCCACCCGTTTTAAAGCATTTTTGGGCTTACCAGGTTGTTCCGGAGCTGGAGAGCTCCCTTGTGCTTTCTTCTCTGACTAATCTATCCAATCTACAGCTGTTCGTCGGGTTTAATTTATGCACGTGCATGAGTTGAGCTTCTCAGCAGCCAGCAGAGGGCGCTGTGCTCCTCAGTTCAGTTCAGCTGAGCTGCAGAGGGCGTGGTCTTTCCAGCTCTCCATGCTGAATGAATGCGGCTTGGGTAAGCTTCTGAACTGGGCCTAGTTGGGAGGCTTTGGAAACTGTGCATAGGTGGGGTGGGGTAAGAGTTGAGTCTGAGGGTTTTTTTTGTACTTTTATGTTTTTTACTTTGGAAACTGTGCATGGGTGGGGTGGGGTGGGGTGGGGGAAAAGAGTTGAGTCTGGGGGTTTTGTATTTGGGATTTATGTTTGGAATCTGTGCATGGGTGGGTTGGGGGAAAAAGAGTTGAGTCTGGGGGGTTTTGTACTTGGGGTAAATGTTTTTTACTTTGGAAACTGCATGGGTGGGTTGGGGGAAAAAAGTTGAGTCTGGGTTTTTTTTTTTGTACTTGGGATTTATGTTCTGGTGCATTTTGTTCATGTGTCTTATTGCTGTGTGTTTTAAAAGAGATCCTGGTATTTTTGTGCAATTTATGTAAATTAGCTAATTAAGCGGTAAGTGGCCAAGTGGCCCAAAAATACTTTAAATGTTTTTTTATTGAAACCCAGGGCCAAAAGGAAGGTGCGTATTATACGCCGGTGCGTATTATACGCCGATAAATAGGGTAAACATTAAATAAATCACCTTGAATGGAGGTTTATGTGACAGTGATAGGTTATTGCTCATAAAATGTCACTTTTGACATGCAGAAATGTGTTAATCTTAATCCTGTACCTTCTTTCACTTTGGATGATGGAAAAGTCTATTCAAATTTTTGCTAGTTATATTTTTTAGCTCCACTGAGATGACATGTTGTATTTCATTTGGGATTTTCCAGAACTTTTATTAGTGACTTCAGCTGTTCATTAACCTCTGAACTCTTATTCTCCCTTTAGAAAATGAGGGGAACAGATTGATTCAAGGTTAATGCTTGTTTGTAGAAGGTGAAGTCCCAGAAGGAATACAAAGGGTCAGTAGGCCACTGTTAGCAAGAAGTGTTCCATTTGACTTTGCAAGAGTATTCAGATTTGCAAACTGTACAGCCAGGAGTTAAGCTCAGAGGTATTTTTTGCTAAGCAACGCCATGGACTCTTCAAATGTACTGTAAATTGATTGTATTTAATAAGGGATTAGAAACAAGTGCTTTGATCCAAAGGACCATGCATGGACTTTCACATAGGCAACGGGTTTTTAGCAGTTCCCACTTCTCACTGTGCCCCCTCACACACCTCAAAACCTGTTTGTGAAGGCTGAGGGACCCTCCAGAGCAGTGTTTGATATTGCATCAAGGACCACAGTTGAGGACGACGACTGGCAACCCTTCCCCTGCAAACAGAAGCATGGTCCACTGCTACATTAAACTGTTTGGATCCTGGTTAGAGAAGTAATTGTAGTCTGATCCAAGAGTTAATAGTTAGTATGGAATGAAAGTAAGGGCATAATAAAAGAGAATGGTTCATTCTTGCAGGTGAACCAGATTGATTTATTGAGTTTGTCTTTTGATATATGAAACCTTTCATTATGATGAAAAACTGGTGAATAATAAGATTCCTTTGTGTCCGCTGTGAAAAATGGAAGCATGTATCTTTTTGCAGCTTTGATACGTAGATGTATAACGAACTTGCTAACAGAATTGGGTTAAATAGAGTACAGTTTTTGGGTTTTGATAATTGATTGCAATTCCATGTTTTTTAAAAAAGAGAGTAATTGATAAACATCAAAAGAGTCCCAGCTTCTTCTTTCTTGCTATTTATGTCTCTTCTATACCACTTCAGTGCAGTTGTTAGATTAACAGTGCAATCCGACTTAACTTTTGTGCCAGTTAACCAGCGGCGCAGCGAGAACGGGAGGCCCCAGAATGGAAAAGGGATTCAAATCCCCTCCAAAAGAGGAATTCAAAGGGGATTTGAATCCCTTTTCCATTCTGGGGCCTCCCGTTCTCGCTGCGCTGCTGGTTAAACCGGCACAAAAGTTAAGTCAGATTGCGCTGTTAAAGTGGGACAAGTCTTTGCACATAGTCCTGGCAAGTCAACGCTTTTGAAAATGTTTTCCTCTCAGGGCATTTTCTGCCCCAATGTTATTTTTCAGCAAATTTTTTGAGCTTGGCAGTTATATCCAACCCTGACTCATCTGTCTGAAACCTAGAGGAAGAACTTAATACTTGTACATTTACTAGCTGTTTATTTTTTTACTGTGATACAGATATTGAGTTAGAATCTAATATTACAATAGATGATGCACATTTTCTTCAACTTTTGCATTCTTTCTCTTCTTGTAGGTACATCAGAATAGTTGGAACACACAATACTGTGAACAAAGTTTTCCATATTGTAGCTTTTGAATGCATGTTCACCAACAAGACCTTTACTCTTGAAAAGGGTCTTATAGGTAAGTGATATGACTGAAGAAATAATGCAATGATATGATGATTAAATATACATGTCTACCAGTATTAATCTCATTAGCATCTAATGGCTTATATTGATTTTATAATACCAATTATAGTAGCTTTGTTTGTTGCCTGAGGTGGGATTACAAATACCATTCTAACAATTGATTATATAACTGTAATTGAGTTGGGTTGCCCCAGTGTAGATGACTCTGCAGTAATCTGGATGCCTTCATGCTGAGTATGCTGGATTGGTATAGGCGAGCCTTCGCGAAATCCTGGGCCTCGCACAGCTTGGCAGCTGTGTGAGGCACAGGAGCTAGCAAAGGCTTGGGTCTACATGGTATTGTGCCATACATCTTTGCCTGATATGTATACGCTGATAGTGCCCAAGGAGGAATGACCATATTGGTCACTAGACTACCTATGACCCCAGTGCACGGCTAGAAATCATGATGCTGTGCTGGCTCAGCAGTCATTGTGCCTTACCATAAATAATTACTTGCTGATGCAGCAGATCATAGATTCAAGCTCTCAGATAAATGTATGCTCTTCTCACAATCCTTCTTTTCCTTTTCAAGTTGGTCCGATACTGTAGGAGACCTTTGGTTTCTAATAGTTGCCGTGCTGGCTTTCTGTGTTGACTGCTGACTAGAATGAGAGGAATTGCATTTGGTTCACGATAAATGTTTCCAGTGTGCTAGAAAACACTGATACTGTACTGTAAAGTCTTAAATGTCTCTTTTATAGCAGACATTACCTTGTCAAACTTACCTTCTCAAAAGCAGTGTTAGGTTTTACTAAAGAATAACAATATAGTAAAAGCTTGCCATTATCTGTGGATAAACGTAGCACATAAATAGCATATAGCCACATATAAAATTTATTTTAATTCTGACCTGAAGATGATCAGAGCAGTTTGCTATTTTATTGATTAATACATGTGAGCCCCCATATCCACAGATTAGCTATCCACGGTTTCAGTTATCCACGGATCACGGGGACCCCCCAGGCTTTTACTTTTTTCCCCAGTAAGCTTCGTTTCTTCCTTAAACAGGAGAAGCAGCCTCTGGCTGCTTATTGCAGACAAGTAGAATGAGATCGAAAGGTCGGCAGTTCGATTCCCGCGACGGGGTGAGCGCTCGTTGCTTGGCCAGCTCCTGCCAACCTAGCAGTTCCAAAGCATGTCAATGCGAGTAGATAAATAGGTACCGCTTGCGGGAAGGTAAACAGCGCTCCGTGTTCCAGCTGCATGCTACGCGCTGCGACAAGGAGAGTCATGCCGGCCACATGACCACGGAGGCGTCTTCGGACAACGCTGGCTCTTCGGCTTTGAAATGGAGATGAGCACCACACCCTAGAGTCGGACACGACTGGACTTAATTGTCAGGGAATACCTTTACCTTTTTAGAATGAGACTAAGTCCTAAAGAGGCTCTGCAAGGTTAACAGAAACCTTGCAGAGCCTCTCTAGGACTTAGTCTCGTTCTACTTGCCTGCAATGGAGGCTGCTTCTCTGTTTGTTTTAAGGAAGAAACAAAGCTTGCTGAAAGAAAAATAAGAGCTGGGGGGGGCGCATTTAAATAAATAAATACATGTGTGTGCATACAACCCACCACTCAAAACATATGGTGGAACAAAAATAAAGTTAACTAATACTGTGCAGATTAATATGTGCAGATTAATATTTGCAGATTATATTTCATTATTTCAAATTTGCGGCTACTTTCCGACACTTACAGCCCATTCCAACCCAACTCCTCTCCAAGTCAGGCATAAGTGTGGCCTAAGTGCAGCCTAAGTTAGGCAGAAGTTATGTCTGAGTTAGGTCAGAGGTATGCCTGAGTTAGGCAGGCTGCAGTTACTGTGGCCCAGCACCACCCCAGGATCCAGGCAACACTTACCTCCCAAGCAGGCAGGCTCTCCAGGCTCGGTGTCTGGCTCGGGCATGTGCAGGCCTGTGTGTCTGCACGTGTCAGCGTCCATCCATGGCAGCTGCTGCAGTGTCTGTCTCAGACCGGTCGCAAAGGGGCTGACCGCAGGCAGGGGGTTGCGCCAGTCATGTGGTGGACGCAGGGCAGGTGACAGGTGAGCGAGGTGCCCGAGCCAGCTGCCACAGGGCACCCTGTGCATCAGCCACCTGCTGCAGGGGAGAGTGGCCGTCCCCCCTCCTGCAGAAGGCGATGCCACCCCCATGCCACATTGAGGCTGCACATGGGAGTCATGGGGGGGAGCGGGGTAGGGAAGGGAAGGAGGGGGGTGGGAACGTCACACACAAGGGGGGGCTCATGATGTCTGGAACTGCCTCTGACATGACTTGCCCGTGCGCTGCCTGAAGCCCTGGACCTCTAGGGCCGGGACAATGCCCACAAAGAAGGCATCCCGGCATGCGTTCTGCTCTGTGCCCCGGCCAAGACCGAGAGATGCCTTGGGCTTGTCTGCTGCGAGCGTGAAGGGCTCACGCAGCTCATCACGCCCCCAGATGGGGCGACGACGGCGCCTCTCGGCAGGCGCTCTGGCAGGGTGGGGGGTGGCCAGCAGCCATCATCAGGGAGTGGGAGGGGAGGCAGACACACAGGCAGGCAGACAGTGGGTGCTGGGGAGGGGCACGGGTGGGTCAGAGACAGACAGACAGGCAGACAGACAACAAGGCTGGTGGGAGAGAGATTCCGAGAGAGGGGTCTGCAGAGACCAATAGGGACACAGGGGTTGCTCCGCAGATGAAGGCAATGCAGAAACAGGCGCCTCTTATGCAGATGGACTGTGGGCGGAAGCGGCTGCATTATGGGCGGACCTTCAACGGAAGCGGCTGCATTATGGGCGGACCTTCGACGGAAGCGGCTGCATTACGGGCGGACGCCCTGGCTGGCGAGATCCCCAGTTGCTGAGCGGCCACTACACAGATGCAGCGGCCACAAGCAGCCCCACTATGGGCTCCGTGGCGCCTGTCACTGTTTGCCTGCCTGAGAGGCCCCCCCAACGCCCCCTCCCCTCTGTCCCATGGGGGTCTGGCAGCCTCCCTGCTGTGTTCTCCCTGGGAAGGAAGTGGCAGTCCCTGGAAGGGATTCATGCAGGGGCTTCAGTGCTGGGGGCTGTCTGTGTGTGGAGGGCAATGCTTGTGTAACACTGGGCACATATGTTTCAAGGAGGCTCTGCCCGAGGGGCATCTTTATTGTTCTGGAACGTTAGCAGAGATGGCCAGGCGAGGCTGCCAGGGGTAGTCACAGCACCCAATCTGAAAGCAGCAGCAGCAGCAGCACACATGCCCCATGGACCTGGAGACGCAGGCTCTCCCCCTGTGGAACCACAGCCTGCTCCATAGAAAGGGGAGGGAAAGCAAGAACGACAGCCAGGGAGGTGGAGCAGCAGCAGCGCCAGCAGCTGAGGAGGGTTGCAGGGCTGGCTCTCTGACCTCTGGCAGCAGCGAGGCAGAGGACCATGGGGCAACCAGACTGCGGGCCCAGGGGTGCTCCCAGGAAGGTAGGTGGTAGTGGACGTTCCTGGGGAGACAAAAAGCAAGGGGGTGTTACATGGCAGTTGGTGTGTGGTAGCAATCGCCAGTGAAGACAAGCCAGTGTGTCAGTTGCAAAAGCCTGCAGGGAGAGAAATAACACAGCTGATAGGTGTGACGCACATAGCATGGTCTGAGCTGCTTACCCGGGTGTAAGGCGAGCATGATCCTGTAAGGGAAAAGGGTCAAAGAGAGAGAAGACAACACATATATTGGGTCACAACCATGGCAATCCTAGCAATACTGACCTGTCAGTTGACCCTGTGGAGAAAAAGGGGGAGGGGGAACAGCTGGTGTCTACAGACGGTTAACAGCACTACCACACTCTTGGTGTTGTATGCTCACATGACAACAGGCGGCAATCTGACACAATAGTGGTAATGCGGCATGTATCCTATATATCATAGCAGGCATTGCAGGCAGGCATCTGACTACTCATTGGTAAAGAGGCATTTCAGAGAAGGCATAGCGGGCAGCCATGAGACTACTCATTGGTAAAGAGGCATTTCAGAGAAGGCATTGCAGGCAGACATGAGAGGGCACATTGGTAAAGAGGCATATCATGGCAGGCTATGCAGGCAGACATGGGAGGGCACATTGGTAAAGAGGCATATCATGGCAGGCTATGCAGGCAGCTATGAGACAAGACATTGGTATAGAGGCATGTATCCTACCTATATTTCTATATGCAAAGAGGCAGATGTCAGAACACATGTCAGCACAACCCCTGCTCTTACCTGCACTTACCTGCACTTACCTGCTGGTGTTGTTGCCTGTGTGTGGGGGGGAGAGGCTGGGAGAAAGACATGGGTTAGCAAATGGTAGCATGGAGACAGCTGCCCAGGCACAGCTGTAAACAGTTTGACCAAAGCCAGAACAGCCCTCTCTGCCCTTGAGGGGGGCAGAGAGGAGAAGAGAAGAGAGAAGTGGGGTGTTTGTGAATTTTGCCCTCCACTGACAAAGTCCCACTTTGTGGCTGTGGGGGACAGAACCCCATGCCACGTGCTCAAAGAGAGAGAGAGAGACTGGGGGCCTGGGGCTGGGCTTTTGTGGGAAAGAGGCTGGGTGGGACTGGGTGCTGATAGGCTCCCTATCTTAGGCATAACTCTGTCGGTTTCCAGACCTAGCAGGCCCAACTCCGTCCTAACTCTGACCTAACTCAGGAGTAGGGTGTTAGAACTTTTCAGGAGAGGGCTGGCTTGGGTAAGGTAAAATGGCTCCTATGGGTCTCCTCGAATTTGGGTCCACCTTTTTGGGCGACCTAAAATTTGTGTCAGCATTTGTGTTGGAGGGTCTGTGCTTGCCAGGGTCTGGAATCCAACGTTAATTGGTTGCCGCCCCCGTTACACCCACGGTCCGCCCATGTTCCGCCCACTTTTAGGTCAACTTTAGGTCTGACTTGTGCTGCTTAGCCCTTGGGTTGGAATGGGCTGTTCTTAGTCCGTCGGTCGTAACTTCGACCTAACTTTGACCTAACTTCGCCCTAAATGGTTGCGTTCCAGACCTAAAGTCGCCCTAAACGACTTAGGCTGACTTTAGGTCTGACTTGGGCTGCTTGGCCCTTGGGTTGGAATGGGCTGTCAAACAGTAATGCGGTGACACGCATATCTGACAGTGCAATCCTATCCAATTTACACCACCGGTGGTGTAACCAGTGGTGCAGCGAGAACGGGAGGCCCCAGAATGGAAAGGGGATTCAAATCCCCTCCAAGGGGGGATTCAAAGGCAATTTAAATCTCCCTTCCCCTCCAAAGCCTCCCACCCTGCTCTCCCCCGCTGGTTACACCAGTGGTATAAGTTGGATAAGATTGCGCTGTAAGTGTCACGCAAGAAGCATTCTTTGGCATTTGGCTCACTATTGTAAGGGGTACAGGAAATGTATTTGTTTTTCTAAAAATAACTATTTGCATACATTCTAACATTTGACAGAAGAAAATGGGTATGCTTAGGCCACAGCCAGTTGTTATGGGAGACATGGCTACTGTCAAAAAAAACCACCTTTCCATTTCTCCTCATCCTCTCCCTATTGTGACACTGGTAGCATTTAAATAATTGTGCTGCAAGTTTCCCCACCTCACTAACTGCCAAAACGTGCATCATGGCATGTATTTTGTATTATGTAGACTGGTAGAGAGAAGAGGGGATGTCATGCAGTTTTTATAGTTAACCACATGCCTCCTGTAATATCTACTTCCAGCTTTATATTAAAATGAGAGACAGGACATTTATAGAGCCAAACTACATGTTACATTAAATAGCTTAAAACCCCCCCCCCCCATATGTGTAGTTTAGCCCTCCATATGTGCTTTTTTTCTAATTTGAATAATCCCTGTGGGAGGCCTGATCAGGTTTGCGAACGTCATGTGAAGGGAAATTTCAATCCTTTGTCCCCATTATAGTCCTCATGAATGAGATTAGGGGAGGCTTAGGACTGTTTTCCCTGGAATGGAAGCCTCCACTGACACCATTGGCACCTTTTCTGTCCGGGCAAATAGTTACTGTGGGTGGGGCAGTCTCGATCATGAGCAAGGGGGCAAAGGGTTAAACCCTCCTTTTCACAGACCTGATCCTTGTTGGCCCCAATTGCTGTGGCTGCTATAAAAGTTTGAAAAATCATAGGTACAAGACTGAACTTAATGCAACATGAAACTTGACCCATATTTTCTTTGGCGTATGAAGAAAAAAAAAGCAAATCAGACAATTCCATGTATTAGGACAACCAGTTCTTAAAACACTGGAAACAGCTTTTCAGACTGTGCCATACTTTTCCATGATTGTGTGTTTAGAGGTGATAAATGTGACCTTGGTAGGGTCATGGTAGAAATGAACCAAACATGCTTCCTTAGGTTATGGTGACATGCACAAATATTTTTAAAAAATATTAATTTAAGTAATAGAACTAAATAATAGTATGTGACATACTCCCCAATGCAATGTTAAAGCTGTGGTATAATTTTCTTTATTGTTTGTAACTGGGTACTTTTGTTCAACAGTCACATTATTCAGGATACATTAGATGAGTCATTTGTACAGAATGGAATAAACATTGTGTTTAATATGAATTTAAAATGGTGAAGAAAACAAAAATGCTGTGATTACATTAATGCTTTTAATGACATATAGCAAGAGACATACACAGATGAGTCTGAAGTGTACTTTTAAAATTCAGATAAAAATACACAGGTTTATAAACATACGTGAATTCCTTGGCTCAGGTTGTTGAAGGCAGCTGGGAATAAAGCAAGAAGCAGCTTTCTCGTCCTCTTGGTGCCCAGTGCTGTTTGTTTCCCTTGTCACTTCCTTGGAGAGGGAGTTTAATTTGAGCCAGGGTTCAGTCCCCAAAACATTATTCAGTCCCAGGGCTCAACCTTGCAAGATGTTGAAGAGAGTAGTTTTGAGTATATGCAGAGTCGTTTTCCCTTATGACATGACAATTGCCATCAGTAGCCACACATCAGGAAATAAGTAGGAAATATTTTTCCTACTTTCAGAAACTATGAATTCCACGTAGGTTTGAGAGGGAAGCAGGTTGTAAATTCCTAAATTAAAATAAAATAATTGAGGCCTAGCAATTCTCATTTTGCAAATCATCATCATCATCATCATCATCATCATCATCAACAGTATTTATATACTGCTTTTCAACAAAGTTCACAAAGCGGTTTACAGACAAAATCAAATGAGATGCGCCCGCTGCATCTCAGGGCGCAGAGTTAGACAGGATTGTGCTGTTAGTATAACGTGAGAGGAAGTGCAGTGTCTAGGTGATGGTGGTTGGGACCTTTTGCCTAAAGGTTGGTGAATGACAGCAATACACTTGTTCTGAAACCTCTTGACAACTGTCCAGTGAAAAAAGACTCCAGGTCACTGCTGTTAGAAACTTTGTTCTAGAACTCAGTGTTACTGGTGACCTGTCAGTGGAAAGTGTCAGGATGTATACAAGCACAGCTGTTCAAGATGCTTCTCCTCCTGCCTTGGAGACTTGGTGAGGTGACTGAA
This sequence comes from Plestiodon gilberti rubricaudatus, assembly GCA_026170595.1. NCBI lineage: Eukaryota > Metazoa > Chordata > Lepidosauria > Squamata > Scincidae > Plestiodon > Plestiodon gilberti. The sequence goes on from JANXHW010000001.1 coordinate 39,518,486, forward strand.
AGCATTGTTTGCAAAGGTTTTCTTCTATAGAACTGTGTATGTATTTGTCTTTGCAGGTCCCTTTCAGGTTATCGTTCCATCTTTGTATTACTTCATTACACTCTAAGGGACAAAACCGTGACTAATGGGTGTAGGGCAGGCAATGGATATAAAAAATTGAATGCCCTTGGTTATCAACTAGGAAGGGAATGCTTTCCAGAACTTATGAATCACTGTACCCTCATTTCTGCATCCTTTTGTGTCTTAAGAGAAATTGTTTAAGGCATCAGGCAATGGAGAAAATGAATAAATAATCATTCATTTGTCTTTTGCTCAGTGGCAGTTATAAAAATCATTTAAACGTCTAGCAAAGGGAAAAAGTCAAATCAATTTCTTTGTAATGCACCTTGGTGTGTTGAAATATTACTGTGCCTTTCACTTAGTGAGGCATTCGGAAGGTGCAGTTTCCTTGTCCAGTTTAATGTCTTCCCTACATGAAGCCATTGCCATCTTGTTCTCTTTCTCACTTCTTAAAGGTTAGCCGTCTTTCAAGCTTTGCACAGGTTTTCCTAGTAACATCTGTCAGGTTTTCAGTAAGCATACCCTTAGGAAATTATGAAAAATTGTAGACTATCTAAATACTGCTGGTACTTCCCCTTTACACTAAAGATAAGATACCTCGCCAGTTTTATTTACTGCTGCCTGTTTTTCTCCAGATCTACAGATCTATCTTCATAGTTCAGGTTTGACTTCTTTTTTTCTAGACCTATAGCAAATGATGCTGTTTTCTGAAACCTTTAAAACAGCTCTAGCTTTCAAAATAGGTTTTTTACTGATTAATTTCCCATTGAGCACCCACTGCTTCTACATCTCCTTAGTAGTAGTAGTAGTAGTAGTAGTAGTAGTAGTAGTAGTAGTAGTAGTAGTAGTAGTAGTAGTAGTAGTAGTAGTAACAACAACTGTAGTTAATAATAAGACATAGCATGTATATACAGTAAAACCTCTAACACCACTTCCTTTAGTGCTGTGTCATTACAACACTTTTTATCCTGGGTTGATTGACAGCTACTGCAGCCAATTACAGTAATATATTCTGGCCAATCAGTGCCACTCTATCGAGATCCATCTAGCTTTACAAGACTTAAAAAAGGTGATCTAGAAAGAAATATTTTTATTTACTTGTTTGTTTATTTGCAAAAAGCTCGATCCATTTCTCCTTATGAGGCAGCCTTAATAGCCTTGAGTCTTGATGGACTTAGTTATGTGACCCAGGCTTCACCTGCCCCCACTACCTTTCATTGACGTGGAAAAACACACCAGAAAAAAGACATTTATCTCACTATATTTACACAAGCTTGCAAACTGCAGGAGCTCAGCTCTTTGCAGCGCAATTGAATTAGCAGCGATGTGATTTTTGAATAGGCTCAGGCTTTAGGCAATTAGTTATCTGATCTTTCCATCACCCATGTTTGCATTGGAGGCTCTGCAGGACCCACCAGAAATCAGGTCGCGACCCACCAAATGGGTTCCGACCCACAGTTTGAGAAACAATGGAGGAATGGATCCCTTGTATTGTAGGAGGTATTACTGTAGGTCAGTGGTACTCTAACTGTGCGTCGCGACGCCTAGGTGCGTCATGACGAACAGCCAGGGGCGTCGCCCGCAGCTGCCGTGGGTTGGGAGACTGTTGGGAAACTTGCTAGCCCGAAGGAGCTCAGCTCGAGGCGAACGAGGCAAAACAAGCTCATCTCAACTCCGTAGCAGCAGCTTAACAAACAAGGTATGGGGGGGAGGAATATATTGCACGAAAGGGGGAGGCTTTGCAGTGGGGAGCAAGTCTGGCAAGCAAGCACACTCACCGCCAGCTGCACGAGGCCTCTCTGGAGAGGCCTCCTGCTGAGCGTGCTTGCGAGGCGAGGAGGAGGAGGGGAGGCCGGAGGAGAAGCGCGGGAAGGCCTGTCCCCAGAACTCGTATGCAGCACACCAACCCTGCGACGACTCCCTCGCCTCGGCCCAAGCCCGAAGCCCCCAGCCACAATCGATATATAACGCTGCAGCTTTAATGCTTCAGCCTCCCACGGGTGGACAACACGTCTTCCCAGCACAGCCCGGCACTTCACAGCCCCAGGTCCCAAAGCCAAGCAGCAGCAAGCCAAGCCGTGAACGCTTCCCTTCCCCCTTCCCGGCTGGAGTTAATGCTCGGCCCCTGTGCTGATAAGAAGAAGCCTGCTTGCCCCATCTGCCGTTTGGTGCACCTCCTCGTTTTCAGCATTGGGCGCAGCACAGGCAGTCAAAGCTGCTTCACTCCAGCTCTCCCAGCTTTCTTGCGCCCCTCAGTGATCCCCGCGGTGGGCAGAGGGCAGATGGGGCAAGCAGCGCTGCTCTGTTCTTCACTCCAACTCTCCCAGCTTTCCTGTACCCCTCAGTGATCCCCGCGGTGGGCAGAGGGCAGATGGGGCAAGCAGTGCTGCTCTGTTCTTCACTCCAACTCTCCCAGCTTTGCCTGCACCCCCTCAGTGATCTGAAGATTAAGTACATCAGGGTTGGTGTTCATTCTCCTGCTTTAGGTCCCTCTTCCTAGAGAGGAGGATAAAGGCTGCAATCCTATCCACACTTACCTAGGAGTAAGCCCCATTAACTATAATGATACTTCTGAGTAGACATGCATAGGATTGGGCTGTCAATCACTTTTATTTCTGAGTCTTTTGGGGTGGAAGGGAGGTATGTGGGAATTCTCACCCCAACAACCCACCTGTCACCAACACACTTAACTAGAGGTTATTTCAGGAGGAATTCCAGTTATCATTAAGATTCTTTTCATCTTCTCTGCCCAGTTAGGAGTTAATAATGTGTATGTGTGTGGGGGAGCCTTGGCACAGCCCCTGCCAAGCCTCATCCCAAATGCATGCTTTTAAGTATGTTTTCATAAGAAATGCAAACAGAGCATTTCAGTGTCTGCCTCTGGTGGTTATGCTGTACACCAGGGTGAGTCAAAAAGAAGAGCCCTGCTGTATTGGGCCAAAAATCCCATCTCGTCCAGTATCAAAAATTGCACCAAGATTTGATGAGCTATGCAAGGAAAAACAAGCGCATCCGTCTCACTCTAGAACTTTTTGAGTGATAATCTTACCTGTGTTAAAAAAAGGTTGCCCAGAAACATTTTTTTGTAAATAAAACAAGTTTCTTAACCAGTTAAACAACGGTTATATTTTTATTTTCTTACATTCTATAATTACAATACCTTCATCCCAATTATTGGGGTAATTGAGGTGGGGTAATATAGTGGGGAGGCGTGGGCAACAGCCACAGGTGTCAAGGGAGTCATGGGCCAGAAAAGTTTGGGAACCACTGCTGTAGGTGTTTCATGTATTCAAAGCATTTCACATACATTAGCTCAATAATCCTTACAGAAAGACTGCTACATTTCTCCATATTTCAGGATGGGGAGCTGAGGCTGAGAGAATAATGGCGTTACTCAAGACACTGTATATATAGCTCACTGTAGCCATTTCCACCTGCTGTTCCTTCTCCAGCTGGCACTTGGCCTCTTCTTCCCTCACAAAGGTCAGTAGAATCATCAGCTGTCCTGTGGTGAGGAGGAGGAGGAGTAGAAGCCAGCAAGGCCAAGTGTTGTTACTGCCATCTCCACCTGTTGCTACCTCTCTAGCTAGATCTGGGATCTTTCTTTCATTACAGAAACAAATAGAACCACCAGTTGCCTGTGAAGAGGAGGAAGATATGCATCCAGTAAGGCAAAGTATCACCAATGCCATTTATTTATTTAAATGAATGATATGCTACATTGAGATTTGAACTGGGGGCCTCTTTTTCACAGAACTTTTAGTTTATTAATTAGTAACCTACCTTTCTGCACAGAGATATATATATATATATATATATATATATATATATATATATATATATATATATATATATATATATATATATATATATATACACACATATATACACACACAAAGTTTAGTTTTTGTGTTTCTTTGATAGTAATGAAGGACCCACTATTACAATATACATTATCTCAGGGTGACTAATAGGGTTTAAACATCAGTCTTTAAATATGATCAGCTGTAAGAACAGACATCCCTACTTTTATCCAGTTTTAGCCATTCCGTTGCATACCATGTTACCAGGTTGTTTCTGGGCAACCATAAACATTTTTTGGAGTTTTGGCTTTCTAAATATCAAGACACAGGAATGTGACAGACTTTGGGACTGGGGTTATTTTAATAGTGATTAATTTTATCTGTCAGCCTGTCAGATGTTTAAGCTTGGATACTGCATTGTGACTTCAAGCTCAAAATGTCCAAGACTGAAATTCTTATCTCCCTCTACCACCATTCTGCTCCTTGTACTCCTTATCCAGTGACAGTGTCAGCAACCACCCAATTGAACAGAGTTAATCTTTGATTCCTCTCCTTTATTTACCGCATTCAATGTGTTGCCAAATTAAAAAAATATGGTCCTCTTCCCCCCCCCCCCAACAACATGATCGTCTCCCCCTAAAATCTCTGCACTGGCTTCCTGTGCGCTCCTGGATCCAGCACAGTTTCCTTGTCTTTATCTTCAAAGCCCTCCATGGCCTTGCTTCTCTTTATCTCTCCATTCTTATATTCCATCACACACCTTTTTATTGAACCTCACTCCTCCAGGTCCACCACCCATAGCCATTTGAAGGTCTTTTGCTCCCCAGAGGTGTCGCTGGAGGGGGGGCGGTACTGTAAGTTCCGCACCGTTCCACTCCCCGTTTACTCCCCGGTACGAGGTGGTCCCGCCCCCTTGCTATCGTTGCCATTCCATACGGCGAAGGCAACGGGCAGGGAGTCTCCTGCCTGTTGCCTTCGCCGCAGTGGCTGCACAGAATGGCTCCAATGGCGAGGGGGCAGGACCACCTCGTACCAAGGAGTAAACGGGGAGTGGAACGGTGTGGAATGTACAGTACCGCCCCCCTCCAGTGACGCCTTTGTTGCTCCCTCAAACAGCTCTGCCCTTTCTCCCTTGCTGCCTCATGTCTAAAAGCCAAGAGACCCTCAAAAATGGCGTGGAATATGGCACGGGTGCTGTAGCTGGAGAGGGGCATCAGCAGAAATTGGAAACCTCACTTTTTACAAGGAGAAGTGCTTTTTATTTGCACAAGCACTGCTTTGGTGCGAACCTTACTTTCCCCGCCCTGTGAATCAGAAACTTTCCATATGCCAAAGAACCCTGATCTCTCCAGTGAGTCATTGAGCACTATTTTTTCACTTTCGTCCGGCAAAAATATGTTTCCTTTCTACTTCTAATACGTGCAAAGTTACTGCTGCTGTCTCTGGATGAGATTTTGCTTCTGTTCCTGTTTGTAACAGAGGCAGAATGAGCAAGATAGATGGTAGGCAGTATAAAAGAAGTGGCAGAAAATATTAAATATTTAAATTAATTTTATTAATATTAAAGTGGCAGAAAATATTAAAACAAAACAGATTTGTGTAGCCATAAGAAGACAGTTTAGCTGGAAATTTTTGTCCCACTTTTACTGCCTCCAGAAGGGCCCTCAAATCAAGGAGCTAAAGAAACAAAAGAGGCTTGTACTTTAATTTTGTTTATGATGTTCTTTATAATATTGGTAGAAATCCGCTTGTACTGTACTCAGAAAACAAGTGCTGACATACGCAAGCTATAGATAAACCACTGTAGTAGTAATTCCCACTTTTGAGGGAACGTTGGGAACTGTATTTCTATGAGTAAGCCATGGATTTCAAGCAGAGTATTCTCAGGACCTCACCAAGCTACAATTTCCTGGATTCTTTGGAGAAGTCATGGCAATTAACCTGGCACAAAACTACAGGTTTTATAGTACAGGTTTGTAGTATAAATATGCCCTGAGATGTGATTAACAAAGTATTAATTATCTAATTATTCTAATATAAGGAAATAAATGAAAAATAAATGAAAAAAGCAGCATTGTCCTTGGATCATCGCCCCTTTCTCCCTCTCCTCTGTGTGTAGTACCGTGTTTCCCCGAAAATAAGACAGTGTCTTATATTAATTTTGGCTCCAAAAATGCAGTAGGTCTTATGTTCAGGGAGGTCTTATTTTCCCAACCTGTGGCGCGACCCCCCTGGCACTTACCGATTAAAGCTTCATTCTTTCCTGACGGTGCAAGGCCTGCACAACCTGCACTCGAGACCTCCACCATGGAGACGACATGCTAGAGAGATTCTGCAAGGTTGCAGCCTCCTTGCTGGCCTCTCTAGTACGTCAAAGTAAGTGCTGGGGGGGTTGCAGGGGGTGCCGGTGGGGTCACGTCTGGCTGATGATCCTAGCTAGGTCTCTACTTTCGGGGAGGACTTATATTGACGAGTGCCAGCAAAAATCATGCAAAAATGACGGTAGGTCTTATTTTCAGGGTAGGTCTTATTTTCGGGAAAACAGGGTAGTAAACCATCACTTGGAATGAGTAATGGAGGAGAGAATGGTTGCCTAAATAGGTACTACTTTTTAAATAAAACTGGTGGAATTACTAATTTGAAAATAATAGCTTTTCAGCCAGCTGAACTCTGTTCCAATTCAAAAACCCCAGCAGACATTTGCGCTTCTTTTTGACTACAAATTGAGTGGCTCAGCTTGTGACACCTGAGTAGGCCATTCCAGTAACTGAAATGTGCAGTCTAGGATGATTTGTTTTCATTTGCTGAGATTGTATAGATTTTATCATAACATATGGTCAAACAAGACATTATGGAGAAGCTGTGATTGTTGCTCATGTGCCTGGCCTGCAAGGAGTGGGTGGGGAGGATCTTATGTTAGCATGAGAGGGGTATGGTGGTGTGGGGAGCTGAACCTCCCCCCCATCTTTCTACACTCCACCCCAGAAATTGTTGCTCTATTTTAACATGCTCTTAATTTCTGGAAAAGGGTCATCTTTGCAGTTAGCGTTCTAAATGTGTATTGATGAAATGGGGTACTGAGGAAGTACACTCAAATTGGACATACTGGTCATAATGATATCACACCTAGGGTAACATAAAGAAGTCCAGAGTCAAACAACATCCCCTGCTTTTTTATCATAGAAGAAAAAAACTAAAGGAAAAACATATGCCTTACTATAACGTTTCCCTTCACTCGTTTGTCTTTGAGTATCATTGAAGGCAGTAAAATTACATGTCATCTTATCTTCAAATATAGTTAATATAGATAGTCTTCAGGTCATGTTTTGAAAGTAATGCCGCCTTTAAAACTTTATTGTTGTCAAAATTAAATATACTAGCAATCTGTTGGCCATCACTTGTTCCAGGATAAGAGCTGGAAAGAGTAAAACACAAATCATCCTCCTTCCCGACTAGATCTTTTTAAAATTTTGTTTGGTTCCAGAATGTCTGCATTTGTTAGGGTGCATCCTCTGCATTCTGTGATAACAATACATTACATTTTCTACAGAAAATGTGCACAAAGAGTGAAAAAGGAACATCCTTGTATCTTATTTTTCTTTTTCTTTTACTAATGTGTATTACTTGTAATAGTTGGCTAGTTGAAGGACAAAAAAAACACATATAGAAACAAGACATGTTTGTTTTGGCAGTACACTTTTGTAAACAAAGTGACACAAATTGAGGCAGAAATTCCACCGGGGAAAGAGAAGAGAACCAAAAGACCGAAAATACAGCACAGAGCAAAGTCCCTTCCAGATGGTGCTTTTAATAAATTTATCAGGCTGCTATCAAAGATGATAATGAACATTCAAAATGGGGAGTGGCAGCTTTCCCTATGGAATGGAAACAGTATGGTACCTTCTGTGTTTTGCAATTACTTGCCCACGCTCTAATTTCCCATTGTAAAAAATATATAACCAATGGCTCTCTGCACGTTTCAAGAAACTTACTAGAATGACCATCCAGGCAGGTTAAAAGATTGTGTTCAAAAACATTGTGTTTGTTTTTGGTATAGACTACATAAAAGGTATAGGGGCCGTGGTGGCTTAGTGTTAAGACGCTGAACTGCAGACTGGAAGGTTGGTAGGACAGCAGTTCAAGACCTGAGTGCCGCGTGACAGAGTAAGCTCCTGTCTTCTGTCCCAGCTCTTGCCAACCTAGCAGTTCAAAAGCAAGAAATTACAAGTAGATAGATACCGCTGCGGCAGGAAGGTAACAGTGTTCCGTTACTAATGCCAGCCACATGACCACGGAAGCGTCTTTGGACAGCTCTGGCTCTTCGGCCTTAGAAACGGAGATGAGCACCACACCGTAAAGTTGGACATGACTGGCTTTTGAGCAGGGGATACCTTTACCTTTACCTTACATTACATAAAAAGTAAACAGTGAACACAAATAAATCTCAATGAACTCAATAGACACATCTGTAATTAAACAAGATTAATTTGTGAGTGTAGTCAAATTATCTTCTGTATCCTAAGGTACATAATAGTTACTGAATAGTATAAAAATAGTATAAAAATAATGTAAAGTGACAGATAATGGGGAGCAGGTATACAAAATATTGTCTGTAACTGATCTCTGGAGATCTTGATTTCTTTTTGCAATGGTTGTACAGATTATAAAGCCTGTACAACCATTTTGCCTTGAAATATCTTGTCCCCATTTTCAACCTAAAGACAAATATACCTGTCTGCAAATTTGGGTAATACAATGTATATATCAATTTACCATATTTTTCGCTCCATAAGACTCGCTCCCCCCAAAAGAATAGGGGGAAATGTCTTTGCGTCTTATGGACCGAATGCTGTAAAAAATGAGTAATAAATGTCTTGTTTTAACTACTAATTTTAACGGTGCTTTGCCACTTACTGCGTTGTCATTTAGCACCTCCAATCTTCGTCCCGTGTTGCCGGCTGCATTGCGGCCGCGCCGGGACTGCCCCCAGTCAGCAGCTCCAAGACATGAGCCTCCCAGGCGCTGGACGCGACCAGGAAGCCCTGCGCAAACATCGCAATAACTCCCTGTGCGTTGCCTTTGCCACACTGAATGGCTCTGAAGGCGAGGGGGCAGGGCCGCCTCGTGCCGGTGAGTAACGGAGGTCAGTGCGGTGCGGAACTTAGCGTTCTGCCCCACCTCCAGTGACGCCACTGGACCCGATGTCTGACCCCTATGCAGAAGAAGGTTGCCAACCCATGATCTAAGTATTCTGGAACTGGAAACATTTTTGTATCCAGGGAAAAAGACAGGGCCAAGTACAGCAATACCTTGACTTTCATACACTTGACTTCATCGCTTTGCTCTTTCAATTAGCGATGGTTTTCAGTTATAACCACATTTCAGGTTTCGTCCATGTGCTTTTCTCTTTCGTCTGATATCATCCAACCTTCCATGATGTTCATTGACATTCTTATGTTTATTTTTCTTTCTGTTTATTTAGGTTTCACACGCATTCGCATGCGTTATATAGATATTTACGTTTTTCACTGGCCAAAATAAATGTGCAAGCTAAATAAGGCTATGCTTTGACATTCATCCATTTTTTACTTTCATCCATGCTCTGATCCCTAACCAGACGAAAGTGCAATGCCAGTGTATGAACATAATAATTCATGTCTGCTACTAAAAGATTCTCAGCGTTTTCCCTCTTTTTGATTGCTAATATAATTGGGAATTTGTTGATTAGTAGTTTTCAATCATGGGGAATGGGAGACTTCCTGGAATGGCACATGTGATATTTTTGAACAGTTTAGGCCAAAGATCTAGTGCAGTATAACTGCTTGCCTGATGTCCCAAAACATCTTACTGCAAGAAGTACAGTAAATTATTGTCTCGCTTCTTGAACGTCCTTTCAAGCATTTGGCACTGCCCATTTCTGAGAACAGACCATTAGGCTCCCCATATAACAGTTTTAACTGTTATATTTACACTCAGGATCTTATAATTAAAGTTTCATAAGAGTCCATATTACCTTCAAGAGTCATTATCTGATAGCACAGCTGAATGGATGAAATGGATGTGATGGAAAATATAATGTGACTAGTGCTCTTCTAGCACCACCCTCTGTAACCTGTAGCACATTGAAAATGGCCTAAAATAATCCATAAATGAAAGGTTCACTATGTTATTTAATTCTTTTTCTAAACTTCTCTCTTCAAAATATCAAGTACCATCCCTTCCTGTATCTGCGATGAAGACAATGATACTGGCCAGTACCGTAGTCTTGATGTTGACTGACACCACTGTTGCCTTAAGGCTGAGCTACATTACAGGCAGAGGCTCTGCCGCCGCCTCTGCCTCTGCCTACGCGCTTGGAGCGGGGAAGTGTCTTCCCTCCTGTTCTCCCTCCTGTTGTCCCGCCTTCTTAAGAAGGTGATTGAAGGTAGTTCAGATTGGCATGCAGCCACCCTCCCCCCTCTCCTACGATTGGCAGGCTGCAGTAGCTCCGCGAACCGCCCCCTAGCTCTGCGCGCCCACCCCCTCAAAAATAGGATTCCAGTTTGAGGTACGCGCCAGCCGTGTGGAGGTCACAGCGGCTCCGCTTGCTTCAAAAATGAGGTCAGAAGCTCCGCAACGCGTGTAATGTAGCTCAGGCTTTAGTAAGAATACATTACTACTTCTTTCATGGTCTGGCAATTCACAGTGGTTCTAATGTAAATGTTTGCTGTTTGGAGTGCTGATTGTTCCCCTGATGAGCCCAGAACCTTGTCCTTGACCACCCTATTGGCAGCCAGGGACTGCAGACCTCAGTGTGGAAGCTTCCATTTCTCTTCTCTCTTAACCTATCTATGCTGTTACTCAGCAGGGTACAGTTTCAAAAATCCAAATGGGAGCATTGTGTGTAAAACCTGTGTCTCATTTTGGCAGCCTACATACTAATATTTTTTCCCCTATGGTGTATCACAACTTCATTTGCACAATTAATTCCCTAATTAACGTCAACCTTGTAGAGAATTGCAAAAGTTTCAAAACTGTAATGCAGGAGAAGGGGCAGACCCGTTGAGAATTTTGAAACTTTCCACTTAGGTTGTGCCCATGCCTGCTGCTCATCTGCTGTGATGATGAACCACCTCCACTTCTTTGTCCCGGGTTGAGTCAGCTCTACTGCTGCCTTTTCAGAATAAGTCTAAACGTTGGATGTGGAAGATCACTTAAAATTGGTTAACCAAAGCAGTTGTTTATGCTGTGAAACTATCTGATTATTTGTTTGCTGTGCATAATGTTTTATTCTGTGATAGCTTTGGCTTTAAATAATATCTGACCTCCTCTGGTTCAGATAACATTCAGTATTTATTCATTTTTAATCTGTCCTACGGAACGTAAACCCATGTGTTCCTGCACTAGCAATATTTTTTGCTTATATTTATTCTTCCCCAGAAATAGAAACTCATGGTACTGAGTTGTCTGTGTCTTGCCTTTGATCTCTTTTGTATTTTAATTTGCAGTTCCTACTGAGAATGTCGCAACAGTTGCAGACTGTGCCAGCGTGATTGAGGGCGTAAGCCGAAGTCGTAATGCCTTGTTGAATGGAGACACAAAGAATTATGACTGGGATTCTGGGTATACATGCCATCAGCTAGGCAGCGGTGCTATCGTTGTACAGCTGGCACAGCCTTACATGATTGGATCAATTCGGTAAAAAGATTTTTTTTATGTAAAAGTCTTTCAATGATGAGAATTCATGCCTTCTAGATTCTTCTTTTTCATATATAGCTTCTTTTTCTTATATAGCTGCTGTGAAAAGATCATTTGTTTTGCACTGAAAATATTCCTTTCATGCCACAGTAACATACAAAACATCACGTTTCAAAAAGGGGGGGGAATCCAGCACACACATTCAGTCTTAAAATAGTGACATAATTTGAGGGCAGGCAATTTATTCTGTGCTCAGAACAGCATCACAGTGTCTCCCCCCACGATGCCTCTTTTTGAAAGAAAAATTGAAATGCTCAAGCTTTTAAAGAAGTAAATATGTTTGCAAGACATATTTTTAAAGAAGCTTTTTACAAAGTTGGAGACTATGCAATCCCATATATCGTCCATGCTATTGGGATGGAATATGAAGTGCCAAACGTTTTCGTAAGCAAGTACTAAAATCCATAACTCCAAACATGACATCTTTAGAAGGATTTTTCAGTACATAATAATGTAAGATATTTTGGGAAGACCAGAATTTCTTCACAACAGTAAAATAATGTATGAATAATTGGGAAGCATCCTTTTTATATAGTTACCCTCTTGACTTTAAAGGAGGCTCAAGTGTTTAATGCAAATAATTAGCACATATTTTAAAACAATTTAAAAGACTAACGGGTAAAAAGCCATGTCAATAAATATATAAGATATCAATAAGAACAAGCATACCAGGTAAAACCACGTAGAAGAAGCTGTATTGGTTAAAAACACAACATACAAAAACATTTAAAACCAGGATAAAACCTGTAAAATCAATATCAGACATAAAATGCAAAGTTTTGCTCAAATTGCGAAGAGCATTATCAGGCAACCTACAGTAGCAGGGAAAGGTGCTAACAGACACACTGAGAATGCATTGCTACAAATAGGAGAGAGAAACCTCAGGATCACACGTGAGGATTACACTTGTTGAATAGCCCTAATTGACAACATCCGGTGTGTCTATGCCCTGTAGTAACCCTAAGTTACAGAAGGAGCCAAGGACTGAACTAAAGTTAACATCATTGCCCTAGAAACTATAAGGAAGGGATGACCTGACCACAGATTCTATTGTTAAATGAGTAACATAGCCACCAATTGTCTTATTGTCACCAATTAGCACATAGTAATATTCTCTTCAGTTCCTGCTCCTTATGTCTAGGTATTGGAGTGAAAAGAAACTTTCATAAATGAGGAACAAAATAATGTACACTCTCACCAGCTCCAACTGTCTCTTTCAAGATTAGTTATGCTATATTGACTACTTCTTTGGGGGCTCCCTTTGTGCGACTGAGAACTGTTGCCAAATTGTATGTGACAAGATGAAAAACAAAGGAAAAGATTTCTTACTTTACAGTGCATCAGTACAAGTGGATGGAACTACAAATCTTAGTAAACTCAGAGTTACCAGGAGTGGATCTGCACAAGAAGACATTTATGGCTCACAATCACAAGTAGATCATTGCTTCCACCCTCCCACTGGAAAGGTAGCTACTAGTGACATTCAGCTTCATCTTGTCACAGTAGACTTGTGTTCCTTTGTATTTCTGAAATGCATTTGATATAGCTGACTATCTGAAGGTAATGATCAGTTTAGAAAGAAAAAAAATGCTGCCAGACAACCCTTAGGATTTAGTTTCTCTGGTGTTCTTTTTTTCTCCTTGTCTTCTTCATTAGTATAGATTGGCCCCTTGGGTTTACTTATATTTAGATAGCAACTTCAGTTGCAAAATGTTTTGTTATCTTTATCTTGTTTCTCCTAACAGGATACAGATCACTATTCCAGTTGTAAAGATAAGAAACTGGTTGAAAGGGAATGAATTGCCCATGAATTCATCAGATATTTGAACCCATGTTCTGAGTTCAAGTTGAACGCTCTCAATGCACAATTTCCTTCTGAAAAATTGCCGAGGTGGAAACAGTTTTGCATAAGGATAGGAAACCCCAGTTGGAATTCTTCAGATGAATCCATGCCTGCTAATTTGGAGGCAAATTTCAGTAGAAATTTCAGAAGCAACTCTCTAGTCAGGTTTCTCACAAAATTAGGAACCTTAGACGATTCTGGTAGCCTCTCTCCATCATGCTATGTCTGTCCAGAGGGACAGATAATGGGCTCCCTCCCTCCCGGACTGGACTGCCCATGCGGCCACCAGAAGGAGACTCACCTTCTGCTGCTGGCCGTATCTTCAGTCTGGCGGCAGAGTGAGGGAGTCCAGCCTCCCTTACTCCAAAGGGGGCGCAAACGTGCCTTACGGCATGTTTGCGATGCCTTCCGGTGCCGGAGCGTTCGCTCAAGCGCTGGAAATCTACGGTGGATTTCACCGTAAATGTTGGGAATCTGAGCATTTTTACATGCTGAATTAAGTATAGTAAGTGAAATTGGATTTGGGGGGGGGCATAAGCAATTATAAAAATTAACATCTTATCAGTTATACATACACTGCAAATTGAGTATAATATTAAAACTTTACAGAACACCTAAACGTCATTGAATAAATGCAATGGTTTTGTAGCTAAATGCATTGAACAGTTTACTAAGGCATAATTGGCAAATGTATAAGGGTGTCAGATCTTTCATTGGGAGCATAATAATATTATCTTTTTATCTTTGACTGAAAAAAACCCTAATAGATTTTTATGACTGTTGACAAAAGGAAGAACACATAACCTGCAAGAATAGTATTTGTCCTGACCCATGCATTATTACAAATCTATTTGTTCTGAAGTATTCTGAAAAACATTATTCCAGAGTATTTTCTCAGCACCTCAAGGGATATTTGTCCCTCTTCACAATAATTAGACCAAACTGAACAGGCATTAAAACTCCTTCCCCTGAAAACAGACAACCTAGCTGGGTTAGTGGACCAATTAAAAACACTAAGTCTGATTTTGTTTAAACTCTGCCCAAAGGTTGCACAAGCAATGAGACTCTTCCTTTCTTCCAGTATCATTATTTTTATATACTATTTTTCATCAAAAAAGTTTGTAAAGTGGTTTACATGCCTGAAATGAAATGCCTGTTGATTTCTTGCTTTCTTTGCAAGTGAGAGAAGACTTTGGTTCTCCTTTCAGGTTTTCTCCCACTTGCAGGAGAAGCAAGAAATAAGCATAGGGAGAGGTAGGGTCTTGCCTCACTTCCAGGAAGCTTTCAAGGATGTGATAGAGGCACATGAGAAAATACAGTATTTCTGCCCCCCATCATGTGTGTCTACTTGTGACAGAGAGAGAGAGAGAGAGAGAGAGCACGAGTGAACGAGCAGAGGGACTACAACTCGGTGGTAAAGCACATGCTTTGAATGCAGAAAGTACTGAGTTCAATCTCCTGGAGGAGAGATCCCCAACTGAAACCATAGAGAGAGGGGCTGCCTGTCCATGTAGATAGTACTGAGCAAGACTGGCTAAAGATCTGATCCAGGACAAGGCAATTACATGCGTTCTTATGTGTACACGAATAAACATGTTCAAAAGACGTAAAGCAGACATTTATCCTATTGCAATTTTTTGTACTTGTTAGAAGATGAGAAAACATGAAAAAAGTAAGTTCATTTTGTAGATTTTTGACCTGGGATTATAAACCAAAGAAGATTATTTCTATGATTGGCAAAACTCCTGTTCTCTACCTTTTGACTCTATAGTCAGAAACATAGAGAGGGGGGTCTGTGATGGATGTGAGGACCGCATGGTGACTTGCCTGCCTGGTGCGAAGATTGCGGACATCACGTCTCGTCTAGATAGGCTGGTAGAGAGTGCTGGGGAGGAGGTAGCGGTTGTGGTGCATGTTGGCACAAATGACGTGGGGAAATGTAGCTACGCGGTCCTGGAAACCAAATTTAGGTTGCTAGGTAGGAAGCTCAAATCCAGGACCCCAAGGGTAGCGTTCTCAGAAGTGCTACTTGTTTCACGCGCAGGGCCATCTAGGCAGGTGGAGCTCAGGGGTCTCAATGCGTGGATGAGACACTGGTGTCAGGAGGAGGGGTTTAGGTTTGTTAGGCACTGGGGAACGTTTTGGGACAAGCCGGGCCTGTACAAGAGGGATGGGCTTCACTTGAATCAAAAGGGAACCAGACTGCTGGCGCGTAACATTAAGAAGGTGGCAGAGCAGCTTTTAAACTGACCCCTGGGGGAAAGCCGACAGGAGCCGAGGGGCATCCGGTTCGGGACACCTCATCCCTAGGGAATAAGGGTGGAGAGGTTTGGGAACAGCAAAGTTATAACAGAGTAGGAATTAGGAGTGATAGTGTGATGGGACATGACAGCCAGTCCAGCAGGACAGAAGACTGCAGGGATAAAGGTGCAAACATGCAGCCCTTCTTGGGGGACCTGGTATATAAGTGCTTTTATGCAAATGCCCGAAGTCTCCAAGCAAAGATGGGAGAATTGGAATGTTTGGTGGCTAGGGAAAACATTGACATAGTAGGTATAACAGAAACCTGGTGGAATGTGGAGAACCAGTGGGATACTGCAATCCCAGGATATAAACTGTATAGGAGGGACAGAGAGGGGCGTGTTGGAGGTGGGGTGGCTATGTCAAAGAAGGGGTAGAATTCACCAGAGGAGAGCTGGAGGGGAGCTCTGACTCCTCTGTAGAATCACTGTGGGTTAGATTACTAGGCACAAAGAGCGATGTAATAGTAGGGGTTTTCTACCGTCCTCCAGATCAAAAACCTGAAGGGGATCTTGAAATGAGGAAACAAATCAGGGAGGTGTCAACAAAAGATAGGGTTGTAGTCATGGGGGACTTCAATTATCCTCACATCGACTGGGTCCATGCTCTGGACATGAAAGAGAGACTGGATTTCTGGATATGCTGAATGACTGTGCCTTAGAGCAGCTAGTCACTGAGCCGACCAGAGGACAGGTGACTCTGGACTTGATATTGTGTGGCGCTCAAGATCTGGTCAAGGATGTAAATGTTACCGAACCGTTGGGGAACAATGACCATGCTGCGATCCGTTTCGCCATGCATGTCAGGGGGAGAGTGCCAAGCAAATCTGACACAAAATCCCTTGACTTCCGAAGGGCAGACTTCCCCAAAATGAGGAGACTAGTTTAAAAAAAAGCTGAAAGGGAAGGTAAAAAGAGTCCAATCGCTCCAGAGTGCATGGAGGCTGTTTAAAACAACAGTAATAGAGGCCCAGTGGGAGTGTATCCCACAAAGGAAGAAAGGCTCAATTAAGTCCAGGAGGGTGCCAGCATGGCTAACAAGCACAGTTAAAGAGGCTATAAAAGGCAAGGAAGCTTCCTTCCATAAATGGAAGTCTTGCCCAAATGAGGAAAATAAACAGGAGCACAAACTGTGGCAAAAGAAATGTAAAAAGATGATACGAGAGGCCAAGAAAGACTTTGAGGAACGTATGGCAGGCAACATTAAAGGGAATAATAAAAGCTTCTTTAAATATGTTAGAAGCAGGAAACCTTCCAGGGAAATGGTTGGTCCGCTGGATGGTGAGGGAGAGAAAGGGGTGATAAAAGGGGACTTGGAGACTGCAGAGAAATTAAATGAATTCTTTGCGTCTGTCTTCACGGCAGAAGACCTCGGGCAAATACCGCTGCCGGAACGGCCTCCCCTGACTAAAGAATTAAGTCAAATAGAGGTTAAAAGAGAAGATGTTTCAGACTTAATTGACAAATTAATGATCAATAAATCACTGGGCCCAGATGGCATCCACCCAAGAGTTCTGAAGGAACTCAAGAATGAAGTTGCTGATTCTTGACCCAAATATGCAACTTGTCCCTTAAAACTGCCACTGTGCCAAAGGATTGGAGGATAGCAAATATCACGCCAATCTTTAAAAAAGGAAGAAGGGGGGACCCAGGAAACTACTGGCCGGTCAGCCTAACATTTGTTCCTGGGAAGATGGTGGAAAGTCTCATTAAAGATAAAATCTTAAAACACATAGAAGAACAGGCTTTGCTGAGGGAGAGTCAGCATGGCTTCTGCAAGGGGATGTCTTGCCTCACAAACCTTTTAGAATTTTTTGAAAAGGTCAAACGGCATGTGGATGCGAGCCAACCCGTGGATATTATATATCTGGATTTTCAGAAGGCGTTTGACATGGTCCCTCATGAAAGGCTCCTGAGAAAACTCCACAGTCAGGGAATAAGGGGGCAGGTCCTCTCGTGGATTAGGAACTGGTTGAAGACCAGGAAACAGCGAGTGGGAGTCAATGGGCAATTTTCACAATGGCGAGAGGTGAAAAGCGGTGTGCCCCAAGGATCGGTCTTGGGACCGGTGCTTTTCAACTTGTTCATAAATTACCTGGAGTTGGGGATAAGCAGTGAGGTGGCCAAGTTTGCGGATGACACTAAACCTTTCCGAGTGGTGAAGACCAGCAGGGATTGTGAAGAGCTCCAGAAGGATCTCTTCAAGCTGGGAGAATGGGCAGCAAAATGGCAGATGCGCTTCAATGTAAGTAAGTGTAAAGTGATGCACATTGGGGCAAGAAATCAAAACTTCACATACACGCTAATGGGTTCTGAGCTGTCTGTGATGGATCAGGAGAGAGATCTTGGGGTGCTGGTGGACAGGTCGATGAAAGTGTCGACCCAGTGTGCGGTGGCTGTGAAGAAGGCCAATTCCGTGCTCGGAATCATTAAAAAAGGGATTGAGAATAAAACTGCCAATATCATTATGCCATTGTACAAATCAATGGTAAGGGCACATCTGGAGTATTTTGTCGCAGTTCTGGTCACCACACCTCAAAAAGGATATAGTTGAGTTGGAAAAGGTGCAGAAAAGAGCGACCAAACTTATTTGTGGGCTGGAGCACCTCCGTTATGAGGAAAGGCTACAGCATTTGGGGTTTTTCAGTCTGGAAAAAAGGCTGAGGGGGGACATGATTGAGACGTATAAAATCATGCATGGGATGGAGAGAGTGGACAGAGGGAAATTCTTCTCTCTCTCAAACAACACCAGAACCAGGGGACATGCATTAAATTTGAGTGGAGGGAGAGTTAGATCAGACAAAAGACAATATTTCTTCACCCAGCTTGTAATTCATCTGTGGAACTCCTTGCCACAGGATGTGGTGATGGTACCTGGCCTTGATGCCTTTAAAAGGGGTTTGGATAGATTCATGGAGGAAAAGAGCATCACAGGTTACAAGCCATAAGCAACCTCCTGGTTTTTTTTAGAAGTAAGTTTTCTCTGTGCCAGGTGCAAGGGAGTGGCAACAGAAAACGGGTTATCTTGTTAACTGTGTGCTCTCGGAAGCATCTGGTGGGGCCAATGTGAGATACAGGAAGGTGGACTAGATGGGCCTTTGGCCTGATCCAGCAAGGCTCTTCTTATGTTTTTGCTACCCTTAGGGCCCAACCCTATCCCCTGCCTGCCCATAGCATGGGCGTAGCTGCTGAATGCTATGGAGTGTGTGTGTGTGTGTGTGTGTGTGTGTGTGTGTGTGTGTGTGTGTGTGTGACAGACAGACAGACAGACAGACAGACAGACAGACAGACAGACAGACAGACAGACAGACAGACAGACAGACGGCCCAGGGGAGGTAAGTAAACATTTTTTTAACTTACCTCAACATAGGCCGCCTGGCCTCCAATGGGTCTCCTCAGACCTTCGCCAGCTATTGAGCTGGCATACATCTGAGGAGACTTGGGGCAATTCGGGGTGGGAAAAGGGGGATAGACTGTCGTTGTAGCTGCTGCCGAGATCCTTCCCTAAATTGACCCTGCCTGGCTTGCTTGCCTCCCTGAACTGCCCCTGCCACTGATATATCTGGCAGGATGTCTGTGAGCCACTGTTGCGTGTGCAAGGCCTCCGGCAGCTTATACTAGTGGCCACAGGGTGCATGACAGCAGTATGGCTTTCACACCGTCCGTCCAGGACTGTGACGGATCATCCATCACCTTTCGCCCCAGATAAGATGGGGCTGTTAGGCTAATAAGCTCTGACAGTCTTCCTAAAAATGTGAGGTGATGGTATCAAATTTTTATTATGCTCATTGCTAGGCTATTTCAATTAATGTACTTCTAAGCAAGGTTGATGCTGCTGAGGCAAATGTTTAATATTCTAGATATTGCAGGAAGTGAGCCGGATGAACATCAAGTTCACTCAGCATTTCTTTCCACAGCCCACAGGGCAAGACTGACTAACGAAGACTAATTTAACATTTTCTTCTAATATAGGAAGTTTCATTAGCTGGCACACCATTACCCTAAACTGATTTTTCTGTGATGTATGCAGTTCTGTTGTCTTTGTTCAAACATTCTCTTTCAGCCTTATCGTATCCATAACAGGGCATGCTAGCTGTGCCACAGATGTTTACCCTGATAGATTGCCTGGAATACATTTGAAGGAATTAGTATCTGTGGAACGTAATGTGGACCTTGTGCCCAGTGTGCACTAGTGAATGTGCACATAAGAACCTGAAAGTCTCTGTGGTAGTCTGACAAGGCACCTCATGCAGAATCTGCGCAACTCATATTTTTCTTTTCTCTTCCAATGTGGAAGAAGGCAAGAACAATTTGATTTTTTCGTTGGGTATATTAGGAGAGATTATACCTTTTAACTTACTGCATGCTTAGTTAATTTCAGCCAGAGTCATGTGAGTTTTGAGGCTATGTAAAATGGGCTTAAGCACCTGTATGGTGCCTGGCAGTCTGCTGACACTAGATAAATATTAAATGATAATAGCCCAATAGGCTTTCACCTCTGTGTAACTGAGCTATGAACTCGTAGCCTTTTTGTCCTCCCAAAAACCCGATCAGTTTGGTTTTAGTTAAGATATTCAACAGTCAGAGTGATATTAGCTGCTGATATATCATTGGAAATATTTGAATTTTGATGTCCATCCTAAGCTTTGAAGATCGGAGTAAAGGAAACTGCAGAGTCCCCAGTGATGAAAAGAATGCCACTGGAAAACAATTATATTGCTTAAAAAAATGTACATATGTTTTTGCCTTTGTCCCTTGTAATCCTTCAAAAGATTTAGCCTACAATTAGAAGAAATTAACATTGATTTATATCTGTGTCTGCGCTCATCACATATCCAAGATTCTGCCTTTAAGACGACAGATTTTTTTAATAAGCAAGTTAGCTACAGTCTTGCTTAGAGCAACCAAAATATCTTTGTAGCTGCACAAAATATGGTGGGTGAGAAAGCAGAATTTCAGATAGCTGACTCTTCTGACCAAGTTTGGATGATGCCTCTGGGAATTCTGGCTGAAACAGCTCTAAATTTTTAATTTGCAGAAAGTCAGCGCTAATGAGAACTAAAAGTCTTCCTTCAGAAGCCTTTTATTTTAGCTTCTGAAATTATTACTTATTAATATTAGTAACAGCCTGGGATTAAGAGGATGATTCTGGAACAGGCTTTGTAAATCTTGTTTATCCAGCCTAGTCAATTTTAAAGGATTTAGAGATGGGAAAAGCTTTTTATATTCTTGAAAATTGAGTTTGTTGCTTTTGTTTATAATAAATAAATTGTTAAAAGTATGCCAAGTTATGAATTAGTGGGCATCTTCCCAGAAGCTAAAAGGGTCCTTGTTTATCCCACAGCTAGGTCAAATTCCCCTTCTCAGCATTAAAAAGAGGCAACTGAGACTGCTGCTGGTGAAGAGTGGATAATTTTTGCAGAACTAATATTTTTCTCAACAGTTGAAAGCAAGCAGAATGGCTTCACTGGGGAGAAGGGAATACATGATATAAACCTTAAATATTATTGTAAGAAAGCTGTAATTGGCTTTCTATATAGAGGCGTATATGCACAAACTTGTTTGAGTAGGAGAAAAAAAATCTGTGTTTAGATGGCATTTATGAAAGTCTAATGGGCTATATTATAAAATGGACGGGAATGGGCAAATTTAATTCAGGTGACCATCATATCTACCACTGTGGGCATGAATCCCTTAGAAGAAATGGAGTAGCCCTCATAGTCAATAAAAGAGTGGGAAAGGCAGTACTGGAGTGCAACCTTAAAAACGACAGAATGATTTCAGTTCGAATCCAAGGCAAACCATTCAACATTACAGTAATCCACGTGTATGCCCCAACCACTGATGCCGAAGAAGATGAAGTTGACCGGTTCTATGAAGACCTACAACACCTTCTAGAACTAGCACCCAAAAAAGATGTCCTTTACATCATAGGAGACTGGAATGCTAAAGTAGGAAATCAAGAAATAAACGGAACAGCAGGCAAGTTTGGCCTTGGAGCGCAAAATGAAGCAGGGCAAAGGCTAACAGAGTTCTGTCAAGAGAACACGCTGGTCATAGCAAACACTCTTTTCCAACAACACAAGAGGCGACTCTACACATGGACATCACCAGATGGTCAATACCGAAACCAGATAGATTATGTGCTTTGCAGATGGAGAAGCTCTATACAGTCAGTAAAAACAAGACCTGGAGCTGACTGTGGCTCAGATCATGAGCTTCTTATTGCAAAATTCAGGCTTAAATTGAAGAATGTAGGGAACACCACTAGACCAGTCAGATATGACCTAAACCATATCCCTTATGAGTATACAGCGGAGGTGAAGAATAGATTTAGGGCATTAGACCTGGTAGACAGAGTGCCTGAAGAACTATGAACGGAGGTTTGTAACATTGTACAGGAGGCAGCAACGAAAACCATCCCAAAGAAAAAGAAATGCAAGAAGGCAAAGTGGCTGTCAGATGAGGCTTTACAAATAGCTGTGGAAAGAAGGAATGCGAAAAGCAAGGGTGAAAGGGAAAGATATAAACAACTGAATGCAGATTTCCAGAGAATAGCAAGGAGAGATAAGTAGGCCTTCTTAAATGAACAATGCAAAGAAATCGAGGAAAACAACAGAATGGGGAGGACTAGAGATCTCTTAAAGAAAATTGGAGATATCAAAGGAACGTTTTGTGCAAAGATGGGCATGATAAAGGACAAAAAAGGCAGGGACCTAACAGAAGCAGAAGAGATTAAGAAGCGATGGCAAGAATACACAGAAGAACTATACAAGAAAGATCTTAATGTTCCTGATGATCACGCTGGTGTGGTCACTGACCCAGAGCCGGACGTCCTGGAGAGTGAAGTCAAGTGGGCCTTAGGTAGCATTACTAACAACAAAGCTAGTGGAGATGATATTATCCCAGCTGAGCTACTTAAAATCCTAAATGATGATGCTGTTTTCATATGCCAACTCAATATGCCAACAAATTTGGAAAACTCAGTAGTGGCCAAAGGATTGGAAAAGGTCAGTTTACGTTCCAATTCCAAAGAAGGGCAGTGCCAAAAAGTGTTCAAACTATTGCACAATTGCACTCTTTTCACATGCTAGCAAGGTTATGCTCAAAATCCTACAAGCTACGCTTCAGCAGTACGTGAACCGAGAACTACTGGAAGTACAAGCTGGGTTTCGAAGAGGCAGAGGAACTAGAGATCAAATTGCCAACGTGCGCTGGATCATGGAGAAAGCACGAGAGTTCCAAAAAAACACCTACTTCTGCTTCATTGACTATGGAAAAGCCTTTGATTGTGTGGATCATAACAAACTGCGGCAAATTCTTAAAGAGAGGGGGGTACCAGACCACCTTACCTGTCTCCTGAGAAACCTGTATGCGGGTCAAGAAGCAACAGTTCGGACCGGCCATGGAGCAACTGATTGGTTCAAAATTGGGAAGGGAGTACGGCAAGGCTGTATATTGTCACCCTGCTTATTTAACTTATATGCAGAGTACATTATGAGAAATGCAGGGCTGAATGAATTGCAAGCCAGAGTCAAGATTGCCAGGAGAATTATCAACAACCTCAGATATGCAGACGATACCATCCTAATGACAGAAAGTGAAGAAGAACTAAAGAGCCTCGTGATGAGGGTGAAAGAGGAGAGTGCAAAAGTTGGCTTGAAACTCAACATTAATAAAACTAAGATCATGGCATCTGGTCCCATCAATTCCTGGCAAATAGAAGGGGCAGAAATGGAAGCAGTAACATATTTTACTTTTTTGTGTTCCAAGATAATTGCAGACAGACAGCAGCCATGAAATTGAAAGACGCTTACTCCTTGGAAGGAAAGCTATGGCAAACTTAGACAGCATAATAAAAAGTAGAGATATCACCATGCCAACAAAAGTTCGTATAGTCAGGGCAATGGTGTTCCCAGTAGCAATGTATGGTTGCGAGAGTTGGACCATAAGGAAGGCTGAGCGCCAAAGAATAGATGCTTTCAAACTGTGGTGCTGGAGAAGACTCCTGAGAGTCCCTTGGACTGCTAGGAGATCAAATCAGTCAGTCCTAAATGAAATCAACCCTGACTGTTCCCTGGAAGAACAGGTACTGAGGCTGAAGCTCAAATATTTTGGCCACCTAATGCGAAGAGAGAACTCTCTGGAGAAGACTCTGATGCTGGGAAAGATTGAAGGCAAAAGGAGAAGGGGAAGGCAAAGGATGAAATGGTTAGACAGCATCACCGATGCAACGAACATGAAAATGAGCGAACTCAGGAAGATAGTGGAGGACAGGAAGGCCTGGCGGGATATGGTTCATGGGATCACGAAGGGTCAGACACGACTTAACGACTGAACAATATAGCAACAGATGTTTCTTAGCATCTCGGGATTTGGGTTATAAAACTTCAATTTATAAAATATCAGAATGTAAAGTACACCAGCAAAAATCAGTAAAAACATAAAGTAAGCACAAAATGCTAAAAACCTCATGTAAAATACTTTAAGATCCCATTGTAAAATACAACAAAGACATTTAAAAACTGCAAGGGCATGACGTTTCGTTTACCAATCTAAACTTTTTCAAATGCTGAAAAGCCTAAGTAGGCAAGAAGATGGTGAAGATGACACATCGCAGTCTTGCTACTTAAAAAGGAAATTTGGCGCGCATTTTACTAACACAATTAAGACCGGAAATCAAACAACCTCAGACACGTCCTCAGATGACCCTATTACATTGCCATCTAGTGGTGGCCTAGAGAATACCTCTGAATAACATTATTACTATTTCTTATCACTTCTGCTTATTGCAGGGGTCCAAACTTTATTGATAAATGATAATTCCTGTTTCCTGTTCAGTACCTGAGATCCATGTTTAAATATTTCAATGGCCTCCAAACTCAATCTTGCTCTATAATTATTTTCATGCCCTAATTTTACTGTGTCTTCAAATTTAATTCCATGTCCTGACTCCATCTTATGTTGGGCTAACGCAGATTTCTCTATTTGATTCATCCGGCATGCCCGTTCATGTTCTTTGAGCCTGGTATTTATAAAACGTTTTGTGGTACCAATATAAACCTTCCCACAACTGCATGGTACCTTATAAATTTCAGGTACATCCAATGGGGGGCTAGGATTTTTCGGGTTCCTTAGCAGCTGACTTATTTTATTGGTAGGTTTAAAAATTGGTTTAAAATTAAATTTACCCATCACCCTGCCAATTTTATCTGTTGTTCCTTTAATATACGGTAAATATACTGGTGGTCTGATTTCCTCATCTGTGCCTTGTTTAACTTCTTTCCCATTTTGTTTAATCCTACTCTGTTTCTCCCATGCTTTATTAATTTGAGTTTCAGTATAACCATTATTTAGTAAGGTCTCAAATATCTTAGCTTTTTCTTGGATTAAGGAATTGGAATCACAGATGTTCAGAGCCCTATATATTAAGGAAGTCGTTACAGAATTTTTCTGGCTAGGGTGATGATTGGATCTATTATCAAGATAACGCCCAGTATGTGTTGGCTTACGATATACAGTGCATGAACATTTAAAATTTTCATTTCTAGTAATTAAAACATCTAAAAAAGGTAAAGTTCCTTCTACTTCAGACTCCATGGTGAACTGTATGGATGGGCATTGAGAATTTAAATGTGTTAAAAAATTCTCTAGCTCTTCATCCCCATGTTCCCATATACAAAAAACATTGTCAACATATCTTAACCATAATTCTGGTTTTAACCTCGCAGTTTCCAATGCTTCTTTTTCAAATTTCTCCATAAAAAGGTTCGCTGCTACTGGGCTAAGAGGACTCCCCATTGCCACCCCATCCCGTTGTTCCCGGAAGACCCCATTCCACAGAAAATAAGTAGAGGTTAAGCAATGTTGATATAACTTTGCAAGATCCTCAGGCATTATATCTTTAATTATCTCCAAAGTCTCTACCAGTGGTACTTTAGTAAAAAGAGATACCACGTCAAAACTAATCAGTTTTGACTGTGGTGTAAGAAATACATATTTTAATTTATCAACCAAATCATATGAGTTTTTTACAAAACTATTGGTGTTCCCCACATAAGACTGTAGCAATCCTGCCAAACTCATATGTAGGAGACCCGATAGTACTTACAATAGCCCAACATAAGATGGAGTCAGGACATGGAATTAAATTTGAAGACACAGTAAAATTAGGGCATGAAAATAATTATAGAGCAAGATTGAGTTTGGAGGCCATTGAAATATTTAAACATGGATCTCAGGTACTGAACAGGAAACAGGAATTATCATTTATCAATAAAGTTTGGACCCCTGCAATAAGCAGAAGTGATAAGAAATAGTAATAATGTTATTCAGAGGTATTCTCTAGGCCACCACTAGATGGCAATGTAATAGGGTCATCTGAGGACGTGTCTGAGGTTGTTTGATTTCCGGTCTTAATTGTGTTAGTAAAATGCGCGCCAAATTTCCTTTTTAAGTAGCAAGACTGCGATGTGTCATCTTCACCATCTTCTTGCCTACTTAGGCTTTTCAGCATTTGAAAAAGTTTACAGATTGGTAAACGAAACGTCATGCCCTTGCAGTTTTTAAATGTCTTTGTTGTATTTTACAATGGGATCTTAAAGTATTTTTACATGAGGTTTTTAGCATTTTGTGCTTACTTTATGTTTTTACTGATTTTTGCTGGTGTACTTTACATTCTGATATTTTATAAATTGAAGTTTTATAACCCAAATCCCGAGATGCTTCGTTCAATTTACATCGTTGCGGGTTATAATAGTTTGCGATCACTTTTAGATGTTTCTTAGTTGCTTTAGTGACATGTTGCAGGCATTTAAAGTAGGCTTGATAAAGGTAGGTGGCACATTCACTTTATAGATTTAAGAAAAAAACTTAATCGTTAGGGCTTAGATGGCCAATGAAATCCTATGTATGGATATTTTCAGTCTTTTTTTTCATATATTTAATTTTTATTAATAAACTTCCAAACAAAACAAAACAATAAAACAAAACAATACAGCATACTACGAAAAATTACAGCAAGCGCGAAGCAGTAAATCCTACTTGTATACCATTATATATTTTCTACTTATAATATCTAACTAAGCCTATATCTCTAATATACTATTCATTAAATTCACACTTCATCACTCCTTCTCTCTCTCTCTCTCTCTCTCTCTCTCTCTCTCTCTCTCTCTCTCTCTCTCTTAAAAAATCTATAAGTGGTATCTAAATATTCACAAAAAGATTAACTTTTCCTTTATCATCTAAAAATCTTAATTCACACTTCAAATATTTTAATATATTAAGCCACCCCATTTTTCTCCAAATGTATTAAAATAAAAACCTTTCAAATTTTTCTGTTTTTTTAAAAAATCTATATCCCCTTTTTATATAAGATTCTTAAAAACAAATCACATCTTATTTAAGTCTTTTCAAATAATAAAACATTATTTTTCTTTTATTCACAAAAGGGTTAACTATTCCTTTATCATCTAAAAGTCTTAACTTCCACTTCAAATATTTTAAATTTATTAAGTCACCCCATTTTTTGTCTTCAAATTTGTTAATTTTCCATCATCAAAAATTTTCCATCACTCTTTATATAAGTTTCTTAAAAACAGTCATATCTTATTTGTTTTTTTAATAATAATTTTTTTCTTTTTATATAACATCAACTCCAGTAATATTCCCCATAAAAAAATTATAATCCCTTTTTAATTCTGACAGTTTGCCATTACCCCTTCCATCCCTCCCCTTCCTCCTCCTCCTCCTTCTTCTTCCTCTTCTTCTTCTTTCTCTTCTTCATCCTTAAATCTTTTCCGAAAATCCCTTGTTTTTTGAATTGTATCCACTTTGCAAGTTTTTCCACAAGATCATTCACGTCTTCTATATTCCTCTTCCGAAAGACAATCTTCAGCACCTTTTTTAGTAAAGTACTCTGCTTCTCTATCTCAAGTCTTGGTTTAACTCTTGGTACTTCCTCTGCTACAATCTCTTCCACTAAATCTTTCTCTTTATCATTGTCTTTCTCTTTATCTTCCTGTACTTCCATCATGTATTCCATCATTTCCATCATTTATTCCTTGTAATTCATCCTTTTCCTTCACTGCTTGTTTCAGTTCTGCGTTCATGTTCTGAAGATTTCCCTGCAAAATTGTCATTTTTGCATCAAATCTCTGTTCCCATTTTTTAAAACAATACTCCAATTGTGTAATCATGTTGCAAATTTTTCACCAGGTGCCAATCTCTCTTCTCTTAAAAAAAAAAAAGAGGTAATATAAAAAACTTCTGCGGTCGACGACGTGAAACAGAAAGATTAATTGCCGAGATCCATGAACTCTGACAGGGAAGGGCTCATATTCTTTTAGCAAAAATGTCAGAAATGTCAACAACAAAAATCCCAAACAATTTTCTCTTGCCAGAATAGTCTATTTAAAAAAACCTTCTTACTGTTTTAATCTTCCATAAGTACAGAAAAAAATCAATAAAACTCACCACTTTAAAACTTTAACTTCGTCTTTCCAACTTTCACTTTCGAATGTTCAGTTCGCCTTATCGCAACGTATTATTTTTAACGTTAACTCTTATCTTGGCTAATTTCTTCAACTCATAAATCATTTCTATGCCTCTTGCCTAAGTAAAGCAAAGCATGTGGCTTGACTTGTGGAGGACAGGAAGGCCTGGCGGGATATGGTTCATGGGATCACGAAGGGTCGGACACGTCTTAACGACTGAACAATATAGCAACAGATGTTTCTTAGTTGCTTTAGTGACATGTTGCAGGCATTTAAAGTAGGCTTGATAAAGGTAGGTGGCACATCCACTTTATAGATTTAAGAAAAAAACTTAATCGTTAGGGCTTAGATGGCCAATGAAATCCTATGTATGGATATTTTCAGTCTTTTTGAAAATACACTACTGCATTATTTCCAAGTTTAAACGATAGCAATCTGAATAGGGAGAAATGTTGGCTACAAAAGTTAAAAAAAATTGTGTTGGGGGGAACAATCCCTGGGGATTTTATAAACATCAAATGTAATCACAATAGATTATGCATGTATCATAATTAGTATGTTAGCCACTTTTTTTCCAAAGAAAAAGACCAAATGATTATGAAAGCTGCTATAATTGCCTTAATAACTAAGATAAACCTTCTGCAAATGGTAGTACAAAGCTCAGGCAACATGGGGCAATTTTCCTATTTAGTAGGTGCCATTTCAGTGAATAAGCCTGAGATGGAGTAGGCCTTTTAAGTCTGGACCTGATAGTAAATTAAACCCTTAAGGAAAAGAACAGAAGTTTAAAAATCAGAATCGGCACAATGTAGCTTGCCATAACATGCATAATGCAGGCTTTCCAATTAGAATGCTGCAATTTAGAAACGTTCCTTCTAGACGGATGAGAGCCGTTATTTTAAAGCAAAGCCAGTCTTCTTGGCTCTATTTCAGAGCCACATAACTCCAATAACAAAGACAAAGCTTTTGAACAGATATTTGCTATTGGATTTTGTATCAAGACAGCAGCAAACAGGACAATTTATTGCTGTAAACCAAACTCCTGCTGATCAATGATATGCAGCCAGCCAAAGCAGTTATGTAAGATATAAGTGAAATCATATCTGCTAATTAATTAAAAAAACAAACAGTTCATTGGTGCCAAAACAAAACCTATAGCAAGCCAGAGAGAAGATGAAGGCAGCTATTTAATATAACCTTGTATTTGATATTTCAAAATGTGCAGTTATTAGGAAGCCTGTGTTGCAGCTGTAGTTCCATGTAAAAGGTGTCAGTGTGGATTGGTTAATACAAATCATTATAAATTTGTGGATGAAACTTGATTTTAGATTTTAGTGCTTGCCTATAAACAAGTTCTAGTTTGTTCCATATCTAGCAGTGAATTTCCACTGGGGACTGTAAACCATCAGTTCCCTGTTAATGTGGAACTGTTAATGTGGAACTCATATGTAAAAAACAGTCTATGTAGCAGGACATCTTCTGCCACTGAGAAGGAACATGTTGCATTTTGTGGTTCTTCCCTGCGTTCTGTTGTCAGGGTGCACATTCTATGTTGACCTCTGAACCTTCAGTTTGGCTGTGCATTCATGCTTGCCAATTGAACAAGTTTAATACATATAGTGATTTATAGGTAATTTAAGAATAAATTGGATCAATCTCATAGAAATGTCTGACATAGATTTTTTTATATTACATTCAAATGCATCTTTAAATTTAAGTAGTGTGCTTTTTTTTGAACAAGAATTATATGTTATAATTCCAAGGAGTTTGCTGATTATTATTAGAGGTAAATTCCAAAACAAATGATTATGCTGAATAAGTGATAAAGAGAACTTGCAGAATTAAATTATACTACAGTTGTTGTTGTTGTTCAGTCGTTAAGTCGTGTCCGACCCTTCGTGATCCCATGAACCATATCCCGCCAGGCCTTCCTGTCCTCCACTATCTTCCTGAGTTCGCTCATTTTCATGTTTGTTGCATCGGTGATGCTGTCTAACCATCTCATCCTTGGCCTTCCCCTTCTCCTTTTGCCTTCAATTTTTCCCAGCATCAGAGTCTTCTCCAGAGAGTCCTCTCTTCGCATTAGGTGGCCAAAATATTTGAGTTTCAGCCTTAGTACCTGTCCTTCCAGGGAACAGTCAGGCTTGATTTCATTTAGAATTGACTGATTTGATCTCCTAGCAGTCCAAGGGACTCTCAGGAGTCTTCTCCAGCACCACAGTTCAAAAGCATCTATTCTTCGGCGCTCAGCCTTCCTTATGGTCCAACTCTCGCAACCATACATTGCTACTGGGAACACCATCGCCCTGACTATACGAACTTTTGTTGGCATGGTGATATCTCTGCTTTTTATTATGCTGTCTAAGTTTGCCATAGCTTTCCTTCCAAGGAGTAAGCGTCTTTTAATTTCATGGCTGCTGTCTCCGTCTGCAGTGATCTTGGAACCCAGAAAAGTAAAATCTGTTACTGCTTCCATTTCTGCCCCTTCTATTTGCCAGGAATTGATGGGACCAGATGCCATGATCTTAGTTTTATTAATGTTGAGTTTCAAGCCAACTTTTGCACTCTCCTCTTTCACTCTCATCAAGAGGCTCTTTAGTTCTTCTTCACTTTCTGCCATTAGGGTGGTATCGTCTGCATATCTGAGATTGTTGATATTTCTCCCGGCAATCTTGATTCCGGCTTGTGATTCATTCAGCCCTGCATTTCTCATAATGTACTCTGCATATAAGTTAAATAAGCAGGGTGACAATATACAGCCTTGCCGTACTCCCTTCCCAATTTTGAACCAATCAGTTGTTCCATGACCGGTTCGAACTGTTGCTTCTTGACCCGCATACAGGTTTCTCAGGAGACAGGTAAGGTGGTCTGGTACCCCCCTCTCTTTAAGAATTTGCCACAGTTTGTTGTGATCCACACAATCAAAGGCTTTTGCGTAGTCAATGAAGCAGAAGTAGGTGTTTTTTTGGAACTCTCGTGCTTTCTCCATGATCCACCGCATGTTGGCAATTTGATCTCTAGTTCCTCTGCCTCTTCGAAACCCAGCTTGTACGTCCGGTAGTTCTCGGTCCACATACTGCTGAAGCCTAGCTTGTAGGATTTTGAGCATAACCTTGCTAGCATGTGAAATGAGTGCAATTGTACGGTAGTTTGAACACTCTTTGGCACTGCCCTTCTTTGGAATTGGAACGTAAACTGACCTTTTCCAATCCTTTGGCCACTGCTGAGTTTTCCAAATTTGTTGGCATATTGAATGCAGCACTTTCACAGCATCATCATTTAGGATTTTAAGTAGCTCAGCTGGGATATTATCATCTCCACTAGCTTTGTTGTTAGTAATGCTACCTAACTACATGCCCTAACTACATGTACATGTATACTACAGTACACGTTGTTTATTGGTGACTGCTGAATTTTTGCTCTCTCTTTATCCAGGCTACTTCTCTGGGATTGTGATGACAGGAGCTACAGTTATTACATTGAAGTTTCCACTAATCAACAGCAGTGGACCATGGTTGCTGACCGAACAAAAGTTTCCTGCAAGTGAGTTTAATGTTCTCCTTAGAATACCTCAGCATTCTAAAATGAGGTATAGGAGTCCTGTAAATGGGGTGATAAGACACAAAGTTTTGGCAGGGGGAGGGGAAGGAAACTGGGAGGTAGCAAATTAACTTAAAAAAAAAAAAGAAATGAAGCATTACTGATTATAATAGACTAGGTAGGTATTTTCCTTGGCAGAACCAAGTGGCTCTGTGTTGCCGCTTAAGTTTAGGAGATTGCTTTATTTGTGATAGGAAGAAACGGACTAAAAATACGGTCAGCTCTCTTTATATGCGAATTTGCTATCTGCAAATTCGCTTATCTGCGAGGGGCAGAATTGCCACTTATCTCTCCGTATCTGCGGTCTGTTCTCACTATCTGTGATCTCGTCAAGGCCATTATTCTCATGGGCATGTACTTAGCTTTTTTTGTGGGTCTCCAAGTTGCTCTAGGAGCAAATTTCCCCACCTTGCTGCATGTACTGTAAAAGGTAATCTCTCTCTTCTGGAGTTGTGTGTGTTTTCTGTTGAATGCCATTTGCAACACAATGGGAACTGTTTGTGCTCTCTCTTGACTTCCAGAATACTGTACAATACCTTTTATATTTGCATAATGTTGTTAGGAAGGAATAATAATTAATTTGCTAGAGTTAGGAATTGTTCCATAACAAAGAGCCAATGTGGTATATTGGATACCCCCACTATCACCCATTGACATTAAGGTAAGATTCATGTTCACAAAAATCATATAGTGTATGCTGAAGAGGGTCCTTTGGAACCTAACCCCATTTTTCCCATAGGCTCAATGATTCGGTATCCGCTGATTCGATATCCACTAGGTTTTCCAGGAACCTAACCCTTGCGGATAATGCGAACTGGCTTGTAGGATCATAGAGAGAGCCCCAGTTTACATACATTGGTAATAGAATGCATACTGATGAGATGAGTAGAATTCGTGAAAGATTTAACAGAAAAAATAAGGAATTATCTGCTTGTTACTGTTGCAAAGCACAAATGATTGTACAATGGGCCCTTGCTATCTGCGGGGGATCCGTTCGGGATGTGAGGGGTCCTAAACGTGATGCGGGCAGGCCTCCACAGGAAGTAAATGGGCCATTCCATTATTTGTGGGTTCCTCCGCAGATGCTAGATTCCGCAGATGCAGAACCCGCAAATAATGAGGCCCCACTGTATATGCTTTCACAAATCGCAAACAACACTCAACCTGCTGAACTTGGAGACTTAATGGATAAAGTCTAGGTAGCCCAATCATGGTGTTGTCTCATGTTTATATGACTTTAGTATCTCATTAAAAAAAGATCAAGGGAACCAGCTTTGTTTTGTGTTATGTATAGAAGGGATCAAATTGTAATTTAAAATGAAGAGTCTTCTGATCAGTTGAGCTTGAAAAGTGATTTTTTTTTAAAAAAAGTTGCCTTTGCTGATGTTCTACTCTACTGCATTGTTTCTGTTGATGTTCAGTACATGCTTCGATAATGACATTCTCTCTGCTCTCCTGTGTTAACCCTACATTGAAGATCTAAATCCCTTCACAATCACTCCTCATACTATAAACTAATGCCATGTTTATAGCATGAGAAGCGATTGTGAAGTCCCAGCTAGCTAGTTCATAAGTCATAGCAGGAAAAATAAGACAGACTGAAGGTAGAAAACACATACTTCAAGCCTCTTTGATCAGTGAGAGTGGCAAAGAAAATAACGAGAAACAAAAGAAAAGTAAATGGAATTCAGTTTATTTATTTATTTATTTATTTATTTATTTATTTACAATATTTTTATCCCGCCTTTCTCCCCGAAGGGACCCAAGGCGGCTCACAACAACAGATACAACAAATAATCACTCATTTAAAACAATAAAAACAATCCACAAAAGCTAGTAAAAACAACATCTAAAACATCATCTAAAATTAATAAAACCACATCAAATTACAATTAAAACAAAAGCATTAAAAAGCATTAAAAAACAGCAGCACTCCACCTGTGCAGGATGTTAAAAAGGCAAGGACTCAGAAGGCCTCCTTAAACAGGAATGTTTTCAGGCCTCGCCGGAAGGTCTCCAGGGAGGGAGCAATACGTAAATCAAGAGGGAGGGAATTCCATAGGGTTGGTGCCACTACTGAGAAGGCCCTATTTCTGGCTGCCGCCCCTCGCCCCTCCCTGGGCGACGGTACCCTCAAAAGGGCCTTCTCTGATGACCTAAGGAGACGAGCCGGAATGTATGGAAGTAGGCGGTCTCTCAGATATCCTGGCCCCAGGCCGTATAGGGCTTTAAAGGTCAAAACCAGCACCTTGAATTGGGCCCGGAAACGAATCGGAAGCCAGTGCAGCCGCTGAAGAAGCGGCCCGACAGAGTCGAACCGCCTACCCCCAGTAACCACACGGGCCGCCGCATTTTGCACTAATTGCAGTTTCCGAACCGTCTTCAAGGGCAGCCCCACGTAGAGCGCATTACAATAATCTAATCGCGATGTCACCGTGGCATGGATCACCGTGGTCAGGTCTGCACGATCCAAGTACGGTCGCAGCTGGTGCACCAGCCGAAGCTGGGCAAAGGCCCCCCTGGCCACAGCCGCCACCTGGGAATCCAGGAGCAGCTGTCGATCCAGGCGGACCCCCAAGCATGTCAGAGAGTGTATTTGATAGTCTAAAAAGGTAAAGGTGACCCCTGACAATTAAGTCCAGTCGTGTCCGACTCTAGGGTGTGGTGCTCATCCCCATTTCAGAGCCG
Source organism: Plestiodon gilberti rubricaudatus (assembly GCA_026170595.1). NCBI lineage: Eukaryota > Metazoa > Chordata > Lepidosauria > Squamata > Scincidae > Plestiodon > Plestiodon gilberti. The sequence goes on from JANXHW010000001.1 coordinate 39,553,014, forward strand.
AAGAGCCAGCGTTGTCCGAAGACGCCTCCATGGTCATGTGGCCGGCATGACTCTCCTTGCCGTAGCGCGTAGCATGGAGCTAGAACACGGAGCGCTGTTTACCTTCCCGCAAGCTGTACCTATTTATCTACTCGCATTAACATGCTTTGGAACTGCTAGGTTGGCAGGAGATTTGATAGTCTAGCCAAGTGTAAAAACTCCTTTTCAAGTATGCATATACTGCCTTTGGTTGGTTTAATAGTATTTTAATGTAGTATTTTGTGTGAATTAATAATTTAGTACTCAAAGCCTGAAGTGACAGGCTATTCTTAACCTCTTCTCTTTTTACTCAGTCTCAAAAGGCTGAGGATGGGAGCAATGTTATGTTTATTATCTTCACAGGAAAAGCTTGCTATCCTCCTTAAATGGAAGCCAATTAATGCACAGTGATTGTGTAATTGTCATTTTAAACGTTGCATATAAGCTAAAAAATTCCTCTTTATGGCTAAATTCTGTTTTTCTCTACACAGTATGACAGTAATGAAATCGATTCATGTTCTCTTCTTTTTAAAGGGCAAACATTTCTGATAGGTTTGCTTTGGTTTGTTAGGCTTGAACAATAGAAGTATGTGCTTGTTAAAAGATTTTTAGTTTGAATTAAAGGCTAAAACTGGAGTTCAGTAGGATTCACAGCACTGTTCATGATTCTCTTTTTTGATAAGCACCAGGCTAAAGCGGTGAATAGACAATCAGCAAAAATAATGTCAATGGAAATGTTGGTCTTGGAAGTTGTTGTTTTTTTGCACTGTTAGGAAATGTGTTCTGTTCTTGTATATTGAACTTCTCAGTTCAAAATTCAAACTGTAGCTCTATGGAATTTAATTACAGATGATAAACTAAGTGCAATAACAGGTGTGTTGTAAGAAGAGACTCAGACTCGAGGGCCCAACTAGATGTGACATGGGAGTCATGTGGCTGGAACTCCAAAAAGCATCCACAAGGTGTGATTTGGTTTGGACCTGTGGGGAGAGGAGATTTAATCTTTCCTCATATTATGGTCCCAATACAAATTGCCTGCCTCCCCAGCTGCTATTTGCTGCAGAGAGGAAAATTGTCATGGTTTTGGTCTCTTAAACCATTCCTACTCACCCCCACCTCACTGGCTTAACAACCCCCAGTGAGACAGAGTTACATGTTCTCTATATATCCCAGTGTATTCCCTTATCTAAACCAGGGTAACAGACTCTGGTTTAGAGTCTAAGGCTACAATCCTATACACCAGAGGTTCCCAAACTCCTGGGAAGAGCCTCCACAGCCCTAAGTGGCAGCAGGGCCTTCCCAGGAGTAGTGACGACGCATCCAGTATGGTGCTGCTGCTGCCACCGCCACAGACTAAAAGTGACCGTTTTACCTTCCCTGGTGGCTTTGGAGGTCCTCCGGGGTGTAAGGAGAGCCTGTGGACCCCTCTGCAGGCCTCCCAAGCGTCGGAGCGTCCTTCCAACACGATTGCGACCCACTTCCAGTTTCATCGTAAAACCAGAAGTTGGTCGCGATCGTGTCGGAGGGCTGCTCCAATGCTTGGGGAAACCTGCAGAGGGGTCCGCAGACTCTCCACACACCCCTGAAGGACCTCCAAAGCCACCAGGGAAGGTAAAACGGCCACTTTTAGTCCGCCACGGCAGCACGATCTTGGACGCGCCATCAACGTCACTGCGCATTGCCACGCCCCTTAAGGGCGTAGAGACCCTTTGTTCCTGGCTGGGGTGTCATGACGCCCCAGTTTGGGAACCTCTGCTATACACACTTTCCTGGGAGTAAGTCTTGTTGAACTCAATGGGACTTACTTCTGAGTAGCCATGCCTAGGTTTGTGCTACAAATCTGTGTTTTCAGAGGGTCTATTACCATTTTAGCAGAATACTAAGCATTCACTAGGTGGATGATCTTTTTAGTCCAGTATCGCTCACTCTTTCACTCACACAGGTGTAGATTTAAAAATGTAAGTAGTGGGGCCAAATGGTCATGATATATTGTATGTTATGTATGACAATTCTATAATTGTCGGTTCTATAAATCCTGTAATGCAGCAGGGTTAGGAGTATGATGGAGTATGACATGAAAAGGATTTTCTTGTGAAAATCTAGTGCATGGCATGCTTTAATTCTATCAAACATGAGTTTATCAGGGTATGGGCTGTACTACTCTCCTGTTTTTCAAAAGCACCTGCACATTGAAGGCTTTACTAAAAATTTTTTTTTTTCTTGAGTGAATGCAGTCTTCATATATGACTGAAATATGGTATATATTGCAGTGCAGTGGGAATAGAGACTATTCATAGAGTTCTATTTCACTAAAAAGCAAACTGCATACTAATTACATAGGTCTTTATCATGCTTAAGAAGCATGTAAATATGCCACCTGTTCACCCTAGTTGTAATTCCTCCGCGGTACCTCACTTACTGCTTAGTGGTCAGACTGCCATTGCCCATTTTAACATTACAGTGGTTATATATTCTGCTCAGATCATTAACTATTCCGCACAGTGGGGGGGAAATCGGAGAGAACGTTGCAAATGGTTTGATTTCTCAGAGTCAGAAAGCTCCCAGGATTTGTCATTGTTTGTAGGCCTGAATAGGACGGCCAAGCACTGTATGGTGTGTCATGGAATTTATTTTTTTTGGTATATATATATTTGTATTAATATATTGGATATTAGTTGGATATTATCTATAACCATGGAATTTTCCAAAGAACAAGGCTTCTCATACCGAGTGGTGGGCAGATTGCTCCAGCAGACCAAAGTTTAGCCTTTTACCCAAAGTCCTGTGGGACTTGATGCTTTCTTGCCTCAACCCAAGTGAAACAACATGAGACTGGCCTGGTTTACGCCTCCCTGGCATGTACGTGCATATAAATGCGTTAGGCTGCAGGTGATCATCCTGTAGATTAGAATAAATCAATATTTCACTGGTATTTAATTCTGAGAGTGTATACATACTTTTAACAATGTCACGTGCTAGAAACTTCAGTATCTTGAGTTGACAAGAATTAATATATATTTTAATCTCTGACTAATATCTAGGTTAAAAAAAACTTCTGGAGGTTCAATTATAGTGAAATTACTGCCTGCGTTCTTAAATTAGTTTTAGCTTTCCAGGATTTTGCCTTTTCCCTGTAGAATGTGCATCTTGATAAACAACCGAACTACTTCTATGCTCAAAATGTCAACTCTCGGTTATTGTTTTTAATTTCCTATAAGATTACATTGTAAGCACAAGTGAGCTTTCTCCTCTTTCTGCATAGTTAGTTATACAGTTCCACTGAGAATAGAAGAGACTGAAGAGACTTCTTCACCTGATATATTCAGCTCTTCTGTATAGAGCCACAAAGCTTAGCAGTAAAAGAAAAGGTTATTGCTTTAATTAGTTCATAAAATCTATATTATTTTCCTTACAACAAATGCATTCCCTCTCCTTTACCTCCTTGTTGTTGTTTTTTTCCTTTCCAAAGGTGAAAGGCTCATAAAATACTGTAATGTCGTTCAGGAATTTATTTTTCATTATTTGAAAATTGGTATGTTTCTTTGTCTCGGCTGTTTATCTGGCATTCATTGAAACATTCAATGGATTAGTCATTTGTTTATATATTTGTTTTTGCAAGCACTTATCCCTATTGGTATGAACAGAGCCAGCTGTTGTTAAGACTGCTGATTTAGTACTACTTTGTGTATCATGAAAATCAAGACAGAGATGTCCAGGTGCTTTCATTATAATTCATGGATGGTATCCACAGAGCCATGTGATTGATTTTGTTTACCAGGGGTGTTTTAGATGTGTATTTCTAGAACTAGAACGGCAAGCCTCTCTGCCCCATATCAAATCCAGTGTTGAAACTGAGGAGACAGTGAAAGGAATCTTGTGATATGGCTTGGGGTTCTGTTGCAGCAAGGAAAAAAAAATCTCACTAGGCCTTTGCAAGACTCGGGGCATACCTGAAATAGCTTGGATCCTGATCTGGGATATTTCTTTGGTTTTCAAGTGTATTGTGTGCCATTTGGTATCAAACATCACAGTACAATGAGAGTTCATCTATTGAATTAGTTTTTTGAACTAGAATAATTATTTCCTTTGTCATTTCTTGATATACCCAGCCCTGAGAATTAAATTTTTAAGAGTTATGGGGGCTGAAGAGGGAACAAAGATCACCCAAAATTGAGCCCCTTCCCCTCTTTCATGAATGGGAGACCGCACTCGGTCAAACAAAAGTTTTGATTCAGTTCTATATTTCAAAAGCCATTGATACTGTTTGGATAGATTTGTTTATGCTTTTGAAACAGAGAAATGGGGGGGAACAGATGTAAAGAGTCAATTAAGGTAATAAAATAAGAAACAAGATGATGAAAAGTAAGATCAGTTAAGGATAACTCATAAAATGCACATAGAAACTGACATTTTTAGATATGCTTCCTTCCTCATACTTATCCTGCATGGAAGAGTGTTGGAAGCCTATCTACATCTGTGTACATCATTGTGTGAAAATAGCATAGATATCTATTTTACTGTGCATGCACACGCATTGGGAAGCTGCAGTTGGTAGCAGGTACATTGTACATCTGCATAAGAACATCATTTGTGAAGCAGTCTTCTTACCCTTAGATCTCCAATATTGATGTCCTTGCAGTGAACATAGTTCCCCTCATATCAGTTCTCTTTGACATACCACTGTGGCATACATTTTCATGTTTATTTATATAAGTAATGTCCATTATAAACAGAGCCTCTTCAATAAATCATGATTATGTAAGCAGAGACCTTGACTTAATTTTGTGCCCAATTAAATGCATAGTTAACACTTGTGAAAGGTTGAAATTTGTAAAAAAAAAAAAATTAAAGCAGACAACTTTGCCTCAAAGCTAACCAAATTGGTTTTTTCATTTAGTTTTGTGATAGTTCTTGCTAATAAATGTCACCTGTAGAAAATTAAAAGAACCCAAAAAATGCAGTTCAAATATCTGCTGAAAGGGGTAATTGATGCTTTTAGCTTTGCAGCATTAGCTGATCTCTTTGAAAAATGTTGTCTACATCCTTTTGTCTTTTGTTTGTTCTTTTGATATTTATAAATGTTAAGCAATGTAAATTATGGGGCTTGTGAAGCTAAATGCCCATAGTGAAATCCCAAATGTTAAAATGTTTCTTTAAGAGTTGTAATACCTGTATTTAGTATGTCTAGATTTAGCACCTTTTCACAACTTTTATAGCTATTTTAAAAGGAAATGTTAAGCTTGCACGAGAGTCTAAGTGCATACGACTTCTTAGTCTAGCTGTATATTATTAAACTGCATAACTTAGAGGCATGAGTTCTTAGATAAGTATAAATCAATAAAGATGTGCTAGGCCATTAGAACAGTGGATGTTCAACATTCAAGAATATTTAAAGTTGTAAAAGAAATAGCATGTTATGGAGTTTTCAAGGTACATTTTAAGGTCATATAGTTTAATATAATAAGATGTATGGTTGGAGGAGGGAATAGGTTTTTCTTTTTTCTTTTTAAATACTGTTAGACCATAGTGTTCAAGAAGCCTTATTTCACACATCCCATTAAAATGAATTTTCATCTCCCTCTTGAAAATGGGTGCCGGTGTGAAGCTGGTGTTTTAATATTAAATAGAGAATTATGTTGTAAACATACAATACATACTGAGCATTGTTGTCTCTCAGTGCTTTAGGGAAATATTACATACAGTCCATTTGGAGAGGGTCACATTTTTCCTAGACTCCTTAAAATCATGCATAAGGTTGAGCTGGAGTTCAGACTTGAAAATAATAAACTTTCAATAGGTTCTCAGGTTTTCACAACGTGTCCAAATTTTCAGAGTTAAAAACAAGCATTATACCGGGAAAACTCCGTCGTATATACACTTTTATTTCAAAATATAAAGATGTTAAAAAACTTTACATTTCGCTCAAACACTTGAGGCATCCAAAACTTTCATTTTGATATCTGGCTTAAAGGAGATATCTCCTTACAAATGTGTACAGTATTGCATTTTTGCTCCCCTTTTAAAAATAGGTACAGGGATTGAGCAGTTAATTGTACCTGAAATGTAGAATTGTGTCTTAAACATGCATATTGAATTTCAGTTTGATTTCTCTGTGTACGAGATAGCACCCAGAGATTCCGATCCCCTTGGCAGGTAGAGCACCTGCTTTGCATGCAGAAGGTCCCAAATTCAATTCCTGGCAGGAGACCAGAGACAGGTTCCTGACTGAAACCGTGAAGAACCACTGCGCTAGATGGGCCTGACTTAGTATAAGGCAATTCCTATGTTCTTATCTTACAAACAATGCAATGTTGAAAATGTAACTTAAAGCAAAGGCCTCACTTAGCTCACATCCCTCCCCCCTTAAAAAGTTCTAGTCCTTGCAATTTTCAGAAAGTTAAGTACAGGTTATGTTCCGGAGGTCGGTAATTAAGTTGAAACATTTATTTACTTATGCGATGCAAACAAAATTGTGAACAATTTTCTTTAGTGGTTGAAAAACAATTTATTTACAGGGTCATTCCATGTGAAATCAACCAATGCATGAAACCTTGATGTCATAGATTTTGTTCATTTTTGGTACATTTGTACCTTACCATGAGATGTTTAAAAAATATTTTTTTCAGATTTTTTTTGTCTACCCGTTTTTGAGATATTGAATTTTCAAAATTGCCTAAAAACGCCAAAATTCACTTGTCACCATACCTTCAAATGCCATCTACAAGGAAACTATAAATGCTACAGACATGGGACAGGTGTCATGTTAAAGCTAATGAATAGGGCTTTCATGTGATATACAACATGACACAATTGTAAATTTTCAAGAAATTCAAAAATATTCAAATAATTATTTTGAATTTTTGGAAAAATTGGATTTTTTTAAAATTTTCAAAAAAAAATCACACTTGTCTTGTAGCCAATCATTCAAAATTTCAAGGTGGTATCTCAATGGTATCATACAAAAATTAAATGTTCTTGTTGGCAATGACAAGGAATTAAACCCCACAGGTCAATTTTTCTACAATTTACATTGATAAAATTATGTGGTAAACTGAAATGAATCCAAAAAATTATCCAACAGCAGCAATGGCACTCCCGGGAATTCGCTGGGGAAAAAATTGTGTTTTTTTCACTCACTGGGGGGGATGTGCCGGCTTTCCGGAGGGTTTGTGGAGCCCGCGGCCCCCTCTACAGGCCTCCCTGCTCAATTAGAAGCTACTACTGGTTTTCGGTGATACCCGGAAGTAAACCAGAAATAGCTTCAAATCGCGTATGGCAGCTAATTTGGGGTGCGGGAAGGCCCGTAGAGGGGTCAGTGGCCCCCCACACCCTCCGGAGGGCTGGTGTGACCCCCCACTGTGTGGAAAAAAACTTTTTCCCTGGCGCTGGTGCGATTCTGGGAATGTCACCGCATGTCGCCTTCCCCCTTAAGGGGGTAGCGACTGATTCTACCCAACTAGGCTTTGCAACGCCCCGGTTTGGGAACCTCTGGGTAAAACCAGTTCACTGACTGCTAGATGTCTACCTGATCTGTCATTAATGAACAATTATGCCTTATTTATTTTTATTTATTTACAATATTTTTATCCCGCCTTTCTCCCCAAAGGGACCCAAGGCGGCTTACAACATGAAAGAAAATACAAAAAAGTACATACATAGATACTCTTTTTAAAACAGTAAAAAACAGTTAACAAAAACTAATAAAAACAACATCTAAAAATTAATTAAAAAGACCATTACAATTAAAACAAGATCATTAAACAAAGTATAGTTCTAACTAAGTATAGTTCACTAAGTATACCTTACTAAGTATAGTTCACTGGCACTTTTTAAGCATAAAAATTTCACTGCAAAATATGTTATAAGTAACAAGTATCCCAGAATCGAGGCAAATAAATCTGCCCCAAATTGTTTCTCCCAATTCTTCTTTCTAAACTCATTTTATTAACTTGATGAATTTGATCTCATGATTTTTAGCATTGGACTTTGCTATCTGTGATACTTAACTGATCCACCTCTTTAACAGTTACCAGCAATTGCTTTACCACAGAAAATCCAGGCAATTATCTGTCACATATGCTACAAAGAAAAAGATGGATTAATCATGCAGTATCATAAATCGGGGCTTTTCAACCAGTGATACAAGTACCACTGGTGGAACTTCACAGTACAGAAGGTGGTACTTGATCCTACTGCCATGGGGGGCCGTGAAACTGACCCAATCCAGCAGAAGTAGAAATGGCCAGGGTGGTAGTGCACCAGTGGCAATGTGCAACTGTGCAGCAAGAAGCCCTTCAAAAGTGGTCAGGGAAAGGAGGCTGAAGAGTCAGAGACATCAAGAGGCAGCAACAACGAGAGAAGCTTCTTCCTTACTACAGGAACAACTGTAGGGCGCGCCACTCACTTCTGTGCATAGCAGCCACTATGCCACTGCTGGTGGCAATGGTAGCCGCAAAAGTAATACCCATAAAGGTTCTTGGAAACATGGTAGTGTGTGTGTGTGTGTGTGTGTGTGTGTATAAAAGCACTGACATAAAGGTAAAGGTAAATACATTTCTCAACTTATGCACGAGTATATCGCTGGCTCTTCAGCTTTGAAACGGAGATAAGCATCACCCCTAGAGTCGGTAAGAACCTTTACAAGTCAATCCAGGTTTTTAGGATCAATTTTAAAACCTAAATTTCAATTTATGCATGAATATATACGGTATTTTCCATATCAGTACTGTATGTTTAATGATAACATCTTAGATTTTGTACATCATTTACTTATATAAGCATCTGATAGGAATGTGTTCTAAGGACTGTGGCATCTTTCTTCAAAAGAGTTAATACATGAGTCCAATAATGAATTCCACAAACTAATAGCCCAGAAATGTGCCCTTTTCTTATATGAGGAAGAATGTTCATATTTGTATGTGTTGTCATGGTGGTTAATGGTTGCATAACTGTATAAGTAGGATGAAAATGTAAAATTGAAGCGTTCTTTTTTAGACATTAGGAATTGTCCAAAAAGCACAGGGTAGGTGGAAGATTGGCATTCAAACTCTGTTGTTCGAAGTCTTTGCAGTGGCCCTCAGTAACAAAAGAAGTAATTAAACAACAGCTGTTTAAAAAAACCTAGGCAAGAACCTAGGCACAGTGTTAATGTGCCCCATGCTAAATGAACTAAATTGTTATACCATTCAATTTCTCAGTATTTGTCCTAATTAGTATATTAATAGCACTTTTGAAAATCATATTATCGTACTTGTATGTAACTTCTGTGACTTTGTTATCAGCACCTGTCTGGCAAAATGCAGTAAAACGTGCACAATATTAAAGTATTGATTCACTCTAGGTAAGTTTTTACTGTACAAATTAAATACATGAATCATAGAAATCAGAGAAGTAAAAGAATTATTGGGTCTTCATTTTTTTCCCTGTGGGGTTACTTTGAGATTATTCCATACAGTATATTTCCCAGAGTTATATTGTCAGGCCAGTTTCATATGTCTCAGACAATATGGTTTCTACTACTTCCCATGGGAAACTATTCCATAATTTAAAAGATAGCTGTCATTAGTAGATATTTATCCTCTTCCTTATTGCAATTCATGATTTTCCTTTGCATCTTCAGCAATCCCTCTTTCCTTTTGAATTTCACACTCTTGAAATATTGAACTTATATACATTCATCCTCTTCCTCCCACCAACGTTACAAATTGTAGCCAGTATTTAGTTTTTCATCTTTCTTCATACCTCAGCTCCTGAATCATTCTTTCTTTATCTGCAACTGTTCCTGAAAGTGCAGGCTCCTCCAAGTCAGATAGGAGAAAAGTTTGTACATGAGGGTGTGGCAATATCCCAAAATTGTTTTCCGATTCATAGGGACTGTTCGGTCATGGTTATTGGATTGTGCACTCCCTCCTCGAATCCCCTCCTTTCCTCCTGTGCAAATTCTCCCCATTTAATCCTTTAACCATGTTAAAACTTACATTAGCATAGTCTTTTAACAATGCTTTAACCAAGCAGGGTTTTAAATGAGGATTTGGAGCTGATTTTCAAAACTCTGGTTAAAGTGGGTGGCAACTGAAAGAGCCTAAGTGGTTTCAGAATTAAAGTTTGAACTATAACCCAGGAAACCAGAATTCGAATCCTCACTCAGCTATGAAGCTTACTGGTTGACCTAAGACCAGTCACTATCTCTTCTCTTAACCTTGCTCACATTTTAAGAATAAGATGGGTAGGGGGAATATTTTGTATAACACTCTTGGAGGAAGGGTGCAATGAAAATGTAACTAATCACAATTTAATTGTTAAAGAGAAGGGAGAGGGAATGCGCTCGTGCACCCCCCCCCCTGCTCGCACGCACCCCCCCCCCGCACGCGCACACCCTTCGTTACAGTATTCATTTTGTTCAATATAATTGACACAGTTTACACATTTTTCTCTTTTTCTGAATTAATCAGCATTCTTCATTTTAAATGGTATTTAACATTTACATTAAGCTTTATAAAAATGCCAAGAAGTCAGTATAGGCTTCATTAAATCTTTCGTAAGTTGTTTTTTCCATTGTAATAAATATGTAATAAAACAGTTCTGTGTTTTATTTCTGTTATAAATCATACACCATAAAACATCATGCTGGTTTCAGAAAATGGTATCTTATTGCTGGTTGCACTTTTTAAAAAACAATGTGAAAAGATACAGATTTGAAGTTATCTTATTGGAAAATACTTGAATTATAAAGGTCGTGTTTCTGTAAGGTTGTTTTTTTCTCCCTAAGAAATTATTGCAACAACTTGATTGTTCTTGCGTGACTTCTAACCCACCAAGCCAAACACTGGGCATGTACAGTGATCCAGCATAGACCTCTGAATTTGCTACCTGTCTGGCACCTGACAGGCTGGTGGGCTAGGTTTGTCTTGGTGAATCAGAGAAAGTGCAACTTAAATTATTGGCCTTTTGAGTGGCAAAATTGAGTTCATGATTAAAACCTGACTTTCCCATGATGCCCTTGCTATTGTCTTCCTTGCTGTCAACCACGCTACAGTCTAAATACCACAGCTGCATTGGCTCACATCCTGCGTTAACCTTCCCTCTCCAAACCAATGTTCCCCATTCTTGAACATTAGATTGCAAGTCCATGTGGGCACAATTCTGGGGATCTTTGGAAAGGTAGAGCGAGTGCTCTGCAGTTTCAAGATGTCGCGTAAAGCATGTTCACGTAAAGCACGTTTGCGACGCCTCAGGAGTAAGGGAAGCCGTTGCGAGGCCGGCCTCCCTCACTCCTTCGCCTGACCGAGGACGCGGCCACTGGAGGAAGGTAAGCTCTCCTGCTTGCGGCCGAGTGGGCGGTCCGGACTAGCTGGCCTGGGAGGGGGAGGGGAGGGGGATGGCTCCCGCCATATCCCCGTCCCCGATGGGCTGGCTAGGCCGTTACACGGCATCTTCCGACTTCCACCAGCTATTTAGCTGGCGGAAATCCGATGAGACCTATCGGGCTGGCCCCGGTTTACACCCGGAGAAGGGGATGAGCGTCCCCTTCCCCGAGTAGACCTCCGGCCCACCAGTCTCGGGCACAGGATCCGACGGGCAGCCCTGGGCCACCGGCCAGATCTTTACACAGGATTGCGCTGTGTGGCTAGGAAATTGTTTCTTTTATTTGCTTTAAAGGACCATGAACTGTGCTGTATAAACAGTTATATTTTTCTTGCATTATGGTCTAAGAATCTGAAATATGTAACAATCCACTTGAATCCTTGTATTTTTGTCTGCATCTACCAATAATCTAACTTCATAAGTAGGGGGTCTAATGTAGTTGGTCTTTTCAACCTAGGGCAACATTAATTTCTCAGCAAACATTACCATTGTTTGCTTCTTGGCAGCGTAGTACAGATACTAGGTGAACAGATACTTCAGCTATAATGATTTGGCTGTCTTTTTATTACTTTCATTTTAAGTAAATTAATTCCCTTTGTTATTTGAGTATTTTAAATACAGATAGCCGTTTCAATTCATAAATCTGATAAAAGTGTATTAAAAATAAATTAACCAAGGAGAGGCTAATTGCTAGCTCCTCTGGGAATATATTTATTTATTTTCTGTATTTATATACCACCTTTCTCATCATCAGATTTCTCATCTGATTTATATGCAGTTAAAATATGCAGTTTTTTGCTCAGCTGGCTTCATTGCAACATGTTGTGTTTGTGATTGAACAGTTCCTTCATCCAGGCCAGTATATGGAGTGTCCTGGGTTAATCACAGACGTATATTGCAGATAGCTGTTGAATTCTGTTAGATGTAAAACAAAGCATTGAATAATTGTGAATAATTCTGAGTTTCTCTTGTAGTTTTTTTGGGTGGGTGGGTGGTCTTCCTCTCTCCGGGATTCTTTATCATTTTCATTGCCAGTATAGTAGAGTGCCAGAAACTCTTGAACTAGATATGCCTAGTTTATTGCTGAGGTTCTCTTCTCTTGAAGACAACATCAAGGGTATCATGGGAAAGCCAGGTTTTAATCATGAACCCAGTTTTGCCACTCAAGAGGCCAATAATTTAATTGTGTGAGTGAGTGAGTTGAGAGAGAGAGAGAGAGAGAGAGAGAGAATCATCCTGTAACCTTTTCACCAGATCAGAGATTCTTCTGTTGGAGAAAGAGTCCCTTCTTCCCGAGCAAAACTCGGGATCCTATCCCAAGTATTTTAATAATTATTGCATAAGGCTGTCGTGTAAACGTAACACCTCTAACAACGTGAGATGCTTGTTCATATTACATTTACTTCAGAGTGTTGATTATGCCTCTTTGGATACCTCTATTATAATTTCTGATTTTCTGTACAGGTTGGTTACCTCTTATCCGGACATCTGAAATCCAGACTATTCCGAAATCCAGACATTTTGGGGTTTATGATTTTTATTAAAAGAAACTTCTTTCCAGCACCTGGCTGGCATAGCACAAGGCATGCTGGGGCACAACATTGTTTAAAATATTACCGTATTGTCCCGAGTATAAGACACACCTGATTATAAGACGCACCCTTAAAGTTTGGTGCTATTCAAAAAATTTAATTAAATCACTGGCATTAAATTGCAACAGCCTGATTATAAGACGCACCCCTAGTTAAAAAACTTAAATTAGGAGAAAAAAGTGAGTCTTATACTCAGACCAATACGGTATATAAAATTACCTTCTGGCTATGTGTATATAAGGTGTGTATATAAGACATAAATGAATTTTGTGTTTAGACTTGTGTCCCATCCCCAAGATATCTCAATATATTTATGCAAATATTCCAAAATCCAGACAAATCCAAAATCCAGACAACTTTTCGTCCCAATCAGTCCTGATAAGGAATACTCAACTTATTTTAATTAGTACAGGAGATCATATCTATTCATATTATATCAATAGAATATATAAATGTATCTCAGGTACATTATTAGATGGCATCTTTCAGCCTCTCATAAAAGCTGAAATGCAAGGGAAATTATGTATTATGACTAGTTTTCTAAATAAATGGTGAGGCATCACCTTTGGGAGAAAGCTTGGCAGCCAGCTTGAAAGTCTAAAGAAAAAAATCAACACTCGGTGGTTGAAGCCCTGGGGCCAATTCACAATTTATTTCTGAAGCTGTATAACTGGCACATGGTAATCTTATCGTCTTTTCTTTCTTCACGTGGAGAGTCATGCCCCCACATAACAAAATTACTACACCATTATTACATAAGAGAGACTGCTAGATTTTGCACAGGCAATTAGCCTTTAAATTAGTCTGTGCTGTCTCATGGTTGGAACAGGAAAAAAAAAAACCTAAGTGGGCTGCTGAAATCTTGCAGTCACTGTTTTTCCCCCTAGCATCTTAATTGTATATATCCGTGTTCGTTTTGTAATTGTGACAGTACAGAGGTAGTTAGCACAGTGAAAATGTTATATATGAGACAGAATGCATAGCAGTTAACTGATACAGATTTGATTATATTGGCTTGTGTGTGAGAACGAGAATGAGAGGGGGGGTTGTGATTGTTTTTGCACATGGGAGTTTGTGCAACTGCAGTTCTAGGTATTTGGAGCCATGGTCCGTACCTACCCCGGCTCCCTCAGAATCTCTCATTTCCTCTTTATCTGCCTCAACCTTCACATAATCGCTACTCAACCTCCTGCCTGCCCAGCCAAAGGAAAAATTGTGAGTGCAGGGAATTACTGCCCCAAGATTACCCCAAGTACAATCCCCAATAATCTTTAGTTTATTGCTCCAGAGTGCTATTTTATAGCTGTATTTTTTCTGCCTGTACTGTACAGCTAAGTGACCTCCCCAATAACCACAATAACCACGTGAGACAGTAATTATGGACGAATGGTCCACTTTATTCAAAGTTAAAAACATGAAAGAAACTAAGAGACCTGTTAGCCATTAAATTAGCTACGTGAAATGTAGTGTGGGGGCTGCCTCTATTCAAGGGGCACCAGACACCTGCCTAGCCCCCAGGCCAGGCGATACCACCCAGACTCAGAGCCGCATCCTTTGGCAGGCCACGCCAGCTCATCATAGTCCACCCCTTAAGGGGCAGAGGCAGCTGGATCGCGCAGGGCTACTCCATGCCGCTGAGCCTTTGAGGCAGCTCCTGCAATCCAAGCCAGGGACAACCTGCCAACTCCTCAAGCCACTAAGCCACTGAGGAGCGGGAAGCGGGTTCTGCCCTGGCTTTGCCAAACCCGGGTGCACACCAAATAGCCAGTTTTGCGCCTTCGATCTCACACTACCTGCAAGACAATGTGACCAAGTGTTAGCAATAACAAAACAAAGAAAGCCCTCAGAACCCGACAGTATGAGGTAGGGAAAAGAAAAACACCTTTCACCAAATGCCAATCAGGTGATCCAGAAAATTCCTACTCGCCCCCAAATGGTGACCAGCAACAAACCCAGACTGTGTTAATGGGCGGGTGGGCAGGTGTCACTGTGAGGGTTCAGGTGGGTACCATGTGCAAAGAGGAAGTTGTGCCAGGCGGGGAGCTGCTTAAATGCACACAAGCCCCGCCTGTGCACTGGTATGACCACTCACTCCTACAAGGGGAAGGGTCTCGTGTATGGGGAGGAGCCAGGCAATGCTCGCTCCCTGGTGCTATAGCACGGAACCAGATTTCTCCTCGAGACATTTTTCATAATGAATTTGTCTTGTAGGGTATCCCTTGTCAAATTATTGTAGCTACCTGTTCGGGCCAAAGTGTAACCATTTATTTCGTCAGAAATGTTGTGCTGATGCTGTGTGATAAAAGACTGTTAACATCTCTTCTTCAATCTCTTCTAGATGGGTGGATAATTTATACTGGGTACTAAATAGCGGGAGTGCAGCCCTGTTGGACCTCTCAGCAGTGTTCTGCACCATGCAGTCTTACCTGAGTTGGTCGAATCTAACCACAGTGGTCCATGCGTTGGTAACATCAAGACTTGATTATTGCAACACGCTGTACCTGGGACTGCCCTTGGAGGCCATCTGGAAATTGCAATTGGTGCAGAATGTAGTGGTCTGTGTAGTCATGGGAGCTCCAGAGTTTGACTCAGACCACTGTTCCTATGGCTGCAGATTTGGTTCTGGGCACAATTCAGGGTGCTGGTCCTGACCTTTAAAGCCCTTTGTTAGGGAATGTACTGGGAGAAGGCTGGCTGACCAAGTAGTAGTGCCTAATGGTTAGTGCTCATGCACCCTTTCCTGCTCTCCCCTTTCCCTCTTGAGTCGGCAGCAGAGGGAGGGGGGTGTTTACGGGTAGTTCATCCTTTGCTACCATCTCAAGGTACATAGAACAGCCAGAGGGGAGGCTATCTAGGGGAAAAATAACCTCCCAGGGTAGCATAGAACCTCCAGGAGTTCCTATTTTCAAATAAAAATCACAGTAGTGCCCACAAGTGATCAGATGTGACAACCTACTGAATTACTCATGAATGTGGACTAGGCAGGCAAAGAATCAAAGCATAACTAGTTTATTAAAAATCCAAGTAAAAGAATTAAACAAAATGGGAGAAAAGTAGGTGGGAGTAGAAAAAAGTACAAGCAGGCCAATGCTTGACCTCAGCTGGATGGGCACAAAACAAAAAGCTTGATCAGATAGATACAGTAACTAGTAACGCCCAGCAAAGAGAGCTGGGATGCTACTAAAGGACAAAGCACACAATCCCCCACATTAGGGAAACCAGTGCAGTTTACAGACTGACTTGGAGTGAAAAGGAGCAAACAAGATGAATTCTTTCAATGCGTCTAACTAGTATTATAGTCCCTCTTGCTAGCTACTTACATTGTCCCAGTGGGTGCATATTCCACAAGCTAATACTAGATTTCACGGCAAACCTGGCAGAAATACAATCATCCCTGTCCTTGACCTTCAGTAACGTAGATTTGATGATGTCATAGTTACCTGATTAGAGAAATGGAACCCAGCTGGCCACTCCATCCCACCCCTTTAGACAGGTTTGAGTGCCCTATTGGAAGGCATATGCTTCTGATAAACATGAAGCTACTCCAGAAATGAAGAAAGACTCTGAATCCACACAAGCACATGGCTGTGAGGTATTTCAAGCAACAGACTTGAAATTTCAGCACCTTTTAGGCTCTTGAACCAGTATAAGAGCTTCTGGGTGGTTAGAAGTGACGTGTCCAAACATAAGGAAAAATAGGTGGGAGGGAAACGGGGCATTCATCTCACTAAGCTACTTCAGGGCTCACCCTCTCCTGTATGAGATGGCCCACTCCCTAAGGTCATCTGGGGAGCTCTTCTAAATATGCCACCACCAGCTGAAGCTAGACTGGTGGCAGCACAAGGTGGGACCTTTCTCTGTGGCAGCTCCACAGTTAGCTGAGAGCCTCATCCTCCCTGCTTCTTTTGTTGTTGTTCAGTCGTTAAGTCGTGTCCGACCCTTCGTGATCCCATGAACCATATCCCGCCAGGCCTTCCTGTCCTCCACTATCTTCCTGAGTTCATGTTCGTTGCATCGGTGATGCTGTCTAACCATCTCATCCTTTGCCTTCCCCTTCTCCTTTTGCCTTCAATTTTTCCCAGCATCAGAGTCTTCTCCAGAGAGTCCTCTCTTCGCATTAGGTGGCCAAAATATTTTTCAGCCTTAGTACCTGTCCTTCCAGGGAACAGTCAGGCTTGATTTCATTTAGGATTGACTGATTTGATCTCCTAGCAGTCCAAGGGACTCTCAGGAGCCTTCTCCAGCACCACAGTTCGAAAGCATCTATTCTTCGGCGCTCAGCCTTCCTTATGGTCCAACTCTCACAACCATACATTGCTACTGGGAACACCATCGCCCTGACTATACGAACTTTTGTTGGCATGGTGATATCTCTGCTTTTTATTATGCTATCTAAATTTGCCATAGCTTTCCTTCCAAGGAGTAAGCGTCTTTTAATTTCATGGCTGCTGTCTCCGTCTGCAGTGATCTTGGAACCCAAAAAAGTAAAATCTGTTACTGCTTCCATTTCTGCCCCTTCTATTTGCCAGGAATTGATGGGACCAGATGCCATGATCTTAGTTTTATTAATGTTGAGTTTCAAGCCAACTTTTGCACTCTCCTCTTTCACTCTCATCAAGAGGCTCTTTAGTTCTTCTTCACTTCTGCCATTAGGGTGGTATCATCTGCATATCTGAGGTTTTTGATGTTTCTCCCGGCAATCTTGATTCCGGCTTGCGATTCATTCAGCCCTGCATTTCTCATAATGTACTCTGCATATAAGTTAAATAAGCAGGGTGACAATATACAGCCTTGCCGTACTCCCCAATTTTGAACCAATCAGTTGTTCCATGGCTGGTTCGAACTGTTGCTTCTTGACCCGCATACAGGTTTCTCAGGAGACAGGTAAGGTGGTCTGGTACCCCCATCTCTTTAAGAATTTGCCACAGTTTGTTGTGATCCACACAATCAAAGGCTTTTGCGTAGTCAATGAAGCAGAAGTAGGTGTTTTTTTGGAACTCTCGTGCTTTCTCCATGATCCAGCGCATGTTGGCAATTTGATCTCTAGTTCCTCTGCCTCTTCGAAACCCAGCTTGTACTTCCGGTAGTTCTCGGTCCACGTACTGCTGAAGCCTAGCTTGCAGGATTTTGAGCATAACCTTGCTAGCATGTGAAATGAGTGCAATTGTGCGATAGTTTGAACACTCTTTGGCACTGCCCTTCTTTGGAATTGGAACGTAAACTGACCTTTTCCAATCCTTTGGCCACTGCTGAGTTTTCCAAATTTGTTGGCATATTGAGTGCAGCACTTTCACTGCATCATCATTTAGGATTTTAAGTAGCTCAGCTGGGATATTATCATCTCCACTAGCTTTTTTGTTAGTAATGCTACCTAAGGCCCACTTGACTTCACTCTCTAGGATGTCCGGCTCTGGGTCAGTGACCACACCAGCGTGGTCATCAGGAACATTAAGATCTTTCTTGTATAGTTCTTCTGTGTATTCTTGCCATCTCTTCTTAATCTCTTCTGCTTCTGTTAGGTCTCTGCCTTTTTTGTCCTTTATCATGCCCATCTTTGCACAAAACGTTCCCTTGATATCTCCAATTTTCTTGAAGAGATCTCTAGTCCTCCCCATTCTGTTGTTTTCCTCGATTTCCTTGCATTGTTCATTTAAGAAGGCCTTCTTATCTCTCCTTGCTATTCTCTGGAACTCTGCATTCAGTTGTTTATATCTTTCCCTTTCACCCTTGCTTTTCGCATTCCTTCTTTCCACAGCTATTTGTAAAGCCTCATCTGACAGCCACTTTGCTTTCTTGCATTTCTTTTTCTTTGGGATGATTTTAGTTGCTGCCTCCTGTACAATGTTACGAACTTCCATCCATAGTTCTTCAGGCACTCTGTCTACCAGGTCTAATGCCCTAAATCTATTCTTCACCTCCACTTTATACTCATAAGGGATATGGTTTAGGTCATATCTGACTGGTCTAGTGGTGTTCCCTACATTCTTCAGTTTAAGCCTGAATTTTGCAATAAGAAGCTCATGATCTGAGCCACAGTCAGCTCCAGGTCTTGTTTTTCCTGACTGTATAGAGCTTCTCCATCTTTGGCTGCAAAGCACATAATCTATCTGGTTTTGGTATTGACCATCTGGTGATGTCCATGTGTAGAGTCGCCTCTTGTGTTGTTGGAAAAGAGTGTTTGCTATGACCAGCGTGTTCTCTTGACAGAACTCCGTTAGCCTTTGCCCTGCTTCATTTTGCGCTCCAAGGCCAAACTTGCCTGTTCCATTTATTTCTTGATTTCCTACTTTAGCATTCCAGTCTCCTATGATGTAAAGGACATCTTTTTTGGGTGCTAGTTCTAGAAGGTGTTGTAGGTCTTCATAGAATCAGTCAACTTCATCTTCTTCGGCATCAGTGGTTGGGGCATACACTTGGATTACTGTAATGTTGAATGGTTTGCCTTGGATTCGAACTGAAATCATTCTGTCGTTTTTGAGGTTGCACCCCAGTACTGCCTTTCCCACTCTTTTATTGACTATGAGGGCTACTCCATTTCTTCTAAGAGATTCATGCCCACAGTAGTAGATATGATGGTCACCTGACTTAAATTCGCCCATGCCCGTCCATTTTAGTTCGCTGATTCCCAAGATGTCAATGTTCAGTCTTATCATCTCATTTTTGACCACATCCAGCTTGCCTTGATTCATAGACCTCCCATTCCATGTTCCTAAGCAGTATTGCTCCTTGCAGCATTGGATTTTCCTTTCAACCTCAGACACATCCACAGCTGGTCGTCCTATTGGCTTTGGCCCAACCGCTTCACTCTTTCTGGGTCTACTTGGAATAGTCCTCCGCTCTTCCTCAGTAGCATATTGGACACCTTCCGACCTGAGGGGCTCATCTTCCGGCGTCATATCTTTTAGCCTTTTGGTACTGTTCATGGGATTTTCTTGGCAAGGTTACTGGAGTGGGTTGCCATTTCCTTCTCCAGTGGATCACTTTTAGTCAGAACTCTCTGCTACGACCTGTCCGTCTTGGGTGTCCCTGCACGGCATAGCTCATGGCTTCATTGAATTACGCAAGCCCTTTCGCCACGGCAAGGCAATGATCCATGAAGGAGATCTGCTTCTAGCAGGGATTAAATGTGTTTTAACCCCTCCTGGCCTTCTAGCCTCCCTGGCCTTCTAGCAGGGGTTAAAATGTTTATTTTCTACTTTTTGATTTAGCCTCCTCTGTGGTTGATCATTTGATTTATTGGCTATTGTTCTTACTGTTATTTTGCTGGGTTATATTGCTTACTATGTTTTTATTGTATTTAATGTTTTTAAACCTGTTGTAACCAAGGCTTACAAGGGGAAAAGAGGAGTAGAATCATTTTAAATAAATAAAGTGTAAAGGGAATGCTCAAGTCTCCAAACATTTGGGGATGCCAGCTGTGCTGCCTGGTAAATGTGCATCAACTCTTATAGTGCAGACAGGAAGGTTGAAGATAAAGAACATCTCCTACCATATTTGAAAGCATGCTTGTGAGAATACATGGCTAGCTTCTGGTTAGTTGATGTGCTCCTGTAGCCCCTGAGAACGTTGGCTATTTCTGTACTAAATGATATGATTCAACATATGAAGCTCCTTTCATATTTTAGTGGCTTTTTCTAGTACGAAAGTGAGAGTTGGTGTAGCATGGTGGCTAAGAGACCAAACTGCAAATCAAGCCTTCCCCAGTTTGAGTCCCACCTCTGCCATGGACTCACTAGGTGACTAGGGTGACCTTAGCTGCAATTTGAGGATAATAATACTCGCTTTAGAGCATGAGCCCTGCTGGATCAGGCCAAAGGCCCATCTAGTCCAATTTCCTGTATCTCACAGTGACTCACCAGATGCTTCAGGGAGCACACAGGACAGCAAGGTATCTGTATCCTGTTGCCACTCCCTTGTACCTGGCAAGCACAGCAAACCTACTTCTAAAACCAGGAGGTTACTTATGGCTTGTAACTTGTGATGGACTTTTCCACCATGAATCTATCCAATCCCCTTTTAAAGGCATCTAGACCAGGTGGCATCACCACATCCTGTGGCAAGGAGTTCCACAGATTAATTACACGCTGGGTAAAGAAATATTTTCTTTTGTCCTAATTTTCCCGCCACTCAATTTTAGTGGATACCCCTAGTTTTGTTGTGTGAGAGGAAAAAGAACTTCTCTCTATCCACTCTCCCTGTCCCATGCATAATTTTGTTTCCTGGCGCAATCCTCAATGTTTAGAGCGGCGGAGCATGTGCCAGAGGTGGCTGGAGTCCGGGGTTGAGTGTGTGGCACCGGACTCTCCACTGGCGCCGCTTACTCGCCGGTGTCAGAAACGTGCCTTTCGGCACATTTACAACACCCTGTGCCGGCGGCGGAGCCATCACCCTGCTACAGCATACTTACAGAGGATTGCACCGTAAGAAGATTATACATCTGAAACTCTTTGCACACTCAGAAAGTGCTATACAAATGCTAAATGTTGTAACACAGCCATTTTTTGTCCTGGGTACCAATGTTCCTTCCCTGTCCTTCTGCCCCCAAAATAAAGCAGCAAAAAAAAAAAAAAGCATGATGATCTCTCTTTGAACTCTGAGCATTGACTCTGGGATGCTCAAAGCCACTGAGTTTCTTTGTGACAGCTGTTGCTGTTGGAAAGATGAAAGTACTTGGCCCAAGAGCCTGTTTATGTGTTTGAACAGAGAAAGCAATATTCATTGCAAGGAGCTCCGAGACAGACAGACTCTGAGAATGAGAGAGCGAGAGATAATTATCTAAATTATGTTCGGGCTATTATTGAAGACGAATATAGTTAAAATGTAATTAAATATGACGGGCTCACAGGATGCAAGCATGTCTTTGGAATGCTAATCATCAATTACAGCTCTCCTTAGGGGACTCGGGCAGAATGAGAAAGTTGGGAGGGATGGCTGAGGTGAGATATGGAGTATTAAATAATACACCCTAGAGCTGTAACTTGGCTCATTTCTTTTAAGAGATGAAGCTGTGGCACCAGGGGACTTTTGCCGGCCAAGCAGCAAACACTTTTGCCTTACAGCTTGAGGACCCTCATGTAAGCCTGAGTGTGGGCTGCTGGTCCCTGGCCTTTTCTTCAAGATGTAAGCCTCAGCTGGAAATAATTACATTTTCCTCTATATATATAAAAAATAAAATACTTCTTAATAGTCTATACATTTATATCATCTTCCACAGTGGGACCCACAGCCCTTGCTGAGACTTCTTGGTGTGACTTAAAAACAAAATTACCCACCATAGGAATATTGGTTCATTTTTCTAGCTGTCATTCATATTGTGATGCTGGAATGAGAAAGATCCACCAATCATCTTCCGCAGCCAGTTTCAGAAGAGTACTAGGAGGATGGTAGAAACCAAACAAGTTATTAGAACTTGCAGAAATGTTTGTGGTTCCCGCCGCCCCCCCAGCCCCTCAGTGTATTTTTCCTGGACCTGCTGCAGGGACATTCAAAATGGCACTCGTGATCAGCACGGAGCTCTTTGAAATGGCATGGGGAAGCTTCAGACACTTTCCCTGGACATTTCAAAGCACTCTGCGTTAATCACAGGTCCTATTTTGACAATCCCTGCTGCCTAAGGAAGGTCTCTGCGGGCTTCCTTAGGCAGCAGGGATCGCAGAAAGTGAGACACACCTCGCAAATGGTGCGAGGTGATCTCAGTCCTGGTGTTGGCGGATACGCAAATTCACTACTTACGTTTTAAAAGTTTACAAAAATAGCAGTATTTCCTTACTGAATTGCATTACAACTTTTTTGTTTTCCAGCAGCCAATCGGCTGCCTTGGGAACCTCACAAGTAGGGTATAGAGGCAATGACCACTCCTATTTTATTCCCAGCATTTGTTATTGTAACTCACATTGCCTCTGAACATGAACATTTCATTTAAAATTTATGGCTGTTGGCTGTGGACAGTCACCATTGATGTTATCAGCAAGACCATTTGTTATGTATTTCAAAGAAAAATGTCTGAATAAAATAAAAGGTGCTTTGGATGACTACTCTGATCAGTGGTAATGAAAAGCCACCTTTCTGAGGGCAAGGCTTCAAGCGGCGTTGTGCGTATGCCACTTTCAGCCTTGCCCTGGCCTAGTTAGAAGTGGCCGAGCCGCCGAAGAAGACACAGCTCACCGAGCGGGTCTCGGTTACATCACCCCCTCTCGGCGCGTCACCCCCTCCTGGAGCAAGCGGCAAGCTGTGAGTACCGGGGGGGGGGGTGACGCGGCAGTGGGAGGATGGGGTGATGCGGCGGCGGGGGGCGACACGCCTGACCTCCCGCCTCTAGTGACGGAACCGGTCAACCTCCCGCCGGGGGTGACGCACCGGCTCATGACTCCACTGAAGAGGGTCATACTACCCTGTTTCTCCCCCAGGGAACACCATCGGCCAGGGCAACCAAAGCCAACCAAAGCCAATTTCAGGCCAAAGCTTGATCTAAAACCAGACTGAAATTTGCCTTTCCATTGATTGTGTGACTATATGAGTATGTATTTATAAAACCAAGCAACTAGGACAGATAATGTTTTACACCTTGTAAGCATTTTCCTTAAAAAAAATGTGTCGTGTAGCAGTCTTCAACAGACTGGTTGTATTAGACCAGCAATTTTCAACCAGTGTGCCACAAATGGTCTGCAGGTGTACCGTGGGAGTTTGGGGGGAGTGTCATTTATTAGTAGGGCCACCATGGGATGTGAGCCTCCCACTGGCAGCACAGTGTGCCTTGTCAATTGTAAAAAAAACAGATGGTGTGCCTTGAAAATCGCTGTATTAGACCAACGAGCCACCTTTATTTAAATCCAACCCACAACATGGAATTCAGTTTAAATTATCTGCATTTCCAGATGCAGAGGCGGAGAGCAGGGTCTCCTGCATCTTTTAATAGTTGTATAGAAGAGGGAATTTCAGCTGGTGCAGTTTATTGTGCAGGGATGGGAAGTAGCTCTTGAAATAATCTCTGCTACAGTTCTTTGGAGGCGCTGGAACTTTTATCCTACTTTGCATTTGGTAATATTTTCCTCTCTTCCTGTGTATGCCTTTTTAAATGCATCAATCATAAAAAGAAAAGGGTAATAGTACCACTGGTGTGACCCACCTAAGATCAGGGTGGAACATCCTCGTGCATCCTGACTCGCCAATTAAAGACCAGTGCCATAGAACTTAAATTGGTGTGCTGTTTTTCAGTGTTTGTTCCCTTTTAAGGTTTTTACATATTTTTGCATTGTAATACACCTTGACCACTCTTGTAGAAACTTGACTCAAAAATTATATAAACAAAATACATAAGCCCATAATATATTGGTACGTATAAATATAATTAATTTACTGTAGAAAAATGTCTCAGCTGCTTTGAATTTGTCTAAAACAGGTGAAATGGTGTGAATATTCTTCATCTTCTGTGTTCCTCTGATTTCTTCTGCAGATCTTGGCAAATAGTATCTTTTGACAGACAAGCTGCATCTTTTATCAGAATTGTTGGAACTCACAACACAGCAAATGAGGTAACTTAATTTATTAACGTCTGTCATAAAATTGACCCAGCTGAGTGTTTATTTCAGACTGCCAAAGGTTAGCTTGTTTGCTACTTCTGTTGTGATAACCTAGTAAAGAAGACAAACACTGTACATTAATTGAATATACACATATAGGGAATGTATTGGTGTCTATAAATGTTCCTTCTCAGCCATATGTACAAATTTATTGTTATAATATTAGATGGGCCTTCACTGGAACATCGCTCAAGTAGACTGGTTACTGTTTCATGCGCAGTTATGAAAATGATTGATTTGTTTATTCTAATGCATTGGAATTGCAACAAGGGTCTATAAATGAGAAAAATAATAAATCTTCAGTTTTCTAAAGAAAGTGTGTATAAATGGCATTATTATGCATAACATGTTGAAATCAAATAACTAGCCAGTCAGTGATCACTTCACAGTGTGGTTGGCAGAAGTGTCTTATTTGTTTTCTCCTTCCAAAAGTCCTATTAAATAAGTGAATATTGAATATAAGTATTCAATATTTGTATTAAAATATTTTATTCAAAATATGTGACTATAAATATGCTGAGATATTAGCCACAGATAAAATATTATGACAAATCTGCTAAATTTGTTTCAAATTACACTTTCACCCTGCAAAGACACCAGCTTAGTTTTACCAACTCTATTGGTCCTTCATATATAGGGGAGGAAGTGGTAGAGCACATGCTTTACATACAGAGAGTTTCAGGTTCAACCCAGACATCTCCACATAGGGCTTGGAAATACGTCTGCTGGAAATACCCTGGAGAGTTGCTGCATGTCAGTGTAGACAATACTGAACAGGAAGTCAGAACAGTGGGCCCTTTGCATCCGCAGGAGGTTCCATTCCTGGAACCCCCTTGGATGCAAAAATCCACGGATGTTGAAGACTGCAGTTGGGAGGAGATGGCGGAGGGACCACAGTACCTTATTAAAGAGCCACATGGGCCCGCCGCCTGCTTCTTCCCTCTGGCACCACATAAGGTGCACATAAGGACAGGAGGTTTGGCTCAGTCAGGAGAGCTGCAGCCTTACATGCCTGAAGACCAAGGCCAAGGGCGGCAATTCGAGACTCCGTCACCGCTGACAAAGCTACAAAAACTCTCTGTGAGAGAGAGAGAAGAAGCTGCAGCCGGAACTCTGTGAGGGGGAGTTGCCTGTCAGTCAACACATGTGAGGGGAATGCCAGAGAGAGGCCAGACCATGAAAGGAAACACCTGGAAAGAAGCGTTCTATGAAAGATAACATTTATTGTATTGTAAAAACCGTTCGGTTTAGAATTGCCTGCCTATTGTAAACCGCCTTGAATTAAAGTCAAAGGAGAAATCCAATGACAAGAAAGGTGGTATATAAATACTGGAATTATTATTATTATTTCTAAAAGCTTGTTAAAAGAAAAAAAGCGTCTGGAAGCAACTTCTGTTGCACGCACAACCAGAAGTTGCTTCTGGTCACATTTTTTTCCTTTTAACAAGCATTTTAGAAGATTACAACGTGGCGCCAGAGGGAAGAAGTAGGTGGCGGGCCTGCGGGACTCTTCAATAAGGTACTGTGCCGCTTCCCCCACCCTCATTGGAATCCCTTCCTCTGTGGATGCCATTTGTGGATAGTCAAAGGAGGGCCCGCAGTACACGAGAGTGTCATGTGTTCATTTGTATCTCATTTTTCCTCCAGGACCTCAGGCTATCCTACTCGTCCTCGTAACAACCCTGTAAAATAGATTAGGCTGACTGATATTGACTGGTCCAAGGTCACCCAATGAATTTCTTGGCCAATTGGTATTTGAACCTCGGTCTCTCTGATCACTGGCGTCGCT
Organism: Plestiodon gilberti rubricaudatus; assembly: GCA_026170595.1. NCBI lineage: Eukaryota > Metazoa > Chordata > Lepidosauria > Squamata > Scincidae > Plestiodon > Plestiodon gilberti. Next base: position 39,579,356 of record JANXHW010000001.1, read on the forward strand.
GGAGGTGGGGCTGAAAGCTAAGTTCTGCAGCTTTCCGCCCCACCGTTACTCTCCTGCACGAGGCGCCCCGCCCCCTCGTCGTAGGAGCCCGTCAGTGGAGAGAAAGCAACACGCAGGGACTCCCCTGCGCGTTGCTTTCTCTCCGCTGATGGGCTCCTACGACAAGGGGGCGGGGCACCTCGTACCGGAGAGTAACGGTGGGGCGGGAAGCTGCAGAACATAGCTTTCCGCCCCACCTCGAGCGCCGCCAGTGTCTCTGATCAAGGCCAGCGCTGTAGTCAAGGCCCAGCACTGGCTTTACTAATGGGCTAGCAATTGCTACCTGTCACCTGCAGCAATAGTCAGAACACTATTTATTAAGTAAACCTTTTAGAATCATTATCTTTTCTTTGGGACAACCCTTATCTTCTAATCAGTTTCTTTCTACAACACTTGCTTTTGCAAGACCCTGGAATCTTGACTTGGACCCTTCCACAAAGATGTTTTAATTTCTTTTAAAATCAGAAGAAAAAAATGAAAGTTTAGGGTCGAAGAAAATATTTTTTCTCACATCAGAAAAAAATGAAACTTTTAGGGCCCACGAAAATCTATCTTATTTTGCCTAAAACAGAAAAAAAAATGTTGAAGTATTTAATGTAATATCAAAAATCATTTTTAATATTGATACAGGCTTAACAGCGGGAATACGTTCTTCAACACCTGTCGCTAGGCAGTTTCGTTGTGTGAACAATTTTGATCACAGTGCCATCTAGTCCCCTGCACGATCCTGAGACAATTTGGGGGAAACGGGGAGCAGCAAAGCCTTGGAGGGAGTGGCATTGCTGCTGCTGCTGCCTCTTGCAAATATGCAGGTGGCTCCTCAGTTGCCTTGGCGGTGGTGGCAACAGCAGCCAAGGAGATGTAGGTGAGCGACGGGACAGGTCCTCTCCACTTACAAGGATGCTAGGGAGGTGATGCCTAGCAGCAGGGAGGACAAGATTTTCCAGAAAGCGCTGCAGCTGCTGGCCAAGCTCTACTCTGTTAGGGCGCTTCTGGAGGCAAGATGCACGGAGGAGCTTCTAGATAGGGGAGAAGGAGCAAGAGGACTGCCACGGGACGGGGAGGCTGTTCCCACAACAGAAACAAATAGGCACTTCTCCCTTGCTGGACTGTTTGGAGAGGTGGTGCATCAACAGTGTTATTGGAGCCCTATTTCTCTCAGTGTATCCAACTTGCCCAAACAGCAGCAGCAGCCAGCGTAGTCGCTCTTATGCTCCACTGCGGTGTTGCACCCGCTTGGCTGATCGATAATGGCTGCCTGAAAGGACAAGGAGCCTGCCCGGACAGGCGTGGAATGGGAGGAGGTGCTGCACACAGGCATGACGTCAGTGACGTCGTTGGGGAGCAGGGGCAGTGGGTCCCAGGGCGGCGGGGGTGTGGAGTTTCGGAGGGGGTGCACCTTTTTTAGGCTGCACGGAGCCTGGGAGGGTGGGAGGACTGGCCCTCCCACCCTCCCTGGCTCCGTACGTCCCAGAAAAGGCCGTGAAAACGGCGGGGGATGCATTCGCGCCACGACGGTGCCGAAATCCAGGGGGTGCATGTTTCGGCAGCGCTGGGGCAGCAGCAGCAGCAGCAGAAATGGCACTTATCCAGCCTTCGTGTTAACAGCCTTCCTTTGTTAACAGGGTGATTTTCTCATCTGCACTGGATGTTATTAACAGCCAAGGTTTGATTTCACATAATGAAAGAGCTTTGGGCAACACAAGTCACAATGCTTGCTATCCTATTTTTGCTCCTGAGCCCTCAGATGTTGCTATCCATATACAGGCTAGGCTGAGAAAGAGAAAAAGCAGAAGACTGAAATGAATTCATGGGCGGAAGAGCCTAAAGATCAAGAATCTTATATAACTCTTTTAAAAAACCTATCTAGTAAAGTTACTGAATTTTCACAAGCTGTGTGTTAGAATTCAAAATAAAGATCTTTATGTAGGTTAGCATATTTATACCTGTCAGTCATATTAGATGATCTTTTTACTGAAAGGAAGCTGATATATTTTATTCCTGTAAAAAGTGAATCTTGTCATATCACAGAATAAATAATAGCACCATTAAAGCAGAAGCCACAAATGCAAGTAGGTAAATTATTCATCCCTTTTAAACTGTCTGTGCTTGCATGTGTTTCTTCTCCCTCCTGCCACAAACCAGGGACCTAAAGCATCACTTTAACCTGTTGAGATCTTATATGTGAGCAGATTAATGTCCCTAAAGTCGGGAATATTACATGTTCCTGCATATATATTTCATACAATGAGGAATTATAAACAAGACCATAAACTGGACATAGCGATGGCTTTGGGATAGAATTAACTATTTGTTGCTTGTCTGCAACAGCATTTCTGTTTTCCTGACAAAATAATAAACCATTTACAGATTATAAAGTGTGAACTTCAGAACTTAATCAGTAGTTAGAGCGGTTAAGGGGTTATTCCCCAAAGGTGTTTCGTATGCTGTGTATTCTAGGATTTTTCCCCCTTGGTTTTTTTCACTTAATAGTTCTTTGCTTAGATACAATGTCTCTCTGTATTTACAGTTTGTAGCAATTAGGATCATGATAATCATCACAGTAGATCAGAACAGTATTTCACTTGGAGTTCAGCATCCTGTCGCCAGCAGTGATCATTATCAAATGCTTCAGTGAATATGGAAGTAAATTCACAGTAGACAATTATAGGATAGCCTGCTGCTAGGAAAAGTGTTCTCATAATCCCCCATTCGTGGTGAAATTAAGCCCTAATAGCCTTTTGAATGATACGTTAATATAGTTAATGTTTCAACATTTCAGTGATATATGCAGAGTGTGTTGTACATTTTTCATGCAGTGTTTAATAAATAGATAGAAATTTATCACAGATAATACAGTACTTACCCTAGATAGGATCAGTCATCACTGAGGTGCCTTGTTAACATTCCAGCCATGTTGTGGGAGCCTCTTTTCTGTGTGTTCATCTCAGACTGCAGCTACAACATTTAAAGGTACATAGGTGGATGGGTGGCACTGGTTGTACAGGTCTTTAACACTAAGTACTTGTCCTTGTCCAGGACCACAACCTATGATTATGTGTTAGTGCCCTGTAGAATTGGCCCCACTTGTGTAGTTGTGAGTCCCTAAGCATTCCTGCTGTGCCATGGGATGAATCCATGGAAAAGTGGCTTTCATGGCACAGCTATATCATTTAAAAGGTACCAGACAAAGGATAAAAAATGGGTTGTATCTACTGCAGATAGATTAATTTGTATTGATGCATGCTATGTGAAGTTCTCATACTGCCTCTTACTAAGGCGCTGACAATCCTTCCCCATTGAGAGCATTATTGCAAGAATGTAATACATGGTACCTAGATTTTCCTTGTATTGTCACTATGACTGGTTTGTAATAAACCAGGGAATAAGCATCACATCTCTAAGCATGGTGGGTGAAAATTCTGAGTTTATCTGAAATCTTAAGTAGAGAAACCCTCAACGAATCATGCTAATTATACAATTGAGTGGTAGTACTAGTACTAGTACCACCAGTTGTACATCAGCCGACTGCTGGTGGTACTTGAACTGCCAGACCACCAGAACCCCGCTCTGATGTGGCACTTTCAGTGGGGTGTTTTAACTCCCAAGAGGCTCCCGCCTTTGGCCAAGCCTCTTGGGAGCGCTGAGAAGAGACTTCCCACCCACCCAGAGCTTCTACCTGCATTTTCTGGCCTCCAAAACCCTGAAAAACTGGAAGTAACTGGCAACAATGTTATTGCCAGTCACTTCTGGTGGTATGCAGCAGGAGAGTGGCGCAGGAGGTGGTACTCAGCTGGGAAGTGGTTGAGAATCCCTGGGATAGGATATTGGTGGTGGAGCTGCTGCTGCTGATATTGTCCCTTTCCCGACCTCAACACCTACCTGCCCCGGTCTCTGCCCTGTTCTTCCCCCACCCACCTCCCACACCAACTTACTGATGCTAGGGCTTCTCCAGAGGCTGTTTTAATAGTGTTGATGTTTTATTAGTGTTGATGTTTTAATAGTGTGATGTTTTAATAATGTTTGTTTAAATAATGTACGATTTATTAATGAAACCATTTGTTTATGGTTTCATTCGTGCATGATTTTAGCTGCATAATTGTTTAATTTTATGAGTTTGGTTTTGATTCTGATTGTTAGCTGTCTTAAGTTGCCTGAAGTACAAATGCTTCGTTTTTTTAAATTGCATTTTATGGATTAGCTAGTTAAAAGGTTGATGGTAAAGCAACTAAAATTATTTAATCATTTTTCAATCCTAATAAACTCTACCACATTTCAAATCCAAAAACAGAGTTACATTTGAAATAACACTAATAGGATAGCGTTTTATAAACATTCCTTTTGGCACAGTGTAAATGGTACACTGAAAAATTAACTTGAGGAATATACAAGAAACGTGCATCCTGACTATTTCAGTTAGCACACTATATAAACTGTGATAAGAAATGCTGTAGGAATTCGTGAAAAAGGCAGAATAAATAGATTATGAGATAAATATAAACATAACAACACTGCTTAATGCCGGCATTCCCTCCTCTCTGGGTGTCACAACGCACTTTATGGTGCATTTGCAACACTCTAGGCTGGCACAGTGCATGCTGCACTGGCCTACACCTTCAATAGGATTGTGCCGTGAGACGATCAGATGAGGTGTGTTGCAAAAGCAGGAGATAGTGCTCACAGCATAAAGGCAAACATCGGGTGAACCCCAATGCATGTGTTCCTTTGCTTAAATGAACTGAGTCACTCCATTGAAGGGTTTGTCTGCGTGTACCCTCATGTCTAATACTTAATATTTAATACTAATGGTATTATTGGACCAAGTCTGCAGCATTGAAGTCAGTGGGAATTGTGTGCTGCTTTTTCTGATAGCAACACAGATTTCAGCTGAAGCAGATCAGGTCAACCAACCCAAGACGACTTTCGATTTAATCAGAGGTTCCACCAAAAAGTAACACATTATTTCAGAAGAACATGAGGAAAATTTAAGAAATCAAATGCAAACAGAAGAGGGTTAATGGTACATTAAAGTGTACATAATGCAATGAAACATTAAAACATTACATTTAATGTAATGGTACATTAAAACAGAATGAATGTGCTCAATGGTACATTAAAGTGTGCCTGCCATCTAGTGTAAGGCAAAATACAAGTGAAATAATAAAGCCAAATAAGTATCTGTACTCTGGTGGTAATCACAATCTGAGAGCACAGGGCCCCCCCATCTGCTGATCTGCTATCCACTGATTCAGTTATCCATGGATAACGGATGGACCCCAACCCCCCCCCCGTGACCCCCCCAGGCACTTTTAGCATTGGAAGCTTTGTTTCTTTTTCAAAAAGAATGCAGGCTGCTCATCGCGTTCCCAAGCTTCTGACGCTAAAAGTGCCTGGGGGGTCGTGGGGAGGGACGCATGTGCCCCCCCGCAGGCGCGCATGACCCCCCACTGCCCCACCAGGCACTTACTTTTTAAAGAAACCTTCCTTTTTCTTCCAAAGGAACGTGATGACCAGCCTCATGCAGCTTCCTTGCATGCCCATCCACGGAAATTAGGTGCCTAGAGAAGCTGCAGATACTCTCTAGGCACCTAGTCTCTGTGGATGGGCATGCAAGGAAACTGCATGAGGCTGCTCATCACATTCCTTTGGAAGAAAATGGAAGGTTTCTTCGCAAAATGTAAGTGCCCGGGGGGGGGGGCGTGTGCCTGAGAGGATCACGGGGGCCATGCGTGCCCCTCAGAAACCATGGAGGGGGCATTTGCCCCTTTCCGCTGTTTCAAGTATCCATGGTGCGGCCTGGAAAGTATCCTCCACGGATACAGTGGCCCCTCTATATAGGTGAGATGCTGTCACACAGGTGACAACAGATTAGAGAAGAGTAATAAAGCAAAACTGGTGAACAAAAGAAACATTCCATAAGTAGTTACAGAAACAATGAAAACTGTTCTAAAAATACAAAAAGTACTAAAGGCTACTACATAAAGTTGTATGTAGGAGGAAGCATTAGGGAATTTTTAGAAACACCATAAAATACTCCTAAAATATTCCTAAAAACATAATGAAATAAAGAATATATCATTCATGAAGATGAGAGGCAGATGGCAGGAGACATTCATTTCCCAAAGGAGACTGATAAAATATTGAAGTAAATCAAAATCATGTTGAGCAGGTCATCAAGAAATCAGAGTATCCAAAGACTAGGAAAACTTAACCAGTTGGGCCCACCCACCCACCCACTCTTAACTCCGTTTGGCTCCATATTGGAGCCAAATGGAATCAACCAGACACGACCTCTGTGGCTCAACCTACTTTTAGGCAGCTGCTCCCACATTGCTCCAGCCTGGGACAAGCCTCCGCTGGCCTCGGAAGGCCTCCTGAAGTGACCCAGATGTCACTTTCAGTTTTACCGACACAAGTTCCAGTCACATCAGGAGGTCTTTCTGAGGCCTCTGGAGGCCCATCCTGGCCTGAAGTGGCTGCAGGCAGTGGGTTGTAAACCACCGCCAGAGGACACAGGTGGGTTGCGGCCCTGGCTTCTTTGGGAACCGCTGCATTAGCCAATTTCCTAATCTGGGACTAGAATATAAAATTTTGTCCATTTCAAAAAATGTTTAGGAAATCCAGATTGTGTCAACATAACAAAAATAAATGTCCAGTGTACCTTATCAAAAGCTTTTTCAGCATCTCATGACAGGACAGCTGTCTGATCAGTTATCTTTCTCTTCAAAGCAACCAAATGAACAACTAATCTAAGATTATATTGCCTGCCTTCTAAAACCCTACCTGATCAGCATGTACCAAGGTTCCAATAATCTTTTGTACAGCAAATATTAACAAAAGTCTCTGTGAAGCTTTACTGGTGCCTATGTTGTTGTTGGTTCTGTGCCAGGTGAAGGCCTTTTTATTTTCCCAGGCTTTTAACATCTAATGAGTTTTAATATTGCTGCTTTTATACCAGTGTTTTTAAATCTGTATGCCAAATGTTTTTTAGGTTTTTATTGTAAACTGTTTTTGTCATCTGTGACCACCTGATAAATTGCATTGAAGGCTAGTATATAAACATACTACTTCATTTTTCAGATAATACAAAGAACAAGTGCAAGAAACAAGTAAACATGTTTTTAATTATTTTAAAATCAACTTTATTCTGATGTATTTATTTTGAACATTGTACATCACCTTGTGCGTTTTTGTAATGGAAATGACGGTAAAATTCCCCAAAATATATATAGAATAAGGAACAAAACACCCCTTCCCTCACAGACACATATTCTTGTAATTTTGAATTTTTTCTATCAAGACCTTTTTAGGGAATGACTCAAGGTTTTCCCACCTGGAAGTCACATTTTCCAAATAAGAATATTATACAGCTAGTCACACACAGCAGCAAAACCTGGTTTGTATCAGAATATTTCTTGATTATGACATGAACCCGGCTATTAGGTATATGGCTGTAACACATAAGCTTGAATAAAAATGACAATAGTGCTTTCAGTATTGTACTCCTTTACATATTTTGTTCAAATATCCCACAAAATGATTTTTTTAAGTTAACACAACCTGCCAATCAGTTATATGCTGGTACCTGTCATATCCATTGAAGTAATATACAAAAATGAGGTGAATAAAGTTTTGTTAACACATGCAGATTAGCTATGGCTGTCGGGTAGGATACAATGTAAGCACTGGTCTCTGACGTAAGGACGCTTATAAAGGTGCATGCTTCAACATTAAGAGCATTTCATCCATTCTTTGTAGCTTCCCGTTTTTCTCTTTATGAAACATGTTTAAATTTGTTTTCCCCTGAGCTCTGTGGTTGTTGGTTTATAATGGCACCTCTTAGTAATGCCCATGATCAGTCATTACCATCAGTGCCTCTTTCCATAATATTACTTAAGGCATATCCCTTTGGTGAAACTCTAATCTCTCTAGCCTTCTGCATATGATGTATGACTTGAGAAACCATTAAACCCTGAACAGGTCAAGAAATCCTGCAGTTTGTGGGGGGGGGGCGGCAATATTGAGCCTTAACTTCTACCTTTATGAATCATAACTATACCTATAATAGGCGTTTTATGTCTGTAAATAAATACATGTATATGTTTATAAATAAATGTGCTGAATAGCATCTCGAGGGCACAAAAAATCCCTGGAAAAAAATCCAAAGGTACCTATTTCAAATGTGGAAGTGGCAATTTGCAGTCACCCTATCTGCTGCTGCTTTGGCACAATTTTTGTGGGATTCTCCCTCAGTGTATGACCTAATCTGAGATTATGTGGTGAGTGTGTGATGATACATCACATCGCCACTATGATTTGGCTTCTGGTTTGGGACCTGTGGCGCATTCATCATTCACTTTCCAAGAAAGTAATACATTCTGAATAACTTTCCAACATGATATTCAGTTTTCCCAAATTGTGTTTCAGATCATAGCAGCTGAAAAAGACAACAGCTGTTGCTTCAAAAAAAAATCAGAAGTACAAGTAATTGCAGTATTTTGACGAGTGTCTTTAATCAAAGCAGCACAACCACACATGTGCAAATGTGGAAATCAGCTTGACAATTGAAGGAAAAGTTATCATGTGAATATAGATTGATCTCTCCAAGGAAATGTAGAGTTGGAACAGCTGAGCATCCTACAAAGCAAAGGAGAAGGATCTCTGAGGATTTTTGCAGCAGGGGAGCAATGAGAGAGCTCCCCCTCCTTCTCATATGTTTGTGTTGCTTTGTCAATATGAAAGTAGCGATGTTTAGTGAATTGCATTCACCACTTTCCCAGTCAGTATTCCATTCCAGAGAGCAGCCTTTCACAGGATCCATTTCCTTGTGAGATGAGAGAACTGGAGGTCCGTGATCTTTTTTTAAAATGTCTGTTTATAAAGATATTAGTTGAGTGTGTAGGTTAAGGCAGATGTTCAAAAGTGCAGAACCAACTTAAACATATTGTTCCCTGGGCCTGCTTCTTGTCAGGAAAATCTCATTCTTTTCACTTATATTTAGGCTTACCAGATTTTCCCAGTTGCAAACTGGGACACACACACACACACAATTAATCTAATTAATTAATTAATTAATTAAAATTTATGTTATTAAAAAAATTGGGTGTAAAGTGCCGTTTTGCCGCCCAAAGGGCGTTGCAAAATTTTTTATTATTTATTTATTTTCAGCCAGCCAATTAATTAATTAAATTGACTTGCCTGTCCCATAACAGTACAATAATAAAAGGACAGTGTGCCACCACATCACGCAGTACAGGCCAGACCAAGGCAGGCAGATATAGAGATCATGGCACTTGGGCATGCACAGAGTGCCTTTTCATGATATGCTCCACAACAAAGGTAGAATAAATGATTTGAATAATAGTACAATAGAAGGACAGTGTTGTGCCACCATTTGTCATCATGCAGTACCACAGGCCAGGCCAAGACAGGCAGAAGAATGTTGCAGGTGGATACAGAGAGAGCATGCACCTGCATGGTGGGCAGCATGACATCACATGAGCATGTGCGCGGAGGGCCTCGCACACTCTGTACATACAACCAGCCCCCACAACCACAGCACTGAGGTGACACGCTCCACAACAAAAAGGATAGTAAGAATGATTTGAACAACAACAGTATAATACATAGAAGGACAGTGTTGTGCCACCATTTGTCAACATGCACTACAGGCCAGCTAGAGGAAACGTGCAGATATAGGCTAAGACACGGGCGGCTCCATTCGGCTCTGATCAGTGCCGTGGCTGCTCGGAATGGCTCCAACCAGCAAGTGGGTGGGGCTGCTTAATCGCATGTAGGAGCGTCTTCCCCACTGTGGTACCGCCATCCCTCTAGCAATGCCACTGGTGTAGTAAGCTCTGCTGGCTTCATGGGCTGTGAATTCAGACTTCTCAGGAAGAAGATAAGGGAACTAATAGGTTGAGATTGAATCCAGAAAAGACAGAGGTCCTACTGGTCAGGAAAGCTTCGATGCAGGTACTGAGTCACCTGTCTGTTCTGAATGGGGTTGCACTCCCCCTGCAGGAACGGGTGTGCAGCTTGGGAGTACTTCTGGATTCACAGCTCTCCCTGGAAAGCCAGGTGGCAGATGTGGCCAGGGGTGCGTTTGCCCAGCTTCGGCTGGTGCACCAGCTGCGGCCGTACTTGAGTCGATCGGACCTGAGCACGGTGGTCCATGCCTTAGTGACTTCAAGACTGGATTACTGTAAAGCACTCTACGTGGGGCTGCCCTTGAAGACAGTTCGGAAGCTGCAATTAGTGCAGAATGCGGCGACCTGGGTGGTCACTGGAGCTAGGCGGTTTGACTCTGTTGAACCACTGCTTCAGCGGCTGCACTGGCTGCCCATTCATTTCCGAACCCAATTCAAGGTGCTGGTAATGACCTTTAAAACCCTCCACGGTTTCGGTCCATGATATCTGAGGGACTGCCTTCTCCCATACATTCCGGCCCGCTCTCTTATTTATTTATTTATTTATTTATTTATTTAAAGAATTTATAGCCCGCCTTTCTCCCGAGGGCACTCAAGGCGGCTCTTAGGTCATCTGAGGGGGCTCTCCTGCGGGTGCCACCTCTATCGCAAGTTAGGTGAGTGGCAACACGTGGGCGAGCTTTCTCTGCTGTGGCACCACAACTGTGGAACTCCCTGCCAGGGGATCTGAGAACCACCACCCCCTCATGACTTTTCGGCGTGGGCTCAAAACGTTTTTGTTTTGTCTAGCGTTTGTGTGATGGGTTGTGGTCTGCCTCCTGTGTCTCAAGATGCTCTGCCATGCTGCTTCTCTGCTCCATACTGTTGCTCCCCCCCAGTGGATTTTATTATTTTTAAATTGTTATGTATTGTAGAATGGATATTTTCATGACCAGACATGATAGCAAGAAAGAAACTTTATAGGCTTAAAAGTCATGTAAAAATATAATTAAATATGAGGAATTCCAATGTATTTTAAAACAAAGTAAAATCACCAAAAATCCACACATTAAAAATATAGGTCCATTCTCAAGGAAACACACAAGAGTCTATATGTGAGATGTAGCTAACTATTGGAGTAAAACTGCTGACTTAAATACAACACAGCACTGAAAAGCACAGGAAGTCACAAGCCCTTAATTAGCACCAGAACTACACTCGTGCTCAATAACAACAATCCCTTAAAGCGCTAGGAGCATAAAGGTCCGTAGAACAGGCCAATAGTAATCCTGCAAATTCTTTTTCCAAGGCCAATCAGTGCTGACTTAAAGGAAAAAGAACGCGCAGCTGACGCGAGAAGTCACAAGCCCTGCATTAGCACCTGAATACCATTGCGGTAAATACGGAAGCAGTCAATTTAACCGCATAAAGCATAGAAGTCCGATGAAACAAATCAATTTAAAGATATACATGGTTCTTCTTCACAATAGGCATCCAAATTTTATTCACGAAGGAAAGTTCTTGCTGCCTATTAATCAACGAGTGATTAATCTTCCGTGAAATGGCCACAGCTTCCAAGTTTAGACGCTGTCTCTTTCTTGTTTCAGTGAACAGAACACGAGTATCTTCAAATAAAACCTTATGTCCAGAATCCATAGCATGTTGTGCCACTGCAGATTTATCACTCTGAGCCAGGCGGGTTGATCTTTCATGTTCTACTATCCTTGTTTTGAACTATCTGCCCGTTGTTCCTATATAGGACCGTCCATATTGGCAAGGGATCTCATATACGCGCCAGGCATAGAAAGTGGAGGTCTAGGTTCTTTGGGATTGCGTAATAACTGTTCTGTTTTAATGGTTGGACTAAATAAAGTCGTGATATTATATTGACTCAGGACACGTGCCATTTTATCTGTGGTGCCTTCGATGTAGGGAATTGAAACCCATCGTTTATTTGGGTCACGCTGTCCTTCCCCTTCATTATTTACTCTAGAATTATTCATTTTATTTAGCTGTTTATTCCAACATTTAACAACTTGCAGTTTATTGTAACCATTGGCCTCCAAAGAATCCTCCAATATCAATTTCTCCTGTGTCAAAGAGGGTGCATCACGACATGCAATGCCCTATAGATCAAATATTTGATAAGGGAATTCTTTTGTGCTGGATGATGATTTGACAAGTGGTGCAAATAACGACCTGTGTGTGTTGGGCATACGGTTTATAGGCAATCAATTGTCAAATCCTGATTTTTTTGTCACCAACACATCCAAGAACGCAAGGGAATCATTTTTCTCCAATTCCATTGTGAACTGAATTTCCGGACAAAAGCTATTGAGATGTTTTAAAAAAAATTCCAGTTCATCTAAACCATGCTCCCATATGCAAAAAAATGTCATCAACATACCTTAACCAGGTTGCTGGACGAAGTTTAGCAGTTTTTAATACCTCCTTCCCAAAGTATTCCATATATAGGTTGGCAACAACGGGGCTTAAGGGATTCCCCATTGCGACCCCCTCTTTTTGTTTTATATTTTGTTTCATATTTAATTATATTTTTACATGACTTTTAAACCTATAAAGTTTCTTTCTTGTTATGTATTGTTTAAACTTATTTTATGTATTATTTTAAATTATGTATTAATTTTTGTTGTAAGCCACCTTGGGCCACTCTTAAAGACGAATAGGATTCTAGGCTGCAGTAAAGAAGAGATACAAAGGAAAGAATACAGGTGGGCCCCCATATCCACTGATTCGCTATCCACGGTTTCAGTTATCCACGGATCGTGGGGATCCCCCAGGCTTTTACTTTTTTCCCAGTAAGCTTCTTTTCTTCCTTAAAGAAACAGGAGAAGTTATTACCGGCAAGTAGAACGAGACTAAGTACTAGAGAGGCTCTGCAAGGTTTCTGTTAACCTTGTAGAGCCTCTCTAGTACTTAGTCTCGTTCTACTTGCCTGCAATGGAGGCTGCTTCTCTGTTTGTTTTAAGGAAGAAACAAAGCTTGCTGAAAGAAAAATAAGAGCTGGGGGGGGGGGCAAGCATGCCTGCCTGCCTGCCTGCAGGGGAGACAGGGTGGGGGGGCCCTCAGGAAACCATGGAGGGGGTGTTCGCTCTTATCCACGGTTTCAAGTATCCACGGAGGGGCCTGAAACATATCCCCAGCGGATATGGGGGCCCACCTGTATTCTAATAGCCTTGTGAAAATAAATGGCACTGTATCTCACTTTCTGAGATTGAAACGCAGCTTGGAAAAAGCCAACTAAAACTGTAGGAGGTTCTAATCAATATTAAAGAGGGTTTGAGAAAAATTTCAAAGATCAGAAGGAATAAGTTGCAAATAAAGAGGAAATAAGATGGTCAAGGCAAATTGATGGTTTCAAAAATTGCTCAGATACCATTTCTTCATTGCCAGTGTCACTTATTAAAGTTAATTGGCAAGAGCTATCAATTCAAGACAGAGGAGCAATTGTTATATTACTGTACAGCAGGATTTGGGAAAGTAGTATCAACTGTGAATTATTCATATTTTACATGTGATTTACATTCAGTTGAATTTTAACGGATTATAAAATAAGAACCTTAAGTGCAATCGAATGATAAAAACAGCTTTTTAAAAAGTCAGCTTACAGACAGAGGGCCTGTTTGGCCGATACTTATACCTCCTCTCATATACAGTATATGATATGACATCAAAACTCACACTTCCTCCATGCCCCTATTTGTGTCTAAAAAGGGCCTGAACATTTGTGTAATTGAAAAAAGGGTGATCAAAGCCCATTAATTTTAACCTTATTCTGGTAATTGTATGTAAACTGTTCACTGCTGAAGGCATTGATAATAAAATGGAGACTTAATTTATTCATTAGCCCTTAATATCAAACAAAATAAGTGAAAAAATGGTTCCCTGTCCCAGAGGGTTCATAATCTTTTTTTTTTTAAGTACAAGCAACAGCTACTGGAAAAGATGCCTTGTTGGGACAAATTTGCTCTTCTCCCCCCCTCCCCAAGAGAGCCTCCACTTTTAAAAAAGTGTCTCCTTGCCCAGTTAATAGGTTGAGATTGTTTGCTTGCAGCAGCAGTGACATCATCTTGAAGATCTGAGTACTCATGAGGAGCATCCATTGCCACCAGGGAGTCTGAGAAATATAGTTTCCAGTGCCTACCTGCCTCAATGGATGAGCAGTGTGAGGTCTGGGAGACCTCAGAGGTTCTTGCAGAAATAAAAAATACACTTGCCAATGGTTAATTCATTTGTAAGTGCATGCGTTTAACTTCTGTATAACTTCTCTCATCATGAAGCAGTTGTTCCCGGTGGCTTATTCCAGAGATGGCACCCGGAGACAATGGGCGCCCTCCCGGCGCCCGGGCGCGTGGGGGCAGGGCCTGCACGCGTAATGTCGACGTGCCCCTCGTGTGATGTCAACGCACCCCCTGCCCGTTTTGCGCACATTTCGGAGCCGAACGGGCTCCAGGGAGGGTGGGCGGGCCGATCCAGCGCCTCGCTTCGGTGACTGCCCCCGAGCGCGCCTGCCCGAGCGCCTGGAGCTCCTGCTCTACGCGCTCCACCGAAGTTCCGCCGCTGGTGGCACCGTTTTACTGCTGCTCTGTAATAATTTTTTGTCTTTAGAGTGTGAGCCCTTTGGGAACAGGGAAGCACTTATTTAGCTAGCTATGTAAACCACTTTGTGAACTACGTTTTGTAGAAAAACCTATATAAATATTTTTAATAAATAGTAACAGTAATAGTACTAATAATAGAGTTCAGATCCAGGCAGGTTGAAAGTTGAAGATCACTGGTCTAAGAAGCCCTCCAGCAAAACAAGTTATTGGGCTCTACATAGTTTGGATGTTGATAAAGCTAGATGGTTAAAAACCTTTCTGCACAATCACTACTTTGTGCATTAAAATCACTTTTATATTTGGTTTGTATAATTCAGTCCCTGCCTCTTCCCTCAAGGTAGTGCTACTTTGGGGGTGATTGTATTCTTTGAACAATCAGAGCACTCTATTTTGTATTTCAGAAAGTGCCATAGTTTCCCCAGATGGCACATTCACTGTCATAGTAGCATGGAATGTAGTTACACAAGTGTCATAGGCACAAGGCAGATGTATAATTAGTAATCCACAATCAACTTCTTCCACCCTTCACTGCCACTCAATCACAACCCATTAGTTGCTCAACCCTGCTATGAAATGTTGTGAATGTTTTTCTACATAAAAAGGGGTTTAGAAGGGTGTGTTTTTTACTTAGAGGTTTATATTATATGCACATTTTGTGAGAGGGCATACCAAATGATTTTTTAAAAACAGAGCAAGAAGGGGGGATATTTTAACCAAAGGCAACATAAATCACTAAATTGATTTCAAGTTGTGACTTTCTATTACTTTGTATGTGAGTAGAACCTTCACCTCTGTTAAATGTAGAGTTTTTACAGCGCCCCCCCCTCATGAGAACCCCAATTTGAATTGGGGCTGTGGTGCAGATTCTTCAATGTAAATTTCCTCTTCCCCAAACCCCACCCCTATGGAAAAAAATCACACAAGCACAAGTGCCTTATATTTTCTCTTCTGTAGTTAATAGCGACTTTGCTGGAAGGGGGTGATCTTCATTGGTGAATTAGAATGGGTGAGGGAAAGACTTAACCCCCCTCCCCCAATCCACATCAGTGGTCCTATAGTTAGGTCCTTTTAGTTTTAAAAAAAAGATTTTGGATCTTTTGGATCTCCTTATCACATGTTGTTTGGCCCTCAGTATTTCACCTACGGTACAGTATTTGTGTTACCCGATATAAACACAAAGGTTTGAAATGCACAATTGTATCTTTTGCTGTCCAGTGCTAAGCATTGTTTATTCAGAAGTTAAGTTCAAGTGGGACTTAATCGGTAACAGATTCAGTGGGAAAGTGTGCATAGGGTTGCAGTCTTAAGATGTCAGTTTCTTTGCCATGAACCATGGTAAAGAAATTTAGTTCTGATGAAATTATTTACATTAGTTACCATGAAATTTAGTTCTGATGAAATTATTTACATTAATAACTATAAGTTGATTAGTTCTGATTGCACTAACACCTCCATTTAATTGGTTTCTATCTCTTGTTTTTCAGGTCTTTCACTGTGTGCATTTTGAGTGCCCTGCCCAAACCACTGCCCACAAGGAAGAAGCTAGTGAGGACGATGTGGGCACAAGTGGGCAGCAGCTGACATCCCGCCCACCTCGAGCGCCAAGCACCAGTTCTGTGCACTCCGTCCCAGGATCCACCTCACACTCATAAGCTCACCAACCTTACAAGGGGGCAGAGAAGAACGTTTGCAGCCCCAGTGCCATGATAAAATCGTTTACTATCTTTTTTTGTGGGTACCTCTTCATTCCCTGAATCGACAAAGGGGACCGTAACTGGCAGCTGGAGATGTTCAAATGGAAAAAACCTGTCCAAAGACACAAGGGGGCTGCTTCACACTTTCAATTTTGTTCAAATCAGGCTGTTCTGCGGGAGAGGGAGAAAGAAAATAGGCTTTCCGTTTTCATCAAGTTTCCTATTTACACCCTACCTCTTTAACCTAACCCAGCAGGTAGAGCTGAAGGAAACAAACACAAAAAGGCAAATCGTAATACAGACATGCCATATGAACAGTAGGGAAGAGAGATCATTACACGTGCCTGCAGAAGGCATCTACTTGGAAATAGGCTTTTCCTGAAAACGTTCATGGAAAATATGTCTACATATTATTGTTACCAATACCATATTATTTTATTATTTAATTTATGTTTAATCCATATTTCTTTGTAAACTGTAAGCCATTTTCAACTGTGTGTATATATGTTTATATACTGTATATGTTTCTTTGCCTTTTTTCTTCAGTTTTTGTTGAAACATTTCCTTGTTTACCATGCTTTATCACATAGATCTACTTGATACAGGCAGGCATGTGATAATCTCACACAACTCTGTTTGACAAGGAAAACCCTTTGTCACGAATTAAACAGTTCATTGCAAGGATGCTGTATTGGACCTCTGAGTATTTGAAACTAGTTACAAAATTTTCACTTTTTACCAGTTTTGTAAAACTGATTGTCAGGTTTCTAAGAAACAAATATTGACTTTGTTCAAAATTATTAAATCATGCTTTAATTCTATAATTATCAGTATAGATTTCCAAGTATCTTTTTTGTTGGAAAACAGAAGTCTTGCCGACTACTGGTGTGTCATGCTAGGTTTGATATTGATCAGAGATGGGAGTACAATGCTGGATATTTATAGTTACATTTGTTTGGGGAAAAATAGATTACATTTAAAAAAAAAAACCCTTCTAAGAAGCTTTTCACATAATCTCCATAAATACAGATTTCAGTATTCTAGTTAGATTTGGTTTGTGTTTTAAGTAATTTGCATCACAGCAGTACCTAACCTTTGAAACTTAATCAGATTATTTATTGGATGATTCTGAATGTTTTCACATGCAGAATTCCCTAACTCCAGTCTGTGCAATTTCAGTTGTTACATCTTGCTGCATTTGCTAGAGTGGAAACGTCTATGCATTTATACACAAATACTGATGCAATTATTGACCCATCTAATTAGTGGGGGGGGGGACAGAAATGCATTTGACTTAAAGTTTGTGATTTTGGAGAATGTTATTGTTAATGATTTTTTTTAAAGTGGTGTAATAGTTTCATACAAATTGTTTTGACTGAAGTATCCTGTAAATAACATTGTCATGCTGCTTAAACTAAATCTTGCATTCTACTGAATGCTGTTCATAATAAAAGTGGGAAAGAACAGACAGCAGTTTAGAAAAAGGGGTTCCCATTTTTCCTGATATATGTCCTAAGCTGATCCCCGTTAATCAGTCTGTTTTCTGGGTGCAGCATCTTACCCAACTCCCTAACTACATGGGGAGCTGATCTTAGAATTGTGACTGGAAGGTGTCTGTTGACAGAGCACGGTGCTGCATTATGGCTGCAGACAGGAAAACTAGAAAAAGAAAAATTCTGGAATGAAGGATAAAAGCTCTCTAGTTTTGTGATAAATCTTCTGTGTTAATAACTGCAGCATGCTGAGTAGTGGGAGAATTATAGTTCCCCTCCTAAATATTCTAGTGTCTGTCTTTTCTCACTTGGGAAGTAAAAAATCCAGATTGCACACACTATGTGTGCGTGTGTGAGAGAGAATATGGCTGTATTTCCCCAGGAAATACCAAATTTTCAAATGTTCACGACAAAATTCTTCTACTTCTCATATTTGGCCTTTTATCTTTGTATGTAACAGGTATAGAGTGACCATTGAACAGTGTAGAAGTTACAGTTATTATATTGACTCATCACATTGTTATGGACTCTTCTAAGCACCTTTAAAGTCCATTGCTTGCCTTGTATAATCCCATGCCATTAGCATTCTCTTTTCAACGTAATGACATCATAAAGAAAGATAGGAGGTGAGCAATAAACAACATCTAGGCACATCCCACCAAACACTGCTGTTGGAAAGATTCCGTTCATTTTCCATTCAAGCCCCATTCAAACAAATAAAGGTTATATAGCACCAATGCCTGGCGAATTGCATCCAAGGTTTTTATGCTATAACAATCTGCTTTTTTCTGATAGATGAGTTTGGCTTTTTGTGTTTTTAAGTTTCAGTGAATGTTTTCAACCTTTTCAATGGCATCTGAAAAGCTAATTGTCTACTTAAGAACATTATATTAAGGAGTGGTCTTTGATAGGTGCCTCCATTTCCAGATATGTATAGATGAGGGAACCCCAGCATAGATTCCTTCAGCCATGCATTACTGGAGCTGTATAAGACAAAGCCATAGGAAAGTGGCTTATACATTGCTGTGGCAACGTATAAACTGGATCTTGAGCGTACCTCACTTTGTCCTGACTGCAATGTGTTTTTAATGAGATGATGCCATGAATAACAGCCCGATCCAGCCTAAGATGCAGCGGCTGGCCTAAAGGGTTTGTCCCCTTCCCCCGGTATAAGCACCAGAGGCCCAAATGGGCCTCCTCGGATGCGCACCAGCTCTTTAGCTGACACGCATCCGGGGAGGCCATGTAAGGTCAGCCTGGTCTGGGAAGGGGCGTTGGATATCGGTGCAACCCAGTGCTGATATCCCTGCTTCCTCCCAGGCCGGGCCAGCCAACGACTCCCTTCCTCGCCACACCGACCCGCCCTCCCCACGCCCCTGTGTCGACCAGCATGACCCTTACTTGGGTCGGCCGGTGCAGGTCTACGTTGGTGGTGGAGTGAGCAGCACTTTTGTGATACCATAGGCCAGTGGTTCCCTAACTGGGGCGTCGTGACGCCCCAGCCGGGAACAAAGGGTTGCTATGCCCTTAAGGGGCATGGCAACCCGCGGTGACGTCGACAGCGCGCCCGGGATCGCGCCGCCACTGCCGCACCCGGGATCGCCCGTTTTACCTTCATTGGTGGGCAGTGGGTGTCCGGCGGGGGTTGTGGGGAGCCTGCGGACCCCTTCGCAGGCCTCCCCAAGCGTCGGAGCAGCGCTCCGACGCGATTGCAACCCACTTCCGGTTTCGCGTAAAACCGGAAGTGGGTTGCAATCGCGTCATCCTGCGGAGGGGTCCGCAGGCTCCCCACAACCCCCGCCGGACACCCACTGCCCACCAATGAAGGTAAAACAGGCGATCCCGGGCGCGGCAGCGGCGGCGCGATCCCGGGCGCGTCATCGCGACTCCTGGGAAGGCCCCACTGCTACTTAGAGCAGCGGAGGGCCTTCCCAGAAGTTAGGGAACCTCTGCCATAGGCTGGTGGAGCGAGAGCTCCAATGCCCTAACCTTACGCTGGATTGCATGGTAAGACAGGCAAATCATATAGTGGCTTTTGCATGTCGGAAAGAGACTTTTCAATTGTATCATCACCAACCTATTCCTAACTAGAACAGAATCTTTAGAGTAAAGGTAATTCAAAATTGGAATTCAGTAAGTTGTATCCAAAGCAAATTAGTCATGGCTAAGTCACATTGAAATTAATGAGACCTAGGGCGTAATCCTGCCTAATGTAATGCCAGCGGAGCTCCTACTCCGCCGGCGTTGGGTGTCATGAAAGTGACACTTTTGCGGCACCCTTGGAGTAAGTGGCGCCGGCCTCACTCCGTCACCGGACCCGGCCACCAGATGCAGGTAAGTGCTGCACCGGGTGGCAGGAGGGCATGAAGAGTACAGGCCAGGGTGGCGGGGAGGGGCGATTAGCCGGCCAGGCTAGGGAGGGGGGAAGGATTATCAGTGGTGTGCTCCACCGTATGGGCCTTCCTGGGCCTAACTGGCCTTACACGGCCTCCCCAGACATGTGCCAACTAAATAGCTGGCATGCATCTAAGGAGGCACATTGGGGCCCCTGGGGCCAACACCGGGGGAAAGGGACAAACGTCCCTTTCCCCCGAGTTGTGTCCTGGCCCCGCTGGAACAGGCTGCACCCTGTGTAGAATGCAGCAGCCGGCCGTTTACGCCGGCCGGTGCATCTTACGCAGGATTGGGCTGCTAAGTTAGCCACAACTAGCTTCTCCCATTGAATTCAATGGTGCTTACTATCAAACAAAGCTGTTTTACTAACAAAGATTAACTTTCTTTGGCTACAACCCAATGTCCAAAAGAAATACTGTATCATTCAGCTGACAGAAAAGATGCTATTTCTAAGCAAAACTTTAGAGATGCAGAATGCAAATTCATATGGAGCGCAAGCCTGATGATCAGGAAGCCTGCATTGTTAATACAATTTGTTCTGCCTAGAGAGCCACCATTTTTTCTGTTACGCAAACTGGTCTTTCAAGCTTATTTTAGTTATTTACTAAACTTGTATTTTGTTTTTGATACAGAGCAAAGGAAGTAGCTTATTCTGATTCCTCATTCTGCAGGAGGGTTGCTTCTCACTAATGACTGAAAATGTGAAGAGAATGTTAACCCTTTTTTCCATTGCTTTTAAAAAATCACAGTATTATAACTTTTCAAATACTATGCATACATTGTGAGTCAGGTAAAAGAAAGGCAATCTGCTAGGTGTACATTTTGCCACTAGGGTATATCCACAGTGCAACTTCCTGGGATCTCAGCTTACTGCTTTAGCAGAAACTAAATGTAGGAAGAAATATGTGATAGAATAAGGTATGATTTTGTTTTGTATTTTGCATAACAAAATAATTTCCCTTGTGTGGATTGGATTGTGTGTGTCCAACCCACACCACCCTACATATGCTGTGCAGACAACTATATATGTAAATCTCGGTCGCAAACTGGGAATAGGCCCAGTGAACAATTGTACCCAACCTCTCCTCTCCCCCTAACCTCTCAGATATATCCCAAATATTGTGTTTCCCTGAAAATAAGACAGTGTCTTATATTAATTTTGGCTCCAAAAAATGCAGTGGGTCTTATTTTCAGGGAGGTCTTATTTTCCCAACCTGTGGCGCGACCCCCCCCCCCCCCGGCACTTACTTTGACTGATTAAAGCTTTATTCTTTCCCAAGGGTGCAAGGCTCTGGAAGGCCTGCACTTGAGTCCTCCACCATGGAGACGACGTGCTAGAGAGACTCTGCAAGGTTGCAGCCTCCTTGCAGGCCTTGCAGGCTTCTCTAGCACGTCATCTCTATGGTGGAGGACTCAAGTCCAGGCCTTGCAGAGCCTTGCACCCTCAGGAAAGAATGAAGCTTAAATCGGTCAAAGTAAGTGCCGGGGGATGCCGGGGGGGGGGGTCGTGTCCATCTGGCTGATGATCCTAGCTAGGTCTTATTTTCAGGGGAGGTCTTATATTTATGAGTGCCAGCAAAAATCACGCAAATATGATGGTAGGTCTTACTTTCGGGGGAGGTCTTATTTTCAGGGAAACAGGGCATGCATCTGTGATCTATCATGCTGGCCTGGACCAGAAACATTTGGCTTAGAAAATATTTAGTGGTTGTCATACAATTTTTGCAAAGCGTCAAACAGCATTCACAAAAAAAGTATAGTTATGAATTTCTTTGTACATAAGATGGCTTATTTGCCACAGCGCTGGTACACTTCAAAAATGTGAATTTTCGGTTTTCAGAGGATTTGGGTGATGAGCAATTGCTTACTGGCCTTTTGCATTATACAGTTGCTAATGACTTTTCTGGGCTGTCATTAATCTAGAGGGAAATCTTGACCTCATTAATTTCAATGGGAGATTTGCAATTAGTTGTGATGGCTTCAAAATTTCACACCTATTATAATTGGAAGCAATTAACATGATTATAAATGCTAAAGCAAAATGTTCCAGAATTCATATGTGTAATCCTCCTGATTGTGATTCACCAGTGTCCTGGTGCAAGGATTTTAGAAATAATCTGTAATATTTAACTTGGTTTTATAGTGAGAAAGGAGTACAGTGAGTCCTCACTTAAAGTAAACTTAAAGTTCTTGGAAACTGCAACTTTTAAGCGAAACAACTTATAATGAAACCAATTTTGCCATGGGCTAATTGAGAAACGTAAACGTTCCTATGGCATTTTCCCATCAACTTTAAAATGAAACGACTTTAAACGAAACGACTTTAAGTGAGGACTTGCTGTACTGGCAACATGCATATGCAAATTCTACCGTGGCAGTATTTTACCACTGGTCAGATTTGCATTAATTCTACTTGATGTGAAGCCCATAATGTTACAGGTGAGACGTTATGTGGCATACTGTATATGAAATAACACAAAATGCCACCACCTATTTACCTGAAATTAGGGTTTGCAGCGGAGCATATCTGAAGCAACCATGATTGATACTTTAAGTTCTGAAATGTGGTATATTAGGCATTGCACCTAAAAGTAAGGATTTTGTTTTGCAGAGCCATTTCCCATGGCTCTGGCTGTTCTCTGAAGAAATGATGTGATATACATGGAAGAGAACCTCATTCAAAGCTGGTTCTTGTCCTGCTGTTTCTATTTCAGCATTTCCCACTGTCAACTGGACAATTGCTCTTTGGTAGTGGCAGCAGATGACAGCAGAAACAGCAGCTGAATTTTGGGCTGCTTGGATTCTTCTACACACACATCTCATTGCTTAGAATCACAGTGTATACCGGTAGCTTTGCAGCAAATAATCTTAAATTCCATTAGCAAAAAGCTTCTTATGAGTCCATTGAGGGGCACCATGTGGGAAGATTTAGCTTTTTAAACATAAAACTTAAAACATTCCAGCAGCAAAAGAGGCTTTTTTGAAATGACAATACACCATTTGTTAGCAGAGGCACTGTAAACTGACAGCTGTAAGGTGTTGGGTGTCATGTGGGGAAGTAAAAATTCTTGCCATATTTCCTCAGGATGACGACAGACTTCATCAGGTGGCAGTGCACTTATATATCACTTGTGATTAATTACTTCTTGTATTTTATTTCTCCAATATATATGAATGGTGACTGAGAGTGACCGAAAAAGAAATTGTATGCCTATAAAGTTTCATGCCGACATTCATCATTATCCCAATGTATATTCAGGAATAGCAATTCTTCCATTCAGTATCAGTTTATATATTATATTATTTATAGCTATCAGATCATTGTGTTGTGTCCATTAGCGAAGAGGTGTTCCAATGACTTCTGACTTCCCCTTTGAGTTATCATCAACATGTGATTTATTGCAATTATCTAATGTATTTAAATTGTCATGTTGGTCAATGGATTACACTGGTCAACACACTTTTTCTGGCATAAGGTATTCCATTGGTTTTAAGGTAATTTTGGGGTGCTGATTCCAAATCTGGCATCAGTTTTTGTCTTATCACATCAGGTTTTTGAGATATCAAATATTGCATTTGATAAAATCAATGAAAAACAACAAATTTACACTGGTCTACAAATTTTTTTTTTTTCTGGCCTGGACTTTTGCAGCTGTTTTAGACTAATTTCAGGGTGCTGATTCCGAATCTGATCTCAGATCTGCTCTATCACATCTCGTTTTTATGCTATCGGCATACCCCATTTTCATGATGCCAAACCTGATGCCAGATTTGGAATCAGCGCCCAAAAATTACCTTAAAACCATTGGAATACCTTATGCCAGAAAACGTGTGTTGACCGGGTACCCCCTTATCTCAGTCCAATTTTCTGAAGTACCCCCTGCTAATTAACTGTTAATTAATTGGATTAATCAATTAATTAATTAGGTAATTAATTGTTAAGTAAAAAAGTACTAACACAATTTTAAATGTGAAAAAATGTCTTATTTAACTCTGTGTTGTGTGTGTGTGTGTGTGTGTGTGTGTGAGAGAGAGAGAGAGAGAGAGAGAGAGAGAGAGAGAGAGAGAGAGAGATGCAAGGATCTTGCAATCATAAGTGACAAAGAGTTAATTTCGGGTAAAATCAATGAAAATGTAGTATGCCGATAGCATAAAACGAGATGTGATAGAGCAAATCTGAGATCAGATTTGGAATCAGCACCCTGAAATTAGTCTAAAACAGCTGCAAAAGTCCAGGCCAGAAAAAAAATGTAGACCAGTCAGAGAAACAGGGGTTACGGGTAGACCAGTGTAAATTTGCTGTTTTTCATTGATTTTATCAAATGCAATATTTGATATCTCAAAAACCTGATGTGATAGACAAAAACTGATGCCAGATTTGGAATCAGCACCCTGAAATTAGTCTAAAACAGCTACAAAAGTCCAGGCCAGAAAAAAAATGTGTAGACCAGTGTTATGCAAAGAGATCTAATTCAATAACATTCTGCAGAAACTTTTATATTGTGTTTTTGAAAGCCCAGTGGCTTTTGTGGAATCTTAAACATTGACTTTTGTTTTATTCAAACACTTAAGAGATCAAAAACAGTTTGGACCTGTTGCATAAGAATTAGTTTGATTTTGTGACTGTTGTTGATACAAAATAAAAAATCTTGACAGCAAAGGGACTTAATAAGCAGGTTCCTTCTGCTTCTGATTCAGGGTTCTATGATAGTAGGAAGGAAATAGATATCACATAAGGAAAACTAGGCATATAGAGAAATCATCCTGGACACAAAGCGAAGAGAGCAAATTTAAATATTGGTATGATGTTCTGAAGTTCATAATATTGACAAAATTCCCATTAAAATAACATGAGGAATGAAGCAGAGCAAGAGCCTGCATATTAAAGACTGGGGTGGGCAATCTTTCTTTACAAGACCCCTCACTCCATATGGTCCTCCATGGAGACTGGACCATCCAGTTTCAAGGGCACAGCGTGTTTTGTCCCTTCTGTCATAGCATCCCCTAAGCAGTGTTTTCCCCTGAGTGAATGGCAGCTATTTAGTTATATGGGAGACAGTTAAGGTGTGGACTCAGGAAATCTCCTGTGTCCTGGCCAGATTATCTCAATTGGGAGGGGGGGGGGAGAAGTGCAGTCTGTTTACTCCCCACACACACACACACAGAGTATAATGAAAGTCACTGAGAATGAAGCCTGCTCATAACCTTGTCTGAGATTCTGTTTCTTGCTCACAGTAATGAGTGATAGAAGCAGAACCCAGCACCAGAATCACCCATTTTATTTGGCAAGAATAACAAACCCACTCTCTAAACCATTTCTAACATGGGTAATGAATTCAATTTCCTTGTCTAGCCAAAATGCAGTACAGTATATGTGGTGGTAATGGTGGGAAACATGATTCATGTTAATTGATAAGAGGTGAAGAGTATTGAACTCTAAATCCTACCTCATTAAAATCATTTCAGGAAACATTCTAGTTACCGTATTGTCCCGAGTATAAGACACACCTGATTATAAGTCGCACCCTTAAAGTTTGGTGCTATTAAAAAACTTTAATTAAATCACTGGCATTAAATATATGCCAGTGATTTAAACGAACAGTGCAATCCTGTGCATGTCTACTCAGAAGCAAGTCCCACTGTTCTCAATGGAGCTTACTCTCAGGAAAGTGTGCACAGGATTGCAGCCTAAACCATTCATTGCCTGGGGAGGGGGGATGAAAGTGTATGTGATCTTGCTTTACAAGAGGATACAAAACCCAGCAGAGCAGAGAATGAAAATTAACAACTTATTGCAGCCTGGAAAGGGTGACAGCCTGTACGCGGGAGAGGTGTGTGTGTGTGTGTGTGTGTGTGTGTGTGTGTGTGTGTGTGTGTGTGTGTGTGCTCTTGTTTTTACAAAGAAAGGGGCAGAGAAGGAGGAGCCCACTGCATCTCGGAACTGCAAAGCCCTGCAAACGGAGCTGAAAAGCAAAGACGCGTCTCAGCAAGCAGCGATAATCACCCGATAATCACTTCAATTAGCTGCTTCGAAGACAACGCGTCTTCCTCTTAGCCTCGGCTTCTTCCAGCAATGTCTCACGCTGTTCTCACCATTTTATTTTATTTTTGCAACGGTGCGAGTATACAACGCACCCCTAGTTTAAAAAGTTTAATTAGGGGGAAGAGCGTTTTATACTCGGGACAATATGGTAATAGGGTTCTTTTTGTTCTACTGGCACGGTTGCATTATAGCTTAGAAGGATGCCAGCTTAGTAAGGAATTCTTGTCCATCTTGTCATTAATTTATGGACCTGAATAATGTACACCAGGGGTTCTCAACCCCTTCGGCATGGCGTACCACCTCCGGGGCCACCGCCCCACGTACCACCCGAAGTAAGTGGCGATGATGCAATTGCTACTTCGGGTTTTCTACCCTGCAGGAGCCCTGAAAACGATGGTAAAGGGGGTCAGGGCGGGCAGGAGAGCATTTCCCAGCACGGGAAACCCATGCACAAGAGCTCTGCCGCCCACCCGCCTGCGCTTACTGTCAGAGGCGTCGACGGAGCCTGGTGGGGGGGCGGACTGCCAGGGGGTGACGCGCGCAAAGGGGTGACGTCACCCGCGCGTCACCGTCGGACGCTCCGAGGCCGGCTCCCCCCGGCCTCGGAGCCTCCGGAGTCCGGAGGCTCCGAGGCCAGGGAGCCAGCCTTGGAGCGTCCGACCCCGCCGGCGCTCCAAGGCCTTCTGAAGGCCCGCTGGCTCAAAACGTAAAGTTTTACGTTTCCGCGAATGCGCATTGCTTTTCTGAGGGCAAATGGGCAGCCCTTTGCCCTCAGAAAATGTACTGCGCATGCGCGAAAAAGTAAAACTTTACGTTTTGAGCCAGCGGGCCTTCAGAAAGCCCTGGAGCACCGGCGAAGCCGGACGTTCTGAGGCCGGCTCTCCGGCCTTCAGTTCGGCGGGGGGGGGGGTGACACCCTAGGTTGGGGGGGTGACGCGCACCCCCCAGCCCTAGGGTGTCGCACGTCTAGCGACGCTACTGCTTACTGTCATTTTCAGGGCTCTGGCGCAGCCGCAATGGTGGCTGCTATCTTGCCACCCAAGTGCCAGCGTGCCACCAAATGGCAGTACGTGTACCACCGGTTGAGAAACACTGATCTACATTATATTATAATTCGGACCAAAATGAAAGTGTATCTACAACCCTAGAGAACAGTAGTATTAGCATAGTACCCCCTAACTTCCAGAACACTCTCCTATCAGTCTGTCCCCACACCTACTGTTTCTCATTTTTTTTGTTGCCCCACTTATTGCTCCCATTTCTGTCCTTTATATTCCACCTGCTCTGCCTTCAGCTTTTGATCACATTTTCTATTTGCTTTTCTGGAAGATAGCTTTATGGAAATTTGACTCTTCAGCTGCCTGTCCTGCACCTAAGGAGCATCCTTATCCTACTAGGCCTTCTAATTAGAAGGAAACTTTTACCAGAAGTCCTCAAAGCTAAAGATGC
Organism: Plestiodon gilberti rubricaudatus; assembly: GCA_026170595.1. Taxonomy (NCBI): domain Eukaryota; kingdom Metazoa; phylum Chordata; class Lepidosauria; order Squamata; family Scincidae; genus Plestiodon; species Plestiodon gilberti. The sequence goes on from JANXHW010000001.1 coordinate 39,606,998, forward strand.
TTTAGAGCTTTGCACGCTCTGCATTAAATTAAGGTCCTGCCAACTGCATTCTGAAAGGTCGTGTGCATTTGATTCCTCATCACTTGAATCAGTGGAAGGTATGTAATCAGCCTGAATCAGGGTGCAGGATCAGACCCTTTGTGAGCATTAGAAAGAATTGCACCAACAGCATTATTTCCTCCGCTTTTATAATGTATATCACACTGCTTTCTGCAGATTGTCTTGGTACAAAGCAATTTGGGAGGGGGAGAAGCCCACTATGCATGTCTTGCCAAAGCTGCAAGTGTAAAGAAGTCAATTCAGCTAAATATAGACTTTGAATGCCTTGATCAATACCTGGGTGGAAGAAGTCAGTCTTACTTAGAATTGGGGTACTTGGTGTCTCTGATTCTTTTCTTATAAGAATGGACTTGCTGAGTCAAACCAATGCCTTCTGGGTGTGGTACCATTTCCACCATATCTAGCCAGATGCCGCAGACACACTCCCCCCAAAAGCAAGATGCTGATTTGCCAACTCCTTTATTTTGTCTCTCAGTCAGAGGTAGTGTTTTTAGCTATCATGGCTAATAGCCATTGACAGGCCTATCCTCAATGAATTAGTATGATCCTTTTATAAGTAATCTATAAGTATAGTGTATAAGTATAATGTCTCTGAAGCAGGCGGTGGTGCGTCCCCTCCTGAAGAAACCCTCCCTGGATCCCACTATTTTGAACAACTTCCGGCCAGTCTCAAATATCCCTTTTCTGGGCAAGGTGATCGAGCGGGTAGTGGCGTCTCAGCTCCAGAGGGTCTTGGAGGAAGCTGATTATCTGGATCCATTCCATTCTGGCTTCAGGCCGGGGTTCGGGACAGAGACGGCCTTGGTCGCCTTGGTGGATGACCTGCGCCGGGGACTGGACAGGGGGAGTGCGTCCCTGTTGGTCCTGCTGGACCTCTCGGCGGCTTTTGACACCATTGACCATGGTGTCCTCCTGGGTCGGTTGGCTGGGTTGGGGCTTGGAGGCACCGTTCTGAGGTGGTTCCGCTCCTTCCTGGCTGATAGAACCCAGAAGGTGGTGCTGGGGGATGCTTGTTCGGCACCCTTGCCCTTGAGGTGTGGGGTGCCACAAGGGTCAATTCTATCCCCCATGCTGCTTAATATCTATATGAAGCCGCTGGGAGAGGTCATCCGGGGGTTTGGGGTAGGGTGTCATCAGTATGCGGATGACACCCAGCTCTTTCTCTCCACCTGACTCCAAGGGGGCGGTCAATGTCCTGAATCGTTGTCTGGAGGCAGTTGGGAGCTGGATGGGGGCAAACAAGCTGAAATTAAATCCTGATAAGACAGAGGTTCTTCTGGTCCAGAAGTCTACGACTCAGGTACTGGATCATCGTCCTGCTCTGAATGGGGTTGTACTCCCTCTGAAGGAGCAGGTCCGCAGCTTGGGGGTTCTCCTGGATACGCAGCTGCTCCTGGATTCCCAGGTAGCGGCTGTGGCCAGGGGGGCTTTTGCCCAGCTTCGGCTGGTGCGCCAGCTGCGACCGTACTTGGATCGTGCAGACCTGGCCACAGTGACCCATGCCCTAGTGACATCTAGACTAGATTACTGCAATGCGCTCTACGTGGGGCTGCCTTTGAAGACTGTTCGGAAACTGCAATTAATGCAGAATGCGGCGGCCCGGGTGGTTGCCGGGGCTTGTCGGTTTGACTCAGTCGGACCGTTGCTTCAGCGGCTACACTGGCTACCGGTTCGTTTCCGGGCACAATTCAAAGTGCTAGTTTTGACTTTTAAAGCCCTTAACGGCTCAGGTCCAGGGTATTTGAGGTACCGCCTCCTTCCTTATAATCCGACCCGTACTCTGAGGTCATCAGGGGGGGCCCTGTTGACCGTGCCGCCATTGGCGGAAGTGAGGGGGATGGCGGCACGGAGTAGGGCCTTCTCGGCGGTGGCGCCCCAATTGTGGAATTCCCTCCCCTTGGAATTAAGAACAACTCCCTCTTTAGAGGCCTTTCGGTGGGGCCTTAAGACGTTTTTATTCAGGACTGCTTTTAATGTCTGACATGGTGGGCTGACCTTTTAACAAATGGTTTTAATATATGTAAATGCTGGTGACCCACTGGGGTTGTTTATTTTTAATCTTAAGTATTTTAATTAATTATTTTAATGTGTTTAATTGACTGTTTTAATGTATTTTATGTACTTGTTTATATGTATTTTAATATGTTGTGAGCCGCCTTGAGTGCCCTCGGGAGAAAGGCGGGCTACAAATTCCTTAAATAAATAAATAAATAATCTTAAGCGCCACTTCTCACTTTACATTTTGTCCTTGGGTATGGATTTACCTGCACAAGTAGAACTTGACATGTGACCTCTTAAAATAAATACGTTGGATATAGATCCTTTTTCAGCTGCCACTTCCAGGTATTTAAAAAAAAACACGTTGTTGCATATACTCTTCAAACAGGTGCACTCTGGTAAAGTGCGGATCAGCCCCAAGTGAGCATGTAACCTCACTGCATCTTGTAGTAATGAATTCTGTAGTGGGTTATGTTCTGCTGAAGAGGCGTTCGGGTGTCCTTAACCTATTGCTACTCATTTCCAGTGAATGATGCTGTGCTCCTTCCAACGTCATTTCCATAAATGATTGGGACAGGTTGCCTATAGATGCCTCAAAGTCCTTGAAAATACATATCACAGTCAAGCTCAGTGGGCCATATAGTGCTTGCCATCGATCTCCCATCAGTTGTTCTTACTCCTAACCTGCCTCTTTCGACCTCTCCTCATTCCTCTCTGACTGCAAGTCAGGCTATAAAGCAGTGGTTTTGTGCAGTAGCTCTGCTGTCTCCTCCTTCATATCTTGATTCGCTTTCCCTACTTCGGTCCAAAACTACCTCGGATCACATTGTGAACACAGATGGGCTGAAACACTTTGTTGACCAAGGAGCCTTTCACTGCTCATCAAATACCAGTCAAACTTGCTGGTGCCATGGAATGTCATTATTTCAGTAACTAGTCTAGATAAAAAGCTGTGGTACTGTGGTGCTGGAGAACTGTGGTGCTTCGAACTGTGGTGCTGGAGAAGACTCCTGAGAGTCCCTTGGACTGCTAGGAGATCAAATCAGTCAATCCTAAATGAAATCAACCCTGCCTGTTCCCTGGAAGGACAGGTACTAAGGCTGAAACTCAAATATTTTGGCCACCTAATGCGAAGAGAGGACTCTCTGGAGAAGACTTTGATGCTGGGAAAAATTGAAGGCAAAAGGAGAAGGGGAAGGCAAAGGATGAAATGGTTAGACAGCATCACCGATGCAACGAACATGAAAATGAGCGAACAAAGGAAGATAGTGGAGGATAGGAAGGCCTGGCGGGATATGGTTCATGGGATCACGAAGGGTCGGACATGACTTAACGACTGAACAACAACAACAAGATAAAAAGCAGATGTGGGCTATCATCGTTCACCACTAGTGCCATAACTGTTATGGCACTTTTATGGCACTTTTGCAATCCATAGCATTTGATCTCTTCAAACTTTGCTCAGTTTCCTCCATTTTGTAGAAACAAAACGTTTTTGGCACCTGGGGAGTAAGGGCTGCCGGCGTGGAAGCAGACAGTCCTTATTCCGCCTCCCGGATGACCCTGTAGCCGCCGGATTTGCACCAGTTGGTGCAGGGGCACTATCTGTACTGGAGCCATCTTTAACTGTGAAAACCCTTTCCAAATGGCTGCATCAGTCCTTAGTGCCTGGCTGTTAAATGGAGCTTCTCCCCGCAGCATGCTCCGATTATTTCGGTGACCTATTTTGTACTGCAGTGTTATTTGTGTCACTAGCCATTTTGACTGCTAAGATTTTAGACACAACTCCCCTGGTTCTATATTTGGCTACAGATATACAACTCAATAATTCTTTTGGGGAAACTGTCTGGTCTTAGAAGTTACATATCTGTGAAAGTTAGTAGACACCTCTATTTTTAGCCTTTTATTTGTAAACCTGCTGCTTTGAGAATTCTTCAGCAAAATTCGCTTTGCCAAAATGGTTTACAACACTGCATTTCTGATGAATACGTAGAAACTGGGTGGACTCCACACTTTTCACCCTTAAACGCATCTTCCATCTAGTATCTTCTCTAATGTCTTGATGGGACATTTTCAGGACCTCATCTCTGAGATGAGACAATCTAAGCAGACTCCCAAATTTTACCAGGTTTTTTTTTTCTTAACAACCTGAAAAAGCTGAGTAACAAAATGTTTTAATTAGAGTGCTAATTCTCAGTTTCCTCTTTAGTTTAGAGAAGGGGATAAAAAGCTCCAAAATCACTGCTGGAACAATGTTCCACAGAAATGTCAAGTAGATTATTGTTCTCTGCATTTATTTCATATGATTTTTCTTTCCAGAATAAAAGCTCTAATTTCCAAAGCATTGGAAATTAGATGTGCACCTTTTGTAGATGATGTGGCTGTGTGATTTTAAGAATACAGTTTCTTTTGTGCTTAATTCTCTCTCTCTCTCTCTCTCTCTCTCTCTCTCTCTCTCTCTCTCTCTCTCTCTCTCTCTCTCTCTCTCTCTGTGTGTGTGTGTGTGTGTGTGTGTGTGTGTGTGTGTGTGTGTGTGTGTCAGTCACTGTCAGCGCAATCCGACTTAACTTTTGTGCCAGTTTAACCAGCGGCGCAGCGAGAACGGGAGGCCCCAGAATGGAAAAGGGATTCAAATCCCCTTTGAATTCCTCTTTTGGAGGGGATTTGAATCCCTTTTCCGTTCTGGGGCCTCCCGTTCTCGCTGCGCCGCTGGTTAAGCTGGCACAAAAGTTAAGCCTGATTGCGCTGTGTGTGTTAAAAGAACACACACACACACACACACACACACACACACACACACACACACACACACACACACTTAGAGTTTGCAATGCTGCCATATGCTCTGTAAGTTGGCATGGCAAGATCCAGCTCAAAATCAAAGCCTTTAGTCTAATATGGAATGGTAACTTAACCAAATCTGACAGTGGACAAGTGTTGGCCAATGATCTCCTCAGGGCTGGCCCATCCATGAGGTCAACTGAGCCAGTTGCCTGAGCCAGTAGATTGGTGGGGGCGCCCAGCTCCATCTACTCACTTGCCTCCACTGCTCCTTCCCACTCCCTGACTTGAAAAAGAAAGGGGAGGACAGAAGAGGGGAGAATGGTAGGCTACTCAGAGCATCTTCCACACTTCCTCTTCCACTCTTTTCTAATCTAGGGAGTGGGGGGAGCAGAGACTGGCCCTGAATCTTCTAAGGACAAGCTTTTGAAAGAGTAAGAAATGTAGAGAAGGACAATACTTTATATATATTTCTCCTTTGACTTTAATCCAAGGCAGTGTACATGGACAGACTGTCCTAACCCCCCCCCCCCCCTTGTTTTTTTTTTTTACAATATATATGAATGTCCAATCTTTCATGAACGGCTACTTTCCAGGTGGTATCCTTTTTACAGTCTGACAATTCTGCTGGCTGGCGCCTCCCACACTCGACCGACGCAGCTGGGAGCTCTTATCTCTCCTCCTGGAGGCTTTCATAGCTTTTTATCGGTGGCGTGTCTCGAACTTATCAAGTTCACCGGTCTTCGAGCTTTACAAGACGGCAGCTCTCCCGACTGAGCCAGACTCTTCTGCTCAGCTCTTCAGCTGATGTGATTTAAATGTTTACTTGCTCTCAAGAGACCATTCTCCTTGGGTAGAAAGTGGAAAAAGACAGACACAAGAGTCTGATGAGGAAGCATGGCCAAACGACCCTGGGATGAGACATTGGCTTTGAATTCCAGCACAAAGAGCTCTTTCAATGTTTGATTGCAATTCTAAAGGGCAAAACAATCTATTTTAAGCACTGGCTGCTTGGATCTTGGAATACCATCACAACCTGTCCTCTGAATCCTGTTTAGAAAGGTTAAAGGGGATAAAATTACTCAGAAACATTATTTCTTTTTTACTTTCCAATATGGAGCCAAGACCTCTGCAAATGGTACCTTTGGAAGGAGCTTCATATCATCACTGACTCTACCCAGTGGAATAAGGCAAAAATACTAAAATCCTCCAGCAAGAGATGGTGGCTGTCCTACAACTTTCTGAAAGCCAGACCTTGCAAACGGAGATCTTGACTTGCTATCACAGCAAGTCTGCATCACAGATAGGCTGTGTTATCAAAGAGGAGTTGAACCCGTTCCCCTACTAAGATGATTCAAGTGTAGCGCCCTGCGTGGGATGCCACACTCAGCAGCTATTAATGGCAATTACATCAAAATATTGTTGGGAGCAGGATGCCATTTGCTTTTCTGGCATGTGCAGTATCCGATTGTACGGAAGACTTTTTTTGGGGGGGGCATTCCCTCTTGGTAAGCATTTCATAAGCCAAAACAAAAAAGAAATGAAGATGTTCTCCATCATGACCAGAGGTCAGATATAGCCAGGGGTTCTTTCTGACCTTTTAAGTTAAAGCGTTCTGCTGGATCAGACTAATGTGGGCCATCTAGTCCACCGTTCTGTTTTGTAAAGTTGCCAGCCAGAAGTCTCCAAGAAGCCCACAAGGGAGTAAGGCAAACAATCCTCATCTATTTGTCCTCAGGTATCTGTTGGCAAATGTACTTACTGGGACTAATAGGTCTACCCATGACTGTCCTCCATTAATGTGTCTAATCCCCTTTGACAGCTAGTCCCATTCCTACACACACACACACACACACACACACACACACACACACACACACACACACATATTCCTACAACAGATCCAGAAAGGGATGCTATAAGTGATTCCTATTGGGCTGACAGGAATGAGTTGGGTCCTAGGGAAGATCTGGTTGCAGTGACTTCCTCCTGCAGAAATCATCCAAAAAACAGTTACATGTTGAATCCTTTGGCAGTAACTGAGAAACTCAATAGACCTGCCTTGCTGGGGAAGAGGCATGCCTCCTGCCCTCTTGCTTGAGGTTGTAGATTCTCACCTTGTGGAGGATCAACAACTAGATTCAGGCATATTTTGAGGAGGGAATTGCTTATTAAAGGGGGGGTGCTGATTGCTACTCTTTTTCTAGATCTCTCTGTGTACCTTAAAACAACAAGCACTTGATAGATCCCTTAATATGTTGTCTGCATAAGGTGGGGGATGGGGTTTGGTATGCATGTGTGGGGATGTTGCTATTAATGTAGAGGCAGAAAGCAGCAGAGTGAAGATTGCCGAGGGCAAGGATGAAGCTCTCAACTGGCTGCTTTGTAAGTCCATTCAGTTTAATGAGGCATTAAACTATCATTGCATCACTGGGACAAATTAACATAATTGATGTCAGCATCAGAGTCTAAAGAATGGCTTATCGAGCCATTTAATAATCCAAACATATTAGATGCCTATCTTAAGTAATTGGAGGGCAAGGGGTGCACCAGGCTGCCCCTCCAAAAAGTATTTTCTTTGTATCATATACTACTGGAAGGGTGCCCAAGAATCATCCCATTGCAAATCATAGGGTAGGTGACTGTTGGGAAGCAAAGATGCATGGCCAATTAGGGAAAAGGTGCTGCTGTAGACCAAGTCCCTTCCCTCAAGGAGACAGTACAAGATGTGTCCTTGTCGGAGCCGTCTCCCTCCCAGCTCTCAATGTCTTGTGGGACAGGCCTTCCATCACTCCTCTTACAGCGACAATTCCACAGCCTAATAGATCTCGCTAACGGCAGCTGTAGCCTGACAAGCCTCTATTAATGCAAAAGAAACAGTTAAGCCAGGCAATTCTTTAGAACGTTTTCTAGCTTGATTCAGTGGATGGAGGGGCTAATGATCTTGGAAGACACCTGACACAATGGCCACATTTACAGCCCCCCCCAACTCTATCCCCACAACAGGGAAAAAAGTAAGACTGCTAGCACTCCCCCAAAGTGCAGATGGTTACTCTAAAATACATAGGCATCATCAGCCATTTCAGCCTATCTTATTCCAGAATGGGACTCTGAGACCTCATTCTTGCGACACTGAGACCATTCCCTCTAGTCCGACTCCGACCTCATAAAAGGTGAGTGCGACCCAGTTCAGTGCAGTACTTGGATTTAGCTGATGTGGGTTTCGTTTCATGGCCTCGCTGGTGCAGATGTGCTGGCAGTCTTCTGTTTGTGGTGTCCCCCTTCCCAGCATTCCCCCTTCCCAGACATATCACCAACATATGTCAGGGCAGGGACAATAGCTGGAGTCTTCCACACTGTCCCAGAATGCATCAGTCTGGAACCCAGCGATGGCAGCTGATGGCAAGCTCAGATGAAACACTCTTATCATGTGGCAGCCGTGATCCAGAATGATTCCCCTGGCCGACACTCCATACAGAAGGTCTTGTTCACACCTGGCATTCCTAGTCAGGAGGCGATCAAGTAGCAGGTCCTAGGAAAGACCTTGGCCAGAGGTTCTGTGGAGCTACTGCCAATTTGCTTGCTTGCTAGCTTATTTATGAAAGTATTAGTACCTCACTCTTCAGTTGACAGGACTCCCGAAATGGCTTACAGAAAATCAGTGAAGGGGCATATCGTTAGATGAGAAAAGGGATGGGGGGTTATGTCTCACTGGCTTCTCCTCTTCACTGGGCAGTTGGTGGGTCTATATGGGCACTGTGAGGGGCTCAGGCAGGTAAGAAAGAAAGCAGCATGTGCTGTTGCTGGCTTCTCTGCCTCCTAGGGCAGTTGTTGGCTCTCTGATTGCTGTGTGTAGACGACGGTACCACCCTAGATGGATCAATGATCTGACTCGGCATAGAGCACCTTCATATGTCCCTAAAATAGGCTGAAATCTGATGGCACAACCTGCTAGCTATGTGCTGAATGACCGTGATCTTGCGTTTCAGTGACTGTGCACATAGTCCTCAGTTACCCTGTGGATCTTTTGCTTCATTTAAGTTTGACTGCTGAAGGCTTAGATCTGTCATTCTAGCTGGTGCTGTATTCTGGGCAAGCCAGGGCGGTCAATTTTTTGCAAGCTGCTCCAACTGACCATGCTTCTTGTGGAAGTTTTAATTTGAGGCTGATAAGGAAGACCCTGCAGAGTTAGCTAGTTTGCTGAAGGAAGATATATTCCTTTGCCCGCTTTCTGCTTCACCTCGTCCCTCAATTTCCTTGTGTTCTGTTCCACAGACATATTACCCGAGTGCAACACTGATGATGAGGAGGCCCTTTGCGTGATAGATTTTTGTTTTTATCATAAAAGCGCTAAAAAGAGCATTTTCGCTCACTTAATCATTTTGACAGATGACAATACTAAGTACCATTCCCAAACAGATGACACTCGACGGCTGACAATACTAATCCTGCAGCAGCTTGTCTGGGGAGATACTTATTGTAAAAATTGACATCTATTGCACCCGGATGCTCATAACCCATTTAGCAATGCTGTTGGTGTGCAGCATCGCTCTTGACTCAAGGTTTCTGTTGCTTCTGAGGTTGAGCTTTGGCAAAATGGGCAGCCCCTTTATGTCAGTCCCCTCTCTGAGATGCCGCTGAAATGGTGATGTATATGGAAAGAGCACAGATGTTTGCTTAATGGTTATTTCCCCAGCGACTTCTGTCAAAGTAACTGGCAGGAGAAGACTCGTGGGTGTGGGTGTGAGCGTGGGTGTGACTTGAATGTTACCCAAACGATTTCTTCATGCAAGCATAGCATAGATGAAGTAGAGGCAACCACAAACCTACTAAAATGGCCCCCAGAACAACTGCAGCAGAATTTTTGGCTCAGTGGGAGGAAGTACACAGGTATGGCAAGGGTCAGTAAAAGACTTTCTGGTGCCTGAGACAGTATCAGCGGTGTCACTCACCTTGGTGTCACCCAGTGTGGCCACTTGCAGTGTCACCCATCCATCATTCGGCAACCTGGAAGTAATTGGCAGCGACACGATAACATCACCATGTCACTGCCAATTACTTCTGGGTCGCTGAGTGGCATGGGACACAGAGAAGCGACTCGGCCAAGTTGGCCGGGCTTGGAGCAGCTGAGCAAGGGGGTGACACCCCTCACAAGGAGGGGTGACACCCTTGCTCGGCTGTCTTTGGCTGCTCTGAGTCAGTCGATGACCGCTGAGCCTGGGTTGCGCAGGTGGGCTTCTCCACCGTGGTGTCACCCCCTCAACGGGTGTCAACCGGTGCAGCCCGCACCCACCACACCCCACAGCTACGCCCATGGGCAGTATGCCAAATGCTAGCATCTCACTCTCTGGATTGGAAAAGGAAGGGGGAAACAGAGTGGAAGTGTGGAGGAGAGGAAAGTGATGGGCTAGAGAGAGAGAGGAAGTGTGGAGGAGAAGAAAGTGATGAGAGAGAGAGAGAGAGAGAGAGAGAGAGAGAGAGAGAGAGAGAGAGAGAGAGTTTTCTTTCCTCCGTACTTCTTCTTCTCTCCCTCTTCTTTTTCCAAACCAGGGAGAAGGCCATTTAACTTGGCCAACAGGTGTTTACCTGTTCTACTTTTTCACGCAATGTCTTCTCTGTCAGTTATCAATGCCTGATTCGTCAGCAGAAGATGAAAATACACATTGATCTATAGAAGTAGTAGGTAATTGCATTCCATGAAGCATCAAAAAGTCATGGAGTTAATAATGGCCACCAGAACCCAATCTCTTTCCCATTTAAGTGAGTATTTGCATTTACATCATGGTTATGTAAAACGTTTCAAGGCCCAATTCCAAAGATAGATATGAATGTATTCCATGTTGGAGTAGAGCTAACCCAGTACTAGTATTGAGGTTTTGTTAGAACACAGTTTTAACAGCCGTATGGAAATGTATGGGACAAAAGGAGGGGGCTGCAGGGTCTTCTAAGCTTTTAGCTCACTTACTACACATGAGAGAAGAGGGCATACTACATGGAGTTGTAGGAACTCTCCCTTCACCCCTTCCATTTCTACAGCTGGTTCACATAATTATGTTTGATGACTACAGTAGCAAGTGATGATTTATTTGTATGAATTGACTATCCCAGAACTAGCCTCACACATAGAACTTGCCTATTACTTGATGTGACGTCAAACACACTGGCCCCTTCCAGCAAATTAGGCATGCCCAACTTCAATTTAAAACAATGGAACTTGAGTTGCTTACAGCCAATTAACTTCTTGCATTAGTTTCAAAGGGCCTTCAGCCAGAACTAATTTTAACAGGCTCTGAGATCAAGGTTTTCAGGATAATTCATTCATACAACCAAGTGTCAGTTACCAAGTGTACTAAAACTATGCGGTACGTACATGCATAAACCGGTCTCAAGACGAGCAGACCAATAAAACCTCCATGGCGGTTCATACTTTCCTGCTACAATTTCCATTTTGAGCATACCAGTAGATATCTTTTAGGATTCTACTTCGCAACTACAGCTCTACTTATTATCTGTTAAATTACAACAAGAGAGATTTCAGTTAAAAGTTATGAAAAACGTCCCGATGGTAAGAACTGCTTGGCAGTAGAACAGACTGTCTTGGAAGGTGATAGACTCTCCATTGTTAGCAGTCTTTACGCAGAGGCTCAATAGGGGTTGTTGTAGTTGTGGACAGCCTGCATTGGCAGGGGGGTGAACTCAATGATCTTGTAGGTCCCTTCCAACTCTATGTTTATATGATCTATTTATTAACTACATTTATAGCCCATCCTTGATGGGCTATCCTCAGAACAATGTAGACAGAGGGAGCTCCATCCTTACCACAACCCTCTGGAGGGAGCTTAGTGCAAGAATGAGTGGTCCAAGGTCACACAGTGAGCTTTGTGGTGGAACGGGGATTTGACCTAGTGTGACTCTCAAATCACCAGTGCTGGGGACTCGAGTCAAATGACTCGACTCGCAAGTGTGACTTAGCCACTTTTTCCCTGACTCGTACTTGTACTCGTGACCCACTAACTCGCACTCGTACTCGCACTCGTACTAACTCGTGACCCACGGGACTCGTACTTGACTTGCACTCGTGGGGGTAACGACTTGCCATTTCCAAGTCATTTTCCTTTAATGGCTGGCATCAACACAGGCAGGCAGGCGCAGTGGAGACCTCGGAGGAGGAGGGCAGCAGGGAGGAAGGGTTTTCAAGGGGGGTGGGAAAGCAAGCCTGGCTCTGAGTCCCCCCCTTTTGTTGCTGTCTGTTTGGCATTGGCCACAACTCCAAGCGCGAGGGGTGGGGAGGAGTGAGGGAAGGCGAAGCTGCCGCAGCAGTTCCTCCTCATTGACCAAAACTCCGAGCCCAAGGGATGCTTGGCTCAGCAAGGGGAAGGTGCAGGGAGGGAATAATAAATGGTTTGAATGTAGACACGCTTGTTTTTCCCAAACCAGATGGGTGGTGACAAGACTGAGAGGTGAGGGAAAGGGCATAGGGGGAGCCAAGTGGGTGCTTTAAAAGTCTCAGAGGTCCCCACACACACCCCACACACAGACACCCACCCACCCCATTTTCAGGGGAAAAGCCATTTTCCCCAAAGTGACTCGACTTGTGACTTGTGACTTGTGACTCGTGGTTTCTGGCCTTCCTCGTACTCGACTCGCACTCGTGCAAAAATGACTCGCACTTGACTCGTACTTGCCCAAAAATTTTGACACTGACTCGCACTTGGACTCGCACTCGGATTCGCACTCTTGCAAAAATGACTCGTACTCGCACTCGCGACCTAGTTACTTAGATACATCCCTGCAAATCACTACATCACACTGACTTGATTAAAAAAAAAAAAAGAACCCCTGCCCCATCTTATATAATCAGTGTAGGCCACAATGCAACCGATTTTAAATACTACTTTCTAAATGAGCAAAATTATGAAAAAATGGTACTCCAAAATGTTGCAAACCCTTTCAGGAGCCACTGTTGAAACTGCGGATTCTTAAGCATGATGTGCTTCTCTTCACTGTCTCCCACAGATTACTTTTCTGTGTAGCCACATGCTGAGTCTCCCTTCCCACCCCTCTGGAAAGCAATCTTCCCAGCATTCCCCACTCTCCCCAGGGCATCAGTGGTGTGCTTCTTACACAGGTCACAGAATAAACATTGTCTGTGCCTGCCTGATGCTTGCCATATGTTGACTTCTGCGGAGATATATCTTTTCTCTTGATTTCTCTGATATATTCAACATCACTATCCCCATATGGTATTTTGTAGCTGCTGCTTTTGTGTATTCCAGGGGGAGTTTGTTTTTTGCCTTTCAAAGGTTTGTCACTGAGACAATTCTTAGCCGAACAGTGTTGTGTGCCTGGTTCATCTAATTATGCTCCCGCGTTAGAGATGCATCAGAGGGTTTGTGTTAAATTGCTGAGGGTTTTAAAAGTTGAATATCTGAGCAGCAAGAGCTGCATAAGCACCAAAAGAGAGAACAGAAGGCTCCTCGTGTTGAAGAAATGTATTTTGAGCGGATTGGAAACTGGTTGCTTCACTCTTCCATTTAATTACAGCTACCTCTGACCAAGCCGTCTCAACTAAAACTGGAGGTGGTGGTGGTCCTATATTTATTTATTTTATTTATTTAAGAAATTTATACCCCGCCTTTTCCTATGCTGAGGCAAATACCCAAGGCGGCTTACAACAAGTTAAAATACATAATTTAAAAACAATACATAAGGTAAATTAAAAAAAACAATAAAATCCACTGGGTGTGACAATGTAGAGCAGAAAAACAGCAAGGCAGAACATACTGAGGCACTGGGGGCAGACAACAACCCATCACCCAAACGCAAGACGAAACAAAAACATTTTGAGCCCCCGCTGAAAAGTCATGAGGGAGGGGGTTGTTCTCAAGTCCCCTGGCAAGGAGTTCCACAATTGTGGCGCCACTGCAGAGAAGGCCCGCCCACGAGCTGCCATTCCCCTAACTTGAGACAGAGGTGGCACTTGCAGGAGAGCCCCCTCAGATGACCTAAGAGAGCGGGCCGGAATGTATGGGAGAAGGCGGTCCCTCAGATATCCTGGACCCAAACCGTAAAGGGCTTTAAAGGTCATTACCAGCACCTTGAATTGGGCTCGGAAATGAATGGGCAGCCAGTGCAGCCACTGAAGCAGCGGTTCAACAGAATCAAACCGCCTAGCTCCAGTGACCACCCGGGCCGCCACATTCTGCACTAGTTGCAGCTTCCAAACCGTCTTCAAGGGCAGCCCCATGTAGAGTGCATTACAGTAGTCCAGTCTTGACGTCACTAAGGCGTGGGCCACTGTGGTCAGGTCCGATCGACTCAAGTACGGCCGCAGCTGGCACATCAGCCGAAGCTGGGCAAACGCACCCATGACCACAGCCGCCACCTGGCTTTCCAGGGAGAGCTGTGAATCCAGCAGTACTCCCAAAGTGCGCACCTGTTCCTGCAGGGGGAGTGCAACACCATTCAGAATGGGCAGATGACTCAGTACCTGCATCGAAGTTTTCCAATAAAACCAATAGAAAACTGCCGAGATAACTCCAACAACATTTATTTATTTATCATCCTGAGTCCCAACATGAGACTCAGACACAATTCCCATATTTATAAATAAAATGCATAGATGTGCATGAGTGTCAGAGCGTGTCAATGGGCGAAACTATACATGTGCTAAATGCGTAACATGGCCCAGTTGATTTTTTGTTCCTGTTATAAATAAGAATGCGGGGGGGGGGGGAATAATTCATGGCAAAACCACTGGATAAAGGAGGGGGGCTTTAGCTCTTTGACCTTGTTATGGTTCTGATCTCAATCATGCCCTGCAGGCACACCAGTTTTACAGGGGGGGAAACTTCAGCTGAAGGCTTCTTTATTTTTTTAAGTAAAAATAAAGAATGAAGCGCTGCATTTGGAATCCAAACCATGGAGGGGAGGAGTACTAAAGCCACCCCACCCCTGCCACAGGTTTGCCAGATTTTGCAGCCCCCCCCCCCCCGGCATGGGCTATTTATAACAGAAACAAAAGCTCCACTGGGCCACATTCTGCACTTCATCTGACGTACTTTGGCCAGATGTTTTCTTACAACTTTAGCACAAGAAACTTGCTGGGTATGATGGCTGCAAGTGGCACAAATACGCATTTTAATACCAAAACCACCCAGCCCCCCCCCCCACTCTATGGGACTGTAATACATTTTGAATCAGAGACAGTCCTTTAAGGACGTTAACACAGTTATTAATATAAGCATCATCAATGGCCCCGAGGAGTTTACCATGTAAATTGAGATAGGAAGGGAAAGGTCAGGATAACAAGGGCTGAATGTGAATAAATCTTGACAACACAAAGAGTCAGAAAGGCAGTATTCTGCTTTCAAGTTTAAAATAAGTCATGTTCTAATTATCAAATGAAGAAATGCAAGGTATTCACCAGCTAAGGAAAACACTGTCATATGGCAAGGGCTTGTTGTAATTCTGTCCTTTTTGGCAGCTATTTCCCAGATAGGGAAATATGACTTTTTCCCTGCTAGGTCTGCTAGGAGTGGAGTCTGTCAGGGAGCAAATCAGGCAGCCCTGCTGAGAGAGCATGACCTGCTGCCATTAATTCTGATAGAACAGAGAGCGACCGTGTCCACAAACCTGCTTAAAGCTGATGCAGCAGAAGAGAACAACAGCTTATAAAGTTTGCTGCTCATGCTGGCCAACAGCTCTGAGACAAAGGTGCCTAAGGAAATATTCATCATGTAAAGAACTTCAGGATCAGAGTGGCATATTGAGTTATTGCAATGGCTTGTCCTTGCAAGAGACTTTGTTAAAGCGAACGCTACAGCGGAATGAGCTTGCGGATTCACGCTTGTGGTTAAATGGCATATTGCAACACAGCTTGCTTAGCAGCAATACTGAACTTCTGTTTTGTCAATGAATTAAAAATGCTGAGCAGAGAATCTCTTTGATGGGATTACTGTTGCTATCAAGTGTCACAACGAGAAAGGTGACTATGACACCATCAGTCTATAAGGAAGGTATACACAGGTATTGCAACATTTGCGGACCAATCCTATCCACTGAGTTGCAACAGAGGAACATAGTTCCGTTGTCATAACAGGCCATATGAAAGCAGCAAAAGTTCAAAATCTCCATCATTCTCAACACACAGCTCCTTGAATAGTCATTCACTGAGAGCATGGGCTTTTACTCACTGCAGTATGACAGTGTGTAATGACTTGTGCAGGTGATCCCTGAGGTTTTTTTGCAACCAGATGTTTGTGATGAATGACACAGTGAATGGTAAAGACATTTGGCACTGCTTTTTTCAAGTAAGCAGCACACCCATGCCATGACCAGTCATTGATGGTACTCCATCTGTTGTAAAAGTAAGTTTGTTAGTAGGTGATTTTTTTTTTGTCTTTGAAGAACTGCTCAACAACACAAAATATGGACTCCCTGTTAGTATATGTTCCTAGTTGCCTTGTAAACAACAACTCTTGAGCCAAACTTTCATTTTTTATAAAGAGCATATTAAGTGAGAAGCAAAGATCCATTGCCTGGCAAAGTTGACTCATCCACTGTAATGCAAATTCCGCTGTGCTTGGTATGCTGCACAGTGTATCTTCCACATTTTCAGTCATTTCATCTATGCACTTAATTAATGTTGACTGTCCCAGGCACCATCAGAAGACACATAATTGGAGGTGAAGTGTCTCCCCTTCCCCTTTTGAAAACAGCTCCAAGGCTGTGGGGAATGGGTCATCCTTACTGCACATAACACTTGATCAGCCTTTAGTTAGTTAACAATAGCTTTTGTTTATGAACAGTAGTTGTATTGAGCCCTGATCCAAAAATCTCCACACAAAGCAGGCCCAATCTAATGGATTGCTGTACATGTGCCAAGTTGCTGCATGCTTCTGGGGGGAAGTCCTCCGTTCAGTGCCTGTTGGGATACACACAGACGTGTGCATACAAAGCACATGACATGGCTACAACTTCTAGAAGTGTTTGTTTTGCAACATTGTGGTTATGGCAAGCAGGAAAACTAAGGAACAATTAAGGACATTTGGTCACCCTAGATCAGAGTAATAAAATGTTATTGCTGTAGCTATCCCATCCAGTCAGCTTAATTCAGTTGGCTGAAGACAAAGGAGATAGATTAGCACCTGCCTTGTCTTGTATGTATCTGACAAACTGCTGTGCCTGGATTTAGATGTACAGAGAGAACAATACCCGATAACAAAATGTTGTTTTGGAGATTGTCTCAGTGAATGAACACACCCAAGAGTAGCAAGAAACAGCTAACTGGGAGGGAATGGGTTGGAACCTTTGGAAAATACCTCACTTGTGGTTGCTTGTATGACTGAATCCTTGGAGAAATCTTGTATCATAAATTGAAGGTTTGCAAAGTTGTTACTGGCAAGAGCAGATGCATTGGGTTGCTTAACAAAGACCATGATTAACAGCATGTGAAAATAATTGGTTTTTACTTAAAAATTCTCACTGCAGTGGAACATCTACTTGAAGCAGGGATTGGGGACATATGACAGATCTCCCTCTGACCACAGGCTGGCTTTTAGCTCGAAAGGAATTAAAAACTCTATTACTGAACGTGATATTAAACACAACGTAAGAATAAGCACACACATTAGTTTTACTGCCACACCCAATAAAGCCACTGTTAAGAAAGTATATTCAATAGTCCCTAAGCATTAGAAGCACAGAGCTAGAGAAACGACGTGTTTCACTGAACCGACTATCCTATTAAAATGTTGCTATGGTGCAGTAGTTAAGAGCATATGCTATGGACCAGGAAGTTCTTGGTTAACATTTCACCTGTTCATGAACTCGTTGGGTGGCCTTAGGCGAGCCACTGTTCTGTCCGCATCAGCCTCCCATTTGCAATTTATAATAATGTCTTAGATTTCTGCACAAAAGAGAATCTGTCTGCTCTACTCTTCCTGAACTGCTTCACTGGTGCAGGTAGGTGAGGTCCATCAAAAAGCAGACAAGATTTGGAGGGCGAGAGGAAGTTTGAGAAGAGGGGAGAGAATACCTCCATTCCAAAAAATAATGAATCTTTCAATGCAGAGTGAATTGCAGTTGTAACATCACTAGGCAGAAGACAAATCAGATCCCTGACAAATGTCTCAGGTCTGAGCTACACATGTAACTAAATGAGGTGGTAGAATAGGCTATATCAGACGTTCCCAACCTGTGGTTCACGTACCCCTTGGGGTACGTGGACCGACGGCCAGGGGTACGCAAGAGGCTGTCCGTTATCAGTTGCTGCGAACAGCATCAGCTGATAACTCCCCGCCCCGCCCCCCCAAAGGAGGGTTGGAGCCTTCCCTCCCAGGTTGCGGAGCCCCCTGCTGTTTTTTTTTTTTTTAAAAAAAACCCGTGGCACTTTTAGCATGGGAAGCTTCTTTCACACACACCCCGAGCCCCAGATGAGCAGCCTCCTTGCAGGTCCCTTGCAGGTCCCAAAGAAGCATACCACACCCAACCCGAACCATTCTGTTCTATCATCTTGCCATTTTACCACCTCATTCTGTTGCATGCCTAGGCCAGACATTTATTATTATTATTTTGGCATGTTCGGGCAGCTGTGACAGCAGCAGCTCATACACCAATTCCCTTCCACTGCACTGTCCAATGTAACTAATGAAGTACAAATGGATGCATTTGGAAGTGCTAAGCAACCAAGTGACACCAAGCTTTGCACATGCTCTCTCAGCTCGCAGGGATCGTGCACTTGGAGTGCGGGAGCCTTTCTTGTAGCCACAAACAATGGGCACAATGCGCTGCACTGTTTCCAACAACGCATCTCTGCTAAGTCAAATGACAAAGGCAGGGCTACCATAAATCACTGCGCTAGGCAGCAATGTTGCAGTGTTATCTACCGTAAATCCTGAAGTTCCATACTAAAGTTACACCATAACTTCTGCTATATTACATACTAAATCAGCTACGTCTCCCAAGAAGTTGCGGCATCAGCCATTTGCCTGTAGTCTCAATATTTATGGGGACTATCCATTGGTGGCAGATATGAACTAGCTGCTTGCCTGAAAGACAAGATACCACACTCTGCCCAGTACTGTATGGGCAGCAGCCATTTGCACCTCTGCTGATGAAGCCGGATCACAATGGCTTGAGAAACGAGAGTGTGAAAATCCCCAAGAAGCTTTCGATTTCATTGTAACTGCTGGATCATTTCATTACTTTCTTGTTTAATCTTCAAGAAAACCTCTTATCTAGTTTCCTATCAAAGCCCTTGAATGCATACCATGCTGGAGATGAATGGCTTAAATACCAAACCAGATTAGAGCACTAAGATGAAGGCAGAACTATAAAAGCTGAGACCAAATCAATATCCATTTCAGCAATGCAGGAAAAAAGGGGAACATTTAAAACTAAACCTACTGTGAAGAGAGGAAATGGCAACATCCCAAGAAGAGGGAGGAAGGGGAGGAAGCCTGTGTCTATTCAACCTGGACTGGCTCTGTTTTGCTTTATTGGCTTTAAGGGACTGATGACATTTTATTAATGTCATGTTGTGAGCCACACAAGCGGGAGACAAATCTACTATATAAAAGAAAGAAGCCAAAACAGGCAGCTCGCGGCTGAAGAGGCACCACGGAGAGCAAGGCTGGGGGAAAGCGCATGTTGCAGGTTCTGTTAGTACTGACAGTCAAGGGGGTCTTCTTTTGCTTGTGTTGCCCCACATCCTCCTTTAAGCACATCCTATACTACCTCAAGCAGCAGACAATACCTATTTATCTGGGGGTTGGAGGGGGGGAGGAGAACAGAACAGAACAGAACATTATTCATCAAGCCAATTCAGAGTCAAAGTAGATGTGAGGACCAACTGCGTGCAGCAAAAACAGCAAAGAGTCCGGTGGCACTTTAAAGATTACCTAACTTATTTCAGCATAAACTTTCATGGACTTCAGTCCACTTCATGAGTTGCATGAAGCATTATCTTCAGTTACATTGGCAGGTGAATATACATATATACACACCAAGGAAGAGGCCCGTGTCCTATTCATGTCTAAAACAGGGGTGGGGGTGGGTCCTTTTTATACCAAACGGAGTGTGCGGAGGAGGGAAATGCAACCTCCCCCCCCCCGCCATGCTCCATTGGTTTAAGCAGGTTTTTCCCTGCCCCGAACATTGCTAGTATTGGAAACAAAGTGAGGAAAAACTGTGCAGAAACAGCAGAGTGAAAAAGGTGGGAGAAGGTTTTTCTATCCTGCCCTGCCCACTTAATCTGTATAAAAAGTAGAGCCACTCCCACCCTCTCTGGAGCAGAGCAAATGCATGCTTAACATACACATGGTTGCTTCACATATATCCCATTTGGGCCTTGGTCTCCTGAGAGCCAGGATGGTGTAGTGGTTCTGGAGTTGGATTTAGACCTGGAAGATCCAGTTTCAAGTCCCCACTTAGCCACAAAGCTTCCAGGGTGACCTTGGGCCAGTCACCATCCCTCAGCCTCACCTACTGGACCTCACAGGGCTGGTGTGAGGACAAAAAGAAGGACAGAACCATGTACACCACCCTGAGCTCCTTGGAGGAAGGGTGGTATAAAAATGCGAAAAATACACAAATAATTAGATGGCATTGTGTACTGATCTCCATGAATTTTGATGGCACTGTGGGGAAGGGTAGGTGGCAAAATGCAGTGCAGAACTCCGTGTCAGAAGGTCTGTGCTGTTTTCTGCAGGCCCTGCTTCCTTGTCTGAACCAGGAAGAAAGGTGGCAACTACAGGCAAGATGCAGGAACAAACATCGGAGTGGGGGCAGAAGGGAGGATACAGAGCCTGGAGGCTGTGTTAGCGCCAAACTTTAAAGCACTTTGGGAGGCTCTTTGGCGACTCCTGTGTTCAAGCTTGAAGACGGCAGTGATCATGACACAAGAGGCACAAATAAGGAAATCTTATTCAACGTCTGCGCTGATATGTTGTGTCTGCTGTAGGAGTTGAGTGACAAAAAGGTGAAGTGTCTTGCCCAAAACTGTGTTTCATGACAGTGGGAATTATTAAACAATCTCTTACTACCGAGCACATAAACCCCTGATATGAATTCAATTTTAAGGAAAACAGCCTGTGTACACAGCAGCTGGCTGGCCCTGCATACAGATGGGCTGCTGCTGCATAGCAAGAACTGTGCTTACTTAACAGGGATATTGAAGGGCTCTCTTTTTATTCATACCTAGAGGCAAACGGATTATGACGGCTGCCTTTCAAATAGTATCTATGGCTCAATTCCTATTCCTTCTTAATGTCCCTTATAATAGGATTTGGAGTCGCTGTAATTGGACTTTACTCAGGAAACAATGGAGACATTTAAGGTGAGGCAGTGACTTAAATGTCCTGCTCAGTCGGAGGTTACTCTCCCCCCCCCCGCACAACAACCTGAGCATGTCATGCTTCGCAGGCAGGGACTGAACATTAACTGCAACGCTAAAGAAACTATTTGTGGCAGCGCCACTTGGCTGAGAGGCATGGAGCAGGCTGCTGTGCAGAGCATCACAGGCTGAATACAGATGACCAGGTGCCAAATGGGAACTTGCCATGGTGTACAGGTTGTAGGCACTTAGTCAGGTGGTTGGCTTTAATATCCTTCCAAAAGGCAAGGAGAATTTTTCCACATATCCATACCCAATCAGAAACCTGTAGAATGGCTCCTCTGCAATTGGCCTTCCCTTATTAGTTAACCATATTATCTGGACCCCCTTTCAATCTGGTTTCAGGCAGAGGTGGCCTTGGTAGCCTTGATTGATGACCTCCGCCGAGGACTAGGCAGGGGGAGTGTGTCCCTGTTGGTCCTGCTGGACCTCTCAGAAGCATTTGCTACCATTGACCATGGTGTCCTTCTGGACCGGCTGACTGGGTAGGGAGGCACTGTTTCTGCAGCGGCCCAGGTGGTCACCAGGGCTCAGCAGGCTGATTCTGCCATGCTGCTGCTCTGGCGACTACACTGGCTGCCCATTCCATTCCAAGCCCAATTCAAGGTGTTGCTGATGATCTTTAAAGCCCTGCAGGGCATAGGACCAGGATACCTCAAGGACCGCCTTCCTCCATATAATCCTGCACATCCCCTATGATCATCAGATCAGGCCCTGCTTAGGATGCCGCCGCTATCTGAAGCCAAAGGGACAGCCCCCTCTTTATATGGTTTTCAGCGGGGTTTAAAAACATTTTTATTTCACTTGGCTTTCAAAGAGAGAGGAACCTCCAAGGAATCCCTCCTAGGAACAGTGGCGTTCCTGCGGTAGGGGCTCGACAGTAAGTCACGCCCCGACTGACTACCGTGTTCACGTACCGGAGCGAGGAGGCCCCGCCCCCTCGCCGTCAGAGCCATTCTGCGCAGCGAAGCCGAACAGGCAGGAGACCCTGCCCGTTTGGCTTCGCTGCGCGGAATGGCTCTGACGGCGAGGGGGCAGGGCCTCCTCGCTCCGGTTCGTGAATGCGGTAGTCGGTCGGGGCGTGACTTACTGTCGAGCCCCTACCGCAGGAACGCCACTGCCTAGGAAACCAACTACTCAACTTCATGTACATTTGTTAATCATGGATTTTGAATGCCTGAAAAGTGCTTATAGGTTTTTTGAACAAATCATGTACAGTAGTTCTCTGTACATTCTCCGTGCGGCTTCCTTCAGTGTAGACAGGGTGCGTCGCATTGCCCTGCGGTATTATGATGGCTACTCTCGCACCGCGACGCAATGCACCGCAACGCAGCTGGTGTGTCACAGCCTTAATCTGCCTTTCAGAAGATTGCCTAGAACACGCTGCTGAGGTAGGTAAGCAGCCGTGAAGGCTGAAGCATAAGGGGGAAAAATGAAGGTATTCAAATATTTAGAGGCAAAAAGGCAGCTTTCATTTGTCTCCAGCATACATTTCTCTCCCTGGGAGAACATCTCAGACTACAAGGACAGTGGCGTTCTGAAAAGCTCCCCTTTACTGCAACACAAACATCATCAGAGAAACTCATTCTGTAAAGGAAGAGAAGCTATTAAAATTAATAAGCAACCAGCCACTACAAGCAGCTGTTTTGTCATTTTACATATTGCCAGGCAAGGGAGTGCAATATTTTCATTCCAACAATGCTAATAGACCGTCTTCTCTCTTGACTACAGGAGGGAGAACTCCATAGGTTGCCAGGCGCTCACCCACAGACGACAGCAGGAGACGCTCGAGAACAGCAGGAGAGGATCGTTTCCCAGTTTTCCCACCACTTCCCCCTGCCCCACCTTCCTCTGCATTTGCCTCACCTCATGCTTCTCCCCAGTTGCTGTGGGGCAGGCTGGGAGCACAGCAGATACTGCAGCCTAGTTCAGTATCTCCATCCATTTTAATAAGGCATGATGAGCATAATATCCAGGGGAGAATCTGACAGTCCTGAAGCTGCAGCTCCATTAAAATAAAGGGAAACTGGGGGAATACTGGGGGAATACTGGGGGAATATGGGCGAGTATTTTGTGTTTCATGCTCTGCTCACACTGGACACAAGATTCCCAGCAATTCTCAATATGTCGCTGATATGTCATTGATCTGTATATCACTGAATAACCAAATCCATTTCTCACACTCTGATTATTAGAGTATCAGATGGTTTAACTGCAAAGATCGCCTGAGCTGCAGGCCCTTCTCATTTTAGAAATTAAGCACTGTGCTGAGTGTCTGCAAGAATGATCACTTAGGAAGACCAGGATGGAAGAGGCTGTGGAAGGGTAACCAGCTACTGAAAAGTCCATGCGAGCCATTTAAAGGATGAAAGAAAACATTGCGTCCATTGCTTCTGTATTTAAGTTGCTTTTTAGTAGAATTGTCCACGATCTATTTGACAAAGTCCCAACCTCTTTCTGAAGAAAAAAAATTCTGGTATCCAAGAGTCTGTGATTTTGCTTTGGCCGCACACTTGCTACAGCAGACTGCACAAATCATTCTGGCTGAAGGGGCAATGCTATATTCCCAGGCTGACAAAGTTTGCGTGTCTTTATACAGAAAGAACAACAACCTGCTAACTTTCACAAGTGGAAGGGCATGATATTTTGCTGTAATCTTACATGATCAATTGTGCATGAGCTGTTCTTATAGAAAAATTAATGGGTGCAAAATAATGCACCCATTAATCAGTGAATCACACTAGAAGATTTCCCCTTCTTTACACAGTGGTGCAGACTTTGCCAAACTGAGAATCAGCATTGCTCCCCCTCAAACACACACACACACACACACACACACACACACACACACACACACACACACACACCTCTTTTGTTTGCGAGCTGCTTTTCTATGCATAGAATAAATTAATTGCCCATTAAGTTTTGAAAATAAGCTCTCTCCTTACCAAATGGAGAATATAATTTGAGAGAAATAACAGGAATATGTTGTAAACCTGGGTCACCTAAGCACGTGCTGAGTGCCTTGCATTGAGTTATTTCTTTATTATTTCTTTATTAACAGTATTTATATACCGCTTTTCAACAAAAAAAAAGTTCACAAAGCGATTTACAGACAAAATCTTGAGTGCCGCCTTGAGTGCCCTTGCTGGGAGAAAGGTGGGGTATAAATTCTTTAAATAAATAATAAAATAAAATGGGTTAATTAAATGGCTCCCAAAAGGGCTCACAATCTAAAAACGAAGCAGAAGAACACCAGCAACAGCCACCATGTTGGACTATGTGGGTGGGTAGGGAATGGGAACTGCTGTTCGGGGACTTTGATGTCTATGTTTGTTTTGAAATGTTTTGTTGTTTACTGTATTTTTTGTATGTTTGTCTATGCCAATAAAGGTTATGGTACGGTATGGTATGGCAACAGCCACCAGAAAAGACACTGAGCTGAGGTTAGATAGATAGATAGATAGATAGATAGATAGATAGATAGATAGATAGATAGATAGATAGATAGATAGATAGAAGGAAGAGAATGAAGACAAGAGTGTGTGAACAATAGAAAAAGGCAAAATTAAGAGAGAAAAAGGGAAGAAGGGGTAAACAACAGAGGAAAGACATTCACAGAAAAATGGAAAAACACAAAGTTAAGACTGTAATCCCCACAGAGAGAGACAATTGGCTGTGCTGGGTTACATTCTAGTTGGCGAGTGGGGGGGGCAGCGGGGTAGGCAGAGGGAAACGGGGGCTGTATCTTTTTATTAGGCCCTTTCCAGCAAACCAGACACACAGCACCTCTTCTTCAGTCTTGCTGTGCTACTGCTGTGCTTGCGCCACAGGCAGGCTCTGCTGGCCATTCTGCTGCTGCTCCAAGGTGCTGAGTAGTCATTGACTCTCTACATAGGCAGCTCACAGGTAAAGGTTGAAACATAAAAATAATGTATTGAAAACACAAAAAGGAGGAGTATTGGATAATACAGAGGAGGAAAGAATAAGCAGACTTGGAAAATGTCTTGGACATTGCAAGTGCCTGAGTCCAGATCGTAGCAAAAACACACGCTGGAGAGGACGGGCAAACTTAAAAGCAAAATAATTTTCTAATGTGTCTTTGCTTACTGGTCCCCATCTGTACTTACTCAGGACTCTTTCCAGATGCCACAAAACCCCTCTGATACCCACTGAGGTGAATGAATCTGGCCACGCACAGACTTGCTCTGAGAGCGCCAGGTTAGAAGATGCA
This sequence comes from Plestiodon gilberti rubricaudatus, assembly GCA_026170595.1. Lineage (NCBI taxonomy): Eukaryota > Metazoa > Chordata > Lepidosauria > Squamata > Scincidae > Plestiodon > Plestiodon gilberti. Next base: position 39,632,467 of record JANXHW010000001.1, read on the forward strand.
CAAGCATCCCTGAGCTTGACAATTAAGCAACTTTGGACCCAACCCTATCCAACTTTCCAGCACCGATGCAGTCTCAATGCAGCCCCAAGGTAAGGGAACATTCCCTTACCTTGAGGAGCCCTCCGTGACTGTCCACCACCACCACAGGATGCAGCACATACCCCGCTGGCACGGCTGCATCAGCACTGGAAAATTGGATAGGATATTAGGCCCTTAGGTTCAGAGAGTTCATAGGCCCATCCAACTGGATAGTTTATGACCACCTGGACACCCTACCTGTCCTCTAATCTGATCAGATGAGGTTGGAGACTTAATCAACCAGAGCATGTCAATTCAGCAGGTGGGCTGGGCTCGAGGCTATTGTTCTCTTGGACTCAAGATGACAAAGACAAGTCATTCACAGCTACCTATCTGCTTGACCGTGCAACCTTTCTGTAATGGCTGTGATTTCACAGTGTCTCAGGAAAGCTGCTTTCCTGTACACACCGTGGCTTTCCTTAAGGGAAACATACGGATAAAAGAAGGAAGCAAGACATGCTCAATTTTACTGTAAACCACATTGTGGATTTTTTATAAACTGAAAGGTAGACGAGAAACCCCATAGATACACAAACAAAGTAGTAGTATGTTGGCTGAAGGCAGGGCTGCTGTTGATTGCTATGTACCCCTTTTTGCCTGGAAGGCTAACAAGAGGTTTAACATTTCCCTGTGAAGGCAGCAGAGGCAAACCTCCCAGGTTTTTTTTTTTATAAGCAATAATCTCTGCTAGGTGTCTGGCAGCCTCCTCAGTAGGGAGAATTGGGATGCAGGGCTGAGAGTCAGGCATGCTCAGCAGGAGGGAGGCAGTTATGGAGGATATAATCCACCAGGATCGCACAAGGAAGGAAAGAAGAAAGGACAAATGTTCAGCAACGAGCTAATTATATGTTCCAGATCTGAAATGGCACAGCACTATTCTCATGATAAATCCCTTCAACAGCCTGTTGGGGAGCCAAAGCTCTTCATAAAATTTCAGCCCTATACTTCTTGCTCAGTCTCCCCCTACCCTCATGATAAATGAATTCATAGGTCTTTTTCTTCAGAGATATAGTGATTTATCTGAGGTGGAGGGAGAGGAATTTTGCGACATGCATATATTGCAGAAGAGGGAGAAATCATGGCAAGAAATGTACTGTACTAAGCTTAGCAAAACTGTAAATGCCAATACTATGGGGGGGGTGTAACAAGAAGTTTAGGAGAGAGAACGATTGACTAACTTTCTCTCGGCTGAACTAGATTAAAGAGTGTAACAGCCTTCGGTTGGACCATTTTCAGAAGGGCAAGGAAAGCACTCAGAGCGAGCTATTCAGGCAGGCTTCATATGATTTTCTGCTCAACTACCTTGCTGTAAAAACAAGCATAGCTAATTCTTACTGGGGAGTCTCGTATTTGTAATTTTTCCACAGCTGGAAACATGGTCTGTGCTTGCAAATCATAGGACTAAGCTGCACAAGTACCATGTTTGGAGCCAGGGCAGTCCATGTGGATTTTCTGGCTGAAGAGGCACAGATCCGCCACCCCACCAGCACATCCACCCAGGTAAGCCCTCCATATTTTGCTTGCACATGCAATAGTGCAGTGGTTCCAAACTGAGAGGCACGGCTCCCAGGGGAGCCATGGAAACCAGTCAGGGGAGCCGAGGAGTGCCACGGAATCCTGTCGGAAAACAGTGCAATGCCAATTGGCAGGTATCAACATAAAGTAATGGGGAGCTGTGGCAAACGATCGCCAATGGTCAAGGGAGCCGCAGGTCGAAAAAAAATGGGGAAACACTACAATAGAGCATATCCCCAGCCACTGCTGCCACCTCCTCCTCACCTGCCCTCAAGCCCACTGCTCAAAGCAGCCACCAGTCAGTCTATGGCAGGGCCAGCTCTGCTTTGAGCTATGAGGAGGAGTTTTAAGGCATGGGCTCTAATTTCTGGGGCTGTGTGGGACTACCAACAGATCAGAACAGTTTTGCAGTCTATGTAACTGGTTTTCTATCCTGCTTTCACCATGAAGGATGTCCCAGGGAAAATGCACATGCTTTCTCCCAGACATTTTTTGCTTTCCTAGATGTGCATCATAGCACCAAACTAAGATAATGTCCCCCAAGAAAGCATACCTCATGGAGCAGAATGAGCCCATGAACCAACCCAGAGACATTCTCTTAGTGGAGATGGGGGCAAATTAGTTGCAGCTGTACTACTCTACCATATACTTGGCTTAAAGCTGCAACCCTATTACCAGTGAGTAAGCCCCATTGAGCACTATGGAACTGAACGTACTGAGGATTGTACACTATAAGTAGAGTGCAGTGGTTAAGAGTATGAACCAGGCACCTCTGGTTGAAATCACAGCTTAGTTGTGAACTTACTGGTTGGACTTTGGCCATCCTCAACTCCCCATCTTGTAATGCCAGGATAATAAGACTAGCTTACGTTACAGGATTAGTGTAAGAATGGCTGAGATAAGATATGACATTCTTGAGTCACTTAGGAAAAGCACTGTATTGTTGCATTCTTGTGCACCATGTTACCCAGTGACCTCTAAAAATGAGGACTGTTGCCAAAAGACTGTGATGTGTGATGCCAATGGGTTGTAAGCAAGAGTGGAGCATGTGCCAGGCACAATGCGAGGGCCACACCGCTTGTGTTCCTGTGCCAAGAGTCAGGCTGTAAAAGGAAGAATCTGATCAGCCTTCCATATTTCTGATGCCATTACCCCAAAGGCTCCCAAGCACGTAGGCAAATTACCTTCCCCCCTCTGCCAAAGACTTGCTAAGTGACTACCTGCCAGGAAGAAGTCACACAAAAGATATGCTAACAACGTCTGACTCCAAGGAGGCCGAATCCACATCGCCAGCAACAATGGAACCCATCTGCCCTCTCCCTCCTCCCCTACCCCATGTGTATGTCCCCACCCCCAGGTGTACCTCCAGACCAAATAAGGTAGTTCCTTTTTGCAGCGCAAGAGCCACAAACTCCCCCTCTGTGTGTAGGGATAAGAAGGCTGGTTACCAGCCTGCTCTCTCTCTCTGAACCTCCTTGCCTCCTGAACTCTTCTCCTCTGCGTGCCCTCTGGCACCAACCCCCTCCCTTTTCCCCCTTCCCCCACTCTTAACTTGACTTTTCAGTCACTCTTGTGCCAATTACTACAGCATTGCAGCCAAGTTCAACTCTCCAGGAATGGTAAATATAACCCATGTATAAATCAAGAGACCTGCTAAACCTCTATACTTCTACCTAAGTTTCCTAGATCTGAATGCTTGGGTGATTGGATTGCTGCATATTGAATTGTATTTTCGTATGAATCTGACTAACTATCTAGTAAATATTGGAAAACAACCCACGTGTGTCCTCAATATTATTTAAAACGGAATTCTGTGAAGCCCAACTCTGGTATACAAAGGTATCAAGATCCTGAACGTTCCGAATTGCCATATTTAAAGCTATTCCCCAGAACAACAAAGGCAATTTGGTTAACCACCACTTCCCCGAGCAGTAAGAAGTTCCAGGGACACAGCACCACCCAGTTTCTGGCTTTCTTTGGAAGGGAGATTGCTGGAGGCTGAGAGGGCCTTTGTAACGGCTACTTTATTTACAAATCTGCAGGTTGGACATTGGATAGTGTTAGCTAGTAGCACATTCCTGCAAGCAACATCAGGTTACATGCATTTCTAGAAAGATCCCCAGAACCCCAGCTCAGAGCTTGGGTTATTTCCAGTCTCTGTCTCTCTCAGAACTGACCAACACAAAAAGCCTTTCGTTTTGTCCACCCAAGAGAGGGAGGGGGAAAGTGGGTCACCTTACATTCTCACCTCTCCCCCTTCAGGTTCACTGCCTTGACAATCTTGCAAGCAAGAATGAAGTCTCTCATTCAGAGAGGCATCTTTGTGCTTCCCTGGGTGATCAGCTAGTGACCTGTTTAACAGAAGACTTGGTCCCTGGGCCCCAGTAGGGATTGCTTTCACCTCTGCAGAGACCTCAGTGGTTTCTCTGAGCCGCCATTCAGTGATCTGCAGGTAAGTGCAGTTGATCTACCAATAGTCACAGTTGTAAGCCCATATCACTAGTTCATTTTGCAACACTATAAATGCTAAACGTTACTATTATTAATTTGTTAATTTGATGCAGCAGAAGTTTAAGCACTTTAGATTCCCCGGAATTTCAACAGAGGAATCAATGGGACGTAAATGTGCTGAACTTTGGCTAGCTTGTGCATTGTCGGAAACCTCTCCCAAGTGCAGATCTCCTCCTTTTTCATTCGTTAGGGCTTCTTGTCCCTGTCTTTCCTGGGGGTGAGCCAACCAAGTCCATTGTTGCTAAGCTGCTCCATTTTTTTGTACATCTGTGCTGATAGCAGCATTAATGTGCTTTAAACAGCAAACATTTCTAGTTTCCAAGTCACCTTGGCTTGCAATGAGTCAGATTGAAAACTACCTGCCAGGACTGAAAGCCCGTGTTGTTATTTCAGCTGCGACTGTAAGATAAGGCAGGTGGTAAACAGATCTCACCGGACAGCAGATTTGTTCAGAAAATACATGTGCTTGTTCTTTTGGAAATGTTCAAGGGAACTTGGCTTGCCCTTTTGACAACCTTTATTCATCTCTGCACTTCATTCCTCCCCTTCTCCCCCCTTCTCTGTCTCTTCTAAAACGAACCAGTGGACAGTGCTTCAAGTTTGGCTTCCTATAACCATGCTCACCCATGCACTTTGGGGCTTTGTGTTAATCAATTGCAGGTGTCCTTATAAGCCAGGTGCATTCTCTGGGTACAAAAGCAAGTGGGGGCTGAGTTGCCCCAGGCTGTCAAATTAGTGCTCGACAAACTATTTACAACAAAGGATTGATTCATCAGCTGAGATTGGAGCTTGGAAGCTTTCTGCAGACGGATCACAATTGCCATGTATGTGTCAGCTTTTTCAAGAAATTGCTTCTTGGAAGTTTCACAGTTGTATATAATTGGGCCTGGAACAGAAACCTTTTGCAGTGGATGTTACAGTGCTTGTTGCAGTTGAGGAAGTCGCACTGCTGTGATTAGTTGGGACTCGCTACTATTGGCATTGTGCATTTGTGTATGAACAACATATGTAGCTGCCACCTACTGAGTCAAGCCTGAGCTACATTACAGGCAGAGGCTCTGCCGCCGCCTCTGCCTACGCACCCGCCTGTTGTCCCTCCTGTTGTCCCGCCTTCTTAAGAAGGTGATTGGAGGGAGTTCTGATTGGCATGCAGCCACTCTCCCCCCTCTCCTACGATTGGTAGGCTGCAGTAGCTCCGCAAACCGCCCCCTAGCTCTGCGTGCCCGCCCCCTGAAAAATAGAACTCCAGGTTGAGGTACCTGCCGGCCGTGCGGAGGTCGCAGCGGCTCCGCCTGCTTCAAAAATCAGGTCAGAAGCTCCGCGACGCGTGTAATGTAGCTCCGGCTTCAGACAATTGGTCCACCTAACCCAGCATTGTCTACACTGACTGGCAGCAGCTCTCAAAGGTTTCAGATAGAGATCTTTCTCAGCCCCTTTTTGGAGATGCCAGGGATTAAATCTAGGGCCTTTTGAATGCAAAACATATGCTCTATGACTGGGCTACAGCCTCTCTTTGAAGGGAAGGAAGAGTGCATGGGTCAAGTTACACGGACCAAACTGGTAGGAAAGGGCTTGAGAATATGACAGCTAATATTATGTTGCCCCTATAGAAGTCTATGGTGCAGCCACATTTGGAAGGAATACTGTGTACAGTTCTAGTTGCCACATCTCAAGGCGGCTAGCATAGGGCTGGAAAAGGTGCAAAAGAGAGAAACCAAAATGATCACAGGGCTAGAACATCTTCCTTATAAGAAGAGGCTCCAATATTTGGGGCTTTTTAATTTGGGGGAAAAAAGGGAGATGGGGTGAAGAAGAGGCTCCAATATTTGGGGCTTTTTAATTTGGGGGAAAAAAGGGAGATGGGGGAGATCTTCCCCCATCTCCCTTTTTTCCCCCAAATTAAAAAGCCCCAAATATTGGAGCCTCTTCTTATAAAGAAGATGTTCTAGCCCTGTGATCATTTTGGTTTCTCTCTTTTGCATGATTGAGACGGTTTGAGACCTATAAAATTATGTATAGTGTGGTTAGACATTTTTCTCCCTCTCTCGCAATACACAAAATGTCTCTCCCTCTCTCACAAAACAAGGAACCACCACCTGAGACAGCAAGGCAGAGTGGGAAGGGGGAGAGGAAGAGGAACTGTTCCTACACCCAAGCCTAGTAAGTGGGGGGGGGGGGAGAGGACAAGCCAGAGGACAGTATGCATGCATGCACACAACTAACCCCAGTGCAGCTGGTGCTGGCCCCAACTCCAATTTAGCCAATCTAGAAGAAACAAGTGCCATCCACACTTACACAGACACATCCGTTTGCTTTACACTGATGGTAAGCTGTGGTATGTAGACTTCCATAGTGAAAGTATCTGGGCCACTAAAAATATGATGTAGTGTTTCTTGCAAATGGACGACCCATTTCCTGAACCCAGAATGTGGCAGAGGCCTTATGCGTCACAAGAAAGATTTCATTGCTCACTCACCGTGGTCTTTAAGACATTCCCAGCTCTTCTCACTATTACCAGACTGTGGCATTTAGAGTCACTGTAAATCTGTCCCAATGGGCAGAGGCGATCTGCTTGTCAAAATTTGATTGGTTGTCACCTCCACTAAGCCTGTACAGCTACACCAATAGGAAACCACTCAGGAGTTGGCAAGTACCCATTTCTCAAAATGATGAATGACTTGGGCGAGGCGGGTGGGGGAAAAGAAGAGATGTTCCCTCTTCCAGGACTGTAAATAAATTATTTAAACATGCAACCTGTTTATATCCTCTCCATATGAAAAATTAATGCACCACAGGCTCTTTTGTGTTTTCATGGCAAAATAAATCTATTTAGAAACTTTCCCCTCTTGAGGAACAAAGAAAAGGGCTTTATGCTGCCAGTGTCAGAATTTCAACTATCAATCGTCCCCAGTGCGGAAAGGGGACAGCTCTATTAATGAGTAGCCAGGTATTAACATAACAGAGCAGCCCCATTAATCTCCTGAGCACTGTAAGGTGCTGACAAAAATAAGCTGAAGCAAAGCTTTGTTGCTTTACTTTTTAATGGGGAATGAGTGCGCAATTGCAACCTGCCCCCCTCATATCAATTAAAGCATGCCATAGCGCCACAATCGTGTGTTTGAAAACCCCAGGCTGAATGTTCAAGCTCATGTGCCTACAATTAAACATCTAGCAGCGCTTTCACACATCACACCCTTAGGCAAAGCTGCAGTAATACTGTGGCAAGTAGCCACTGTGAGTGCCATTCATTCATACATTTGCAGAGACTATTCCAGTACACATTCCTCCTCCTGTGACATAAGAGAAACGAAATGAGAAGTGGTTGTGCATTGTACGCATGTCTGTTGTTATCACACAGCAGAGGCGAAACAAGGGTGGAGCGAAGGCAAGTAGTTCTGCAAGACTCCATTACACTGGGTCAGCGGCCCCTCCCCTTTGCTGTTGGAGCCATTCTGGCAGCAACGGCAACACGCAGGACACTCCCCTGTTGCTGCTGGAATGGCTCCAACAGCAAGGGGGAGGGGCCGCTGACTCCAGTGTAACGGAGTCTTGCAGAACTACTTGCCTCCGCTCCACCCTTGTTTCGTCTCTGTCACACAGGCCCCTTATGCTTGGAATTGCCTCCTGGATCGGCTGCAGGATGCTTCCTTGCTCACTTCCTTCAAATCCTTTCTTAAAACCTATATTTTCTGCAAAGCCTTCAGCACCACACTTACAGCACAATCCTATCCAGCTCCCCCACTGGTGCAGCCAGTGGGGGAGGGCAGAATGGGAGGCTTTGGAAGGGAAAGGGGCAGCAGCAAGGGCCATTCAGAGCTGCTGGGGGCAGAGCAGAGCCGGAGCACTCAGAGGCGTTTCTACAGTGGGGGCGGTACTGTACGTTGCCAAGGAAAGAAACTCCCTGGCCACTGCCTTCGCAGCACGGAATGGCTCTGCCGGCAAGGGGGCGGGGCCTCGGACAGGGCACAACTTACAGTACCGCCCCCATGATAGAAACGCCTCTGGGAGCAGTCCCTCTTTCCCACCCTCATGCTTGAATTAAAAAAAAGACACCACTGAGAACTGAAGAAGCCTTGCCTTCTCTATCGCCCCCCTCCACTCCCACCACCCACCACCTCCGCTGCGTTTGTTCCTGCCTGCCTTGTCTTCGGTATCGCAGATGCCTTCTTCCTGGTTTACAGTGGCCGATATGGTAATGTATCAGGTCTTAAAAAATTTGACTCTTCGTAAAAGGCTCGAGTCTCGAGTCTTTTATGATCACGGAGTCAAGTCATTGACGCGACTTGAGTCCGAGTCATAAGACTACCTCACTGGGAAGCAGAGCTGGGAGAGTTCTGGTTGTGTAATCTCTCCTTCTTCTCCTGTAGCTGCTGCTATAGCAGCAGATGGTGAGTGAGTTTGTCAATGCGGATTTTCAGGCAGTGGGTCTAGGGGAGCGGTGCAGAAAAGGCTGACTTTTGAGGGGGGGTCTTAATTTTGAGCCTCCAGGGTGAGAAAGATTCCAAATTGATCACCCAGCAACACTGCTGCTCTCTCCAGGCACCTCCCGACGCACCTGCCGGGCTGCTTGTCCGCTCCCCCCTCGTTACTTATTTATTGCGTTGAGAAACTTATTTGGCTGAGTCTGCACTTGCCGCTTTGGTACATCTTGTCCTCTACCCTGTGTCTCATACATTTGAAAGACAATCAATTTCATTAAAAACAAAGCAGGTGAGTTAAACAACACCCTGTCCAGCCTTGGACTCTAAAAAGGAGATTTAGGTGAGTTGCAAGCTCCACGCTGTGAAGGGAAGACGATGGGGAAATGCATGTTTTCCTTTCTTCAGTGGAATTTATTATGGATAACAGATAAGTGTAAATCTGGCAGGAGGCAGGCAAAAATGGCAGAGAGGAAGGAAAATCCCACCTTCTATCAATTAGTTAACTATTTAGGTTTTATAAACTTTGCACCTCTAGCTCGGACAAAAGGGAGGGTGATTGAGTGAGCCTGTCATTGTTCACTTAATATTCTCACATCCCTTAAGGTTATTATTTTGCTCTGTGACCCTCATCCAGTAAAACAATGAAACCAAATGTAAACAACATGTCAAGTTGCCCTTATGAAATGTAGGCGGAACAAGCCGCCTGCCACCTTTCAAGTGGACCCTCTACAGCTAGTTAATTCCTTTCCTTGGCATTATTAATGCACCAAGCTCACAACGCCTGATCGTTTCTTTGATGTTTTTTGTTACTTTTTTTCGTTGTGTTATGCATCTCTCTTTAACAGCTTGAGCTTTTCTGGTGAAATTGTGGAACAGAAATGGCGCTGGATCACGTCACCAAAGCCCATTACATCCAGCATCCCGTTTCCCACAGTGGCCAACCAGAAGCCTCTGGAATGCTGTCTGATGCTACCTCTGCACTGCAAAAAAAAAAAAAAAAAAAAAACATCCGAAACCAAAACCCTGACTGTGCTCTTTCTAGGTTGCAGTCAAACCTAGAAGTTCCTCACTTCAGGGTTTTATGGCTGCTTGCGTGGAACACAGTAAGGAAGGGAATAATCTGCTTCTTGCTCAAGGAAGCAGATCATCGCAGCTTGGAGGGAGGTTGGAGGGAGGTGGTGGCAGTGGCGGGCTCAGGGTGGAAGGCACTCCAAATCCACCATCCCCTCAGTATCCTCACAACCTGCCGCTGATGCCACCCACCTCAGGTGTCCTGATGGATGGGCTATTAAGAAATGCCGAGTCTAATGTGCTTGCTTCTAGCAGAGTGCAACGGCACGCATTCTCCAAGGTCGTTCTCCGCCAACGAAAGTAAAACAGACAAGGCAGATGTCCACCACCAAGACTGTATTTACAAATTTACAGATAAACAGCTTCTTATATACAAAACTCCACAGCACAGACTTCAGCTCTCTCCAACTCCACACAACAACCCACACAGGTAGGATCTGCCAGCCTCCTTATATAGTGCTTTCCACCAATCATAGTGCAGCTTGATGCATCTCATTATCTATTGCATCAGCCTTTTTTCACAGGTGCTTAGTCACAGTGATTCAGCATTTTTTCACATTACATTACATAGAGATATTTACATATACAGAGTCCATGGTAGCCATGCTTACCCAAACATCAGGGCCCTGCACTATTCAGACTGGAAATTTTTAGATTTGGTGAGCTAACCCTGACATGGGCTCCTCAGCTACTCTGTTTTTTCCTCCCATCTGGGCTATTCCACTGCTAGTTTCAAAGTGCAATATGACAAATATGTAGACAGAAGCAAGAAACAAAAATAACAGAAACAAGGGCAGTGTCACTTATGCTGGTGATCAAGCAGGCCTTCATAAAGAAAGCCTGTTAGGAGCTAGTAGTAGTAGTAGTAGTAGTAGTAGTAGTAGTAGTAGTAGTAGTAGTAGTAGTAAGCCAGGCACATCCCTTGGTAGGATGGGTAATAATAGGAAAACCTTACAGATAAAACAAGGAATTGAAGCAGGAGGCAGCAGTTGGGGTCTTGACAGGACTATAAAGAGAAATAACTGTGTACAGTAACATGTAGCCTCAATGAAACAATGATTGAGGGAGGCAAGGATAATAGTTTTCAAACAGAAGGCTGACATAATGAGGATGGAAAATGACTATGCAGTCGAGGAAACAAAGAGGAATTGGTTTAAGTTGTGGTGTGGTTAATTTACATTAAACATTAGAAGAAGAAGAAACTTCCAAACTGTCAAAAACTGTTGAACAGTAGAAGGAGGGTATTTAGGAGAGCTGCAAAATCATCTTATCTAGAGGTTGTAAAAGAAAAGTTCTCATCTATATATCAACAAAGAAGGTCAAAGCCAGACTTGGGACAGGTGTTTCTGAGCACCGCAATCACAGAGATATGAATGAGGCATTAAATTAAGGATGGAACACAGATTTGAAGAAAACTAGGTATTTTTGTCAATCTATGCCTCCTAACCTAGTAGAAACTAAACAAAGTGGGGGAGGAGAGTGAGGTAAATGCAAGGAAGTGAGAGATCTATCTAGTTACTAACAGCAAGAGCTCAGGCTCCTCTTTTACTGAAATTGCAAATTAGCTGAACTGATGTGATATCAGGGAATGTTTGTGAACATCCTGCTACAGAGTGAAAACTGTCTGCAAAAATGGCTGTAGGACAGAACAGGATTGTGTTTGTGTTGGGATGGGGTGCAGAGATTATCATCTCATCATCATCATCATGACCAACTGCTAGACTAAATGATTACGGTGTGTGAGAGAGGTACATGGCTCACGTTAAGTAGCATGTAGAAATGTGAAATACATACAGGAGGTACTACAAACCAAACAAACAAATTCACAGGATGCCAGGTTTGTGTTTTCCTTCTCATTCCCCCTCCTCTGAGCAAGCTCATCTGCTCTCTGGCATCTCTTACTTCCACTCTTACCTACCATGCTGTTTGCTGTGACTGGAACAGTTCTGTGGACGGACCATTCTGGAATTAGTTGCCGAAACATAATCAAAATAGCTCCTATCAGTCCAGTAAGCAAAACCAGTAAGCAATAAGAAGGTATGTATTTGTTTCATGACAAGTGAAGAAACAAAATGAATGGGGCTCATTTGTTCCTTTTTGAATTCATTACTAAACTAAGAGCCCCAAATGCATTCCAACTTACTTTTATTTTCATTATTTCCATTTGTTCTGGATTTATTTTCCCTCACTTAATTTTTTTTTTTAACATTTTGTTGTTTGAGGTCTGGCAGCAATGCCTGAGCATTTTGGGTAAAGGAAATGGTGGCAACTAGGAAGTAGCTGCCAAAATTGGCCAAGTTGTCAGGGCTCAAAAAAAGAAATTGTTTAAAGAGAGAGAAAAAAATGAAAAACGAATGGAAATAATGACCATTGGGGAAAAAAATTGTCATGAAACGAAGGCAATTTGAAACAAATGAGTTTTGTAACACAGAAGACAAATGCAACAACAAAACGATAACATGTTACTTGCATACCCCTAATAAGAAAAAGCAGATACTTTGGCATTTGAATTTTCTACATTGTTTATACAGTTATCCTATAAATCACTAGATCAATAGAAAAGGGTGCGTTGCTGGGGTGCAATGCTACAACCTGTTGTATTCCACCAGCAGTGCAAACCAATCTTTGTCTTGCAAGGTCCACAATCCTATAGCTCAAAAGAGCAAACCCAACCTCCAGAAGTTAGAGCCTCCTCTTATTAAGCCAGTGGTACTCAATTGGTTAAGAGCTGGGAACCATCTCAAAACCACAACCTGCAACATGGGATCCACCTTCAGCAGCCCAGGCACTCACCTTCCTGCTTTGCATGGGTCTGCTCCTGCTGCACTGCCTCCTCTGTTCCCTGTCAGGAAGCAGGCATGATGCAAGTATGGTATGTATGGTATGCCTGGCCATATAGTGGCAGCAATAGGTGGCTCGCATGCACCTACCGTGATGGTAGGCAACTCATGCTGCACCGGCCACAGCATGATGTGCGAAGGCATGTGAATTGAGCAGTCAGCCAGCCAGCCAGCAAGCAAGCAAGCAGGCAAGGGAGTGGCACATTGCCAAGCAGCATGCAATGCTGCATCATGCCAAGCAGAGTGGCACATCACACGCTGGCCAAGCAGCATGCAATGTCCAACACAGAGTGTTCTGGCAACAGCCTGTACTCTGTTTTGAAAGGTGAAGGAAGAAAGAGGAAGACAAAGGAAAGCAGGGGGTGCTGTGGGAGACTGAGGGGGCCCACTGAAGATTGGAGGGCTTGGCCAAACCAACCCCTCTAAGCCTCCAGGATTTTCTGAATCTGGGATCCCTAGTCCTGGCTACTGTTCAAACTGTGCATGGAAAACAATTGCAGCAACAACACTCATGAAACCCCCTGCTAGGTCCCAACCAACTTGTTGAAGATCTCTGCTGTATGTGAAGTACTAAGGCCAGGCAGAGTGGCTAATTGCCCTGGCAGGGAAAATGTATGTGCTTAATACTGGGGCAAACAGCAGCGGGGTGTGTGTGTGTGTGTGTGTGTGTGTGTGTGTGTGTGTGTGTGTGTGTGTGTGTGTGTGTGTGTGTTAATTTATAATGGGAAAATTAGCACAGGAGAAAGAACTAAATCCCCCTCCCCAGCACTGGCACCCAATGGGAACTTTGCTGCCAGAGCAAAAAGGAGCTGTGCGGGAACTCAATCCTGACTGGCCCTGTGGCAGTGGGACTGCAATTCATAATTATTATTATTAACAACAGTATTTATATACCACTTTTCAACAAAAAGTTCACAAAGCGGTTTACAGACAAAATCAAAGGATTAAATGGCTCCCTGTCCCAAAAGGGCTCACAATCTAAAAAAGATGCAGACCACCACCAGCAAACAGCCACCAGAAAAGACATTGTGCTGGGGTGAAACTGGAGCAGTTACTCTTCCCCTGCTAAATATAAGAGGAGCACCAATTGAAACAGTGCCTCTTGCCCAGTTAGCAGTGCCACAGTCCCACCCCCACCCCCACCCCCAGTAGCTGCTATTTAGGCTTCAAACATGCAGGCACACATGGAAGCCCAAAGCACACCCTTCTTGAATTGTGTAGTTTGTTCATCAGCGTCCTGGGAACATAACTTCAGTGATGAGGCCACAGGAAGTCAACTCACAATGCTTTTATTTTGTTTAGGTGCACAATCTTCTCACAGTGGACTGAGTTCAGGGGAAATCAGTTCTATGCATTTATAGCAGAAATATGCTGTGCACAGCACTGACTGGCTAGAAAGTAGTGTGTTACTAACCCTCCTCATAGCAGTGTTTAAAGGATCCTAAAAATGTTTTTTAAAATGATTTTACTTTTTAAATGATTTTACTTTTTAAAAAAGGTGTGTGTGTGTGTGTGTGTGTGTGTGTGTGTGTGTGTGTGTGTGTGTGTGTGTGAGTGTGTGTGTGAGAGAGAGAGAGAGAGAGAGAGAGAGAGAGAGAGAGAGAGAGAGAGAGAGAGAGAGAGAGAGAGAAATGTACACTTAATGGAAAAATGTACATCTAGTAAAGGTAAAGGTGACCCCTGACAATTAAGTCCAGTCGTGTCCGACTCTAGGGTATGGTGCTCATCCCCATTTCAAAGCCGAAGAGCCAGCGTTGTCCGAAGACGCCTCCGTGGTCATGGGGCCGGCATGACTTTCCTTGCCACAGCGCATAGCATGCAGCTGGAACACAGAGCGCTGTTTACCTTCCCACAACCTATTTATCTACTCACATTAACATGCTTTGGAACTGCTAGGTTGGCAGGAGATTTGATAGTCTAGCCAAGTGTAAAATCACGGATTCGAACTGCCGACCTTTCGATCAACAGCTCATGGTTCAGCGGTTTAACCCACTGCGCCACCCGCTGGTACCTTCACAATAAAAAAGGTGGACAGCCTGCCTGAAGCATAGGCAAGACAGAGGACAGGTTTCTTCAAGTCTCTGACTAGCAAGTCTGTCAAAAGCAAGGGGAAGCCGAGCATGAGTGAAACATACACACAACAACATACAGATATCATGTGCTCCGATTTGCACATACATGTGTATGCACACTATGCATGTCTTTAGTCTATAGTTGACCATCTGTTGCGAAAGACTCAAAACTGTCAAAATCCCAGCACTGCAGCTTAAGCAATGAGAGGATGCAGCAGGCGTGTGAGGTACGCAAAGGTAATTGTTTGGCAATTGCTTTGGCTACTTCCCTGCTAGCAAGAGCTGCCACAAAAGACATGTTTGATGCCCGCCCTTGCTGGCTGTGAGAGGTTGATGAGGTGTTTGTCTTTGATGAGAAGGCACTTAGTATGCTGGAGGTTTCTTCTTGGTGTTTCTCATTTTGCTCCGAGTAATCAATTGGGTTGTTCGGAAAGGCTGTTTACGACCTGTAATTTGTATAATTTGATTTGACAGTAATTCCATTGTCGTTACATTTATTTACAAGATGCTTTCTTGCCCTCTGATTTGCTCAGTTCTTATCGGTGGCTATCTTTGCTTTTTCCAATCATGGCTTTTCATAACTGTTGATCACTTGGTAATTCCGAGAAGCCACAGTGCAAGGACACAAACATGGGCCCTTCATCCTTTCCTACTCCTCTAGGACAGAGATTATGGGTGGTGTGTATATTTGCTTCAAAGGCCTAAAGACAGTCATCACATAGTAAACATGTTGTTGGGCTGTCGTACCCCAGTCAGCAGGTGGGGGACTGCGTGTTTGAATCCCCCCCAAGGGCAGCATCAAGAGTCATCCCGGTGGGGCATGGGCTGAGGGCCAACTCTTGAGGCCTCAGTTCCAGTGGCAACACGTAAAGTACCATCAGGGCAGGTGGGGATGCCATAGGGTGGGGGGGGGGAATGCAGCACTTTGCACCAGAGCCCCCAGCAACTAGATGTTACCAATTCCCCCCCCCCAAAAAGTTCTTTTCCCTCTCACAGAACACTAGAACCAGGGGACATGCACTAAAATTGAGTGGAGGGAGAGTTAGAACGGATAAAAGAAAATATTTCTTTACCCAGCGTGTAATTCATCTGTGGAACTCCTTGCCACAGGATGTGGTGATGGCACCTGGCCTGGATGCCTTTAAAAGGGGATTGGACAGATTTATGGAGGAAAGGTCCATCACAGCTTAAAAGCCATGATGGGGATAAGCAACCTCCTGGTTGTAGGAGTAGGTTTTCTTTGTGCCAGGTGCAAGGGAGTGGCGACAGGATACAGGTATCTTGTTGTGCTCCCTGAGGCATCTGGTGGGGCCACTGTGTGATACAGGAAGCTGGACTAGATGGGCCTTTGGCCTGATCCAGCAGCCTGGCTCTTCTTATGTTCTTATGAAAGAGGCTGGCTCAATTGCCACCTGCTCCTCACTGTCTCCTGGTAAGCCTCCCCATTGGGCCCTGGACCTCTGCTTGGTGTACCAGGAGGCCGTGGAGAACAGCAGCTGCCACCCAATCTCTTGTTACCCAAGTACAATTTAACAAATCCCGTTGTTGAAGCTATCCACCATTACCCGGTAAGCCAGTCAGGGCCTCAAAGCCCAACGCGAATGTTTATCGGGAACTAATAGGGAGCAGCAGTGGATCTAGCTACAGCAGAAGTGGCGAACTATCGCCCAACCATGGTTCCTGAACTCGGGGAGGGGGGTAGCTGGTGCGCACACACACACACACACACACACCCACACACACACACCCCTCCCCAGTGAAGTGTGCCATAGGGGAGCCCTTGCAGGACTTTTGCCATAGGATCTCCCCAAACCTGGAGCCTCAGCTACCATTATATCACATTATGTGACATAATAAGGTGGACAACTGAGTAAAGAAATTCCTCTAAGTAGAGAACTTTTCAGCCTCCTAGTAAAGAATCCAGTTCTGCAGCTAGGAGGCAAGGATCCAATAACTGTGCTTAATAATGTCAAGAGACGACAACAGTACTCTGCACAACACCCTTATGACAGGAGGACCCAGCCTTATGCACATGTGGCAGTCACAAGAAAGGTTACATCAAAACAGAGGCCTCGGATCTTGTTGGAGAACCAAGTTGGATGGATGATAATGCTGTTGTTCCAGGGACTGAAGACAGAGCAGGGAATCGCCTTCACTACCTGTTGATCCATGTTCTATTCATACCTTCCTGCCAGTATGCACTGAGCCGCTTCTCTTTTTCTGTGACTTCACTGGGGTGATACAGTACCTGCCTTTCAGGCATGGGAAAGACAACTGTGTAGAAAACAGGGATATGATCCCAAGACTGCGATTCTGCATCCCAAAAACGGTCCAGCACCCAACAATTCTATCAACAGAACATCCTGTATTTGCTTTAATCCAGTGTTTTGCACTGTTAACATATCATCTTGTGAGTGGCACAGCAAATGTCCATGAATGCAGACCAACCATATTTATACAAATGAAGCAACCATAAAAATATTCCACAAATGCATCATTTCAGCACTCAAAAAGAGCTGCTTTGTAATCCAACATCTGATGGAATTGCCACACATTCAGTATTCCGGTCCAGAATCAATGTGACTGAAAATGGAAACCAAGTAGTAGTATCAGCCACTCTGGACATGTAACCTTAAGTATTGTTTTCTTTTTTGTATTTAAACACAAGAGATACTTTTAGAAGCAGATAACTTTTAGAAGCATTGACGGAGGTGAGGAGGATGGCGGCGCGGAATAGGGCCTTCTCGGCTATGGCGCCCCAATTGTGGAATTCCCTCCCCCTGGAATTAAGAACGGCTCCCTCTTTAGAGACTTTTCGGCGGGGCCTTAAGACGTTTTTATTTAGGTTAGCTTTCGATGTCTGACATGGTGGCTTTTTAACAAATGGCTTTTAACAAATGTAAATATAGGTGACCCACTGGGGTTGTTTGTTTTAATTGTTTTAATTATGTGTTTTTAATTATTTTAATGTACATGTTTATTTTAATGTTGTAAGCCGCCTTGAGTGCCCTCGCTGGGAGAAAGGCGGGATACAAATTCTTTAAATAAATAGAGTGGAACACCACTCAAAATTTGCATGTCAGTATGAAACAAGATAAATTACTGCTTGCACCATTTCACTTGTTTATCCACTGTGTTATGTCAAACCACATGAACCATAAGTGTAACTGAACCGTCCTAACACACATGCAAAGGAGATATCTGCACTACTTACAGCGCAATCTTGCCTAATGTTGCGCTGGCAGAACATGCGCTAGGCTGGCATTGGGTGTCGTGAAAGTGCCGTAAAGCACTTTCACGGCACCCAGCAAGTAAGTGGCAGCCTCCACAACCCGCACTGCCAGACACAGTAAGGTCTGCACTGGATGGCAGGAGGGCGTGGGGGGCTGAGGTGGTGGGAGGTGGGCCCACTGGCCGGCCTGGGAGAGGGTGGGGATATCGTTGCTGGGCTGCACAGATATCCCAAACTCCAGCCCAGCCCTACACGGCTTCCTCAGATGCGCACTAGCTACAGAGCTGGTGTGCATCCAAGGAGGCCCATTGGAGCCTCCGGTGCTTACACCGGGGGAAGGGGACATTCGCCTCCTTCCCCCAAGGTGAGCCCCAGCTGTGCCAGCAAGGGCCACATCCAGACTAGGATGCAGCAGCTGGCCATTTAGGCCGACCGTCACATCTTAGGTAGGATCGGGCTGCTCGTGATTGCTTTGTGAGGCTACGGAGCAGGTTGAAGAAAGGGACATTTTGTGTACAGTGCATTGTTAGGTGTATATCATTTTTGAGCATTTTTCACCTTTTAAACTAATAAATGACAATGAGAACTATGTGACAGGCCATTTTTTAAAATCTATATAGGGGATGAAAATGAATGTTGTGTTGATACCAGTTTCCTGTTAACATTTATAACAAAAAAAAATTGAAAACTGATATCAAATCTGAAATATAAAACAACCCTGCCAACACACACACACACACACACACACACACACACACACACACACACACACACACACACACACACACACACACACACACACACACACATTCACACCTGTCCCTGTAGTGCCTCAAATAGGCACAAGATGAAAGATGAACTGGGGTAACTGCATGGACGAACACAATCAGGCAATAATAGCAGAGAAGCCCTTGGTAACTGAAATGTACAAAGCAGTTTTATCTTTTTTTTTTATACCGCCCTTCCTCCAAGGAGCTCAAAGTGGTGTACATATTTCCTCCCCTCATAATAGTGAAGTGCCTACACTTTAGTGATGAATGCCAGAGAAGCTGCTGTGATAAATATACTAACACAAACATATCACCTAGCAGTCCAGGACAGGAAAGCAGGAGACAGGGTGACTGAGTCATCAGTAGATGGAGGAACAGAGTCAAAATAACAAGTATCGCACACAGCAGCAGTCTCAAAAACGAGACAGAGAATCCTGGACTGAGTTCAAGAGTTACGATAAAGGTAAATCTCAATTAACTCACCGAGTTCCTGTGCACTGCAGTAGAACCATCAGTGGTGCCATCACCAGGGCCTGGGGGGCCCTTTGGGTAAGCCCTGTCCTGGGCCTCCCTGAGCAACTATGTGCCTGCTTACACGTGCATGTGCACCCCCATGGAGAGATTAGAGGACACTGCTCCCTCGGCATCCTGGCAGCTTTGAGGGAGGAGTGCCTTCTAAGGACGGTCTGCTCCCCTTCTCGGGCCTGGGTTGGGGAAAGAGTGAACTGGCTGGAAAACCCTCCTTCCTCAGCATCAGCGGGGCGCTAAGGGAGGAGCATCTATTTCCTGCAAGTCCCAGCCTCTGCAAATGGACTTCCTCAGAGGCCCCTGCATCATTGCAGAAGTCCAGTTGTTTGTGGGGAAAGTGGGAGAAGACACCAACAGCACAAGTTGATTAGTTGCACCACTGCTGCTGCTGCTGTCTGCAACGTAAGGCTTCAAAGGTTGGTTGGCTGGGCCCTTGACTGGGGCCCAATCTGGCCAACCTCTGCTCTGACACTGACCAAAGACACATAATTCAGAGTAGCTACAGCATGCAAGCAACACTCACCCTCCTCCAAAAGGTATTCCTAGTGACCTCAGAGGAGGGTTCAGCTCAGTGTGCTCAATATGTGCACCCTTCTATTGACGCAAAGAGGAAAGCTCACTTGTGCAGAAGCTCCATATATGCATGAGACACTACTCTGCGTCACCGCTCCTGGGGTTTTGTGACAATTGCCCCAGGGTAAGTTTCATTTACCTGGTGACAGTTGTCATACATCCTTGGGCGGTGACATCACCGAGAACCGGAAATTACATACAAGGAGAATTGGCAGATGTCAATCATCCATCTGAAAACAATCTGAAAGCAGTATATACTGAAAGCAGTATAACCCCTCTGGTCAAAATGTTTGCATGTACATACACATACAGATATAGAGAAGGAGGGGGGGGAGGTTTTTCAATGCTGTTTTCAAAACACTTTTTTCTTCTTCTCTATTTCCAAGTGTATATCCATATCTGCCTATTGAGGCTTTCACGTTATGCATCTGATGAAGTGTAGCCCACAAAAGCTTATATTAAAATAAACTGGTTAGTCTTTAAAGTGACACGAGACACTATGTTGTTTTTCCTGCAACATGTAGTTTGACCCTAAAACAGTGGACTGAACCTGCCTTATATGGAGTCAGCTCATGGACCCATTTGCCTCAATACTCTCTGTTCTAACTGGGAGCAAGTAGTCAAGGCTTTAGACAGAGGACTGTAACCCAAGAGGCTTTTAGCTGGAAATCCCATAGATTGAATGTGGGACCTTCTGCACCCCATGGAGCTGCAATCCTCTCCCAGGTTGGTGATGATCCAGTCATGGTTATGGCAGGAGCAGAGATAAACCCAGTTGGGGATAAGAAACGGTAACTTATATATTATGATAGTTATATACCGCCTTTCTCAATAGACTCAAGTGGTTTACATAGGCAGGCTGACTATAAATCCATTTTTCAAATGAGATTTTTACAAGTATTATTCCATGAGACAATCTCATAGAAACTCCATTTCTCTAGGCGTTACCCTTCCTAGTGCAATCGTCATCCTGGCTGCCGGCTCTTGCACATTCCAAGCTCTCGCAGGCAGCTGCAACCTAACTTCAGACCAGTTTCTCAAAAGCTACTCAGCTGACTCCTCCACACTCCACTCCTCCGCACAGATAATGCCAGCAGCTTCTCGGTCTCCCATCCAAGCAAGAGATCCTGCTTAGGTTTTTCAGGCAGGGCGACCACACCTCCTGCCCTAGTGGAGATTATTTATGTATGTGATCTGTACCCAGCTGTGCTATAATTCACATAAAGTGGCTTACAATCCTTAAAAACTAAACGATATATTAAATGATCAAAACAAGAAAAAGCACTTATTAAACTAGCCAGAAAAAGCAGCACGCGCACGCACGCACGCACGCACGCACACACACACACACACACACCTCATCTTAACAATGGCCTCTGCAGCAAAACAGATCAGTCCCTGTGCCATCCTGGGGACATTCCCTCTCATATCTCCATGTCCCTTTTCAATTTATTTGCCCTTTTCCACACTTCTTTTATTTTTCTTATTCCACCTCTGAGCCTGAGCTGAATACTTGAGTAGGCTAAAAAATACAAAAAAATAAAATAAAGCCAACACTGAAAAGTCATTTCCCTGAAGGTGATCCCACTGATGTCTGAAGTAACATCTAACCCACTGAATTAGCAATTAATTTCAAGTCCCTTTTCCCTCTTCCCTCCCTCCCGCTCTGTGGTAAAGATCACACTGACAAACAAGGCAGAGATGAAAACAGTGAATAGCACGAAGGAGGGAGAGCGCGGGGACAAGATCGTTGGAGAACGTTCTTGCAAAAGCCACCAAGCTTTCCCTTTGGCACAGACAATTAAGATCTTGTATATTTCATTTATTTATAAATATTCCAAACCATGAACTGTATATCCTTTGAATGGTATGTAACCTTATTAATTATTATTATTCCTCGATGAAAAAGCCGCAGTTCCATTAAATTAAAAATAGAACTGCAAATGGGCCTGGTTTGATCTCTGTGGCATCTACAGCAGAGTAACAAGAGTAATTCCAGCAATTAGATGTTAATTGATTGAGCATATCTATTCCTAGAAACAGCAAGACCGTGTATGGCATAACTAGCATCATTAAACAGCAGCATTGCCCCTCTGGGTTTAGCAAGCAGTGTGCTGGAGTAGTGGCAAGTCACAAGGGACTCAGCCCAAGGACAAGGCGAGCAGCAGGTGGCTGGGGAGGAAAAGCTGGCCAAGACCAGCCAGAGGAGAGTGCAAAAGGGCCAAACGGGCTACATTCACACATCCCTTTGTTTCATGCACAAGCTCCCCAATTATGTCGTTTCTGTATCAGTTTCAGGAGCCTTTTAAGAATTCAATGTGCTTGCCCACTGCCTGCATTGCCCATCATGCGCTGCATAATGAGCAAAATAAAATAAAATGGTGTAGCTGACCCTTATACTGTAATGTTTGTGCCACATTTTGGCTAGAAGTCCTCCAAAGTAGCTCATTAAATGGTCTCTCTCTCTCTCTCTCTCTCTCTCTCTCTCTCTCTCTCTCTCTCTCTCTCTCACACACACACACACACACACACACATTCCAAGTTAATAAAAAGAATCAATAAAATTTTAAAATGGGAGACAGCACGAAGGATAACACAATTTGAATTAAAGGAAACTCTGACTTGACATTAAAAACCCACCAGGAGGAGGTTAGTTGTTTTCTAAAACCTGCAGGACAAGATGTGCTTCTTGGGGTTCCAGAGACTGAGCATTATTACCCACTAAGAAAACCCTGTTCTGGAAGCCACCAGGTTAGCCTCAGATGGTAGTGGAATCCAGAGCAGACCTTCCCCAATAATCACTATCGTGGCTGTTTTCAGTCATGGACAAACCTAGTTTTGTAAAGTGTATGATCAAGACTGATGGATGTGTCTTCTGTTTTAGGATTTGTATCAGATTCCAGTTGTTGACTGCTGTTATTATTTTAGAGACTGGACCTTGAAATTGACCCAAGACATCTCCTGGGTACTGAAGTCACAAGAGACTCAGCCCAAGACTCTTTTAATTAGTACTAGGTTTTTCTCTTTTAGTAGTACTAGGTTAGTTTACAGCGCAAGTGAGAGCCAGAAAGGTAATGAACTGGTGGAGTCAAAGTACTGTATTAGGGATCTCTCTAATCAGGGTCACCTTAAAACCCATTTTCTCCCAGCCCACAAGTGTACACATTTAACTCCTGTTGCATATATACACCCTTGGGTAAAAATGCCTTAAGGTCCTGGCAAGTAGTGGACAAAGTACAGTATAAACTCAGTACGCCTCCTCTTGCTTTTAAGAAAATACTTTCTAATCTGATGAACTAAATGTATACATAATTAAAAGTTGGCAAGCTTTTAGATCTAGGCAGATAGTTTTACAAGCCCCCTGCCATCAAGCAATATCATCCACAGGCCACCACAGTGCAGACAACAACTGCCACAGTCAGAAAGCAAGAAATGCAGACCAAAAAAAGCAACTCAAGTCCAAAAACCAAATTCAAGCCAGACATTTGGTATGGAGCCCCAAACACCAAATCATGGTTTCAACTGAGGTTTACTGCTATAACAAAATGCCTGTTTTCCAGAAGGCAAAGAAGTTATTTTCCCACCCAAGTTACATCCCAAATCAATTCCTCTTCGCTTAATAAGAAAGTAGAAACTCACCCCTTAAAGTGACCATTGCATGGTCCAGCCCCCAAACAAAGGGCAAAGAGGCCAATTAAAAAAAGTGGTCTGAGGAAGCAGCCAATCTGCCAGCAAATACCTCATGGGTTTTGCACCTGATTGCTAAGACCTGACTGCTCAGTTCATAGCCTACTGGGGGCTGGTCCTGGATAAAAGAGTAGAAGATGACTACACAGGCTTAACTGAGAGCATTTCCAGGAATGGTCATGGGCAATACTTTCTCCAGGAGGGGCCCTTCTTACAACACCAGACTCTGGGCAACGCAACTGCTCCTTTTGCTTGAGGACCCTGTCTCTGATGGGACTGAGCACTATCTAAGTGTAGACTTACCATTCGCGGTTTCGCTGGGACAGTCCCGGTATTTTGGGGTTTGCCCTGGGCGGGTCCTGGGGGCCCCCCAGCAGCGATTACAAAAATAAAATTAAAAATATATTTTTTAAAAAATGGCAGCCGCCATGTAAAAAACATGGCCGCTGCCATTTCTTCCCAGAAGCCGTTCGTTCTGAAGGACTCCCGGGCCACTTCTGCGCATGTGTGCGGCTTTTGCAAGCCACATGCATGTGCACAAGCAGGAGGCGAGGCAGCGGCGATGGCGACAGTGAGGCTGCAGGCCGGCGACTGCCCCGCTCTCCGAGCCAGCTCACCGGCTGTCGACACTCCAAACTTGGAGTGACGAGAGCCGGCGAGCCGGTGAGAGCGGTGGCTCGCCTCTCACCGCTCTCACTCTCTGAGAGGCGAGAGTGGGCGGATCCGGCTTGGAGGGCGAGCCGCCACTCTCACCGGCTCTTGTTGCTCTGAGCTTGGAGTGACGAGAGCCGGTGAGAGCGGCGGCTCACCCTTGGATCACCTGCTCTCGCCGCTCCGGGAGCGAGAGCGGACGAACTGGGTGAGCGCGGCCCGGCCGGCGGAGGAGGAGCAGCAGCAGTAGCACACTGGCGATGACGGCGGCGACGAGTAAGTCAATTTAATTTATTATTTATTTTAATGTTAAAATAAATAAATAAATAAATAATGTGGGGGTGCTTTGTGCCCCCTTGACTTTTTTAAATTACAGTGCTTTATTTATTTAGCTCAGGGGTTAAATAAATAAATAAAATTGTGGCCGCGCTTCGCGCCCCCTATTCACTTTTAAATAGTACATTGATTTTTAATTTGTATTAATTTTTTCATTAACTAATTTTAAATTACTTTTTATTAATTAATTGTGGGGGGTGTCCTGGTTTAAGGGGGGAAAATATGATAAGCCTATCTAAGTGTGAATAATAATACATTGGATAGTGCTTTCCAGGTGTGCAAAGTGCTGTACATATATTATCTTGATGTAGTCCTTACAACAAGCTGGAAGGTAAGTATTCTTATTACTTGCTAGCCAGGCAGAGAGGCACCTTTTAAAGTGGTGTCCTTTTATATTAAGCAGGGAGAGAGCAACTGTTCCTCTTAACCCCAGCATAGCATTTTCCAGTGGTTGTTACTGGTGTCTCCTTAGCATCTTTTTTAAGGCTCTTTTAGCCCTTTTGGGACAGGGACCCACATATTGATTTATTTTGATTAGTGAACTCCTCTTGTTAAAGTGTCATGGACATACGCTTAATAATAATCTCATGCTCATATATTGCAACTAGAGAGTTCAGGCTGAGAATGTGGCTTACCTAAGGCTACCTAATGAGTTCATAGAGAAACAAAATTTGAACTGAGGAACTCTGAGTTGCAAGTCAGTCTCTTGCAGCACAATCCTATAAGACTATTCAGAGGTGAGGCTCATTGAGTTCAGTGCGACTTACTCCTAAGTATTGGATTGCAGCCGTAGCTGCTATGCTACACCAGCTATTGAACTAAATCTCGCAGGCCACTGAGTAGGACTTTTTGTGAGGTGCCCCATGAGCTTTCAAACTCCTAAGACACTTACTAGTCTACCTAAGTTTTTCAAGAAAGATTATAAGGTCTTTATTAGAAAAATTATTTTCAGATTTTCTATAATAAATGGCGTTGGATATAGGACTTTTGCCAGACTTTGTTAGAATTTATTTTTATGACTTTATGGAACATTTTATTGCATTGCATTATTGGAGAAGGTGAGATATTAATGCCTTAAATCAAGAATATATACAATATGTCCCAAGCAACCATTGGTTCAGGCAGCGTCTTTTACTATACAGTACTGTACAGGTCTCTTCTCAGAGCAAGGAGAAAACGTAGCTGGCTGCAGGATGTTGCTATCACCGGCACACCCCTGACGGCCCACAACTCAACTATATCCTTTTTAAGGTGTGGTGACCAGAACTGGACACAGTACTCCAGATGTGGCCTTACCATTGATTTGTACAAGGGCATAATGATATTGGCCGCTTTATTCTCAATCCCTTTTTTAATGATCCCAAGCATGGAATTGGCCTTCTTCACAGCCACCGCACACTGGGTTGACACTTTCATCGACCTGTCCATCAGCACCCCAAGATCTCTCTCCTGATCCGTCACAGACAGCTCAGAACCCATGAGCGTGTATGTGAAGTTTTGATTTCTTGCCCCAATGTGCATCACTTTACACTTACTTACATTGAAGCGCATCAGCCATTTTGCTGCCCATTCTCCCAGTTTGGAGAGATCCTTCTGGAGCTCTTCACAATCCCTGCTGGTCTTCACCACCCAGAAACGTTTAGTGTCATCTGTAAACTTGGCCACCTCGCTGCTTATCCCCAACTCCAGGTCATTTATGAATAAGTTGAAAAGCACCGGTCCCAAGACCGATCCTTGGGGCACACCGCTTTTCACCTCTCGCCATTGTGAAAATTGCCCATTGACTCCCACTCGCTGTTTTCTGGTCTTCAACCAGTTCCTAATCCACGAGAGGACCTGCCTCCTTATTCCCTGACTGTGGAGTTTTCTCAGGAGCCTTTCATGAGGGACTGTGTCAAACGCCTTCTGAAAATCCAGATATATAATATCCATGGGTTCGCTCGTATCCACATGCCAGTTGACCTTTTCAAAAAATTCTAAAAAGTTTGTGAGGCAAGTCTTCCCCTTGCAGAAGCCATGCTGACTCTCCCTCAGCAAAGCCTGTTCTTCTATGTGTTTTAAGATTTTATCCTTAATGAGACATTCCACCATCTTCCCTGGAACAGAGGTTAGGCCTATAGTTTCCCAGGTCCCCCCTCCTTCCTTTTTTAAAGATTGGCATGACATTAGCTATCCTCCAATCCTCTGGCACAGTGGCCGTTTTAAGGGACAAGTTGCATATTTTGGTCAAGAGGTCAGCAACTTCAATCTTGAGTTCCTTCAGAACTCTTGGGTGGATGCCATCCGGCCCGGTGATTTATTGATCTTTAATTTGTCTATTAAGTCTGAAACATCTTGTCTTTTAAACTCTATTTGACTTAATTCTTTAGTCAGGGGAGGCCGTTCAGCCAATGGTATTTGTCCGAGGTCTTCTGCCATGAAGACAGACGCAAAGAATTTGTTTAATTTCTCTGCAGTCTCCAAGTCCCCTTTTATCGTCCCTTTCGTCCCTTTCTCTCCCTCACCGTCCAGCGGACCAACCATTTCCCTGGCAGGTTTCCTGCTTCTAACATATTTTAAGAAGCTTTTATTATTCCCTTTAATGTTGCCTGCCATACGTTCCTCAAAATCTTTCTTGGCCTCTCCTTTCATCTTTTTACATTTCTTTTGCCACAGTTTGTGCTCCTGTTTATTTTCCTCAATTGGGCAAGACTTCCATTTACAGAAGGAAGCTTCCTTGCCTTTTCTAGCCTCTTTAACGGTGCTTGTTAGCCAAGCCGGCACCCTCCTGGACTTAGTCGAGCCCTTCCTCCTTTGTGGGATACTCGGCACTCTCCCCCCAACATGCATGGCAAACTGATCGCAGCATGGTCACTGTTCCCCAACGGTTCGGTAACATTTACATCCCTGACCAGATCTTGAGTGCCACACAATATCAAGTCCAGAATCACCTGTCCGCTGGTCGGCTCCATGACTAGCTGCTCTAAGGCACAGTCATTCAGCATATCCAGAAATCCAGTCACTCTTTCATGTCCAGAGCATGAATTGACCCAGTCGATGTGAGGATAATTGAAGTCCCCCATGACTACAACCCTGTCTCTCGTTGACACCTCCCTGATTTACTTCCTCATTTCAAGGTCCCCTTCAGGTTTTTGATCTGGAGGACGGTAGCAAACCCCTACTATTACATCGCTCCTTTAGCCTGGCAATCTAACCCACAGTGATTCTATGGAGGGGTCAGAGCCCCCCTCAAACTCTACTCTGGTGGATTCTACCCCTTCTTTGACATAGATGGCCACCCGACCTCCAACATGCCCCTCTCTGTCCCTCCTATAGAGTTTATATCCTGGGATTGCAGTATCCCACTGGTTCTCTGCATTCCACCAGGTTTCTGTTATACCTACTATGTCAATGTTTTCCCTAGCCACCAAACATTCCAGTTCTCCCATCTTTGCTTGGAGACTTCGGGCATTTGCATAAAAGCACCTATATAACAGGTCACCCAAGAAGGGCTGCATGTTTGCACCTTTATACCTGCAGCCTTCTGTCCTGCTGGACTGGCTGTCATGTCCCATCACGCTATCACTCCTAATTCCTACTCTGTTATAACTTTGCTGTTCCCAAACCTCTCTACCCTCATTCCCGAGGGATGAGGAGTCCCGAACCGGATGCCACTCGGCTCCTGTCGGCTTTCCCCCAGGGGTCAGTTTAAAACCTGCTCTGCCACCTTCTTAATGTTAACATGAGTTCTAGCAGAAATGAAAGCAGAGATCGTCCAGAATTGAATAGAAATTCTTTTGGGTGCTTGCAATAAGGAGCACTTTGAATCGACTAAAGAGGTAACTGGGCATTTAGTACATACCATTATTCTAAAGAAAGAAACACACACATAGATCTCTGCCCTGAAGAGCTTACAATCTAAATTTCAACAGAGGGGGAAACATAAGAAAGAGGGGAGTGGAAAGAAAGAAAAGATGGACAGGTAAGCATAATAAGGAGAAGAATGTGTGCTAGTACAAGGACAGAACAATGAAGCTTCCAGTTAGCATAAGATGTAGAATCAAAATTAGCAGAAATTGGTTTTTGCCTCAGGAGGCATCGCTAATTATTATGAGTTAAGAGGTTGAATGCCAGATCTTATCTATCTAGCTTTGGCACCATTCTTTTTAGTCAACACGGTCCAGTCCTGTTTCTTTGTTTCTTTTGTACAATACAGTAAAATCTAAGAACAACAACAACAAAAAATACTAACTTGGGGTTTTGGGTAGACGCAGCAGGTCCACGTAGCCCAGGAGCAACTAACTCCCATGTTGCCCAAGTGCAACTTTCATCAGAAGGTCTCAAAGAGCTTTATAAACATCAACCCTCTCCCCAAAAATGCCCATAGCACAGTGGGACTGTTTATTAGCTCTGTTTTCACAAACAGTCATCGTTAGCTAGCAGGTCATGCTTCAAAATAAGACACACAAACAGGTTCAAGCTGTAGAAGGCCTGGCAGCAAATCGTGAAAAGCTGATCATGATGCCCAAAGCCATTGTCTGTTGGGCCAAAACTGCCTTTATTTGGCAGAGGGAAATCTTTTTGAAACATACCCGTAAGTGGATAACACTAGAGCAGTGTTTTTCAAACTTTCAACCTTGAGGAAACCATGTCCATGTCAACATGCTAGCCAAGAAAGACCCTGCATGTTGTATGTAGAGGATTCTGGAGCACATTCTGTGTCAGAGGGAACGGTCTAGAGACAGTAATGGCCGGTGAGGCAGTTCACTAGGCAAAACTACCACTGACCACTGTAAGGTGATGGGGGGAGGAGGAAAATTTCAAGGGGCACACCAACCAGCAGACATACTGGGGCATGTGCTGGCAGCCCTGGAAGTTTCCACTACTGGATTTCCCCCTCTCACTGGCCAGCAGGGACAAGGAGAAGGAGGAAATGCTTGTGCAGGTTTTTTTCTTCTTCCTGTTGTCCCTAGGTAAAGGTAAAGGTATCCCCTGACAATTAAGTCCAGTCGTGTCCAACACTAGGGTGTGGTGCTCATCTCCATTTCAAAGCCGAAGAGCCAGCGTTGTCCGAAGACGCCTCCGTGGTCATGTGGCCGGCATGACTCTCCTTGCAGCAGCGCATAGCATGCAGCTGGAGCACGGAGCGCTGTTTACCTTCCCGCAAGCGGTACCTATTTATCTACTCGCATTGACATGCTTTAGAACTGCTAGGTTGGCAGGAGCTGGCCAAGCAACGAGTGCTCACCCCGTCGCGGGAATCGAACTGCCAACCTTTCGATCAACAGCTTATGGTTCAGCGGTTTAACCCGCTGTGCCACCCGCTGGCCTCCTGTTGTCCCTACTATAGGCCAAATGGAGAGGTTACTTTCAGATTGCTGCTTCACTACCCCCTGGGAGCAATGTGTCAACCCCACTGGCCAGTGGAGGCAAAGGGAAGGAGAAAGCGCCCTTGTGAGATTTGTCCCTGAAGTGCATCATATTGGGAGAGGTCACCAGTCAGCGCTAGAGAACCTGGTTTGCATACAGAAGGTGCCAGGTACAGTCACTGGCATCTCTAGGAATGATAGCCCAATCCAGCGTAAGGATACCCAGCCGGCCTAAAGGGCTGGCCGCAGTATCTTTCAGCTGTCCTGGGCTGCCCGGGAGGACCGCGGGCAAAGGGGACACTTGCCCCCTTCCCCGTGTGCAAGGTGGCCAAGGCCCTATGGGTCTACTTGAGTGTACAGCAGCTCTGAAGCCGACGTACATTTGGTAGGCAGAAGGTAGGCCAAACCAGGCCAGGAGAGGGCCCGGGATATCAGCGGAGCTCACCATCGATATCCCTGCCCGGTTCACCCAATGGCCACCCTCCCTCGCTGCCGGTCCGCTGGCCCCCCCCCACCCCTGCACCGGCCGGTGCAGGGCTTACCTAGTCTGGCGGATGCAGGGACAGTTCCCTGGCGGAGTGAGGGCTGCTGGCCTTCGCCCCAGCAGCCCTTACTCCCCGGGAGTCACAAACACGCTTTACGGCATGTTTGTGACGCCTTCAAGAGGTGGAAAGACTCTTGTCTGAAAGCTGCTGCCAGTCAGTGTAGACAATCCTAAGCTAGATGAACCAATGATCCGATTCATGATCCGATTCATTATACAGCTGCCTCATATGTCCCTTTGCGTCTGCCATTAATAATGGAAAATACAGGCAAGCAGATAGGCAGATGGGTGCAGATCTTTCCAAGGCAGCCAACTGAATTTTTCAAGTTGTGAAAAACTGGAACCTGGCAACGGTACATTAATACTTTCAAATGTGCCATTAAGAAGGGGAAGAAAATAGGGTTTGATTGCAATTAACAAAAATCTATACCGTTAGTTCAAAATGCATTAGTTTCACTTCTGTGTGCTGGATTCAGCACCCAAGATTGATTGGTCTGGTGCAGTTTGACTCAGTGTACAGGGTATTGATCTTCATGAAAATGTATTGGTGAAGACAGAAGTAGAACCGATTAGGCAACAAGCTCCCACCTTGTTTTGCCTTTGAAAAAAATCCCAACCGATATAACATCTTCTAAAGCTGTTAAAGCAGACACCCTTGCCGATCGTCGTAGCCTGTGGAAATGGAACATCTGTCTGCAGGCAGGCAGAAGCTGCTACAGAAATCAGAGCTTTGGGGGGAAAAGACTGTTCTGATGGCGGCTTGGCTCAGACTTTATCATAAGGAAAGGGAGCAAAGGAATTATGCACCTTCCCACCCCTTCGCTTCCTCACACAAATGCTCCCTATTTGCATAGTGTGACAGAGGGCAGACATACAAAGCAGAGAGAGCCAAAGCACAGGTTTTAAGGCCATCTGGCAGACACTACTCAACTGTCCATCATCTAAGACCCAGACATACCCCTCTGCTCCGAGGGACCTCCTGTTATCTTGGTTTCTCTATTACTGTCATTTGTTGACATCAAGAAATAGAGATTATGGAAAACGTTATTTATGTGACAAGAAACAAGCACCACTTAACTAGCGGCTGCCTTCTGTCTACTTTTATTTTGGGTGGCAGGGGGACGGACTTAATTGTCCCTTGCAATTTCTTAGCAGGCCCCATTTTTAGCTTCAGCGCGTAGATGTGGTCATGAAAAACTAGCCATTGGCATGTCTGATATTTTTCCTTTAGTTTTTATTTGAACTATGAGCTCCTAAAACACTAACCTCAAGAAAGTATAGATCTATTCCACAGCATCACTGTACATAGCACCTTGCAAATTTGCATTGGCAACTGATAGTTCCCTCTTCCTAAGGGGCCTTACAATCTAAAATAAACAGTGTGGCAAACAATAGAGGGTGGGGTTGGAAAGAACAACGGTAGGAAGGGAAGAATGTGGGCAAATGTTGTTACATCTATTTAAAAAGTTGGTAACAACTGGAAATCAGGATTAAGATAAATCAGAGATGCATAGAATAAGTGGTTTTTGAAGGGAGATGGAAAGACATCACCATGTATATGTTCAGGGAGGGAGTTCCATGCAGATGGGAATAGGAGATCATGGTAGCATTGGAGGAGTGGAGATCACAAGCCAAGCCACAAGAAACAAAAACTGAAAGATAGTGTGAGGCATTACCATTGTTAAGACTTAACAATAAGAACAAGATATTTTTGCTGGATGCAGAAGGGATTGGGAAGTCACTGAAGAGAGACAAGGCGCATCGCATGGCGAGTGAAATAGGAGAGGCGAATAACTGGCAGCAGAATTTTTGGAGAAAGGATTAAGGGATGAGAACGAAAAGCCATTTTGGATTTACCAACTGAATGCTGCTACCTCATGGGTGTCCATTACTGGTGTGGTAATTTTTACAATGAAGAAGCTCTTCATGACACCCCAAAGCCATGCCCTGCTGAGGTAATACAAAACAATCCCAAACAATAAACATGTAACAATGCATCTCTCAGGGTCTTTCTCCTAATTAGCAATCCATCCATCCATCCATCCATCCATCCATCCATCCATCCATCCATCCATCCAGTCAGTCAGTCAGACACACACACACACACACACACACACACACACACACACACACACACACACCCTCCAGTTCTAAAGTTTTTAGAATCTAGTACCACCCGGCACAATCCATCAATTCCCACCCCGAATAAACAAGGTGAAAAAATACCTTGGTAAGCATACTGGGGCTGCCAGGAGCCAGTACGACAGGCAGGGACTAGGGAAAGGAGAGCACTTGTCTCCATTTCTAGCTTCTGCAGCCACTGCAGAACTTCAGCTCCTCCCTCTAGCCTCCGGTCCTGAGTGCTCACTTTACCCTTTGAAAAGGCAGAGGGCAGGACTGGAGACCAGAAGGGCTGTGTGGAGAGATCATGATTGTTCTGCTCCCTGGTCCTGCCCTCTGCCATTTCAGCAGAGTCAATGAGGAGCAGAGTAGGTGGCTGGTGACAATAGTGGAGGTGAGGCATGATGTGATGGCCACAGAAGAGCATTTTGCCTGCAGACAGCACTGCTCCACCTCCGTGAGAAGTAGGGGAGCAGCAACATGGCTCCCTCTCCCTCTGTTACGTCTCTTCAGGTGACAGTGTAGATAGGCTAACGAAGGCAATGTTACTAAGGGACTCAGGCTGCAATTCTGTCCACACTTACCTGGGAGTAAGATCTGTTGGCTATAATCCAGTGGCGTCACTAGGGAACGCGCCGCCCTAAAGCGAGGGCGCGTGCGCCACCCTAATGACCACCAGCCAGGGAGGATGTTGTCCGAGCCGGCAGCAGCGGGGCCCAGGGGTAAGACTTCCGCCGCGGAAATCTTACCCCCGGGCTCCGCTGCTGCCGACTCTGAAGACATCCTCCCCAGCTGGCGGTCCAGGGCCTTCTGACGAGGCCCAATGCGGCGACATGGTATTTATTAGGTTTTTTGCGCCTGCGCAGAACGTTTCTGAGGGCAAGGGCTGCCCTTTTGCCCTCAGATACGTTCTGCGCAGGCACGAAAAACCAAATAAATACACCATGGAGGATGTAAAATGCAGCATTAGCAGCAATATTAGTTTGCACTTAAGGTTTGCAGTATTTGCTCTCAGACATAAAACAGTCTATAAAAAATATCACACACATTAAGAATTTTTTTAGAGATTAGTGAATAGAAACACAACAAATGAGATCCTAAAGTTAAAGAGATTACCTCCAGAGTGGACTGATGCAAAAATTTGTAATCCATAAAGAAGGCAATAAATATCCATATGTAATCCATAAAGAAGGCAAGAATCCTAGGAGAGTGACCTTTTATAAGCCAACGTATCTGTTGAATACGTACTACAAACCATTTACATCAATTCTAGACAAGCACTTTAATACTATGCTACTTATGTACATTGAGAAAGACCAGAAAAGATTTATATGGAAGTGAAAGATGAAGGATAATGTTAAAAAGATACTCCATATACAATTTATTTTATTTATACTTGTATTGTGCTGGACACTCAAAAGCAAAGGTGCTACTAACCTTCTTAGACGTGGGGAAAGCTTTTGATAGTTTAGAATGGTCATGTTTATTTGAAATGCTATAAGCATTTTAACTTTGAGCCAAATTTTAGATACTTGTTTTGGGCTATCAGTTTACATGCTTTGACAACAAATATTTATTAAAAGGACTTATCCACAAAATTGTGTGTGTGTGTGTGGGGGGGGAGCAATGAAACATAACTGTCCGGGGGAAAGATAGGCCAAAAACAGACAGACTGAAAACTGAGGATGCCAAAGATATGCATGATATTCTCCTGAAGTGAAGCCTATATATCTGCTCTTTTGGATAATCTTCCAAAGCAGGAAGTGGATCTGTGAATACTACTGTTTGAAAAACAAACAGTGGCTTAATTGCTGCATTTGCTGACACTATCACCTATCTAGCACACATATAGTCTAACACTTTAAAAGCAAATAAGATTGCTTTGCCCTCCCGCCACCTCATGTCCCAGGTTATTGCCACGCCTGCTAAGTGCTCCTGCTGACTGCTCTCCTGCAAGGTTTCACTCACATTTTTCAGAATGTGTGCGCGGGCGCGGGTTACTTTTCTTTTTTTTGTGAGCCAAACGGGAGCCCAGGAGAGCAGCCGGCAGGAGCACTTAGCAGCTGCGGCAGTAACCTGGGACATGAGGTGGCGGGAGGAGGAAGCAAAGCAACTTGGTGGGCTGAGCAAGCGAGATGAGACAAGACGCAATCCCCCCTGCAGCCGCCGCTCCACCCACCCTCTCCAAGAAGCAGCCTGACTCACATTCACATATGCACAGAGCTCTGCCTATGAACGGTTATCTCTTGCAGAATGTATCACGGGGGAAAGCCCTGAGCGGAGGGAGGGGGGAGTCGCGCGACCCAGAGAAGAGGCTTCCGGAGCGCGATTTCCCTCTGCAGCAAGTGAAGCAAGATGATTCCAGCCTTGAAAACGGAGCAGTTTCAGAGATAACAAGGAAGATTATTTTTTAAAACTTTTTAACTTTAGGGGACCTCCGTTGTATATGCGGATTGTTGTTAAATCGAGGGACACCTGTATTTGTGTTGAATAAAAACACAACACCACTAATTCTGTTTTTAATCAAGAAATTTTGAAAACAACAACACCCCCACCTCTATCTACTTGTTAACTGCTAGATCACTGGTGCAGACAGTCTTTGATGGAGGGAAGGTTACATGTTTTTCCTATGTCGAGCTGGAAGTGAAAAAACCATGGGAGGAGACTTATCTGGATAAATGCAAGAGACCTCCACAGGAATATACGGTCTTGTATCACAGAATGTCTTCCTCCTTTAGAAGCAGTCAGTGATGTAGACTTGAGTCTATTGACTCAGACTCAAGTCACATCAATGACTTGACTCGGACTTGACTCGGCGATTGTAAAAGACTCGAAAGACTCAACTTGAGACTTGGAGCCTTTTACAAGAAGTTGAATTTTATTCAGGTTTAAATCTGTTTCCCCCATAGGAACTCGCAACCAAAGACTTGGGAATTGGGGGCAAAGACTTGGGAGTTGACTTGAGACTTGGACCCAGAGACTTGACTTGAGACTTGATCCACATCCCTGGAAGCAGTCCCATTACATGGCTCAAGGTTTGGAAGTATATATGATCTTTTAAATATACAATGGGAAGCTGACTTCTTAAACAAAAAAGCAAGGCTGCAAGTTCACAAAGATGACATACAGCAGGTCCAGGTGGTTGACTTGCAAGAAATTCAAGTGAATTATGCCAAGGATGTTTATCTGGATGGTTAAGACAGGCAACACCTGCAGGACACCTGGGCATACATTTGCAGACTGCAGGTTCTCACACTCCCATGCTTAATTTCAAATTATGCTGCTCAGAGAAGGAAAACTTCATGGCAAGTATTTTTTGGTGAAATTAGTCTGGAATGAGAAGGGTGCTGATACATGATACTATAGAATCGACTGACAGATGCGGATGGAAACTAGAGCCTGCTGGCATTTAAGTTGTATACCAGGGCAGAGTAAGCCACATACCCTGTATACCATTTCAGGAAAGCAAACTCAGGTGCTGAGGGACTCCTTCACTGAAACAAATTCCAAGACCTGTATGATTATAGAGATCTCCTGAGGCATGAATTCCTATCAATACCCTAAACACCCTGTGATAGGCTGAAAGAGGAAAGGAATCAAGGCTGATCTACATCACACGAATTCCGGTGCATCCCGGGCGCGTGTGGAGCGGTGTGCCTTCCATTTTACCTGATCGCAATGGAACGCGGGAGAGCTCTGCTCTCCTGAGTTCTGTTGCATCCGGACATCAGGCATGCTGATGTCTGGCCGTGTAGGCGGGATGTAGAGCGACGCATTCACCAATGGGAGGAGGGGGGCTTTCAGCCAATCGGAGTACACATGTGTGACCAATCAGGAGGGACACACAGGGACACTAGGAGGGGAAGATATCTGGTGGAGCCAGGGCAGCGTCTCGGGGCGGGGCGTCCCATTCCCTACGCTCGTGACCTCCCAGACGTGGATTTGGTGTAGTTCCGGCCTTACTCTCACATGGAACAGCTGGGGAGTCACAGAACTGCATGGAAATTGAGAATGCAGAATGTGCCCTGGAGGCATTTGTATACCAAGCCCAGTTCTTCATACATGAAGAATTCAAAAGATTTATCAGCGTGAAAGACAACATCAAAGAACTAACCCTTGCCATACAGAGGGAAAAGCAAACCAGTAAGAACCCCGAACAAGCAACAGCTTCAACAGGCACCCAATGGCTAAAAATCCATACTTTTTTTTCACTACTTTGGTTTGCTGCATTTTAAATTCGAGCAAAGATTCAGCCTGCCAGTTGAGGTTTCCCTACTAGAGAGTTGACGGCTTAAATGTGAGCACAGAATAACACTCCCCAGTATGTGTCATGTTTGGGACCGTTGCCCTTTGGGGGCAGTACTGAAGGCTACAGGAGGGGGGGTGGCTTAGCGTTGTTCTTTGTGTCAGGCCCCAATATCTCAAACTGAATGCAGTAGCCACCATTTTCCTCCCAAACCCCCTCCCTTTCCAAGCTTCCCCTCAGGATTTTTGATGACCAAGTCAAAACTCAAGCTGTAGTTTTGCTGACCTAATCCACATAGTCATTGTCTCTTTCATAGCTAAAGTAACATCTGTACAAACCGTTACATATGAAGAATGAATGCCCGACATTTTTCCTTTGTTAGTTCTTTTTAGTGTCCAGAGTGTGACAAACATCCCTCGTCCAATTTCTCTTACACAGCAACATTGTAGGAGTCATTTGATAACGGAAGTGGGAAGAATCTCATATACACAAACTCAGGGGAATAAAATGACCTGCCTGTTTCACTAAAACTACCATTTGTTTTGGCTGGACACAAAGGACCCAACTCTTAAGATTTTTGTGGATTTACTTTCCTCCCAGGCTCAGACACCACAAATTCAATAAGATTTTTCCATTGATTGCTAGGGTAAATATAGAAGTGAAACTGAAGCTTTCCCCAGTCTCCAGCTAAGTAGAAATTCTAACTGCTCTGGGGAAAAACATTATTTTGAGGTTATTAGAACCTGAAACAGAATGTCCTTTAAACTTTTCTTCAGCACCGAGTCAAAGTGCTATGCTTTTGGGCAGGATGTTAAAAAAAAACTCAATTGCAAATTGTGCTATTTAAATTAAAAAAAGCTTGTTGATACAAGGCAGAGTGTCAAGATGCGATTTCTGTCACTACTATCTACTATCTGAAGTGGTTAAGTACAGGACGTTTTGTCGTCTCATCTATTTGTACAGACCAGGCCTGGCTGACCAACTTTCCTGGTCAGCTCATATACTGCAAACGTTTCCTGTTGGAAGCATCTGCTGAATTGCTAAGAGACACATTTCACATCGTAGGCAGTTCATACGTGCAAAAAGAGGGAAGAGAAAGACAGCTTTAATGGGTGAGCGGTAATGAAATAACCTTTGCAAACATTGCCACAAGGGGATAGAGAAGCCATGGGTCAGGAACAAGAAAGAGACAGATGGGGGCAATGTGATTCCAGGGTAGACTGGCTTCCACTCAGAAAGCTTCAGTGGGATGATAGGTGGGATGTGTGCAAATATGCAGGCATAATGCAATTTGTGTTTGTTTTACTCCCAAACAGCATGGTAGCTCTGCTTCCCCCAGGTCTTTGATTTACAAGAAAACAAACATCTCTTTGCCTTACAAAGGCACAGAGAGAATTCCCCTTTGAAACAGTTTAATTTTTCAGGCCCTGGAGCAATGTCAATAGAGTGCCAGGAGCAAAAAAGGAAAAAGAGAAAAAAAAATCCCAAACAAAACAGAACACACAAATGAGCTTTCTGGTCTATTTGAACATGGTTGCAAAAGGGCAGCATACTAATTAATTGAAACTTACCTAATTAGTATTTCATCTTGATAACTCTACTGTGGATTTTCCCATCACTGTATGTTCTATAAGCATACACAAATATGCAGGTGCTGTATTATTCACACAACTCCCAAACACCATGTATAATATCTATATTCACTCTCTCCCATGCCATGATATATAAACAGCAGCATTCAGAGATTGTAATTCTACTGGTAATTTGTAGGTGTCATGATGATGCCCCCTTGGTCAGCCTAGCAAAAGGGATGGACATCTCTGCTGGCTCATATACAATATTTCGTATGCCTTTACAAAGTCATTATCCCAATGCCTTCAGCCTATCTTCTCCATTGTCATGAACCTAGCAGCTTTCCCTATCCAAACACTCCAAGGACTTGTCCGCAAAGGTAGGTGGTTGTAAACCTGGGTTTGCAATCCAGCATACACTCAATAGTTTGTAACAGTCAGTCTCAGGTCACTGATGCAGCGTGCACACGCACAAACACACACATTTTTAGGTAGGCATACACTCCATTTTAGTTGTACACCTAAAGAATGAGATTTTGAAGTTATAGGAACCCCAACTTCCAGTTAAAGGGCAAATACTTTTCTACAGGCAAACCACCTGGAGCTCAACTGCATCACCCATGGCATGGCAAAAACTCAGCGTGGACCATGTTGTGTACAGATACAGCAAGCAACTATTTCCACAGTCATCAGAACACTTCCCTCCTTCCAGCTGTGATGTCAAGCATTGCTGTATCAGTATTCGGCCAGATTAATTGGTTTTCTGCATACAAGCATGCACCCAAAAGACTAGACAGGTTACCTGTACAGAGGCAACACTGTGGCAATTGTCCCACTCAAATCCTTTTATTTTTTCCAACCTCTACCACTTTTTACTCTTCTAATTTCACCTCCTCTGCTTGCCTCATCTTTTCCAGCTGCTTCAGGCAACCATGCAGTTACGACAATATAAGCCCCATCTCCTAGGACCTGTAACAGTGGTTAGGGAACTGCAGGAAGAGTTCTGCAACCCTGTCCAGGTAATAGAGTCCTGTGCGGTGGCCAACCTTTTCAAGAAATGTGACTGAAGGAATGTCCTTGTATCTCCCCATGTGAGCATATGCACAACAATGGTAGAAGGGGGGAAAAAACCTCAACTAAATTGGCTTGGACATCTTCAGGGTCAAAAGGTTGGCTCAGGAAAGAGAAACAAAGGCCCCAATCCTATCCCCCGCCAGATGCACCAAAAAGGTGCTGGTGAGTGGAGACAGCTTCATAAAGAGACAAATCCCTGCTTGGTGGCAACAGAAAGGACTGAGTTAAATGTTAAGCCCACCTTCCCTCCCACTCACAGGCTTGGTTGTTTTGTTACCAATGACAGTAACAAAGGGGCAAAGTAAGAAGAAGTGCCAGTCATGCACACAAGGGGCGGGGAACCTTTTCCCTGCTGAGGGCCGTTTTAAATATTGGAAATTTGCTTGCGGGCCGCCCGTCATTTTTATTTAATTAATTATTTTGGGGGCCCCCGTCCCCCATCAGCCTCTGGAGGCTCCGCGCTCACCGTCCGAAGCCTCCGGAGGGCCTCTGCACATCTTCCCCGGCCGCCACCTCGACCCCTTCTGACCAGGCATGTCCTCGTTGGCAATTTCGCACACGTGGAAGACGTGCGGAGGCCCTCTCCTGGCCTCCGGAGGTGACGCGCGGCACCTCAGGGGGCCGGTTGGGCAGCCTCCCAGCAATCTCTCCGGGGGCAGACCGGATGGCCTTGGGGGCCAGAGGTTCCACCCCCCCAACCTACGCTTGGAGTGGCTTTGCTTTTTTAGACCTTTGGGCTGGGAAAACAGCATAATACAGAAGAAACAGGCAGAAATACAACAGTCCTGCTTCTGTCCAGGCATGTCACAGAATCATGCTGCTGGTGCATCTTTTGGTATCCATGCGGTAGACTAGCGACACATGGTTACATGATTATATATCAAAGTACTTGCCACCTTTCTGCAGAAACATGGTTAGCTAGGTCCAAATCTGGTCGCCATTGAAGCAGGTAGCAATGCAACCTGGGAAGGAGCAGTTGAATGCTGGTGGCTCCACTAAGACTTCCTACCTGGTCCAGGGGCCAGGTGAACCCCAGTTAATATGCTACCACAGTGGTTGCATTTTTGAGTGGTCTGTTAGCACTTAGTGCAAAGCGTTCAATATTTCCTTTACAAAACCTGTAATGACCTGAACAAATAGGAATGGCTGCCCAAAAAATTGAACTTTGAACCACATTACTTAACTAAACAAATGCATGTTAACAATTCTGCCATGTGAGGACTGATCAGTGAGATTGTACCACACAAATGGGTGCACATGTTTCCCCACAATAGAGAAGGAGAGTCATTTCACAGATTAAATAAAGCTGATCATTATTTGGAACAAAGTACAGCACATCTCAAATATATTAACTCTACAATCTTTACATCAGCCCTGTAGGCTGATGTATACATTAATCCCATTAATGTATACATTAATCCCATAGTTTTGATGGCTGACATTGAGAAAACAGTATTTTGCCAAAGGCTATGTAATGAATTTGTGGCTGAGGAATTTAAACTGGGCACTACTTGGTTCACATTCTCCATCACTCTGTTACACCAAACTCTTACAAACTTGACCTGGTTAAAATGATACTCTGGCATACAGCGCAATCCTGTGTAACTCTTGCACCGGTGTAACAGTAGATCCACCGGTGTAAGTGCACTTATGCCAGTGTAACTTGCTGTACGCCAACTGACACAGGACAAACACCAGCGTAACCCCCCCCTTGGACGCTGCACAAGCAGTTTGGACGTAGGACAGACTCCAGCGCAACTCCGCCAGCGCAGGGGGAATTCCGGGGGTGTCTGAACGCTCCCAGAATGCCCCCTGCACCGGCAGAGTTGCGCTGGTGTCTGTCCTGCATCTTAACTGCGCATGCGTGGCTTCCGAGGGGGGTTACGCTAGTGTCCATCCTGTGTACGTCGGCGTACGGCATGTAACACTGGCATAAGTGCACTTACACCGGTGGATCTACTGTTACACCGGTGCAAGAGTTACACAGGATTGCGCTGTCAGTCCTATTGTGGGGGGCAAGTAGTAGGAGCACATGCCTCCTCCTTGCAAGGCATTGTCCTGCTGCTCTAGAATTGTACTGGAATGGATCATCCAACCACCTTTCAATGTGCAGAACAAATAAGTATTTTCTTTTCATGCAATTAGGGTCAATTTGCATGAATCTCCCCAGTGTGGTCACAGGGTAGTGGGATGACATCTTGGGTAAGGAGGGAGCTGTGCACAAGTATGCTCTTCCCACAGGTATGTTCCTCCCCCATGCAATTGGACTGTACCAGTCAGTGTTATCTAAACCAGACCAATGTCGTCAGATTCTGAGTCAAGGCATAATTGACCATGAATTTAAGAATGCCATTCTTAATAGGTAACATCTGCA
Organism: Plestiodon gilberti rubricaudatus; assembly: GCA_026170595.1. Taxonomy (NCBI): domain Eukaryota; kingdom Metazoa; phylum Chordata; class Lepidosauria; order Squamata; family Scincidae; genus Plestiodon; species Plestiodon gilberti. The sequence continues at coordinate 39,674,030 of JANXHW010000001.1, forward strand.
AAAGGGGCAGTGTGAAGACTTAAGATTCAGATTATTTTTAAGTAATGCAGCTGGTTCACTGAATGGATGGTTAGAAGGCTTAATTTTACACCTCTGAAAATAAGATCAGACTAAAAGTTTTATGTACAGTATAAAGGTATTATAAATCTTGGATGCATTAATGTTGTAAATTAGACAAAGTTACATTTTGTAAACACCACACTATGAATGGGACGTCAACGGAAGAGTCATTCAATTCTGTTTACAGAAATGCTGAATATAGAACAGTGAGAAAAATGCGATTTTATAACTAGCTTTTGTGTGCACTGTCTTCAACCAGATGACTCTATTACAAACAAAAACCACGCTGGTTATGAGTCACATTTTGATAAAGATCAGTGTTGTCATTCTTCCACTGGAAATGGATCAGATCCCGCACGGTATTTTTTCTGGGACACGAGGTGTTTTGCCTTTTAATGTTTTTGCCTATTGGGCAATGATGCACATGAATACCTTATGCTTTTATCCCAAAACAGCAGATCCTGCATAGTGCAGGCTGCATCTGATACTGGATAATTTAAAACAATCTTGTGTAGGGACCCTAACTAAGCACCACATCAATAAAATGATGCCTGATTAGCAGGTGTCTTATATAAACATAACATTCTGCTTTATGCATAACATTCTGTGTGATTATTTATTTTTTAACATTAACCGCCTTGGATGCTTATGTCCTGGCGGGATATGGTTCATGGGATCACAAAGGGTCGGACACGACTTAACGACTGAACAACAACATGCTTATGTAAGCAGTAATGGAGTACATGCATTCTCTTATCAACAAATAAATGAATATAAATGCTTCAACTCCCCCCCCCCTTTTGTCTTATAGGTACTCGATTAGATATTTTTTCTCTTCCCAGCTAGAAGGATGCATCTGCGTTGAAACAAATGGTAGATCTCATTCCTTGTTCTGAACTGAATTGAATGACTAGATTGCATTTGTGCAGCAGGCCTTTGCTTGCAGGATGTTAATCATATGATGGATCTGGATAGTTCTTCAGCATCTCTTGCACATCAGATCCTATTAATAATAACCTGAAGGACAGAAGAGGTAGCAAAATGTTACAAACTACCCCCTGCAATTGTTTGGTTTTTTAGAAGTTCAGCAACCCAGCTCTGCTCAACTCCAACAAACATTTGTGTTTAGCCTTCCACAGATTAGAGAATCTAGAAGTGCTCCCCTCATCTGTTGCTCCCCTCATCTGTAGCTAACTTTTGAAGTTCTTTCGCTTAATGATCAGCCTGATCCTTACACATTTACTCAAGTGTCACATTGTGTTCAGAAGGGTTTACTCCTTAGTAAGCATGTCTAGGAGTGCAGCCTTCATCTCAATCCTGACTGCACTCCATTGAATAACATTAGTTGAATCACTGCAACAGAGAATTCTCTCACATATATGATTAAATCAACACCTTCAGAGTTTAACATCTGACAAATTCTTTGTTCTATCTACTGGATGCAATTATGGTATTTTTTAAACACACTCTTTTCTTCAAACGTTTACAAACTGTTTTGAATTAGATGTATGATTTGTCAAAGATATGCCTAGTTTGCACTACATTACACATCTCGGCATAGGCAAAAGCAGTATTAAAAACAGAAAACTCTTCAACAAAATGTAATCCCCATCAAATACACACATACATCATTCTGTTGGGTCCAAGCAATTTGTTCGGATTCAGCTTGTATTTAAATGACATTTTCAATTCCAGCAATTCTTATCAAGTGAAATTCTGCAAATGCTCACAATCATGCATTACAGTTCTTAGCACCAGACTGTACATGATGGTAGCACCTGCCACTGATCTTCAAGATTCAGACCATGTTAGGAGATGAAAGTTGTATACCTATATCTTCAGTATTCTTGTTACTGGATGGTGCATCTTCTGCTTGGACAGCAAAATATAGTACAGGTGTGTTTTCACATAAGACGTACCCATATGTAGTAATGCAGGTAATTGTACTAGTTTTCTCAGCATGTGGACATACAAACACCTAAGGCCTAACTTGAACATGTGAGACATGGATACAACGCTGACTCATCTAAATATTCCATGCAACTCACATCTTGTTAAAATCCGTCAGACCAAACATGTACAGCTTTAGAATGCCAACAATACAACAGATGAATTGCTGGTGTGCCTGCAGCCTGACAGTAAAGCATGAAGCTGTAAGATAAAGAAAGCTATTCTGACTTGATCATCATCATCTTCCACTGATTAATTAAAGTACAGTTATATCAGAAAAGGTAAAATACTCTGCACAACTCAGTCTTGGATAGAAACAACGTATATAGGTTGGATCATGATGAGATCGTTGCTGGATAATATACCATAGCTTCAAACTCTCTCAATAGTCGATCAAAACAACACTGGTGAGAGGGGAAAAAAGCAGTAACTTGTCTTACATCATCTAGGGTAGCTAAAGATGGATTCAGACAGTTTTGCATCCAATAAGGACCACTTTTTATAGTTTATAACATACAGTGCAATCCTATGCATGTCAGAAATAAGTCCCATTGTGTTCAATGAGGATTACTCCCAGGAAAGTGCACATAAGATTGCAGCCTTATTTGTCTGAAGATTCGATGCATGAATTCTGCAACTGACACTTACTGGACCATAATAAAAAGTATCAAGACTGTTGAGATAATCATGGACCACGTAGTCCAGCTTGATCGTCAATGCCGAGTACCTCCAGATAACAATGCACACTGGGAAAGAAGTTGATTTTATCTACCTTGTGTTTCAAGGTAGATGTACCAAAAATGAAGCTGCTTGCAAAATGCAAGCAGTTTAGCCATTTCAGGGTGATAGAAGCCTAATCACAAGCGACAGAACACCTACAACATACCCTTTAATTAGGGACTGCAATTCCTCAGGCACAAGTCTAGATTCTACAATTTAAAGAGAATATCAGTTGGACAAATAGGAACACAGCACTTAATTTTTATAGTTGTACATTTGGGGCAGAAAACTGGGAGAAGGAGAAGAGCTCAATAAGAACAGAGTCACTGGTTAGGGGCCATAGAGAGGCACTGATTGTTGTGTTAAGATTTGCAAAGGTCCTGATTAAAATACATTGGTCAACAGGATTAACATCAAATAAGAGTCAAAGTTCTCATGGCCAGCGATAATCAAAGAGAACTGCCCCATTAACGAGATTAATAGCCATGGTGTAATAGTCAAAATAGATGTTTAATTACGAATACTACAAGTAAATTCAAACGGCGTTTCTTCCCGAGTCTCAACGGACTTCTTCAGGTTGCGAGCGGTATCCTAAATAACAGTTTGTATTTCTTAAATAATCTGGTACAACATTAGCTCCCTTTCCATTCTGTTGCAGATATCTTTGTGGAACTCAAAAGCTCATGTTCTTCCATAATAAACCAATTAGAAACAAAAAAGTTTATCCAGCATCTCTTATTGACTGGGACTAAGAAGTATAGTAAGTCCTCACTTAAAGTTCTTTCGTTTAAAGTTGATTGAAAAATGCCATGGGAACATTTATATTTATCATTTAGCCTATGGTAAAATTGGTTTCGTTATAAGTCGTTTCGCTTAAAGTTGCCGTTTCCAAGAAGAACCTATCGACAACTTTAACGTGCTGTACAACTATCAAGAAAGGCCAAAAGAGTGTCTTGAGTTGCACAAGATATATGACAGGCATCATTCTAAACTGGTGGAAGTCAACATATGGACAGAATTGCCCTTAGGCTGTCTAATGAATCTTCATGATTTTGGGTTGTTAGATTCATGCCATGAAAGTTAATACAGTTCAGGTGTGAAGGAAGTCCAGAATAGTCAAATTTAGCTATTGAAATCGGTGATGTTACTTAACCTCACAAGCCACATGCACTGACATCCACTTACTGAGATGAACAAAAATCAAAACAATATACAGTGTTCTTAAAGCAGAACAGCAGCTATGAAGGAGGAAAGAATGAGGAAGTATCCTTCTGAAAAACTTAATTTGCCACCTGGAATACAACTACCAAATACAAAACAATTCAGATTGCACCACTGCTGAAGGGTCTCTCTCTCTCTCTCTCTCTCTCTGAAGTTCTCCATCTCAAAGTACAGGCATATGAACCTTCTTTTGATGGGGACATTTCAATCTCAAGTGGGAATTAAGGAAAAGCTGTATATCAGATTTGATGTCTCCCTGTTCAATACTTTCACTTGCATATGTTTAGAGCCCCCCTCTCTCTGATAAAGAACTTGTTCATAGAGTTATTATGTAATTTAATAATGCATATTTTTAATAAGAAAACTGGATTCTGGGTATAAGATGAAATTGCAGGCAAGGATGATGTTAAAATGAACTGAGGTTCATCTGCTTTAAATGACCTGTTGGCCTTTCTATTCCATAGCAATGAAGCCAGTGTGTAGACAAACCAAGTTGGCTCCTAGAAGTAATTTTAGAAATGCTCAACACTCTTGAGGCTACTTCATATTTAATTGGATGTATTTACACACAGAGTGCAACTTAGCCAGAGCGAAAACTAGTTAATTGCTTAGGTATAATTTATTCCCATGAGAAAAAAAATAAATGCTTCATCTGGCTGGCTTGTGTCCCAACTTCCCAAGTCTAAAATGGTTGCCCCAATAGACAGGAAATGACTAGACCTGAAGCCTGTAGATTTGCAACAAGCCTTCTGCCATTCCTCTTCCCTCCCATTTAAATCCCTTAAACAAAACACGTCAGAGCAGGAATTGTGCTGATCAGTAATATCTGTGGCAATACTCAGAGAAGAATTCAAACTTTAATCTGATCTGTTTAATGGTTTTGTTTCTTTTAAGCAGGAGGAAAAAGAATTACAAGATCTTTTTAATATCTTCACAATGTTAAACTAAAACTGAGCTCTAGGCTACATGTGTAAGTAAATCTAGAACACAAAAAAGGGTTAAATAAGATTTTCTTTAAAGATACAAGAACTTAAGCTTTCTTTACGTTTAACAAACTTCACAGAACAGATACTGCAAAGGAACAACCCCCACACTTTTTTTTAAAGTGAACATTGTCCATAATCCACAAGAACTTGGAGTAGTGTTCGCTCAAGAGCCACCTTGAAACCAACTGTGCACTTGTAACAGGGCTAAAGAAAGGATTAACAAGGGAAAAAATAGCATCTTCGATATTAATCTGCAAAAGTCTTGTGTATCAATCAGTATGTCCATCAAATGCTATGCTAGGATTTTAGAAGGGAAGAAAGTGCATAGCGCGGCAGCAGCTGAAGTCCATGGTTTTTTAAACTCTTCATGGCAAACGCAAAAAAATTGTCTGGTTTCCCCCTCACACACCGATGGAAGGGGAATACTTCCTTAGGAAACAGAATACGCAGCTGGAAATCCCGTTGCCGATTTCAAAGCCTTGAGTACAACACAGAATGGCTTTTCCATATTGAACTTTAGAATGGTGGAATATTTCTGAGTTACTTCATTACGAATTTGTACTGCAGTAATACAGGCAAAGGGTGAGCCTCCTTCTCTAGCCAGTCAGCTACCAGAGTAATTACAATTTGGCCTGTAAAACTAGTCATTGACCTTCAGTACAAATGAAGCTGACTTAAATTGCTCTACCCCACAATCTTTTTTTTAAGAGTGGCATGAGGGTAATTCACTCTTTGGGTGGCTTATACTTTCACAGATAGTTTAATTTGAGACAATACAACCTCCCTTCCTTGCGCCCCCTCCCCCTCCCAACTATATACCTAATTCCCAATTGCTAACGGAGCACTAACTGGTTGGGGGTAAAGATTCCACATTGGGCCACCATCAAAATAAGGTGTTCTTTGTTTTTAAACAGAGACTTTGCCTGTAGGTGGAAGCAGACAGATGCTGGCTTTCCCTGCTGCCTGCACACTGAAGATTTGTGCAGTTCAGCGCAATGGGACCGACAGACCACAATATAAAACTGTAGCTGTAAAGAACCGATCTGGAGAGTCCCAATTCTACGCAATGCATGTCACAATCACTTGCTTAGCAACAGATGATGGGTAGAAACCTTCACTGAGAGTATTGAGCTGCATAGACACAAGGCTGGAACAGCCCATTTGATTATCTCCGTAACACATTGGAAGTGAGGCATACAAACTCAATTCATTAAGGGGTTATTTTCCTGGTTGCTCCCCAATACTGTTACTGAATTCCGTTTGCTACAAAAGGTCCTTTTCCCATCAATATATGTCTAGCTACAGAAAGTCAGTCTGTAGGATCCAGCCATGGCTACTGTGCTGTGAATTAGCCTTATTTGATCAATTATCAGATACCTGCACTTAGCAAAAGGCAAACAAGAGCCAATCAGGTTTTGGCTGATGGGGACAGCCGCAGTGGTTGGCATATGGAATCTGATGACACCGCTTAAGAAATGTTGTGGAAGCTGTGTAGAAAATGCACACTGGTTACTGCTTGTTCCAGAATGGAGCTAACTTTAAAGCAAGATCATCCTCCTCCACTTCAGTGAAGAAAACAGGTTCCTTGTAATGCATTTGATATAAAAGTTGTCATAAGAATCTGTCCCCCGTCTCTTTTTTGGCTTCCCAGAAAGACGTTCCCACCCCAAGAGATTCCCTGATGCTGGTGATGCTACCTAACCTCAGAAGCCACATGTGAAAATGGCATAAGTGACCATTGAGGTCTTCTAGGTTCAGCAGCTGCACTGCCTACTCTAAGCAGAGCTTCACCCTCTCAAGGTTAGCTAGAAATGAGGCTAGGAAAACTGGGATATTAAGTGTTCTTTCTTCCAGAGAGCTGTGCACATAGCAGTCTTTTACATCAGTTTCTACTCAGCTGCTGGAAGCTTACCAGCATAAGGCTTTTTTTTTTCTTTTTAAAGAGCTTGACTCCTGCAATAATAGAAGCCTTTAGGTTTTTTTGTTATAATCCACCAGCCATGGTCAAAAATATTTCTCCTTTTTTTTTTAATACAGTGGCTAGCAGGCACCTTAACAACCAGCCAGAAATCAATGTCAATCACCATTAACCCCTAAACTACAGTACCAGGATGGTTGGTTAAAGAAAGGAAACTGATTGGCTGTAGTCTGAAACTTGCCCAGTACAAGGTGTCTGGCTGACTTTGTCCTAAATAAGGCTAACATTAGTGAACTAAGAGAACGGCATTTGGTTGTAGAGAGTCTTGCACTCAGGAGCAGCCCTCGCCAATGCGCTGGCACGATCGCCCCACTTTCCGGTCCAGTTTCACCATTTTCATAATGGCTTCTTCACGCCCGCGACCCATGTGGTCAAATGTGCAATCATGCTGTTCAGGCAGGCGATGCAACATACAGAACACATAACCTGGAAGGGCAGATGGGGGGTGGGGAGGGAATGAGAGAGAAAAGAAAAGAATGCAAGATTAACACACACTCTGGAAATAGTCCAATTGCTTTGCAATATTCCTATGTTAGCATTAACTGGGATTTGAAGATTAATTTCTGTAGCACTTTGCACATTCCTCACCTCATCCCTTCACCTTCCTAGAACAGAAATTCCAACATGTGCCCTAAGGAATTAAATAATTACATTTCCTGCAAACTCAAATTCAAAGTGGGCACCTATAGAGGCTGATGCCTGCTGCATCTCTGCATGAGTCACTGCTCTGGGCTTGCCTTCTTCCAGGCAGCTGTTGGGGGGGGGGAGGATAATTCAGCTGCATTCCTGCATCAAGAGTGATCTGATCACTACATCACTACTGATATACAGAGATGCAGCAGAATTACCCACCCTCAGAGGCAGCTGCCCTTTGCATCTCTGCATGAGTCACAAACTCCATCCGATCACAAAGCATACCCCTAAAGAGTGACTGATGCAGAAACCTAGATAGTGGGCAGTTCATCCTCATACACAGGCCAATAGTAAACATTTTCAGACATAAGAAAGCGAAGTGTGCTTCAGAAAATTACTCCTAGATCAGCATTTCTTAGACTTTGAAGACTTCGGATAGGTTTTCCAATCTCCTGCCTGACTTGTAATTCAAAGCATCTCTGACTTGCTGGTCTCCACTTTGGAACGCTGATTACCCCCCCCCCCCCAGGCCTCTTATCTGGACAGGCAGTAATTAGCTGCAAGGAACAGCAATCAGCTGCTAGGCGGTCTCATCTGCCATTCTAATCTCTCAGCTGCTTTTGCTCCTTATCTCGTGATCTGTACTGTTCCTTATTGCTTCTTGTATATACAAAATTGAGTCACTAGGTGGCACAGGCAAGAACAAAGCAGGCAAGACTTATTTCCTGTTTCTTTTATTTCAATTTTACTGCTGTTTTTGAGCAAACTGCTCTGTATCTGAGCAAGCTGCTACTCATATTTGTAGAGATTCAAATCAATAAGCATGAATGGGGGGGGGGCAATGAAACGTAACTGTCCTGGGGGAAGATAGGCCAAAAAACAGAGACTGAAAACTGAGGAGGCATAATATTCTACTCCTGAACTGAAGCCTATAATATATCAGCTCTTTTGGATAAGCTTCCAAAGCAGAAAGTGGATCTGTGAATTTTGTTGTTGTTGTTCAGTTGTTAAGTCGTGTCTGACCCTTCGTGATCCCATGAACCATATCCCGCCAGTCCTCCACTATCTTCCTGAGTTCGCTCATTTTCATGTTCGTTGCATCGGTGATGCTGTCTAACCATCTCATCCTTTGCCTTCCCCTTCTCCTTTTGTTTTTCCCAGCATCAGAGTCTTCTCCAAAGAGTCCTCTCTTTGCATTAGGTGGCCAAAATATTTGAGCTTCAGCCTCAGTACCTGTCCTTCCAGGGAACAGTCAGGGTTGATTTCATTTAGGATTGACTGATTTGATCTCCTAGCAGTCCAAGGGACTCTCAGGAGTCTTAATACTACTGTTAAACACACACACACACCACAGTGGCTTAATTGCTGCATTTGCTGACACTATCACCTATCTAGTGCACATATTTAACAATAAATATGTGCAATTTATTTAAGTTGAACTGATACAACTACTGTACGTTGATGTCGTATGACAATTCTTCATTTAGCCATCTTTATACAATACAAAAGGAAAGCCTATGCTAGCCTATATGTAAGAAACTGCTATAAGTTTCTGGGATAGCGTCATGTATTGAGAATCCTGGAAGAAAGCACATGTACTACGTGACTAATATAATTGTTATTAAATACTTAGATTGTGAATATTTTCTCATTAAACTTTAGAAGTTTAAGGCAAAAAGTCTTATGGTCTCTCTATTATATCTAATGAAACAATCGGTACAATCACTATTGCCCCTAGTGTACCACATATATTTTTAGGTTGGGTATAAGAACAAATGTGCTTTACTTTATTTAAATTGAATAAAAGATGGAAGATAGCTCTCCAAATTAAAGCAGAGGGGCCCATTTGAAGCCATCCATAAGTACCATAATTAGTATTATTGATTTGACTATTAATTACAATAAAATTGGTCCCAAGTATTGTCCAAGTCATATTTGAAACTGTGGTAATGCCCGATTTGGTTCTCTTACAAATGTGAAAGGAAGAGTTATAAACAGGCTTATGATAGGAATCAGTTGATATCCCAGAATGCTTCAAGAAATGTTCTTACATGCACAAACAATTTTGAACAGTTACTCGCATAACTATGCAACAGCAACCCTACTGACAGTTTTTGAAGGGAAAATATTTCTGGATGTTATGGGCTAGGAATACAGCCAAAAATCACACCTGATGTCAGGATATTTGACCTTTTAAATTTGGCCATGCAAATGCTGCTGATTGTCAGCTTTATTTCAGAGTGAAAGGGCACAAGAGTTCAAATCAGCCATAATCTGCAGCTCATGTCACGTCTCAAATGTAATTAATAAAACATGTTTTACAGATGCCTCATTTGAAGCCACTTCAAAACTAACCCTAATAATGACACAGTTATTCCTGTACAGAATTCTGATTTAGTTGCTGGCACATTCACCTCTCACATGGAAATTTGCACTCCCTATTCATTTGAAATTCTAATTGAAAAGGTGAATGCTTAACCTAAAAATACCCAGAAACTAAAAAAACCTCAAGGCCCTGCAAAAGTTACATGCTATTTTGTTGTTATGATCCAGGGATGTGTGCTTCAGTGTAGCTTTATGGACACATACATTTTTTGTACAGCTATATAATCCCTGAACAAAACTTTAACTGTACAGACATTCTCAGATATACATACTGTATTAAAATATATATTTAAAATTAGAGATGAGCATATTTTCCTGGTTCCATTCTTCTATTGTTCTGTGGGTTTGCTCAATAGTGTTTAGTTCTGCTTTGCTTTATATTTAACACAGAGTATCCCTAAAATTAATTCCAGAACTAACACATGCTCACTTTGCTGCACCTGTAATTTCCTTTATTTTATTTTTATTAAAACACTTATATACTGCCTTCCCAAAAGGTTCAAAGCAGTTTACATCATAACACAAGTATAATATTAATGTATCAGAAACAGCATAACACAACCACAGGGAAAAGAGAACATTATTAATCAAAAGCCTGACACAGAAGAAGTTGCTTCCCAGTGGCGTAGCTATGCCCTGCATGATGGGGGCAGCATAAAAAATGTCCCCCTGTGACATCACTTGCCCCGTCTCCGGTGACGTAACCGCCGCCACAAAAAAGGTGCCTGGGGGTGGGTGGGCGGGAGTGTCCTTTCTCACCACTGCCCGCCCGCAAGGATGCTTCCGAGGATGCAGTCGCATACAGTGTCTGTGAGGCTCGCTCAAGTGCTGTACATGACTGCAAGCTCTCCGGAAACGTCCGAGTTACTCGGACGTTTCCAGAGAGCTTTGCAGTCGTGTTCAGCGTCTGTGAGGCTCGTGTCTGTCCTGTGGAAGAAGCAAAGGTGCAGCGTCTTTGAGCTGCTGAGCGGGGGCAGTCCCAGCGGGGTCGCGATGCAGCCGGCCCCCAGAATGAAGAGTGGAGGTGGCAAACAATGAAAACAACGCGGTAAGCGGCCAAGTGCCGCGAAAATACTTTAAAACCGCCGGGGGTGGGATTTTGAAGCTTCAGAGTATAACACATACCCTACTATTTTGGGCCACAATTTAAGGCAAAAAGTGCACGTTATATGCCGATAAATATGGTATTCGATAAATTTCTGAAAGTGTGGCTTTCAAAACTTTTAAGTGTGTTAAAAGCTTTTAAGAGTTATCTCGTAAAGCTATATGCAGTGTAATAGTTCAATCTACTCAAAATATATTTTCATATGTCAAAAAGGTAAAGGGATCTTAAGAGTCTTCTCATGCAGGGGTATATTTTGGACCTGTAACTTTTTCCAAGTGCAACATAATTCAATAAAATCAGGGATGAACATACTTTATTTAGGATGATTAATTTAAATCTAGCAAAATCTTGTAACCTTATCCCCTGAAGATTTCAACCCCAGATACAAAGTGTTGAGTTTGCAGCAGTGCTCTTTAAATATTTTTACAGACTAAAACCTGCTCTGCAACCTTCACCAGTGATCATGGAGGATTATTATTGTGAAAGCTTTCCTCAAGGAAAACAAATTTTAACCATGTCAAGTGGGTCCCCAAAGTGAGGAGTTACTTTAACATAAGTAACTGCTCACAAATGGTTTACCACATAGCTGAGTTACAAATGCTCACATATGCGGCACTTACATACATGAAGAAGCTATAACACGGAAATGTGTTAATTGTTAATTTGTAAGTACATGTCTGTATTGGGAAGTGGTTACAGACCATGGTTTTTGAGGCAGTCTTAGCTGTTTAATAGGTCACCAGCAAAATTCCTTGGGTGACACTGTGTCCAGTGACCCAGTGCCCAAGGCAGAATTGTGACACAGAAATGTATTAAGGGGTCTTAACATTTTATTGTAGCATTTGTGTGGCACAGCAGAGCAACTACAGGTGGCGAATATATTTTTGCTGTTAAGGCTCAGAGAAATAATTAAATCTGGACTAAAATGGCTTGTATGCTTGCTTCCCTGCCTCCACAATCAGTGGCGTTCCCAGCCCTCCCGGCGCCTGGGGGGGCGGGGTTGGAGCGCCCCCACAAGCAGCCGGGCTCAGGGCTGAGCGCCCACTCGCCGTGTCCCCGGCCTCTGGAGGCTGCGCTCCGGAGACCGAGGACAAGCCCTCCAAAGAGACCGCCCAGTTCGGCGGTCGAGGGCTTTCTGAGAGGGATGAACGCGACGCCGGCTTGTATAGGGTCTGCGCATGTGCAGAACCTTTCTGAGGGCAAACGGGCAGCCCGTTTGCCCTCAGAAAGGTTCTGCACATGCGCAGACCCTATACAAGCCGGCGTCGCGTTCATCCCTCTCAGAAAGCCCTCGACCGCCGAACTGGGTGGTCTCTTTGGAGGGCTTGTCCTCGGTCTCCGGAGCGCAGCCTTCGAAGGCCGGGGGCGCGGCGCGGGGGCGCGCCAGCTGGGCTCCGCTGCCGCGCCGCTCTGCGCAGCCCAAGCCCGGCTGCCGCGCCCCCGTGCCCACTCGGCGCTTGGGGGGGGGGGAGCACACCAGCTCCCCCCATGTTAGAACGCCTCTGTCCACAATACAGCAACCTAGTAAAGAAAAATTGAAAGGATTTTACATTCAAATTGATGATGAAGAGGCCTGACTTTGCTTTATAAAACTGACATTAAACCTTACTAAATAAGGTTAAGAAAGTGTGTTACACAAGAAAGTACACTTCTGACTTTTCAATCTCTAAATATCTACAAAAAGGTAGCGGTGATGTCTACTTTTGAAACTACTGTATTCCTCTATAGCGTCTACAGTGATCCCCTGAACAGTACTTCCTGATACCACAACTTTCAGTTTAATCGGTCAGTCACTTCAAGCTCTACTTTCAGGAGCACAGCAATGAGAGAGAAGAAAATTGTGTAAACTTTCAGAGAGATTAGGTGTTTATTTTCAGAGAGGACATAGAATGGATCTTGGCTGTCACAAAGTGGTATTTTCAAACAAATGCATTTACATGAAATCAGAAAGGGCAAAAGTTTGTTTTATAACCCACTGATGACCATAAGAAATTAAATTTCAAATCACTACAGAAAGTAGAGTTTACACAAAGAATTTAGAAATCACCTTCAGAAATTAAGACAACTTAAGCAAACTTCCCTTAATGGATAGTAGGATCAGCTATTTCATAGCAAGGTTTCCAGTACACAGACAGCTATTGGGTCATCAGCATTAAACATGGGAACTGGTACCTTCTCAGATCCATATATTTTTCTATCAGACTGCTCTAAAAATAAATAAAACCTCGTTACAGTTCAGTTTAACAGAGTCCCCACAGCAGCTTATATAAATCACTCTTGCTGACTGTTTGTCTTCTTTCAGACAGCTCCATCCTTGTACAAACTGTAATTACTGCTTCCTCTCTTTTGCAGAGAACACTACCAGTATGTGCTATTAAAGCAATATTCCATTCTAATGACCGTTTGCCTTGCCCAATTCTACCCACACTTTGAAGTCAACCTTCCAAATCAATATTGCCAACACGCTTCTGGAAAGAAAACAGACAAAACCAATGCCCTTTTCATCCTATTGCCATTAAACTAGTCAGAGGAACAAGAATAAAGCTTCATTTGAAATTCCTTCACTGGAAATCCTGGGCTGGTTCCACTGTGAAGCTTTCCATCAAGGAACTGCTTCTGGAATGCTTCCAATGGAGAAATAGTGGGTGGAAAAATGTTACTTTGGAACTGAAAGTGACATGAATTTTTCCAGAACAATTTGAGGCCGGTAATACCTGGCCAGCTCAAAGATCTTCCCCAAAATTTTCACTGCAGACTAGAAATTCAGAAGTAACATTTTCCCACCTATAAATCATCTAGGCAAATAATTTCAAACACATTTTATTCAAAAGTTGTTGTTTTTAAATATGCCCCGTGGCAAACGATCCAATATGAAATATTACCAAAGTGGTGACATTTCCTGTAGCATAGTATTCCCAAAAAAGTAGCAGTAATTCATTTGTAATGAAGTTATAGATCTCATATTCGAAACACACTGTATCGAATCAGCAGTTCCAAAGACAATATAGTTCCTTCCTCTGACATTCATATACAGTGGTGTGCACCCAAAAGGTTGCAAAACAGGCATTTTGGTGAACATATTTATCCCACAAGCATAAAAGAAATAGAAAAAGCATTTTTCCCTAACTGCATACCTACTAGGAGCTACCAAGAAAATTATAACAGAAGTCACAGCAGGAGGAATGGAATACAGAGTAAGAGATGTACTAGAATATTTCTTTAAGTCTGCCTATCCTGCTTTAGGTCTGAAGTGCCTCTAGGCTGCCATTCAAACATGTCTTAGAATGGATTCACATGGCAAGCACATCGCTCTATGATATCTATGAGACAAAGCAGAAGTTTATGCCCCAAAGCGCTAGAAAGTTTAGGCAGTATTTGTGATTCACTTCAAGAAAAGATGTGTGCTTTTCTCACAAATGTAAGAAGGGTGAGAGTACAGCAGAAAGGAGAAGTACAGCAGAACATGAGATACTGGAAGTTCCACTTCTGATGCTTTTTCATGAAGACAGTCATTTTCAGAGCATCATTGTAGAAGTTTATGAGTCATGCAAGGACACCATGGAAAACTGGAGAAATATCCTCTAAGTAAGGGATGGGGTATGTGTGGTAGGGGTAAACAGTCCCCTTAATCTGTCATAGTATGGCTGTAGTGGCTTGCCCAGAGATGATCAGGCTCTAGGCCAAGCCAGGGGCCTTTTTAAGGGAGTCCTTGGTCTCTGCCCAAAATCTGCCTCAAGACACAAATGCTATTATGAAAGCTTTATTCTGGTTATGAAGGATAGAGATACGAGTCCATCACAGGTTACAAGCCATGATGGGTATATGCAACCTCTGGTTTTAGTAGTAGGTGATCTCTTAATGCCAGATGCAAGGGAGAGGCAACAGGATACAGGTATCTTGTTGCCTGTGTGCTCCCTGAGGCACCTGGTGGGGCAACTGTGAGATACAGGAAGCTGGACTAAATGACCTTTGGCCTGATCCAGCGGGGCTCTTATTTTTGTTCTTATATTAATTTGCTAATTTCATCTCTATCCAAATCATACTATCTATCCACACAGCCAGAGTGGCCAGCTCTGGTGTAGCTCAGTCTTTGAGGCAGGAGTTCCAACACTTGCATGTCGCCTCATTCTTTTGGTCAACTCTCAAATGAACTTCAGCCATGTCAGAATCTCTCAGCCTACATCAGTCAAGTACCTGGCACGCATGTACACACGCACTACCACATTCGTCTAACATATCCTATTTGGGAGCAAACCCAATTCTCAGCAGAGATTTTCAGGAGGATCCATGGAAATGGCTTCTCTTCACAAGTGCAAACCAAAGTGCCTTTTATTTGTTGGGCAACAATTTAGGGTAGACTCCTTTGCATGCTGTGATTGGAACTATATCTTTACTAGAAGATGTGTTAGAAGGTACTATAGCTGGCTCAAAGCAGATCTAGCACAGAGACAAATGCCAGGGATGGGTGGGTTTCCCTACAATCTTACTTTTCTTTGAAGCTGTTCTCTGCTGCTGTTCCCTTCACTCCACTACTGCTTTGGGAGCATTTTTTCTGCATTTCATTCTTCAAGTGATTCCAAGCCATCAGGTTGAGATCACAATAATACAACATTGTATTCACAACAATTAGATTTGATTACAAACTACTGTCACTAAGGGAAAATGAACCCATTTAAAAGAATGACAATGGTTTTATACAGTCCCAGAGACGTGCCCAGTCAATCAGGGATGATTTTGACATTTTGTAGCCCTTTCACAGAAACCCCCTACTCCCCCCAAAAAAGTTTCTAAAGTGTCCCTCCCACTTCAGCTAAATTCTTAATAGGTGTGATTTTTGTTATAAAGAGCATTATCAGAAAGGTCCAAAGTTATCACCCTCAATTCTCTTCTGGACTCTTGTCTCTAATAATCAGTGAATATAAAATATTTGCCCGGGTTAGTATTCATACCTCTAGATGTCTGCATAGGCCATTTATCTACACTAACACAGCTCTCCCCAAAGTTGAGGATTTAATTAAAAGCCAATGTGTATCCAAAAATTTAATTAAAACAAGTAAGCAGTACTAGGCAGCCTGATAATATATGTGTATCATCTGTTTTTTGCTCCAGCCCAATGAAAATGCAAGGCAGATAAGACATTAATAAGGAACAAGAATAAATAATGGCAAATTTCCAGGCTGAGGCACTTTGTCTATTACAGAAACTTCAGAGCCATTTACACAGGTCCACGTATTTTAATTTCATGAATGGTCATAGGCCTTACACAAGCAGGCTTTTAAAAATTCAGCTTATTTGCAATTAAGGTTGTTCTGTTCTTGACTGAAAATAGCTGCCCACATCTGCTGCAATGGCAACTATTTCAGCCATTACCTGGGGAAGCTTGAACAGTACATTAGCAAGTAGATGCCTCGATTTGGGCTTTCCCCAGCTTGTTTAACCCATTTCTTTTTCTATTTGGCAGGTGGAAAAATAAATACCCTAAAAGCTAATTGCCTTCTCTCTTTCATGAGCCATGCAACACCAGTCATCACTAGACAATTGCCCATCTTTATGGAAGGTGGTAGGTGTGTATGCATGGGAGGGGGGAGGTATACAGGAAGTCCTCACTTAACGTAGTTTCATTCAACATTTTAACATTGATGAAAACATCTTAACCATTTAAAACAAATCTGGTTGGCTGCCCAGTACTGGAAGGCTTGAGACTGAGAGTGTTTATGCCACCTACTGGACGCTGGAAAAACTGCAGCTGCCCAAGCCAAAACTCTCATTCGTAGTCAGAGTCTTTGGTGAGGGGAGGGGAGGAGAGCTCGATAGAGAGTCTGAGGAAGGAAAGGGAGCTGCTGAGCAAAATGCTCAGCATTCAAGGGGGGGCAAAGGGGCAGCGGCCAGGAGAGAAACACGCTAAGAGAACAGCGTGCATGATGGAAACTAGCTTTCTTGCAAGTGCCCGAGAGCAAACACTCATGCCAATGGCGGTCTCCCTGGAAAAGTTGAGCTGACGGGCATAGAGAGCCCAATTGGGTGGGTGTCTCATCAAGCAGAATGAGGGTGTGTGTGTGTGTGTGTGCACACACACACACACACACACACACACACACACAAGAGAGAAAGTGAGTGAGTTTGCCATTTTTCTTTGGTTCCGTTATATGCTGTTTCACTTAACGTCGCAGTTTACAGGAACATATTAACGATGTTAAGTGAGGACTTGCCGTATACTGCTGGAACTTTATAGAGACATATATTGCACTCTTGGGAGCCCCTTCAGTGCAGATCAATCTATCTGCTCTCAGGTGGGTGGGGTATGTTTTTTTCTTCCACTACAACAGTATTCCGAAGCACAGTGCTTTATTTTTCCTCATAAGTAGTGAATGACAGCCACTCACTTATATGGAAGATATACTTTAGGACCATTTTCTGAGGTACAGGCTGTGTCCGCTCTCAGGTGTATTTGAGATTGCAGTTCATGTATTTAAGCCAGTCCCATCTGCTTATTTTTAGCTTGGTTTCTGTTTATTTTGGTCAACATACAGGTTTATGTGAGTCATTTGATAGCCCAACTTCTGATGTCCTGCAGCTGGTGCCATGGACGGATTCCATTGAATAGTATTGTATGTGAAGAGATGCGACAGTTCCCTCTGTAATCTCCAATAGCTGATTCACACATGAAAGTATCCCTTGACATTGCCGATTAAGCACAATACCTACATGTGTGAACAGTTACAACTAGAATGTGGCAGAAATAATATTTTATTCATTTAATAAATTTCTATCCCACCTTTCCCCCACACTGTGGGTGCCCAAGGTGGCTAACAAGAACAAATACAATATCTATAATTAATTGACTTCATATTCCATTAGGTAACATTGATGTGTGAACAGTTTATGTGGTCAAGATTTTTTAAAAATCCAGTTTTTATTCTAGGCTTTATACCAAAGACTTCAAATAGCTTTAGCTTTTTTAACTACAGAAGATAAATATAGATTTTATTGAAGCAGTTTCATTAAGCTAGTTATACCCTATAAAAACACACACACATGCACATTTTGCAATAGTTCAAAAGCTATGATGGCTGCAAAAAAAGGGTTGGAATTACTGTCACTGTTCACTTAGCTTTGAAAAGTTCAGATTTTGGCAGGTGGCCATAGCTATCTATGCCTCAGGCTTTGCTAGAGGTCCAGAGTGGATTTTATGAGGCATAAGGCTACAATTCAATATCAACCTCTTATTAGAAGCATTTAAGAGTCTACAAAGAGCTGCTGATTATGGGAAAGTACTCTTTTAATTCACCTAGCAATTTTTGTGTGTTTTATTTGTTCTCAACAACAACTTGTTCTAAGCATTTGCACTCCTAAAAGCATTTCACCCATGTCAAGATTGTCACGTGGGTCAGGATGCTAGGCCCTGAACAGTGGCACACTCTGGTCAAAGTGAAAATAAATTGAGAATACTACAGGGTACTAAAAATAGTTTTAATTCTCAAAACACAGTATGCATGTTCCTGATCATATGTTTTGTAGTTCAGAAAAGATTTTCAGGCCTAAAGTTACTGTGTGTTGTTTATAAGGCACTTTTAACTAGGAAAGTTCTTTACAATCTTTATAGTGCATGCCTTCACAAAATCCTTCCTTTTAATTTCCATTTAGATAGGTGAGAACTGAGACACAGAGAGAGGTTTACCACAAGCCATAGGCTATTAAATCCATAGTCCAAAAGTAACTGGAAGCCACAATGGTCAGTTCTTTATCCCAGTGATCTTCAACCGTCCTGTGGCAGACGTTTTTCCTCTTAAGGGATATGGTGACACAGCGGTGACATCACTGCCGAGTTCATGCCACCACCTAAGTAAAAAAGGGGGGTTTGGACTTTGCTGGCGGCAGCAGCAGCTGGAGATGCCACAAAACCTGGATTCTCGCCACCACCGCCGATGGTTAAGTCCAAACCCTCCCATTTTTACTTAGTCGTCGGTAGTGGCGGCGCAAACCAGCACCACAGTCATGAAGACTTACAGCGACCTTTACCTTCAGGTAAACGTTGAAGATCTCTGCTCCTAAAGACCACAGTGACTCTAAATGGTTTGGTTTTACTGTGTTTACAACCCTGCTCCCACCTTACCCCACCACCCTTTGCCAAAGTTACTTGCCTATTGCTGATTAAGACAATTTGGAATATCAATCTTCAGATATGGACATAAGCATCTACGACAAACTGGACTGAAAGCTAAACAAACTTGGTACAGTGGTCATTGTGTGGTAATTTTTCCTGTCATTGCTGACCAGAGCTAGATTTGAAATGGTAGCAGAGGTGAAATACTTCACATCCCATAACCAATCCCCTAAGCTACGCTTGTAAGCCTTGTAAAGACCTTCCTGCTGTAGAGTGCAGCTCAGTGTAGAGTTTGACGATTTCATGTCACTCTCTAGGAAATCACTGTAAATCCAACCTTGTTATGAGAGTCTTCCCAACCTTACAGTTTACATTTCAAAAATTCAAGTGATACTGGAATCAGAATTTTAAGCCTGGATCAGACATTGTGTGAAATCATGGCTTAGTGACACAATCATGAGACTCTGGCCAGTGCACTCTCCCTTTAAGGGTAAAAAAGGGTAGGATTTTTGTTGTTGTTCATACTGCAACTGTGATTTGGAATAGGGGTTTTCAACTTTTTTTTGGCATGTACTACCGTTGCCATCAGAGACAGCAGCTGTGCACAACAGCAGGCAGTTTGGGGCCCTGCTCTGCTCCCTTTCCCCAAACTGCGGCTCTTTTGAAGGGTGAGGCAGTTGCGCAGCCACATCTTGCCTGATGCGTGCACCATGCATCTCCACTTCCAGCAGAGCTGGGCTAGGCAAGGCAGTGCAATGTCATCATCACCATGACAGGGCAGGGCCATAGTGTAAAGTGCCACTAGCGGGACTAGTAACCTGGTTGAAAAGCAGTAGCTTAAAACAAGTTACTATATGTTGCAATATCCAAACCTAGCAAATGCTGATTTGTTCTGACTATTGTTGCGAACAACTTGTATTAGCAGAATCTCAACTAATGTTCATAAGTTTTTAAAATTTAACTAGTTTAACTTAAATTAAGTCACATTTAAAAGTATTTAAATGAAAAGTCACACTGGAAAGTTTAATAGATTTTTGTGCAAGTTTTCAGTAGTGTTATTTTAGCTCAATGGAGCTAAAATACATACATTCAAATAAATTCCTAAGATTTTGAATCACTCTTTGAATTCAATTATTTTAAAAAATATTCTGAATGTGTTTTAGAGGTGAAGACACTTTAACAGATGAAATCTAACTTCAAAATTATGGTTTGCCCCTCCCAAATATGAAATTTGTATCATGTCTAGAACATAAGCACCAGTGACCTTGATACTTCCAGTTTCTTATGTTAATAATTGTGGCAATCTGCAATGGCAAATTTAAATCTTGCTAACATTAATTTTAGACAGGTTTTTAAGCTGGAGTAGCAAATGCATCTATTTACAGTCAGCACTGCTACTCAGAGTAAGCCATACCAGTTTTGCAGCTGCATATACTTGACATTTTTTTGCTATATGATATGCTTTCTCTATTAATAGTTGATATTTTGCCCATTGAACGATACTAAATAGTGCATTATGCAATCATTATCCATCATGTGAAGCCACTGAAGAGTCCACCCGACGCTAGTGATTATCACTGTCTGAACATATGGCTAGTGTAACTGGCATCTAGAAATGTCTTATAGGAAAGCGGCATTGCTCCAGTATTGCTTATTTAAAGGTTAGCCAGTGAGAGAAGCAAAGAATGAAAATCTGCTTTCACATTTCTGTTCCTTGCTATAGCCTACAAAGTGCATTGGCAATTAGCAATTCCCCTCACCTCTCCCAATTCGCTGTGTGAGAAAGCTGAGAACTCATCTTACAAATTGCTCTTTTGAAGATCAAAGGGAAGCTGAATTTGTCTGTGCGCGCACTAGATGAGATTGTAATTTAATGGAATTTCAGGGCAGGTTTGGTGGCATGTTCCTATGACAGCCCCAGGATAGAGGATTCAGGGGAGCTCTATGACTCTTCCCTTCGGAGCGCCTTCCTTGCCTTTAATTGGCACCTCATTAGAAATTAATGAAAATGACAGCCTCTGTTCTTCCTGCTTTAGGCATAGCACACTACAAAAAGCCCCATCACAATTCATAACACATTCAATTTATATAGCAGTGGCTCTTAAGCATTATTTATGAGATGTGAATTTCTTGTCAGCAGTTAATAACCTATACAGAAGAGAAGAGAATGGGAAAAAAGATTGTGAACACACACACACACACACACAGACACACACACAGAAGAAAATATTTCAGCAGCAAAGGGATATGTATGCTTTTAATGCACCTTTGTGGCAGGTCTCCTTTCTAATAAATTGTTCAGGGGTCTCTCCCCTGCACCCTCCCCCCACCTTTTAAATGCACTTGAAATCCCAGGATTAAATTGAAACCATAATAGCGGTGACTTTGGGACACATTCAAATACTTCATAATAACGAAGGCTAGGAGGCAGGCTAAACAATGGGGCTGGGCAGATTGTTACCATTGCTAAACTGGGGGGGGGGAATCTCACCAATTTAAGCCTTCAAATGCAAATGTACCTCCCCATTCCTTCCCCTCAAAGACCCTCTTTGTGGCAAAAGAGGGCCATCAAAGTGATTCTGGAGGCAGGTTTTCGACCTGTGTACCCTGAGCCTCTATCCCCAAGTTCCTTGGGGCAACAAAAGGGGGCTTAGCCAACTTGGCTGATGAAAGAATGGGGTGTGTGCAAATTGAGCTTAGGGGACCCTTCCTCTGGTGGACACCCTCAGAGTCCAGTGCCACTTGCAAGAAATTCCTTTGGATCACGCCCCTCTTACATTAGGATCACAATAGGACATATGGAAGATGGTAACTTCCAAGCCATTTAAAGTTTTAGGGATCAAAGACAGTAGTCTGAATTGTGCACTGAACATTATAAGGAAGCCAGTGCAGGTCCTGGAGCACTGGCACTGTATCCTTCCAGTGTCCCAGATCCATCAAGACAGCTACCATATTGAATACCAGCAGCAAGCTGCAGACTTCAGGAGCAACACTCCATAAATCATCATCAGTTAAAAGGTGGTCAAAACATTCTGCAAATTTGCCACACATTTGTAAAAAAAGAAAAAGAAAAATGGCCATCTATATTTAATATACACACAATACCAGTACTCTAGAACCGGAGTGGATTCTCTTACAAAAAAGGTATAAGGTGGTTTCACACTAGTGATCAATACAGTAGTTATGCAGCACCCACAGCACAATCCTGTGTAACTTTGCACTGGTGGGTTAATCCGCTGAACCATGAGCTGTCGATCGAAAGGTCAGCAGTTCGAATCTGTGACGGGGTGAGCTCTCGTTGCTTGGCCAGCTTCTGCCAACCTAGCAGTTCCAAAGCATGTTAATGGGAGTAGATAAATAGGTACCGCTTGCAGGAAGGTAAACAGCGCTCCGTGTTCCAGCCGCATGCTACGCGCTGTGGCAAGGAGAGTCATGCCGGCCAGATGACCATGAAAGCATCTTCAGACAACGCTGGCTCTTCGGCTTTGAAATGGGGATGAGCACCACACCCTAGAGTTGGACACGACTGGACTTAATTGTCAGGGGTCACCTTTACCTTTTTAACAGTAGATGCACCGGTGTAAGTGCATCTACTGTTACACCGGTGCAAAGTTACACAGGATTGCGCTGCCAGTGACTTGGTATGGTTTCTCCTCTAGTCCAGCGTTTCTCAAAGTCTTACAGTGGAGTTTACCACCCTGAGCTCTTTGGTGGAAGGGCAGTACAAAAACTTGAAAATATTTTTTAAATTTTTTATGCCAGTTTGCATTTTAAAATCTGCTGATAGAATGATGGCTGAATAGGACCTAATTATGCAGAAATTCAAGTCAATTTTCCATTAAAGTTGAGCTAATCAGTATTCATATTGATACATTCCTTCCCCACCTATCGCAAATGTAAAAGGAACTTGCACCCACAGAACGTAAAGAAAATGCCTTCTTCAGCAACTAATATTCCAAAGAAAATAACAACACTCTCTCTGGCTGGTACTAACTCTCCAGTGAACCAGATAAGTCACAGATTTTATTAACCTCACAATGACGACTCCTAACTGGGGTTTGTCCTTCAAAGTTCTTAAGCAGCAATATAGACAGACACGTTTGGAAACATTTGTAGTGTCAAAATTAGCAATTTCTCAGCAGACCTGACATGAGGAGTTTCTGTGCTTCTTTTTAAATTGAGGAACAATGAGGTCAAAATGACCCTCATTCTAACTACTTCCTATGCTAGGCTCTCTGGTTTTTTTTAAGTCAGAATTTGTTTTGCAGATAACTGTGTTTCCGAGGTATATAGACAAAGATGTGAAATATTATGGGAACACATCAGAATAGATATTTAAAACAGCTAATGGTTGCATAGCAATTTTATAGGGCACCCGCGTCGCTGGGCCGTGGCGGGGGGGCCGCCGCAGGGTGACGCGCGCAAAGGAGTGATGCGCGCACCCCCACGCGCTTCATCCTCCGGAGGCTCCGAGGCCGGGAGAAGGCCTCGGAGCGTCCGCCCCGGCTGCTGGTCCAGGACCTTCTGATGAGACCCAATGCATTAATACATGAACTTTTACCTTTTTCGCGCATGCGCAGAACATTTCTAAGGGCAAAAGGGCAGCCCTTGCCCTCAGAAACTTTTGTGCACATGCGCAAAAAAGCTAAAAGTCCGCGTATTAACGCATTGGGCCTCATCAGAAGGCCCTGGACCGCCGGAGAAGAGGACGCTTCCGCCGGAGAAGAGGACGCTTGGAGCGGGGGTAAGTTTGGGGGGGTCATGGGGGGACAGCGCGTTCGTCCCTGCCATCGGGTGACACGCGCGCAGTGACATCACTGATATAAGGGGCAGTCCTAGCTCAGCAGCAGAACATGCTATGGAAGTAATAGTCCGACTCCATGTAAGACCGATGTAAATCATATTTAGTAATTTATTTAGGTAGGTTTACTGTCTGGGTCTTATTTACTATTAGCAAGTTAGTACAGACAAATCAGCTAAACAAATCGGTTTTGTTTGCGTGATATGGATCCTTCTTAGTATTTGTAGAGATCTTGATCACCAACGAAAACCACCCCAAAGACATCGTGCTGTTTACCTCATTGTCTATATGAAACTGAATGAATGATATAGCATTTAGGAAGAGGAAGTACTTTTTCTATGACATGAAGTCATACCTTAGCCAGAGTATCACTTTGAGCTGCATCCATTATAGCCATGTTCAGTGAGTAGGATTTGCATGTACAATTAGGACTCTCTCATCACTGGCTATGGAAGGGGAAAGAGCCCACGGGCTCATGAACATTTGCCCTCTCTTTGCCAGAATTGAAGCCCGTGGCCTTGCTCTCTTCTAAATTACTTACAATAGCAGCTCAGCATATCATAATTCTTGGGAGGGATTCCTTCTTATGAGAAAACTTTTTAAAAACTTTCCTGAGGGTGGTATTATCTGCATGCATGCCTACTTTGTGAACAGTTCAATGCACACTCAAGACTTTTCTCTATTTTGTGCCTTGGGCAGTGCTTGTTCCAGTACTTGAAGGACCTTTGGGCAACTCGCCCTCAATGGATGTTTTTAACCTGGAAGAGGCAGGTAGTGCAATGGCAGAGTTGTTTGGGCAGCGAGTCCTTTGCTGGTCTTGAGACCTTGGCAATGCCATGCCATTCCACCTCTGAAATAGGCTCTGGCTTTTGTCACTGTTGTGTGTCTATTGTATCTAGAGTGCAGTGTTTTTTTTCTGCCCTGTATTTTTTTTGTTCAAGGATTCTCTATAATTCTCAAAAGTAGTGTTTGCCTAATATATTCTAATTAGAAGGTTAAAAAACAACAACAATGGACTGAGCTCACTAAATTATTAAGAATATTTATATACTGGTTCTCAAACAAAGAGTAGCTCACAAAGTGGTTCACATAACGAAACAAATCAATAAATAGTTCCCTGTCCCCCAAAGGCTCACAATCTAAAAAAGATGCAGGAGAAACATCAGCAACAGCCACTGGAAAAGACGCAACACTGGGGTGAAAGGGGACAGTTGTTTTCCCCCTGCTAAATAGGACACCACTTTAAAGGTGCCTCTTTGCCCAGTGTGTGGAAGGCTGTGCCCTCCTCGCCAACAAAGGTTGAGGCAATCTAGTTTCTTCATGAATGTGCATGTACATGTTTTATGCAGTGTGAAAAAATAAACCCCCAAACAATTATATTTATGAGTTATTTAAGACAATGTCAAATAAGGTGAGGACTACAACAGAAAAATTATGAACCAAATGGGCATCAGCAAACAACCATATTTACCTTATATTAATTAGCATAGTTTCTTGTTAAGTAATTACTGTAGCGTAAAGTTACTATGTTGCCCACCCCTGCTTCAAGAAAATAAGGTGTAAGCAGGTTCTATACCACACTATGATAGTCTCAAAACAACCTGGCCTATGGTATGACCTGACCTGGCCTATGGTAGCCCTCTAAAGTCCAACTCAGGCACAGCCCAACACCTGAAATTCTGTTTTGTCTAGTCAGGGCAGTCGTGGTCTTCCAAAGCCCATAGTTGGGCTATGTACTGTGAATTTTTCAAGGCAGATATTTTATAAATTGCTATGTTAAAATATCATAGTAGCAAGGAGGTGGGTCTGCTGAGTATCTTGTGGCTAACATGCTGACTAAGCAGCAAACTAGCATCTTTTACTGTTACCTCTGAATGCATCCAACACTGCGATGTTCCAAGGCCCTCAAGGAGTTCTACCTTTGTTAAAATGCAACTTCAACTCACAGAGCAGGATGGGGTATACACAGCCTTTCCTCCCTCTCTCCACAATAAAAAAAACTAATGCAATTGTTGTAGGAAACAATTATTCATTTCCTTACATATATTTCAAGGGGGGGTTGTCTGCAAGCGCCAGCTTTGTAATCAATTTCTGAAAACATTATATTCAACAAGAATCTATCCAAGGAGAACACTGGATATTAAAACATCAAATGGTAAATCTGTCTAGCCAGGAGGAGAAAAAATAAAACTTCATATATTGGATTTAGCACATAAACATATATTTGGTTTAATATAGCATTAACAGACCAGCGTGCAGCCTTTATATAAATAAAAATCTTTATCTTTTATAGTTCAATTTAGTATCTAATGGGTCTATTTAAACATAAGAAAAATGCTTTGTATTTAAGTGCAACAGGAGACGTACAAGGGCAGGACAGGGGAAGAAGCAGGTGCTATAAAAAACTCAAGCATGTTCAGGAGGCCAATACGTCATCTATGTCTACTGTGATCTGCTTTCTTCAAAATCAAGTACATACAAAAAAGATTAGCATACCGATCACACCCCAAAAGTTTCATTCAGAAGTTTGTAAGTACTAAAAATAATGTGGTGCTGTAGTTAGTGGCATGCCTTTTGCTATCCACATAACTAGGCATATGTGAGGATTCATTAGCTATGCTTGGTCACTTAAATTCTTACTGCTATGGTAACAGAATATACTATTTGCCACTCACGAAAAAAGTATGAGAAAGGTGTTCATCTCCAAAACCATGGGAACAAATTTAGTTCCATAATACTGCATGCTGACGCAGTGCAAATTCTACTACTATGTTGGTAGAAGTTGACCATGTTTATTAATATCAGTGAGATTCAAGAGCCTTTTGGGTAAAGACTACAATTGCTTGTCATATTGTGAATCATTTCTTTTCATGATGTCTCGGTATGTTTGACCTTCCCCATCCCAATAAAGGCCTAGTTACATCAAGGCACCATAGAGAGACCCCCCCCCCACTTCACGTAATGCCCTTCATACTGTACTGTAAACAGAAAATGCCTTGCATAGGAGTTCAGCCTATGCACTGAAATTCTTGCACATGCAAATTGGGCATATATGCTTTTTAGGTAAAATGACTGTTACATTTCATGGCTCAAGAGGAGAAACTCTGACCTACATTGCTGCAAGGGCACATCAGCAGACTTGCATATAATTTACCTTTAACCTCCTTTTCACACATACACTACTTCTGTAGGCCTTTGAGAGCTCTATTGTTTTGGTCGGGTTGTAACCATTTTAAAATACTACACAGATTTCATTATACTGCTTTTACACCAGTGAAATCTACATCACAATAACTGAGAGATTTGTTCCCAGATGTGCAAGGGACTCTTAATAGAACGTTAAAAGGAAGGCTTAACATCAGGGCTGGCTGCCAATCCTTACCACAGCGACATGATCCCAGTTCCTGCTGTACCAGCTCCAGTTTTGTTTGGCACTGGAAACACCTGCGTCGGCTCTTCTGTTTGGAACGGCTGATTTCCTCAGGCCCGTCATGACTGTCCTTCAGTAATCGTGGCCGCTTCTCAGGAGAAGCCTCACTCTCTGACTGTGAATCTGTTGTTTCAGGAAAAAATAAATACATATTTTTGTTAGCTAATCTTCATTGTGGCTGCTACTCTTCTCACAGAATTATCGGTATGCCACTTGCACATAGTAATCTAAAAGCAGCATGCTCTTTTTGGGTTTAATTCCCTTGCATACGTACACTCTTTTGATAGTTAGAACAGGCAAAACATCAGAAGCCCCCCCCCCCCTTTCCGGGTTCACAAAACTGAATACAAAATTAATTGACTAACTCTTTCTAGTTGTAGTCCTGACTTTGCGTTGACACATGGAAAAAAAGAACACACCAGGCCAGGGAACTGCAAGCTTTGTTTTTCTATTTTGTTTAGTTTCTCCTATATAGCCGCCCCCCCCCCACTCACACACACCACTGCTGCTGCTTCTGTTGAAACACAACTGAACATAAATTCAGCCGGTTTCCTGGCTGAACAGGAGAGAGATTTTAGGACACAGTGTGCTCATTGTAGCTCCAATAACCAAAAGCGGCACATGAAAGCACCATACTGTGCACCTTCTCCTCTCTACAAGGATAACAATCTAAATGTAAATGATTATATGCAGACAAGATACACTAAAGACAACACAAACATGTCTGCTACAGATTCAAAATGCTCTGAGGATCTCTCTTTAAAACTAGATGTAGTACTACATATTTTAATAACCTTGTTTGTAATTTTTCCTCTCTCAGGAAAATAATGGGGAAGTGTAGAAATAGAATATACAACATCATAAAGAGATGCAAATTGAAAGGCGCTTCAGGTAAACCATAAGAAGGGGGAATGCTAACACCACACATTATTGTCTGTCATATTTAGAATACCACAGCGAGCAAAAATGGCACTCTCAAACCTACTACCCATTTCAAATGATTACGTGCTTTAAGTGGGGGCCCAAGTGGTTAGAACGTTCAGCTGGAATCACTAGAAAAAATGGATCTTGTCTAATGCTCTTCTGCTGATACTGAGGGCAACGGGCAAATCAGAGAGGTAAAAGAATTTCCATGTGCCTACACCTGAATATAGCCCGCTTGATTTTAACAGCCCAATCATAACTAAATCCTAGCACGTCAATGTAGCGGCACCAGCACGGGCTATGTTGGATCCTACAACGGATTTTTGGCTGCTGGATGTCTCCTTGGGGTAAAGGGACATTTGTCCCTTACCCTTGCCCCATCATCTGCTATTGGTCAACTAAGACCTGAACCAGCGATATTGTTGGTCAAAGTATGTGTTGATCTGTGCAGGCAGTTCAGGTCCAGGAAGGGGGTTGGGATTTGGCATGCGCTGCTGCTGGCAAAAACGCCCCGCTCCTGCCCCATCTCCTTCCTGTTCTGCCTCCTGCACCGGGCTTACCTGCTCCGGTGGGCCTCTGTCACTCTGCCAACAGGCGCAGAAAGGCTCCGGCCTTCCTGCCAGCGTGCCGGTTCCCTGCACTGCCACAAAGCGCTTTACGGCACATTTGTAGCAGTCAGCGCTGGTGGAACAGGCATTCTGCCAGCACTTCCTTTCAATAGGATTGGGCCATAAGTCAGAATTAATCTGCTCCAGACTTATTCTGTGCACATCTGGCATAATTGGCTCATGTTCTTAGTGATTGGGATGTTCTCTAGGCAGGCCTCTACTAAACGCAGAAAATATGAGAGAATAAGCTTGCTTGCACAAGATCATAAAGGTTTTGAGAGAATTGCTGCTAATGTTGTTCAATCTCATTCTTTGTGCACGTGCACACATCTTCACACACTGAATTCTTGTTAGCCACACACCTGGTCACCTGTAGGGGAAAAAAAGTTTCCAGAAAACTAAGAGGCCCTCCCCCAGTTCTTCATGATTTGAAAGAAAGTAAAGTCCAGTTATAGCACATGTCTTTTTTTCCTGCTCCTGGAAGCAAGAGAATTTTGTGTTAATCTTCACATACCAAAGAAGCAGACTTCAGGGATTCATCCCCATCCCATTGCAGCCTCTAAGCTACTGTCTCTTTGAAGAGGGAAAGAAAAGTACAGGTTGCACTGCTTTAAACTCAAGAGTGCTCTCTCTCTCCCCTTGCAGTCTCAACTGATCCAGGGACAAATGACTTGTGGAAACATGTAGTGGCATCTATGTTGGTTTATTTTGATGAGATTCAATACATGTCAGATTCCAGACAAAAATGATTTTACAGTCTATGGCAGTGGTTCCCAAACTGGGAGGCGTGGCTCCCAGGGGAGCCACGGATACCAGCCAGGGGAGCCGCGGAGTGCCACGGAATCCTCTCAGAATACAGTGCTATGCCAATTGGCAGGCATCAGCATAATGCAGTGGTTCTCAAAAAAATTTCCCCGCGCCCCCCCGTCACCCGATTTTGGGGGGTGGCGCCCCCCCCTTCGCGTCGCCCTCCGCACGCTCCGAGGCCGGCCCGGGAGCCGGCCTCGGAGCGTCCGGAACGGCCGGCGCTCCAGGGCCTTCTGAAGGCCCAAGCGTCAATCCGGGTATTTTTGATGTTTTCGCTCATGCGCAGACCCGTTTTCGTCTCTGCGCATGAGCGAAAACATCAAAAATACCCGGATTGACGCTTGGGCCTTCAGAAGGCCCTGGAGCGCCGGCCGTTCCGGACGCTCCGAGGCCGGCTCCTGGGCCGGCCTCGGAGCGTGCGGAGGGAGACTGTGGTGGTCGAGCCCCCCTTTGTGGGGCCTCGCGCCCCCCCTGGGGGGGCGCGCCCCACTATTTGAGAACCGCTGGCATAATGTAATGGGGAGTCGTGACCAAGGGTTGCCAATGGTCAAGGGAGCCGCAGGTCAAAAAAGTTTGGGAAACACTGGTCTATGGTTTTTGATATTTATGTAATGCATACAGGTATCATACGAGAAGAAGCCACTAAGCTTTAACAAACAACCTATACAAGGATAAAGGACTAAGGCCAGGATCTAGAAAACTACTTCAGGCATCCTCAAGGTTGCACATCCAGTAGGATTTTAGTATTAGGACTTTTTGTTTTAACAGTAGACTCTATTCAATACTACATCACAAGGTATGTTTGAAAAATGTTCCTTAAAAGCAATTGTTATAAAACATGGGGAACTACTATTTAAGAAAAGTTCAAACCCTTCCTCTCTCAACCCTGGCATGTGAAATATATAACATTGTTCTTTAGAGCCAAAAGAATAATAAAAACTGCATATTATATCTGTTGCACTAAGACTGTAAGTGCTGGATCACTAGCATGTAAAAGAGCTGAAATACAAGATACAATATCAAGAATTAAAGAGATAAATATATAAGCTTTAAGTGCTAACAAATATTTTTCATGGCTGCTAACCTCGGCAAACGTGGGGGAACCTATTTGAATGGTCTGCCCCCAGTGATTAATGAACCCAAATAGATTCTTGAGGGTTCTAGGGTATCTGTTGCTGTAGCTGATGGTCCCGTGAATGCCTTGGTTGACCTCTGGAATGGTCTTATAACTATAACCTATAGTTATAGGTGAGCCATCTCATGAGATATCTGTGATGGGGCAGAGAAGGGGAGGGAGGGAAGATGATGATTTCTACCACAGTATACAGTACTTGCCTGCCACATCATAAACAAACTAAGTACAGAAACAAAAGGTAAGGACTTCTCTACACTACAGCTTTTAGGGAGGCAGGTTCTTCTAATTGTAGCTACTCAGTAGGACTGGAAAACAGGAGAAACTGGGTAATTCAGTAGAACAAATATTTTAAGTTGCAGTTCTAAGGGGAAACAAGCAGAGCAATGCTCTTAAAAGTTTTTTCCTCTTCAGCAGAAAGTTTTTTGTTCCTCACTATAACTCTTCTTGTCTTCATTACTCAACGTTCTTTCCTCAACATTTCCAAATAAATTGTGTCAAGACTGTCAGAGCTGAATTTCAATCTCCTTCAATCTCTTACCATAGCAGTTTGCAGTCTGTACATACATGACTTCACTAACAGCCTCTGTAGCACTGCCTTGACGTTTCAAAGAATTGTTCCCCTCAACAGAGATAAGCACTTGGAAGATGTAGAAGAAAATTTGCAAATGGGTAGAAGAAGAGAAAAGGACAAACTATCAGGGGAGAAAATCTCTATCTCTTTGCCTTCCAGAAAGAGAATAGTCTGTTTAATCCCTAGCACGATGACAAGAACTGAGGCACTTCATCAGAAGAGTCTGGCTTAGTTGGGAGAGCTGCTGCCTTCAAAGCCCGAAGACTGGTAAACTTGATAAGTTCAAGACACACCGCCAGCAAAAAGCTGTGAAAGCCTCCAGGAGGAGAGATAAGAGCCTCCAGCTGCGTCGGTCGAGTGTAGAAGGCGCCAGCCAGCAGAATTGTCAGACTGTAAAAAGGATACCACC
The DNA here is from genome assembly GCA_026170595.1 of Plestiodon gilberti rubricaudatus. Classification (NCBI taxonomy): domain Eukaryota; kingdom Metazoa; phylum Chordata; class Lepidosauria; order Squamata; family Scincidae; genus Plestiodon; species Plestiodon gilberti. The sequence goes on from JANXHW010000001.1 coordinate 39,705,857, forward strand.
TGGAAAGTAGCCGTTCATGAAAGATTGGACATTTTATACTGTATATATTGTAAAAAAACCCAAGGGGGGTTAGGACAGCCTGCCCATGTACACCGCCTTGGATTAAAGTCGGAGGACAAATCCAATGATCGAGAAAGGCGTTATATAAATGCTATATATTATTATTATATATTATTATCAGAGGGTGTGAGTGCGAGTGTGTGTGTGTGAGAGAGAGGAGAGAGACTTACAGATTGACATTTATGATCCCAACTGCCTGTGCAATCATCAGAAAGGGCAATAACTAATGAACCTTCAGCCACCACAGTTCCATACACCATCTTGAAGAGGAACGTAAGCTATCAAAACCAAATTATGAAACATTCTGCACTGAAGAATGCACTAAACGCGCAAAAAAGCTGCAGAGATGTCATCTCTGCAGCTTTTTGCTCGTTTACCTGATGAAGTTCATGGAAATTGAAAGAAACGGAGTGAACCCAGTGTGTGTTTTAAACTTGGTTTTATTCTTGTTTTTAATACATATTTTTTTTTAAAAAAAAGAACTTTACATGGCTTTTAAACCCGTTTTTCAGCAATCGTACATACTGGCTGGCCATGCAAGCTTCAGATCATTTTTAACATTGTTTGTCTATAGGGAAGGAAGTAGCAGACACAAATGCTGATGCAAACGCAAGCCTTCTAGGTAGTGTCTAGCTTTGTAACTTGTGTTTACACTTACAACATTGTGTGAACTGATAACCATGACCCTTTCTTTTAAATCACCTTTTAGACAGGGAAATAGCTTAGTTCTGTGGCAGAAACTTCAACTTACAAGGTCTTGGAACAAGTTACCAAAAAGCAATGTGTTATTGGGTTAAGATTACAATATTTTCATAATACAACGGTGTCTTTGAAACGGATTACCATCATAAAGCAGGGGTTCCCTGTATTCCCATTTCAGCTTCCATTGCCTCTCATCTTTTACAATTCATCTTTGAGCTGAATATATTTTAAATGGCCTTTTTACTACAGAGCTTTTAAAACTTCAGATTCTTTAAAAAAATAAAATATTCTAAGATGCTAGCCTTAGTTTGAATTACTTCTGCAATGAGAAAGGCTGTGGCAAAAAACTTTTCATATTGAAACAGCCAATTTAGTTTTTAAACTGGTTCTCAACAACAAATTACTTCTAAGGAAGGCTATGCTGCTGACTAAGAGAAACGTATAAACCTCTGCCACTGAAAGTACCCTAGAGAAAGAACTTTATAACTGCTAAATCAGTGATATACCAACAATGACATGATGATTAAAAATTAGGAACACAAGAACTGCTTTACAACAAAACTATTGTAAAGCTGAACAGAATACATGAATTAAAAAAACAGTATGGAGTAATAAAAATTTAGGGCTGTCATGATGCAAGATGAAAAAATTAAGGATGCAACCACTACTCATTCCCTAAACATTTGTACTAGCATGCAGTAATACCTTCCAATAATGCCACTTCCTTTAGCGGTGTTTTGTTACAGCACTCTTCATCCTGGGTTGATTGACAGCCAATGAGAGCAGTGTGTTCTGGCCAATTAGCACCAGTTTCCTGCCTGATCGGCAATGCCGTCTTCTACATTACTGTTTCAGACAACACTCCACCTTCAAGAAACGTATCCCCTGTGTTTTTGGGAAGTATTACTGTAATGCATCCCAGCAAAATTAGTGTAGTTCAATTTCACATTTTGAGATGCTCCATTGGTGTTGTGCTGGCCACAGCATAACTGAATACTTGTGCAACAAGTATCAAAACTAGGAGGCTAAATAATTTGCTACCGATTGCTGCATTCTCTTTGGTGTATTTGGTGACTTTCCCTGTATCTACACTTTTAGCATGAATGTTCTATGACTTGGTGCAATTATGAGTATTACAATGAGCAATTATGAGTATTACAACGAACTTATTGGGACTCTGATTAAGGAATGTAGGAATGAAACTGAACAGGCATATCTAATACTTTAACTTTGATTTAATGCTTGTTATGTTCAGCTGGCAGAATTTCTCTGTGCATTCTCATGTCTGTTTACATATTTTGAATTATTTATACCTCACACTTCAAGGTTCCCATTTTAGGAAAGTTTACTCTCTATATTTATAAAGATAAAATAATAGTCACAAGTTTTAAAATGTATGTAAGTGTAAAATTGGTTTACAGTTCGAAGAGTTCTACATATTAAATATGGGCTAGCTATGCTCAGGATGGACTTCAACCATCAAACAAAAATCAATGGTTTGAGCAAAGGTACAACCTAGGCTTCTTCAGCAGTACGTGGATCGAGAACTACTGAAGTACAAGCCAGGTTTCAAAGAGGCAGAGGAACTAGAGATCAAATTGTTAACATTCACTGGATTATGAAGAAAGCAAGGGAGTACCAGAAAAACATCAACCTCTGCTTCATTGATTATGCTAAAGCCTTTGATTGTGTGGACCGCAACAAACTGTGGCAAGTCCAAGATGGGAGTACCAGACCACCTCACATGTCTCCTGAGAAATCTACGTAAGGACCAAGAAGCAACAGTTCGAATCAGATATGGAACAACTGATTGGTTTAGGATAGGAAAGGGAGTACGACAAGGATGTATACTGTCACCCTGCTTATTTAATTTATATGAGAGGACATCATGTGAAATGCAGGCCTGGATGAATCACAAGCCAGAATTAAGATTGTCAGGGAAAACATCAACAACCTCAGATATGCAGACGATACCACTCTAATGGCAGAAAGTGAAGAGGACCTAAGCAGCTCCTTGCTGAAGTTGAAAGGAGAGTGCAAAAGTTGGCCTGAAACTTAACACTAAAAAAACCTAAGATCAAGGCAAAACTGGCCCCATCACTCCTTGGCAAATAGACGGGGAAGATATGGAAGCAGTGACAGACTTTATGTTCTTGGGATCCAAGATCACTGCAGACAGTGTCTGCAGCCATGAAATTAAAAGACGCCTGCTCCTTGGGAGGAAAGCTATGGCAAACCTGAGCAGCATAATAAAAAGCAGAGATATCACCCTGTCGACAAACGTCCGTAGCAATGTTCCCAGTAGCAATGTATGATGTGAGAGTTGGACTATAAGGAAGGCCGAGCTCCAAAGAATAGATGCTTTCGAATTGTGGTGCTAAAGGAGACTCCCGAGAGTTCCTTGGACTGCAAAAAGGAGATCAAATCAGTCAATCCTAAAGGAAATCAACCCTGACCGCTCTCTGGAAGGTCAGATACTGAGGCTGAAGCTCAAATACTTTGGCCACCAAATGAAGAGCACTCACTGGAGGAGACCCTGATGCTGGGAAAGATTGACGGTAAAAGAAGAAAGTGCTGCAAAGAATGAGATAGTTAGATAATATTATTGAGGCAACGAAAATAAAATTGGAGCTCACTTCGGAGGATGGTTGAAGATAGAAGGGCCTGACATGATGTGGTCCACAGGGTCGTGAAAAGAAGTACCCGACTGTGCGACTGAACAACAACAATCTCTGTAGAAAACTGAACCACAAGCTTAACAGGCCTTTTAAAATGGTACTGGGGGGGGGGGGGAAGAGCAAGAAAAAGGGCAATAGCTCAAAACATCATTTCCCACCCCTGCAAAGTGTAAGCTCCAAATATTTTCAAATCACCTGAGCTTGACTGAAGCCATCATAGCTCAGGAAGCAAAATGTTCAGAGCAATGGAGGAGCAGCAGCATTCGGTTTGTAACAGCTGTCTTTGTTAAATGAATAGATAAAACTGTAAACCCTGAGAAGAACTAGAAACATTTCATACCTCAAGAAGCAGTTGGCAACGGAAAGGTCTCCTGGTACATTTGCAGCAACCATAGATTGTTAAAAGGTAATTCATCTAGTATGGAGATCTTTCTTTAAACTGATGTATTACAAGTAAGTTGTTACAGTTGAGAAATGAAATGCCATTGTGATTCTATATAAAGCACATTTCTTTCTAGACAACTGATCGACCCAATGACAAGTGCAGCACAGATAGCAAGGCAAGGAAACATTAACATAACTATTTCATTTCCAATTAATATTTTGGATATTAAAAAAAACAAAACTGTTTATTCTGCTTCCTATTCAGACTGTTAAAGCATGTGCTTCATATTCCGATTCATTAACTGCAAGGTTCAATTCTCTATATTATTGGAGGCTTTAACCTTCGAAATGTGCAGCATTAGCTGTTTAAATACCAGGAGGCAATCAAGGTTTTGTTGGTAGCCAATTATTAAGAGCCACACAGCTAAGGTGGATAAAGATTTACATTGTGTACATAGTACAAAATCCAACTGACTGCAAAATGGTGAGACTAGTGGGTATAGCTGTCTTATATGCATTAATTGGGTATTGAGAGAGCTATACCTCCAAAGCAACAGGTAAATGCTAATAATCTCACTTTCACAAACCCCCTGAAGTCCAGTATCAGCACAATCCTATACATAGGCTTACCATAGTTCCAGAATCGAGTCGCACTGCGGCCTAGAAAAGTCATGACCTGCTCCCAGGAGTGCACCGCAGCTGGCCAACGCAAGTCACGGCTTCCGCAGCTTCCGGTGCACTCCTGGGAGCGGCTCGTGTCTTTTCTAGGCCACAGCGCGACTCGATTCTGGGACTATGGTGATCCTACCTATACACATCTGCTCAGAAGTAAGCCCCATTGAATTCAATGGGGCATTCCTCAGTAAGTGTTATAGGATTGCAGCCTAAGGGCCCAATCCTAACTAAAAGCTGTCTGAAAGGCACAGAAGCACTGCCACAGGCTCCGCTGCATCCTGCAGGCAGACAAAGAAGTAAATGTTTCTTTTACTTACCCGACTTCACTGCCACATGGGTCCCTATGGGTCTACTCAGACCTACGCCAGCTCTTTGCAAGTCCAAGTACAAGGAAGGGGGTGTGTCAGGGCAAAAATGAAGCAGAGGATATTGGTGAAGCCACTGCTGCTAATACCCACCCTCTGGCCACTCCCGCCACACCTCCTTGAGGCCCCGATCTAACCACCCCCTCCACTACCTTACCAGCACCAGTGGACGGCGTCCTCACCACTGGTGATTGTGCTGGTGGCTTCTTCTGTACTCATTGGTGGAAGTGCGAGCCCATCGGCAAAACATCACTTCTGCCTGCAGAACTCACATTCTGCTGGCAGGCAACCCAGTTAGGATTGGGCTGTAAGTCATAAATATTAGCTTTTGCTGGTTGAAATGTAGCCTTGAATCCCAAAAGGTCTGTGAAGATTTTTGTTTTCCTTTTTGTAATGGTTATATTCAGCTTAGAAAGTTATTTTCTCTTGGGCTGTTTTTATGCAATGTTTGTATTTTCTGATATTTTTTTCATTTTTTTGTTATTACATTTTTAAGATGTAAAAGTCTTCAAGTCTTGCAAGAGTGAGGCGGAGCATATATTTATTTTAAAGTATTTATACACTACCTCACCTTTGCGCAAAAAAAAAACCAGAAGAAAAAAATATTTATTTTTTAAAAAATAAATAAAATTTTAGAAAGTGCCCTAGAAGCAAGTTCACCCTCACTTCTGTGTTCCATATCAGTTTTATATGCAAACATAAATCTTGGATTCAAGGAAAGATATCTATACAAGTTTTGATTTTAAATATATAGATTGCCTTTTGAAGGGTCCCCAAGGTGATTTAAAAGTATATCAAAGCCAACTCCAGTAAAAACAGCAAACAAAGTAAAAAGGTCTTTAGATCTCATGCCAACGTTTCACTCCTCACATGGAGCTTTCTCAAGGCGAACACAGACAACTCTTTTTCATCTAGCAGTTGTCTAACTGTGTTCGCCTTGAGAAAGCTCCATGTGAGGAGTGAAACGTTGGCATGAGATCTAAAGACCCTTTTGCCTGTGGTTGGATTTTTTTTCTATGTATATATCTTTATGGTATGTGCCTTTAAATAATTTCTTCAAACTACTGCTGCAATTTAAAGTATCTTTATTTCTCCATTTACAAAGTATACATGGCTGTTGAACCCATATTTCCTGCTTCATTGAAAATTGTACCTAGCCATAAAAATTTCCATGCAACACTTAAGGGACGTTTCTAAAATACTGTTTAAGCTACCATTTGCTCAGTACAATTCCTGTTAGTAGAGTGTAAGATTCTGTGAACTTCCCCACTGGCTAGGATCTTTCCAAACATTTGAGGAAAATTCGATTGTTGTAAGCCATCTTGCACTTTTCACCTAACAGGACTTTTAACACATTTTCTTTTACATAAATCCCAGGAATGTATTTTTGGTGTCTAACAGCCCGATCTTAACCAACTTTCCAGCGCCGATACAGTCATGCCAATGGGGTGAGAGTGGCATTCTGTGGCGGTAGGGGGCAGTCACAGAGGTCTCCTCAATGTAAGGGAATGTTTGTTCCTTACCTCAGGGCTGCATTGCGACTGCATTGGCACTGGAAAGCTGGTTCGGATTGGGCTGTAAATTCGGGTAAGCTCTGAAACAATTTAAGTTCCAACACCCTTTTACTCCATAAGAATAGAACAGTTCTCTCCCTGGTAAGGGAGCACTACAATGTGCTAAATATCAATGTCTGGCATTTGCTTTAACATTTTAACTATGCTTTTTATAGTAAACTGTCTTTTGAAAAGCCTCTTTAAAGAAGTAGTGGTCAACTTGTAAAACAGAAAAGCATGTCTGGCATAGGAATTTCCAAGTATGTCTTCCACCACTGCAATAAATATCTTGGGGTTCTTGCTCCAAGATACACTTTAAGCATATTGCTGAGATAGATGGAATGTGGTGCTCTGACACACATGGTAGAAAGCCACCAGATTTCATGGGGTTTCCTTTTCTTAGACATATTCATATTATACAAGTGATAACAAAGCTAATATACTCTGACTACTTTGAAAAAGCTCAACATCTACTATCAATATATTTCACTTTGTTCTATGGTTTAATACATTCCCATTAAGGTGGAAATCGACACCTACCTGCCTCGGGAATTTCCTTAAATAATTCCCCCCCCCATTATTTCACATTAAATAAAAATCATCAGAAGGAAGCAGCATGAGTGGAGCATTTGTGAACTATCAGAATGCTTAAAACATTGGGTGGGGGTGGCACAGGGATTAAGAGAAAAAGTTAATTACAAAAATATATCCTCTAGCTTTTCTGAGTAGGGCTGAAAATATGTTTTCTGATTTGCCATATGCATCATATACATTCAGTACCAATTATTTTGTCAGTGGTGAAACTCACGAGACTCTGCAGGTCTATACATCATTGCTGTTAAGTAGCCTTTTTAATGTCTTTTTGTGGCTTCAAGTAAAAAAAAAAAAAGACTGAATTTAGTCGTGATTCAGATTGAAGTTATCAGGCAACTCACCATAATTGCAGTCTCAATTTACTGCAGGACAAAAATGAACCATAGATGTAGAGCACAGCCTCAAAGTATGGAAAAAGACAATTAAAAGGCACACAAAGCTGACAGCAACGCCAGAGTTAGGGATTTTTTTTAATGTATCACAGTCATGGCCCTTTTCTTAATTCATTTATATATGAACTATGGAACCCAATGAGAAGCATGCATAATCTCTCTCCATATTGTAGGATGTGGAAGAGAGGCAACTGATCTGCATCTCCCAAAAGATATGGCAATATGGAACGATAATACAACTGATTGTTGTATTATCAGAAACAGCCAGCAAAACGAGACAGTAAAATTTCATCAACATCCATCATGGTATCCTGGTACATTATTATCTCCCAGTCTCTATTAGCCTTTGCTGTGTCAGTGCAAGTCCTGGACACTTTATCCTGTTTATAATTGCTGATGAGTAGTAATAAGGCCTCTATGCCTCAGCTCCTGCACGTTCCACTTCAGCACCCACCTATTAGGTAATAACTTTTATTTACAGCCTTGCTTGATGTGCTGTTCTATTACTACAACTGAGAACTGAGTAGGGCAAAAAAAGTATCATTAATGGGCACTGTCACCGCCACAACTGATGATGTACAGTGCATCTTTGTAGATGTTCTATCATCACATGCCTTCCAGGGAGAAACCCTAAGATAGCTGGATTCATAACATAACTGTGTCCTCCACCAGTCAAATACTAAGGAGCTCCTTAAAGGTCAACTGAAACAACAAAACCTTCTCAAAATTGTTTTTAGAATAAAAAGTCTCACTAACCTTTTTATACTGTTAGCACAGACACTACCACGACAGAGCAGAGCAGAGCAATAGAATACCTAATTAATATGGTAGGAACCAGAGCTTTGTTCTTGTTGGATGCGCTACATATGATAAAAATGTGAGCATGGAAGAGGAAATGTAAGATAGAGCCGAAGCCAAGGAACTACTAGTTGTTTGAATTTCGTATTTCCGCTGCATTTACTTTGTAGCATTTCTAAGCAAATAATTATCCTTTGGAGCATTAAAGACTCAGTCATAGCTGCTGATCATTACTGCTCCCAATCCAGCAAAGCACAACCCTACAGTTAACAGGTAAGTAGCCTGACTCACTGGCGTCACTGCAAGGGGGGAGGAGCTCTAAGTTCCGCTGCGGTCAGACCCTCCGTTACACGGGAGCACGAAGCGCCCCCGCCTTCGGAGTCATTAAAGTCGGTGAAAGCAACGGTTTCACCGACTTGAATGGCTCCAAAGGTGAGGGGGCGGGGGCGCTTCATGCTCCCATGTAACAGAGGGTCTGACCGCGGCGGAACCTAGAGCTCCGCCACCCTGCAGTGACGCCAGTGGCCTGACTGACTAATGTTACATGCATACAACAAAAATGTGTTTAAAGCTTACTTGTCAGAACAAAACTTTTGTTCTTGCAAATTTTATACAAATTTTTATACAAATATAAAGGTATATATTATGACTGCAAGGGCAACTAAAAGTTACAAGCAAAAGTGTGTAACAAAGCCCGGAGGGCTGGATTTCTGTAAACAAATGCTGATTTGGGAGCAGTGTTTTTGTATGGAAAAGTGGAGGGGGGCACAACAATTTTTTCTACTGCCTTTTCTCACTATAACTCACTCACTACCAAGCTACTTCCCTCGAGGGGTTCCAGTTAAATATTGATGAGGCATCACGAGAACTTACAGCACTCAAATGCACACATTTGAAGTCTTTTCTCTATTAACTGCATAACTAACCTGTGGAAACTTCTACCACCAGATATAGAAGCTAATTCATTAAAAAGAAAAAGGAAAATATCAATAGCTATTAGGTGTAATAGACAGTGGCTCGGAGCCGAAGGTGTTGTCCTGCAACCAGAAATTACTTCTGCTCATGCAAGGCAGGGTCCTCAATTTTGTCAATACTCCCTACCTACTACAGCCCACTGTGCCACCAAAAGTTTCTCCTGGGGGATGGAGGAACATCCAGACTAACATATGTGGCATAGGCAGGGCTGCAGCAGGTAGGGGGACTCTGAGAAAATTGGACAGCTAACCCAGTACAAACAGAAGGGCTTTCCATTTGTGCAAGGATATCTTTGAATTCAAGTCAATATAAACAAGGCATCGCCAACATCTAATACTGACGTTTACAGCTTGTTGTGAAGATTTTGCTTCATACTTTGTTGCTAATATTGCTCAGATCGTGTCTGACTTTTTCATAATAATTGTAATAGATCCTGAGCCACGGCTCTCAGAAGCAACCATGTGTTGCTCAACATACTCAAAGAAAACAAAGGTGAAACTGCAAGTAAGTTGGGGCTGGAAAGGCTGTCACTTGTTTTTGAGATTCCTGCCCGATTAAGGCCAATGAAGAGGAGCTTAGAGGCCCGCCAACTGAAATAGTAGATATCATTTCAGGAGGGGTGGGCTCCTGTTCTGTGAAAGGCAGCAGCCATTTGCCTTTGCCTAAAGATACTATTTTTTACAGGGATGATTTAGCTCACTTTATTCTGTCTCAAAACTTCTCTTCCTGGGGAACAAAATCAAATGTGTGGTGGCAGAGCAACTACAGGGAGATCAGGATGACACATATTTTCACATTTCAGTGGATGAAGCTGAATCCACACTGAGTTCCATGAAGATGGAGGTGAAGCAGGCAGGTAATTCCAATGCTGTGGAGGAGATGGTCCATTCTCATGATAGATGGGGTGACAGATCCCCTGTGATCGTCAGGAACCTAGGGATGCATTCTAGACCAACTTTACTCTTGAACAGACAGCACTAGTGGTGACCAGAAGTACCTTTTACCAATGTAATTGATTACATAGGCTATATTCCTTTCTGAAGTAAAGAAATATTGACATGCTGATCCATGCTTCTGTAATATCAGACTACAGTAATTCATATTATGTTGGGCAGGGCAGCCTTTGATGAGAACTCTGAAGGTTCAACTCAGTACAGAATAATACTGCCGACCTCTTAGTAGAGGCTGAAAAGTTGAACCAGGTTCAACTTATTCTGCACCAACTATGCTGGTTACCAATAAGACTTGGGCCTACAATTCAAGATATTGGTTCTCATCTTTAAAGTCCTTCATGATATGGAACCCACGAACTTCAGAAACCACGTCTCCCATTATTATTATTATTAACAACAGTATTTATATACCACTTTTCAACAAAAAAGTTCACAAAGTGGTTTATAGACAAAATCAAATGATTAAATGGCTCCTGTCCCAAAAGGCTCACATCTAAAAAAAGATGCAGAAGAACACCAGCAAACAGCTACCAGAAAAGAGACTGTGCTGTGGTGAAAGGGGGCAGTTACTCTCCCCCTGCTAAATATAAGAGGAGCACCAATTGAAACAGTGTCTCTTGCCCAATTAGCAGGGGAAACTGGTGAACCCAGTCACTGCCTAGATTCTTTGAGGCAGTTTGTGCCTGCTGCATGAGAAAAGAATGTGTGTGGCAAGAAGCAGAATCATAATGGCAATTTTTCCAAGGCTACTGAACGACCCTCCCCAATGTTCTGACCAGAGTTGTTCTGGTCTTGTGGCTTTTTGAAGAGGATGCAAAAACCTACCTGTTAGGAAAGATTCTTCTGCTGCTGAGTGGGCATTGTAGGCACAAACTGCTGGTACTGTATTTATTGTATTAATTTGTTTAATTGTCCTTTTATTTTGTTGGAAGTTACTAAGAGTTTTGGCGATATGTAGAAGGCTTTTTTTTTTTTACTCAAGGCTAGTTATTAAGTTGGAGGCTGACAGCCTAACAGGATGCAGCGGCGCAAATAAGGCGCCCACCGCATCCTATGCAGGATTGGGTCTGTGCCAGCGCAGCCAGAGGCCACCTCGGGGTAAAGGAACATTCGTCCCCTTACCCCTAGTACAGTCCCCAGCTGCCCCAATGAGTCTACTTGAATGTATGCCAGCTACTTTGCTGGTGAACATTCAAACTGGTCATGTAACACCGGCCAAGCATGGAAAGGGGGACAGGATTCAGCAGACTGCGCCGAAGACAATCCCTCCCTCACCCCGGGCTTGGCTGATAAATCCCACCAGCACCCCCAGAACACCCCGTTCCGCCCTCCGCTGCCCGGTGGGGACTTACCTCTCTGCTGTGGTGCTCCACTGTTCTGCGGCACTGGTGGAGTGGCACAAGCAATTCCACCAGTTCCACTTACTTGTTGGGCAGGGCAGCCTTTGTGTGCTTTCTAGCACATTTGCAAATGTGCTTTCCGGTACATTTGCAACACCTTAGACCAGCGGAGCAATTGCTCTGCCGGTCTAATTGTAGACAGGATTGCACTGTAAGTGTATTTTGGAAGAGAAGGAAACCAATTCCAGGTTCTTCGGATTGTCTTTATATTACCAACTGCCATGAACTGGTATTCAAAGAGAGACAGCTTGCCAAAGCTCGTTTCTAGATTCCCAGCCTTCTTTAAAGAATAAAATATTTGTTTTTCCTTCTGTACCCAGCTTGATCTTAAGTCTAAAAAGAAACTAAAAGGTTTACCTGAATCACAAGATCTTTTGGTTGGTGTGATTAAGGAGACATGAGCTGTATCTGTGCGTGGCCCACCTGGAAACAGAAAATAAGCATGAGTTCCAACAATTTTTTTATAAATCGATAATACAGAACAGTGTTGCATTCAGTGATGTGTAGGTAGCCAATATGAACTTCCGTAAGACACATACACAAATTCTGTGAATAAGGCAGAACAATGATAAATGAGTGGGAAGGGCTGTAGTTCAGGGGGAGTGTATATACTTTGCATACAAAAGGTCCCAGATTCAGTCCCTGGTATTTCTGGGTAGGGAAGATAAACGTTCCTGAAAGAAACCCTGCAGAGCCTCTGCCAGTGTTAACAATATTGACCTAGACAGATTAATGGTCAATGGTCCATATTGGCCTCCTAGACAGACCAATGGACAACAGTTTTCTCTGTATTAGGATAGAAACACTGGTAAAGGACAAAGAGTTGTAGCTGCATCTTTACCTTGAATACAATACAAAGAATAATGAAACTAATACAATGAGTTTAAGGGAACTTTAGAACTTTCTTAAACAGCAACCATCCCCTCCCTCCTGAGTGGCAGATGGTTTTCAAAACTCAGGGGAATTTCAACACCAATGGCATGGGGCCATGTCTTTAACACACACACACACACACACACACACACACACACACACACACACACACACACACACACACACACAGTTGCACATTCCCTAAACCTAAACAACTATTTGGGTCCCAGCCCTGGTGACCAGATCCTAGGTTTGGAAATGTAGGTTTAATCAGAAAAATATTTTGTTAAGGTTATCTCTCAAATAGACTATATAAATTAGTTAAAACGTCAGTTATGAGACTGCAACATTTCAACTGAAGTTATTTTTTTATTGTGCAAAACGTGCAAGAGAAGAACCAAAGTATTGCCTAACCAGTATGTGCACATGCGTATGTGGTGCTGCGGCATGCCAGGAAAGCATGATCCAGGCCAGACGCATGCTGCTTTTGCTCCGGCTGATGCCAGGAAAGCATAAGGCATGGGCTTCTGAATAAAAAGGCCAACTTTGGTTCACTGAAGTGCCACCCCCAACACACATTGCTGGAAAAATACTCTAGGGAACTTGTTAAAACCAACAACCCAATATTTGTTTGTCGTGTTGCAGTAAAAACATACTGTATACCCAAATACCTCAAGGTGAAACTCACAACAAATATGGCTATATTACTATACTGCTGTATTGATAATTAGATTATTAAAATCTTATAGCCTAAGATCAAGTTATTACAGTAGAAGGTGGCACCAACAACAGTGCACATTAGCTTAGTAAAAGTATGCCTCTAGGCATGTAGATAGGATGCTAGTATGTGTGGTTATTCAATATCAAAAAAAAAATTAGCACTGCTGAGGCAGTATACTTGTTAAGAGTATGACCTGTGAGCCACTAGGTTGTAAGTTCAAATCTCATCCCAGCCATTAATTTGCTAGGTGGCCTTAGACTGGTTATTTCCTTAGTCTTACAACTTGGAGGGGGGTGGTAAATACAGGTCCACTGTGAATACTTTTTGAAGACTTTAAATCACTATATAGACATGTAGGGGTCACCTTTACCTATCCATTAAACAGAGTCAGAAAGAGAACTGTATAACACACATACTGTACAAATTGTCCCAAAGATTACTTGACAGCACTGATGAGCACACTGCATTATCTTGAAATACAGTACAGGTGTCTTCACTTGTTTGTTAGTGCTTCACATTACAGTAGTAACAGACACAAGCTGTCAAGTAGAGTTGCTTCCACATGTAAGTGTAACATAGAGAACCGACCCTCCAAGAAATTCACCAACATGCAGCCCCATGTTGCTGTAAGGAACTTCATTCACCCCTCATTTCAAGATGATGTTTAAAGGTGACAAGTTTAAAAAAATGCAATCATACCAAGTTCTTTTTATAAGTATCACTTGTTCACAATTTGAAGTTTACTTGAATTGTAAAGCAATGAGTGTGAGGTGCGATACTGATATATTGTGTACCCTTTTTTCAGAAGCACTGCCTCTTAGGTTCTTGGACTACAGTATGGAATGATGATTTAAAAGCCTAATATGAAGTTGTTCAGAGGATAACTGTGGCATCACTACTTCTATACACTGAGATCATCATCAAAATATCAAGACAGGAAAAAGGCCTAAAGCAGAGGTTCTCAACCTGTGGTATGGGTACCCCTAGGGGTACGCAGACCTCTTGCTGGGGGTACGCCAAACCCTGCCCCTTATCTGCCCCATCAGCAGCTAATTAAGTGTTAATTAACATGGATTTTAAATTTTAATTATTTTTGGAGCCCTTCTGTCTCTCTGGTGAGGTGGGGGAGGGAGGAGCTGATTTTGGGAAGTGTGACTTGGAGAAAAAAGATCCTTGCATGTCTGTCCATCTGTCTGTCTCACTCACTCACTCAGAGTTAAGACATTTTTTCACATTTAAAATTGTTTTAGTACTTATTTAACGATTAATTACCTAATTAATTTAGTCCAATTAATTAGCAGTTAATTAGCAGGGGGTACTTCAGAAAATTGGACCATGGTAGGGGGTACCCAGGCCTCCAAAGGTTGAGAACCCCTGGCCTAAAGAATACTGGAAGAGTGTGGGAAGAGGAGGCAAGGGCACCAGCCATCCCAAAGAATATTTATGTCCATCAGTTTGTGTTGCTTCAGACAGAAGCAAATTGCTTCTTCAGTCTGATCTCCAGGCAAAAGTGAATCTTTCCCACATTGATCATATGGAATCTAATCTTGTGAGAACAGGTTCAGTATGCTCTGCTACTGCACACTGCTCAGCAATGTGGGGAGGGGGGAAGAACACTATTGTTTCAATATAAAGACCACCGTTTTCAGAGAAATTTTGGTAACACTGTTCTTAACAGTGTAACACAAGGTAACACAAGGCAGGATATATAGTCATGCGAGAATGTACTCTTACTCCAAAATATCAGTAGAACATAGAAGGTTATAACATGCTTTGCACTAGGAGTTTATTCAAATCTGTTTATATTTCTTTTTGGAGAATAGATGAACAATTTTCTACAACTCAAGCAACATACTTCATCATGACTCCAGCTCAAGCTGTATTTCTACACTACCATCATGTTTTAGTCTCAGAAGTGAAATCTGATTAAACTTATTCCAGGCATCATACAATGGAACAAGCTGGTATTATTGTGGAAAAAGCAATAAACCTGAAAACCTATATTTTTGGTAGGGTAAACTATTTAGTTGCAATCATTGTACACTGAGGCAGCAATACACATCCAGGACTTTACCTATATCCTCCAATACAAAACTTCACCTTATGCAATTCACCTGCAGTTCTTATGCCCCCAGTCCAGAAATAACTGCAATAAATAATTGTTCTGTGTCCTGTCCTATTATATATTTAACAGGTAACACTGACTAAATGCAACTAAGCAGCAGTATTTCCAGCAACTGCTTTTACCTCTAAACGACAAATTAGTTAGTTGTATGAAACTTTTCCAATACAGCTAAAAAATGGAACATCCTTGATGCCAGACTATGATCAATTAATTCTCCTATATAAAAACTGGAGAGTTCCAAGTCCAGTGTTCTGCTTTAAAAAGTAGCCATTTGCTCTGTGAGAGAGAGACAAACAACTAACAAGCAGCATGTGTGTATTGTACCATGGTAGACAACAGCCAATTAGTATCAGATTGGTAGTTTTCAAACTTAAGTCTTAGTAAGCACTCCAACACAATGGAAATACTGTAAATCTGTTCTCGGCATCTCAAAAGCATAAACAAGATGAGAATGGCAGGTTACTAAATTAAGAATATTCATCTTTAATCTAAACCTAGAATAACCAGGTAGGGGAAAGTGGAGAGAGATAAACATGAGTACAATGCCAGATGGCTTAAATGAAGAAACACATAGAAGCCCTGGGGTGGTTGTCAAGGTTTCTCTAGCACCTTCCTATATAGCAGGGGTGGCCAAACTTGCTTAATGTAAGAGCCACATATATTAAACTTCAGATGTTTGAGAGCCGTAAAGAGAGATGTTTGAGAGCTGCAATGTTTAAGAAGCATTGTAATTCTTAAATATATTTACTCACCATGAGCATTAAACTGACATTTTAAGTCAGTTGACTCTCAGTTTATACCTGGTAAATAATTATAAAGCTTAAAAATTTATTTACTTTTTATATTGTGATGCAAAACACATTTCCGAGGGCCACACATTATACGTCAAAGAGCCACATGTGGCTCAGGAGCCACAGTTTGGCCACCCCTGCTAGTACAGTACCTCCAAAGTGACTTATGTATTTGTACCCTGCTCATGTGGATGCCCAAAGTATGACTTACTTAACTCACACCTTGAAAAGCCTGATACTAGTTTAACATTACAGGAAGCCATGCCCTAAACTGGACCGATCCGGCCCGCACGGGACCGGACCGGAGGCTCCGCCGCCACGCGCCGACTCCCTTGTGTCACCTCAGCACCTACTCCTTCTGAAAGCGGCCTTTCTGGACCTGCGCAGAGCGCCGCCAAGGCCGAGATTGCCCTCTCGGCCTCAGCGACGCTCTGCACAGGTCCAGAAAGGCCGCTTTGAAGAGGCGCGGGAAGGCGGCGGCCCGGAGCCTCAGGTAAGTTGGAGAGTGGTCCGTGGGTGGGAGGGTGGGAGCGCGAGCGAGCGGTAGGTGGGAGGGAGAGCGGTAAATTCGCGCGGCGGGACAAATTCGCAGGGGGGGGCAAAAATGTTGGCCCACAGCCAATTTTCCCCATGGGAAAATGGCCCCCCACCACAAATAGGTTCCCCCACCCCTGCCCTAAACCAACACTACGTTCAGATTTCAACAATTACATTTAGAATCTGAATATAAATATACTTCATTAAGGACTCATTCCCACAACTTTCCAAGTGTGGAGCAATGTTGTTTGGAGTCAATCTGTGTTGGCTTTCAGCTGGATAACATGTGCCATGTGTATCAATCGCAGAACTCAGCACAGGCAGACTTTTTTTAGGCTGCTGGGAAAAGTATTTCCAAATGCTTGCTGTGGAACAAGTCAGTCCACATCAATTAAAAACAACTTGTCAGTTAGCTAAAACTTGGAGGTAGGGCAGTACTTATTTTACTACCAGCATCTCTTGAAACTTTGCATAACTATTAACAAAAATGGGTAACTTTCTTTGTAGATTTATTGTACTTCCAGTTGTCTCTCTTAATTAACATGACATTTACGTAACACCACAATTAATTTTTAACTACAGGCACCACAGACTAATTAGAAATGTAACATCCCTTATTAAATACCTTGCCAATTCACTCCCATCATAATCTCCTTGATGATTCTACCTTTACAGGATTAGACATACTAGTACAGAGGTGGCCAAACTGCAGCTCCTGAGCCACATGTGGCTCTTGGATATATAATGTGTGGCTCTTTGACATATGTTGGCTGATCTCCTTTTTGCATTACAATTAATATAAAATGTAAATAAGAAAATGTCAGGCTTTATAATTATTTACCAGGTATAAACTGAGGGTCCACTGGATTAAAACATAAGTTTAATGATCATGATATGAGAGAGAGAGAGTGTAAAGAATATAAATGCTTCTTAAATATTGCGGCTCACATACGGCGCTCAAACATCTGAAGTTTATCGTATGTGGGTCTTACATTAAGCAAGTTTGGCCACCCCTGTACTAGTATATTAAATCTCACATTCAGATAAAGTTTTAGATATTGAAATCAGAAGTAAAGGATACAGACATTAATATACATATCTATGAATACTATCTTTCTGTGACATCCCCTGACAAGCACATTTATACAATCATTTCCTTTCTATGCATTAATTGTAGTAAAATACAGGTACTGTATATACAATTTTTTAAAACCAGTATTCTCTGAGAAATCTGCAGGAGGCCTTCATATATTACAACATTATCCTCATGGCTATTTAGATTTAAATTCTAACACTTTGAAAACATGTTTCTGCAAAACCTGTTTGTGAATGTTGCAGAAAATAGTGTTCAGGATTCTTTTCCTAGGGCTGAAACAAGTTCTGAAAGAACTAGATATTCAAGTCACAGTTAAGAAAAAGATAAAACATGCCATCCTTGTACCCTTAAATTTTTCACACTGCTATTTCTCAAGAAAAAAATACACTTGTCAACCTGCCTTATTCTGAAAGCTCAGGGTGGGACTATAAAAGTTGCCAGATTATCATGTTAAACCTCTGACTGGAGATGCCCTCTAAGTGCTTTGAGGCACTAAGAAAGAATGCAGACACTGCATTCCCCTTCACTGTTCTTCCATTATTCTTTCACCCATCTTCTTCTCTCCCAACTGCTACGGGGCAAAATCAGTGTCCAGGTGACTACAGAATGTACCAGTGAAGGAACAGTGGCTGCATCTCTGTGGCTCACTTAGGCCATTTAAATGGATAGATCTTCTTGGGGTTGACACATTTTGGCTGGTCATGGTAACTACCCATTATTTGTTGTTACCATTGATCCCACTGTTCCTCAGAGATAGCTAGCATATGTCAAGGGCTATGGAGAGATCAGAATGGGTAAGTCCCACTTGTGCTAAGCTTTGGAGATGCTCTGTAGTGAGAATCTTATTGTGAATGACTATCTCCTTAGCTAAGCATGAAAGCAGACACCCATTACTTTCCTCAAGTTATCTGCACTTCCCAGACAACTTGAGGAAGGGCACGTGTCTCCTACCCAGCATGAAGCAAGAGACCCCTGCCATCTCTTTGTGAAGTCTGGATAATTTATGAATGGGGAGACGTCTCACTTTGTGCTGGGCAATGAGGAACATTCAACAACACTGGACAACAAATTTTGACTTTTTGTGTGTATCAGAGATTAAACCAAGTTACCTTTATGTTGTTTGGGCTGCTGAATATGAAAACGCCCATTAACACACCAGATTAACTCTAGTTTTTTGGGTATGGCATCGCCACCTCATAATGAGAGTCAAGCACCTTCTCATGAGGAAGCTGACGCCACAAGGAAGCTGCTTGACTCATGAGGTGGTGATGTTGTACCCCAAAACTAGAGCTAATAGGGCAAAACCTATATCATTTTTGGAATCGGCGCCCCAAATATACCCAAGAATAGATTTCAGTTTTAAGAACGTGAAATGTGTGTTGGCCTGTGCAATCAGGAATAATGTGTGGTTACCACGGATCACCCAACACTTGTATTTGCGAACTTCTGGACATTCTACAAGTCAAGATTTCACAAACCTAGTCACAACAAATCTAAAAGCCAGAAACCCAAATAACCTGTACTCTTCCCAGCCATCATGCACTTTGCTTGGACCCTATACTAGAGTGCATAGTTTCAGTGACTACACAACACCTCTACAAAAATGCAAGAACAGTAATAGCTACATCTTCTGCGAGTACTTCCTGTCCCACTTCCAGATTTGCAACTATTGTTGCTTAGGAAGCCATCATTCCAATACCCTTCAAAGACACCCACTTCAAGAAATAAAGCAGTCTAAATATGTAAAATGCAATACATTAAACACTTCTTATATTTAGACCGTGACAGACGTAAATGCTTTTGATTAAAAGTTTTAAAAGCTCAATGCACTCAAAGATTTTTCCTGAACTTAGAGTAGCCAAATTAATAAAAAAGAAATTGTGAAAGTTGGCAGCAGTAGGCCTTTATCGGAAGCTTTAGAAAGCATAAGCAAGGGTACAAAAGAGGATGGCATTTTGGAAAAGCTGCCTAAACCCTGAATCTAAATATGAATGTGTTTAATTGAAAGAGACATGCCTAATTTATCTTCATAATCAAGTTTGAAAAGAGCCATGAATCAAAACTACAAACACAAAAAACATAAAAACGGAAGGCAAACAAAATCTGTGAGGGAAGTCTGAAGAACTTCCCACATACGGTATATACGAAACAACCAACCACAGGTGAAAACTAGTCACTTGTCCAGGATTCAGCAAGTTTGACAGCATTAGATTATACTACCATTAAAATCAGTTAAATGGATAAAGACTTGAACATTCAGATCCTTTATGCATACGTTTTTATATAATCCCTTAATGTCAAAGTTAAGTCTTCAGTGTGTTTCCCTAATACACTGGCCTCTTGTAAGGAATATATTAAGGCAAAACACTGAGATGAAGGTAGCTATGTCAACACAATTTGATTTGCATTACTATTCCCATTTGTAACATAGCTACAATGCTCCTCAAAGTGGACTTCCTGATTAAAAATGCTCTACGGTCAACGGAATGAAAAAAACTCAAATAAGCCCCATTTCCTACATAATATAGTTAAAAAGTACAGATTTCTCCAGAAGTACCATATACAGTACTTTGTTCCAAAGCAATTTTGATATAATGTGATATTATTCCTTATACTTCAGCATTACTTTATTCTCCAATGTTGTGTAGAAAGTTTTACGGCCAGATACAATATTACGAAACACAGGATTCAAGGGTAAAAAAGCCATGTAGAATTGGTATATTTTTCTCAAGCCACGTAAACGTAATAAAAACAGCTTTAAGAGATTTTAAAATGCTCCACGATGTTAAAATTCCAGCAAACAAGCGGTAAAAAACATTACATACGAAGGCTCCGTAGACCAACGTTTCGTCTTAAATCATAAGACATTTACTAGGTCAAAGAATCAGATTTGGCGATGTTAGGCGCTTCAGAACGAACACGGTAAAATAGCAGAAAGCGCAGGAAAGAATCATTCAAACTCAGAGCGGAGGAAATTGAATACAGCTGATGCGCTGTCCTTAATCAACCTCCGGAGGCAGCGCAGGGAAGAATCGATCAGAAACGGAAGAGGGAAAACTAAGTGCAGTTGGTGCTCTGTCCTTAGGTAACCTCCGATGACAGTTTGCAGCCGAGAGTTTGCAGTCCCTTTAAGGAACTCTCGGCTGCAAACTGTCATCGGAGGTTACCTAAGGACAGAGCACCAGCTGCACTTAGTTTTCCCTCTTCCATTTCTGATCGATTCTTCCCTGCGCTGCCTCCGGAGGTTGATTAAGGACAGCGCATCAGCTGTATTCAATTTCCTCCGCTCCGGGTTTGAATGATTCTTTCCCGCGCTTTCTGCTATTTTACCCGTGTTCGTTCTGAAGCGCCTAACATCGCCAAATCTGATTCTTTGACCTAGTAAATGTCTTATGATTTAAGACGAAACGTTGGTATATGGAGCCTTCATATGTAATGTTTTTTACCGCTTGTTTGCTGGAATTTTAACATCGTGGAGCATTTTAAAATCTTTTAAAGCTGTTTTTATTACGTTTACGTGGCTTGAGAAAAATATACCAATTCTACATGGCTTTTTTACCCTTGAATCCTGTGTTTCGTAATACTTTATTCTCCCTTTATTTTTGTCCCTTCAACTCTGTCTACTCAGAAGTAAATTCCACTGAGTTCAGATAAGTGTGCGTAGAATTGTGGCCTTAACCTATTCCTGATTTTTGAACAGTTTCCAGTTTGGGTTCTGTTCCCCACTGGGGTGTGGGAAGACATAGGCTGTCTTGATCAGGATTGAATCACATTTTATGGTGGACTGTGGCAGACTCATCTGCTATGTTTACGCCAGTTTTCCTTACTGGGACATGTGAATGGGAGACTTTTCCCCCCAAACTGCAGTAGACCTATGCCAGAGAGCTATAGCCATCAACCTTCCAGCACTCATTCATCATGCATCTTGGGAATCTAAGGATGTCTGCCTATCATACTTCATGAGCTCCCAGAGAAACACTAGTGAACACACTCCAAACATGCCTGTTGCCAGAAATGATCCGATTCAAACTATAATTATTTCCTAAAGACCTACCACAAGTAGCTGCTGAAACTCAGCAGTGGAAAGAAACTGTTTAAATTACTGATTAAAAATGTCCATCTTCATTCAGAATTTGTAGCGTGCACACCTCAATTAGAGGGTCAAGCTTAAAAGGTTGGAGGCTCAGCAACGCTAAAGAGCTACAGACACTGCTGTGGGTTAAGGCGGTTCTTAAAACCACCTGAATTTAAAATGACACCAAAATATGAGGTCATATGAAAATTTTAAGCAAGAGAAATTTTAGTACAGTATTAAAAGTTTCACATACAAGTAAATGAGAACACCTACACCGGTAAATTCAATTGTATTTTGTGTGTAAAGGACCGTGAACATTTTACAGATTATTTTTAAATAATTTTTCAAATCATCTAATCATGCCTTTTGCAATCTGCAGAACCTAGGAAAAGGTTAAGCACAAAAATGAAATCATGTCCTCTGCTGTCAAGAGCTACTGAAATCTCAAGCTTAATCCAACTGCCAAACTCAGATTTTTCATACAGACATTTTTCATGTCCTCTTACAGTTTAGATTTCACTTAAACCTGCACTGTGTCTCAGCTTTAGCTGCAATTGCATAGAAAAAAGGAAAACAATGTGACAGCCCCAGAGAAGAGGATGAAGGGCTCAGACTACATGGAATTGTTCTAGTATATGGCATGACCTTTTAATAAAGTACACAGAGACTTTTCTAATAAGCAGATTTTGAAGGAGTGCTTAGGAAAGAAAAGTCTTTCAGCTACCTTTCTCCCATCAGTATGATCAACATCACGTGCGTCACTGGAGCGTGGCGGGGGTGGACCGCCGGGGGGTGACGTGCTAAGGGTGATGCATGCTGCGCGTCACCCTTCCAGAGGCTCTGAGGCCGGGAAAAGGCCTCGGAGTGTCTGCCCCAGGCGGCTGTCCGCGGCCTTCTGACGAGGCCCAATGCGGTGACAAGGTATTTATTAGGTTTTTCGCGCCTGCGCAGAACGTTTCTGAGGGCAAAAGGGCAGCCCTTACCCTCAGAAACGTTCTGCGCAGGCACAAAAAACCTAATAAATACCTTGTCACCGCATTGGGCCTCGTCAGAAGGCTGCGGACCGCCGGCCGGGGAGGGTGTCTTCGGAGCCGGTAGCAGCGGGGCCCGGGGGGTAAGACTTCCGCAGTGGAAGTCTTACCCCCGGGCCCTGCTGCTGCCGGCTTGGATGACATCCTCCCTGGCCGGTGGTCCGGCGGCGCGGCAAATTTGGGATCTTTAGGGCGGCACGCGCGCCCTTCGCTTTAGGGCGGCGTGCGCCCTAGTGACGCCACTGATCAACATTTTACAGAGAGCCGCCTAGTAGGAAGCCTAACAAATCATCTACAGACAATACAGCCTAAATGTATTCTAGTGCTGGTGGAATAATTAATGACAACATATCCTGAAAAAAGAAAAATGGTTAAGGAGGGAGAAAGTAGGCAATACAAAGATGTATTTTGAATACTAAAAACTTACCTAGTTACCTGATACATGAGAACGTATATTTCAAGAGTAGCTAAGAGAAGTTTGAGACCAAATTTAGCAAACTCGCTGGAGTGTGCTATGACTATGAGAAGCAGACCCAAGTATGAGTAGGTTATGCAGGAAGAATTCTCTCTGTATAGCTTTTCACTTCAAAAGCTACTTTTAGGGTATTATTTTTCCTGACTTGAATCTGGAAACCGAAGAACAGAAGCAAAGAGAAAAACACCCAAAGATCTTGTGCTGGAAATGTCAGATAAGAGTTTGATGTAGAGCTTGCACAATTCCAAAAGATGGTTCACAAGTTGTGTGTCAGACCTACATCTGGCCTTTGATACTGTGAAGATTCATACTTAGCCACTTCCCCCTTAGCCACTTCCAGTAATATTGGAAGCAGCACTTTCTCTGAGAAAAACCCAGCAACTAGCCTAAATTCTTAGCATTTCAGGCAGCTTTTCACATATGGATTGTACAGAAAACAGAATGGACTCATATACAAGCAGCGCTAAAAAAAGTTAGAAGCCAAACAAAGAATTACAGGAATATATGCAATCGTATTAGTATCTTACCAGGATATTAATACATCTTGGAGTTTATAATAATGTGTACAAAGGCTTAGCCTGAGAACATCATTTTTTTAAAGTTATGCTGGAAAATATAATTATCTCCCACCTCCTAGAATATCCTTTGATTGTTAAGATTTTTTTTCTATATATTCTGCCCATTCAATAAGACTATTAATGAAATAGATCTTTATTGCAGCGTGATGAACAAAATCCCTTACTACAATTACTCTTTATCTTGTAAAGTAATTAACCATAGTTAGTACCTCGAAGTGGAGTTGGTTTGGAGGAAAGAAAGATCACAACAAGTTGCCATATGATTTTTTTTTATTTTGTTAAAGAACACTTCTAAGCACTCAGTTCTATTCACACTATAGTAAGGATTAACTAAATGATAACCTACACGATACTTAGTGCAGTACAAGCAGATCTATTCAGTAGAACATGCAGCTGTACATCATCTTACTGTACTGAAAAAAATATCAATCTTTTAAGGAATGCTGCTATAATGAAAGCATTATAAAACTCTCTTACGAAACAAAACAAACAGGAAAAAGCTACCCTTAAATTAAAATCAAAAAAGACATTTAAAGTTTGGGCATTCTTCATTATAGGAAAGAACCTTCCACTTTGAGACCATCATCAATCAGAAAAGCTCCATCTGCTGTATAATTAGCTCTGATAAATGACACTAATCTGAGCTACATTAGAGAACTACTGTTTGGGGGGGGCGAGGAGGAAAGAGAGATAGCTGAAACTGTAAATAAATCTAACCACTGTTTCACTTACAGCCATCCCAGCAGGAAGTCATAAAGAACTTTTTATAGGTAATATTTTCAAATGTGCTGTTGCCTGTGCTGCCTAATATCTATCATCCTGGAGTATGCATTAGTGCGTGTACAGAAGCTTAGAACAGAAAAAAATATGCATTTTAAAAATACGTTCTCTCTTCTGTATATCTTTACAGCGAAACTCCTCACTGAAAAATTGTAATAAAAACCTGGACCAGCAAAGTAGCTGTACAGGACCACCAAATGGAAGGCCTCCATGGCAGACAGATGATACTGGGTACTGGACCATTGAAGGACCAGTATCTTGGGACATTCTTCCAGAAAGGTGCTGCTAGAACTATTTCTATAGCACACTCCTGGCATGTCTATGAAGTAGAGGTGGATTGAAGCAACATGGGGCTATCTGAAGGAACGTAAATGAGGATGTTTAGGCAAAATAGAAATCCTCTATCAAGAAATAATTATTTCTTTAATCCCAAGTTTAAATGTAATGTAGCAAACTCTTGAAACAATTCAGGTTTCATATGAACCTTCATGGATTTGATATTTATATCTCTATATAATTTGTAATGTTCTAAAAACTCTTAATTCTTGTAGCATACAAGAATTAGAGTTTTTAGAGGAAAAATTGTAATTTGATCTAGTAAAACTGGCCTTGGGCTACATTTGTTCAGACTGTAGTTGGGGTATTGCAAAACTGAATGCCCTACCACAAGGTCGAACTGTGAGTGCTTGCGGGGACAGCGGTGTTGGCGATCCCGGGATCATGCCGCTGACGGGGACAAAAGGGGTACTTTTAGACTTATCGGGAGTTGTGCCAGCATCCAATACTTCCTGGTTTCCTCAAAAAATGGAAGTGGGGATTAATCACCTCCAGGAACTGTTCAGAGACTTGAGGCTGCAGGCCCCCTGCACCCTCCAGAGGGCGGCGCAACCCCCGGTAAGCCTAAAAATACCCCTTTTGTACCTGGTGGCAACACAATCCCAGAATTGCAGCTTCTGCCATCGGGGATCAGCAACATCTTCCACCTGGCGTGGTGGGTCGTGGCCTACCACTTTGAGAAACCTTTTTCTACCGTATAAAACATCGAAAGCTGTCTCAGAACGAATCAGATCATTGGTCCTTCTAGCTTAGTATTGTCTACACTAACTACCAGCAATTCTCCAGGATTTTGGACATTTCCAGCTCTACCTGGAGATGCCAGGGATTGAACCTGGGACCTTCTACATACAATGTAGGTGAACCATCACTACAGTCCCTCACTTCCACGTATAAAACAGGCAAAATAGAACTGATCACTGTGGAAATGTTTGGGGCCTCAATTTCTCCCGAACCTGCTAGTTTTTGACCTGAAGAATGCTTTCATCTCATAGGGAATCAGTCAGTCATGCAATAGTTGACCTACAGCCTAAAGATGTGCAGACCAGTAACAGGCTTATCAGACGACAAGATGTTCTTCCCCCTCCCACCAAATAAGAGCCTCTAGGTGAATAAAAATCTAACAATTGGTGTCAAAACCCATTTCTACTATAGAACAAAGAAAACTATCCTGAGATATCCATTTTATTAACCCTATAACAGGGAACAGTCATCTGGGGCTAGGAAAAGGGCACTCGTCCCAATTTTGTAGAGATGTCCTGCAGTGTTAGTCTTTAGAAAACTGGTTACAACCTCCTTATGTAATTGATTCTTATTGGGCAATGAGAAAATATTTACAAGACAAAGTGTCCCCCTTAACCACTTCCTCATTTGAACTTGGAAGAAAATATGAGCTAATACACACAACACACTTATGATGTAATCTCAAATAATATGACGGTGTTCATTTGCATTGCTTTCCACAAGAGGTATATTGATTTTTCTTCTTTCCATCTCAGAAATCCACACGTTGGATTCCATGATAGCATTGTGTGAGAGGAAACTCTTTTAGAATTGGGATCATTTGCACTGAAAACCAGTTTGGGAGGACTGGCTTTTTATTTCAACAGCTGCTAGAAGGGACCCCCTTCTTCAATTCACTGTATTCTGCAGCCTCATTGTTACTCTGCCATTGCTTTTTCCCCTCACCAGCTCTCTTTCCTAATGTTACATCCCTTTTCACTCCCCTCTCTTTTACTGGGTCTCAATTTGCCATTCCTATTTCCTCTCCCCACCACTTGCTGCCCCTCACTTCTTGCTTTTCCCCTCTTGTCCTCTCTACAGTCCTATTCTTTAAGGGTTACTTCGTCCGCCACACTACCATTTTCTTTTCTCATTTTAACTCTTTAATTCCTTCACTTTTTTGCCTCTTTTTTACCTTCCTCCTTTATACCCCTTGTTTTTCTGTCTGTTTCCCTCCTGTTCCATCTATCCCCTTCCTCCCCACTCCAACTTGGTACTTGCTTCACCTTGGAACTTTTTAGTTTTCTTTTTCCTTGTCATCCCCACAGGGTTTCTTAAGGATAGCATCCCCCTGCCCCCCCTCCACACTTTGTTTTTTTTTCCCAGTTGTGTTTTGTTTGGCCTTCCCTCACCCGCACCCCATTAAGCTTTGTCAGAAGCTGCTTCAGCAACCCGTACTGCAGCTGACAGGAGCCTCTACCATGCAATTCCATGCTTTCAGTAATAAAACAAAAACCAGCCAAAAAGGAACCCAATAATGTAATGACATCAATTGATCACATCACAAAACACCCCATCCAGCACTGCAGAACATTCTTTAGAATGAAAACCAACATGACAACGATTCACCTGATCATACCTCTTTGGTACATGCAACGTCTGTGTTAGCTCTATTTTAAGGCTTTACATATTATAAAAGTGAGCTCGACAGATACAAACATACAGCACACACAAGCTTGGAGGATTTGAAACTTGTCATAAGCTTGATGAAAAAGTATTGATAAAATTTGAATTCAAACTTCTAAAGAAAATGGTCAAAGACACCGATACCAAAAACTAATTCTTAAAGTACACACAAGTATTATCCTCATTTTGTTCAATGTGACTTGTTCCAGTGTTTTTAAAATACAGAGTCACAGTGATAAAATGGTTCTGGTTTCCATGCCATTGCCTAATCATTATGTTGTGGACAGACAAGAAGTTCTTAGAGTTCTGGAATGATCAGCATAAGCAACTTTTGTCCATAGAAAATTCATATTCAATCCCCCACCTGTTATGTTTTTAAGATGGACTGTACCCTCTCCCTTCCAAAGAAAGACCAGCTGCCTTTGATGAGAAAAAGGAAGCTGTGTTTAACGAAATGTGAGCTGCCTTGAGGTCCTCTGAGGAACTGGAGAGGTGGCATTTAAATGTCCAGATGAAAATGAACAACAACAACAAAAAGTTCTTCCTGCAATTAGCACACAACTGTCATCATCCTAAACTTTCTACACAAGGGATGGGGAAACTATTTTTTGTCAAGGGCCATTTTAATTACTTGAAAATTGTTTGTGGGCCGGCCATTAGGCCGGCCGGCATTTTTGCACACACACCCCCGCCATTTTTGCACACACACACACCCGGCCATTTTTCGCCCCCACCATTTTTGCGAACCCCCTGATGGTCTCCGGAGGCTCCGCGCTCACCTCCGAGGCCACCGGCGGCTCCGTGCATTACTCCCGAAGGCCGGGAGAGGAGCTCGGCGCCTCTTCCTCGGCCGGCAACTCTGCCCCTTTTGAAAGTGGCGTTTTCGCACATGCGCATAATGCCGCTGAGAGCAAGAGGGCAGCCCTTGCCCTCAGTGGTGTTATGCGCATGTGCGAAAACGCCGCTTTCAGAAGGGGCCGAGTTGCCGGCCGAGGAGGAGGCGCCGAGCTCCTCTCCCGGCCTTCGGGGGTGATGCACGAGGCCGGTGGCAGGTGAGCGCGGAGCCTCCGGAGGCCAATGCGGCGGCCTCCCGGCAAGCTCTCAGCAGGCCGGACCGGATGGCCTCGGGGGCCTTAAAAGGCCCGCGGGCCGGAGGTTCCCCACCCCTGTTCTACACTTCCCACACACTGACTGTGTGTGGGGGACCGCCATATCTACAGGGATACGCTCCAGGCCCCCTCATGGATACCTGAAACCGCGGAAAGGGATGAGTATCCCCTCCATGGTTTTCTGAGGTCCCCCCGGCCCCCCCAGGCACTTTTAGCGTTGGAAGCTTCCTTTTCCTTCCAAAGGAACGCGATGACCAGGCCTCATGCAGCTTCCTTGCAGGCCCGTCCACAGAGACTAGGTGCTTAGAGAGGCTGCAGAGACTCTCTAGGCACCTAGTCTCTGTGGACGGGCCTGCAAGGAAGCTGCATGAGGCCTGGTCATCGCATTCCTTTGGAAGGAAAAGGAAGCTTCCAATGCTAAAAGTGTCTAGGGGTTGCACCCGCCCACGGGGGTTGCGCGTGCCTTGACCCCCCAGGCACTTACTTTTAGTGTTGGAAGCTTTGTTTCTTCTTCAAAAGGAATGCGATGAGCAGCCTGCGTTCCTTTTGAAGAAGAAACGAAGCTTCCGACAATAAAAGCAAGTGTCTGGGGGGGGTTGTGGGGGCGGGAGCCATCCGCAGATAACTGAATCAGCGGATAGCAGATTCCCCCCCCCCCGTATTATAAAACTGAAGTTACTAGAGCAGAACTTAAATTTAATCTTCCCCAGAACTGTTCACTTACATTCCTCTTTGCTCGGTGAAGTTACATTCAGTTCTGTCGAAAGCTGCTGGTTGGAGTTAACAGTCTGCGTAGATAGGGAGGTATTACTGTTGTCGCTATTTGTTTCTCCAGAGAACAAATCCGATTGGCTGTTGCTTGTGCTGGGAGTGGACTCATCATCTGGTTGTTTCTTTTGAAAATCTAGAAAGACACAAAATTGGGGAAATAATGGCATGCTTGAAGCCATTACAGAGCCACAAAATATAGTACTGGTACTGATCAATATGTAGAATACGCACTATAGGGGAAATGTTCCATACATGTTCTATATATTTTATATAAACATTTCATTACCTCATTAATACCTGGTATTAAATTGTATCTTCTCAGTATGAAGAATCTATCTATCGAGAGAGATTCTAAATATGCTTTAAGAGGAGAAGGAAAAAGAGCAGTTACTAGTATGGCAAAAAAGGATTCGCTTTTCAATGCTGCCAAAAAAGGTTGCTAGATGCACTCCCGCTTGGAGTGATTTTCCAATTATTGCTTTGAAATGCAATAATTTCAATACAACAGTATTAGCTTTATTCAGGAAGCACTGCCCTCTCTCTGAATTGGCATCATTTGACCCCAGTGATATCAGGGCCAAATCTGACGGGCTATGTGATGCCAGGATGCCAAGTCAGCCTGTCTATTAATTTGGATCACTCACGTGACTGTTAAAAGAAGATTATTATTATTTATTGAATTTCTACCCCGCCTTTCTCCCACGAGGGCAGCCAAGGCGGCTTACAATAAAACAATTAAAATACATATATACATTTAAAAAGAATTAAAACAGTTAAAACAATTAAAACAAACAACCCCAGTGGGTCATCCACATTTATGTGGATGATAATGCAGTAATGAAGAATAAATTATAACAACATTTGCTTTATGAGTTCAAGGCAATTAAAAACAAGGAAATGTTTCAGTTTCTCATTTTCAGGACAATGAAATGGTTTTAAATGTATATTGCAGGTGGTAAGGATAGTTTGAATCACTTGACATTACTGTGAACTGAATTACAATCTGTTTTTTCAGACGTGTACTAAGGATTGCCTTCTTTTATTCAATATTTCTGTTAAAAACAAGTAAAATATGCTTCAATCTCTTTCTAAAGCTTTCATTATGCTTCAATTTTAAAGCTTTAAAATATGCTTCAATTTATTTCACTCCTTCATCTTAAGAATCAGCAATAAATTGTGAAATAATATATTTAACTGGAGCCTATAAAGCCCAAGTAGCTAACAGGCTGTTTTTCAAAATTTGCAAAATCTTAAATTCAATCAAATGCTATCTATAATATGCTAACCTCAACATAAGCAATGCAGGGCCGAACAAGAACAAGCGAAGAACCAAAGGATGTGCCACCATTTAAAAAAAAAAAACTTATTGGAATAAAGACGCATGCCCCAGCATTACAAATTAATTTGCTCTACACTTTGTAATTGCTTTCATTATTTTGAAATGAAAGTTGCAAATTATGCAATGAACTGAATATGTATTAGGATTCACCCTGTCCTACAACACACTGCTACTTTATAAATAAGTGGATCGGAAACCAGCACCCCCCTTTCCTTTATAACTGCTGTATAGAATATACCAGGGGTGGCCAAACTGTGGCTCCTGAGCCACATGCGACTCTGACATATAATGTACGGCTCTCAGAAATATGTTGGCTGAGCTGCTTTTTGCATCACAATTAATACAAAAGGTAAATAAGCAGTTTTCAAGCTTTATAATTATTTACCAGGTATAAACTGAGAGTCCACTGGATTAAAACATGTTTAATGTTCATGGTGAGTAAATATATTTGAGAATTTAAATGCTTCTTAAATATTGCGGCTCTCAAACATCTGAAGTTTATCATATGTGACTCTTACATTAAGCATGTTTGGCCTGGTATATACTATTAATTTTGCAAAACACTCCCAACAAGAGCCTGTACAGAATGTTTCCATAAATATTTTTAGAATGCAGCAACAACCAATCAACAAGCCATCCTTTTAGTATGCAGTATTTAACAGAGCAATGTCTTGGTTTTTACACGTTAGCTGTCTGTAGATGTTTTCCACATACAGATGTTAAAAATGCTGAATGGGGTTACTGTTACTAAACAGTGGAACATACTGGCATTTAATTGCCATCCATGCTCACAAGTGTTAAATTAACTGATTTCCCCCCCCCCCCCAATTTTCCCCTTCATGTAATATAAATAGATTTACTTGACATTCAAAACAGAATTTTACAGGATGAAGTTTGCATATTTCCATCCCTAGTCAGCAAATCATAGAAACTGAATTCTAGGTCTTGCCTACTAAGTAGCACCTTTACTGAAATGGTACCAGTTGAAGATGAGTCAGCATTCAGCTAACATCACTTCTTGAAAAAGTTCAAAACAGAAAGGCCCTACTGAACCAAGCCAAAGGCCCATCTAATCCAGCTTCTCATTACACACAGCGGCTCACCAGTTGTCTCTGAAATGTGTGCAGCCCCCAGTACTCAGCTTGTAAATCTGACAATGGTTGAGGAAGATGTGCAAGCCCCTCTTGAACGAGCAAAGCATTTCAAGTCAATGCTTTGATTTAAAAACCTGCATGGAAGAAGGGGCACGTAAGGGGTGCATGGGTTAAGGCTGAGCTACATTACAGGCAGAGGCTCTGCCGCCGCCTCTGCCTCCGCGCTTGGAGCGAGGGAGTGTCTTCCCGCCTGTTGTCCCTCCTGTTGTCCCGCCTTCTTAAGAATGTGATTGGAGGTAGTTCAGATTGGCATGCAGCCACCTTCCCCCCCTCTCCTACGATTGGTAGGCTGCAGTAGCTCCGCGATACGCCCCCTAGCTCTGCGAGCCCGCCCCCTCAAAAGTAGGATTCCAGTTTGAGGTACGCGCCGGGAGTGCGGAGGTTGCAGCGGCTCCGCTTGCTTCAAAAATGACGCCAGAAGCTCCGCGACGCGTGTAATGTAGCTCAGCCTTTAGTTTGGACGCATGCAGCAGTACAGAGGGCAGCAGGGGTGGGAATTAGGTGTCACTTCAGGCATTGCTTAAACTTAGGCCAGGGCTGTTTATAATGTTCTCAAATCCACATCCGTACATGAAAACCTGTAACATGAAAATAGTAAAGGAGGAACTGCACCATATTACCTTGGTTTCAAACTTTTTATCAACAGGAAACCCTGTTCGGCTATTATCTATTTTACTATCTGCCAACGGCTTACTTTTATAGCACAACCCTATGCATGTCTGCTCAGAAGCAGCTCCCACTGAGTTCAATGGGATTTGCGGGGTTCTGGTGGTCCGGCAGTCTGAGTTCCACCAGCAGTCGGCCAGAGTACCACTGGTGGTACTAGTACTACTGGTTGAGAACCCCTGGCCTAGAACAGTAATTAGAACAGAAACCCTCAATTTCACTTCATAGAGGCATTTAAAATGCTCTAGAAGTAAAAACAAAATCTTCTTACAGAAATTAGAAGAGCTTCATAAATATAATTGAATCCACAAGTTGGTAGCATGGGGAGCTATTTAAGAAACTGAGTAGAAGGGAACCTCTAGATGCAAAAGATCTCTAAGTAGGCTTAGTATCCGATTGATCTGAAATTTAATTATGCTACATATTTACCGTGGACATCAGCAAGCATGCAGGATTTTATATTTATATTGTTTTAATAAAAAACCCCACTATCAATTAGTGTCTCTTGTACTACCAGCATCTTCGTATCCTCCTTGATATGTCCTTTCAAATGTCTAGAGAGAACCCTAAAATGTAAGAACATGTCTTATTTTTTAATTAATTTCTCTAGACTAAACTACGAAGTCCCAATTAAAGTCAAGTGTTACCTTATTTTCTGTCAATGGTATTCACTTGGAATTCAAAACACTTCCAAAAATGTTCATCTCAAAAAGAAAAGGACAGGAGATTTCAATATGGAACCTAACTGATACGTTGAATTAAATCTTCCAGAAAAAGAGGACAGGGACATAAAATTATGCCTGAGACATAAAATTATGCATGGGGTGGATAGAGAGAAGTTCTTTTCCCTCTCGCACAACACCAGAACTAGGGGATATCCACTAAAATTGAGTGGCAGGAGAATTAAAACGGACACAAGAAAATATTTCTTTACCCAGTGTGTAATTAATCTGTGGAACTCCATGCTACAGGATGTGGCAATGGCACCTGGCCTGGATGCCTTTAAAAGGGGTCTGGACAGAGTTATGGCGGAAAAGTCCATCACAGGTTACAAGTCATGATGGGGATAAGCAACCCGTTGGTTTTAGTAATAGGCTATTTCTTAATGCCAGGTGCAAGGGAGTGGTGACTGTGCTCCCTGAGGCATCTGGTGGGCTGGTGTGGGATGCAGGACGCTGGACTAGATGGGCCTTTGGACTGATCCAGCAGGGCTCTTCTTATGTTCTTATGATAAGCTATTTGACTGGCTATTGGTGATTGAAATATGCATTATAATTGAACAAAGGGTGAGCTCTCACACTTTTGGAAAGCAATAAGATTGTGTTGTACCCTTCCTCTTATTATCTGACAGAGAAACATTAAGTGCTTCTGCAGACTGTTCTCTGTGTGCTATGCACATCTGTGATCCAGCAAGCAGAAGAATCTGCAGATGGCAGTAAGGTATGACTACTTTTTATTTATCCTACCATGGCCGAGTTGGAATCTGAATCTTTTGGCTACTGTTTTACATAACATATTTCCTAGACCTCCTAGAACAGGGGTGCACAACATGCGGCCTGGGGGCCGCATGCAGCCCTCCAAAGGTTTTCTGGTGGCCCCCAAAGGTTTTCTGGCTAGAGCGGCAACATCGCTTCTTTGTTGGGCAGCTCTAGCCAGGCACTTCCCATAACTCCGGCGCTTCTGTAACGTGGCTGGAAGCTTCGGAATCGTCCGAGGAGCGGACGATTCCAAAGCTTCCAGCTGCATTACAGAAGTGCCGGAGTTGGTGTTGGCACAGCGGTTATGACGTAGATCCCCGGGGAAGTTGGGCTGCTATGATGATGGCGACTTCCTTAGGAAGCAACGTGACTGTGAATTGCTAAAGAAGAAATCCCGGGATTTCTTCTTAAGCATGAGCTCTG
The DNA here is from genome assembly GCA_026170595.1 of Plestiodon gilberti rubricaudatus. Taxonomy (NCBI): domain Eukaryota; kingdom Metazoa; phylum Chordata; class Lepidosauria; order Squamata; family Scincidae; genus Plestiodon; species Plestiodon gilberti. Next base: position 39,740,150 of record JANXHW010000001.1, read on the forward strand.
GCTGAAAGCCCTGCAGAGGCTCTGGGAGGAGTGAATGAACATCTAAGCTCGCCGAGGTAACCGGCGGCCGATTCTGTGATGCTTCAGCTCTTCTTCAGGCCGTTGGAGTGGCCACATTTTTCCTCTGCTGGTCGGTTATGCATTTGAGAGCTGCAGAACGTGCAAGACAGAGTTTGTTAGGAAATACTTTTCCCAACACGGAACCTCCGCGCCATGTGAGGTTTCAGAGGGGAAGGCCCTGATGATGATCATGATTGATGGGTATATATACGGTATATACCAGGGGTGGCCAAACTTGCTTCATGTAAGAGCCACATACGATAAACTTCAGATGTTTGAGAGCCACAATATTTAAGAAGCATTAAGAAGCCAACATATTTCCGAGAGCTGCACTTTATATGTTAAAGAGCCACAGGTGGCTCATTACATATTTATTAATATGTTGCATTTCCGGAGATTTTCTGGCTCATGGAAACGCCCCCTGTGACATCACTTCCTGAGGAAGTGACATCATGGTTCCTTGCCACGCCCCCGCGACACTTATCTGCGGCCCCGAAGAAGTTTAGTCTATTCATTTCGGCCCCTACCCACTGCCAAGTTGTGCACCCCTGTCCTAGAACATGTGTCATTCATCTAAGAGACTGAAAGTTTCGAGGGCTTTTTAAAAAAAATTAAGGGCTTCTTAGCATTAGATAAGATACAAAATAAGAAGCCTGAGGCATTTCTACACACTAGACACAGTAGTTAATTGTGTAGCCAGTACAAACAGTTATAAGGCTTACTATGAAAAAGAAACTATAGATTGGCATATCAAATGCAGAATAAATAATTTGTGAGTAAATTAAAGGGCAAATTATCCTCACAGACAGAGCTAAATTACTACTTTAAGCTACTGGCTGTCTCAAGCATGCTGTTTTAATTACCTGATAGAAACATTAAGTGCTCCTGCAGACTGTTCCTGAGAGCTCAGTGTAAACAGAACTCTGTCAGAAGATTCCAAGAAGGGAGATTACAGAAAATACTGAAAATTAACTAGCTATTTCAAAACAAGGTGCTATTATAGGCTCAGGAGGAAAAAAAAAGAGTAGTACACATCAGCCAATTCCATTCAAAGCAGCTGGAAACAAAATTTAAAAAAAACACAGAATGAGAAGGAATTATGGTATAAAGCTGTTATAAACCAGTAGAATGTAAAATATACAAGATGTTTCTGTTCGCTGACTCTTTCAAACCATCAAATTCCACATGGAGCAAGGTGCGTGTCTCTTAAGTATTCCTATAGGACAGTGGTTCCCAAACTTACCTGGGTCATGGTGCCCTTAGTGCCACATTAATTCTTTCACGGCAGTGAAAGCCCGGCAACCCGAAAGAGTTTGGACATGATGTCAACACATCACTGCCAAGCTTGCACTAGGTTGCTGAGCTCCACACCTGAACACCAAACTGGGTTGCCTCCCTCCTGGTGATGCCGTTGCATGATGGCGCCCCTTACAGAAATTCTCAGTTTTTTTTCCTGCAATGCCCCCATGAGTGTGCCACGGCGCTCTGGGGCGCTGTGCTGCACAGTTTGGGAGATACTGCTATAGGGGATTCCTATTTTTAGCAGGAAATAGCCTAGGTAAAAATAAATATGTACAGCAGAATACTGTGAAAAGCCTGGCTAATGAAAATTGTCAAGACCTAGTGCATCTTCATAACAATTAAGTTTCAGCAGTAAAAATGCAAATACTTTGGAGGCAGAATTTAAGAAACAGATGGATGTGAATGGGATAGCAATGAGTTAGTGATTTGTAAAAACATGAAGTTTGTTGAGTCCTAGGAAGTACCTATTACAACCTTTGCTATGATGTGGGTGTTTTATACTGTCCTAGAAGACTATCCCTGACCAAGGCCCATTAAGTTTTTCAGTGAGGAAGAAACTGTATGTTTTGGAAAAAATGAGCATAATGGGCACACTTTGAATGGCCGAGGGACTGCCTTCTCCCATACATTCCGGCCCGCTCTCTTAGGTCATCTGAGGGGGCTCTCCTGCAGGCACCACCTCTATTGCAAGTTAGGGGAGTGGCAACACGTGGGAGAGCTTTCTCTGCTGTGGCGCCACAACTGTGAAACTCCCTGCCAGGGGATCTGAGAACCATCCCTTCTCTTATGACTTTTCAGCGAGGGCTCAAAACGTTTTTATTTCATCTAGCGTTCGGGTGATGGGTTGTGGTCTGCCTCCTGTGTCTCAACATGCTCTGCCCTGCTGCTTCTCTGCTCCATACTGTCGCCCCCCCCAAGTGGATTTTATTGTTTTTAAATTTAGTTATGTTTTGTTTAAACTTATTTTATGTATTATTTTAAATTATGTATTTTAATTTTTGTTGTAAGCCGCCTTGGGCATTTGCCTTCAGCATAGGATAAGGCGGGGTATAGTTTTTTAAATAAATAAATAAATAAATAAATAAATAAATAAATAAATAAATAAACTGTTAAAGACAGCACACCCTTTATGAAAACCAATAATCAGTAAGGAAATTTAAAGTTTACGTTACCACTGAAGTAGTAGTAGTTTCTAATCTACTGAAAAATGCAACTAGACAAGGACAGTGAAGTACCTGTACACAAAGTTCAACTACCATAATCTCCAAACCTTCACCCTTCACTTACACTATACATATTTTATTGGTGTGGTATTCCAGTTTGAATAGTTATTCTGTTCTTATGTCATTGGCAGCTTATTTGTTCTACATCTTTTTTCAAGTTCTTAAAGAACACTGTACAAACACATAGTAATCATCACAGTCTACACAGTGTTTGTATTTAAAAGAAACCCTGCTCCAAAAAATATAACTAAAAGCTCAATTTCATTGCTAAGAAAAATCATCGAAGTACATTGGATCTCCCAAAGAATATACACTGTCACATACAAGTTAAGGATAACAAAGTATATATTACTTTTTATGATTTAGTAAAGAATGTTATATGAAGTACTGTACATAGACTGAAATTCATTTTTTTCCAAAAAGCATTTAGATCTATTTTCTTTCAAATTCAGATAATTTTGAATGTACCGGTATATAAGTTTAAAATATTAATTGAAACTGAGCTACTTTCAGATGAGTTTAATGCATCCAGAGGTATATTTTCCATTACTATAAAGACACCATCATTCAGTGGAAGGGGAAAGGAGCATTCTGCAAGCTAGACTGCTCATCTAGTAGACACATACACATGACCCTCAAGAGCAGTGAGCAAAGTTATCAATAAAGGAAGGAAACTGGTAAGATGTTAGTAACAAAACCATTTTTAATAGGGGTCACAGCCCCTTGATGAGACTCAGCTCAAATCCACAACATAGCATTTATTTTCAGCTATACACTGAATAAAAAATGCAGGTGAGAAAATTTACTGAAAGAGACGGTGTCTGAAAAGTGTTTCTATTAAAAAAAATGCATACAATAGTACAGATGTTAACTCTTTAAACAGCCAAGTTTATATCTTAAATGTCAGTTTTATTATTTTTTAAAGTTATGAAAAAAGCAGGTCAACTAACAGCAAACAAATTTATAAGCAATAATTCATAACAGCTAACACAAAAGCCACATGACAAATTTAGTTACACTTACAAGATGTTACAAGAAACAAGTAATGCTATAAGTTTCACCCTATAGCAAAAGGCAAAAAAGGTACACCAGTCACTATAATCTTGAAGTGTTTGAATCTGCTTAAGCACATCTGAACCATGCATCTCATTGGTACAGTTCTCACAATGGCCATGAGAACAAGGCCCAGACCAAACATGCAGTTATTCTGTAGGAAAAATACATCCTTGAGTCACGTTGGTTTCAACCCATGTGGGATTTGCGACCACACGTTCACTGCAATCCAGGGCTTCCTTGGAGATAAAAGTTGTGCTAGACCCTTCTCTGGTACTACCACATACTGGTATTTGGCAGACTTCCTGCGTCTGCATGTATTCCAGCATAGGCTTACCATCCATCCTGGAAAAACAGGGTCTGTCCCGATTTTCCAGATGTGCCCCTCCTGCTGCCGCCGCAGCCTCCACGATTTAAAAACTTTTCCTGGGTGCTGCCATCTTGGATATCACGAGATCTCGTGAGATCCAAGATGGCGACACCCAGGAAAACTTTTGAATATTTCTTCTGTCATAGAGTCAATAGTTGGCCTTGGGCAATCCACTACTCAGCAACAATATGGGGATAATACTTAACCGAACTGTTGCAAGGACATCAAGATAATACACATGAAACTCTGGGCACACTCAAAGTATTATACAAATGTACAGCCCCGGCCGTCCCTATGTGTCTACTTAAATGTGCGCCAGGTATTTTGCAGGCGCACATTTGAGAGCCCTGTGTAACGGTGGCCAGGCCCAGAAAGGGGGATGGGATTTGGCGGAGGAGACTGCTGTCGATCCCTCCCCCAGCCTGAGTCCGGCCAACCAATCCCACCCCCCAGAATGCTCCATTCCGCCCTCCCCACACCCCTCCGCTGCCCAGCGGAGAACTCCCCCAGCTGGCACAGCATTGTCCTCGGTGGGAGTATAGTGGCACTGGCGCCGCTTACTCTCCGGGTACCGCAAACATGCTTTATGGCACATTTGTGACACCCTAGACCGGCGGAGTGATCGCTCCACTGGTCTTGCGCTGGACAGGATTGTGCTGAAAATGGTCAATGCAAAATACATTTAGCCAGTTTACCCCATTTTCAAAAGCTAGAGAAATTCAGTGCAGTCATAGCCATTTAATCAGACACATAGATTCTATATATCTTTCAGGAATAATACTTGAAGCATGCCCTAATGACCTAGATTTCTTTACACTATATAATCAGCATTATGAAAAGACAGCAATTTGCTAGAATTGAATAGAAAATGTAACACATCTGCCTAAGAAAGGAAAACAAAATTCCATTTGGCTACTTGAGGAGTCTGGCAACAGTTTTAAACTTCAATAATTATGTTGAAGGATGTGCACTGGTGACTCTTTTAAAGTTCACTTACCTGTATATCTATTCAACAATATATATTCCCTAGGATATCTATTCCCTAGTATATCTATTCCCTGTATATCTATTCCCTAGGAAGTCAACATTCATAGCCTATGGCCATAGCAGATACCTTACTCTGTACGAGGACACATGAACTGCCTAACTGAGCAATAATGAACAAAAAAATTTGAGCGGTAAACCTTCAAGGTGGAGCTACTGAGACTATAACCCCCTCTAGGGGAGGTATAGTCTTGCTTACTCAGAATATAGGGTGGTTTATGCGCCCCGGGAAAATGCTGCCTGCACCCCAACGAGACAAGCTAAGTACCCCAAAAGCGCACACAGCCCAAAAACCCTTTAAAAAACCCGGAAAACCCCAAAACGGAAAACAAAACCTAAAATCAAAAACGAAACCTAAAATCAAAAGCAAAACCTAACTGGGGGGCGTATGGTCACCGCACCCCCCCTGGTGGGGGCGTAGGATCGCCACTGTCTGGCATGGCTTGTCATAAATACAGGAGCTTTCAAAGTTATGAGCATCCAACTTATGAATGCCTGCGCTTACAGACAAACTTCCAGTAATTATTAACTGGCATACGAACACCAACCTACACATGTGAACAGGCAAGCACATGCTCAATGGAGATTCACCATAACTTGTAAAGAGGTCAGAAGCAACCGCCTGCTCTGAGAGAGCTGCAGACCTGATCTGGTCAGGAAGTGGAACAAGCAGGAAGGTCAGATTGCTGATGGAAACAACTCCGTGGGCTGGAGGGGGGGGTGATGGGTAGATGTGGGGAGGCATCAGTTTACCGCTCCACCCCAACTTTCTGCTTGAAGTGCGCATTTCAGTCAGTCTCAGTACTAGTTTGACCCTATGTATGGTGCAAAGGGTTCAGTCTGCAGGGCTGGCTTCCCATATTTATAGGAAGATGGAATTTTCTAGTTGTGCGTTACAGCAATTAGGAGCATGAGAAGCTGCTATCGGGATGCACTGAACTTATCCTGGCGAGTAAGGCCAGCCTCCTAATTAGACCCAGTGTAGTGCATTGGCCAGAGTGTCCACCAGCTCACACGTCATAATCCCAGCAGTGGCATCACTAGGGGTGTGCGGATCGCAGCAGGTGACACGCTCAGCAGGGGTGACACCACTAGTGGCCAAAATTGTAGAAACCTTGTATTTATGAATAATACCATCAAGTTATATATCATTGGAAAGGTAATTTAATACATAATAATGAAACCAACCATTTTAACCGGAAAAAGAAAACACAACTGCCTTTATAACAAAAAATGGATTTCCTTAACTCAAAACTGACCAATAAGACTGATTGTTCTGAGAGCTAATGGAGATGTTATGACATAGCATGGAACCAATAAGGTGTTAATATGAGTCAGCTCTCATTTCTAGGTATCAGACTTAATACTAGAATTCTTATTCAGTTGTGTGAGTGTCAAGTTGCCACTGATTTTTTGTTGGTTATCAATTTGTTGGGTGACCTGTACTGTTATATATCACAATAAAGTTAATGGGGGTGACACAATGAGTTACCGCACCGGGTAACACGATGAGCTCTCACACTGGGTGACGCAACCTTAGTGACACCTCTGCATCTCAGCTCCTTGCATGAATTTTAACAAGTAGAGAGAATGGGGGAAGGAAAGAGGAGTCCCTGTAGTCTCGGTTCCCCTCTCCCGTATTTTATCTCTCCCTTCCCCACCCTCTCTGCCTTTTGAAGTGGCAGAGAGTGGGAAGGAAAAGAATGAAAATGATAGTGATGGCAAAGAGGGTAAGTTGGAGGGGGTGTAGAAGTGACGGGTGTTAAATGTGTGCGTCATTGGAAAAGACAGCAAACTATATAGTGGAAATAAATTGACATTGAAAATTACTGAATTAAAATAACTGACAAGATGCCCAGTGAACTTTCAATATGTAGCAGCTTTGTTTTCCACATATATTATCTGAGAATACCACATATATTATCACACAGAATGCTTGAATGCAAGTATTTTTATTCTAACGTTACAGTGAAATCATTGTTTTTATAAAAGAAAACCTAGCTCTCAAAGGAACTCTTACAAAGCAGAAATTCCAAACACTGCTTATGTTCTCTTGAAAGCTAATGACATAGGCAAATCTTTTATTAAACTGAATCCCAGAAGTAGGGAATGGCAATACACAGCACTACCACCACGTATGAAAACACACTAAGATGCAAAAAGGTTTGTACTTTTGGACTTAGGCAGCATATTTCAGTGGAAATAAACATAGCCAAATAACCATATTTAACCAAAAAGAGTAAAGAAAAAAAGGCTCAACAGGAGCTCCAGTCCTCCAGCCAGCGAGACTAGAGGCTAGAGAGGCTCTGCTCCAATTGTACAAGCACAGCCTCTCTAGGGACATCTCTGGCCAGCAAGCAGATGACAAGGCCAGAGATGCCGCCCGGCCGGCGAAGACAGAAGCACTACAAACCAAGGCCAGGTAAGCGGTGCCGGCTCCTGCACCTCCGGCTTTCGTGCACCCCCCTTTGTGCTATTTTGCTGCAGCAGCGTCGTGAAAGTGATGTCCCACCCCAAAGGGCAGGGCTTGTGATGCCATGGCCCAAGGGGTGGGGCTTGTGACATCACGGGGGTGCATGGCAAGCTAGGCCCCCCCGCTAGAGGCATAACAACGCCGCTGAAGGGGTGAACAAGGGCAGGGAGGATGTGGGAGGGGGGTGGATCCAGTGGCGGTGGTACGCATTGGATCCTATCCCCTCTTCACAGCCTCCCTGCCCCCCCTTTTCTCTTTGGACATGTGCCAGATACATGCGCCAAAGCTGGTGCAGGTCCACGGAGACCCACTGCAGAGCAGGAGGCTTACAGAGGGGGTAAAGGGATTTAAATCTGCTTTCCCCTCTGAAGCCTCCCAATCCGCCCCCATCCTTTTCCTTTTCGGTGCGGCTGCACCAGTGGGCGGGGGGGGGGGAGACAGGATAGGATTGGGCTCTCAGTATATCTGTCCAAAGTTGGACTAGTTAGAATGGACAGAACTGGATGCAAGCTATGTGTTCATGTTTTCCCCATGCATTTGTAAGTTTACAACAAAACTAAATCAGAGGAGAATAAAAGTTGATGTTAGATTTACTTTTATAAGTTTTTTTTAATTCAAAATGTTTTGAGTCAGTATTTTAAAATTTCTCTGTATATACAGAACAGAATCCACATATCCTGGTTCTGAAAATCCACCTAGGCTGACTTACTGAATGCAACAAACCCCCTACATGCAAATTGCTTTATCATTGTTAACTACCGCTGAATTCAAGGATATACAGGTGAGCTACAGACCTCAAACCTTCATGCCTGAAGCAGCCTTTCCTAAGAGGCCCCATGCCAGTAAGGGATACACTGAATTTTATGAAGAAAACCATTAATTTTCCTCATGCCATCTATCTTAGTTAGAATAATGTTTGATGTAATTCTAACAGATTTTCATTTCAAACTGTAAAACCAGCAGGAGTTTATATGCAAGTGTAATGAGCATGCTTTATCCACAACTCTTCCAATATGCAGTTGTATGTGCCAACACAAAATTATTTGATATGTGGGAGTAGTGATAGTAGATAGGCTAACTCTACAAAGTAAGAATTTAAAAAGAAATTATACCATCATCCTGCTAATCACACTGTAACTATATGCGAAATCTGATTTAACTGCTCATGGCATTTCTATTTACTTTTTGAGATCTCTGAACAAGATCTTGCTCTTTTTTATGGAGGTTTTTCATCACATCCAGCAGCATTTCTGCAATTAGTGCCAAGTAAGAGAGCAATTCTGTAAACCTGCTGACAGCCATTTAATGGAAGAGGTGGAAAGTGGTGGACACATCCTGGCAGCATACTTAATGGATACACAAACACCCAGAGTCGTCAGCCTGAAGCAATGCTGGCAGAAAATTAACTTAGTACTACAAAGCTCATTTAGCAAGGAGAACCACAGCAATCTGGACAATATGAAACTTTGTAATGGGAAGAAATTGGCAGGGGGGGGGGGGAAGAAATGGAAAGATGTACTTGTATTCTGTTCAAGGAGATGGCTGTCGCTAATTTCAAATGGCTTTCTATTTAGTATGTTGTTTCAATACACAAAACTAGGGGCTGCCTATGCTTTGCAAAACAGGCATTTCTGTATACTCTGAACAAACCATGTCTAAGACTTGAAACCAAAGGAGATTTTCATGTTAATAACTATGCCGCTATTAGATGCTTTCTTCAGATACACTTGGACGTGGCTGCACTCTAAATGATGCTTCTATTTATGACCAAAGTCTAAATTTCAATTGCTGTCAATCTAGGCTGTGTTATTACTTACAGTGAATCTAAGAAGCGCCTCATATCAAGAAGAATGGCTATCAACAGAATAAATATTTTAACCACTTAATTACAAACAAGACAGACCCATCGTACACATTTGATATTTTAAAATTAAACACAGTTTAAATGTTACCTGCATGCTTTGAAGTCTAGTAAAGTGAGGTGCATATACTGTATCCTTAGCAAGATCCATAACCTAAAAGCATGACAGAACAGCACTAATGCATATTCTTCTTCCACTCATTTCTGTCAATCTAAGCCCTTTTTTGTTTCAGTCCAACCTACCTCACAGGATTATTGTGATAATAAAAAGGGAGGGGTGACAAACCATGTCTGGAGGAAGGGCAGGATAAAAAATAACCAACAGCTACAAAGTCTTCAATGGGCTTCTTTATGAGATAGAATCACTATGGCTGATTTTCAGTTGAACTATTTTGTCTGCATTATTGCTGTATAAAACTATAGCTGGATGTAATTGACAGGTCTATTTATTAGTAAGGAAGTAAAAAAGGCTGCACAGAACACACTTATCCATGGGGGAACTCAATGAAATCCCACGGAGGTCTACTTGACCACTCAACATACGGTAAATAAATTAAGAGTTAGGACTGCAGCCGAAAGAACTCCCATTACACTGCAATTACTGCTCATGTTCATATACAGCTCAATATCAAAGTAGTCAACATTTTACCAAAGAATGCTGCCTATTTCAGTACTGCTTTTTTCCTGAATTCATCTCTTTATAGAAGGTGTTTGGCAAAACATTAAGCCAAACCACAGAAGTCAACTAATTGTATGACACACCTGAACTGGTCTCACTGACATTTCATATAACATTCCTCTGAACCAGAACCACCAGGGTGAAGTAAAGAATTTTAATTTTCTACCTAAATGTACACAACCTCTCAGAAGTAACAAATTATGAGACTCCAAACATGCAACAAAAAGTTACGCCCTTGCTTTCAAAGGATCTTCAATAAAATGGCACTGATCAGTCACATGCATAAAAGTGGCAAGTAGCTGACATACAAATTAGTGGCCTTCTTAAAAGAGACGCAGGATAACAAATATATTGAAGGGAGGTGTTTAAAATGCATCCAAGGTATACCTTAGTAATAACTTTGCTAGATAACATGCCTTACCTGTCAGCTAATAGCATATGCATCTAGGAACCTGGTAAGAAAAGAAGAGCCTGGAACACAAAGCCCTTGAGAAGTCTAGGCAATAAATAGGAAGAAATAAATGCAAACTCAGAGATCGTGCCATTTTCATATTTTCCCCCTTCAGTTAAAGCAGGAAGGAAGAGAGACAGATTTGTTTTGCTTTTCCTGCTTGCATTATCCTAGTATTTTCCCAACTAAGAGATGACAGAAGAGTATGAGACATATGCTTATTCTGAAAGCTTTGTTTATTTTGAAGTTCTATATGGAAAAAAATGAAGAGACAGGATCTGCTAAAGTGTCTTAAAAATCAGGAATATTGGTTTAGCAGAACTAAGCAGATCAAGCTTTCAGACATTTTCAACACACTGAGCTACCCCAGCAAACCATGGCTCGCTGGGCACACTAATAACCAGCTTGAAATACCAGCTGAAATAGTTCTAATGGAAAGGCAGCCTGACTAACTGAATGCCAAACAGGAAACGCAGTTTAATTTTTCACTTGTCCTATTTCCTAGCGCATAGAGCCTTCAATACATGAGTCTGTTTTCCTCCCTTGCAAATCAGTTTTGAGAATTAAAAAATGGCACTTCTAGATGCACATAAGTGTACAAAAACTACCTACTGACCTTTATATTTAGGATAGTAACTCATTAAAGCTTCGGCAAATTAAACCTGCTAGAAAGGAACTTCCTTAAATCCATAATTTGCACAAAACTGAATCAATTTTCTGATTTACTAATTTAAGGGCATGCTTGCACAGAACCACAACCACAGGAAGAAGTATACCATGTTGTATAGGATTTATGTATCCTGCACCCAAGTTGATTATGTGCCATGCCAGCCCCGTTTCCTTCTGCCATGCACACTATGATTAAAAATTATGGTTTTAAGTTATTTTTTTACTGATTTAAAATGTTGTAACCCACATTGGGGGTCCTTTGGGGGGGAATCAAAAAGTGGGATATAAATATCTAGGTAAATTAGAAATAAGATCAACCCACATTGTACACTGGTGACCTATGATATATGGCAATTACCGTATTTCCTCGATTCTAAGACACACATTTTTCTAATTAAGCAACTCTAAACTTGGGGTGCATCTTAGAATAAATGTCATCCACAATTGCCCCCCAAAACGCCTTTTCCTTACCGGGGCTTGGGGTGGCTTCGGGGAGGCCTGTGTGACCCTCTGCGGGCTTCCCCAATCTTCAGATCGCCGAAATAGGCCTAACTTCCAAAGCACCAGAAATTTTTTTCTTGGGCTGTGCTATTAATACTAGAAATTGTCTTATGATGTAAGGCCTTGATTGTTAAAAAGCACTTTGTAGGTACAGTCACCGTATTTTTCGCTCCATAAGACGCAGTGGACTATAGGACGCATGTGTTTTATGGAGCTAAAAATAGGGGAAAAATATTTGTAACTTACTGAGCCCTCTGTATATAAAGAGAATACAGTTCTCAAGTACATATTCATAGGAACAAAAAGCTCAATACAACACAACAGCAAAAGAACATACAACATGCCTGCATTTCTTAACTGATCTATTTGCAATAACAAAGTGAGTACAATTAAAGGAAATGTTGGAAGCCAGGGCAGTGTTTCAAAACCAGAAGTCACTCAAGCTACTATACTCCAAGACTATGAACTAAGTGCAACACTTAACACCACACTTAACTACACAGATTTCCTTTCCTATGTGGATATGGCTCATGTACCTCAATAGACCCAGTGCGATTTGGATTCCAAGGTGGTCTCTCATTTCTAGTAAGTTTGGAGAATGGCTGACTGGATGGAATATGACTTCACCCAAAGGGAATGGAGGAGGGATGTACATGGTGACTTTGAGACATTCTCTGGCCTTCTTTTAAAAAGTCCCACTGACAAGTACAGTGATCTCATATTGTTTTAATAAACTGAAACATCTACACATTTTCAAGTACAAAATTAGTTACCGGTAATAACTTTCTCAATTTGCAGCCTGGGTGGGATCCTCACAGCATGAGGGCAGGTCTATGTTTTTCTGTCCAGTGCCAAAGTAGATCGGAGATAAAGGCTATTTTCGGCCATTTTTTCCGAAAACCGGAAATGGCCGAAAATAGCCTTTATCTCCGATCTGAAGAGGCCTGCAGAGGGCCTGCGCAACCCTCTACAGGCCTCCCCGATCTTCAGATCTTCCGGTTTTCGGAAAAAATGGCCAAAAATAGCCTTTATCTCCGATCTGAAGATCGGGGAGGCCTGCAGAGGGTCGCGCAGGCCTCCCCGAAGACCCCGCAAGCCCAGGTAAGTAAAAAAAAAAACCCATAAACATTCGCTCTATAAGACGCACACTTATTTTCCCCCTATTGGGGGGGGGAGTGCGTCTTATGGAGCGAAAAATACGGTAACATTGTTGTAGCACTTAAATTTTTAACCGGGAAATGGGTAAACTCATCTTGTAGCAATCTTATAGTTTTCAGCGCTGACTATTCCTTTCTGCAGTTAACTTGAAGGTGAAGGAGAGATCAACAAAACTGGCTAATTCAATAAAATAAAAAATGGCTACTTTTAAACACTAAAGTTAACATGGGACTAGACCAGGGATGGGCAATTAAATTTCCTAAGGGGCCACATGAGAAACTGGGACCGTTGTGGAGGGTCTGAACTCAATTCTGTTCAATAGGCTGAACTCCAGGGCACTCTCTCTCTCTCTCGGGGGAGGTGGGGGCCGGGTGCAGAGTCACAGTACCTTAATTTACCAGCGCACTGGCCATCGCCGCTCCTGGTCTCCCACATGGCTTCCCATTGCTTCAAAGTGCTACCAATAGTAAAAAAAACCACACAGCAACTGCCGGTTTCGCGTTGCAACCAGAAGTCGCTGTGAATCAGGTTGTTTTTTTTTTACTCTTTAGAGCTCATGTGGCTTCCCAGTGCTTCAAACAGCTCTAAAGAGTTAAAAAAAAAACACCTGGTTCACAGCGACTTCTGGTTAAGACACAAAACCAGACGTTGCTGTGAATTGGTAATTTTTTTTAAACTATTTACAGCACATTGAAGCAATGGGATGCTACACAGGAGCGCAGGAGTGGCAGCAGGCCGGTGTGCTGCTAAATTACTAGGAAGTGTTAATTAAGTAAGGTACTTTGAATGCTGGCGTGTCACCCAAAATGACCTCGCATGTCACCTGTGACACACGTCATCGGGTCGCCATCATGGCACTAGAACAAAGTGTCCATTTCATGTTTTCCCAGACCACATAGTAATTGCTTATTTATGAGTAGTTCCTACATGTTTAAGACGGCAATACCGTATTTTTCGCTCCATAAGACGCACCGGACCTTAAGATGCACTTAGGCTTTAGAGGAAAACAAGAAAAACAAACAAATGGTGAACTAAAATAGTAATGTGTCCATTGTTATGAGAGCACAGTAGCTGTGAACATTAGGTACCATAGGTTACGTAGGCAGTGCCTGGACAGTATTTTAGCCAGTAATATTGTATTATTACGATGTGTGCATTCACCAGGGGGTGAGCTGCTATTGCTCACCCTCTGGCTGTCATGCTGCTGCTCCCCTGGCTGTTGTGCTGCTGCGGCAGCATTGATGGTACAGTAGCACAGCTACGACTGGCAGTTAAAGGGTCGCCAGCATTTGAGTCCCGCACCCCACAGGGTTTCTCAGCCTTTGTTATCAGTTAAAAATAAAAAAGTATTAAAAACAGTTTTAAACGTAAAAAGTCTTCTTAAAGTGTGTGTGTGTGTGTGTGTGTGTGTGTGTGTGTGTGTGTGTGTGTGTGTGTGTGTGTGTGTGTGTGTGTGTGTGTGTGTGTGTGAGAGAGAGAGAGAGAGAGAGAGAGTGAGTGTGTGTGTGTGTGTGTGTGTGTGTGAGAGAGAGAGAGAGAAGCATTCTCTCCTCCCTTCCCCCTTAGCAGAAAATGCTTGAAAATCCACCGCTCTACCTGCTGACAATCAATCAGCATATCAATCAGGACCAACAACAAGTGATGACAAAGCTGGGGCAGCTTGGAATGCTTCCTGCTTGGAATGATCATGTCTCTAGGTTTCTCCCCTGCTCCCCCCCCCCCCAACTCACAGAGACGGACTTGCAAGGCAACCTCCTCGACACAGACGGGAAGGAACTGCTCCGTCTGGGCGGAGCTGCCAGTTAACGAGGCACAATGTGTGAAGAGCAACAGCAAAACGATGCTGGCTTCCTTATCACTCTCTTCCCCCCCCCCAAAATTACACATGAATTAATACAAAGCAGAGTGCAGAAGCAGCAGATTGACCTCCAACTAAGAATTGGGAGGCACTGTTGGTTGCACTGGAGTGTCTGTGGCTGCTGCTAACTGTAACTGCTTTTCCTTCTCAGGCGCTCAACTGGGTGGTGGTGCTCCACTGAGTAGGTTCCAGCAGGGGCTGAGAGCATAAGAGATAGCAAGCAACAGGCGTGCACACAAGCAAATCCCAACACATCCAAACCTTCCCTACTCTGGCAGGGGGGATTTGGGAGAGGTTTTGGAGGAGGAGGAGGAAAGAGGGCTGACGTGCTTGACTTTGTTAGTCTTTCCCTGCATCTTCTCCAGCACTCAACTCCAGCCTTCCCTACTCAGGCATGGGGGATTCAGGAGGCGTGGTGGAACTGCCTGACAGCCTGCCCGCTCCTACGGACACCGCTGCTGCTGCTGCTGCCGCCGCGGCTTTCCTGACCCCCTCCTATCCCAGCACTCGGGCTGTGGGAGGAGCACGTTTCTCTCTCTCAGCTCAGAAGATTTTGCAAGGAGAGGGTGGGTTAAAGACAGATAGAAAGCCAAGCACAGCAGCCCGTTTTCTCCTCCCAAAAAAACAAAAAACCAGATTATCCTCCGTGTACTAAAAGGTGTACTGCCACTTTAAAATGCCAAATGCTGCTTTGCAAAGGTCCTGCTTCCATGGGCGAGTCTTCGTCTGCCGCTCACTGGCTGCCTTGGAGTACTTATGGTAATTCGTCAAGGATGAGGAAGGAGAAGCACGCTGGTGCTTTTTCAAAGTTTGTCTGTGCGTTGGGCAGTTCATGTGTCAAGAAGCGGTGAGCCTCCCTCTCATCCCCAGCAACCACCCGCCCGTCCGGCAAGCATGCTCAGTGCGAGGCTGCTGCTGAGGGAGGGAAGCCCGACATTTCCCAGCATGCACGGCAGCCCAACGCACAGACAAACGTGCCTTACCAGTGTTTTTTCTCTTCTCACACAGAACAATCCAGCACCATGAGAGGATTCAGGCTCGTGAGTACACGCAAAAACCTTTCCAAAGCTCACCGCTGTTTTATGGTATTGGAGGCGGATGAAACCTTTTGCGCCCTCTCCTGCAAGCACACTTCAGCGCTGCTTTTGAGCCCTCCAGGAGCCTCCAAAGTGCCGTGAAAAATTTGCTGCGCCAGCTCTACAGCACTTGGCTCCGGAGAGCGCGGCTGAAGACACCCCCGGCAGGGAGTAAATAAGAACATAAGAAGAGCCCTGCTGGATCAGGCCAAAGGCCCATCTAGTCCAGCTTCCTGTATCACACAGTGGCCCCACCAGATGCCTCAGGGAGCACAAGCCAACAAGATAACCTGTTTCCTGCTGCCACTCCCCTGCACCTGGCACAGAGAAAAACTACTTCTAAAACCAGGAGGTTGCTTATGGCTTGTAACCTGTGATGGTCTTTTCCTCCATGAATCTGTCCAAACCCCTTTTAAAGGCATCTAGGCCAGGTGCCATCACCACATCCTGTGGCAAGGAGTTCCACAAATGAATTACACGCTGGGTAAAGAAATATTTTCTTTTATCCGTTCTAACTCTCCCTCCACTCAATTTTAGTGCATGTCCCCCTGGTTCTGGTGTTGTGCAAGAGGGAGAAGAATTTCCCTCTATCCACTCTCTCTATCCCATGCACAATTTTATATGTCTCAATCATGTCCCCCCTCAGGCGCCTTTTTTCTAGACTGAAAAGTCCCAAACTCTGTAGCCTTTCCTCATAAGGGAGGTGTTCCATCCCACGAATCATTTCTTTTCTGCACCTTTTCCAATTCAACTATATCCTTTTTGAGGTGTGGTGACCAGAACTGGACACAATACTCCAGATGTGGCCTTACCATCGATTTGTACAAAGGCATAATGATATTGGCCTTCACGGCAGAAGACCTCGGGAAAATACCGCTGCCTGAACGGCCTCCCCCAACTAAAGAATTAAGTCAAATAGAGGTTAAAAGAGAAGACGCCTCACACTTATTTGACAAAATAAAGATCAATAAATCACCAGGCCCAGATGGCAGCCACCCAAGAGTTCTGAAGGAACTCAAAAATAAAGTTGCTGACCTCTTGACCAAAATATGCAACTTGTCCCTTAAAACGGCCACTGTGCCAGAGGATTGGAGGATAGCTAATATCACGCCAATCTTTAAAAAAGGAAGGGGGGGACCCGGAAAACAACAGGCCGGTCAGCCTAACATCTGTTCCCGGGGAAGATGGTGGAAAGTCTCATTAAAGATAAAGTCTTAAAACACATAGAAGAACAAGCTCTGCTGAGGGAGAGTCAGCATGGCTTCTGCAAACCTCACAAACCTTTTAGAATTTTTTGAAAAGGTCAACAGGCATGTGGATGCGAGCGAACCCGTGGATATTATATATCTGGATTTTCAGAAGGCGTTTGACACGGTCCCTCATGAAAGGCTCCTGAGAAAACTCCACAGTCAGGGAACAAGAGGGCAGGTCCTCTTGTGGATTAGGAACTGGTTGAAGACCAGGAAACAGCGAGTGGGAGTCAATGGGCCATTTTCACAATCAGTTTTAAAAGCAGGTGTGAAGACAAAAGCGTGATAGAAATGAGTATGTTTTAATAAAAGCTGGAGTTCTTATACTAAAAAAGGTGAAAGGTCCAATTAAGTTTCAAGTCAAAGGACATATGACAAACAAGGTAGCTGTGATCACAGTAATGAGACACAATGTTAGTGGCTTACTTCTACATGAAGCAACCTCTGTCAAAAATAAATGGATTCCAATCAACCATTTCTATCACAATTTTGTCTTCAGGAATACCTTCTAGGATTCTCAACATTTGACTCCACAGGTAATGTACTAACCTCACATATATTTTTTTAAATATATTATTCACCCAAATAATAATTTAGCACCTAAAAAAAAAAATCTCTGCTTTAGAAAATGCATAATTTAAGCAAAGATTTTTTCCAAAGACTGGTTACAGGGAGAAATAAATTCTAACTTTACTGTTAATTATTTGTGCCGGTATCAAAAATTTTCCATAAAACCTCTCTTTAAATTATGCATTTTCTGAACCATTGACTGCCAGCCACAACTGAGCTGAAACCACATTCAACAGTGGCAGGTTGTGGCAAAAATGAACACATTTGTATTGATACAACTTGATTGTAAACATATTCAGAATCAAAGATTGCATCTTCCAGAATGAGATATATCTATATTGATAGCCACAGATTGATTTTAACTAAACATGGCACCCTCACCTAGAATATTTATCATCATATTAAGTGACTAGAATAGGTGCAATTCTACCAGCGAGAGCCCGTATCGCCAAGCCTGTGCCAGGCCCCAACCCGTACTGGAACAGGTAAGAGTCGCCAGGAATGGCACAAGGGCAGGCAGGGGGAAGTGTTCCAGGGGTGTAACAGGGTGGGGGAGGGCAAATAGGGCCTGGGAGGGAGATGGATTGGCGACAGTGGTGCATGCAGAATCCTATCCCCCTTCCTGAGCCTTCTGTCCCTACACAGGCCTCCCAGACTTACACCAGATAAATAGCTGGCATGGATCCAAGGAGACCCATTCGAGACACTGGGACTTTACCCGGGGTAAGGGGACACTGGGACTTTACCTGGGGTATGGAGAATAATGTCCCCTTACCACAAGCAGACCTTCAGCACCTCCCCTTTCCCTGCTGGATGCAGCATGGGCTGTTTGGCCCCATTGCACTGGCGGGGGATAGGATTGGGCTCTATGTTTCTTTCTTAAATGCATTTGTGTCTGAATAAGTTTTACTTTTGTTTAGTAGCTTCTGCCTTTGTCTTTGGGTTGTTCCCAACCAGAAAACACTGCCTGATATAAGGGAGAAAAGGAACAGGAACACACACTGCTGCCTCAGTACAACATGTGTGGAATTCTTGTCCACCTGGATATAAAGATTGAGGTAGTGTGTGGCAGCCATCCAAAGCTTGCCTTAAGAATGCAATCTGGTTGCAAGAAAGCAGCATAAAAGCTACTACCTATTGTTAGTCCTATATGAATATTACAAATATGGTAACTAAATTGAAGAGCAGGTATTTCCTGCTCTCAGAACCAAAATGAGAAAACTGAAAAGTTTTGTGACATCTAATTTCTAAGCGCAAAAGTGAACTTAAATGAAATCTGAAAGGTCAGTGCACATTGTAGAGGATGACAGGGACCTCTAAAGGCATAGAAACCTGTTTTCACAGGCTGCTGCAGAACCGAAAGATGTATGACAGATTTAAGATTACAATTTGCATGTTTTTTTGAATAAAAATGGGAGTTCTATTACTAAACAAGAGAGTGGAAAGATTAGAGAATAATTCTAACATAATTTCAACTCTGAGGCAGCCGCTGATTTCGAGGACCGTTTAATGGTCCAGGAGACAAATTAGTTTTCAAACCTATTACAGGATAGTTCCACCTTCAAAAGGCAGTTTAGGAGAGCACCTAAACCAGCAAATATTGGTGCATGTAAATAACATTAATTACTTAGCTGACTGACCCAATCTTTTGAATTTTGTGAATATCTTATCTATGTTTAAGAATGCAGATTAATATAATCAGATTAATGGCCAACTGGGAAATCCTCTGGTAAAATGTTTCTCAAACTTCTAATACCCATAATACTTTCTGATTAAAACAATTGTCATTTTGTTTTATTTCTATATACCCTATTTCAAAAACAAGCCCACGCAAATCACACTTCCAGTCTTAATTTGTAAATCACGCTATTTCAAAAACGTGCAAATTAAGACCGTGTAAATCGAGAACTACCAGTATTTTGAAGTGTGGGAGGGATGCCACCAACAGCAAGTAATGAGAAACCAACAGCAACAGCAATGAATGAGTCAGGTGCTTTTTAAATTGTGTAAGTAGAAAACATCTTTTCCAAAAAAGACCAATTTGAAGGGCATCTTTGATCTTATGTATACAAAGGTTCAAAGTGATGGTAAACTGTTGATAAGTACAGTCTTGTAAACAGCATTCTACTGTTCTACATTACTTGATAGAGACCGTGGTAGACTGGACTATTTTAATGGACGAAAGGAGAAGCAATAACACTTGTGTCTGCTTCCACACTGTTCTAATACTACCTTTACCACCATCTGCTCACACTTGACAGCATCCCTACTGAGAACTGGTGTAACAGTGGCAAAGGCACTGAACTACGAAACAGGACTTCGCTAGTTTGAATCTCTACAACACCATGAAATCACTGACTGGCCTTAGGCAGGTCACTCCCTCTTCAACTCAGCCCCTCCATCTGCAATATGAGGATAGTAATACTTTACAAGATTGTTATAAGGTAATACACAATAAGCACTTTGAACACTCAAAGGCACTACACAAATGCTAAGTAGTAGGTGAAATGGAATGTTAACAGGAAGGGGTTCATAGAATCCCCCCCCCCCCCCCGCCACAGGAACCTGCTCCTTGTGTTTGTGTAAAAGTTGCTGCTTTGGGTCTAATTGCGATTGGAAGGAGACAAAGCTAGAGAAGTCACTCATGAAGAGAGTTTCCTCTGTAGGAAGGTTTTCTGGGAATCGCAGGTGTTGTGAATTTTTTTTTGTGAATTGTTAATTTTTCTTCACAACACATTAGCAGTCCTTTCATGATAGCTATTTTGTGAATTGCTATTTTGTGAATTGCTGTTTTAGCACAGACAGGGAAACATTCTATTCTGAAAAATAATATTTCTTTTAACAGTTTTGACAAGATCTAATTTTTTCCATATTTAGTGCAATGATACAGCATTTTAAGATCTGCTTTAATGTTAATTGGTTATAGGAAAATTGGCCATTTCATGTGGGAAGAGGTCGACAGGAGTACACAACTAAATTTGAGGAAGTTGCTATGTTATGATATTAAGAAGCATATGCTTGTTTTCCCTAGGAGGAGATTATTTATCCTTTATGCATTGGTATGCAAGTAGCCACTTTGCTATCTCACCAAATCACAAGCAAAGAAACATTATCTCAATGGTTGTCTTTCCAGGACTATCTTAAATTTAATTTGCTTACTATTGATGGGCAAACAACAAAGCTTTCAAACATTCAACGCCATATTATTCAGCCTTTCGTTCATCCTAGAGAGGTCCACACATTAGGATAGGCAACGTGCTAGGCTGCTAAGCATCTCAAAGCAACCCAAACCATTGGATATTCTAAGGTTCAAAAAATATTAAGTGTGGCAAAATATGACATGATGTATCACTGAAGAAGAAAGCTTTTTTTGGAGTACAGGGAAGCACTTGACTTCGTAATAAATGGCCCATTTTTATTCAAGTACAGCCTAGCATTCTCCAGTTAACGACTGTCCTCTTAACAATGATCCAGATATGAGGGCAGTCCCCTAAAGTTAAAAAATCATCTTGCTTGACTTCTCTCTTAAACCACTCTGTTTTCAAGGCTGGAATCATCTTGCTTAACTTACTGCAGAAAGGGAAATCGTGCGAGTTCCCCCTCCCTTTGCCCAGGGCTCACTCCAGTGATGTATTCTGCAAGAGTGTGGCGGCAGAGCTTGGTGTGTATGTGTGTGGGGGGCTGCTTCTTGGGAAGGACGAGTAGAGCAGCTGCTGGGGGGGGATTGCGTCTCGTCTCGCTCCCTTTCAACCCTTCTTTCCACCTCTTGGGCTCAACCCGTCAAGCTGCTCTGCCCCCCCCCCGCCGCCTCATGTCCTAGGACAGGTTACTGTGGCTGCTGCTAAGAGCTCCTGCTGGCTGCTCTCCTGGGCTCCTGTTTGACTCACAAAAAAGAAAAGAAGTCACCCGCGTTCGCGCTCACACTGTCTGCAAAATGCGAGCCAAATGGAAGCCTTGCAGAGAGCAATCGACAGGAGCTCTCAGCAGCTGCTGTTCCACCCACCCTCCGCAAGAAGCAGCCTCTCACTCTCACACACAAAGCTCTGCCTCTTGCAGAATGCATCACTGAGGTGAGCACTGTGCGAAGGGAGGGGGGGAGTCGCATGACCCAGCGCTAAAAACGGAGCTTTTTCAGAGATAAGTTAAGCAAGATGATTTTTTTAACTTTTAAAAACTTTTTCATCAAGTTACCATTGAACTTGCTTAATGACGACCCCGGTTAACGATGGAGATTACAGAATGTATCCCTGTTAACCAGGGAGTTCTGAATGAATCTCTCCTTAAACAGCCAGTCTCCATAAAAGGCACTCTAAAGGCAGAGCTACACTACAGGCAGAGACTCTGCCGCTGCCGCTGCCTCTGCCTCCGCGCTGGAAGCGGGGGAGTGTCTTCCAGCCTGTTGTCCCTCATGTTGTCCCGCCTTCTTAAGAAAGCGCAGCTGTGATTGGCTATTGAGCTCCGCAGTGTTTCCTTTTGAATAAGCATGACTGGGCTGGCTCCCTCTCCAAATGCAGCAATTCAAACCTCAGTTCCTAGTAGGTTCGACTGAGTGCCGTGGGACTTACTTCCGAGTAAACACATCTGGGGTCGTGTTGGGCAACAGGAGGGGCCAGATAAATTTTATAGGGGAAGAAATGTTCGTAGTGAATGTTACCTCCAAGGTGATTGGTAGTTGTTCAGATTGGCATGCAGCCACCCTCCCCTCCCCTCCCCTACGATTGGCAGGCTGCAGTAGCTCCGCGAACCGCCCCCTAGCTCTGCGTGCCCGCCCCCTGAAAAATAGGATTCCAGCTTGAGGTACGCGCCGGCCGTGCAGAGGTCGCAGCGGCTCCGCCTGCTTAAAAAAATCAGGTCAGAAGCTCCACGACGCGTGTAATGTAGCTCCGGCTTAGCCATTCTGAAAAGTATCAAGTTTCTTCACACCATTGGATTTACATTTGATTTAAAGAAAGTATTCTCAGTTGTGGGAACTCTTTCATGCTTTGCATTAAAATGAAACAATTAGAATAATCAAACAAAATGAGTATGAAATTTCTCATAGTCTCGCATGTCATTACAAAAGGGGTAGATATGTAGCAGCAGGTCAATTTAACTTACATTCTCAGTTATTAAACATTACCTGCAGGACCATTAAACTGCTTTTTAGTGGAAAAACAATACAAATTACTTACAATACAAAAGGATTGTTTTAAGGGCATGATATAGTCCAAACTTGAGCTGCTGAAATAGGAAACTGACACTAGCTATTTGTGTGAGAGACTTCACACAGCTCCATAACATGGAGGCCATCAAATGGCCATCCACTAACACTTTCACAATCACCAAGGGTTTTACTTGCAAAGAACAGGGTTTTTTTTATCCAGTGTGAGGGAACAGCCCATGTACATTTTGGCAATCCCCATCCTAATAGTTAGGCTTACCAGATTTTCCCGGTTCTGAACTGGGACATCTCCCCCAACAATTAAAATAAATTTTAGAATTCTTGGGGGGGGGATGAAGTGCCCTTTCACCACCCAAAATTTTTAATTATTTATTTTAGTTAGCAAAATTAATTAATTAAATTGACTTCCCTGTCCTGTCCCGCTGCCGCCATTCTGCCACCAGCCGCAGTCGCCACCATCATCGCTGCCCCCGCTGCCTCCGTCGGCGTCAGCAGCCCCCAGCAACAGGCCCCAGCCCCCAGCAGCAGCAGCAGGACCCAGCAGCCTGCAGTCGCCCGCAGTCAACCGCAGGGCCCCCCGCCACCCCCAGCAGCAAAATTTTAAAACATCTTTTTTCCTGGCGGCGGCCATCTTGGATCTCACAAAATCTCACGAGATCCAAGATGGCGGTGCCCAAATCTCATAAGGGCACATGAGGCAGTACTGTACTGCCTCATGCCCTCACTTTGGGCGCCACCATCTTGGATCTCGCGAGATTTCATGAGATCCAAGATGACCGCCGCCAGGAAAAAAGGTAAGTTTTAAAAATTTTAAAACCCCAAAAGCAGTGGTGGTGGCGGCGGCTTGCACCAGCCCCGAAACGTTCTGGGACAAATCCGGGACTCTAGCTCGGGTTCCAGGACTGTCCTGGAATTTCTGGTACGGATGGTAAGCCTACTAATAGTTTACAATAAAGAATTACCGGTATATTCACGCTTTCACATATAGCCCATCCACCACAATGAGCAGATCAGATAATGAAACAGGAACATATTCTACTAGGTCTATATTTAACTTTTATCTGGGAAAGTATAGACTAGGAAAAAACTGATTCAATAACTATTCATCAGTCACAGGTGCTTGCCTTTTAGCAAACTTCAGCTTATAAATAACAGCTATGTTTATGAACAACTGTAAATCAATTACCTAGCAGCTGGTTTTACATACACTTATCCTTGTGTACTAGATTGCCACACTTCATTGTCATTTTTTTTAAAATCCTGCTTTGATAATTGTCAAGTTACCTTAATGCAGCGGTTCTCAAATAGTGGGGCGCGCCCCCCAGGGGGGGGCGCGAGGCCCCACAAAGGGGGGCTCGACCACCACAGTCGCCCTCCGCACGCTCCGAGGCCGGCCCAGGAGCCGGCCTCGGAGCGTCCGGAACGGCCGGCACTCCAGGGCCTTCTGAAGGCCCAAGCGTCAATCCGGGTATTTTTGATGTTTTCGCTCATGCGCAGAGACGAAAATGGGTCTGCGCATGAGCGAAAACATCAAAAATACCCGGATTGACGCTTGGGCCTTCAGAAGGCCCTGGAGCGCCGGCCGTTCCGGACGCTCCGAGGCCGGCTCCCGGGCCGGCCTCGGAGCGTGCGGAGGGCGACGCGAAGGGCAACGCGAAGGGGGGGCGCCACCCCCCAAAATCGGGTGACGGGGGGGCGCGGGGAAATTTTTTTGAGAACCACTGCCTTAATGAATGTTTGATACATGATAAATCCCAAGAACAATTCTCACAATATTTTTATCATAAATTTAGGAAATGAAATACTTGGAACCAGTGACCACAATCTAGAAGGCCACACAGCAAGCTGTGTGCATGCAATAGCACACAATGTATACAGCATGACAAGCGGTTTTTTTAAAGTGTAGCAGGAGTTTAAAAAATGCTCTAAAATGATGAATTTATTTAGCTTTATATTATTTTAACCTTGTTCGATGCTCTGGAGGAGAACCATTCACAATATCTTCCCACCCAGATCTCTGAGAGAAGATGCCTGGCTGGGCACCAGGTGCAAGGAGAAAAAGAAAGTCAAGATTGGCCTTTAGCACTTGTTTTCCAAGCCCCAAGGTAGAAAGGTGCATCTTTTTATGTCTTAATACGTGCAGTATGTACAACTGGTAAGAGTGTACATGTAACCAGCACATTGCCAAGGAAGTATAACGTAACACTGTCTTTTGAAACAGCACTTTATGCCAAGGAGGAAATATTCCCTCATCAAAATACGTAATCTAAAAGTTTGAAATTGTGTACTGATAACATACATGGGACATCATCCTTTTCTGAAATCATTAGGTAAGTCCAACCCTATATGGACAAACTAGGCAAAATTAACTACCATTTCCTTTCTACTGATGAAAAGGTACTTTCAGTGCCTTCACAAAATCTATTTAAAAAGAAAAAAAATGCTATACCTAGCTTGAATGACCTGTGGTTATTTAATCCCACACACCCCAAGCATATAAAAGCTATAACAATGGAGAAAATACTCTAGCTTTCAAACAGGAGTATGGTCAGTGATAACGCATTCAAATTCCCAAAGCTACATACTGGCTATTCACTATATTGACTTGAGTGTGCATGCAAATTTGAATATTCTGTGTGCGCGCAGGACCTGGCATAACCTAGCACCAACTTTGCATGCACACCACCTTATGTTATTCTGTTTAGCACCATCATTTTATGTGATTAGAGTGGCAGAAGCACAATATGCCTGCATGCAAGTGAATGAGACACCTCCCATTCAAACTGAGCACTTGGTTGGGGGGGGGCTGAGAGGGTAATGGAGGTTGCAGTTTAGTTGAATTTCTGTTTGTTGAAACCTGACATGCATTCTGTGTGGGATTTCTTTTGCTGTAATTTCAGCATGACACTGTTAGCTAAATTAGTTCACCGGAAGTCTCTGTAATTGTTCTGCTTTCTTTCTGCATCCTGATAACAAGTGCACTGTGTAGTATCAACAGCTAAGTGGGGGACAGTTATTAAAGCCTTTTAGTGAGCTGTTGTAAGCTACTCAGACAAGCCTTGGCCTTCTTCCAAAAAGACCGTAATAGAGGGTGGCTTCAACAACCAACCCATCCTATATTACAGACATAAACCTGGATTACACTGCAGGGCTAACTGGTCTCCCTTAGTTTCAACTTCCTACTCCCCAAGCTCTGAACATGAGGAATACATACAACATTGGAGAGCAACAATCCCCTTCTAATACAGGAAGCATTTGCTGGACAATTTTTAAACTGTAATTCTTTAATTTGCTTCTCTTGAGGGGCGCAAGAGAACAACATTTTGCTGCCAAATCACACTTGAAATAAAGTTCTGGATTTCTCCATTGCTTGCTATGAGCAATTGTCACTTTTACTTATCTAATGAAAACCAGGAATCATGGTGGCAGAAGTAAACAGAAAGTCCAGTCCAAAGACAAAGGAATTGTCACTTTATCACTATACCTACCATTATAGTTTGGGAAGATTAAGAATAGATTATGGAAGTATTCACTGTTGCCTCCCCAGAAGGAAGAGGACTGAAGTTTTTTTATTAATACTCTTCTACAAGGTACGGAGTAAAGTATACAACTGCATTTCCTTGCACTAACATGGCAAGAGTAGAGGAACAGCTTGTTTTTCAAGCTAACAAATTGAATTTCAACCAAGAAGGTTCCAAAATTGGGCAAAAATGCTAGTTAATAGGATCTGTACAAGAGTCAATAGCTTCTTCTGTGCCCTTGACACACTACAATGCATTGATAGACCTAATATTCTCTCACAAGTGTCTCCTGCATTATGATGCTGTCACCTGCTCTTTTCTGCTCTCACCTCTCTTTTCCATTCATTCACTGTCACATTCAATGGAACTGATCAACTGTTACTTCACTAGCAGTAGCAGAGGGAGATTTTCCTCTTAGAACTGTCAAATCAGGTAGGGATGTACATTTCAAAAGCAGTTCCTTCCTCCTTAAAATGACAGCACACTTAAAATGAATACGGCTTAGGAAATACACAGGCAGGTTAAAAAAAATCTTCAACAGCATGTGCTAAAGTACATCTAATATTCTGACAGGACATTCACTGCCATCAATTATTGCACTGATCTACAAGGTAGCATATGCTCACAATACTTTTTTTACATTGATGCAAGAGTTGTGATTGTTTACTGTGATGTGCAAATTATAAAAAGGTACTGCAATATTCATCAACTAGGACCTATAAACAGAAAGAGAGACAGATGCTGGATGGGCCACGATACCTTCATCCAGATAAAAGTATCTATACATTTGGAAAAATAAATCAGTGGACTGCACATCACTTTACACATATTCTGCAGAGTTTATCAGCACCCTAGTGTTATTTGATGACGACTTGGAGAAAGATGGCAACAAGTCAGATTTGAGGGTGCATGGAAGGAAAAGCAAACACTGGGACACAGACAGTGGCTAACTGTACACAAAATGGCTAGCACAATGGGGGCTACTAAGAATGCGATGGTCATGTGGTATCTACTCTGTGCTGAGCCATTTGCAGGCAGGAGTTTATGAGGTGTGTTTATTTCACATCCGGCCTTCCATTAGCATGCTTAAGGAAGGCAACAAAATCATAGAAACACAGAGTTAGAAGGGACCTTCAAGACCACAGAGTCCAACCCCCCTGTCAATGCAGGCTGTCAATGCAACCCCCCTGTCAATGCAGGTAAACTGCAACATCCTCAACAGATGGCTATTCAGCCTCTGCTTAAAGACCTCCAACAATGGAGTCTACCACCTTCGGAGGCAGACTGCTCCACTGCCGAACATTTTGTACCTTCCGAATGTTTAATCAAAATCTTTCTTTTAACTTAAACCAATTTGTCCTAAATCCTACCTTCCAAAGCAACCAAAAACAAATACATTTTTAAACATTTACAGATAGTTAGCATGTCCTCTCTCTTAACCATAACTTCTCCAAACTAAGCATGCATGCCGCTGTCAAAATGTCCTTAATAAGATGTGGTCTCCAGCTCCCTCACCATCCTAATTGCCCTCCTGCAGACTGTCCTATAGCCTATTCCAATCCATTAAGCCTAGTTAAAATAGCCAAATCAGACCAGGCAACTCTTCTAGACACTGACATATGAATATATTTCTGAACAGAAAAAATATGTGAATTCAAATTCAATTCAAATTATTCTGAAAAAAAATCTGTATTAGTCACTTTCTGATTATTCACTGAATTTGGTTCCAAGTTCAGTTTTCCATCCATCCTCCATTTAAAAAAGTCGTGTATGATCAGTCAGCAGTGTCAGCTGCGGATTTAGACTTGTTTTATTTTTCTGACAAAAAGGTAATAAGCAGAGACAAAATATTTATTCTGCACATAGCCCAGTGCTCTTCAAGGGTGAACAAATTTAAAGGCTTAGACCAGGAAACAAAACAGTTTTGAAACTCCATTACAAGAGTTAAAAAGAAAATACCCAATCAATTTAAATAACAGACAGCATAAATAGGAGAATGGATTTTAAAAATGCAGATCACATGTGCCACATATAAATATGGGAAGGTGGAAGAAGAAAGGGAGGTTGTAAGATTATTTATACGCTTAAGAAATTCACTTATTTCCTCTCTCACAGTGCCATATACTAAAGGATTCTATTTTAATGCCAATCTACTCTTCACAGGGCACAATTCCTAACTACCTCAGAATTGGGGGACACAGATCTGGAAGTGATGAAATTGTCACAATTCTTCAGGTTTGTAAACAACTCTTAAAATTGATGAACAAAGGACAGGGACCCTATCAAGGTTTTAAGATGAAAACCGCTACTCTAGATATGGAAATGTTTCCTGAATACATCCTGCAGTATACTGCATTCTGACAGATCTGTATATATCACTCAGTTCTTGAAGCAAGATCTAAAAGCAAGGACATGAAAAGCTGCTTAGTGGGAAATAAAATACATCCAAGAGGTAACAGTAAGATGATAGGTGGCACCGTGGCAGCATAATCCACAGCCATGCAGATATGAAATACCTAATCCTCAATTCTATACCTCTCAAGGTGGAAAAACACCATGATTTAACATTCTGAACTCAAAAGGGATGTGTCATGTAAAATAGCCTTTGTTGGCCAATAAGGTAAGATAAGCACAAAATAAAAAAAATCTAGTACTAGAGTTTTTGCAGATGTTTCTGCTACAAGTTTTGCACTTAAATATTTTATATATCCAATGTGGATAGCACAGACTGGGATTCACAGGCAGACACTCTGCCAAGTTGCCTATTGCCAAATGGATTGAGCACAAACATCACAGTTTTGGGTTAAAGATGTAGAAATCATAAAGGTTATGCAATACCTTTGCTCTAACCTTCATCCTGTACAGTACATCCCTATTGTCTCCTTCTAGTGGGCAGACAGAATTTGCTGGGCTAATTAATCCATTAAAAAACTACAAACTTCAATTACAAAGGTGACCATGATCAAATTTGAAAACATTGTAAAAATTACTTATTTTTAAACTTGTAATACACATAGGTGGCAAGGGACCTCCTTAGATGCAGGACAGGAAGGAATGCCTTTTCTATTATAATGCCTACTGCAATACATGTGTGCATCACCTAAAGACAATGAGTTTTCTTCCAAAACTATTCATGTGAACATTTAATCTATTAAAACAACTCATAAAAATCACCAGGAGTCTGGCATAAAAAATCTGACCTATAGCTGTGTGAGCTGACCTCAAAACAACACCCAAATAGCATATCTCAAGCAGCAGGTATTAAGCAGAAGTGAGTTCCTATTCATTTGTATTTGTAAGATGTAAGATGGAGATTTTTACTTTTTTGTTGCTTCTCACTTCTGGTCGTAACTACCCAGATACAGTGTGGTGTAGTGGCTAGTGTACCAGAAGACTCAGGTTGAAATTGGACCAGAAGACTCAGGTTGAAATTCCTCACTTAGCCATGAAGTTTCCTGGATGACCTTGGGCCAGTCACTATCTCTCAGCTTAAACTATATCATAGGGTTGTTGTGAGGATAAGAAAAAAGGGAGGAGCTATGTAAACCATCCCAAGCTTCTTGAAGGAAGGACAGAATACGAATGTGAAAAATAATCAATTGATCCCTGAACTGAGTGCAATATGCATTTAACCATTAGTGAACAGCCATATAATGCTTACATAGACCAGAATCCAAAAATCAGGGACTGATTTTGCATGGCCAGGAGCTGATGAGCCACCTCTTTCGAAACTGGGGTATTTTGAAGAGAAAAAACTGCCCTCCCCCCAAATGCCCAAGCCTTCAGATACACCTACAGTAGCTTCTGGATCCCAGCTATACGCCCCCGGACGCCCCCTGCGCTGGCAGAGTTGTGCCGGTGTCCATCCTGCGTTCGAACTGTGCATGTGTGGTGTCTGGGGGGGGGGGGGTTACGCCTGTGTCCGTCCTGCGTCCATCAACATACGGCAAGTTACACTGGCATAAGTGCTCTTACACCGGTGGATCTACTGTTACACCGGTGCAAGAGTTACACAGGATTTGGGCTGTCAGTTTTGTATCTCTCCTCATCACAGTGGTGTGTCATCTCTGTTACAAAAAGATCACTCGAAGGCAAGGAGAGGGAAGCTGTAGCACAAAACACGAAGTTACTTCGCACTGGATCCTTTAAATTGAAATTATTCAGATAAGTTTACCCATCTCTGACACAGAATGCAATAGAAAAGGTACCTCTTAACCCAAACACTTGTAACATGTCCTTTACCTCTCTCACTTCTCATGCCCTTGATGGTGCGGAGACAGCTACTTCTTCATGCAAGAAAGCGAGCACAAAGTACAGAAATAGATTTACATTAGTCTTTGTGGGAGGATTTTACTTCAAGAAAGGTACTGCTTATGCTACAATTAATTTTAATATTCTAGTAGAGAAGTTCTTTTTGCCTTTTTAGTTTTAATCTGAGGACAAGAACAATTCCAGTAATAGAACGTCAACATGAATTTGAGGGGAGATGAAAAATGACTTAATAACACTGCAGCAGGATTAATATTGTACAATAGATCATGAAGCCATAAAACTCTTGACAAATTCATTTTTGTATCACTGTATATTCTTGCTAATAGGGCAGGGCACATCTGAGAGCCTATTAATACCTTTGCTGTACAATCCAATATTAACTTACAAAGACAGGGGGAAAAAATCCTACCACCATAGTTTCAATTTACAGCCAGCAGCAAAATAAGAAAAAGAAGATCAGAGACTTTAAGCAGGACATTTTCCATTTGCTGCAGATCAACAGGTACAATTCAGAAAGCAAATTCTAAATTTATCAGGAAAATAAATCAAGTTCAGTTAAAAGTCTCCTCTGCCAAGAAAGTCAGTGAAGTACTACTACAGAGTTTTTAATGTGTGACTGTCAACATATACCAGAACAGTATATGTCAGAAGCAGACTTCTCTAAGGAAACAAACCTTGTCTCAGCTGGCAAAGAGGAGCTCTCTTCATTGGATGCAAACTGTTCCAAGCACGTTCACAACAAATCTGCGACTCAGAAGGGAAAAGAGTGGGCAATCATCCCAGATGTCCGCATTGCTCCCTTTCCCTGCAGTAAGCTCCCTGCCTCATGCTCTGCCCAATTAGGCATCTCATACATGCTTGACACTAGCAGATGGGCTGATGTCAAGTCAAAGGCAGGGTGAGATCGAAAGAAAAAAGCCCTAGGAGAGCCGCAAGAAGCCAAACGGAAAGGCCATGTCCCTGTGCATTAATGGATAGTACAGCAGTCACTGGGTGGCATGCCTGTGCTGTTCTAAGCTTACGAGAAGGGCTGGTGATGGGCTCTCTCTCCAAGAAGAAAAAATACTGACCCTTGCTCATATGCTATTTATGTTTCATTCAAATTTCAACATGACTTGCATTTAGAACTGGAACAGAGGCTGATCTTTAAAATAGTTTGGTAACAAGAAAGGTGGCCAGATTTAATCTGTTATTAACAACACCAACAACCCTTTGTGAGACAGAGGGGAGGAGGAAGGCAGCAGACCAAGATCCACCATTGCCACCTCCAGCTGCCTCCTTAAGAATGAGCTGTGCCCCTCCCCCACACAGTGGCCATATTAACACTAACAGTCCCATGAAACACCAATGGAGAAAAGAGTGAACTTAAAAAAATAAAAGACTGAGTTCCTTGGGAACAGGACTAACAGAAAAAATAAATACTGCAAGTAGCCTTGGAACCCCTCCTGATGGGAAGGGGAAAGGCAGAATAGTTTAAATAAATGTGAGAGAGACAACTCTGTAAGAGCAAGGCATTACTATGGAGAAGGAATTTTACATGACACCACCTCTGGCACAAGGACTGTCAAATGAGCAGCAAAGATGGGGGAAAGGCCAGCCTACCCGTTGTGGAGGTACACAATGAATGCATTTTAATATGCTTTCTGATATCTTGTTATGAATGAAAAGGCCTTGTTTTTTCCACTCCTTTGCCTTTTTCTCAAAAAGCCATTCAAGTTTCAAATTAGTATTTCATATTAGTATTTCATACTTGTTATTGGCTAGATTTGCTCTTCTTAGCCAAGACCAGTGTATATAACAGGAAAAGGCTTTCCTTTTATCAGACTGCCACCAGTAGCCATCTGTCAGATGGCAAAAAGGACTATATATGCACACGTGGAAACAGGGACACACTATTATATAAATACTACAAAGATTTCAAGCATACAACTGTCAGCAGATATCAGAATATTCTCATTGTTGTATAATGTGTGTGGCAAGCCTGTTCCAGAAGGCTAAGGGTCAGTCCAAAAGACTGTGGTAATAGGACCAGCTGATACAAGCACACAAGTGCAAGACTCGCCTTGCTGCATCACTTCTGTGTTCTGTATAGTACCTAGCATACTGGTGGTATGAAATTGTTACAGCATTGGTTCTCAAAGTGGTGGGTTGCGACCCACCTTTGAGACAAACTGTCCCCTGCCCCCTTAAGGGGCAGGGACAGCACGGCAGGGGCGATCAGGGGGGGGGGTTGCTGCCACCGCCCAAAAAGTACCCCAAAATGCCTTTATTTTCACTTACTGGGCTTGGGGGGGCTTCGGGGAGGCCTTTTGGGAGGAATTTTTCCCACCGGCAGTGGAAATCCCTGGGATTGCCACCGCCACTGGCCCTGCCCCTGCAAACAGTCAGAGTTCTCACCACATTGCGGGGAGAACTTTGAGAACCACTGTGTTATAGCATTTAAGCAGGCTTGCCTCCATTAAAAGGATAAAAGAGCTCCATCTAATCTGCGATAATTATTAAAATGTAAACATTTAAACACTTTTTAAAATGGAGTCCCCACATGTCCAGCTGCCAGGACACCATCACCTAGTCTTGCCCTTCTGGTGGGACAAAGTGGAGCAATTATAGAAAATATATGCATTTTATACATCATTCTAAGAATGTTCACAATAGTATAAATATTCGCAATATTTACAGCTGCAGGGCTGCTTGTTCTTTGTGTGTCTCTGGCTCTCAGGCAAAAGTGGCCCAGCCTAGCAGCTGCTTTACCTGGTAGAAGAAAGAAGATACATGGTGGTAGGCAGGGGGAGAAGAGGAAGGGGGGCATACATACCGTACTTAATCCCTCTGAACTCAGCAGGCTGGTCAAAATGCACTGGTGGGCCCGATGTGGCCCATAGGCCCTAGTTTGGGAGCCCGTTTTAACATTCAAATACATTTCTGTATTCTCAACTTTTAAGTTGTTGAAAATATGCCTTTGTCAAAATCATTAAAAAAAATCCCAAGATATAACAACGTATACAAAAGTTATCTCCATGCTTGCTGATACCCCCATAGAATTTGTGATTGTTAGAAGGCAAAATTTCATTTATCAAATGTTTACAAAACTCTTCTTTCCCTCAGTGAGGGTTGTTCCTTCCATATACTCATTTTACTTTAAAATATTTTATGAAAAGGCAGCTTACCCCCCCCAAAAAAAAACAAACCACCACCATACATATAAAATTAACACACACAAAACAAACCACATATAAAAATTTAAAAAACTGACAGACAACCAATGACAGACACCAACCAATCGCCAAGTTTAAAGATGGCCAAAACATCATGCTTCTTGAAAAGCATAGTGAAACAACCCGATCTCAACAAGACACCTAAAGGACTAAAGCGTAGGGGCCAAAAGGTTTTCTAATAGGAAAACATTTCAGAGAGTTGGTGCCACCACTGAGAAGTAAACATGGCAATTCTAGTCTTTAAATATCTCCTGCCATCTCCATATGACAAAAGTTGGCCTAATTACAAACCTGAATTATAAATCCAAAAAAATGGGTGGGGGAGATGAGACAGGGCTCATTCACCTAGCCCTTGGTTTCCCAGCATCACTCTAGCCAAAAGCCAAGGACACGGTGGAAAATAGAGGAAGGAGAGGGATTTATAAGCACAGTGTCCAAGAAGTGTCATCATGTTTGTATTTCTCACAAAATACTGGTGGTGTCTTGCAATTACACAACACCATATGCTTAGTTAGTAATTTTTAATGTACACAGTGAAGCAGACTTGGCTGTATATTATGTGAAATATCAATAAAAATAAAATCTACTATGCATACTTAATCTGATCATTAAAACTTCCAAAATAAATCAAAAGCTATTTTCTCCTAGACAAAGACATATGTTGCCCTTTAATGTGAGCTATTACATTAAAGCCAAGTTCAAGTTGCTCCTGAGCTAATTTTTTTAAGAGTGCTATAAGTTTTTAGTTAGTGTTATAAAATATTTTTAAGCGCACCAAGTCAAGTTTGGAGGGAAAGTTTGAAACGACACCACCTGGAGATTTTCAGTCAGGTGTCTGTTAAGGCAAACTAAAGAATACTGACTGCTAAGTGCCATCA
Organism: Plestiodon gilberti rubricaudatus; assembly: GCA_026170595.1. Classification (NCBI taxonomy): domain Eukaryota; kingdom Metazoa; phylum Chordata; class Lepidosauria; order Squamata; family Scincidae; genus Plestiodon; species Plestiodon gilberti. Next base: position 39,774,795 of record JANXHW010000001.1, read on the forward strand.
GCTTGCCAACCAGAGGCAAAACGCCTTGGGCATTTGCCTCGGCATAGGATAAGGCGGGATATAAATTTTTTAAATAAAAATAAATAAATAAAATACATTTTAGCCAACTAACAGCCAAGCTTAATACAATATACATATTTATGATATACATACATAAATATGTCAGAGCTTATGTTTACTACTACTAATACTACTACATCATCATCATCTTGCATTGTACGATGATACCAGTACCTGCAAGGCTCTCTTCCACCTTAGATCACAAATTGCAAATGTAACCACCACTGTTAAGGCATTTCAGTAACAATTAAGGTAGTTGGATTATTCAAGCAGATCTTTTCAGTCCTCCACTGTTTCATGGTACTAATGACATGAAAATAGTCTGCAATAAGATCAATAGCAGCCAATGGTCAAAACCAAATTGAGTGAAATAAGGTTTCTAGCACAATTCCAAAATACATTTCTATTTCATTTCTTTAACAGAAGTTGCACACAAACACATGTAAACCCTAGTATTACAGAGCTACCAAGCTGTTGCTATTACTAAGACAACATGATCTAGTTCTGCTTCAAAACAACAAGTTCGAAGGAAAAGTCCAATTCCAGAATCTTTATTATTGGTGATGGGGTATGAACATGGAAGACTGCTGCTCAATTTCTATTCTACAGCATTCTGAAACATTTATTTTGCTTAGTCAGCTGTGCAGATTTAATGCAGAAGTCACTGAAGAATACAGCATGAGTACACTGCTTTTACTGTTGTCAACTATAGTTACACTTTAAATAGAGCCCAAATTGCTTGCTTATATTTTATTACTTTTGTACAGAATTTTCCACAAAAAGAGAAAAGGAAATATCTTTAAAACATTCAGATCTTTCTTCCTCCCGAAACACATTGTGCACATCATATACTGATTCCAGGCAGAAACATGCATTTTCAGTGCTATAAACTATATCCCTGAATACCATCACCACAGCATTCTTTCAATCCAAAAATAGTCAAAGCTTACCGGGTAGCATTACAAGCTGGCATGTCATTCAGAAGTTGGTGTGAAAGCAGAGACGTTGTTAGGGTGGGGGCGGGGGGCCATGGGTCCCCAGGCGGCGGTGTACTCGCCTTCTGGACGCGTCGCCTGGTCACCCCCTCTGCCGCTCCCGTCGTTGTTGCGCACTGTTTTCAGCCTTCCATCGTCGTTTTCACCCTCCCTGGAGCCATTTGGCTCAGAAAAGCCTTGCAAAACTCTGTGTGTGTGTGTGTGTGTGTGTGTGTGTGTGTGTTCAAGCCGCGCCACCACCGAAATTCGGTAGCGGTGTGTGAAAATGATGTCACGCCCCCTAAGGGAGCGTGACGCGCGGCATCACGTGGAGGGTGTTGTGTCGGCGGCCCCCCCACGGGTATGTGTGTGTGTGTGTGTGTGTAGGAACAGCACTGTGTGAAAGCACCTAAATAATGCATGTACTTAGGTGTGAAACATTTTGAAATCTTCTCAGGTCTTTCTCAACTGCATAAAAAAATTAGATCAAGGCTAAAATCGATGTCATGGGACTAGGGTTGCCATATTGTAGCTCACCAAATCCAGGGGGGTCTAATTTGCATATTATGCAAATATTTGCTAATTATGCAAATTGAGTAACAGATTGGAGGGGGTTAAGCATCAGTACATTTCCATTTCAAATGTTCCCTTCCAATACTACTTTGCAGCAAAGGAATGGTCTTCTAAAAAAATGACAAAATGGTGTCAAGTCATAGACGAGTCATTAGAACTCAATGCATGGAGGCCGCCATGTTTACCATCAGAACTCAAATGCATTTCAAATGCTCCTTTCCAATGCAGCAAGGGAATGGTCCTATAGGCTTTTCTTGCACACTGTTGTGTATTGCGTGTGCGTAACATTTCTTCTACGCCATTTGCTATCAAAAATGGCCGTGGTAGTTTACAAAACTAATGTATAGTTTAAACCCCAAAAACTAAATAAAAACTAAAAGCAGTCCTATAGTTCAATTAAAAATCATGAAAAATGTAAAGAATGCAAAGTATTATTCCATTCCGTTTGAGTCAACTCCAGATGTATTGCACAAAGAACAAGTATGCCAAATTTTACAGTATGTTCAGCTTACAGAAGGCAAAATGTCAGTTGAGAAAAGCTTTATAGACCTGAAAAAAACTGGTGTTAGCTTGGCAAAGGAGTTTCTTCAGAAGTTGGAAAATGATGGCCTTGACGTACAAGACATCTGTGGACAGGGCTATGACAATGGTGCCAACATAGCCAGAAAATATTCTGGGGTGCAAGCTCTTTTCTTACAAAGGAATAACTTCGCAGTTTTTTTACCTTGCGCAGCACATAGCCTAAACCTAGTTGCTGTGCATGCTGCATCCTCTTGTCCAGATGTAGTAAGATTTTTTGGAACAATTCAAATACTTTGTTTTTTTCGAGCTCTGTTAATCGATGGAAAGTACCGATGTCTTATCTCAAGGTTAGCCTGAAGCATCATGCAGACAAACATTGGTTTTCCAATGCTGCAGCTTTAAGTGCCCTCCATCACCAGCTGAACAAAGTCATTAAAGCTTTGGAGAAGTTTCTTGAAGATGAGCATGCTGATACTGTGTCAACAGCACAAAGTATTCTATTACAAATTGATTAGAAATTTGTTTGCTGGTGTTTTGGGACACAGTTTTAAATCACATTGGAAGTATTTACTAATTTTGTCAATCAAAGCAAACTTCAATAAATCAAGCTGTTGTATTGATTACTGGTACCATGCAAGAACTTCGAAATACAAATCTAAATGTACTTATAAACCAAACTAGACATTGCCGAAAGCGCAGAAATAGAACCCGAGTTCCCCATAAAGAGCCGCCTTGGGCATTTGCCTCGGCATAGGATAAGGCGGGATATAAATTTTTTAAATAAATAAATAAATGTAAGAAAAGGGAATGGCAGATGAAAATGTTCGCAACGAAATACCAGAAGACACTTCACAAGTATTTTGCATAGTAATACTGTCCAGTATATAGCATTCTCAATAAATTTATTACAGAATTAATGTGGAGGCACTGCTCCATTTTGGAAGTTTCCAAGGACTTTGGATTCCTGTTTCAAGTTCAAGAACTGGCTATGTCTGAACTACGCAAATGTGTTGCTGACCTAGCTCTCAAGTGCTGCAAAGATCTTGATGTGTTTGAAATGAGTTGCGAAGTGGAGAGCTTGAAACCAATACTGACGGATACACTTGCGAATGAACTGCCTAAAGTGGATATCAAAACAGCTGAATGATAACTTCAGTTTTTATACTCCTTTGCACTTTGAGCTGTGAGCTCGAACTTAGAAAACATGGCGGCCTCATGTACCAATAGGAAGGCTGTTTGGCTGCAAAGGAGCTTGGGAGATGTAGTACGACGGACCAGGAAATAAGAGCTTTTTTTCCAATGGAGCCTTATGTCTACAGGATTCATTCAAAACAGCTAAAGTGGCTTGTAGCAACACTTCATCTTAAGATTTCCATCCAGCTCTTGTAAATAAATACTTAATGCCGCAAAAGCACCCTGAACTAAAGAAAGATGCCATTTTGTCATTTTTAAAATGACCCGCTTAGAAGCATGAAGGCCTGGCGGGATATGGTTCATGGGATCACGAAGGGTCGGACACAACTTAACAACAACAACAGAGGCATGCTAGAAACGTCACTTCCTCCTATTTGCCGTAAGAAAAACAAATGCAGTCCTTATCTCTCTTGCTTGAAATCAGAAAATCACTATTTTAACTTGGTCAAAACAGAACAGTTGGAGGGAACAGTACAATGCTCTGTACAAAGTAAAAAATAACAGTACGAGTATGAGTGAACTGCCTCAATCTCGGTTTCTCGCTTAGCCAGCGGGTCCAGTACAAATCTGTTGCATACGTTCCTTCCATAAGGTGATTATTCATTCCTGATAACAAACAGGTCAAACAGTAAACAGTCCCATGAGGAGGATGTGGCAAGTGAGGCACATCCCTCAGGTGTAAAAATTAAAGGCATTGCCATTGCAAAAAACAAAACAAAAAACACAAAAACAACTTTTGCAATGCTTTCAATCCATGTTTTCAGAGGCTATCCTGGCTGTTTTAAAATTCATGAAATCCCATTTGCTTCCAGGCTCTGCCTCGGACCCCACTAGGGGAGTGCTGTAAGCTCCTCCAAACCCACGCGGCACTTGCTGGGTCATCGCAGGCTGGCAGCAAGGCTGCAGTGTGAGCCTCCAAAGAGTGACAGGAGGCTCAGTGCAGTGGGCAGAGCTGCAGCGCACAAAACCCGTGTACTAGAAAATGCCTCTCTCCCACCCTGCGCTTTGTTCGCTATTTCTAGGCTCACATTGGGTCTCCGAACCTGGAAGTAGGCAGTGAGATTGCACGTCTCGCATCATTGCCACTTACTTCCAGGTTCAGAGTGCTGCCTCTGCAGCATGAAGGGTGTCATGGGGCTGGCAAGTTTGGGAAGCGCTGGTTGTGAAGGGGGGAGTGCCTGCCTCCCCCCGCCCTTGTCCCCTTTAGGACTCGGACTTCAGCCCTTTGGGACTCGCATTGGGGGCACCGGATTCTTCCTTGCCCCAGGCACTTTTTTTGTCTAGTTACGCCTCTGTCTTGTGGACAATGTGGGTTCTTTGGGCATACCATAGATTTGTAATAGAGTCATAGTCACTTCCCTGATTGTTTAGTTGTCTTTACACCTCCCTCCAGGAACATAGAAGCAAAAGAAGGAGTTCCTAGTTTTTAAGCTATTTTTTATTTTCTGGAGCAGAAATGAGGGTTGCCCATAGATCACAATGGAGAAAGCCAGAATTTTAGTACAGCTGTGAGCAAAGGAAGGACTTCAATTATCTTCACATCGACTGGGTCAACTCATGTTCTGGTCATGAAAGAGAGACTGGATTTCTGGATATGCTAAATGACTGTGCATTAGAGTAGCTAGTCACGGAGCTGACCAGAGGACAGGTGACTCTGGATTTGATATTGTGTGGCACTGACTCAAGATCTGGTCAGGGATGTAAATGTTACCGAACCGTTGGGGAACAGCGACCAAGCTGCGATCTGTTTCACCATGCATGTCGGGGGGAGAGTGCCGAGCAAATCTGACACAAAAACCCTTGACTTCCGAAGGGCAGACTTCCCCAAAATGAGGAGACTTAAAAAAAACTGAAAGGGAAGGTAAAAGGAGTCCAATCACTCCAGAGTGCATGGAGGCTGTTTAAAACTACAGTCATAGAGGCCCAGCGGGAGTGTATCCCACAAAGGAGGAAGGGCTCAATTAAGTCCAGGAGGGTGCCGGCATGGTTAACAAGCACAGTTAAAGAGGCTATAAAAGGCAAGGAAGCTTCCTTCCGTAAATGGAAGTCTTGCCCTAATGAGGATAACAAACAGGAGCACAAACTGTGGCAAAAGAAATGTAAAAAGATGATACGGGAGGCCAAGAAAGACTTTGAGGAACGTATGGCAGACAACATTAAAGGGAATAACAAAAGCTTCTTCAAATATGTTAGAAGCAGGAAACCTGCCAGGTAAACGGTTGGTTCTCTGGATGGTGAGGGAGAGAAAGGGGTGATAAAAGGGGACTTGGAGACTGCAGAGAAATTAAACGAGTTCTTTGCATCTGTCTTCACGGCAGAAGACCTCAGGTAAATACCGCTGCCTGAACGGCCTACCCTGACTAAAGAATTAAGTCAAATAGAGCTTAAAAGAGAAGATGTCTCAGACTTAATTGACGAAATAAAGATCAATAAATCACCAGGCCCGGATGGCATCCACCCAAGAGTTCTGAAGGAACTCAAGAATGAAGTTGCTGACCTCTTGACCAAAATATGCAACTTGTCCCTTAAAATGGCCACTGTGCCAGAGGATTGGAGGATAGCTAATGTCACACCAATCTTTAAAAAAGGAAGGAGGGGGGACCCAGGAAACTACAGGCCGGTCAGCCTAACATCTGTTCCAGGGAAGATGGTGGAAAGTCTCATTAAAGATAAAATCTTAAAACACATAGAAGAACAAGCTCTGCTGAGGGAGAGTCAGCATGGCTTCTGCAAGGGGAAGTCTTGCCTCACAAAACCTTTTAGAATTCTTTGAAAAGGTCAATTGGCATGTGGATGCGAGCGAACCCGTGGATATTATATATCTGGATTTTCAGAAGGCGTTTGGCATGGTCCCTCATGAAAGGCTTCTGAGAAAACTCCAGTCAGGGAATAAGAGGGCAGGTCCTCTTGTGGATTAGGAACTGGTTGAAGACCAGGAAACAGCGAGTGGGACTCAAAGGGCAATTTTCACAATGGCGAGAGGTGAAAAGCGGTGTGCCCCAAGGATCGGTCTTGGGACCGGTGCTTTTCAACTTATTCATAAATGACCTGGAGTTGGGGATAAGCAGCGAGGTGGCCAAGTTTGCGGATGACACGAAACCTTTCGGGGGGTGAAGACCAGCAGGGATTGTGAAGAGCTCCAGAAGGATCTCTCCAAACTGGGAGAATGGCCAGCAAAATGGCAGATGCGCTTCAATGTAAGTAAGTACAAAGTGATGCACATTGGAGCAAGAAACCAAATTTTCACATATACGCTAATGGGTTCTGAGTTGTCTGTGACAGATCAAGAGTGAGATCTTGGGGTGCTGGTGGACAGGTCGATGAAAGTGTCGACCCAGTGTGCGGCGGCTGTGAAGAAGGCTAATTCCATGCTCAGGATCATTAAAAAAGGGATTGAGAATAAAACGGCCAATATCATTATGCCTTTGTACAAATCGATGGTAAGGCCACATCTGGAGTATTGTGTCCAGTTCTGGTCACCACACCTCAAAAAGGATATAGTTGAATTGGAAAAGGTGCAGAAAAGAGCAACCAGAATGATTCGTGGGCTGGAGCAACCCCCTTATGAGGAAAGGCTACAGCGTTTGGGGCTTTTTAGTCTAGAAAAAAGGTGCCTGAGGGGGGACAGGATTGAGACGTATAAAATTATGCATGGGATGGAGAGAGTGGATAGAGGGAAATCCTTCTCCCTCTCGCACAACACCAGAACCAGGGGACATGCACTAAAATTGAGTGGAGGGAGAGTTAGAACGGACAAAAGAAAATATTTCTTTACCCAGAGTGTAATTCATCTGTGGAACTCCTTGCCACAGGATGTGGTGATGGCAACCTGGCCTAGATGCCTTTAAAAGGGGTTTGGACAGATTCATGGAGGAAAAGACCATCACAGGTTACAAGCCATAAGCAACCTCCTGGTTTTAGAAGTAGGTTTTCTCTGTGCCAGGTGCAGGGGAGTGGCAGCAGGAAACAGGTTATCTTGTTGGCTATGTGCTCCCTGGGGCAACTGGTGGGGCCACTGTGTGATACAGGAAGCTGGACTAGATGGGCCTTTGGCTTGATCCAGCAGGGCTCTTCTTATGTTCTTATGTATAAGGCCCTTATCCTCTATTGCAAATCCTATTTCATATTTTAAAAACAGTTTGCTCCCTTTAGTTTTTAGCCATTTTTCAATTGCCATTGCAACGTCAATGCCAACAGAGTCCTTTTTGCTCGTATTACAGGTTAGGGAGTCTGTGGTTGAGAGAGAGTGGCTTACAACAGCCTGGCAATGCGATACATTGTTAATATTGCAAGTTAGAAGCAGAGCTAAGGCTTGTTTAAACACCCTTCAGGGTTGCAGCAAAGGTCAATCTACTAAAATTGCCTCTTCACACTCCATCCCAGGCCAAATCTAGCACTTGGTTGTATGCACAAATCTTGTGCTCCATTAACCTGCATGCAGACACCACACTTTTAAAAGCTTAAATACTCCCCCCCCCCTTTAAATCACATTTTAAGACATGAAATAAGACCTGAACTGCAAAGAGTACAAGCTCCTGTTTTTCAGCTATCTTTCTGGGGGGAAGGGGGCAGAAACTGCTGCCTAAACACAGCTATGCTAAAATCTTGTGTTTCTCCACCTTCTAGAGGTAGCTCTCACTTTGTTCCCAGGGGAGGAAAAACAAACCCAGCAGCTTAAAAGAGAACCAGTAAATTCAATCCCCAAACAATTAAACTGACTGTAGTCTTTTCATAGCTCCATGAGTCACATGGAGTCACTTTTTTTTTTTAAGGAACATTTGTGAGAGGGAAAGAAAGCAGATCATCACTGCTTCCCTTACATGTGAATTCCAGGTCTACCTTCCTTCATCGGTTCAAAGAATGGAAGATAGGAGCAGGCTCTTCTCACTGAATGACCACATAGAGTATTACCTGCACATTTTCACTCATATAATCCGCTTCTGTAAAACTAGTTCTGATCCAAAATTGGTAAGGTGGAAAATGAAAGTTATCAGTTGCCTATCATGATGGCAAAGCTTTATTACCTATACAGTGGGGGCCCCATATCCACGGCTTCAGAATCCACAGATTTAATTCAACACAGATGCTTCGCGGATATGGGGGGGGCACAGTAAAAATGTTTTAGTAGTCACACAGGCAGAGAATCCTGATTCACAAGTTGTTGCAAAGGGCAGGAGGATATTTTCAGAAGCCTTCCTTTATTTTCATCTACAGTTCATGTGCTGTAGGCTATTCTGAAGCTCTGAGCTCCTCCAACCAGGAAGAAGTGGCCAGAGGAGGGATGAAGCCGTGGGTTTTTTTTTTTTTTTTAAAGGAACTGGAAGGAAAAGGCTTGTATTAGGCTGCTCCACCACTTGTTCATTGCGGTGACTGAGGTGACGCATGACATGTATTTTGGTCTATAATACTTGCTATCTACACTGCTTCACAGCACACTGCAGGAGCAAAATAATTTCTACCCAATGCTTACCTATACACAGTTCATGGCTGCACAAATTCACAATTTTGAGATCTTGTCAAACTTATTTATTTTCTTTCCAATCTCTTTGCGGAGCACTTGGAGATGTTTCACACAGAGCACAGTTTGGGAACCACTGCACTACAGCAATGTAACTTTTTCTTCAGGGATGAGGCACCCTTGTTTCAAGTACCAATGCACACAACACTGAAAATTGTCAGACAGAAAATTGTTGACATAGCCAGACAAGTAAATAACCAGAACAGAATAATGTATTAAGATTGGGTGACTGACTAAAAAGCCCCCGGAGGGTGCAAGAAGAGAGCAGGATCAGGAGTCATACAACCTTATACTATAACAGGGGTGGCCAAACGTTTCATAATATGTCAAAGAGTCACATATGGCTCAGGAGCCACCATTTGGTCACCCCTGTACTATAACAAGGTGATGCAACAAAAGTACAAGTGCCTCTCTGAACTTCTTTAAGTACCAGTGAACAACTTTTACAGAAGTCATAACCAACTGGACTATGATTTCCCCTCCCCCCCATCTCTGTAGAACAAGGTATAGTTTAATTTTCAGGATAGAGACTATTCAGAGTGTCCTTGCTGAACACTCTGTAACAACAGGGCACAGCGTTCTATTTGATGACACCAAGTACAGCGTTCTATTTGATGACACCAAGTACCTATCAGGAGATAACAGAACTCGCCAGATTTTGGAAGCTATTGAAATCAGCAAAAGGAAATCTCAGAACCTTCTTAATAGGCAACAAGAATTAACCTTTGTGAACAAAATTTGGTTCCCTATATTACAAAAACATAATAGCAACTCGCAAGGGCTCCTTTTCTCTAGTGACACCCTTTGATTTCCTTTCCTCGTTTGCACTTAATTAAACCAAACAATCTTGCAAGAACACCTATTGTCTCCAATTGCATCTGATCATGCTGGGGAAAGCAATTCTGCAAGTAACACCTATTGTCTCTAATTGCATCACAATTGTGCTGGGGAGGTTAACTACATTCATGACCTATTAACACCACTGAAGGCTTTCCCCGGAGTTCCAATTGATCTGCGCACACTGTCAACGGCTTTTAACTGCATTTCACAGAGATTCTGATCTATCTTCAGTACCATCCTCGCAGCCTTGCTGTAACCACCTTGACAAAGACCTCGGCTAGGAGGTTGAAACGTCGGTCCCTTTCAACCCTGGACTTTGCTGATTCTGACAGAAGATCTCTAGTGTGCTTACTATTACATGTGCCCAGTTAGGGATTTTATTTGCTTTATCAGTAACCTCCTGCGGTTTATATACTAAAATACATGGCTTGCAAACCCATAATACTTGCATCCTCTACTATTCATTCTCTGTTCCGATGAAGTTAGTATAAAACACATAGAGAGAACTGATTTCATATTAAATAGGATGGTTGCTCTTGTACAATATAGCATGGGAATCCATTAAAAGACAAGAATATTTAGAAACATTAATATGATCTATCTTCCACTGAAGTAAATGATAAAGCACTCAGGTTTTAATGGAAATTTACTGGATCCCAAATGTCTAATTCCAAGATCATAATTACATGGCAGGAGGAATTGTGTTCTAAAAGGCTCACATAAGTTGGTGTTCATACAATACTCAAAGTAAAATATCAGTGCAAAAGCAAAGGCTATTTTACTCTTGATTGTACCAAATAGCTTTCAAGCAACAGCGCGCAAATGAGACATGACCTTTCATCAAAGAGGCTCTTAGTCAGTGGAGGTTCCATAGGGGCAAATGAGACTTGGTCGTTCCAAAAACAAAGAAAAAATGCATTTGAAGCATTAAATTTATCAATTAAAGATGTCTGTGTGTCCTAGGCTAAGTCACTGACCAATTAATCCTGGCTTTCTTCTGGTTGTCCAATCCCATTGCTTCTCTCTCATGTCCGAGTCTCTAGTTTTAAGCTGGTTTTTCATTCAGGCCTCTCTGAGGCCGTCAGAGGGAGGGCCCTGTAGACTAGAGACTCACATGACAAGACTCCTTTTACAACAGTCATCTCAGTGTAGGGAAGGACCCTTTACTTGTTCCAATTATTTTGGCCCTTAGCAGCAATTGGTTTCGATAATTCCTTCTTCTCAAATCTTCCAACCGATTGCTACTGAGGCTGCCAGCAGCTCTGAGGTGATTTTTAGCCAATAACTTACGGTATATCCAGTGAGCTTATCATCAGGGAACATAAGAACCTTGAGTAGAGCTGGCCCTACTCAAGATACCTCTTGAATGGGACTTACTTTAACCAGGCTTACCCAACTCTCACTCTCACAGACTTTGTAGCATTTAGCCAAATGAGTAGTCTGGCAGAGAATAAGAAAGCATTAGCTTAGAGTTCTTATAACGAGACAGAAAGTCTTTTTTAAATATAGGAAAAATTAATCAAAACCAAGTCCAACTAAACAGTCACTATTTAAAGTCACATACAAGGGCTAAAGTTCCCTGTTCACATCTACTGATAGAAAGGACACGTCAGCAAGAGCAACTTTAACCCAGCAACAACAGGAACGCAATATACCCCATCTCAAACCCACTTTCCCTCTTTAATCGGGTGTTGTGGAATTGGGGGGTTCCACTTTTCTCATTGACTAGGCGCTAGGCCAATAGTGGGAAACTTTATAATAATAATAATTATATTATAATAATCTATGAAGTATCTATGACAGCTGAATGATTTAGGAAAAAAATGCCTTCAATCATGTTACATAAAACACTAGATAGTTTCATAGCTATGGAAAGCAAGGTAGCATTGCCTACAAAACACATCATCTGTTTCTTCTTTTTTTAAAAAAAGATAAACACCTTTAGTAAGAGGGCAAAGTCTAAGACCTATAACCATTACTGAAGAAAAATGGTTCTTATTTTTGACTTTGTTCACTGGAAACAACTTTGTCCTGAGGTAAGCAGAGTTTACAAGGAAATAAATGGTTCCTATTCTACTTGAGTAATTCTTTGACATTTTCTAACATTCACAAGAGGCAAGTTTGCTTTTGGTGAATTACAACGTACACAAAAGACACCACTGGTTGGTTTCTACCAATGCTGCAGATAATCAACAACACCCCCTGAAGCCTTGTAGATATCTCAAATTTGACAAGTGATACTACATACTAGTCAAGAATCCTGAATTCAAGTGATAACTCCTTCCCACAATTCTAAAATAACTTCCATTTGGAAAGCTCCAAATTGGGGGCCAGCTGTTCATTATGGATACTTAACTTTAAAATAGTGTCTACAGGAGACCAGTGTTAATTATAAGCTATAACTTGTCAGTAGCAAGTTATATACAAATGTCTTTCTCCCACTATATATTTTTGTAGGCCACCAGGACTCTGTCTACCAAGGTTGTTATTCTAAATTGGTGGAACAATTTAAAAAAAGGTGTTTCAGTATTTTTATTGGGTTTTTTTAATTGCCATCAACAAGCGTTGAAAATATGTAGCACTGAACTACATTCTATATATCCCAGAAAAGTGTAATGTGTCTCCAATGACAAACAATGACATGGTAACAAAAGATGAACTTTGTTTTTAAAAAGGTATGAATTAGACATTTTAAAAAGCATCCTTTGTCAGTATCCTTTCTGAAGAGAAAGAGTTAAAAGAGTTCCTTTTATTCCCAAAGGACCTTAATCCCACTCACTGGTGCCATGTTTTATTTAAAACATACTCTCTCTCAGTAACCACTTGTTCTAATTGGCAAGGCAAGGCAAGGTCCCAAAAGCACACAGCTCGTTACATTCAGTTTGGATTACAAAAACACGATGAAACAAACTGCATCGAAATGTACAAATTAACGGCTCTGGAGTGCACGACACGGACGTGGAATTAGATTGTAATATGGAACCAACTCCACAGGGAGGCTGGGGAACAAATCACTAGTGTCTTTATAAACTATACAAGGTTTCCAAATGAGCATACACACAAAACAGGACAAGTTTTTCCATAATTCAACCGAATTGCTAAACATGGACAGAAGAGAAGATTCTTTCCTTCCTAGTCCTGCATACATGGACCAGAGAACAGATGCTACAAAATAATTAAATGTTATGCGTGCACGCACGCACGTGCGCAGTAAAACTGACCAACCCATAACCTCCTTCTGCCTTCATGCTGACCAAGTGAGAAAGTCTCTTCAGAATTCATTCATATTCTAAACATTTTTAATCATCTGAGAATGAGCACACACACACACACACACACACACAAGGGACTAAATTAAAGCTGATGTTTCAGCAAAGCAAGGTTAATGAGCTAGTAGTTAGATGAACACAATATTAATGCTGCAGAAAGTATGAGAGACTATTACAGGGCCACAACACAAAGCAGACATGTTGCATTTTGCCAAAAACAAAAACATTGTCACACAAAGTCCTATGCTTCTGTTTTCCAAATGCCTTTTCTGCTTCTATGGGTCTTTGGTGAAATTTGTCAGGCAGTTACAGAACTAGCATAGAAAGTGACCAGGCCAGGACTATTTCCTAATAAGCCAGGATTCAGGACTTTAAGTGGCTAGTTCCTAAATGGCAGGAACACGGAACCCAGTGGCAGAATGTGTAGCTAGGATTCAATTGCCCATCTCATCCTCGAAATACACTTACCATCCACTTTTTCATTCTCCATTCCCATAACTTAATTGAAATTCTAAAATGAAATATTTTGTATCAATCACTACCTCTTTAAGTAAACATTTTAGGTGATTTTAGAGACCTTCATATGTTGTGGAAATACTGCAAAGTTGGGTCTCATGGTTTTACTAACAGTCATTTAAAGCAATCGTTACAGAAGGTCCCCGACTTACAGACATTTGAGTTATGAACATCCAACTTAGAGTATTTCATTTATTTCAGGTTTAAGACTGTACAGAATTGTAAAACAAAATTAAAATCTCAACATTTCACCCTCACTGTGTAGGGTATCTTCAGAAGAATAGGTAGTTTCGATCTGGAAACATATGTTTCTATCCAACTTAAGAATAGACAGGTCAGGGCTTTGAAGCAGGCACAGCTGTGATGACTATTGGCAAAACAAAAAAAGGAAGCTACTTGGAGACAAGGTGAGCAGCTCAATAACTTTGAAAATAGCCACCCCTTGCTGTGACAATGTGGAAAAACACTGGATAATATGGAAAACCTGGCGATTCCTGAGGGCATATAGGAGGGAAAGGATGAAGGAAGCAGCCAGCGTGGCCACGGCTGATTCGGCACAGGGAGAGCTGAGATACTGCAAGGTGCAAGGGAGCATTAATACTACAGTGTGACCCCTGTATCCACAGGGAACAGGTTCCTGGCCCCCAGTGGATACCGGAAACCATGCATATGGGGAACCCTATCTCCGTGTGCCCATTACCTTCCTTTATTTTCTTAAAAGAACATGTTTTTCATTAATAGAACGTGTCTTTAACAGAACGCGATAAGCATGCAAGCTTATAGCAACAAGTAGGCAGCCAGCCTGCACGACAGAGAGACATAGAACAGAACGTTTACAGGAAGCACCTACTTGTTGCTATAAGCTTGCATGCTTATTGCGTTCTGTTAAAGAAAGACATGTTCTGTTAATGAAAAACACGTTCTGTTAAGAAGATAAAGGAAGGTAATGGGCGCACAGGGGGCCGCAGGGATGGTGAACTATGGATATGGGGGGAGGTCGCACTCTATAAGAGAAAATGTGGGCCCTGAATGGAGGTAACTCCAACAACAGAACAAAAACAGCCACCTTTTACCATTGCCAAGTAGGAAAGGAGGGAGAGGAGGGTTAAAGCCGAGTTTGATCAAGGCCTCCTACAGCTGCCATCTACTCTCTTTAAAAGGAAAACACAGAGAAAGGTTTATAGTCTACTGTAAGTCTAAATCTTATAATTTAATTAATGCGACTAAAAATTAAGACAAAAGAAACATTCTTATGACAGCACCCTTCTGTGTTGCAATCGTTTTGGGCCAGTGGACACCCAACAGTTATACTTTTGCCCACAGGCAAGTCTATAGAATTTCAATGGCTTCCTGAGTTAAGGACGGCTGCATTTGGGCTTTTGTGCAGGCGCAGTACATACTTCAGTGGTATTTTTGTGCAGGCACAATAGCTGGATGTTTCGACTTAAGTACAGACCCCTGAAACCTAACCTGTATTTTAGTAAGGGACGTTGTGTATTCTAAAATTTGTAAACACATTAAATCAGCTCAATATAAAATGGACAGGAACACAAAGTTCTGCCAGCTTTACAATACTAGTCAGAGAACGACTTCAGTAACAGTCTTGCACCAGACACTCAACAGGCTACAGCTACAAAGGCAAGCCTGAATGCTATTAAAATATACCACAAAGCACTGGCTAATGGAGAAAGACAAATTGAGGTGCCAACTTCTATCAGGCTCGAATGCAAGAGGAATTGTACTGCAGTCCTCCTATACACAAGACAGTGTTCTTGAACAGAGAGCTCAGTTCAGAACTCTCCTTTTCACTGAATGCTAGCACATCATGATCAGCTTTTGTGTACCTGGAAATTTCTTGCTGCTGACAATATGCTACTACGTCTCCAATGTATAAATAGCAGCACTGGAATATTCAAGTATCTCATGATTACCAGTACTACATTTGGGAAACATCAACAGTGCAGATTCTGCTCCATCTGTATTCCACAGTATTGATTTTATTAGAAGTTCATTTAAAAAACAAGCTCTGCAGTGGACAGCAGAGTAAGAAACACTGCTTTACAAGGGTGTGCGTGTGTATACGCACAACACACGAACGCGCACACATGTGCACACACAAATAGTTCTAGGACCCAGAGGTCAAATGATAGTCAACATCAACTCCAGAGTTCAGCCATGTTTGCTTTAGAAGGTTCTACTCAAAACCAATAGAATATATTAAGCCCTATATACCGGTAATTCTATACTAGGAACAGTGAGCACTGTAAATTGAAAAAACTATTCAGGGAGTCAGGTGAGGAAAGAGGAGGGAGAGCATTAAGCTCTTGCATTACAGTCAAGAACGATGCCTTTAGCCACTTAAAATGAGCCAATTTGATAAGCCCATAAAATGACATGTCGAGTCCTTCAACCTGCTGCAGAGAGAGGTGAAGCGCTAATCTGAAGTGTAACGATTGGGCATTAAAACAGATTTTATGGTTTTTCTAAACCTATACTGAAGATAAAACCAAGACAATTTTGATTTAAGTAAAGCTAAAGGAAAGATTCCATTTAGCAGAGAGTTATATTCTGTTTTCTTGTTACAAACATATGTAACTACCGTATTGTCCCGAGTATAAAACACACTTTTTAACCCTAATTTAACTTTTTTAACTAGGGGTGCGTCGTATACTCGCACTGTTGCAAAAATAAAGAGACATTGCTGGAAGAAGCGGAGGCTAAGAGGAGACGTGTTGTCTTCAAAGCAGCTAATTGAATTGATTATCGGGTGATTATCGCTGCTGGCTGAGCTTTGCTTTGCAGCGCGCTCCGTTTGCAGCTCCGAGATGCAGCGGGCTCTTTCTCTGCCCTTTTCTTTGTAAAAACAAGAGCGCGCGCGCGCGCACACACACACCCCTCTCCCTCCCCTGTACAGGCTGTAACCCTTTCCAGGCTGCAATAAGTTGTTACGTCTTTGCAGCACCTGCTTTTCAGTTCCGTGTTTGTTTTTAGTGGAGGTAGGCAGAGATGTAGCGAGCTCCTTCTCTGCCCTTCAGGGCTTTTCTTTGTAAAAACAAGAGCACGCGCACGCATGCACACACATACCCCTCCCCTGTACAGGCTGTAACCCTTTCCAGGCTGCAATAAGTTGTTAATTTTCGTTCTCTGCTCTGCTGGGTTTTGTATCCTCTTGTAAAGCAAGATCACATACACTTTCATCCCCCCTCCCCAGGCAATGAATAGTTTAGGCTGCAATCCTGTGCACACTTTCCTGAGAGTAAGCTCCATTGAGAACAGTGGGACTTGCTTCTGAGTAGACATGCACAGGATTGCACTGTTTGTTTAAATCACAGGCATATATTTAATGCTAGCGATTTAATTAAAGTTTTTTTTAATAGCACCAAACTTTAAGGGTGTGTCTTATAATCAGGTGCGTCTTATACTCGGGAAAATATGGTGATATCAAAACAAATGAAAATATTCTGAAATACAGGTTGAGTATCCCTTAGCTGGACTACTTGGGACAGGAAGTCGTCTGGATTTCAGAATATTTGCATAAATATCATGAGATATCTTGGGGATGGGACCCAAGTCTAAACATGAAATTCATTTATGTCTCATATACACTTTATACACATAGCCTGAAGATAATTTTATACAATATAATTTTGTGCCCCAGCATGCCTTGCGCTAGGACAGCCAGGTGCTGGAAAAGGTGGTTTGTTTTTTGTGTGTTTGTTTTTAAGTCATAAGCCCCCCAAATGTCTAGATTTCAGAACAGTCTGGATTTCGGATGTCAAGATAAGGGGTAATCAACCTGTAAAGCCATCACACTGTTAGCTCCACTTTCTACAATAATGATTTCTGGTTCAATGCTCTATAATATTTTTAATAAATATTGTTTATAATGTCCGCTACTATTTTAACTTGTCAAAATAATATTTTACAAGCATAAAGCCTGCTCCCTTCAGTTTAGATAACCCAGGAGAAACAGGGAATCAACATGGGGCAACTGTTTAGCAACTGCAATATGTTTTCTCAGCCCATCAATTCCATTTTTCTTCATATCCATGCAACAGAGGTAATTAGTCAGCATCAGCCAACTGGCTGCTAGTAATCTGTGGGCAGATCATGCCCTGCTAATTATGCAATATGTTTTGCTGGAGCATCCAAAGCACCTTATTTTCAGTATTTCAATTACTGTAAAGCAATACTACATACAGTATTAACTTGAAGATTGCAATTCATTGAAACTATAACATTAGAAGCAAAACCAATGATAGATAAAACTTAGAGGACTGAGAATTAGATTTGACTCTTCAATCTGAAGATCTATCAATAGCAATGCACTCCGATCTAAAGTTACAGAAAGGGATGCAAAAGAGTTTCACTCTTTGCAGCAAGCCAACACACACTCACTTGGGAACAGAGGCGGAACGACACAAAACAGCGCCCAAGGCTCTGGCGTAGCAGGAGGGGTGGTAACGTCATGAAAATGCTGTCACTACTGGACCCATCAAATCACAATTATTTTGAAATATTGGAAAAGTAATAATTTAGGTAGTACCATCTATGTGCATGGTGCTTTAAAGAGTCAGAATTAGATGGAAGGAATACAATTCTAAATGTCTAAAATGAAAAGGTTCCGTTACATTAAAACCACCACTTATGAACTTAAGAGTTGACCTTGCAGGTGATACATTTATAGACTACCGTAATTTCTCTGAGATTTGGGCAAAGGCAGTTGGATTGTGCAAACATTAACAGGAGACCTGAATCTTTTTTTTTTTTAAGACTTCAATTACTTTTGTCATTTACTACTTTTGTCATTTACTAACCTTTTTCATTGTGTGGATTTCTTTTTTCTAAAAAAAGAGAAAGAGAAAATGAAGTGAAGATAAAGCTCAGGTTTTCCTTCATCCATTCATTTTGTAATATTCCAATTTAAAATAAACATGAGAAAAAAGTCTTACAACTTAAATACACACTTTTAGAAAGTTCCAATTAGTGACACGTCAAGATCATGGTTTCTTTAACCTTCATATTAAAGTTCAGTTTTTAAAGATCAACATTTTTCTTATTTAAAAGTGGTCTGGTTAAAATCCCAGGTTGCTCCATTATCTAACTTATATTCAGGTTTCAGAAGGTAGAATGGGTGATTCTTGATCTTTAGTCTCAGATACATCTGGGATCACATGTTCTAAAGATGTATTCAAGGAGCTCATATGGAAATACTGTGTGTCTCTCTGATGAATACGTCTTGCTTCCTTTGCTAATAAGTAAATACGCATCTTTATTAAGAACGTTCTTGTCCTATAGTTTGTTTTCAATGTAAGAGTTCTGCCTGCCATTAAAATGTCCTGTCATTCAGCGATTTCATCTGCATTGGATTATACAACGAAAAACTTATTTTGAAATTTTAAATATGAATACCCCACTTATGGCGCAATCCAGTGTACAAATGCGCCAGGGAGTGCACGCTCACCTGGTACAGGGTGTCTTAAACGTGCTGTAAATGTGAAATAAAAATATAACTTGGCCTTCTGTATGCTAGTTGTTGTCCTCTGTTAGATTACTGTTGGGAATCTCCTAATGGTATGATGACTGGCATTCTCTCTCTTAATAGCCCTAAACAGTCACAGGTTTAATTTAAAGATCATCCCTTCAGAGATAGGTTGCAATCTGAAAAGGAAGACATAATATCTAAAAGGTCATGCTAGTTTGTTTTTGTTATAGAGAATACTTTAGTAGTGCCTTAAAGACAAACATTTCTAGTGACATAAGGTTTTATGAACGAGAGAGTCGAGTCAAATCTGGTTGTGCCAACAAGGGCCTCTGCACATGTGGGTCTATCTAGCTTATCTCTTCCCCATCTTACCAGGTTGGTGCTACACCTGTCCTGTAAGCTGAGAACTGAGTGTAGCTTCTACCCCACTGCCAACTTGCCAGACTGGATGGGAGGTAGGCAGGTTGGATGTTGTTTCTCCCCCTCCCAGGTTTCCTCAGCAAGTGGGAGGCTACCAGGGAGAACATACATTCTGGGGCGGCCTGGGGAAGGGAGGGGGGAAGTCGAGTGACCTGGAAGAGGCTGTAGGAGTGCGATTTCACTCTCTACAGCCCTGCCAAATGGAGCTGTTTGCCAGCCAAAGGCAAGGAACGCTATTTAACCTTTTCCCAGGTTTTTACAGTGACCCCTGTATCCGCGCTAAAGCGATTTCGCTTTGAGGATTTCAGTATCCGGGGGGTGGGTGGGTTCCAGAACAGAATCCCCACTGATACAGAGGTTCGACTGTATAATTGTGGGGCAGCCATGGAGAATGACCCCATATGCACTTAGCCTTTAGGTAACCCAAGTTCTCTATTCTAGATGGAATCCTTGTTTAAGACATTTTTGCCCAAAGGTATATATACGCACCTGGAGTTAAATGCATACACCTGTGGGCTCGGTGGAAATGGGTTTTAAAAAACAAAGCAACAATGTTTACTCTGTTTATTCTTTGATTTTTCCCCTTTTAAAAGTAGCATAAGCCTTATTCATTGCATCTGCTTAAAATTCTAAAAAAGCAACTTTATTAAACTGTCAAATTCAATTGTGAACGTAGCCAAGACGGTTTTCATACTGCTACCTTGTTACTTCTGAGATTAGATAGTGGAGGGGTGAACAGCTCAAGGAGCAACTTGCGTAGAAAGCTACTTAGGGCCCAATCCTATCCAACTTTCCAGCACCAATGCAGCTGTGCCAATAGGGCATGCACTGCATCCTGCGGTGGGAGGGAAGCAGTTACGGAGGCCTCCACAAAGGAAGTTTGTTCCCTTACCTCGGGGCTGCATTGCAGCTGCATCGGCGCTGGAAAGTTAGATAGGACTGGGCTCTTACTTACCTACGTACATAAGGCAACATGGGCATAAAGAATGAAATTTTTAATCTAGTTACTACTCATTCTTTCTACTGAACTTTGTATATTTAAGGGCTTTACAACCTTTATCTCATTCATCCATTCTCCCAACTGTTTAAAATAGGTTACTCTTTTCCCCATTTTATAGATCAGGAACAGAGGCTGAGAGAGTGAAAGAAGTCTGCCCAAAGTCACCCAGATTGTAAATTCTATGTTGTATATAGCCATTTACTGAACTCCTTAGTTGTTTCTTTCCATTCACCAGAGGATCATACCACTGCAGGGCTGTAAAATTTGAACTAAGAATATGTACTAGTAGAAATGATATTGTACTGCCAGTGTGTTGGATATGGGTCTACACATGAATGGAATTCAAAACCCTGCTCAGCTGCGACCTTGCACAATTCTACATAAATCTTTATCCCTCTGTGCCTCTGTTCTCCATTCATAAAATGGGAAAAAGAGGGTTAATTTTTTTGAGAACAAAATAAGCATAGCAGTTTCAGAAGAAGCACTTTCAGAAGTGCTATATATAAAGAGTGACAAAAAGTTGTGGGACAAAATTGAAAGTTGCCTCTATTAGCCAATACGTTTAAAATATAGCTTCGTAGGTTTTCGCTGTAAATTGTAAATTCCATGATACGACCAGAACATATCATGGAATTTACAATTAAGAGGTCCGAGTTTTCAGGCCATTTATTAAGGTTAAAACAGGGCCCAGGTCTTGTCCTGTTTTAACCTTAATAAACGGCCCAGAAACTTGAACCTCTTAATTGTAAATTCTATAATACATTTAAACATTCTACTGCTGGACAGTTACAGCTGGGACAACAATGCTTTCCCATATACTATGGGGTACAAACACAGGTCTTAGTACCTGTATTAACATAATGAAACCCACCCTACTGAAGTCAAAATTCTAAACAGTAATCTGAACTCGTCTTAGTGCAAGTTGCTCTTACAGGAGTTGTCTAGCTCAAGGGCATTCCAGACTTCTGTAAACTTCACTGAGTGAAGGTTTGATTGGTACCTGTACACAAGAGGCTCTTGCTTTTACACACATTGGAGACTGTTTCAACAAACTTGAGCAAATAAATGAAGCACCAGAGTGAAGAGAATCTGATTTCACACACATACACTAAGAGACCAACATCCACACAAACTCCAAGGGGGATGCCAACTATGTGATTTAGATTTTTAAAGAAAGAAAGAAAGAAAGAAAGAAAGAAAGAAAGAAAGAAAGAAAGAAAGAAAGAAAGAAAGAAAGAAAGAAAGAAAGAAACTTTTTGAGGAAAATACCTTTACACTGCACTTACCAGCAAAGCATTTGGAACAAAGATTCATAGTCTTGCTGGACCTGAGGCAAGGGGAAAAAAAAGCAGAGCTTAAAATTCTTTATAATTATTACTACCAAGTTTTTAAATGAGTCGAGTTGAAAATGGAAGAAAAGACAAACAGTACAAAACCTCTGGCTAGCCTTTTGTACCAGAGATTAATGAACTGCCATGGTGAGTCTTAAGTCAAGACAACACTGGTTTCACCACTTCAGACTAACAGCACTCTCCCCTCCTGCATTCAACCCCTGAACAGACTAGAATTCTGAAAGTACCAAAAGCCCCCTGGCAGATCACACATATTCAACCTTGCATACGTGGAATATATAGTAGAGACTGGAGGAGGAGGGAATAGAGATTATTGTTCTGCCTTCCTTCTCTCTAATAAACCACAAGAACTAGGCTGGAAATAAGAGGAGCTTATTGGGGGGGGGGGAATAAAGGCATATGGCTGCTACAGTTAAAAGCAAATAACATTCAGATTTGATCGTGCTCTCAAGTTGTGCTCTGACAGAGGGGAAAAATTCCGAAGGTTTATAAATATGCTTTGGTTAAAAAAAAAGAAAACATTTGGTAGAACGGATGCTTTCACTTGAAAGTTACAGTTCTCCACAGGCTTGGGGTATCAGTGCCTATGACACAAATAGCAGCATGAAAATACACTGGCGGCTCAATACTGTTCTGCCTGCGAAGTGGGTGCTCCACAGGCGGAGGGTGCCGTAAAGTGTGTTTTTGGTACTTGGGGAGTAAGGATCGGCAGCGCACTCGCCAGAGCAGGTGAGAGTTGCACCAGCAGGGGCGGGGGGAGGGAGGGCAGGACGGCAAGTGGCTGTTGGCCAGCCCAGGCTGGGAGGGGGTGGGGAAATCGGCAGTGAGCTCCGCCGATAGCCCCGCTCCCTTCCCGGCCTGTGCTGCCATTACCCCGCCGCCCTGGATGTACACAGGCTCGAGAGCTGGTATACATCTGAGGAGGCCCATTGGGGCCAGGCAGACCTACACCAGGGGAAGGGGATGAACGTTCCTTCCCTGAGGAGACCCCAGGCCGCACCGGAGCGGCCCAGGAAGGGCCCAGGATTCTGCAGCCAGCCCTATGGGTCAGCTGTGGATCTTTACTCAGGATTGGGCCATAGGTCCCTGAGTTACAGGCATCCAAGTTACAGATAACTGCATCAGCACTTTTATGCAGGTACAGTTCATCCATTGTGGTGCTATTGCACCAGTGCAATAGCGCTGGGCCAGCAAGAGCCGGCTGTTTTGACCTATGTACGTTCTGACTTCCAGACAGATTTCTAGAATGGAACCAGTATGTCTGTTGGAGACTTGGCATACTGCATTTATAGTAGAGCCTTAGTTGGATTCAAAAGGAAGGTGTTGCAATTCTGTAGACCAGCGTTCCTACTAATACATCTTCTGATGCAATTTTGTACTGATGGGTCCCAACATTAGTATATTACATTACAAGGGCCTCTTCCTTAACCCATAGAAGACAGACATCCATCTGACCTTCCAATTACTAATTTCTGTTCTTAACTGCTACAGTACATGCCTCTCTCATTTTCTGTTTTCTTAAAAAATAAAAAGATGTAAACTTGAAAATATGGGTGTAACGTCAAACAAAATCTCAGAAGGGCTTGAATAGTGCTTCTCAGAGCAAGAGAGTTTCAACATCCTGAACAATGTCCTGGTCTTCTCATCCCATTGCTAGCAAAAGCAAGTTATGTAAACCAGCAAGTATGCACTTTTTGGTAAGCACATACATTTATTCCAGTTGCCACAAAATTTGACTTTTTTTGTGAAGAACTTTGTTTCCCCTCTCCCCAACTGTGTGCTCTTGTACTCATTTTAAACATACATATCTAAGTGCCCAAGGGAACACAGCCACACCTCAATTTGCTCAAAGACGGTAATCAAGAGTGGCCCTCCAGAGTTTCACGTGTTCCACCTGAGTAGTATATACACACTTCTAAACCAGACACCTGCACATATTCTCTATCTTCAGGAAAACAGCAATTAAAACTTCCAGACAAAGTCAACACCTATGTTGGTGTGCTGCACTTCTGTGACTTTTGCTTAGAAGTTAGGCTTTTTGAAGTAACTCAATATGCCAAGTTTGAGTTTCTCTGAGAAGTCATTTAACCCCAGGACAAGCAAGCAAAGAAGAGGCAGAGTTCAAATGGTTCATATTTGTGACAAAGACTTTCAACAGTGTACAGGCATTGAAGTAGGCTAATTTCAATTTCAAGTCTTCTCGCTCGCATGCGTGTACACACACACACACACACACACACACACACACAGTTTTTTAATATAATGTATGGGGAACAAAATGCAACAAGACAAGACCATAGTACAGTGGTACCCTAACTGGGGCGTCGCGACGCCCCAGCCGGGAAGAAAGGGTTGCTATGCCCTTAAGGGGCATGGCAACCCGCGGTGACGACAACAGCGCGCCTGGGATCGCGCCGCCGCCGCCACCGCTGCGCCCAGGATCGCCGTTTTTACCGTCATTGGTGGGCAGTGGGTGTCCCTCGGGGGTTGCGGGGAGCCTGCGGACCCCTCTGCAGGCCTCCCCAAGCGTCGGAGCAGCTCTCCAACGCGATCGCAACTGACTTCCGGTTTTACGCGAAACCGGAAGTCAGTTGCGATCGCGCTGGAGCGCTGCTCCGACGCTTGGGGAGGCCTGCGGAGGGGTCCGCAGGCTCCCCGCAACCCCTGAGGGACACCCACTGCCCACCAATGACGGTAAAAACGGCGATCCCGGGCGCAGCGGTGGCAGCGGCGCGATCCCAGGCGTGTCATCGCCACTCCTGGGAAGGCCCCGCTGCTACTTAGAGCAGCGTAAGGCCTTCCCAGGAGTTAGGGAACCTCTGCCATAGCAGAAAAAACTGGATCACAAAACTATAGCTCTTAAAAAAGCAACAGCTTGCTATCTGTCAAGGCAAATAGTTTAAAAGCTCTGTTTATTAAGCTGCAAAAGCCAATGGCCACAGCTGGTACAAGTAACAACACACAGTAAGAAAATAAAATGTCACACATCACAAAATAAATATCGTCAACTTTCAAATCACGATACAGCACAGAAGAAAGAGATTGTAATATACCAGAATGTCTACCTCAGAAATATTTCAGTTCATCAAGTAGATAGCAGGTAGGCTTGCAAAATCTCTTTACTATAGGCTTTATGTAAAGTGATGTACAACACTTACTACTAAGAGAATCTGCTACATGGTAAAAGCCAACTCAGAAAACAGATAGAGAATATGTAAATCATAGTTTTCCTGCAGATAAATGAAAGCCATTTGGAATAAAGAGCTGACCTACAGAATCCATATTGGGGCTGTGACATTTTTATGTCGGAATATGATTGCATTTCACTGGACCAATCTATGAAGACAAATGAGTTACACTTCAGAAGTGTATTTTCTTCCAACATACTGTTGGGCAATACATCAGATTTACCATATATTTGTTAATCTGGAGAAACTGATTAAACATTCACTATATTGAATATAGGTCGCCCTGTTGGATGATCTTCGCCAAGGACTGGACAGGGGGAGTGCATCCCTGCTGGTCCTTTTGGACCTCTCGGCGGCTTTCGATACCATCGACAATGGTATCCTTCTGGGTCGGCTGGCCAAGTTGGGACTTGGGGGCACTGCCTTGCAGTGGTTCCGTTCCTACTTGGCTGACAGGTCCCAGATGGTGATGCTGGGAGACGCCTGTTCGGCGCCATGCCCTCTACAGTGTGGGGTGCCACAGGGTTCTATTCTGTCTCCTATGCTTTTTAACATCTACATGAAACCGCTGGGGGAGATCATCCGGGGATTTGGAGTTGGGCGTCACCAATATGCCGATGACACCCAGCTCTATCTCTCCTTGCCACCTTATACTGGGGAGGCTGTGGAAGTCCTGGAGCGCTGCCTGGAGGCGGTTGGGGTCTGGATGAGGGCTAATAGGTTGAGATTGAATCCAGAAAAGACAGAGGTCCTACTGGTCAGGAAAGCCTTGATGCAGGTACTGAGTCATCTGCTCATTCTGAATGGGGTTGCACTCCCACTGCAGGAACGGGTGCGCAGTTTGGGAGTACTTCTGGATTCACAGCTCTCCCTGGAAAACCAGGTGGCAGCTGTGGCCAGGGTTGCGTTTGCCCAGCTTCGGCTGGTGCGCCAGCTGCAGCCGTACTTGAGTCGATCGGACCTGACCACGGTGGCCCACGCCTGAGTGACTTTAAGACTGGATTACTGTAACGCGCTCTACGTGGGGCTGCCCTTGAAGACGGTTCAGAAGCTGCAATTAATGCAGAATGCGGCGGCCCAGGTGGTTGCTGGAGCTAGGTGATTTGACTCTGTTGAACCACTGCTTCAGCGGCTGCACTGGCTGCCCATTCATTTCCGGGCCCAATTCAAGGTGCTGGTAATGACCTTTAAAGCCCTTCACAGTTCGGGTCCAGGATATCTGAAGGACTGCCTTCTCCCATACATTCCAGCCCGCTCTCTTAGGTCATTTGAGGGGGCTCTCCTGCGGGTGCCACCTCTATCGCAAGTTAGGGGAGTGGCAACACGTGGGCGAGCCTTCTCTGCTGTGGCGCCACAACTGTGGAACTCCCTGCCAGGGGATCTGAGAACTACCCCCTCCCTCATGACTTTTCAGCGGGGGCTCTAAACGTTTGTTTCGTCTTGCGTTTGGGTGATGGGTTTCGTCTTGCGTTTGGGTGGTTGTCTGCCTCCAGTGCCTCAGTATGTTCTGCCTTGTTGTTTTTCTGCTTCACATTATTACCAACCAGTGGATTTTATTTTTTAATTTATTCTATGTACTGTTTTTAAATTATGTATTTTAACTGTTGTAAACCGCCTTGGGCATTTGTCTCGGCATAGGAAAAGGTGGGGCATAATTTTTTAAAATAAATAAATAAATAACTTGTACTGTATAATGTGGCACAGAATATATTTGCTTAGGATTTTTATAGTAATGATGTTTTGGTATAGTTATGAAGTGAGATCTTCACTACAACAGAAAACTTCCGTTGTTTATCAGATTAAGTTAAGACAGCCCACAGACATCATACACAGACTGGATAGTAAACCTTTGTCTAGCCTGTACTACAGCTGATGGGTTCACATGACTGAGTGTTCCTCTATAAAAGGCTGCACATAAAACCCACTGCCTAACAAATTGTCAAAGGTGGTACAGGCCAGACTTATCATCCGCCTCTTTTAGCAACTAGGCCTTGAATGATGCTATCCTTACTGTAACATCCACAGGGCCAAAGCTTTACGTACATGAAAGCAAAAATAAAAATAAAAATGCGGTTTTATATTCCAAATATTTCAAGTGTCATGGAATGTTTAGTATCCCCTCCTCAAACAGGAACTGGTTCAAGGGTTGATTGCATTTTGAATTGTATCATATTTACTGTATTATGTATTAACTCAGAAGTTTCCACACACTAGATGGTTAACCTTTTGTCCATTATGTTATTTCTACAAGTGATTACAAGCTCAAAGTAGCACCCGAGCAACTTTTGTCAATGCATTTCTAACACCCTCAATGGTCATTTTAGCTGAAGGAAATGACAAATGGCAAAGTTGAAAAAAACACCATATAACTACTGGTAGAAGTGTTTGAAAATGGAATTATTTATTTTACTCAGAAGTAAGCCCATTGTGTTCAATAAAACTTAAGCTGTAATCCTGTCAAATTCAACAAAAAACAACCACCTCCACCTATAATCAACCAAAGCTGGGTCTACTAAGGCCCGACCCACACTGCACGAGATCAGGCACGGAGGCGTGCGAGCATAGGTGCCTGGCTGCCCGCCTCCAAGTGCTTCCTTGCTCTCCACCTGTGTCGTCCTGAAATTAGTCCCTCCTAATTGTCCCGCCTTCTAATCGCCGATTGGGTTGAACGTAGGTGCGCACCAATTGGCTGAAACTCCCTGTAATCCGATTCGTTAAAGCAGTAGCTCCGCGTCCCCGCCCCTCAAAATCTTTGGCAACAATATATTCTGCTCCCGCCGGAACTCAGGAGAGCGCAGCTCTCCCGCGTTCAGCTGTTCTCTCTCGAAATGGTGACCACACAGCTCCACACGCGTCTGGGACACGCCGGAACTCGTGTGGTGTGGGTCGGGCTTAATTCCAGGAGTACTATGGCAGAAAATTCAGATCTACCAAGAACGGAAAGCGTTAAAAAAGGCATACACAAGTCTCTTTCATGTATAAATACTTTCTAATAATGCAATGGAAAGCACGCCTTCTATGCCATTATCGTCAAATGATTTCTGATTCAAGAACTCCCAAAATATGAGCCCAGTGCACACACAAAAATTCTCTATTCTCCAATGCAAGCAGCAACGACAAAACTGAATATTAATTCCCTAACCTTCTCAGGCATGTCCTTGTAAGGGACAAATCACTGTACAGTCTGATATAAAGCAGACTAGTCAAGATTTTCCACTGAAGGGATTAATGAGCTGGCAAACTGATTCAACATAATGTACTAACTGTTAAGTTTAAAAACAATTAAACAAATGATGTGCAAGGAAAAACATAAGGCATCTCACGTGGCAATATGCACAGAAAGGAGCACAACTTAAGACACCAGGTGTACCATAAGCTGATCTTACATACTGTCATCATTGTTGCTGTGCTTCAGTTTTGCCAACCATAATTTTATTTGGAATTTTAAATATACACATAAGAGATCCAAGGACGGCAGACAAGCAAAGATTGGAATTTAAAAAAAAAAAATTGTATGCTATTCTTTATTACTGTGAAAATACAAAAATCTTTATTTACAATCCAGCAGTAGTTAAGAATCAGATACAAGTACTGCTGGTAAATCAATACCACAGAAGGCTGTTCGCTGTGGCTTAGAACACATGAATATGCAAACGGGTTGAAATAAATGCTTACATATTCCTTCTGTTTTTAAATGCAGAACCAATATTTTGTTTACTTTGGGGGTGAAGAACACACAAGCGAATAAAGGTTCAGGAAAACAAACAGGTGAATTATAAGGGCCAAACAAGATTCCAGGTAAATGGTAGAAAACATAATGTAATATAATGGAGCATGCAGAAAAACAAACCTTGCTGAAAGAGAATCAGCATGGCTTCTTCAAAGGTAAGTCCTACTCAGCTAACCTTCTAGAGCAGGGGTTCTCAACACCTTCCTGGCCGAGTACCACCTCCAGCGCCACTCTCCTGCTGCGTACTGCCGGAAGTAACTGGCTATGACATCGCCAGTTACTTCTGGGTTTTCAGAAGCCAAAAAAACCCAGGTAGGAGGCTCTAGGTGGGTGCAAGGACCCTTCTCAGCATTCCCGAGAGGCTTGACCAAAGGCAGGAGCTTTTCGGGAGTGAAAACACGCCACTGAAAGTGCCGCATCGGAGCGGTGTTCCAGTGGTCCAAGTACCACCAGCAGTAAACCGAATTACTATTACCAATGGTTGATAACCCCTGTTCTAGAGCTCTGAGTGTATCAACAGGCACATGGATAGATATTATTTGGTTGTCAAAGGTTTTCTGAAAGTCCAGGGATACAGTATCAACCATATCATCTCTCTCCATGTGCCTGTTGATACTCTCAAAGAGACCCATGATGTTCTGCTAATGACCGCTGTTGTATATGCAGGGGGAGGGTCGTTAAGCAGAACGTCGTTAAGAGGGGGGACACCTGTAGTCACCCTGTCTACATTGTGTTTTAATAGTATGAAATTAAAATTTCCAGATCCTATTTGAGTTTTGAACTCACTGTATTTTGAAAGTGCATGGATTAAAAAAATCTTCTCATTGTGAAATATAGACATACTAAATTTCACAATAGCATCATAAGTTTGTCAAAATAAAAAATGGGCAAATTTAAAGGCTGAATATTTTTGTTTGGCTTTTTATTTAATTTTATTACATGGTAGCAAAATTTCACAATCTTAAAGGCACTGAGATGTGACTGAACAAAAAAACAATATTCCTACTATTGTGCTATGATTGACCCAACTTCCTGGACAGTGACCATTCTTCACAAACACTACCCTGATACTATGACTGACCAGTGTTTTTAGACACTCCTTGTTGTGTCGTCTCTGGCATAACAATGATACTTATCTTGACATAGGAAAAAAGTAGTCTCAGCACTGAAGCAAGCATGCTAGAGCACAATTATGAATGGGGCATCCATATTCTCATGAGTTATGTATCCCAGGATAAGTAGTTTTCTTAACAATTCACCTGAGTGTTATATCCTTTTAAGGGAAATAATAAATTAAACGTCTACTATAAAATGGTAAAATGTCAGGGCATGGTGACAACCCATGTGAACAATTACAGGGGAAAGGCCGTATCTTTATTTCTAACAGGATATGGTTCTGAAAATAGTTTTGGCCAAGAGCAGAACCTACCCATAAAATTAAATTACTACTCAACATACTTTCACAAAAATAAAATGATGCCCACCAAGATTCACTTACCCAAGAATTTAGAAGCAATCTTGCAAAGAAACACAACTACAACCCCCCCCCCCAGACATATTATAATTATCTCACAAACACTCTATACCGGATTTCTGCTTAGTCTAATTATGAATCAGTATAAAAAAGCAAATTTAAGCTGTTTTATGAAGCTGTCCATGGGCAATAAAAACTGCTTTTCCATCCAACTCTACAACAGAGTATGTTTGAAGTAACAAAATAAAAATTACACTGAATTCTGCTCTAACATTTGTCTAAGGCTGCAGCCCCATGCACATTTACCTTGGAATAAGTCCCACTGAAAGTGGGGCTTACTTCTGAATAGACATAGGATTGTGTTGCAACTCTGTGTAGCTTAAAATTGCTTTAACAGTAAGCTTCCCAAAATCCATGCATACTCTGATTCATGCAGATCTCTGTACAGTGGACCCCCACTATCCATGGATCTGACATTCGCGGATTTGTCTTAAGGTGGATACTGGGGGTCCACTGTAAAGCAGTTAAAGAAAAAAAAAGTTTAAAAGTTTTTACTTACCTTTTAGAGGCAAACTGCTGCGTGTTTTTGCTTTTACTAGCTTAAATCGTGTTCTGGAAGCCTCTTCCAGATTGCACGACTCCCCTTCCCTCTCCCAAAATAACTCCAGAATGCAATGCATGACCCGATGAGGCTTCCAGAGCATATTTAAGCTAGTAAAAGCAAAAACACGCAGCTGTTTGCCTCTAAAAGGTAGCAAACCTCTTTTAAACCTCCCCCCCCTTTAACTGCTTTAATGTTGGTCCCCGGTATCCATGGATTTCAGTATTTGTGGGGGTTCCGGGAACGGAATCCTTGAGGGTACTGAGGACCAACTGTATCTGCTAATCATCATAAAGATGGAAAACTCAAGACAAAGGCATTATCTCAAGTGACACAGGGCCAACTAACATAGCAATTTTACACATGAGCACCCATTATCACTCTCAGGCATACCCTCATACAAATTCAAGGACATGAGTCAATAGATCACAGTCAATATCAAATTTTCCTTCCTACAAGTTAGAAAGTACTGTCACAGTTATAGGTCTGTCACAAGTGGTGTTCATGAACTGCCAATTCATACAGTCTATCTTTCTGTACTCTTATGCCAAAGCCAATACGGACTGCTCACATACAATTCACATGTAGTACAGTACTGCACGATTCAAGGTTACAGACAAAATATCTTCCTTCCTTGCCTGCTCCTCCTCCTCCCAGTTCTTCTTGCCCCATGGGTTTATTTTTGAACTTCTGAATATGGTTGTCATGATACACAACAGAGGAAACAGCCTTTCACACTTTTTTTTAAAGGGGAGCCCTTGCTTGTCTAGCTATTTAATTCAAATGACCAATAGATGAACATTTGACCCTTC
Organism: Plestiodon gilberti rubricaudatus; assembly: GCA_026170595.1. Lineage (NCBI taxonomy): Eukaryota > Metazoa > Chordata > Lepidosauria > Squamata > Scincidae > Plestiodon > Plestiodon gilberti. The sequence continues at coordinate 39,806,323 of JANXHW010000001.1, forward strand.
TGAATACCTCCCTATGGATATGGCAATCTTCCAAACACGGGGGGGGGGGGGGTTAGGAAATGCAGGCATGTTTCTTTGGGAACAGGCATCACGTGCACACTTTGTACAATGAAGAGTCACAAGATTTCCGAAAGCAAGTTTTGGTGAATAAGACTACAGAGTCCAGATAAATTCTGTAAGAGAAAGCCACAGAATGCTAAGATGCTATGTGCTAAATCGAAGATAATGATTAGCTGATTTACTGCATAGGCCTGTTTATTAAGCAAGTCTATTCTGCTCTTACTACTAAAATCTAAGCACTTGATAAAGAAACATTCATTTGAAATAAGTTAATATTTGTTATGTAAGTGTATTCAAGCTTCCAGTATAATATTACTGAAGCTTTAATTTAAAAAATTTAAAGCATGTAATCTTAACATTGGTTTAAGAAATATTTATGTGCCATGAATAAAGTACTCTTCTCTCTCATGGTGTTAGTCCAGTTACACTGATAAAAAGTGATGCAGACCTTCAGCCTTAAAGCGATCATACAGTTATGAGTTGCCAAAAGCAAGACATGAGCAAGCTCTTAATTTTTCAGCTTCCTTTTTGCCCCCTCATCTAAGACAGTCAACAATAGTGACAGTTGGTCACCATTTCCATGAGTATTTAGTAGTTTTCATGACATAGCACCTTTCAGCTGTGTCTTAGCCTCCACCTATTGATCAGGTCATCTTCACTTCAGGACACTTCAGCCTAAAATGTCTCAATACAAAACCTATTTGCAAGCAATGTTTACAAAAATGCTTTACTAGAAAGTTTTGCTGTTGGGTAGCAGAAAGGTATCAAGCAGAAAGGTGCATTAAAAGGGTTCGGCAAGTCTGAGCAGAGCAACTGTCAAGCAAACAGAGGGTTCTTCATTAAAGCACAAAGAGAACTGTTAATTTCCAATTGCCTCTCATCTTGGTAATGCTATTGAAATATTGACTACGTGCAACAAGAAAACACGCCACCAAGCCACCTTAACGCAAAGAGTGAATGAAATGTACGTTCATCATCTTTTACTGTCTTGAACTGGAAGATATGGACAAGGAAGGCAACAGAGTTGGCCTCTTCACAGGACTACAATTCACACTTTTTGAAACAACTGTCAGGTGAGAGTCACACAGATGACTCAACTCAGCATCAATGTTACAGGTGGTTGGCCTGCAAAAAGAGGAGATGCAATACAGTACTGCAGGAGACTTTTCAACACGCAAAATGGGCTCGCCTTTACAACACTTAGGACAATGCAATCACGCTATGCAAAAAAAGGAGGACTTACTAGCACAATCTTAAATCAAAGTGAATAGGTTCAGATAAAGATATTGCCAGAATACTGATTTTGGATTTTTCCTTGGAAACAAACACTGCTACCTACAATTCTTTAAACACGTAGTTAAATTAACACCGATTATATCAACCAAAAACACAAAAAAGCCTTGACAGTTTACTGCACATGTTAAATGGTTTCATTTTAAAAATCTGCGATTTCAGTATATGTGGCATACCCGGTAAACACAGCTTCATTTTCTCCTATATGATCAAAACTGTCCAAAATGAACTCTTAAAAGACTAATCGCTGGTGAAGAATCTTATTAGGCAAGATTTTTTTTATTGATGGAAATATAAGCAGAAGACAAATCTCTCCCACTGCATCAGTGAAAATTTGCCTCCCAAGCATTCTTTTCCCTTAGGCAAAGATTTCATGCCCTTTCTTTGTCAGGTGTTCTATTGTCTGATCAACCTCACTTAGGAAAAGTATTCTAATCTCTAACTTCATTTCTTTTACATTTCAGAACAAAGCAATTTTTGTAACAATAAGTTACACAGCCTCTAGCCCAAGGGATACAGACAGAGTGGTATTAAATGTAATTTTAACAGTCTAGAGAATTAATTTCTCAGAAAATCAGCTTGGAAACAATAACAAATTTCATATGCCATTGTGAACAAAGTACCTTTTCTCATTATTGCTTTGTAATGACCACAATGAGCATCTCTCTCTCTCTCTCTCTCTGTACATAGGTATGGAAGGATATATAGTAAAGTCATAGTGGGTATCTTCTGGTTCTGCTATTCTTTGGAACAAATCAAGTATTTTTTAAAAAAACAGGACAAAGCTAGGATCCATTTTTATAAGGACTGATTACATTGCATTTCACTTTCTCTCATATGTTGCTCTTGATTCATTTAAGAAAACGTCGAATGCATTTCTAATTCTCAAGTGCTGAATAGTAAAAAGCATGGGTTTGTAAATAACCACTTGCCTGCAGAAAATACAATTTTCCTCCAGAATAAGGCAGAAACCCCTTTTGTAAAACTAGGACTGTTGATTCTTCTCTCTCTCATTACCAATGTGACAAATTTCTAAAGCAGGCAGAGGGCTATTTTATGGACAGTAACTTCCAAAGACCTGCTTAAAAGGCTTAATTAAGGAGTTTCGGTGGAACTGAGGAAAGCATTGAGCACAGTACAGCATTAAAGTACAGCATTAAGTACAGCTTAACTATGCTTACACAGGGAAGTCTATCAAGTGTTAAGAGTGGTTAAGGATATGGCAAGAAAGCCCCTCCGTAGGTGGATGTCACTATGATGATAGATCATGTTATGGGTTCAACATAGAATTTTTATTGTAAAAAAAAATTTTTTTGCAACAAAAGCACCCCACCACCACCAAATGTTGAAAAAAGCATAAATATTTAACAGAACCATGCTTATTTGCAAGACATATTAGGGAGATACTTGTAAGTGAAGCAGTAATATTCAATTAAAGCAGATTAATTCTAGCTTAATTTAAGCCTCATGGTACTACTGTAGTTCTAATGTTAGAGGGGCAAACACACACACAGAGCACCAAACTATATCAGGAGACAAGACAGCCCCATTACAATAGACGTATATTAGATGTGTATGGTTACAGGACTGTTTTTGTACTACCGTATTTCTTCGAGTCTAAGGCGCCATCAATTCTAAGGCGCACCTTAATTTCAGGAACACCAGCAGAAAAAAAACAAAAAACATCGATTGCAAGACGCAATCCTTCCTTCAATTTGTCTGCTCAGCTCCAACTCTCCCCAGCTTACCTGCCGCTCCATTTCGCCAATCCGATTATTACCGTGCCATTTTGCCCCCTCTGCTCAGCGGTGAGCTCTCTCTTCCTGAACCTGAGAGCTCGCCCCAGCATGCCCCACGCGCTGCAGCTGACGATCACCTTGCTGCCTTTGAGCAGTGCCTTTGCGGTCCGCCAGAAAATTCAATTTCTTTACTTATCTGGGCTTTGGGGAGACTTGCGCGACCCTCTGCAGGCCTCCCTGATCTTCATTTCAGCAAAAAACGGTGATTTTCACCGTTTTTTTTGCCGAACTGAAGATCGGGGAGGCCTGCAGAGGGTCATGCAGGCCTCCCTGAAGCTCCCCCAAGCCCCGGTAAGTAATAAGATGGCATTTTGGGGTGCTTTTTGGAGACCTTCGATTCTAAGATGCACCCCATTTTTTGAAATGCTTAATTGGGAAAAAACATGCGTCTTAGATTCGAAGAAATACAGTATATATACTACTATGTTATGGCATTGCAAGACAAAACTCATAATCAAAGTAACATTGTGATTACACCAAACTGGAGCATAAATTTCTTCCAAAGTATCTTCAAATCTTTAGTTTTCATATTTTCTACTGTCAAGAAATTATTTGTACATGAACTTACAACTACAGAATCCCTTCTCATTTTAGACAATTTTAGGAAATGTGGCTCAGGATTGTTAGGCCTCTCCATAGCTCTGCAAGGCATAAGGAAAGACCGGAGATAGTGACTAAAAGTCTTTCTTCTCTTGTAGGGAAGTTTGCCCGCCATGATCGATCTTCTCAGAGGAACCTAATATGTTTCTGAGAAACCCTACAATCCCTAGAATGCAGTTTGAAGGGAGGGGGGGGATCATGGTACAAGTTGCACACTGGCTTTGTTTACCCAGTTTCTAGTTCTGCACTGACAGACATTTCTCACTTTACAAAACAGATATGGATGATTTCTCGGGAGTTGCATCTTTCCTCTATATACAAGATCCAAGAAAATCAATGTTAGCATTCAAACACTTATGTGGGAGACTACACACATCAGCTGCCCAAGCACATCTTGTAACATTACTCTCAGCGATCCACTGAAATGTCTTGAAGATATTAAGTATACCAGAAGGAATACAGAAAAGAAAGGTATCTTTCAACAGTTAAAAATATACAGATACTGGGGTTAACCCACAAGATAACATAAGGCGGAGGTTCCCAAACTGGGGCTTCGCGACACCCCAGCCGGGAACAATGACGTCAACAGCGTGTCTGAGATTGCGCCGCTGCCAGGGGAAAATAGCTTTTTCTACCTTCCTTGAGAGGTGCAGTGGTCCTCCGGGGGGTGCGGGGAGCCTGCAGACCCCTCTGCAGGCCTCCCCAAGTGTCAGAACAGTCCTCCAACACCCCCTGCACTGACTTACAGTAGCATAAGCTCTTCCAGGAATTTAGGAGCCTCTGACTTAAGGAATGGAATGAACTGTAACAATTTTTTCTGGATAAGTCACTTAGTATTTTTATGGGCCCAAGGATCATAAGGAAAACACATAACTAACCAGCCTGGTTATTTTGTTTTTGATAACGAATATTTGTACTAGGAAAGCTAATCAGAACAAATTTAAGATCAGTTTCTCTACATTTCCACACACATTCAAAATAAGCAATTAACTTTAGGGGGCTTTATGACTATCATCTCCTTTGGCAACTTAACCACGTAATGGTCAGGTAGAATATTAGACCACTGGTATGTGAACTGATCATCACAGGGAAGAAAACTGAGGCAAATACCCCAAAGAACCTTTGCATTTTCTGATATTAGAGCAGAGTACATTAGAAAAAGGTACACTGTAACACTTTTATCTGTAACACTAATAGTAAACCAATCGCACAGTGGCAGAAAGATTTGGTTCTCTAGTACTCCATGAGGCCTTCATCCCAAAGCACATAGGGAAGTCCAGCAGATTTTTTGAAACGCTTAACAAAATGATCTATGGGGAAACTAGAGCAAGCTTTCAAAGCAATGTCTTATTCTCTGTTCCCAATCTGCCCTTCCCTTTCTTGCTGCCTTTTGTTTCCTAAAGGTGACCACTTCATTTTGAATTCTTTATCACACTTCACATTCTTTCTACTTCACACAAAGGTACTGCACAGCTTTAAAAAAAGAAGTTATGTGAATTGAATTGAACTGACTTATGTGAACATTCTGGGCTTTGGTGAACTGTCCCTCAATATATAATGCAATGTCCTTTTATATAAAGTCCTAAAGGTTTGGAGAAATTCTTGTCTGACCTCTTCATTGTTGAAGGTTAGTGGCCAAGGCAGAACTTTTGGCATTTATAGTATAAAACTCTATATAAAGTCAATAGATGAAACATTGTAGTAACACACTGGCGGCCAAGGCATACTCTGTATAAGCAACACCACACATCACGAGCAGGTATTTTGGCGTGATCTTGTGAACTGCAAAGACAAGAATGTAGGCAGTTGTGCTCACACACATTTTATTTCAGGATGCAATACTGTATTTGCTGCTTGAATTCAAACCTCCCAAGTCGTGGTACAGAGAAAACAAGAGGCTCGTTCTGTCCATCCCAATTCTTGTACACACATGCCCACAGAGCAACAAGCAAGCTTATTTACCAGGAAAATATGAGAAACAGGATTTCAGAATACAACCACTTAGGCTCAACACAGCAGACACAGAGAAAGAGACACAAAGACACAAAATTCCTGTTTATTGTATACAATAAACAGGAATCCACAGATATGGCTGACACCAATAGCTGGATCAAAGATTAATGGTTGCCAGAATCCTGCTCCTCACCTTGTCACTGACCTCAGGTACCTTTTATAGATACAGTAGTTTTAACAGACTTCTAGATTTCTCCCCACCCCATTTCTATCTAATCCATTTCAGTTCAAGTATTTTGGCTATTGGAAGATACCTACCACAACTACTGAATTGGATTCCCCCCCCCAAAAAAAAAACCACTGTTGTACAGTACTCTTCAGAGATACAGATAACACACAAGTCAGTCATATTTATTGAAGCATGGAAACTCCAATGTTAACACCCCAAGTGTGATTTATTCCATATCTAGAGTTTTGAAGGGTGTGGCAGGTCACTTTCAAGGGCACTTAGGTGGACAGCAAGGGATGATAAAAAGGGGGCAAGGTGCAAAGACAAGAAAAGGAAAATACAAAGACATTCTACTGACAGTCATTTCATGTAAAAAATTGTCACTAGAAACACTTAATACTGGAATAACCTACCAAGCCACTATTGTGCCCTTCACATGTTCCCCCAGCTGCATGGGAGCCACTTACCTATAAGCAGCTCTCACACAACTGAAAGAATGTTTACATGACCCAACTAGAAGGGTGGGGCCAATTATGTGGCGCTCTCTCTCTCTCTCTCTCTCTCTCTCTCTCTCTCAGAAGCTGCAAACTTCACAGCAGCCACTCTTCGATCCAAGATCCAAGTGATTAACAGAACATGTAAAAAGGACACCTGAATATACAGTACTGAGATTCTACAGGGAGTACAGAAAAGCCATGGAATGAGATATTGAGCACTGAGTTCATCACCCTGAGAAGCTTCACTTTCATTTCTAAAAATAGCAACTTTCTAGCCTGTATGCATATATAGGAAGGTACATTGTGTGGGCAATGCCTGAAGTGCCAAAAGAGGAGTTCCTGGATAAGATTTCCAGTGGTCAGGGCTTCTGAGTCCTGTATAGCACCTTGCCAGATTCCCATGACAAGTTAGAGAAAATAAGGGGAACTGTGCTAACTCACATAATTCATACAAGGCCTCAGTATTTAGTTTTTCTTATTACAAAGATCAGATTTTTAACTACATACAATCCTGTCTATAGTCCCCTAAACCCCCATTTTGAAATATTTGCTGATATATTATATTCACTGCATTCACATAAGGATTACAAATCCTCTTCTTGTAACTTACCGCAACTTCTGATTTAGTTAAACCTACATGAAGCTTGGTTAGCCTGTGGAAAGTTCAAGCATCTGGTTCATTTGCTTTACAAAGGGCCAAGATACAGTTTATGTGGGAGAGTCATGATAAGATCTCCCAAGGTTTTGATTTTTACTTAAGGGGGGGGGGTATTTAACCCTTTCCCTAACTCTAGACCATCCCTCCACCACTCAACGTGCACGTAATTAGTCCCAATAGGGAAAAATCCAGAGGCTTGTATCGTGTCTGCATTTTTCCACCATGAGGCTAACAGCTTCAGGGATGCTATTTAAATCTGCAAAATGGTACAAGGAAAACCCTCCTTTCCCAGCACATTTGAAGCATGACCTCTTTTAGAAACAAAATATTGACAGATTGAATCATAAATCTCTTGCAGAAAGTACTTCCCCCTGTGGTGATCTGGAGGCCTTGCAACCCTCTGCGCAGCAAAGAGACAAGATCCATAGCCTGTAAAACCTGATGATTCCCAAGGCCGCTTGGGTCTCCCTTTAAAAAACACAATGGTTGGGGGTATTCACTGTCAGAGAGGGGGTTTGCCCCCAAACTGGGATACAATGGAGCGCCCTTTCTCTCCCCATCTCCTATCAGAGTAAGCCCAACAAGAATGGGGCTCCATCAGCACAGAAACTGGTGACTATAGGAGTGATCCGAAGGAGCCAACTGACCAGATTCCTTAGCACCCCACACTTGTCCTGGATAATGTTAGTCCTGAATGTCTATTGGGGCAAGGGAAAGTAGCCCTTCCCTTTCACAATGAAGGCCAGCAAATCCTGTTAAAATAAGACTTCATTTTAAAACAATAAAAAGAAAAATCTAAATGGATAAAAACAGGCACAATAATTAGACAAAACTGAGTTAGAAGCAAAAAGAATAAATCTTCACACGTCTACCTGGACAATGAACCCACTCCAGAAAAGTACATACTCTGTTGTCATTTCCTCATTCATCTCCCGGGAAGTCAGAGGAATGGTCAAGCTACAGACAGATCACCTTGTCCAAGCTGGAACAAAAAATGTTAACCATGGGCTACACCGCATGAGGGCTGTGGAAGAATGTTTTTGGGCAGGAGCATGCTAAACCTGGTCAAGATAGCCTTAAATTGAATGCTGTGAGGGATATAGATGTAAGCCCAAAGTTCAATTTATAGGTAAGTGCTCTAGACAGGGACTTTAGGGATACAGATGTAACTGGGGAGTGTTTGGGGGTGCTCAGCAATCCTCAAACTAAAACAGGAGGGACATTACATCATAATTTCCAGAGCCTACGTTGCATATATACTAATGCATGGTGTATCGGAAATAAACATGACGAACTTGAATTTCTAGTATGTGAAGTTAAGTTTGACTGTATAGATATAACTGAAACCTGGTCGGATGACTCTCATGATTGGAAAAAGAACATACGTGATAGAAGGGAAGGTAGCACTGCATGTCAAAAATGTGTACACCCGCACAGAAATCCAACAGAATGGACAGGGAAGCCCTGTGGAGAGCATCTGGGTAAAAGTTATTAGAAAAAGAAAAGATACACAACAATGTTATCAGAGTCCTATGTTTCAAAAGCACCTGGCATTACTAGAAATAATGGTTTCTAGTGAATGCTTTCCTCATTTATGGCTGAACATGGTATATAGTGCAATGCAATGGGAGTAGGGACGATTCAGAGTTCTGTTAATGTTTCATTTAAAAAGAACAGCGTATTGATTATAGTCTTTTATCATGCCTGATAAATAAAGTAGGGCCCCCTGTATCCTCAAGGGATACATTCCAGGTCCCCCCGCGGATATGTGAAAACCATGGATAGGGACGAACACCCCCTCTGTAGTTTTCTGAGGGCCCCCTGCCACCCCTGGCTCTTACTTTTATCGCAGGAATGTTGGCTTCTTCCTTAAACGTGATAAGCAGTCTCCTGCTGCTTATTGCAGGCAAGTAGTGCAAGACTAAGTGCTAGAGAGGCTCAGCAAGGTTAACAGGAAGTGCTTCTGTTAACCTTGCTGAGCCTCTCTAGCAGTCTCGCTCTACTTGTCTAAGCAGCAGGAGGCTGCTTATCGTGTTTGTTTAAGGAAGAAACCAACGTTACTGCGATGAAAGAGCCAGGGGGGTCGCGTGCATGGGGGCCCATCCACTATCCGCGGATAAGTGAATCCGGTATGGCCTGTATGTAAATCTGCCACCAGCTTGACTTAGTTGTGGTTCCTCAGCAGTTCCTCTCTTACTGTCTAGTGGTCAGACTGGCCAATGCCCATTTTAAGATTATAGTGGTTAAATACTGCTCAGGTCGTTAACTGTCCCGCACAGTGTGTGTGGGGAGGGGGCAAATTAGAGGGAACATTGATGGTAATGCTGCATATGTTGACTCGTGCTATCCAGCACCAAGTTACATACCATGAAGGCTTTCTATGAGGATGAAGAAGAGAAAGGCAGGATACAAGATCATGATCCGCAAGTTTTTTGTGGCCATTTGCTGGATGAAAATATGCCTGAGCACTTTGAGGATCTTCTTTCGATGGAAATTCCAGATGGGGTGATAAATCCATTTTCAGATAATGAGCAAGCTGGGAGAAAAACTGGTAGTGGAAGAAAAACTGAGCTACAAAATGACACTGAGCTAATGACATTGAGCTAAAGCCAAAGTTTAAGAAACCAAGAGTTTTAGTTACAGAAAGAAATTTCTGATCGCTATCCAGCACTATAGACAGTGGTTAAGAAGTTCCTTGTTGCATTTCCAATATAATATTTGGTGGAACGTGGTTTTAGTGTGGTCATGCAACTTCTCTCCAAGCAAAGAAATCAACCAAATTACTAAACATGGTGATTTAAGACTCCTCCTAAGTGACTTTAAACCAGACATTGGGAAACCAGTATCACTTCATCAAGCCCATCTATCATATTAGAACTGACTGAAGTAGTTACTAAATGTGATATCTAAGATCCTTGCAGGATGACTATCAGACTTTGAAAAGCTGGTATCACTGGATCAAGTTCCTCAATTTTGCTGAATAAATTAAACGAAACAGTTTTAATTAGACTTTGAATAAATGTGCAGAATACCGTAAACAGTTGAATGTTAACTTATCTTCCTTAGTGGGTTGTGCAAACTGCTATTCTGAATGCTTTTTATAGGGTAGAGGGCACTGAAAAAGTTTGGTAACTACTGGTCTACAGATTCAGGGAACATAGGCACAATACACAGCTTTATTAGAACAACTTCTAATTCCTAGAAGCTGGGTACCCACTGGAGATCTGAAAGTATACATTCTTGTTCCTTCAAGACTTACACCTGCAGCTGTAGCTATTTATGTGCTATTAATGTGATTTATCTCCAAAAGCTCACCAAATGTGGCAAGACTTGAAATCACTATTACCCGCTTTCTTGATCTGGATTCTGGACTGCGTTTAGTTTAAAAGACATACAGACAGCATCACACAGCCTGTCTAATGTTCCAAACATAACATTACAGGAAGTTGGAAATCCGTCACTTTGCATTTTTTGTAAAGAGAAGAGAATTATCTATGCACAATAAGTGTACAGGCAATCTCTCTACCAGGTGAACATTAGCTACTGCTTATTTACACCATACGAAAACATGAGTGGTAGCTATAAATGAAATATACTTAAATCTCTTATGTGTGGCTGAGGTAACACAGCCTACCATAGCTTTTCAAATTTCAATATTGAATCATGTCATTTCTCACAACATAAACATACTAATACTATTTTGTGGTGTGCATTAGAGCAATTTTATAATGCTTTGAAATGGGAAAACTAGCTTGAGCTTCTACAAATGTAGAATAAAAAGTAACCTTGGTATATAGAATATGCCGAGACATTATATTTCTTACTCACACTTCCCTAACTTGTGTTTATGTTCCACTTTAGCTGTATGTAGCTGAAAAATAAGTGAAAACAAATTGTAGTTAAGCAATTGATCCACATTAGAAAGCTGCCTCTTCAACTGGTCAGCCGCTGACAAAAATATGAAACCTACTGGCTAGCCTAAGTAGCGCTTGCAGAATAGCATGAGTGCTATCTCTTCCCCATACCCTCCTCTTAAGGGCAGCTTCCCCAGTTCCGGGGGGGGGGGTTCAGGAGACCCTTGGGAAATGTTGTGGGATGCAACATAGAAAGCTGCTGTAGTAGGGTGAACCAACTGAAAATCCTGTTGAGGCAGCTTTTGTGTTTTCTCTCTCACTGCATCCCACAACACTTCTGAGGGTCCCAGACCCTTAAGGGTGGTCATTGGGAGAGATGCCCAAGGAGGATAAGTAGCATTTGTGCCATTTTGCAGGAGTTACTAAAGATACAACCCAAAATACCAGAAAGGATTGTGAAGAGCTCCAGAAGGATCTCTCCAAACTGAGAGAACTAGGAGAATGGGAAGCAAAATAGCAGATGCTCTTCAACATCTGCTTCAAGTGTAAAGTAATGCACATTGGGGCAAGAAATCAAAACTTCACATATACAGGAGGTGTGTTCCTGAGGCTGAACCGCCTGAAGACTGCAGGAAGCTAAGCAGGAGCAGCCCATTCGTGTTGGAAAGGAGACAGACCAGAAGTCACCGATAAGCTATTACGACCTTATTACGACCCTCGGTGGCACAGAGGTGTCGCTGTTGCCTGCCGTGGTGAGAGTACGGACTGGAATGTTGAGAATGTCAGTGACAGAGCAATAACAACTGGAAAAACGTTCCCCAGTTCAGCATGATCTGTGGCGTCCTGTGGAGAGCTCGAGGCTTGTGTTTGGCAGCTAGTGAAGATGATTACACCGTGGAGGAACCACCTGGAATTGTAGGGCTCTATATATAGAACAATATTGTAAAGATCTTTATCGGATCTAGACAAGCCTGCCTATGTAAACCACCTTGAGTAACATCCAAAGAGCAATCTGTGGATAAGAAAGGTGGTATATAAACAAACAAACAAATGCTGTAATGGGTTCTGAGCTGTGTGTGATGGATCGGGAGAGAGATCTTGGGGGGGGGGGGGGAGAACAGCTTGATAAAAGTGACAACCCAGTATGCAGCAGCTGTGAAGGCCAATTCCATGCTCAGGATCATTAAAAAAGGGATTGAGAATAGAACGGCCAATATGATTAAGCCGTTGTACAAATCTATGCTAAGGTCACATCTGGAGTATTGCATTCAGTTCTGATTGCCACATCTCAAAAAGGATATAGTGGAACTGGAAAAGGTACAGAAGACAGCAACCAAAATGATTACTGGTTTGGGGCACTTCCTTATGAGGAAAGGCTACAGAATTTGGGGCTCTTCAGTCTAGAAAAAAGGCACCTGAGGGGGGACATGATTGAGACATATAAAATGATACATGGGATGGAGAGAGTGGATAGAGGGAAATTCTTTTCCCTCTCGCACAACACCAGAATTGCAGGACATCCACTAAAATTGAGTGGTGGGAGAGTTAGAACAGACAAAAGAAAATATTTCTTTACCCAGCAAGTAATTAATTTGTGGAACTCCTTGTCTCAGGATGTGGTGATGGCACCTAGCCTAGATGCGTTTAAAAGGGAATTAGATTTATGGAAGAAAAGGCCATCACAGGTTACAAGTCATGTATAAACAACCTCCTGGTTTTTGAAGCAGGTTCTCTCTGTGCCAGGTGCAAGGGAGTGGCTACAGGATACAGGTATCTTGTTGTCTTGTGTGCTCCCTGAGGCATCTGGTGGGGCCACTGTGAGATACAGGAAGCTGGACTAGATGGGCCTTTGGTCTGATCCCAGCAGGGCTCTTATGTTCTTAAATATAATCTTACCCATGTGTGTGCATCCACTCATTCAAATTTTTGGCTGACACAGAGCTTGCTCACTCTCATCTCATTTAAGGCACTCTCAGTATTGTAAAAACCTGCCTACTCCACTCTGAGCACTCATTCAGCCCAGCGTTGATATCTTCCTTTATACTACACTATAGCCCAAGTTTACACCCATGCCTTTTTATTCTAATTATCACCATCCTCCTCTCTAATAACCAGCTCCTGATTTCACACCAACAAAATTATATCGAATTAAATAAAAATGAGTTTGATCTTATAAAGCCCTAGGAATACCTGCCTATTATTATAAAACTTATGCATTTGTCTGAGAATATGTTCACCTTACATGGACAATACAACTGTATTCAAAAATCAAACCTTCTGAAAATGAAAAGCCAAAATGCTTGTTTCTTAAATGACATACGATACTGAAATGCTATTAGAATAGCTTTGTTAGTTAAGCATGGTTGTTTGCCATAATGGCTTATGACAAAACAGAAACTGCTAATGTTAACATATTTTTCTATTGCCATAGCTGTGCGAGCGTTCAAAAAAGTCTTTTTATATATAAAACACACTGTTTCTCTCATAGTGATCACCCTTTATCAGAAATTAAGCTTCAGTTCAAGAAGGCATATGGATTTGTAGAAGAATCAATACTGGCGGTACAATTAAAATCTGAAGACCAGGTAATCTCAAAAATGTATAAATTGCTTTTGAAGTTCGAGACAGAAGAAGAACAGGTTAAAGAATGTACGATTCATTGGGCGAAAAATGTAGGTCATGTTATTTTAATGGAACAATGGGAACAACTATGGTTAAAGCAGTTGAAATTTACGTTAAATGTTAATATTAAAGAAAATATGTATAAAATGATGTATAGATGGTATATAACCCCAAGCAAATTAGCAAAAATGTATGAGAAGGTGACGAATAGCTGTTGGAAATGTAAAAAGCAAGAAGGAACTTTTTACCATATGTGGTGGACATGCCCCCAAGCAAAGAAGTATTGGACTCAGATTCATAAACAGATTGAGTTGATTTTAAAGATTAAGGTTCAAATGAAACCGGAAACCTTTTTGTTGGGTATGAGGGATGATCATGTAGGCGAAAAATTTCAAACTTTGTTTTTATATATGATAGCTGTGGCAAGAATTTTATATGCACAATATTGGAAGAATTTGGAGATACCTTCGCTGGAAGATTGGTGGCTGAAAGTTTTGGACTATGCTGAAATAGATAAACTTACAATTTTAATTAAGGAAAAGTCAGTTAACCTTTTCGAGAATAACTGGAAACCATTTATTGATTTTTTAAGAGAGAGAGAGAGAACAACGATGTGATGATATGCGGATTTAATGAATAGAATGTGGGTGTTATTTTGGCTTAGTTGGGATATTATATGCAGAAAATAGTGAATAGTATGCTAGTAGGATGTATTGCTTCGTGCTTGCTTTAACTTTATGAAATATGTATTGTTTTATGTTTTAATATATTAATAAAATATAAATATATATTAAAAAAAGAAATTAAGCTTCAGTTCAATCCTTTTTTCCCCAAAGTCAGTTTTACTACACAGGCTAGCTTGCTCTCTATAAAAATGGTATTTTAAAACAAATGTCAGAAGCAAGTTAGTAAATCAGCAAATTGAGGTGAGGGCACCAAAATGATTCTTCTGTATCATTAAGGTAACAGAACCAGTTTCCTGTGTCAGCAGTTCCAATTATTTAATGATGCTTCAGCCACTTGAGCAGAAAATACAGAAAAAAGTTAAAGATTATAATAAAATCCTCTAGTTCTTATCTGTCAGACAGTGGTAAGTTTAATTCAGGCAGCAGTAGGTTTAATTCACACATTGAAGACAAGACAAGTCTTTATCTGGCCTAATTCTGTCCAGTTCAGGTTTCCTATTACTGCCACTTTTATCTTCATTATAATATAAATCACGATGTACCTGTTACAAAAAGGTAAATAAACTTGAGCTGCTATTGTATGCATACACATCTGGGAGTAAATCCCATTAAACTCAATGGGGCTTGTTTCTGAGTAGACACACATAGGATGGCACTGCAAGGCTTCTGTACAGCTGTAAGACATGGGTTTTCATTCAGATTTTTACAGTTAAATCCTAGGACAAGTGCCCAAATCAACGGAGAACAAGTCCTCAGTTTTTCTAATGTTACCTCCCCATCACACCTCGAATTCTGTATATTCAGAAGATCTCTTAAAGAAACACAGAAGGCAAGCATGTGCAAGAACCTTTCAAATAAGGCAGATTCAAATTTTATTTACAATTTTCCCATACTGCAATCTGACAACACACAGGCAGCAATTACAAAAATGCATTAGAAACCTGTCTGAATATGACAGAAGTAGTGTTCTGCCTATGTTTCTAGTTCACAGAGCAATATATGCACATGCATATCTCTAGTGTCAATTGCTTGTTTCTGCTCAGTTGCCATAGAAACCTTAAGACATGTTGTGAAGATCACATTGCTCATCACAACCTGTCATTACTAAATGCCAGTTTCCACAGTTAAAGGGAAGAATAGCAGCTTAACTAGAATAGTCTTGTGCATTTTCCATTAATCGTGCAGTCAAATTCTAAGGTTTACTACAGAAACACTAGTGAAGTGTTTAACCCACAGTAATGAAGATTTCAAATAGGAGTTCAGCTATCAAAATCCTGAATATCCTTGTTTTGGGTGAAATTTACTCTCAACTGGAGTAAACAAATATGGGACCAAACCACAAGTTGTGAAAGTATGACCATTCAGCATTCCAAAAGGGTAGAGGAGAGTGCAAAAACATGGCTCAACAAGTGACAATTCAAACATGGCAGCTTCCCATTTTTAAATCACTTTTTAAAAACTTTTACCAAGACTCACAATTAAGCTTGCTCATGTTTTTACAACTGTGCTCAGTCTTTCAAAAGTCTCGTATTCCTGTACAGGTTGATAAGTCAAGCAACTGTTGATCAACATGCTTGGCAGTAGAATTAATGAGAGACCTGATCCATTCCAGCTTCAGTCACTTAGCACACAAAGAACCTTGATATTACAGACAGCAACTAAACAGCACGAAAACAAGATTTACCATAGATACTCACTTGCAAGACGAGAAATTTAGGTAAAAATGAAGACCTGGAAAAGCTGCCTCGTCTTGACATCGGGTCACTCACATTCACTTCAAAAGACTGCAGGTTTGCAGTTACCTTACTGAGCTCAGACATGTCCCTGCTTCTCCTCCCCCCCATCACTCCCCTCTCCAGCCCTGCCCCATGCCACTGAGGAACAGGAGAAAAT
This sequence comes from Plestiodon gilberti rubricaudatus, assembly GCA_026170595.1. NCBI lineage: Eukaryota > Metazoa > Chordata > Lepidosauria > Squamata > Scincidae > Plestiodon > Plestiodon gilberti. Next base: position 39,822,467 of record JANXHW010000001.1, read on the forward strand.
CAGCGTCTAAGGCGATAAACCACTATGCAGTACTGCTAAAACTTCATGAACTTCCACATTTTCTCTTTAACCGAGCTGAGCAGCAGAGCCTTGTTTATCTTAGTCAAAGAACAGAATATCAGGCAAATAGCAAATGAATGGTTAAGATAAGCACTTTGCAGAGGAAGAAGTAACTCAAGCTGCAGAGCTGAAGGGAAATTCTTCTCCCTCTCGCACAACACCAGAACCAGGGGACATGCACTAAAATTGAGTGGAGGGAGAGTTAGAATGGACAAAAGAAAATATTTCTTTACCCAGCGTGTAATTCATCTGTGGAACTCCCTGCCACAGGATGTGGTGATGGCACCTGGCCTAGATGTCTTTAAAAGGGGGTTGGATAGATTCATGGAGGAAAAGGCCATTACAGGTTACAAGCCATAAGCAACCTCCTGGCTTTATAAGTAGGTTCTCTCTGTGCCAGGTGCAAGGGAGTGTCAGCAGGGAACAGGTTATCTTGTTGGCTGTGTGCTCTCGGAGGCATCTGGTGGGGCCACTGTGAGATACAGGAAGCTGGACTAGATGGGCCTTTGGCCTGATCCAGCAAGGCTGTTCTTATGAAGCAGTGAGGGTTATTTCTCTGCCTTTAAAAGATCGCAGTAGCCCAGTATACAACCTTTGGCATTACAAATATTGTTGGTAGGAAGTGCTGCCATGAGGGAAAGAGAAAAACTGTGCACTTTGCAAGACCAGCAATTGAAAATGGTGAAAGCTGAGCAGGTCCTGCTCATAGCAGTTAATAAGGTATTTGGCGGGAGACTGCAGAGCTTGCATCTGTCTTCTGTCCTTAGCAGTTTGATTTCTTCTGATCAACATCTGAATAAACGTTTTGTCAGCAGGTATACGGTGTGCATTGTTTCTTTCCCCCCCCCCCAATAGTTCTCTGCCTGTTTTTTTTTTTGAAGTGGTGACTTTTAATGGTTCTCACTCTTTTTTTGTTAATGGTGCTCTGTCATATGCTCTGCCATATTAATATGCTCTCTTCATATGGTCTGCAGTTGCAATGTTCAATCCACCTCAATGCATCTCGGTTAATATGGTCTTTTGGGACCTGTTTGCTTTTATGGCTACTGTGCCTCATCCCAGATATGAGTTGCAATGTTAGCATCACCTCCCCCTATTTATTTATGATTCCTGATTTAATAAAACCTGTGATTTACTAAAAAGTAATTTATTTAATATAATATAATATAATATAATATAATATAATATAATATAATATAATATAATATAATATAATATAATATAATATACAGTATTTATATACCACCTTTCTTGGTCATTGGATTTCTCCTCCGATTTTAATCCAAGGCGATGTACATGGGCAGGCTGTCCTAACCCCCCTTGGTTTTTTTTTTTTACAATATATATAAATGTCCAATCTTTCATGAACGGCTACTTTCCAGATGGTATCCTTTTTACAGTCTGACAAATTCTGCTGGCTGGCGCCTCCCACACAAGATCGATGCAGCTGGAAGCTCTTATCTCTCCTCCTGGAGGCTTTCACAGCTTTTTGCCGGCGGCGTGTCTCGAACTTATCACCGGTCTTCGGGCTTTGAAGGCAGCAGCTCTCTCAACTAAGCCAGACTCTTCTTTACTACTATTTACAGTACTAAAGTGACATCACTCAACTTCTACCAAACATTTTCTACTCTTTTACTATTCAATACATTTGAATGTAGAGTTCTTGGGTAACGATTACTGGTAAAGTCATTTGAGCTTTTCCAAGATCTGACCCCACAAGTCCTTAAGTTTTACCCTCGTCTTATCAAAGGATCATAGCTAATTCCAGGATTTTTGGCTCAAAACTTGCCATCTTATCAGTGAATATGCGAGTATATACGGTAAATAATATCTGAATGAGAAAAATTTTGTCATTTGATTGACCTATTAAATTCAATTAACTGAAATAAATGCATTGGGCTTAACCTATGCTTTAATTTAAAGTTCCATTACCTTCCTCAATGTTTTATTTTATTCAACTTGCTATTAAAATAGTTTATTGTATAATAATATGCTTGCTCTTCTTTTTGCTATAAGAACCTGTCCTTGCAAATCATTGGAGCAAGACAGGAAGTAGTCACTATTTAGTTGGCACTCCTTTCTGTGATCTCATCTAAATTACTCTCAAGAACAATAATTAAGATATAGATCCACAGGAAAATGACTAGTGGGATTCCATACTTGTCCTTTTGGACTATTAACTATGCAAATCAATCAAGTCCTGCCCTTCTAATTAGAGCAGAACCAATTCAGGTTGAAAGCTCACCACCCGCTATGACAACTTAGCAGGACCTTTCTCCTTTACAAAAAAAGGAGACCACATTAATATATCAGCAAAGACTGCCTTATTTTGATAAAACTACTGTTATGCTGAAGCTTACTCAGCTTGCAATATATTGCATTACTTCAATATAAGCAACAATATTTTAATATTTATCAGGTACCAGGTGCTATACTCAGAAGTAGGCATGGAACCTACCTGCAAACGTACACTCTATAACAAGCACAATGTAAATGTAAGAGAAAAAACAAAGGAAACTAAAATAGAACTAAGTTGGGAGGAGGGAAGAGAGAAAAGTTCAATTAGAAAAATGCATAAAGAAAATGAAGTGTTGTTGTTTTGAAAGTAGAAATGTATATGGGAATCCTGTTCAGGGGAAGGGAATTTCCTACTTTAGGCGTCATAATAGAAAACTGTTAGGTACACAAAAGAACAGAACACATAAAAATTTATCAAGATTAGAACAAGAGAGAATAAGAAGGGATGTAGCAAGACAGATGTGAGCAAGGGTTGAGAGATTTAAAAGGGGTTTATAGTAAATGTGAAAAGAATAAATAAGCCAGATGAGATTGTAAGGAATCGAAAAGCAGCATCCTATTGATGTTAAGCCTCATTACACCCCAACGAGACAAGCGATAACTCACAATCTTGTTCATGGAACCACCATTACTAGAGTGCATCATAAGGAGCCCAAGCATCTTCAAAGCAAGTCATTTTGGAAATATGCACATTCTACTGGTCAGAGCTGGCTTACTATCAATCATACTGCTGGAAGGAAAACAGAGAGTTCATCTCGTTACATCCCACAAAGCAGAATTCTCCACACAATAGCCCCACTATGGATTAACCTTTGAAAGATCATCATATCCCATTCTCCCCAATTATACAATCTTAATCCAGGGTCAAGAGATAACTATTAAGACATGTTTTTTATTACCTTAAGACAATGTCTGTATGTTTCCCAGATTAAGATCAGCTTTATTACAACGAATTTACAAATTGTGGCTTTTAAATCACAATTCAGAAACATGGATTCCAGTAGCAAAATGTTTTCATATAACAGAACACTACAACCGCTCCCTTAGCTCAAAATAAATTCTTACTGGCATGTATAACCCACTGGAGTAAATACAGTGTGTATGAGTCACAATTGGTCTGTTTTTCAGATTTAAAGGGTTAGGGTTAAAAAGGTTAGCAGTAAATACCAATTCTGTCATATTCCTCAACAGTGGCAAAATTGGGAGTTGCTCAGTTTTCTTAAGTTTCAAAATTAACTAAATCCAGCCAGGTTTTTGCCCTCTCTTTGAAAAGAATGGCATAATGAAGACCATTCTCTGCCCAAGAAAAATAAAACTCCTAATTTCCTCAATACATACATACGGTACTAACAAGATTAGCAAGATCTAAAAATAAATTGTTGAATCTAACAGAAAAATCAATATCTTCTCCAGCAAACTGATGTAAGCTTCTTTCTCCCGCTAAAAATGCATTTTATCGATTAGACGTTGATTTTTGTTAAAGCAGTGATGCTTTAAAGACACAATTGATTCTCCAGCAAGTCAGACCACATGATATTGATACCTACCAACAAAACGGCATTTTATCAACTGCCACAATAAAATAAAGCATTTGAGAATTTTCACTAACATAAGTGTTGCATTCTTTGCAATACACATACAAATGTCATTAGAGATCTTTCACTAAGAAGCTGCCTCTGTGAGCAAGCACACATGGTAACAAGATTTATTCACTGTATATATTCATATTGCTGTACTTGTAGCTCTCGATTTACATGGTCTAAATTTGCATATTTTCAAAATAGCATAATTTACAAATTAAGACCGGAAGCACTATTTGCGGGCTTGTTTTTGAAATAGCATGGTTAAGCATCCTGCACTTCCACACATTTTGTCAGCAAGTGGAACATGTGGGATATTTGGCATGCTTTTCGCTGAAAGACCATGTCTGGAAAGCTTCCATCTGCATTGCCTGGGGAGCCTAGAGCGAAGACAGCGCGAAAATCCATTACAATGGATGTTAAGCTGTACGTGATCAACCAGATCCACAGAGGGGAGTGTGTCTCTGATATTGGCCGCATGCTTGGCTTACAGGAGAACACAGTTTGTACCATTCGGGACAATGCAGACAAGATAAAGAAAAGTGCTCAGTTGGGGACAGATGCAGGTGCAAAGACCACCTCTTATGCTAGAAGCTCCATAATGGAACACATGGAGTGAATGTGGAGCACAAGGTTAGAGGGTGAAAATCAGCAAAACATGCCAGTCACCACGTTCCTGGCGAAGAGAAAAAGCCTCCGCAACAGTGACAGAATTACAGGAGGAAGAAGGCCCTGTGAAGCCATTCACAGCAAGCTCCAGCTGATTCACGAACTTTCAGTGAAGATACGGCTACCACAACATCAAAATGAGCGGGTAAGCAACATCTGCAAATGCTATAGCTGCTGAGCAATTTGTGGATGCTCTGAAAGCTACCCCAGAGGCTACTCTGCACAATAGAGTTTTAACATGGCTGAAACAGCTCCACATGAACATGCATTTCTCAGGAGGATACAGTAAACAGCACCCGGCTTCAAGGCCTCTAAGAACTGCTGCACTTTACTGTTCGGAAGCAATGACAAAGGAGACTGCAAACTGAAACCAGTGCTTGTCTATCACCCTACAAACTCCCATGCTCTCAAAAGCTGTTAATCTTTTAACAGTTCATTTCTTCGCAAACACGAAGGGGTGGGTTACTGACGATATTTTCTGCAACGATCATTGTTCAACAATCGGGTCATTGATCATAAATGACCAGGAACTGGGGATAAGCAGTGAGGTGGCCAAGTTTGCGGAGGACACTAAACTTTTCCGGGTAGTGAAGACCAGAAGGGATTATGAAGAGCTCCAGAAGAATCTCTCCAAACTTGGAGAATGTGCAGCAAAATGGCAGGTGCACTTCAATGTAAGTAAGTGTAAAGTAATGCACATTGGGGCAAGAAATCAAAACTTCACGTATATGCTAATGAGTTCTGAGCTGTCTTCGACAGATCAGGAAAGAGATCTTGGGGCGCTGGTGGACAGGTTGATGAAAGTGTTGACCCAGTGCGGCGGCTGTGAAGAAGGCCAATTCCATGCTCGGGATCATTAAAAAAGGGATTGAGAATCCCTGGGATCACAGCTGGCACCGCCATGCTGTCCCTGCCCCTTAAGGTGGCAGGAGACAGCATCTGGTTATCCTGGTGGGTCATGACCCACCAGTTTGAGAACCGCTGATCTAGGCAATGCAAAAGCCCTCTGATCCTAGGGACAATACAGAGCCTGTAAGGTATGGGGCAACATGGTCATAGGTAACTGAAATAATCTGGTTTATTAGGGAGCAAGCTTTGCTTTCTGCACTGTAGAGGTTTTGCATTTCATATCAATAAACCTGCATTTAATACTTTGGAAATCCTCATGCTGGGTAGATAAAACCCAGGGACTCAAGAGGCAAACCAACTGCAATGATTTTTTTCCCCAACAAACCAAACCAGAAGGTCAGTCTGTTTCCCCAAGCAACAGATAGAGGAGGCTACAGGGATCACAGCTAAAATGAATGCGAATCCAAAATTTGGCAATCACCCTAGTTTCAATTAGGGATTCCCCGTTTCAAGACACATGGTGGCACCGGGCATGCAGCCTGGGAGTCCCAAATTTTTCCACAAAAAATTGCCCTGAGAAGATTCTAATACACTACTTGATTCACCAAACCAGAGGGGAATACCATATAGTAACTGTGGGATCACTTCAGAATTGAAGGCCTAGAAAGCCTAACTAAGGTAATGAGTGCGAGGGGAGGGGGGGCGGCAAACTACCGATAAGTGAATTCGCAGATACAGGGACCCCCTTGTATGTACTTCTGCTCTATAAAATTAACATCAGAATAAAGGGATGTTTTATTCTAGATCTTTGGTTGTCTTATTTTTAAGTATAGATCATACTGTACTTTTGACGGACTGAAAACAGTCCATGCCTGGACCAATTATACTTATTGTGACAAGAAAAAAAAAGACTAGAGTTTAAAAAAAAAGATTACTTCTCAGGGATGTATCTAAGTAACTAGGTCGCGAGTGCGAGTGCGAGTACGAGTCATTTTTGCACGAGTGCGAGTACGAGTGCAAGTCAGTGCCAAATATTTTGGGCAAGTACGAGTCAAGTGCGAGTCATTTTTGCACGAGTGCGAGTCGAGTACGAGTAAGGCCAGAAACCACGAGTCACAAGTCACGAGTCGAGTCACTTTGGGGAAAATGGCTTTTCCCCCTGAAAATGGTGTGGGGTGGTGGTGGGGGACCTCTGAGGCTTTTAAAGCACCTACTTGGCTTCCCCTAGGACTTGGAAAATGACTTGGAAATGGCAAGTCGTTACCCCCACGAGTGCGAGTCAAGTACGAGTCCTGTGGGTCACAAGTAAGAGTACGAGTCAGGGAAAAAGTGGCTAAGTCACACTTGCGAGTCGAGTCCTTTGACTCGAGTCCCCATCCCTGCTACTTCTGCATGTCCAAGGAAAAACTGTTGAGCTTTTGTCTCTCAAACACCATCCTTCCATGCCACATATCAATGGTGTGGAAACCGAGAGGGACTTTCAACAGCAGTTGGTGAAATGGCATGGGAGTTTGCTCTTTAAAGAGAAAGCAAAGCACCACGTGGATTAAGCAAGCTCAACCACACCCAAAGTTAGTCTTTCAAAGCTAGGAAGTTTTGTCCTGTTTTACCAATGATACATGATATATTGTTTAACTGATAGCTTAAATTGTTCACTGTGAGTGAAATGTCATAACACATTTGTTTCAAAACTTACTATGCTAATGCATGGAAACAGAGGAAACCCATTTAAAAGACCAAGAAATAAGACTTCCATGAGAATGAACTAGTTGAGTGGTCTTTCATGAGATGGAATTGTAAATGCTTACGATGCCTGTTTGATTTGATAAAATCAAATACCTCTGTGTGTTACTGTTTTCAATTTAATGTAAACTGCCCGGGGAATTCTTCAGAACTTGAAGGGCAAGGAATAAGATTTGTTAAATAAAATCATTCATCAGAAAACAGAGAAAAACTGCAAAGCTTGAGCAGACAGCATGAGAGAAGAATTTCATCATCTAGAATGTTAGACGTACTACTATACAAAATAGGATAAGGTATCTTAAAGTCATTGATGCCCATAGTTTTCCCATAGTTTGTGTTTACATAGAAAAGAAGCCTTTAACTCAACACACACACACACACACACACACACACACACACACACACACACACACACACACACAGAGAGAGAGAGATTGAGATTTCTAGTAGATTTACAGCGCAATCCTACCCAGCTCATCCACTGGTGCAGCAGTGGTGAAGGGCAGAACGGGAGGCTTTGGAAGGGAAAGGTCCCGTTTCCCTCCAAAAGCCTCCCGTTCTCTCTCCACCACTGCTGCACCAGTGGAGGAGCCGAGTAGGATTGCGCTGTTAGTGTGTATCTAAGGATCACGACAAAGTAACAGCATTCCCGTAGTCATGCCAGCAACACTACCATGGAAGCGTCAGCGCTGGCTCTTCAGCTTTAGAAACGGAGATAAGCACCGCATCCTAGAGCAGGACACAACTGGCTTTCAAGCAGGGGATACCTTTTCCTTTAAGGATCACACAAATTCATTTTTAAGAGATACCGTTTTATCAGCGTATAACACGCACAGGCGTATAACACGCACCTTAATTTTAAGAGGAAAATTTGAGTAAAAAACCTTAAATTTAAAATAAATGACTGGTGGTCCGAGTGGATTGTACAGTAATTGTGGGTGCTGCTCAGCATGTCCCTGACCCCCAGCATGCCCACTCAGCAAATGGTACAAGTAGAAGGAAGCCAAAACAGCATGTCAGAATCAGGTGACTTGCTTAAATGTATGCACCTTCAATCTACAGATCAAATAGTACACCCATTCTGAATTTATTTTCAACAGGAAGACTCAGAACAAAACAAAAAAAAGAAACTCAATTCTGAATATATCTATGTAAGGAGAAACTCAACCATCTAAAATTAATGTGAAATTTAGTCTGTGGGCTTGCGATTGTCTTTTACCTATTGTACAGCACCTAGGCCAATATTCAAAAAGTTACTTTAGGTACACCCAGGGGTATTTTTGACTAGTGCCCAAGACAACAATTTAGTTAGGATTGGCTTTCTCGTGAAGTAGTTGCTTCAGAAGGTAGATTATCCAAGGCAGGTGAATTATGTGTTGCCTAACTCAGTGTTCGTCTGAGTGAACAGTAATAATCTACCACCTCAGTGGCAGGTAGTCTGAGCAAGTGGTCAGAAACCACCATAAGAAGAGTCCTGCTGGATCAGGCCAAGGTTTCATCTAGTCCAGCTTCCTGTATCTCACAGTGGCCCCACCAGGTGCCTCAGGGAGCACACAGACAAGAAGATACCTGTTTCCTGCTGCCACTCCCTTGCACCTGGCATACAGAGAAAACCTACTTCTAAGCCAGGAGGTTGCTTATGGTTTGTAAGCTGTGATGGTCTTTTCCTCCATGAATCTATCCAACCCCCTTTTAAAGGCATCTAGGCCAGATGCCATCACCACATCCTGTGGCAAGGAGTTCTACAGATGAATTACACATTGGGTGAAGAAATATTTTCTTTTGTCCGTTTTAACTCTCCCTCCAATCAATTTTAGTACATGTTCCCTGGTTCTGGTGTTGTGCGAGAGGGAGAAACACTTCCCTCTATCCACTCTCTCCATCCCATGCATAATTTTATACGTCTCAATCCTGTCCCCCCTCAGGTGCCTTTTTTCTAGACTGAAAAGCCCCAAACGTTGTAGCCTTCCCTCATAAGGAAGGCGCTGATTGGGTGAAGTTCAATTTTTCCATCTCCTCTCGTGCGGCAATGCAGCTCTTGTGCGTTGCTGTGAAAAGTGTAAGAAGGCAAGACGCTGCACTCTTCGTGCCTCTTCCCACCGCGTGGGCAGAGTGCCACAGGCGTAAGTCCCACTGAATATAATGGGACTTGCTTCTGAGTAACTGAATAGTACTGGGTTGGAGGCCACTGCTGTTGTAAAAGATCTTGAGTCAGAGTGCCCTGTACAGTTGTTAGGCACTTCATTACTTTTAGTTGGCCACGATTGTTATAGATTAACAGATGACACATTGTGCACTACTAGAATTAAATTTGACTAAAATACTGTATTTCTTCAATTCTAAGACGCATGTTTTTTCCCAATTAAGCATTTCAAAAAATGGGGTGCGTCTTAGAATCGAAGGTCTCCAAAAAGCACCCCAAAATGCTATCTTCTTACTTACTGGGGCTTGGGGGAGCTTCAGGGAGACCTGCGCGACCCTCTGCAGGCCTCCCCAATCTTCAGTTTGGCAAAAAACGGTGATTTTCAGCCATTTCCTGTTTTCGCGAAAACCAGAAATGCCCAAAAATCGCTGTTTTTCACCGAACTGAAGATCAGGGAGGCCTGCAGAGGGTTGCGCAGGCCTCCTTGAAGCTCCCCCAAGCCCAGGTAACGAAGGAAATGGCACTTTCTTGCAGGGCCAGAAATGCTATGCAAAGGCAGTGCACTCAGTCATCCTCAGCTGCAGGAGACATGATGGGGAGAGTTGGTGCTGAGCGGGTAGATTCAATGAAGGGAGGTGAGTCTTACAATTGATGGATTTTTCCCCCCCTGCTAGTGGTACTGAAGGTGCTCCAGCCCACGAATCATTTTGGTTGTTCTTTTCTGCACCTTTTCTCAACCATGGGGGCACTCATTGCCTCACTCACATTTAAAAAGAAGACTCAGCAGGTACTTAAATTAGCTATCAAAAGACGCTTCAGAACTATTAGAATGGTAATAATGCAGAAAGTTACTCAAGGAAATTGTAGTGCCTTCTTGCCTGAAGGGACATCTTCAGAGTGAATGCAAATACGCCACCAATAGGTTGTGACTGAGGAATCCGGCCACTGAAAAAGATTGGACTAATAAGAGTCTGGCTCAGTCGGGAGAGCCGCTGCCTTGCAAAGCCCGAAGACCGGTGAACTTGGTAAGTTCGAGACACGCCGCCGGCCAAAAGCTGTGAAAGCCTCCAGGAGGCGAGGTAAGAGCTCCCAGCTGCGTCGGTCGTGGGAGACGCCAGCCAGCAGAATTGTCAGACTGTAAAAAGGATACCACCTGGAAAGTAGCCGTTCATGAAAGATTGGACATTTATATATTGTAAAAAAAAAAAAAAAACCAAGGGGGGGTAGGACAGCCTGCCCATGTATACCGCCTTGGATTAAAGTCGGAGGAGAAATCCAATGACCAAGAAAGGTGGTATATAAATAATAATAATAATATACAGTATTATTATTATTATTATTATTATAAAATACACTACCATATTTCTTCGAGTCTAAGGCGCCATCGATTCTAAGACGCACCTTTACTTTCAGTACCACCAGCAGGGGAAAAAAAAATTCCATCGATTGTAAGACTCACCTCCCTTCATTGAATCTACCCGCTCAGCACCAACTCTCCCCAGAATGTCTCCTGCAGCTGAGGATGACTGAGTGCACTGCCTTTGCATAGCATTTCTGGCCCTGCAAGAAAGTGCCATTTCCTTCGTTACCTGGGCTTGGGGGAGCTTCAAGGAGGCCTGCGCAACCCTCTGCAGGCCTCCCTGATCTTCAGTTCGGTGAAAAACAGCGATTTTTGGGCATTTCTGGTTTTCGCGAAAACAGGAAATGGCTGAAAATCACCGTTTTTTGCCAAACTGAAGATTGGGGAGGCCTGCAGAGGGTCGCGCAGGTCTCCCTGAAGCTCCCCCAAGCCCCAGTAAGTAAGAAGATAGCATTTTGGGGTGCTTTTTGGAGACCTTCGATTCTAAGACGCACCCCATTTTTTGAAATGCTTAATTGGGAAAAAACATGCGTCTTAGAATTGAAGAAATACAGTATTTTAGTCAAATTTAATTCTAGTAGTGCACAATGTGTCATCTGTTAATCTATAACAATCGTGGCCAACTAAAAGTAATGAAGTGCCTAACAACTGTACAGGGCACTCTGACTCAAGATCTTTTACAACAGCAGTGGCCTCCAACCCAGTACTATTCAGTTACTCAGAAGCAAGTCCCATTATATTCAGTGGGACTTACGCCTGTGGCACTCTGCCCACGCGGTGGGAAGAGGCACGAAGAGTGCAGCGTCTTGCCTTCTTACACTTTTCACAGCAACGCACAAGAGCTGCATTGCCGCACGAGAGGAGATGGAAAAATTGAACTTCACCCAATCAGCGGGCAAGTTCAGTGCAGTGGGTTGGGACACATAGGGAAGCGAACAGCCAAACAGAATAGAGTCTGAAAAGACTCAATTCCGATTGGCTGAAAGGCTGCCGGAGAGAGCCACAAAGAGAGCCATCGGAGCCCCCCCTGCCCCCCCTGGGGCCAGTATAGAAAGGAAGCAGCGTGGAGCAAAGGCCGGCTTCCCTTCACACCGCCTGCAGTGTGTCACAGCCTTCAAGCCCAACCTACACTGCATGAGATCAGGCGCAGAGGTGGGCGAGCGTAGGTGCCTGGCCGGTCGCCTCCCAGCGCTGACCTCGTCTCCACAAGTGTCTTCTTGCAAATAGTCCCTCCTGTTGTCCCGCCTTTTTAGGAAGTGCAGCGGTGATTGACTAAGCACAAGTGTGGTCCGATACACGAGAGAAGGGAGGGGGGCAGGAAGGAGAGAAAACAAAACAATTTGTGCCGGGAATAGAATTCATCTTGCTAACTTTTGTGAGAAGGAGAAATGGATCCAAGAGAAATTGGAGACTCAAGTGAGTTCCAATTGACTGACAACCCCTTTCATCCCGCCCTCTCATCCGATTGGTGGCTACAGTAGCTCCGCATCCCCACCCCCAAAAATCATGGGCAACAAACTACCCTGCTCGCGCAGGAACTCAGGAGAGCACAGCTCTCCGGCGTTCAGCTGCGCTCTCTCGAAATGGTGACCACACAGCTCCGCACGCGTCTGGGATGCGCCGGAGCTCGTGCGGTGTGGGTCGGGCTTTATGCTTAGAGAAGCACACACAGGATTGCATTCAATACTCTTATTGCAACTTTCCAGGTGCTTGGAATTTTGCAGTTGGAACAATACAGGAAAACTACAAGCCAAAGTATTATGAGCAAATAATATAAATCAATATTGCCACTAATACTCTCTATATGCATCTCATGGGAGTGGAGGTACTCCAGTTTTTTAAAGAAACATTGAATGTTACCAGTTGTCACAAGTTCACAAACAAATGATACAAATGAAGGGCAAAACTATTAGGATCAGCAAATTGTTGTTGTTGTTGTTCAGTCGTTAAGTCGTGTCCGACCCTTCGTGATCCCATGAACCATATCCCGCCAGGCCTTCCTATCCTCCACTATCTTCCTGAGTTCGCTCATTTTCATGTTCGTTGCATCAGTGATGCTGTCTAACCATCTCATCCTTGGCCTTCCCCTTCTCCTTTTGCCTTCAGTCTTTCCCAGCATCAGAGTCTTCTCCAGAGAGTCCTCTCTTCGCATTAGGTGGCCAAAATATTTGAGTTTCAGCCTTAGTACCTGTCCTTCCAGGGAACAGTCAGGGTTGATTTCATTTAGGATTGACTGATTTGATCTCCTAGCAGTCCAAGGGACTCTCAGGAGTCTTCTCCAGCACCACAGTTCAAAAGCATCTATTCTTCGGCGCTCAGCCTTCCTTATGGTCCAGCTCTCGCAACCATACATTGCTACTGGGAACACCATCGCCCTGACTATACGAACCTTTGTTGGTATGGTGATATCTCTGCTTTTTATTATGCTATCTAAATTTGCCATAGCTTTCCTTCCAAGGAGTAAGCGTCTTAATTCCATGGCTGCTGTCTCCGTCTGCAGTGATCTTGGAACCCAAAAAAGTAAAATCTGTTACTGCTTCCATTTCTGCCCCTTCTATTTGCCAGGAATTGATGGGACCAGATGCCATGATCTTAGTTTTATTAATGTTGAGTTTCAAGCCAACTTTTGCACTCTCCTCTTTCACTCTCATCAAGAGGCTCTTTAGTTCTTCTTCACTTTCTGCCATTAGAGTGGTATCGTCTGCATATCTGAGGTTGTTGATGTTTCTCCCAGCAATCTTGATTCCGGCTTGCGATTCATTCAGCCCTGCATTTCTCATAATGTACTCTGCATATAAGTTAAATAGGCAGGGTGACAATATACAGCCTTGCCGTACTCCCTTCCCAATTTTGAACCAATCAGTTGATCCATGGCCGGTTCGAACTGTTGCTTCTTGACCCGCATACAGGTTTCTCAGGAGACAGGTAAGGTGGTCTGGTATCCCCATCTCTTTAAGAACTTGCCACAGCTTGTTGTGATCCACACAATCAAAGGCTTTTGCGTAGTCAATGAAGCAGAAGTAGGTGTTTTTTTGGAACTCTCGTGCTTTCTCCATGATCCAGCGCATGTTGGCAATTTGATCTCTAGTTCCTCTGCCTCTTCGAAACCCAGCTTGTACATCCGGTAGTTCTCGGTCCACGTACTGCTGAAGCCTAGCTTGTAGAATTTTGAGCATAACCTTGCTAGCATGTGAAATGAGTGCAATTGTGCGATAGTTTGAACACTCTTTGGCACTGCCCTTCTTTGGAATTGGAACGTAAACTGACCTTTTCCAATCCTTTGGCCACTGCTGAGTTTTCCAAATTTGTTGGCATATTGAGTGCAGCACTTTCACAGCATCATCATTTAGGATTTTAAGTAGCTCAGCTGGGATATTATCATCTCCGCTAGCTTTGTTGTTAGTAATGCTATCTAAGGCCCACTTGACTTCGCTCTCTAGGATGTCTGGCTCTGGGTCAGTGACCACACCAGCGTGGTCATCAGGAACATTAAGCTCTTTCTTGTATAGTTCTTCTGTGTATTCTTGCCATCTCTTCTTAATCTCTTCTGCTTCTGTCAGGTCTCTGCCTTTTTTATCCTTTATCATGCCCATCTTTGCACAAAATGTTCCCTTGATATCTCCAATTTTCTTGAAGAGATCTCTAGTCCTCCCCATTCTGTTGTTTTCCTCGATTTCCTTGCATTGTTCATTTAAGAAGGCCTTCTTATCTCTCCTTGCTATTCTCTGGAACTCTGCATTCAGTTGTTTATATCTTTCCCTTTCACATTTGCTTTTCGCATTCCTTCTTTCCACAGCTATTTGTAAAGCCTCATCTGACAGCCACTTTGCTTTCTTGCATTTCTTTTTCTTTGGGATGGTTTTAGTTGCTGCCTCCTGTACAATGTTACGAACTTCCGTCCATAGTTCTTCAGGCACTCTGTCTACCAGGTCTAGTGCCCTAAACCTATTCTTCACCTCCACTGTATACTCATAAGGGATATGGTTTAGGTCATATCTGACTGGTCTAGTGGTGTTCCCTACATTCTTCAATTTAAGCCTGAATTTTGCAATAAGAAGCTCATGATCTGAGCCACAGTCAGCTCCAGGTCTTGTTTTTACTGATTGTATAGAGCTTCTCCATCTTTGGCTGCAAAGCACATAATCTATCTGGTTTCGGTATTGACCATCTGGTGATGTCCAGGTGTAGAGTCGCCTCTTGTGTTGTTGGAAAAGAGTGTTTGCTATGACCAGCGTGTTCTCTTGACAGAACTCCGTTAGCCTTCGCCCTGCTTCATTTTGCGCTCCAAGGCCAAACTTGCCTGTTGTTCCGTTTATTTCTTGATTTCCTACTTTAGCATTCCAGTCTCCTATGATGTAAAGGACATCTTTTTTGGGTGCTAGTTCTAGAAGGTGTTGTAGGTCTTCATAGAACCGGTCAACTTCATCTTCTTCGGCATCAGTGGTTGGGGCATACACTTGGATTACTGTAATGTTGAATGGTTTGCCTTGGATTCGAACTGAAATCATTCTGTCGTTTTTGAGGTTGCACCCCAGTACTGCCTTTCCCACTCTTTTATTGACTATGAGGGCTACTCCATTTCTTCTAAGGGATTCATGCCCACAGTAGTAGATATGATGGTCACCTGAATTAAATTCGCCCATGCCCGTCCATTTTAGTTCGCTGATTCCCAAGATGTCAATGTTCAATCTTATCATCTCATCTTTGACCACATCCAGCTTGCCTTGATTCATAGACCTCACATTCCATGTTCCTAAGCAATATTGCTCCTTTCAGCATTTGATTTTCCTTTCAACCTCAGACACATCCACAGCTGGACGTCCTATTGGCTTTGGCCCAGCCGCTTCACTCTTTCTGGGTCTACTTGGAATAGTCCTCCGCTCTTCCTCAGTAGCATATTGGACACCTTCCGACCTGAGGGGCTCATCTTCCGGCGTCATATCTTGTAGCCTTTTGGAACTGTTCATGGGATTTTCTTGGCAAGGTTACTGGAGTGGGTTGCCATTTCCTTCTCCAGTGGATCACTTTTAGTCAGAACTCTCTGCTACGACCTGTCCGTCTTGGGTGTCCCTGCACGGCATAGCTCATGGCTTCATTGAGTTACGCAAGCCCCTTCGCCACGACAAGGCAATGATCCATGAAGGGGATCAGCAAATTAAGTTTACACAAAGCAGAAAGAAAGCTTTAATAGCAAGGAACCAAAAATCCAAAATATGCACCTTCCTGCAGTTTCAGCATGATCTGCAGCATTAGCTATTCTAGTTTTGGTCATCTTTTTTCTTCTACCCTAAGCTCCAACTTGGCCTCTAGTACTCAACACTCACTGCTACACAAAGAGATTCCCATGACCCTAAACTGCAACAGTCTTCTTGATTGGGACAACAGCAACCAGAATTTGAATTTAGGATCCTTAGTACTTACCATGTAAATGTCCAAAGCACTTCTCACATGTGATTTCTGTAATGATTTCCCTGTATAGTAGCATCTTCTTAACCCCATATTGCAGATGAAGCTAAGAGACAATTGTTTACCTAAGACTACCCAGTGGGGAGAGATTTGAAGCAGTACTTCTCAGCACAATTTAACCCCCAGGGGAAAAAAAGACATTTTTGAAATATTATCAGTTCTACTGCCTTCAGATTTGGCTCCCCAAAAGGGCAGCATATATTTAATTCTGCAAAGACAGACAAAGATGGATCTGAGATTAAGAAGAAACTACAATTGCCTAGAACTTCAGGGAAGCAACAGCTGCAGTCCCAGATGGCCATCCAAAATATTACTGACAGATTTTTCTTAAGAGTTGTTTAGAAAACAGGAATGTCTCAGTAATAAACTTGCATAAATGTATCATTGCAATGTCAAACACGGATAAACTAAGGCTGCAATCCTATACACACTTTCCTGGGAATAAGCCCCACTGAACACAACAGGACTTATTTCTGAGTAGACATGCCTAGGATTGCGTTCCTTTTCTCTGTTCAAAGATTAAACATATTGCTTAATGATTTGCCCTGAACAGTAGCAACAACCTATCAACTATAATATCTGGACTAAATAGGAAATTCCAGGTTATCTTACCAAAATATTAGCAACACATCCGAGACAAAATGTGTCATCATGCACATAATGCACTGCTGAAAGACTAAAAAATACAGTAGCTTTCTAAAGAACCTGTGCTAGTCTCTTCTCCATTTGCCAAATAGAAACAGAGAACCTTGGAGTTGCTAGAAATATGAAACGAATCACGATGCATTTCTACTCACCTTTCTACTGGCAATCATTATTTCAAAAAAGAATAAAATTTGTTTTAGGCTAGTGAATATATCTATTTTTCTAGCTGTAAACAGAATAACGCTGCTTCATTGTACTCCAAGTGTATTCTGGGTTATGTTAATACCCATGTATATAATTGCTGAAGTCAAATATCTTACTCTTATAGCAATTTTGTAGCAGTAAGCCCCATGTTCAGCCTTTTGAACAATCAAAGGATATGTCCAAAAATTCCAGATCATGCTACAAAAATCAATCACCCAACTAGCATTTGTTTTAAGCACTAGTAGTTTTAAGAAAATATTTTCAAATGAAGACAGACAAGCTACAATCCAAAAATTCTCTTATTTGCAGGGAGTGATAGAGGAAAAGGTTTTTCAACATTTAGTCCATCTTACAAAGTCAAAATAAGTCAGAATTTCGAAGACAAATTGCTTAGTAAAAAAAACTCAATGTCATAGGGGGTCAGTCAAAGCGACAAAAAAGGTGCTTTTAAAATGAGAGAGAAATGGAAACACATTCCAGAAGTAGCCTTCAACAATCAACACTCCCAACAAGGAGGACAACACAAAGTAGGGTAAATAGGTAATTTCAGAGAGATAATAAGATATGAAATATCTGTAAAATCTACAACGATTTGATGGGTAACTTACGAAGATGTACAGTATGTGAATACAAAGTATCTTACACCTTTGTAGCAGTAAGGCTGCAACTTTACAGGAGCAGGAGGCATGGTCTAGTGCAGTGGTTCCCAAACTTTGACTCGCAGCTCCCTTGACCTCCCTCGCCATTAGCTGCGACTCCCCATTACAGTGCATGGAAGAAACAGGCACTAAATGCTCAGAGGCACCCTTTCTTATATGTATGTGTATATGTATGTGTATATTCCCAAAACGAGCCCTAAAGTGGATTTTCCATGCTTATGCTGAGCAGCAGCTAAGCCAGGAGTGCGCAGGGTGGGGTTGGGATGCTGCCCTCCCTCCATTGGCAGGCCTGGGTAGAGGGCACTGATGTTGTCTGTGTTAGTCCTATTCATGGCAAGAGAAACATCAAAGCATGGGAGGGAAGCATTGGTCATGCCCCACCCCAGTTGCACGAGAGAGAAAGAGAGAGAAAGCTAGCTCCTTTTGGTAGCATCTTTGCAAGATGAAAAACAGATTCTTATACTGCCTGGCAGTTTCCGGGGGGGGGGGGGGGTTGTCCCAGCAAATAGAGTGGGGAACTAACTTAGAGGCGGGTCAGAAAGGAAGAAGGAGAGAAATCCTAATAATTAATCAACCAAACTAAACATAGAAATCAAAGACTGTATGTAAAGCAGAACCTGCTCTGCACCATTTTCAATTGCAGTTCTTGCATTTGTTTTGTGTTTGCTTTATTAAAAGCATTCAACAGAAAGAAAATACTTTATTTGCAAACCTGCAATGTCTGAATGAAACCTGAATGAAAATACTTTATCTGCAAACCTAAAACGAGAGAAACGGGATGCTGTCTTGTCTCCAGGAGCTTGCTGTCTCCAGCTCAGCTTGAGTACTTAGCGGCTTATCAATTGTTGTTTAACATAAGATAAGCAAGGGCTTCCCTCACACTGTGGTTAAAAACAAGACGTGGAAACTGCCTACAAACCTGAAGTGTTTTGAAATTAACTTTGAGTGACCCGATGTGAAGAGGCAGTTTTTCCAGGGTCTTTGTTTTTGCTCTCTCTCTCTCTTGCAAGCAAGAATATGTGTTAATTAAAAGACTAACTTTCGATGACACACTTGGGAGTCGCGCCTCACACTTAGAGAACCTCTGGTCTAGTGGTTGAGCTGCCACCTTGCCTGAAGAACAACTAGGACGGGATCGGTTCAAGACAACCGGACACTGCCGACACGCTGAGATATCGCAGCTGACAAGCTGAGATAGCCTGCACTGACCCACTGTGTGTGAGAGAGAGAGAGGACTTGCAGTCGGACAAGCTAGAAAGCTCGGAAGCTGTGTGAGATACCACACCAGTGAGATACAACACCATTGAAATACCAGTGAGATACCACACCATTGAAAGGAAACAGCTGGGGAAGATGGGTTCTATGCAAATAGAACATTTATTGTAAAAATCCCTACGGGGGGTTAGAAACATCTGCCTGTGTAAACTGCCTGAGTTCAAGGAGAAATCTGACAACATAGAAAGGCGATATATAAATACAGTTAAATAATACAATTATATAATAATAAAAAACTAACAACAACAACTATTATTATTATTATACACACCCGATAAGTCCCTAATCAATGTGACTTACTTCTCAGTAGACATGCACAGGATTGCTCTTTAAGACTTATTTGCCAAAAAACCTGAGCCCTGTATAATACCCCACCCCCACCCACTGAACTCTGAATGAAGAAAGTATGGAACTATATGCTGCTGAATAAGCTTATCTCCTATAAGCATCTAAGAGGGAAAAGAATACAGACAAGTGATACTTTTGGGGACAACTTACATCTCTTTCCTGTTGTTGTTGTTGTTGTTCAGTCGTTAAGTCGTGTCCGACCCTTCGTGAACCATATCCCGCCACGCCTTCCTGTCCTCCACTATCTTCCTGAGTTCACTCATTTTCATGTTCGTTGCATCGGTGATGCTAACCATCTCATCTTTTGCCTTTCCCTTCTCCCTTTGCCTTCAGTCTTTCCCAGCATCAGAGTCTTCTCCAGAGACTCCTCTCTTCGCATTAGGTGGCCAAAATATTTGAGCTTCAGCCTCAGTACCTGTCCTTCCAGGGAACAGTCAGGGTTGATTTCATTTAGGATTGACTGATTTGATCTCCTAGCAGTCCAAGGGACTCTCAGGAGTCTTCTCCAGCACCACAGTTCAAAAGCATCTATTCTTCGGCGCTCAGCCTTCCTTATGGTCCAACTCTCGCAACCATACATTGCTACTGGGAACACCATCGCCCTGACTATACGAACTTTTGTTGGCATGGTGATATCTCTGCTTTTTATTATGCTAAGTTTGCCATAGCTTTCCTTCCAAGGAGTAAGCGTCTTAATTTCATGGCTGCTGTCTCCGTCTGCAGTGATCTTGAAACCCCAAAAAGTAAAATCTGTTACTGCTTCCATTTCTGCCCCTTCTATTTGCCAGGAATTGATGGGACCAGATGCCATGATCTTAGTTTTATTAATGTTGAGTTTCAAGCCAACTTTTGCACTCTCCTCTTTCACTCTCATTAAGAGGCTCTTTAGTTCTTCACTTTCTGCCATTAGGGTGGTATCGTCTGCATATCTGAGGATATTTCTCCCGGCAATCTTGATTCAGGCTTGCGATTCATTCAGCCCTGCATTTCTCATAATGTATTCTGCATACAAGTTAAATAAGCAGGGTGACAATATACAGCCTTGCCGTACTCCCTTCCCAATTTTGAACCAATCAGTTGTTCCATGGCCGGTTCGAACTGTTGCTTCTTGACCTGCATACAGGTTTCTCAGGAGACAGGTAAGGTGGTCTGGTACCCCCATCTCTTTAAGAATTTGCCACAGTTTGTTGTGATCCACACAATCAAAGGCTTTTGCGTAGTCAATGAAGCAGCAGTAGATTTTTTTTGGGAACTCTCGTGCTTTCTCCATGATCCAGCACATGTTGGCAATTTGATCTCTAGTTCCTCTGCCTCTTTGAAACCCAGCTTGTACTTCCAGTAGTTGTCGGTTCACGTACTGCTGAAGCCTAGCTTGTAGGATTTTGAGCATAACCTTGCTAGCATGTGAAATGAGTGCAATTGTGTGGTAGTTTGAACACTCTTTGGCATTGCCCTTCTTTGGAATTGGAACGTAAACTGACCTTTTCCAGTCCTTTGGCCACTGCTGAGTTTTCCAAATTTGTTGGCATATTGAGTGCAGCACTTTAACAGCATCATCATTTAGGATTTTAAGATGCTTTCCTGACCACTAGCCAATACCTAGAGATATAACTATTCCTCAAGAGCATCTCCAAACTCCAGCATGATGTAACAGACAAGATCGTGCCTCTCCCCCAAGGGGAAGCCTTCACTACCGAAGTCAGCCAAAATGTGTGGACCTCCTAAACAAGTGATAAGCAACATATGGCCCAGGGGCCAGATCCAGCCTGCCAACCAAATTTATCTGGCCCACAGCCCCGAGGCCATCGCCGACCAATGGATGGCTTACCCAGGAGGTGGCTGAGGCACTGGGACTCTGTGAGGTGGGACTTTGGTGCACAGACTCCATGACTCTGGAGTCACACTAGGACTCCAGCATGCAGCAAATCGGGTGGGAAGCTTGGTCTTCCAAGCCAAGCTCCACACAGCGCAGAGCTCAGCAATCTGGAAGTTCAGCGATGACATCATTGCCGAACATCCAGTCCCTAAGCCAGCGAAGGCTGACAACCCCTGTCCTAAACTATAATCTTTACGAGGAACAAATATTTGTTTCATTTTTTAGCAACTAGTAAAGGACCCGGACACGACTTAACGACTGAACAACAACAACAAAGGACCCCACATTAAAAAATAGTTTTTTAGTCACAGAGTTACCAACATAGCTGGACAGCTAACACTTGGGCCTGGTGAATCTGAATTTTGGTCCCAGCACCAATGTCTTGATTGCTCATTCACAAAACAAAGCCTGTGATGGTGCTGCCTTGCTTCTTAAGCAGTAATAGAGGTTATATTTTAGGCCTACTAGCCAGCTCCGTTATACAGTGCAGCCAACAGAAGTACCGGTAAGCCACCATGTATAACAGCAGAAACACTGTTCCCTTCCTTCCCCTCATCTTCTGTAATGTCACAATTTTAGTAGCACTTCAGTTGCCAGAGAGATTGCATCCCAGGCAAAAACCAAAATTTCCACTGTTAACTGCAACAAACGCGTTTTTCAAATGTTGACTATTTTAAAGCCATTTTGAAGCAGAAAGTCAGAACTTGCTCCAATTTCACATATCACATTCTAGGAACTTTAAGGTCTGATGCAATTAAAACATACTCCAAGAACACATTTCAGTGCAAAGATATTTTCACATTGCAATACCTATTTACTTTTGCATGTGCCTTCAGGCATACCCACTGTATTACTATAGCAAGGGTAAGTTTTGGGAAATGTTAGTCCCAAACATGAGAGTATTTCAGTCTGATGCAATTAAAACATACTCCAAGAACACATTTCAGTGCAAAGATATTTTCACATTGCAATACCTATTTACTTTTGCATGTGCCTTCAGGCATACCCACTGTATTACTATAGCAAGGGTAAGTTTTGGGAAATGTTAGTCCCAAACATGAGAGTATTTCAGTTGCATCATCAAGTGCAACAACAGTCGTTTCACAAGTTCTTAAAACCTGCATCGCGTTCACCCCACACACATTACTTTGAAGGAATTTCCCAAAACTCCCTTGTATATACAACTTATGCTTAAGAAAAATGTCCACTGCTGATAAAAAGTTGTGAAAATGTACTTAGGCGTGCAGGCATGCGTACAGACAGAGAAATAGAAGAATTGTGGAAAGAATTCAACTACAAGCCTGGCTATGTCTTTTAGTTGTACATGTTCCAATTGTCTCAAATGTGTCTTAGAGTTGGTGTTCGTACAGACAGCTACTTCAATAAAAGGTTTTTTTTCTGTACAGACTTCAGAATTATCCAAAATTTTAGATCTCAGATCCTGCCCTGACAAGGCTGCCAGTCTCAAAACACTGGCAGCAATGCCTGTACCACAAGAAAAGCATGTTTATGTAGCTGGATCTATGCTATTCTGGGGTTTGACTTGGCTGAAAAACCGGCATAGGCCTTGCAATTAAACAACTGCCAAGGGAGCTTGTGCACTTTGTCTTAATTCTCAGAAACAAACATAACAAGTCAGTTTCTCTATTTCAATACTCAAAAAACTCAGCTATTAAAGATGTCTAGTTTCACTAGGTAATTCCACCCTTGCTAAAAAGTGTTCTTCCCCCGAGTATGTGTCTTGAAAGATACTCCAGATAAACAGAAGTCACTTTGAATACTTTTAAAACAAAACTGCACAGAGAGCAGGTGCGTGCTTGACCATAAAGCTCGGTTTTCAGTCAACAAAAAGGGGCAAATGACTGGTAATTTGGATAAAAGCCTAAATGGACAAACAAAACCATACAGTCACTCCTCAATCAAAAGGAGATCCATTATTGCTGCTTATCCGAGTTTTCTTTATTAAAAAGGAGGTAGGACGTTTTATTAAAAAGGAGGTAGGACTATGAACAGAAAGTTAGCAAGCTTAAAAAGACGAACAAGGATGAGTAAAAGATGGCAGCAAGGATTCAAGAAGGAAGAGTGGTCATAGTGGTTGTTCGGTCACTCTGAATTATTTGGAGTCTTATGATACTGGTAAGTTACACTCTAAGAAAGGAGCCAGGCACCTAGATCTTAAAACTTGCTAGACATTCAAGAACCACCAAAACCGGAACCATATATAAGCAAAATATACTGCTATTTTGAACAAGCAACAGCCTGAAAAA
This sequence comes from Plestiodon gilberti rubricaudatus, assembly GCA_026170595.1. Taxonomy (NCBI): domain Eukaryota; kingdom Metazoa; phylum Chordata; class Lepidosauria; order Squamata; family Scincidae; genus Plestiodon; species Plestiodon gilberti. The sequence continues at coordinate 39,845,909 of JANXHW010000001.1, forward strand.
TGCCAGACCTAATATTAAGAATACTGTACTACTGTAATATGCTGCTGTTCAAGAAAGATTTCTCAAAGTGGTTTAACAAAGTGAAGAAAGGAAAAGGTAAAGGTGACCCCTGACAATTAAGTCCAGTCGTGTCCGACTCTAGGGTATGGTGCTCATCCCCATTTCAAAGTCAAAGAGCCAGCATTGTCCGAAGACACCTCCGTGGTCATGTGGCCGGCATGACTCTCCTTGCCGCAGCGCGTAGCATGCGGCTGGAACACGGAGCGCTGTTTACCTTGTACCTATTTATCTACTTGCATTAACATGCTTTGGAACTGCTAGGTTGGCAGGAGCTGGCCAAGCAACGAGAGCTCACCCCGTCGCGGATTCGAACTGCCAACCTTTTGATCGACAGCTCATGGTTCAGCGGTTTAACCCACTGCGCCACCCGCTGGTCCCCAAGGGAGCTTACAATCTTTAAAAAGAGACAGAAGAGACACCGACAGATACTGGGAGGGTCACTATACTGGGCAAATAGGAATAGTTGCTCTCCCCATGCCACTTTAAAAAAAAGTTATCTCTTTGCCCAGTTAGGAGAGTTGTTCTGAGAACGACTCTATCAAGAACATAAGGCTGGTTGAAGGAATACATGGAATGCAGCATAAGACTATATAAGCAAAACCCAATGAGGTTCTTCACAAGCCTCATAAAATAGCTAGAAACAATGGCACACAAAACTACCATAAGGTATTCTCACAGAAGCAATAACGGGGTTAAAAGCCATGACACACACGCAAAAAATCACAGGTCAAAACACAGTTAAAACTCTGTTTAAAACTTTATGAATCTTAAAATTTATCTAAAAGCAACGTTTCTGTCATCTATCGATGACCTTCATCAGGCAAAAAACAAAGCTATAGTGATGATCCTGCAAGAACTCTCAGACAGCCTGGTCATAAGATTGACTTTGACAACACCAAAAGATTAGTCTATGAAACCTCATACCGGCAGAGATAACACAGGGAGGCGATTGAGATCTTCAAAAACCATCAGATTTTGTTGAACAGAAGGGAGGAAATTTCGTTTATAAACAAGATCTGGGCTCCTGCATTGAAGAAGAAAGCCAAGAATTCCATCCTCCCCTAAGCAGGCCTGAGGTTACCTCAGGCTGTCTGAGAGTTCTTGCAGGATCATTGCTATGGACCACAACTGGAACTCCCGTGTTAACGATCCTCAGCTGACCAGTGCTGCTGTGTCCTTTTAAACCTGTAGTTTGAGACAATTACTTTGCCATCTTTACAGCTCACTATAGCTTTGTTTTTTGCCTGATGAAGGTCATCGATAGATGACAGAAACGTTGCTTTTAGATTAATTTTAAGATTCATAAAGTTTTATACAGTTTTAACTGTGTTTTGACTTGTGATTTTAAATTTTGTGTGTCATGGCTTTTAACCCCGGTATTGCTTCTGTGAGAATAATTGCTTGCCATGAAAACCTAAACATACCATAAGGTAGTTATATACAAATTAGTGAAAATCCAAAAGGAATGTTATTCATTACTAATGTTGAAGGAGGAATCAGCAACTGGAGTTCCACAATGGTATCGCCATTCAACACTGCTATTAATAACCAGATGCAGGAATGTAGCTGCAATGCAATCAACCTGTAAGGCACACACAGAGACGTGCATAGACAACTGGGGATTTCTTTGAAGTTTCCAATGCTGAATAGCAAAACACCATTTAAAATGTGGTATGACTCTTCAACTTTGTGCATTATTGCACAGACACTTTCAAGAAATAGAAATCTCAGTCTGTGTATTATCCGCAATACATCTTTGAGTCCAGGCTTGTACTTATTAGTGATTCAGGAGATGGTGCAAGATTTTGTGGGAACTTGAGAATACTGAAATAGGAGAAAAACATCAGACCAAAATAAATATAAGATAGAGAAATAATCATTTTATTAAGCATTTCTATTTTTGATGTTTAACTGTATTAATTTGTTAGCTGCCTTATGAATGTTTTTAAAAGGGTAAATCAAATTACATAAAGTAAATACTGCTGAAAACTATCTGGGATTTTAAAAAGGTAACCAGATAAAATTACTATATACAGTACTACTGCAGGCTATTCTTGCTTGGTTTCCTTATCACTAGTTATGTCAAATTACTAGCAAAAAACCACTGATATTCCAAATGGATAAATTTTCTGGGTAATACAGGGTTATTCAAAAAGGATGGTGCAAAAATAAAGTGGATTTATTCTTAACTGAACTGACATATCACAACCGTCATGACATGAAAAGACAGAAAAACTGTCCAAGTTTCACATGCACATTACATTGGGGGGGGGGGGGAACAGCCACAGTCTCCTCGTGAGGAGACAGCAGCTGTCACCTGGAGCACTTGCACCCCCTTGCGCCATTGTAGCTACGCAAATGCCCACATTTGGTACATGTGAAACTTGGGACAGTTTTTCTGTCTTTTCACGTCATGATGGTTATGGTATGTCAGTTCATTTAAGAATAAATCAGCTTTACGTTTGCACCATCCTTTTTGAATAACCCTGTATATCCAGTTTATCAACAGATGAAGAAGCATTTTAACTTGAAACATGCAACTTGAAACATGCAAGGGTGGCCTAACACCCCACATATTAAAAAGTTGATGCATCATGTGTAGTTTTCACTCTATGAATTGGTGTAGTCTTTTTGAGTGTCCCATTTGGGATAGTAACACACTTAACTATGCAAACTGAAATAAGCTTAAAATGAGAGCAAAGAGCATGGTAATCAAAATCTTCAAGGAAAGCTGTAGAACTAGATGAGGTAAGCAGTAAAAAAAAAAGGGAAGTGCAGAAAATATGGCTCAAATTTAGATTACCGGTAATTATTCCTCAACACCGCCAAGCTTGGCACAAAACAAGACACTAGATACATACTGCAGAACTATAGTTTTAAAGAACCCTCCTAGTTTTAGAGGGCTCAAGCAACAAAACTGGCCTAAGTTATAGAATTGTCTACCAAGAGTAGGTAAAGGTAAAGGTGACCCCTGACAATTAAGTCCAGTCGTGTCCGACTCTAGGGTGTGGTGCTCATCTCCATTTCAAAGCCGAAGAGCCAGTGTTGTCCGAAGACATCTCCATGGTCATGTGGCCGGCATGACTCTCCTTGCCGCAGCGCGTAGCATGCAGCTGGAACACGGAGCGCTGTTTACCTTCCCGCAAGCGGTACCTATTTATCTACTCGCATTAACATGCTTTGGAACTGCTAGGTTGGCAGGAGTAGCCAGCGGGTGGCACAGTGGGTTAAACCACTGAACCATGAGCTGTCGATTGAAAGGTCGGCAGTTCGAATCCATGTGATGGCTCCTGCCAACCTAGCAGTTCGAAAGCAAGAAATTGCAAGTAGATTAATAGGTACCACGTCAGTGGGACAGACAATGTTAACAGCGGAGTAGTTACCAAGAGTAGCAAGACTTAAACACTAGTCAAGATAAGCAGACAGCTACTGAGACTCCTCCAACACTATACAGTAATTTAGTTATTAGATGCTGATATTCTATAGCCCGCTTAGAAGAAACAGCCACTTTCTTTCTTAAGAGGTATCAAGTTTAGGGCACCATATTACCTCAAGTTACACATCCACAAAGTGTCCTGACCTGCCCCCACAGATATGTTTTTTTTAAAAAACCAAATCCTTTGACAAAATTAGTTCCTTCAGATAGTAAATCTTCCGTATGATGGAAATGCTTACTCACCACAGGTGACCAGATGAATGGCTATTTACAGCAAGGACACTGAGCCCACAAAGATCAATGATATTCAAATACTGAGGTGAAATGCACAGCCTTTCATTATCTTTGTCAACATGTTTCAGGTAGAACAGATTATGATGTCCACTCAAATACAGAACCGTTTATTTGAAAAATCACACCTAATACAGTACACACATTTCCAAGATGGCAATGTTTACATGTGCGTCAATTTCCACATATGGAACTTTATGTATAACATTACCACTTCACAGGAACATTGGAAGCTGCCTTTTACCAAGTCAGGCAATTGGTCTATCCAACTCAGTATTATCTACACTGATTGGCAGCAGCGCTCCATGGTTCAGATAGCAACCTTTCCCAGTCCTAACTGGAAATGCCAGGGATTGAATCTGGAACTTTTTGCATACAATGCACATGCTGTACCCCTAGAACATTGAAGTTTCAGTCAAACTACACAATGGAGAGTGTTCGTAGGTCATGTAAGCCTCTTGCGCCATCTTCTCCCTTTCAGGGATGCCTCTACTAGATAACTCCTGAAAAGAGTCATTCAGATTTTTACCTAACACCTAGATTCTATTCTTCCAGTCTCCAAATAAGTCATTTTTTAGACCTTTCAAAATGAGAATCCTCACCACAGATATTAGCATCTGCACCTATTTTTAAATGAAGGAAGAGCCTTTAAATAGCAATTGCCTGCCAATTAGCTATAGGCACGTTTATAATTTTACCTTTAACCCTCCAAAAAGTACCCAAGACTACATCTGTACCTGTGCCACTCCCACAACATTACTTATGTCATTACTGTATTACTACATACTACTCCATGGAGGGTTTCAAAACTGAAACAAATATTCTCATTAACTACAAGGTGGTGGGAGAGGAAGAAAGTGACTATGAGAAAAAGGTGAGGATTTGGAGTCACTCCCTTTTGGAAAGTTCTCTGCAGTTCCTATGAACAACGACGAATACCACACAAGGATGTGACGCTTGGGGATCCAATCGAGACAGGTCAGACACATATGCAATGTCTGAGAATTACCCAGCAGAGACATGCCAGACAGAAAAAGAAAAGTATGAAGGAAAGAAGGCAGGCAGCCTGGAGACTGAATCACTGGGGGTAAAAAAGAGTGAGAAGGGATTTGAAAAGACAAAAAATATCAAGGGCAAGAGTGTAACACTCCGTGGTTTTTCTTCGTTACCCCCCACCTTCAAGAGGAGCGACGACTAGGCCCCTCCAGCCCCTACTTCCCCACCACTGTGATGCAGCTGGTAGGGTCACAAGCCTCAGGAAGAGATCCCTCTGACAGTGGGAGGCGAAGGGCCGCCCTCCGGGGGGAGGGGGAAGGCGCCCAAGCTTTAAGAGAGGGAGACAGTTCCCCTCTCAGTCAGCCCTTCCCCCTTCTGGCCTTCTCTCACCTTCTACGCCACCAGGCCAGGCCGTGGTGGCCCTCCTTCCCCCAACTCACCCACCATCGGGGACAGGGAAAGCCCAAGCCCAGCGGCCCCACCCCCAGCCCCAGGCGGGCCTGGTCCCTTTCCCCCTCCTCCCTCGACCACGTACTCACCCCCAGAACCCGCATGGGCAGCGGGGCGGCAAGCTGGGAGCTTTGCTGCGCTCGCTGCCGGCGTCTCCCATGGCGGCAGCAGGTCTCAGGGTCGGGAAAGGGGTAGCTCTAGGCGGAGGGTCCGGGCCGGGGCTCAAAGCCGGGATTCCAGGCCGGTCAGCTGGAGTCGGGCGCTACCACTGCGGCGATGGCAGGGTGGGTGGGTGAGAAGGAAGAGGCAGAGACGGCGGCGGCGGCGGAAAGGCAGGCAGCCGCGCCCTTTGGTGCTTGAGGTGACACTGAGCTACGGGCGGCGACTGCCGAGGGGGTTGTGACAGGCCCGCTACACCCCACCCCCGTGGGCAGCGCGCGCCCCCTGACCCAACAATGCCCTCGGCTCCTCCCCCTCAGGCGAGTAGGGTGGTCTTGCCCGGCCGCAGGATCAACTGGGAGAGGAGCGTACCAACATCCAGAAATAGGTGGGGACCACAAATAAAGAAAGAGGAGACCGAGGCCAAAACAAGCCGTTCCCGTGAGGAACTAGACGGTCCCGCTGTCAAAGACTAAAGTGTTCACAGGCAAATGAGCGCTAGAATACAATGGAGAAAAGAATAGATCCCCCTACAGTGTTTTCTAGCAATGGTACTGCCTTAAGAGATTGGGTCCGGGGTGAGGCAGATAAGGCGTTGCGCATGCGCGAGGGGTAGAAACCCGGAAGTAAGAATGAAATAGTGAGTGCAGCGTCTCCTCAGGGAGGTTCCCCTCCTTCGCATTTGTGGAATTCCCTGTCTAGGCGGGAGCAACCGCGGGAGTTCCTGTTGGGGCTGCCTTACCGGCGTTGTGTTCTGTCTCCTTCGCTACGGTAGGCAGTCTTGACACTAGAGAGGACTAGGACTGGAGGATTCAGGTTGCAGTCCTATGCATACTTGCCAGGGAGTAATTGAAAAAAATTGGATTTACTGCTGAGTAAACAATAGAATTGCGCTGTCAGTCTTTAATCGGAAGCGGCGAAAAGGATCCCCATACCATACGTAGAATTACCAACTTTCACTCCTCCCCCCCCCCCACGTGCCTTTAAGAGTTGCATGACAAGCAACAAATCCAGTATATATTTATTTGTTTCCTCATCTTGGCAGATGGGGAGATGGTGGAAGCCTCATCTGCTACTTTTCATCCTGTCATGCAGCTGTTAAATTGTACAGGAGTCCTCCCACCACACTGCCAACTTTGTCTGTGTGGGTGCCTTGTTGGGGCTTTGTGATATTGGAAGTTATCACATTAAAAAGAAGACGAAAAGTGCAATAGTAGGATCTGATTTGCAGATGTAAATTACAAAACATAGCTACAGCACTATCCTATGCATGTTTACTCAGAAGCAAGTTCCACTATTATTAATAAAGAGCTTAATATATCACTAGCACACTCCTAAGTAAGTCCCATTTTGTTCAATGCTTAATAAGTGTGTTCAGGATTGCAGCTTAGGTGCTGTACAGAATGGGAGTTCAATGGGATTTAGCTCGATGTGCCATACATACAGTATAAGATTATAATGGTAACCTAAGCGACAATATTATTATTTATTTCTATAGCACCGTCAGTGTCAATGGTGTTTTAGACAAATCCTTGCCCAGAGGGGTTTACAATTCCGGTCCCGAGTCGTCACTCCGGGAGCGAGGGTTGCCTGTGCTCCCTCATGCATGCGAGACTCCTCCTTGGCAGGAGGATTGAACACTGCTGGGCACACAGGCGGGGCCTGGGTGCATTTCAGCAGCCCCCGCCTGGAGCTGCATCCTTGCACGTAGTCATTTCTCAGTGTTCCACTGCAACTCCCATTGGGTAATGCTCTGAGTCACCATGCTGTCACTCCCAACAGGGCACAACTGCATGTGTACCCAGGTGCCTACCCAGCCTGTCCCCAAAGCCGCTAGGTGGGGCTGAGAGGTTCTGTAAAGCTGCATACCTGGGTCCAGCAATACCCACCACCAAGCCCCAAGGCTAGACCTCGAGCCAGCTAAAAGGGTCAATGGGAACCTTTGTTGGTGACTTGACTGCCCTAGCCAGACTCTGTAACCTTTTGGAACATGTTAGTAACACATTGGACTTGGTATTCACTGGTGGGTATGGGGATGGTGATCTGCCCATGGAGGAGATTAAGATCACTCCTCTGTCTTGGACGGATCACTATCTGGTGAGTTTTAGACTGGCAACGTTTAATCACCCCTGCAGAGCTAGGAGACCGAATTGTATGGTCCGCCCTCGGAGACTGATGGATCCAGATGGTTTCCTGAGGGCTCTGGGGGAATTCCCAGCTTCCCGGGTCAGTGATTCATCTGATGCTCTGGCTGCCCTGTGGTATGGGGAGGCAGCTAGAGCCTTGGATCAGATCGCTCCCGAACGGCCACGGCCTTGTCGTCGAGCCAAGGCGGCTCCTTGGTTTACTGAGGAGCTGCAGGCAATGAAACGACTGGGCCGACGCCTAGAGCGACGGTGGAGGAAAACTTATGATGAATCTGACCGAACACGGGCTAGAGCCCATTTTAGGGCCTACTCCGTGGCGGTGATGGCAGCGAAGAAGGCGTTTTTCTCTGCCACCATTGCGTCTGCGAGTAGCCGGCCAGCGGAGCTCTTCCGAGTTGTCCGGGATCTGCTCCACTCGGCTCCTGTAGCAAGTGAGTTGGAGTGTTCAACGGACCGCTGCAATGAGATCGCACGGCACTTCGCAGATAAAATCGCTCAGATTCGCCACGACTTGGACTCTGGTTTAACAGTTCCAGAAGTTGTCCCTACGGCATCTGTCAATTCCATCGTTTTGGATTCTTTTCACCTCATACAGCCTGAGGATGTGGATAGGGTCCTCTGTAGTTTGAGATCGTCTTCGTGCCCGCTTGACCCTTGCCCAGCTTGGCTATTACGATCTGCGCGGGTTGGGCTGGCCGACTGGGTGGAACCTATTGTGAATTCATCATTGCGGGAGGGAGTGATGCCTAGCATCCTGAAGACTGCAATTGTGCGTCCCCTCCTGAAAAAACCATCTTTGGATTCCTCCAATTTAAATAACTATCGGCCAGTTTCCAATCTGCCTTTTTTGGGTAAGGTGATTGAGCGGGTGGTGGCGTCTCAGCTCCAGGGGATACTAGATGAAACGGAGTATCTGGACCCTTTTCAGTCTGGCTTCAGGCGGGGCTTTGGGACGGAGACAGCCTTGGTCGCCCTGCTGGATGATCTTCGCCGAGGACTGGACAGGGGGAGTGCATCCCTGCTGGTCCTTTTGGACCTCTCGGCGGCTTTCGATACCATCGACCATGGTATCCTTCTGGGCCGATTGGCTGAGTTGTGACTAGGGGGCACTGCTTTGCAGTGGTTCCATTCCTACTTGGCTGACAGGTCCCAGATGGTGATGCTGGGAGATGCCTGTTCGGCACCCTGCCCTTTACAGTGTGGGGTGCCACAGGGTTCTATTCTGTCTCCCATGCTTTTCAACATCTACATGAAACCGTTGGGAGAGATCATCCGGGGATTCGGAGTTGGGTGTCACCAATATGCTGACGACACCCAACTCTACCTCTCCTTGCCATCTCGCTCCAGGGAGGCTGTGGAAGTCCTAGAGCGCTGCCTGGAGGCGGTTGGGGTCTGGATGAGGGCTAATAGGTTGAGATTGAATCCAGAAAAGACAGAGGTCCTACTGGTCAGGAAAGCTTCGATGCAGGTACTGAGTCATCTGCCCGTTCTGAATGGGGTTGCACTCCCCCTGCAGGAACAGGTGCGCAGCTTGGGAGTACTTCTGGATTTACAGCTCTCCCTGGAAAGCCAGGTGGCGGCTGTGGCCAGGGGTGCGTTTGCCCAGCTTCGGCTGGTGCGCCAGCTGCGGCCGTACTTGAGTCGATCGGACCTGACCACGGTGGTCCACGCCTTAGTGACTTCAAAACTGGATTACTGCAACGCGCTCTACGTGGGGCTGCCCTTGAAGACGGTTCGGAAGCTGCAATTAGTGCAGAATGCGGCGGCCCGGGTGGTTGCTGGAGCTAGGCGGTTTGACTCTGTTGAGCCGCTGCTTCAGCGGCTGCACTGGCTGCCCATTCGGTTCCGAGCCCAATTCAAGGTGCTGGTAATGACCTTTAAAGCCCTTCACGGTTTGGGTCCAGGATATCTGAGGGACCGCCTTCTCCCATACATTCCGGCCCGCTCTCTTAGGTCATCTGAGGGGGCTCTCCTGCGTGTACCACCTCTATTGCAAGTTAGGGGAGTGGCAACACGTGGGCGAGCTTTCTCTGCTGTGGCGCCACAACTGTGGAACTCCCTGCCAGGGGATCTGAGAACCACCCCCTCCCTCATGACTTTTCGGCGAGGGCTCAAAACATTTTTGTTTCGTCTTGCGTTTGGGTGATGGGTTGTAGCCTGCCTCCTGTGTCTCAAGATGCTCTGCCATGTTGCTTTTGTGCTCCCTACTGTTGCCCCCCAGTGGTTTTTATTGATATTATTGTTTTTATTGTTTTTAAATTATGTATTTAAACTGTTTGTATTTTAAACTGTTTTTAATTTTTGTTGTAAGCCGCCTTGGGCATTTGCCTCGGCATGGGATAAGGCGGGATATAAATTTTTTAAATAAATAAATAAATAAATAAATAACATAATCTGTGCAACTGCACCTCTGACTCTAACCTAGTCTGTTCTTTGCTCCCATCTCATCCATCTGCTCCATCATTTGCTCCCATCTCATCCATTTGATGTGGTCAAAAATGAGATGATAAGATTGAACATTGACATCTTGGGAATCAGCGAACTAAAATGGACGGGCATGGGCGAATTTAAGTCAGGTGACCATCATATCTACTACTGTGGGCATGAATCCCTTAGAAGAAATGGAGTAGCCCTCATAGTCAATAAAAGAATGGGAAAGGCAGTACTGGGGTGCAACCTCAAAAACGACAGAATGATTTCAGTTCGAATCCAAGGCAAACCATTCAACATTACAGTAATCCAAGTGTATGCCCCAACCACTGATGCCGAAGAAGATGAAGTTGACCGGTTCTATGAAGACCTACAACACCTTCTAGAACTAGCACCCAAAAAAGATGTCCTTTACATCATAGGAGACTGGAATGCTAAAGTAGGAAATCAAGAAATAAACGGAACAACAGGCAAGTTTGGCCTTGGAGCGCAAAATGAAGCAGGGCAAAGGCTAACGGAGTTCTGTCAAGAGAACACGCTGGTCATAGCAAACACTCTTTTCCAACAACACAAGAGGCGACTCTACACATGGACATCACCAGATGGTCAATACCGAAACCAGATAGATTATGTGCTTTGCAGCCAAAGATGGAGAAGCTCTATACAATCAATAAAAACAAGACCTGGAGCTGACTGTGGCTCAGATCATGAGCTTCTTATTGCAAAATTCAGGCTTAAACTGAAGAATGTAGGGAACACCACTAGACCAGTCAGATATGACCTAAACCATATCCCTTATGAGTACACAGTGGAGGTGAAGAATAGATTTAGGGCATTAGACCTGGTAGACAGAGTGCCTGAAGAACTATGGACGGAAGTTCGTAACATTGTACAGGAGGCAGCAACGAAAACCATCCCAAAGAAAAAGAAATGCAAGAAAGCAAAGTGGCTGTCAGATGAGGCTTTACAAATAGCTGTGGAAAGAAGGAATGCGAAAAGCAAGGGTGAAAGGGAAAGATATAAACAACTGAATGCAGAGTTCCAGAGAATAGCAAGGAGAGATAAGAAGGCCTTCTTAAATGAACAATGCAAGGAAATCGAGGAAAACAACAGAATGGGGAGGACTAGAGATCTCTTCAAGAAAATTGGAGATATCAAGGGAACGTTTTGTGCAAAGATGGGCATGATAAAGGACAAAAAAGGCAAGGACCTAACAGAAGCAGACGAGATTAAGAAGAGATGGCAAGAATACACAGAAGAACTATACAAGAAAGATCTTAATGTTCCTGATGACCACGCTGGTGTGGTCACTGACCCAGAGCCGGACATCCTAGAGAGTGAAGTCAAGTGGGCCTTAGGTAGCATTACTAACAACAAAGCTAGTGGAGATGATAATATCCCAGCTGAGCTACTTAAAATCCTAAATGATGATGCTGTGAAAGTGCTGCACTCAATATGCCAACAAATTTGGAAAACTCAGCAGTGGCCAAAGGATTGGAAAAGGTCAGTTTACGTTCCAATTCCAAAGAAGGGCAGTGCCAAAGAGTGTTCAAACTACCGTACAATTGCACTCATTTCGCATGCTAGCAAGGTTATGCTCAAAATCCTACAAGCTAGGCTTCAGCAGTACGTGGACCGAGAACTACCGGACGTACAAGCTGGGTTTCGAAGAGGCAGAGGAACTAGAGATCAAATTGCCAACATGCGCTGGATCATGGAGAAAGCACGAGAGTTCCAAAAAAACACCTACTTCTGCTTCATTGACTACGCAAAAGCCTTTGATTGTGTGGATCACAACAAACTGTGGCAAATTCTTAAAGAGATGGGGGTACCAGACCACCTTACCTGTCTCCTGAGAAACCTGTATGCGGGTCAAGAAGCAACAGTTCGAACCGGCCATGGAACAACTGATTGGTTCAAAATTGGGAAGGGAGTACGGCAAGGCTGTATATTGTCACCCTGCTTATTTAACTTATATGCAGAGTACATTATGAGAAATGCAGGGCTGAATGAATCGCAAGCCGGAATCAATATTGCCGGGAGAAATATCAACAACCTCAGATATGCAGACGATACCACCCTAATGGCAGAAAGTGAAGAAGAACTAAAGAGCCTCTTGATGAGAGTGAAAGAGGAGAGTGCAAAAGTTGGCTTGAAACTCAACATTAATAAAACTAAGATCATGGCATCGGGTCCCATCAATTCCTGGCAAATAGAAGGGGCAGAAATGGAAGCAGTAACAGATTTTACTTTTCTGGGTTCCAAGATCACTGCAGACGGAGACAGCAGCCATGAAATTAAAAGACGCTTACTCCTTGGAAGGAAAGCTATGGCAAACTTAGACAGCATAATAAAAAGCAGAGATATCACCATGCCAACAAAAGTTTGTATAGTCAGGGCGATGGTGTTCCCAGTAGCAATGTATGGTTGCGAGAGTTGGACCATAAGGAAGGCTGAGCGCCGAAGAATAGATGCTTTTGAACTGTGGTGCTGGAGAAGACTCCTGAGAGTCCCTTGGACTGCTAGGAGATCAAATCAGTCAATTCTAAATGAAATCAACCCTGACTGTTCCCTGGAAGGACAGGTACTAAGGCTGAAACTCAAATATTTTGGCCACCTAATGCGAAGAGAGGACTCTCTGGAGAAGACTCTGATGCTGGGAAAGATTGAAGGCAGAAGGAGAAGGGGAAGGCCAAGGATGAGATGGTTAGACAGCATCACCGATGCAACAAACATGAAAATGAGCGAACTCAGGAAGATAGTGGAGGAAAGGAAGGCCTGGCGGGATATGGTTCATGGGATCACGAAGGGTCGGACACGACTTAACGACTGAACAACAACAACATCCATCTGCTCCCCTCCAATCCCAGAGAATGCTGTATCCTATGACTTATAACATAGAACTTCTCCCTCAGGACAAGGTGGTGTGTAAAAGGGGCACAACTTATATTCTTTTTCACAACTCTTATTGTCAGCATACATTTCTTTTGCCATAGTTTGTGTTCCTTTTTGTTCTCATTTGGGCAAGATTTCCATTTTCTGAAGAAAGGCATCTTGCCTTTTATACAGTAGTTTCCATGACGCCACTTGTGAGCCATGCTGGCATCCACCTCTGGACCCAGCTGGTGCCTTTCTCATTTAGAGGTATACTGTATATTCTTGTTGAGTTTCTGATATTGTGGTTTTAAATGACCTCCATGCATTCTGTACAAATTGGACACTCAGGACATTCCTGTCCAGTTTCCGTTTTATTAGTCCCTTTATTTTGACCTCTTTTGAAGTCAGATGTGTCTGCCTTAACTTCCTTGGAAACTTTCCAGTTACATAGGTATGTTGAACTGTAGCACTATGGTTGCTGTTTCCTCTAGGTTTAACAATACTTACATCTCGCAATGGATTTCCTTCAGTTTAGTAGTTTTCCTTTTCCCCAGTGTGTTTTTCACTGTCTCTCTGCCCTGGTTATTGGCAATGAGATCATTTTCAGTACCCATGGAAAATCTAGTGAACAGAAAGGATCATTTCAATGACTTTAGGAAACGTTTTTGGATTGAGACTGTGTTTGTTGATATATAGAACAATGGGATCTGCTTCACCTTTACCTCTATGGTAACACTTACTCTTTTCCATTTGTTTTTGTATAGTCGTGTGTGTGTGTCCGTGTCCATCTGACGAAATGAACAGTTGTCCACAAAAGCGTGTACTGAAATCAATTTGTTAGTCTTTAAGGTGCCGTAGAACCCTTTGTTGTTTCAGTAAAATGATAGCTGCATAGCTAGATGATAGCTGCATAGCATAGGAGTAAGTTAGACATGCACACAAGTGTGCATGTTTTGCCCTTGAATCTTTGACTTTTTTAAGGCAGGGGCGGGGACTGTGTGAAATGGCCTGAAATCACACCAGGAGGGTAGGAGGTAGTCTCTGTGGTTCCCAGTCATGTATCCCCACTTGCTAGTTATAGTTTTTGAAAAGTTTATACTGAAAGCCAATATAAGCTTTTTAAAACTATAAATGGCATGCAGGGGTGAGAGTGGGTATGCATCAGAAACCCAGCCGCACAACGTTTTTCTATAACTCATGGTGCAATCCAGTGTAAGTTTCCGCCTGCAAACCGCATGCTCCGCAAGTGGAGGGTGCCATAAACGTACCGTAAAATGCATTTTCGGCACCCAGCGAGTAAGGTGCACAGGCTGGCAGGTCTCACTCCGCCGCGGAACTGATCCGCAGCCACCGGAGCAAAGTAAGTGTTCCTCCGGTGGGAGCTGGGGTTGGCCAGGTAGCGAGGGAGGGCAGCTGCTGGCCGAGCTGGCCCAGGAGGGGGGGATGTCAACCACAATATTCCAGTCCCCATTCCGTGGGCTCAGCAGCCCTTACACCGCCACTTCAGATGTCCACCAGCTCAAGGGCCTTTCAGCCCTACGCTGGGAGAAGGGGACGAATGTTCCCTTCGAGGAGACCCCAGGCCGCGCCGGAGCAGCCCGGGAAGGGTGTAGGATCCCTATGGGCTGATCACGGATCTTTACGCAGGATTGGGCTGCCCACCCTCATTTTGAACAGATGTCATCACCTCAGAAAACCCACCCAGTGGCTTTTCTGGATGCACCCTCTTTTTGCACCTGGGTTTTTTTGCACCTCTTTTTTACACCTGGATTTTTTTTTGCACCTGGATTTTTTTACATCTCTTTTTGTACCTTTTCTGGATGCGCCCACTGTTTACACCTCCTTTGCACCCTGTCACATCAATCCTTTTCCTTGCAAAAGTGGCCCGTGTTGTCCTGTTCTTGTGTTTAGTTGTTGTTGTTCTTGTGTTGTTTTGCTTTTTGTGATGTAAAAGAGAAAATATTCCACAACAGCAAAGTTTTAAAAAACTCAGAAAACTCTATGTGAGGTCTTTGTGGCATCATATGTAACACAACAAATAGTCACCATTTCTTTGACAGATAATTTCCACATGACTTTTCTATGGGTAGGGATGAGGTGGTGGCTTAATAAGGATGCATTTGTCAAATTACTGTAAATATTATGTGAGGAGGCTTCTAGTACCGGTAGTGGAATCACTGTTGTGTTTGTGTGACTAGGCAGATTTATTCTGATAGGCATCCACTGACTCCACTTATTATTGGAACAGTGAATGTTATCCAGCTGTCTCTTCTCAACAGTGCCTTCTTCTTTCCTTATTTTCAGATAATAACCTCATTCCCATGCTTGATTAAATTCTTTATTCTTTGTTCTCTTACTCTCTCCCCCCTGCACATTCTGAGTTCTTATATAGTTAAGAACAGCAGACACCCACTGCTATTTGTGATCCACATGGAGGAAAGTCTGCCTTGTCTTCAGGCCTAATGATTCATGCTCTCTCTTCCTCAGGCTTTGGTGTGCGAGACCATCCAGTTAATCTCTATATGTATGCTAGAAATCTAACTGCCCTTTAGGGTTGGTTGCCTTTGGCATCAGACTGAAACCAATACACTTCAGATAATCAGGTACAGACTGAAACAAGAAAGGCTGAGTTAACAAAAAGAATGAAAGAAAACTATATTTTGATTTTAAATAGACCTTTTTTTACACTTAATTTATTAGTTCCCATCAACTAGAGAGGCAATGTCTCATATCAAATCTGTTGCTTGTAACAAATTTGAATGGGATTACATGGATAAATGCTACCACTTTATCCCTCAGAATAGCGTTTGTAAATATCAGCTGGATATATTCAATGCTCTTTGAATGGAACCGTTCCTATAAGGAGTCCAATTTTATTGGTGCCACTTCAGCTCCTGCTGTGACTCTGCAGTTTGTGCTTATGTTTACAGTTTTAAAACCAAAGAATTTCAGAGACAGCAAATTGTACAAGAACAGGGGTTTTCAATATATGTCACAGTAGTAGGCCTTGCTCTGAGTGTTCCCTGTTGTAACTAAAAGCACAACTTGTCACACACAGTGCAATCCTGTGTAACTTTGCACTGGTGTAACAGTAGATGCACCGGTGTAAGTGCACTTACACTGGTACATCTGCTGTTACACCGGTGCATCTACTGTTACACCGGTGAAAGTTACACAGGATTGTGCTGACAACCTTTTTCCCCCCTGGATTATGTTCTGGAAGAAAGTGGTGCTGTTCAAATTCCAGATAGACTCACTCTCAAATATTCTACTTGCTGTTTGGTTGCACGAAAGCAACCATTATTCAGATAAAGTACATCTTCCCAAGCCTGTAAGAGAAACCTGCATGTATAATTAGCTTTCCATACAACAGCCAATGTGTGATGCAAATACTCACTTACATGCACATCCACATCACAATGCCATGCCATTGAACTAGCTGGGTGTATATTTTGATGCTTATATGGGGATCGGCAGAGTCATCATTTCCAGGGGGCTGTCCAGTCCTAGTTTAATTCTTATATTTAGGAGTGCCATATTTTCCCCACCCCCAACCGGGACACCCCCCCCAGCTAATTAATTAATTAAAAATTTAATAAAAATAATTTTAAAACTAAAGGGGGCGCAAAGCGCCCCCTATTGCCGCGCAAAGCGCGTCTGGATTTTTAATTATTTAATTAATTTCCCAATTAAAAATTAAATAAATTAACTTACCTCATCCATCGTGCTTGTCGCCCTTGCGCTGCTCCACAGGCAAGCAGGCTTTGCGGCCCGGTCTCCCACCGGCACCGCATGGAGCCAGTGGGAGACCGGGCAAACGACAGCCTGCTGCCCGTGTTGCGCGCGCCTGCCGGAGGCACGCACGGCATGGACAGCAGGCTGTCGTTCGCCTGCTCCCTCGCTGGCTCCGTGCCGGTGAGAGAGCGGTCGGATGACACCCGCTCGCCGCCGCCGCATCATGCCCTCACGAGATTTGGGTGCCAACATCTTGGATCTCGCGAGATTTCGTGATCCATGATGCCGGCGCCCGGGTAAGTTCTTCAAAAACGAAGATGGCGGTGGAGGCGCTGCCATTCGCACCGGAAAACCGGCCCGGGACTTTCCCGGGAATAGAGGGCCGATTTCCGGGACAGTCCCGGTTTTTCCAGTACGGTCCCGGTTTTTCCGGTACGGATGGCAGCCCTACTTATATTCTACTGATTTTAACCAATTCAAGAAACTCCTTTTTCTTTTGTTATCTTTTTCTCAACATGGTGAAGTCTTTATCCAAACTTATGTACTTTAACTTTTTTGTTAACTCACAGTGTTTTAGATCCCTTTTGAGAACGTTTCCCTATAGTCCTTCCTTCCAATTTATTTCTGACGTCTTATTTTATGTTAACCAACTGATGACAAAAGAGTCTTCATCTCTGTGTATCAAAAAGCTACAGTTAAAACCACAGAATCAAAGTAGTTAGGTTTTGTTTTTCCATTTGCAACCAGTCCTATGCAACATCCACCAGTCAGTGGATGGAAACAGAATGCAAATCCTGAAGCAAAAGCACATGTCATAGCCTAATATTGTCTTTTTATATGCAGGTAATTCGAACCTGTGAGTCAAGGTGACATGTTTTATGTAGGTTTGTCACCAATGCCATTCTTTGTGAGTCATATGTAATAACACCTGTCTCGTCCCCTCTAATTGCTTTGTTGCTAGAAGCATCTCAGAGAAACAGAAAAATTGTGTAGGTTCTGCATTATAAAGCTTTTTTTAATGAAAGAGCTGCTGTGATTTCTCTTTCTCCCTCCTTCCTTCCTTAAATCTTGCTTCTTAATCTTTTTTGTATGCTGTTTGCCTTCAGTGTTTTAAAAATGGCAATATTCTCAGAAAATATGATATGAGGTAGTAGAATAAAATACCAGCTGACAGGGGCCAGAGCAAGATAGCATGTGTGTTTTTTTTTTAGAGTTGTTATTTCAATCAGATGAAGAATCTCTCTTAACAGATTGGAATCACATGAGTGGCTTTCCTCATTTTATGGTAATTTAGCTCTCAAGATGGGAAGGAAACGCTTGTAGCCTACTCCACCTGCCCCTCTTCTTTAAGGAGCTCCGTATGGCTCCTCTGAACTCGCCCTTGATGGAATATTGGGCATTACCACTGCCATCGGTATCGAGAGCTCAGAGGCTGGGCTGGGCTGACCAGATGGGCCCTCTGATGGATGTGGACCTTCAACCAGTGCCTGACCTCGCTGGCCTTTGATGCCAGCTGGCTAGAGCTGGCTGTGTCATCATCCAGGCTCCCTGCAGCTTAAGGTCCATAACACTGGTATATATTAAGTTATTAAATAAACAAAAGCAAATGCACAAGTAGTTTGTAGAATGAGGTTGATTCACTGTTCAGCTTCTGGACCCTGTTTAACTTTGCAATTCCTGATGCTATCCTAACTTAGTACATGTGGGCACTGCACATCTCCAACAACTGGCATTTTCAAATTAAACTTGACTGTTGAAAACCAGTATATTGTTAATATTTTTTTTTCTCTGTATTAGTGACCAACATAATGTAAAGGGGAGCCGCAGCCAATGGTCACCAATGGTCAAGGGAGCCGCAGGTTGAAAACGTTTGGGAAACACTAAGCCTTAAGGCAAGTGTTGAGGTCACAATAAAGCTAAGGACCTGTTACCATTGGACAGCTTTGATGTTGAATATTGATTTTATATTCCATGCCAAATGTTTTCTTTATTTTTATTAAAATGCATATGCTACTTGTTCACCCAAAAAGGGCCTTCAGAGTAGCATACATACAACAATTAAAAAGCATATAAAGAAAAAGAATTCAACCAAACAGAAAGATAGCAACACGAAACAGTAAAAATATCTGAGCTGTCAAGAGACAAGAGCAGAAATAGCAAAACATTGAACAGCTTAAGAAAAACAAAGAAAAGCAGTGGGAAGCAATTCACTGCTTTTGAAAGCACATCTAAATAAAATGATCACCAATGGATGGAAGGTCAGTTTGGAAGTGGCCAGACAGACCTCCTCAAAGAGAAAATTCTGGGCACTGCAGCCAAGAAGACCCTGCCCATATCCCCACCAACTATACTTCTAATGGCAGTAAGACATGGAACAGGATCTCCCCCAAAGACTTCAGCAGTAGACAGGATCTTGTGGAGTAGGTAGTTTTCTTAATACCCCAGTCCTAAGCCATTCAGTATTTAAAGGTGATAGCCAGTACTTTCAGTCAGACTGGGGAACAGACTGGGAGCCAACAAAGGCTGAAAAATATCCGAGTAACATGCTCTTTAAAATAGGTCCCCATCAGCACTCTGGCCAAAGCAGTCTACGCCAGCGACAGTTTCTGAACCATTTTCAATGGGCAGCCCCATGTCGAGTTCATTTCAACACAGTTTAATTTGGTTGTGACCAGGACATGTGTAACACTAGCCAGACTGACCTTCTCCAGCATAGGTGCAGTTGGCATACTAGCTCGAGCAGTGCAAAAGCACTCCTGATCACAGACGCTACCCAAGCATCCAAAAGCAAGGCCGGGTCCAAGAACACTCTGAAGCTATAAACATGATCTTTCTGAAGGCCTTTAGCCCCATCCAAAACAGGCTGCATCTCTAAACCCAGATCAGCTTTCCTACTGATTAGAATACCTCTATCTTGTTTGGATTAAGGGTCAAACTAGACGTGCACCCAAACATGCACCCAGAAGTGGATTTTTGTTGCAAATGGTCATTTTGCAAAGACAGTTTTTGGCAGCATATAGAGATGTCTATAGGTAGTTACAGATTAAACTGATTCACAATACGTTTTTCACTGTATAGGACCAGTTATAGGATCAGAAAATGGCACTAGGGAAAAGCGTTAACCTCCCCTTCCCTGCAGTCTACAGTCCTGATAAGGATTGCCTCTCCATTGTTTTGAGTGAAAAGAGGAGTGTATCCAGTGCACATCTGGTTTGACCCTCAACTACATTCCAGATGGTATCCTTTTGCAGTCTGTCCTCTCCACTGGCCGTTGCCTCCCATGCTCAGCTGACGCAGTTGGCAGCTTTTATCTCTCCTCACAGAGGGTTTCACAGCTTTTTGTCAGTGACGTGTCTCGAACTTGCTGTTTACCAATCTTCTGGCTTGCAAGGTGGTGGCTCTACCGACTGAGCCAGACCTCCTGCCTGATCTATCACTGATCTTATGCACTGGTTTAGGACCTCTGCCTCCCTAGACTCTGATTGTATTTGAATCAAGTGCAGTATGTTCCATTAAGCCGGGGAAACATAAAGAAATTGCAGCTTTTAGAAGCAATGGAAATATCTTCAGAACATCAATCAGCATTGGCCTTTCAGAAATTGCATGTACATTCAGCCAGATAATGATATTAAGATATTTTAGCTGACTAACAGCCTGACCCTGCCTAAGATATGGCAGCCAGCCTAAAGGGCCGGCCGCTGCATACTAGTCAGGATGTGGGCTGTGCGGGCACAGCCTGGGCTCACCTCAGGGAAAGGGGACGTTCGTCCCCTTCCCCTGGTGTAAGCACTGGAGGCCCCAATGGGCCTTCTCAGATGTGTGCCAGCTCTTTAGCTGACATGCATCCAGGGAGGCTGTGTAAGGCCACCCTGGCCTGGGAAGGGGCGTTGGATATCAGCGCAACCCAGCGCCGATATCCTCACCCCCTCCCAGGCCAGACTGGCCAATGGCCCCTCCGTCACCCCAGCCCTCTGTCCCCACGCCCCTGTGGTGACTCGTGCAGCACTCACCTGGGTCAGCCGGCGCAGGTCCAGGTAGGTGGCGGAGTGAGAGGCGCTGGCCTCTGCGCCGGTGCCACTCTTGAGGAGCCACAAACGTGCCTTATGGCACTTTTGCAAGACCGTAGGCCGGCAGAGCTGCACCGGCCTATACCTAAGCAGGATTGCACGGTAACTCTCTATTTTTGTCTATTAGGAAATTGTTATTTACTTTGCAGTTCCTAAAAGAGCAGTAATAGGTCCTGAGAATTGAATAAAGGCGAGAGCTTTGTAATGTTCATTAACAAGGCGTCCATATAAATAGATGGTTGAGAATTAAGCTAAGCAGGAAACTGGGTGCCTATATTGATCAAAATGTTGAATGAAAGCAGCATCATTTTCTTTAGCATGCTTAGCCTGCGTAGGTAATGCATGTTCACGAAGGTGCTGTATTGTTGACTCAGCCTCAATGACCAACTCATTCAAGCGATGTCTGTGCTGTTCCTCCACCCAACTGTTGATTCTATAGAGAGAAGTGGTTGGCGGCCGACTGCTATGGCAATGACGCAGCTGCACGAGTTCTCATACCTGGTTCTCAGTGTAGCCCCGCCTCCTGACCTGTCTCAAGGTGTGTCTACTGGTCCTGGCCTAGAGCAAGATTTCGGAGTTGGCAAGAAACCTGAAGGTCTCCTGGCTCTGCTTCTGTGTCTTTATCAACAGTCTACTCAAAGAAATGAGCAGAGAATGTTTTTCCATTATTTCTCTTCATGCCAAAAAAAACTTTCCCCTGTTAAATGCCTGGAAGTCAGGGCCAATAAAGAAACAACAACCCCTGCAACACACACACACGCATGCATGCATGCATGCACGCACGCATGCGCACACCCCCCCCCCAAAAAATAAAATATTGTGTTCAGACTGTCATTTGTGTTCTTCAGACCCCACATGTATATTAAAAAGCTGATTGAAATCAATGGTGAAGCAGTTAAGTGGCTAATTGATCTGAACTGAGGCTCAATAACAAAGAAAAATCAGGAGTTAATGACTAGCTGGAGAATCTTCAGCTAAAAAGCAAACTCCGGAGTTTTGTCACAGATCACTAAGAAATTACAGAACTTGCTATTGACAGTACCATTTTTATGTATTCTATAGGTTTGCCAGCTTTTCAGCTGACCACTGTAGCTATGCCTTGCTGTGCAACCATAACCAGCACTAGGTTTACCTTAATGCTGTGTAAAGCTTCACCTGTTGATTTTTGTACTTAACTCTCCTGTTAAAGGACCAGTGCAGGCTAAACCAGGTGTTGTTGTTTTCTGGTCAGTTGGCAGCTGATAATATACCTTTTCTCCAGCTGTTGGTTTTTAAAGGTGCTATACATGCTCCTATATTATACTTAGAATTATGACTGACAAAATAGGAGATGGCTGCTGTACTTTTAATAATTATATAGAAAGGGGGAGTTTAGCTGGTGCAGCTTATCATGTTGGGTGAAAAAGTGGTACCTGCTGAAATGCTCTCTTCTGTCAATATTATTAACCACTATGCAGACTGTAAAACGGAGTCCTTGGCAATAAAGTGAGATGCAACTTCTCCTATCCTGGAAACATTTCATCTATTGAATATCACATTAAAAACAACCTGATATTTACTGCTCTATTACATTTATACCCACCCTGTCTTCCAGAAACTCAAGATGCATATGCAGCACTGACAACAAGAGTAACACCTGCTTAGCTTCAGCAAGATGGCCACGAGTCCTCTGACCGAGCTCTGTAGCTACCCATTATGCAACTGTTCAAAACCCAAAAACAAAAGGACATGATACTGCTTAGAAACAAAGTCAAAGCTGTCACCCATGCCACAACTTCATCTCTCCAACATTGAACAGATTACATCAGGGCACTCGATTCTTATATTGCCCCTGCTCTTACACTAAGGATCACAGTGCACACCAGGGATGGTGTCAGGGGTCAGCCAGGTGGGGCCTTATTAGAAGGCCCATCTGGCCAGATCTACCCCATAGCCTTCAGTTCTGGTGGCAGTGGTCATACCCAATGCGCCATCAGGCTATGGGCTGGGGTCTCCAAGGGGCAACATGTTGCCTCACAGTACTTAGCAACCTGCTGCCAGCACTGGTGCACACTTATTATGCCACAAACAACTGAAGGCTCTTATTTAGGGGAGGGGCTGTGTAGCTCTTCTTTGTGTGCAGAAGGTCCCAGGTTCAATCGCTGGCATTTCTAACTAGAACTGGGAAACCACAGAGACTCACTGCCATTCAGTGAGATGGACCAAGAATTCTTAATATAAGGTATGTTCCTCTGACTGTCCACACGCAGAAGGAGCTTCCAGCGACAGAGCTATGCGCCATTCAAAGTTTGGAAATAATCTGATGTAATCATTTATTCTGCAGTAGTCTGTCTTGTGCTGGCTTCTGAGGGATGTGTACTAGAAAGCCGACTACAACAGTTCACTTTGAAAAACTAAGCATTTATTTATTTATTACACTTTTATCCTGCTTTTCAATCAACAGCCTTGCCCCCAATGTTTAACTGGATATTGAATAGGCTGCTCAATTTCACAACTTCCAGAGGGGTCTCACTGTTAGTCTGGTGCAGCAAAAACAGCAGTCTTCTAGCACTATCAAGACTAACCAATTCATTTCAGTAGAAGCTTTTGCAGACTATAGTTCATGTCATCAGATGCTTCAGGTTTGCACTTTTCATAGAATAGCTGCAAAACATAAGAACATAAGAACATAAGAAGAGGCCATAAGAAGAGGATCAGAAGAAGAAACATAAGAAGAAACATAAGAAGAGGATCAGGTCAAAAGCCCACCTAGTCCAGCTTCCTGTATCACACAGTGGCCCCACCAGATGCCAAAAACATTTGGCAGCACCAACTATCTGGACAGGCAGTTCTCTGTGGTGGGTGAAAGGGAAGCACTTTTACTACACATATGTGTATGCTAACAGTTGTGAAAGGCATTCCCGAAATCTCACAAAAAGGCAAAGTGGAGACAGTGATTTACCAGGGGCAGATGCCAGAAAATAGGGACTGTCCCTGATAAATAGGGGCAAATTGGGAATATGGAGATATGTAATGATCCCAGAATAGGGACCCCTGTGTTCTTTGATGTAGTACTGGACTTTGTGTTTCAAAAGTACTGTCGAGAGGTAGTGGGTCAAGTCTAATATTTTTGTGGCCCTTCCCAGAAATATCCATTCAGCTCTCATGCTTGTGATGTTTTAGGATGAAGCTAAACACATTTGGCAAGTTTTTCCTGGCTCTGTAACTGTTTATTGATTTTAATGCTGCTATTTTAGTATTTATAGATATTGTTTTTAAAATGTTTATGATTTGTTTGTTAGTCTCGTTTTGGGTTTGGGGGAGTCTTTGATCTGATGTAGTGCAGTGACTTACAGCCCAATCCTAAACGGTCGGATCCGGGGCACACCTTGGGAGAAAGGGACATTCTTTTTCCCCCGGTGTAAGTCCAACGGGCCTCCTCGGATGCGCGCCAACTATTTTGCTGGCCTTGGTGCCAGCGCCGCTTACTCCCAGGGTGCTGCAAAAATGCTTTACTGTAACTTGTGCAGGATTGTGCTGCCAATGTGGTTAGGTTTAAAACTAAATAGCAAGTAGGTGGTCCTGGAAAACTTGGCAAAACTGCAGCAGGGGAGTTTCAGTAGTTTGCCCCCACTGTAGTTTTGATCCTGATTGTGTCTGTCCCCTCCCTTGCATTTTCATTCAAAGACAATGGACAGGGATTTTTTTCTATTGGAAAAAAATGGAAGGCCACGATCAGGATCAAAAGTGTGGCAGGGCAAGATAGTTAAGCCCTGAAATGAGTCTGCCATGGTGTGACTCCCATCTAAGCAACTGATCCTGCTTAGCTTTTTCAGGCAAGCAGTGGCGTCGTATAATAGGGGGCCCTGTGGCCCTGGGCCCCAGGCGCAAGTGGGCACGGTGCTTCCAGGGGGGCGCCATCATCACGCACAAAAAAGCCTCGCGCCCCCCGGCCCGAGAAATAAATAAATAAATAGCGGATTTCCCCCCCCCATATCGCGGTGACGCCGCCTTCAGTGGCGCCAAGGAGTGAACAGGGGGCAGCAAAAGGGAGGGGGCGCCAATTCCAGCATGGGCCACAGGTTGATTTAGGGCTAGCCACACCACTGAAGGCGACAGCTGAACCTCCAGATCACACCTCTTGCTCTTATTAAATCTTTCAAATAAATAAATACATAAATATTTTTAAACCTAACACCACACTGGGTAAAGTTTCATGTTGATGCACATGTCCAATTACACCCTTAGAGCCTGAAGACCAACATTTGAAATGTGTTTTTTTTTCTTCTCACAATCTCTAGCCAGTGGTACAGTTTATACACTTATCAATACAACACCAAAGAGAGACTCATGAAGCTCACACAAAACTTTGACTTTATTGACATATCTAATTACCCAGAGTTGCTGAAAAGCTTCCTCGCTGTTTATTTCCGAAGGTGCGTTGCCAGCTTTTTTGTTTACTAGATTTGCTCTTGTGCTTTTAACAGCAGAAATTAAATCCTGACCTGCAGAAATTATTCCCATGGCAGGAAAAACTTCCTCGACTACATTTCTGTGTGTCAGGTTGCTGTTATAAAAGCATAAAAGAAAGATATGTTTAAAAAAAAAAAAAACCACTAGCAACTAAATTCTAAAGGCATTTCCATCTTTTTTTCTGGTGAAACTATCTGTTGATATGAGGGCAAGTACATTCTCTCATTTGAGACCATTGTATTGCTCTCATTCTGCTCTTGAATTATCCCCCTGAATTGCCCTGGTATTGATAAATTCCCCTAATAAAGCCAAGCATGTCGTTGTTTGAAAACCTCAAACTTAATTTTTGTCCTTTAAATCTCTGCCTTTGGCTCATAAAAGCAGATGCGTTCATCTATTATTTGGAAAGCTTGCTGGGATGCACTGGCATGGCGGGTGCTAATATAAGTTTAGTGCTACATCGCTGATAAAGTCTATTCAAAGTGATCTTTTTGGGACTGTCAGCATACTTCCAATTCAAAGGAGAAAAAATATAAAGGCATGTGAAACAAAATGCCTCTCTAATGACTCAGGTAACTACAAAGAAGTGCTCAGTTTTGGCTTGTTACCAATGAGGTTTGTTACCTACTGAGAGTAGGTTGTTTTCAGCTTCCTTAGACAATAAAAGAGCTTGTGTGGGAAGCAGGAGGAGGAGAACCATTTCTAAAACAGAGATGCCCAACTTCTACTTTCCCTTCAGGGCTGGTCCAGGCATAGAAACAAACTAGTCAACTGCCTAGGGGCAGTAGCGTCACTAGACGTGCGACACCCTAGGGCGGGGGGGTGCGCGTCACCCCCCGCCCTAGGGCGAAACCCCCCCCAAACACCCCCTTACCTGAAGGCCGGGGAGCCCGCCGGGGAGCCGGCCTCGGAGCGTCCGGCTCCACCGGCACTCCAGGGCCTTCTGAAGGTTCGCTGCTTGAAAACGTAAAGTTTTACGTTTTTCGCACATGCACAGTACATTTTCTGAAGGCAAAGGGCTGCCCCTTTGCCCTCAGAAAAGTACTGTGCATGCGCAAAAACGTAAGAATTACATCTTCAAGCAGCGGGCCTTCAGAAGGCCCTGGAGCGTCGGCGGAGCCGGACGCTCCGAGGCTGGCTCCCGGGCCTCGGAGCCTCCGGACTCTGGAGGCTCCGAGACCCGGGAGCCGGCCACGGAGCATCCGACCGTGACGCGCGTCACCCATGATGCGCATCACCCCCGGGCGGTCCGCCCCACCCGCTATGCTCCGTCGACGCCAGTGCCTAGGGGTAGGCTTACCATACGTCCCGGAATTTCCAGGACAATCCCGGAATCCAGGCTCGGGTCTCGGATGCTGGATCCCAAATCTTTTCACTCTGGAACGGTCTGCGCATGCGCGAAAAAAGGTACAAATTACGTTGTGACGCAGTGGGCCTCGTCAGAAGGCCCAGGACAGCCGGCTGGGGAAGACATCCCTGAGCCGGCTGCAACGATTAAAGGTGCGGGGGGAGGTGCGGGGGACACCCAGGGCAGCAGCCCATCGGGTGGCCCCCCAAAAATCGCGGCATGGCCTCACGGCTGCGCCAAACGTTTATATAAGGGTGTGTGCCTGGGGTGCACACCATGGAGGGGGGCAGCAGAATTTGGAGCTACTTTGAGCAGTTGCTTGACTTAGGCCAGGTCTGGTTCTACCAAACCTCAGAAACTCATCCCTGACCTTCTACCTCTCTGTGTACCTCTTATTTCTCCATCTTGCTTTGCTCTCCCCCTCCACTAATCTTTCTTTTTCTCTCTGCTTTCCCATTTTGGTTGGGGAGGTTCACTGCTGGGGCCAGGTCAAAGCCCTGTACTGGACCCTATTATTATTATTATTAGTATTAGTATTAGTATTAGTATTAGTATTAACAGTATTTATATACCGCTTTTCAACAAAAAGTTCACAAAGTGGTTTACAGACAAAATCAAATGATTAAATGGCTCCCTGTCCCAAAAGGGCTCACGATCTAAACCTCTAGCAGGGGTGTTCATGGCACATTAGACACTGGTGTCCCCAAGCTCACAGGTGGCAGGTAATAGGCAGTGGCTCTTCCCAGCCTCCCCACTGACCAGCGGGGGCTCTGTAGGCTCTGTGATGATGCAGGGGCTTCTGGGGGGGTCCTTCCATTTGTAGATGGGGTGTTGGGTACAGAGGTGGCATGAATCTTTTGCCACGGCTGCCACTGATAGAGTTTCAGGGGTTGGCTTGTCCAGGTGTGTCCACTGATGGGTATGAGCCCTTGGCCACCGCCCAACCTGATCAAACCCTGATTCCAGCCCTGCGGAGGACCACGTCACTAACGGCCCAATCCTATCCCTCCTCCACCAGCGTAACTAGCGTGCTGGTGGAGGCTGCTTTACAGCAGTCGCAAATCACCCTCCAACGATGCACGCTGCAAGTCTACTGGCAGGGAGTCTGGAGTGGCCTCCCACGTGCCGGCAGACCCACAGAGACTTGCTGGAGCAGGTAATCCCACACAAGGGGTTGGAGGGAGGCAGCGAGGGGATTGAATGGAGGGAGGGGGGTTGGTGGAATGGGGCGGTGACAGGGGCGGGGAGGACAGATCAGGCCTGGGAGGGGTGGGATTCGCAGCAGCGCAAGCCAAATCCTGAACTCCTTCCTGGACCTGATCCACCTTCCCAGGTCAACATGGACTTGCACCACTGATTGAGCTTGTACAGGTCCAAATTGACCCATAGCAGCTGCTGGGGCTTACCCCAGGACATGGGGACAAATGCTCCATCCCATCGAGACCTCCAGCAGCCGAAAATCCCCTGCAGATACAGCAGCTGCATCACCACGCAGGGAATTAAGGTAGGATTGGGTTGTAACACTACCACTTGGGAATTTGTTCAGACATAGCAAAGCAGGATACTGCATGTGGCTAAGTAATATTGTCACAAACTATGGAGGCTTCTGCTACTGACATTTATGTTCATTCCTCTTTTTCTCCTTGTTCTTATTTCTTTTTGTAATTCAAACTCTGAAAACCATTTAAGAGCATTCCTACAAAATAAACCACATAGATGTGATACTTATGTGGTTGCAATAGGGTCCAAGGTCCCTCCAAAACAGTAATTAAGTATGACAAGTAAACATGGGTCAAGAAGCAAAGTCATGGATCAAGAGCTATTGAATGAAGGAAAAAACAAAGGAAAAGAATTAAATGGCGGATGTTCAGTACAATCAAACACTAACAATGAACTGCTGCATGTTTCAAGTGTTTACTATCAAAGGTCTGGGGAAAGATGTGAATAATGAGGTGGTTAAAATCGACATATAACAGCTGTTGAGGCTAATGAAGTGGTTGCTGAGTGAACAGAATGGTGACAGGTAGAAATCTAGTAGTGAAAAACTCGAAGTAAATATACCCTTTTAAACTAGTCATTCACATAAATGAGTTCTAAATTGACGGTAGCCCTTCTGGAAAGCATCCTTGTTGACTCTGGGCTTCTCAAAAAAGACCTCACTGCATATGAACGTTTTGACCCCAAGAAGAGCCCTGCTGGATCAGGTCAAAGACCCACCTAGTCCAGCATCCTGCTTCCCACATTGACCCACCAACTGCTTCTGGGAAGCTCAAAAGCAGGAGAGAAAGGCAGACCTCTCTCTCTCTCCAGCCATTGCTCCCCGACAACTGACATCCAGAGGCGTACTGCTGCTGAACCTGGAGGTGATATGTAGCTATCTATGATGCAGGCTACGCTGTATCCTGTGGGGGAATTTCAGCTGCAGGAGGTCTCCTCAGGGTAAGGGGATATTTGTCCCCTTGCCCTGGGTAAGCCCCAGCAGCTGCAATGGGACAACTTGGGCCTGCACCAGTGAAATCACTGGCGCAAGTCTGAGTTGCTCCGTATTGGCAGATCAGGCCCAGGAAGAGGGATAGGATAAGACATGCACTGGTGCCACTGATCCCACCCCCCTCCTGGGCCTGTTCCGCCCCCACCCACCCCTGTCGCCACCCCTTGCCCTGATTCACCCCTCCCTGCCCCCCTCGCCCCTGTGTTCCCAAAATGACCCCAAGATCTTTTTCCTGAGTCATCCGCCCACAGCTCAGATCCCATCAGTGTATTGTGAATTTGGGGGTTTATTTTTGCCCCGACATGTATTGAAACTGAACTGCATTTGCAATTTGGTTGCCCATTCACCCAGTTTAGAGAGATACTTTGGAGCACTTCAGTCTGCTTTGGTTTTTACCATCCTGAATAATTGTCTGTTGTCTACAAACTTGGCCACCATGCTATTTATCCTTCATTCCAGATCATTGATGAACAAGTTAAAAAACACTGGTAATACAGATTCTTGGGGCATCCCACTTTTACAGCCCAATCCTATGGCGCTGCAGCCACATCACTGGCGCTGGGTGTTGCAAATGTGCTGTAAGGCGCTGTATCCAGGCTCCGTGCGTGCTGGAGCAGGTAAGGCCGCACCAAGCAGCGTGGGGGCTGGGGAGGGTAGGCAGGGGGCGAAACAGGGCAGGGGAGGGTGGGCTGGGTGGATCAGGCCTGGGAGGGGGTGGGACTGGGTTCCATGGTGGATGCCATATCCTATCCCCCTCCCAGGCCTCCAGGCCTGACATGGGGTTGCTCAGTCCTACGCCAGCTAAGGAGCTGGCGTAGTACTGAGTAGCCCCATTACACAGGCTGGGGGTTTACCTGGGGTAAGTGGGCAAATTACCACTAACCCCAAGTAGACCTCCAGCCACGGCCTTCCCCAGATTGGATGCAGCACGGGCTACCTGGCTTACCATTCGTCCCGGTTTCGCCGGGACAGTCCCGGAAATCGGACCCGATTCCCGGTCGTGTCCCGGGGGACGAATGGGCGCCGCCATCTTTTTTTAAAATTTTAAACTTACCGGGTAGCATCTTGGGTCACGAAATCTCGCGTGATCCAAGATGTCGGCGCCCAAATCTCGTGAGGGCATGATGCCCTCACGAGATTTGGGCGCCGACATCTTGGATCACGCGAGATTTCGTGACCCAAGATGCTACCCGGTAAGTTTGAAATTTTTTTAAAAAAAGAAGAAGATGGCGGCGCGGCGAGCGGGTGCTTCTCCCGGTCGTCAGCGGCACCGGGAGAAGCACAGTGCTTGCCCGTGTTGCGCGATCCTGCTGGAGGCTCGCGCTGGCCGGGCAAGCAGGCTGTGCTTCTCCGGTCTCCCAGCGGCTCCATGCGGTGCCACTGGGAGACCGGAGAAGCACAGCCTGCTTGCCCGGCCAGCGCGAGCCTCTAGCAGGCTCGCACAACGCGGGCAAGCAGGCTGTGCTTCTCTCCGTGCCGCTGGTCTCGCAGCGGCACCGGGAGAAGCACAGCCTGCTTCTTGCCCGTGTTGCGCGAACCTGCTGGAGGCTCGCGCAACGCGGGCGAGCAGGCTGTGCTTCTCCCGGTGCCGCTGGTCTCGCAGCGGTACCGGGAGAAGCACAGCCTGCTTCTTGCCCGTGTTGCGCGAGCTCCAGGGCTCGCACAACGCAGGCGAGCAGGCTGTGCTTCTCCCGGTGCGGCTGCGAGACCAGCGGCACCGGGAGAAGCACAGCCTGCTTCTTGCCCGTGTTGCGCGAGCTCCAGGGCTCGCGCAACGCAGGCGAGCAGGCTGTGCTTCTCCCGGTGCGGCTGCAAGACCAGCGGCACCAGGAGAAGCACAGCCTGCTTCTTGCCCGTGTTGCATGGAGCCGCTGGGAGGCACAGCCTGCTTCTCAACCTCGGGCCGACCAGCGACCACCGACCAGTGACCAGCGACCAGGTAAGCGTATTTTTTAAATATATATTTTTAATAGAAATATTAATTATTTATTTAAAAATTTCGGCCGCGCTTTGCGCGGCAAGAGGCGGCGCTTCGCGCCCCCTTTCTTCGATAATTTATTCATTAAAAGGATTTCTGATGTGGATTTCTGCTTTATTGTGACATTTATGCTTGTTTTTTCTGCTTTTTCGTTGTGGTTTAGAATTGCTTTTTCGTGGTGGATGGTAGTTGGGGGTTGGTTTGAGCTGTTTCTGATTGCTTTTTCGTTGTGGTTTAGAATTGCTTTTTCGTTGTGGAGGGTAGTTTGCGGTTGGTTTGGGCTGTTTCTGATTGCTTTTTCGTTGTGGTTTACGATTGGTTGTGGTTCTTTCGCCTTGCTTTTTCGTTGCTTTGACATTAATTAATTATTTACCTCGGGGGGGTATGGGGGGGTGTCCCGGTTTGAAGTTTGAAAAATATGGTAAGCCTACCCATGCTGCATACCCTACGCTGGGAGAGGATAGGATTGGGCTGCCCATTTCCTCCACTGTGAAAATTTCCCATTTCCTACTCTCCACTTCCTTTAACCAGTTACCAATCTATAAACTGTCCTCTTATTCTATGACTGTTTAATTTATTCAAGAGCCATTGGTGAATGACAATTGTAAAAACTATGCAACAGACTATATAATACTGACATTTGCATCAGGACCTACATGTAAATTGATCGAGACTCACCCCCAAATAGTGTGTTCTGCTTCAGTTAAGAGAACATCTAAAAAGGGATATAGCTCAAAGTTAATTAGAGGTAGAGACTGCTATGATGAAAAGGATGAAAATTATTAATGTGATAAAAAGCATGTAGAGACTGAACAGACTGGAGCTGTTAACTGTGGAAAGCACATGAATAAAGGAAAAAGTATGTTCAAACAATGAACTGGACAGAGAAGAAAATTGGGATCTTCTTGTTTATTCTCTCACAAAATATAAGGAGCGAACATTCAGTTAAACTAAAAGGGAGAAAAGGAGAGGGGATAGAAAGAAAACATTTTTCTTCAATGCATAATTTTGCTCATCCCCATGTGGTAAAATTGAGCTTAAGAGATCAGTATGAATCAGAATGGGATTATCCCTTTATTATGAATAATGTAATGTAGATATTGCTATCTAAAAGGATAATTAAATACGGATAAAGTAACTTATATATCCCCTCAACTCATTTGATATGAAAAAAACTAGTCAGTGCTTCAGGTATTAAATTGCTTGCTTGCTGGTGAGAGCCAAATTAAAAAAAATCCCTTGTTGGTGGTCTCACCATAGCCTACTGCCAGACTGTGTGCTCTGTCCAGGGGCATAACAAGGGTGGGGCCTGAGGGGCAGCTACCCTGGGCACAACTCCAGGGGAGGGTGCAACCCTCAGGCTCCAACACCTAATGGCTGCCATTGCGTTTGGCTTGGAACATTCCAAGTCAAATGTGAGGGCAGCCATTCACCTGCTGCCTATTCACATCGCCCCTTCTCCTCACAATCGTGAAGTGAAGGAGCAGCACATGGAGGCAGCAGGCAATTGGCAGCCCTCGCATTCCGCTTGGAGCGCTTCAAGGCCTGCTGATAGCGCCTGAACCCGGAAGTGATGTCACGTAACGTCACTTCCGGGGTGCAACATGCTCCCGTGCCCCGTGCTTGTTACGCTCCTGGCTCCGTCTCAACAATACAGTAGATTCCGTGAGCTCGGTTTCTGTGGTTTCAGTTATCTGCGGTTCCCTGCGACCTGAAAATATTAAATGGAAATTCCAGAAATTGCATGACAGTCTGAGTCACATGAATGAAACCTTCCTGCCTCTCCCCGGATAGGATTCTGCATCCTATCCAGGGAAGGGCTCAGCTGGAGGTCTCCTCAGAGTAAGTGGACATTTCCCTGCTTCCCCTGGTAAATCCCCAGCCTCTGCAATGGGACTATTCAGTTCTCTGCCCAGGTCTTTAGCTGGCATAGAACCGAGCAGCCCTGTGTCGTCAGAAAGTGCCTAGGAGGTAGAATAGGATATGGCATGCCATGGTGTTGCTGATCCTTCTCCCTCCTGGGCCCAATCCGCCCACCCTCCCCCGCACTTCCCACAGCCCCTGCCCTGGTTGGAGTGGTCTTACTAGTCCAGCACTCAGGGATCCAGGATCTGCTGCCAGCGGGACAGCACCAGCTTTATCGCCAGCACTGCTTACTCCTGAGTCATTGCAATGTGTTTTACGGTGCATTTGTGGTGCCCAGTGCTGATGCTAAGGCTGCAGCACCAGCGCGGGGATTCAATAGGATTGCACCGTAGTTTATTAAAAATCAACACGAAATTATTAAAATGAGGAAAGGTGGGGTGTAGAAAAAAAAAAAGTACAAGCAGGCAGAATGAAAATGCCTGGGCTGGATGGATATGAAGAAAAAAGTTTGATCGAATGGATACAATAACCAGTAATGCCCAACAGAGGGAGCCAGGAAGCTACTCAAGAGCAAACTGCACAAACCTCCAATGCCTACTAAAACTTGTGAAGTTTGCAGGCTGGTCTGGGGTGAACAAAATTAATTCCCTAAACACATCTAGCTATAAATACAATCCCTATTACCAGCTAATTACATTGTCCAAGGAATCCTGGTCCCTGCACTTACTGAAGAGTAAGAGGGGGTGTGCTTTAAATGAACCAAATGTAGACCTCATGGCAGACCAAGCAAAAACACGTATGAGCATCCTTGTGGTTGAACTTCAGTAACCTAGATTTGACTATGTCATTAACAGCGCAATCCGACTTAACTTTTGTGCCGGTGTAACCAGTGGCGCAGCGAGAACGGGAGGCCCCAGAACGGAAAAGGGATTCAAATCCCCTCCAAAAGAGGAATTCAAAGGGGATTTGAATCCCTTTTCTGTTCTTGGGTCTCCCGTTCTTGCTGAGCCGCTGGTTAAACCGGCACAAAAGTTAAGTCGGATTGCGCTGTAAGTTACCTGATTGGAGGAGTGGAACTTACCTGGCCACTCCATCCCACCTGTTTACTTAGACAGGCAGATTTTGCTGCTCAATTGGTAGGTACATGCCAATCTCAATAGGTTTGGCTACTCCAAACAAGAAGAAAGACGCCAGTCCACATCCCCGCCTGAGGGGGGACATGATTGAGACGTATAAAATTATGCATGGGATGGAGAGAGTGGATAGAGGGAAA
Source organism: Plestiodon gilberti rubricaudatus (assembly GCA_026170595.1). Taxonomy (NCBI): domain Eukaryota; kingdom Metazoa; phylum Chordata; class Lepidosauria; order Squamata; family Scincidae; genus Plestiodon; species Plestiodon gilberti. The sequence goes on from JANXHW010000001.1 coordinate 39,879,965, forward strand.
TTCTTCTCCCTCTCGCACAACACCAGAACCAGGGGACATGCACTAAAATTGAGTGGAGGGAGAGTTAGAACGGACAAAAGAAAATATTTCTTTACCCAGCGTGTAATTCATCTGTGGAACTCCTTGCCACAGGATGTGGTGATGGCACCTGGCCTAGATGCCTTTAAAAGGGGTTTGGACAGATTCATGGAGGAAAAGACCATCACAGGTTACAAGCCATAAGCAACCTCCTGGTTTTAGAAGTAGGTTTTCTCTGTGTCAGGTGCAGGGAAGTGGCAGCAGGAAACAGGTTATCTTGTTGGCTGTGTGCTGCTCCCTGAGGCATCTGGTGGGGCCACTGTGTGATACAGGAAGCTGGACTAGATGGGACTTTGGCCTGATCCAGAGGGGCTCTTCTTATGTTCTTAGGACATGGCTTTCTGATAATGGAGTTTTAAACAAAGGACAAAGGCTGCTGCAGGAACATGTACCAGCAGCTTTTAGGATCTTGAATCAGCCAGAAGCTTCTTGGAGGTTAGAAGTATGCACAAATACTTGGCAAAAACAGGAGGGGAAACAGGGCATTCATCACAATGACCTAGAACACCTTACACTATAAATAAGATCATCTCTTTATATAGCATGAAGAACACAAACCATGTTTTAAATTTACCTTAAACTTAAACTAGGTTAGCCTTACACTAACCTTAAGCCTTAACCTTAAATGAGGTTAGATGGATCAATAATCTGAATCAGGTCATTCTTATGCTCTGAACAAGATGCTGCAGGAGATTTATACTCATTAAATGAAATGCTTTCAGTACCCCACATTTGAGGTACTGGGCTGTTGTCACTATTTTATGTACTAAAAAGATATAGTCTTGCTAGCTAGAGGATGTGAATTTTACAAAGTCTTAAGTTCATGTCCAGGAAAAAAACCATGTGTAGACAAGCTCCAAAATAATTTTATGTTTTTTTGAAGAAGAAAAAACTGATTAAAACCCAGGTTAAAGTTAAAAACACATTGTTTTAAAAACAAAGTTAAAAACATACAAAATGGTTAAAAAGTTAAAAAAAAAACATACAACATAAGGACCACAACATTTCGTCCAATTCTATGGACTTCATCAGGTGGACAAAAGGAGAGGCAGCAGGGCTGTCAAGGTGTTACTGAGAAGAGTAACCATCATGGTTATGAACCATCCAAGTAGCTGTAAGTTCATCAATTAGCACAGGAAGTCCAGTATCAGCTTTCAGGTGCTGCTTGCACTGAAGTAACCTCAGGAGTCATTACGAGTACTAAGATGCATTCTGCTTAAAGCATGACTCCAAATTTTATCTATGTGTCATCTCCTGCTGTCTATTCAACAAACCCATATGTTTGTGCTGTGTAGGAAGGCAGGGTTGCTTTAAGACTAAGTCTCCTCCCACGTAGGAGGGCACCCTGCCCCCAGTTCGGAACTAATGAGCTGGAGCATCCTCCTTGGAACGAATGGCTGGATCCTTGCATGGCTCAGCCAGAAAACAGTGCTGACAGGAGTCCAGGCGCACAGTGAACTATAATTTCTATGAACTATAAAAAACAGCAGAACAGCATAACAAGAGAAAACAACAGAGAAACTCAAGGTATGAGGTCCGAGAAAAAACAAGCAGTAAGGGAAAGAGGGCGTCGCCCACGCTACTCCCCTTTGGCACATGTCCTGCACCCCTAAAGAGCCGTATCTGTGTAGAGGTGGGACGGAATGCCCCCCTTACTCTTCCCAGAATAGGAATTCTCGAAAGGTAAGAAATTCCGCTTTCTCTGGAAGGAGTAAGGGGGGCATTCCTGACCAATGGGATATGTAAGAGCAGTAACCATGAGGGCGGGCAGATGAGGCGACCATTCAGTGAGGAAGGACTCTCTGCAGTACCTTCCTAGCAAAGGACGCGTCTGCAGATGTGGCTTGATCAATCCTATAATGCCTCCTAAATGTATGGACTGATGACCAAGTAGCCGCCCTGCAAATTTCCTCAAGTGAGCCCTCATAGGCCACCGACGTTGCGGCGCTTCTCACGGAATGAGCAGTGATACCAGCTGGAGGTTACTGGGTTACACTTCAAGGTACTGTGAGTTAAAAGGCTGCGTCAAGGACGCACGCACGCACGCATGCACACACACACACACACACACACACACACACACACACACAGAGGAACTGTGCAGGATGCAGCCAGCCCTTTAGGCTGGCCACGCATACATGCGCGGATTGGGCTGCCCATGATAACTTTAGGCTTACCATCTGTCACGGAAATACTGGGACAGTTGCCGCCGCTTCCATGATTTTAAAAGTGTAAAAGTTTTCCTGCGCGCCGCCATCTTGGACCTCGCCAAATCTCACCAGATCCAAGATGGCGATGCCAAAATCTCATGAGGGTACATGAGGTAGTAGTTATCTTGTGAGATTTGGGCGCTGCCATCTTGGATCTTGCAAGATTTTTAAAATAATGGAAGCGGCGGCAGTGCGCAGTCCGTCCTGCGCTGGCTCCTCTTCGTGTAACCAAGAACGGCTGCGTGTTTGGCCCCTCCCGCCCCCCTGGTGCTATTTGGCTCCAAAAAGGGGCCGAAAGGCGCAGGGGGGTGTTTCCAAGCCGCGGCAGGGCATATCAGTAACATCTCACCCCCCAGGGGCGGGATGTGCGGCGTCCGTGGGGGGTGTTGCGGTGGCGACCCCCACGGGGGTTGTAGGCCTGCTACTGGCAAGGAGGAAGCAAGCCAGCAAAAAAGGCAAGGAAAAAGTGGCGAAAAGGGGCGAGATGGCGGGGAAAATAAATAATTGAAAAAAATTCTGCACCCGCAAAAAAAAAGTAAGGAGAAGCAAAGTGACATGAAAATATTTTTTAAAAAAAAAAATCTGGAGGGGAAAATAAAGTGGGGGGGGGTTGTCCCGGTTTGGGCACCTCAAAATCTGGTAAGCCTAGATAACTTGCTTTTCATGGCACAGTTACTGTAGTTATCGCAATGTTTTTTGTTTGATTTTACTGTTTCATGATATGGATCAAGGGAACATCACATATATGTGCCACAATGTGCATTGATCTGGATTAATGAGTAGTTGGTAAAGGCTAATTAAAAAAAAACACACACACCCACGATAGTATTTACTGAAATTCTTATACATCATGATAAATGTTGCAACTTAGCCCCTGTATCTCTCCCTTTTGCCTCTCTAATAACTTGACAAATCCTTCGTTTTGAAATCCCTAGAACATACTGAATGATAGGAGTTGTAGGGTTTATATAGATCCAAAGATTTAATTTAAGCAAATGTAATAATTTCGTTCATGGCCAGCTGTGCCAGATATTTTTTTTTAAGCTTGCCATTTTACTTGCTGTTAAACTATTTAGGAGTCAGATCTTGACCAATCTTTTGCTATCCTGGCTTCAGCACATAAGACCTGGAATTTCAGCAGACCACCCACCCACCCACCCACCCACCCACCCACACACACACACACACACGTAATCATAAGGTATACAGAAGATTTGAAGCCTACTTTACTAAAGAAAATTTCACTACTTGATTTAAACTGCAATCCTATGCCTACTTATCTCAGAGTAAGTCCAACTGTACACAACGGGACTTGCTTCTGAATAGATATGCATGGGATATCTGTTAGAGATATTGGCAGTAATTTAGCGGCGGTACATTTTGAAGTGCAGGAACCCATCATGTCCACAAAATCACACCTCATTAAAACTATAACATCAACTTTAAATTTCTACATTAGAGTGTTTTTTCTCCTGCCACTTATTTCTGCTTTGAAACTCATTATACAGTACTTCATTGAAAGATCTAGCTCATTTTATACCAGACTCTCAGAATGTAACATGAGCTACATACTTATCTTTCAGGAAGCCCTAGGGATAGATGATGGTGTGTAGATATTAACATATGCCTAGGCTGATATCACAGTTTGCCTCCTACTGAACCTGGTACTTCTCAGCACAGGTCCTTGGGAAAAAAAAGTTTCAAATGCAGTACCTGAGTGCTTCTGCTGATGATGTCACCACTCCTTGCTTTAGAAGAAGTCTCAAAGCTCTACTCCCTCTGCTCCCCCTTGACCTATACCCTTAGACCAGTGGGTCGTGACACACCACTTTTTCCGGAAGTGGCGGCCAGCCCAAACATTGGTGGCAGCGATCGTGCCCGCCGCCGACATAGAAACGCTATTTTCAACGTACCAGGTTGTCCTGCCAGCTCCCCGAAGGGTCTGGCAGGCCTGCTGCAGGCCTCCCCAAGGCTCTCTAAACAGCAGCGATTGCAGCGAAAAGCCCACTTCTGGTTGTGTATATAGGTACAACAAAACACAGTGTGACCACTTGGATTAAGAAACATGAATGACATTGTTGTTTGAAACATCCTGAGAAATTGGCTGTTGCTGAACATGTACTCCCATAGCTGTCGCTACAGTGGGGGCGGTACCGTAAGTTCCGCGCCGTCCTAGTCCCCGTTTACTCCCCGGTACGAGGTGGCCCTGCTCCCTTGTCGTCGGAGCCATTCAGTGCCACGAAGGCAACGGGCAGGGAGTCTCCTGCCCATTGCCTTTGCCGCACTGAATGTCTCTGATGGCGAGGGGGCGGGGCTACCTCCTACCGGGGAGTAAACGAGGACTAGGACAGCGTGGAACTTACAGTACCGCCCCCACCATAGTGACGCCTCTGTGTATTCCACACTGGACACGGCATGAGGTTTGGAGAAACGCAAGTACTCTCCACCAGGAAAGTCTATTCACAATGGATCTACATAGAAGCCACTGAAATACACAAGCACAAAAATAACATAAATCGTAAAGAGGAGACATTAAGCATCAGTAACAGCTGGCTACCAGTGTTAAAGAACCTGAAAATCCAACGTTATATTACTCCTACAAGTCATCAATAACCTGAACTTCTGCAATGCCTTAACAGTCACTTTTACTTTAAGAATCTCTGCCTGCAGCTAATCAGGGATTTGCTGCTTTCAGACAATTATCAGCTGTTCAGCCAATTAGCTGCATGTGCTGATATTTATTAAGCAAGGTTTGTTCCCCCTGTGCCTCAGATTTTAGTGTGTGGTTTGTTCACTTGCTAATCACCCTCTTGAAGAAGCACTCTGCGGAGGATGAGCAAAACGTTGGGTTACTCTATTTTAAGACCGTGGCCACACAGCCCGGAAATTTTAAACCATTTTATATCTGCCGGCCATGAAAACCTGAAAAACCATTTTTGCTTACCTCCTGCTGATTGTCCAGTTGCCTCTCCCCCACCATGAGATGCAGTGCGTGCTCTGCCTGTGCAGCTGCTTCGGCGCCAATGGTGTGGAATAGGATTGAGCGGTTAATTTTTTTAATCAAAGTCAAAAGAACTTCAAAAATATGCTTAAATTTGACTGGAACATGCCTGAATTTTTTTGTGTGTTCTTCTGACATGGTCCTTAGAAGTGAATAAACCAGTTTTTAGAACTTGCATTTCAACAAAAGCATTCACGGCCTCCCTTTTTCTTTGCATTCACGGCCTCCCTTTTCTTCTTTTCTTATCAGGAAGATGTATAAACTTGGCTCAAGGACATTTCGACAAGAATGACTTGGGGGGAGACGGGAGGTTTGATCACAAGGAGTTTCATATATAAAAGGTTTTTCGTATGGTCCAGTAAATGCGAATGAGATGTCCTCTCCAGTGTCACCGCACATGATACCTTCAAAGATCCGCACCTCTTGATATGGATGTCGAAGTCAGCTTGGTCTCACAGCATGCAGAGTTCCAGCCAGTATGTGTGTATTTTCAGTGAGCCACTGAAGTGAAAATTCTGTTCCATTTTGGGAAAAATATTTACCAAGATTAATTAAATTTGAGCTTTGTGCGAAGGCTCAACCTTTCCATTGTATCCAAACTAGTTTTCTGCTATCCTGGAGATGATAAACCCAGCTTAATTCATCTACATCTTTGCCAATGTAAGATTATCTTGATGTCTGAGTTAACTGTCATTGTGCCAACAACCGACTTCTCTTGCAGCCTGTATTTTATTATTTCGTTCAGCATGTGGCATGTGTGTATATATAAATATTCCCTCAGCTATATATAGCCTCTGTAGAAATGGAACGAGCAGGCAAATATTCTATCCTTAAAAGTGCTTTTCATAATAATAGACGAGCCTAGCGTGGCTTTATTCTTGGCAATGCTTATTTTCTCTCATTGGCTAATAACTCTGGCAAATCCTTCCTTCCAAGTGGGTGCCTTTTGTGTACTAAAATACTGCCATTATTTATAAAGAGCCCTGCATCTGAATGTGCTTAAAGTCAGTCCTGCAGGACGGTTTCAATCAACTTTGGTTCAATTTATTCCATCTAAATGACTCCGAAGTGTAAATAAAATTAAATCAATGCTACTGTATTTGTCTCCTGTTACAAATGCAGCAGGCTTGAAGTGATACTGACTGTTAAATGAGAGAAAGACTACTCAATGGAAACACAGCATTAGGGAAGGTGCTCAGAGTCTAGTACAGGGATGGCCAACCTTCCACCATTAGGGACTCTGTGCTCTTAAGAGTTGTGTAGAAGACAGACTCTTGGCAGCTGCAAGTGCTGATGGTGCTGCTAAAGTAGCTGCACCTGCTGAAAGGCCCTCACCTATGCAACCATTAAAGGGCCAGGAGCATTCAGGTTGAAAGGTTGGCCACCCCTGGTCTAATATCTGCTTTGAAAGAGCCACAGAAGCCACATTTCATGTAATTTCATTAATGGAAAAACTTACCGGCCTGCTTAGCTAGAGTCAGAATTAACAATACCCTGGTCCCCTTTTAGGATGATACTGTTTCTCTAAGGTGCAGGTTGAACTTCTAAACCAGATGCATGTTGTGGAGTTTCAATGTGAAAGTTACTTCTCCCTAACAAATTGGACCTCACAAAGACTGGCAGAACAGCAGCCCTCATTATCCAAACATTGGTTCTTAGACATTCTGCTCCATATCTGGGGAACCATGAAATTGGCGGGTGCCTCTCTAATGAAGCTTATACCCAATGATAAAATCAGCGTTGCTGCCCACACTTTCACGGCACTGATTACCCACACAGTGCTGGCCCATCCATGGAGCAGTGGGGAAAGGCAGTGGCAGAGCACCGACCGCCCTCCTGCGCCGGAAGTGACATCAGTGCTGGAGCCGTTTGGGACGACACAGAGGGACAGGGCGGGAGGGCCAAACCCACCGCTGCTCACTCGCACCGACGAACGGCACAGTTCGCGCCAGCTGCTGTGACACCCCCCACCTACCTGTCATCTGGGACCCAATCCTGCCTCCTGGGGGCCCCGCTCCCCTGACGGCACCTCTGCAGGGAGGTGCAACTCCCACCCCCATCCACCCACTTACCTCCTTACCTCCACTGCTCCTCCTCTCATTCCCTGAATTGGAAAAGGAAGAGGGAGATGGAGTGGAAAAGGAAGTGTACAAGAGAGGAGAGAGGTGGGCTCAGAGGCGTTGCTACGGTAGGGGCGGTACCGTAAGTTGCGCCCTGTCCTAGTCCCGTTTATAATGCCCGCTGCCTTCTCTGCACGGAATGGCTCAGAGGGCGAGGGGGCGGGGCAGCCTCATGCCGGCTTGTAAATGGGACTAGGACGGGGCACAACTTATGGTACCACCCCTACCATAGCAACGCCTCTGGGTGGGCTAGAGCGTTTATGACATTCTAGCCCAGGGGTGTCAAACTTGTTTCATACAGCGGGTCAATTAGCATTCATGGCACCTGCTCAGGGCCGGGAGTGACATCATTAAGCAGATGATGGCCAGAAATAAGCAGTTTGTGGCAATGTTGCCCTCATCCATTCACAGGGGAGGACAGGAGCAGTATTCAGACAAAAGGACTTCTTATATTTTGTATCTTTTATTTCAAAAAGTGAGATGGCTAGTGATTGGCAAGCTCCTACACTGGCAAGCTTTCTTGTCCAGTGTTTGGGGGGGGGGAAACTAATCTGTTTCCTAGGAGTTCTTTTCTAGGTTGTAATGATGCTGTGTGCGTGTTGATGGTGAGGTTTGCATCCATATTATTATATTTCCCCCTTGGTTTCACTTCCCCTGCAGCACCTCCCTCTAAGCACTAGCCATGCATGCTATAAGCCCCCCACCCCTACACCAAACAAACATCCTCAGGAACAACCACATAAAACATTTGCAAGAGACAATAAGAAGAATTGACATATGTAGACTGGAAACTCACCGAATAAAAGGCTGCTTGGTCACATTGTCTAGTCATGTAGTTCACAGCAGTCAAGAGTTTTGTAGTAAGTAAAGGGTTAAGATGAAAGATGCATGTGCCAGTGCAGCTGGCTGTGATTACCTGAATACTGACCAGACCACACAACATGCATGGAAATTGAATCTTGTTTACTATTTCGAGCTGGAGAAGATCTTCTGGGGGACATGCCACCCATTTTGTAATATTGCCAAATACCGTATTGGTCTGAGTATAAGACTCACTTTTTTCTCCTAATTTAAGTTTTTAAACTAGGTGTGCGTCTTATAATCAGGCTGTTGCAATAATGCCAGTAATTTAATTAAAAATTTTTAATAGCACCAAACTTTAAGGGTGCATCTTATAATCAGGTGTGTCTTATACTCGGGACAATACGGTATGTGCTGGGCAAATTCATAGTTCCTCTGTGCATGCATTGCATGCAGAAGATTTGAGGTTCCATCCCTGGCATTTGCAATTAAAAGAATCTTAAGTCACTCAGCTATGACTGGTAGCCAGACTGATAGCTAAGGCTGCTGGGAAGGTCAAGCTAGACATGATGATGAGGGAGTTGCATTGTTGGGACTTGCCCCCCCCCCCCTGTTTTTCAAAAAAACAGCCACAGAGACCATTCTCCAACATTTTTATATAAAAGAACAACTGATTGAATTTAGAAATGTACATTTGTCTTTTAAAATTTGCTTCATTCAATAGAATTGCCTCTAAAAAGCGGCATTGACCCTTGATCACTTCACTACAAAAGATGAGAAGACACAGATTATGAAACTGAAGCATCTACCCCAATTTACTGCAAGGACTTTGTAAAAAAAAAAATTCTCCTCCATGCATTTGAAAAGGCAAATAGTTTCCACATATTTTCTAAGGAGTGTTGAATATTCTCAGGATATTTGGGAAACACTTGATATTCTGCTTCGACATCCAAAGGTTTTGTATTAGCGGTCAATATCTATCAGGATTTGTCAGTTGCAGGCAGCATCTGGCAATATCTGACATGTAGCAGTCAGTATGTGGCAATATTTGATAGCTGACTTGTGGCAGATATCAACATTTTACAGTATCAGGCATGCAAGCAATCAGTCCTGAGTGTGTCTGTTCTTAGATGGAGCTGGCACAGCACTGGACAAGGTACTCGTACTGACAAGAAGGGCTACGAAAGGAACCAAATGACCTCTGACCTGCTCCTTCTGGCCTGTGCCACCTAGTGGTTCAGTGGTGTATATACAGGAAGTAATAGGAAACAGTACAGATAGGAGATAAGGAGCAGAAGCAGCTGAGAGAGAGACAGCAGATAAGAGACCTCCTACAGTAGCTGCTGATTGCTGTTCCTAGCAGCTAATTACTGCCTGTCCCGATAAGAGACCTTGGGGGACTAGAGTTCTAAAGGCAGACCAGGAAGTCAGAGATGCTTTGAATTGCAAGTGAGACCTGAGATCGGAAAACCAGATAAGGACCAGCCTCTCGCATACCACCGACAGTTGCTCAAAGTACCACCAGTGGTACGAGTACCACAGGTCAGGAACCTCTGAACTATGTTATCATAGCATTTCATAGCATAATCAAATACTGGCTACATATCTTGTCAGAAAACTTGGTGAACTCAAGACTACAGTGCCCCTGGCAGGGGTGTGTGAACCAGATCCTGGCAGCAAGTCAAAGGTAAGGATGCCATTAGTCTCATTTTCTACCCATCCTCCTGCTGTTGCTCACTATGTCGTTATAATTCCTATCCTTCCACTTTTGAAAATCTGGTTATTTCAACTGATTCTGACTGAATGGCCACGAAAATTATTTTAAATTGTTTGCTGCTCTGAGATGTGAAACTGCTGAGTGTGAAATGTCTCCCGGCTGGTGGCATCTAGCAAGATCCTCTTGAAAATGGCATACATCTTTCACCAGGCTCCATGTGGGCTGCTAAGAGCTGAGGCTAAATGAGAGATGCTGCATGCAAATAGAAAATAAAGCACTCCAGGAAATAATTAAGTATGTTTCTATCACATGAATTCGAAGAGAACCTTCAAGTTTTTTTCCTGTTCCTTGTAGAACGTATCCAATGAATCACACTCTATTGTACATGAATCCCAAATGAAACATGATGTGCCCAGCAAATCTAGTCTGTCCCTCTATGCCCGATTGGAGCAGATTGCTAATGTCATTTCTGCCAGAATCATGTTGCTATAATAGGTGCATAATGGCCAAACCCATCTCTGCTTGCAAATCTATAGAAGAGGGCGGAATTACACCAGAGATGAATTTGGCTTTTTTGGTTTTATGTTCCTTCGCTCTGGCAGGCAGAGATTTACGACTTCCATTCTATTATTCTCAACAGGATCTCTACAGCTAAACTTTTTTTTGGCTATTATTCTCTCTCTTCCATGGCTGCAACAACAAGAGCAGCAAAAATCCAAGAGATGTCAGTAGAGCATTCTTCTTCTCCTTATACTATTATGGAAGAACGACATTTTACCCTGGCAACATAGGTTCCCAAAAGTAACATGAAAGCTTTGATGGGTGGGTTTAGCATCCCTCCTGTCTGCTGATTGATCCCTGCAAATGACCCCTGGTCCCGCATTAGCATTAAGAGGTAAACACAGCACCTTGAGCACCTTGTGTTTGTCTTGTAACATATTGTTTACATGTGTTGGAAATACAGGATGGATACAGGATGGAACATCCTATCCCCCACTTGCGCCAGCAGAGCATGAACTCTGCCATCACAAAACTGCAATAAAGCAGTTTGTGACAACATAGGAGGAAACTGCACCGATGGAAAGGCCTACGCTGTCCCACTGGTGCCGGTGCAAGAAGCAGAGTGTGTTGGACAGGGTAAGTTCCCACCAGGCAGCACAGGGGTGTAGAGAGGGCGAAGGGGGTGGAATGGCATAGTGGTTTGGGAGTTGGACTTTGACCTAGAAGATCCATGTTCAAATCCCCGCTTAGCCACAAAGCTTCCTGGGTGACCTTGGGCCAGTCACTATTTCTCAGCCTCACCTACCTCACAGGGTTGTTGTGAGGACAAAAGGAGGGAAGGAACCATGTACACCACCCTGAGTTTCTTGGAGGAAGGGTGGTATAAAAATTTGATTAAATAAATCAATAAATAAATGGGGTAGGGGTGGCGATGGGGCAGGGTGGGTGGATTGGGGCCGGGAGGGGGCAGGATCAGTGGTACTGGCACATGGCAAATCCTATCGCCCATCCTGGGCCCGATCCGCCAACACAGGGCAACACGGACTTAGGCAAACAATTTAGCTGGTGCAGGTCCGAGTTGCCCCATTGTGGCTGAGGCTTACCCCAAGGCAAGGGGACAAATGTCCCTTTATTTTAAGGAGAACGTGCACTGGCTACTTTCCCCAGAGAATGCAGCAGAAGCTGCACTGGCGCTGCTGCATCGGCGCAGAGAATGTTAGGTAGGATTGGGCTGTTTACCTATTTACAATTTTGTCTTGTTTAAAAAAAATACCAAACACCAGTTTTATTTACTTGATGCCTTTCATTGGAACCAGTACAGCAATGGTACAGATTGCTATGGGGGGGTGGGGGTTCATATTAATGCATGAATTAAATCAAAATTAATCCTTCATAGTACTCTTTGCCTCTTTGGATGCATTTATTTTATTATTTATTTCTAAAATTTGCTACTATGCTCATCAATCCAGAAAATTCTCAGAATGGCTTACAACAGTGAAATCTATGAGAATCAGAAGAATGAACCATTAAAACAATAACAATGAATTAACACTGCATAGCAAACAATACAATCAGCAAAAGTTTTTAAAAAAACAGATCGAAAAGGCTTCCCCAAGGTGCCAACTCACGGTGCAATCCTGCCTAACTATAGGCCGACGGAGCGAGTACTCCTCTGGCCTAGGGTGTCATAAACGTGCCGTAAAGCATGTTTCCGGCACCCGAAGAGTAAGCAGCACCGGCACAGAGGCTGGCACCATTCTCTCCACTGCTGTCCCAGACCTGTGCCGGCCGAAACAGGTGAGTGCTGTGCCGAACAGTGCAGGGAGGGCGGGGAGGGCAGCAGAGGTGGTGAGGGAGGAGGCCATTGATTGGCCTGGGCTGGGAGAGGGCGGGAATATTGGCAATGAGATGCACCAATATCCTATGCCCTGTCACAGCCCAGGTCGGCCTTACAAAGCCTTCCTGATTGTACGCCAGTTCCAGAGCTGGCGCACATCTGAGGAGGCTCATTGCAGCCCGTGCTGCTTATACCGGGGGAAGGGGACAAACGTCCCCTTCTCCCGAGGTGTGCCTGGACCACGCTGGGGTAGGCCACAATGGGCCTAGGATACAGCTGCTGGCCCTTTAGGCCGGCCACGTATAGTTACGCAGGATTAGGCTGTGTGTCAGACAACCTCCTCCGCCAGGAGAATGAAAGAATTTCAAAGCCAGGGTGGGACTTCTGAAAATGTCTTCTCTCCAGTTGCCACCTACCTCATCTCTAGTAGCAGTAGGACCTAGAGAAGGCTGATGTAGGAGAAAGTGGTCGTTAAGGTATTTTTAGCCATTTAGGGCTTTTAGAAATTAAAACCAGCACTTTGAACTGTGCTCAGAAATGGATCAGGAGCCAGTGTAGTTGTTTTAGAACTGGCGAAATATGTTTGAACACTCAGAACAGCATTTCCCAAACTGGGTCACAAGCAGAGCCTCCAATGAAAACATGGGTGATGGAAAGATCAGATAAGTAATTGCCTCAAGCCCTGAGGCTGTTCAAAAATCAGATAGCTGCTAATTGCCCTTCAAAGAGCTGAGCTCCTGCAGTTTGCAAGCTTGTGTAAATATAGGGGGATAAATGTTTGAGATAAATGTCTTTTTTCTGGTGCGGTTTTTTCCAAGTCTGTCAATGACAGGTAGTGGGGGCAGGTGAAGGCTGGGTCACATAACTAAGCTCCTCAAGCCTTGAGGCTATTCATTAGACTGCCTCATTACGAGAAATGGATTTAGTTTTTTTGTAAATAAACAAATAAATTAAAAATATTATTACTTGTAAATAAATAAATAAACATATTTCTTTCGAGATCTCTCTTTTTTTAAGTCTTGTAAAGCTAAGTGTGTCCCAACAGAATGCCGTTTTAAAAACTGGGTCCTAATGTAAAAAAAGTTTGGGAACCACTGACTTAGAACATTTCTGGGCTGCATTTCTATTTAAAAGTATGCAAAGTAGTGTACAGTAATATAATAAAAAATTAAATAATTGTACAATTTGCAGCGTCTAAGATAATTTAATAACAATTTACAGAATAAATGCAACAGCACTAAAACAACAGTTAAAACAGAGCTACAAACAATTGTTTCTAAAAGGCCAAAGAGAACAAAAAGTTATTCACGTGACATGTTGTCACCAGATGAGCCTTCCTGGTGACATAGAATGTTCCAGAAGCAGAGCCCCACAATGAGCACCATACTTTCAGCCCCCCTCCTTCTTTTCCTTTTGTTGCCTGCTGCAGGTATTGAGAAGAGGAGCATACGTTGGTGGTGAAATACTGGGCAGCCACCAGGCACCTTTGCCATCTTCTTGTCCGCCTTTTCTCACCAATTGCTGTTGCAGCAGCAGCAGCAGCAGCAGGAGGAGGCAGCGAAAGCACCAGGTACTTTTAGTGCCGCCTCCTCTGGATGTGGAGGCAGAGGGGGCAGAGGGAGAAAGTATTAGGCTTACTTCCTCCTCTCACTGTGGGAGAAAAAGCATCAGACTTCTACTGCTTTCTCCTCCTCTCACTTTCTCTGGGTAGGGAGAGTCGAAGGAGTGTGAAGGATGGATTTATTAAAGTGCATGGGATGGGATATATGGTTATCTTAAGGACTGTCTGCTTCTATATGACTTTGCCTGAGTCTTGAGACTGGCATCAGAGACCACTTTTAACTGAAACCTGTCTGGTGAGTACCAGAGGCCTTTCCATTGCTGGCGTGGCAGCTGTGAAATTCCTTCTCAAGTAACACAGGCATCTTCTCTTGCAGACTTTAAAAGGGTCATTGCAATCATATTCATTCATAATAAGGCTTTTTCATGTCTGCTGTTTTAATCAGTTAAATGTCTTATACTACTTCTTTGAGACTGATTTGTTATTGCTGTTTGTTGTACTTGTGCTTTTATTCTTATCGTGATGCTGTTTAAATGTGATCTTTGATTTGTTAGTCGCCTTGGGCTTGTTTTTAGCAGGAGAGGTAGGATCTAAATCTTTGCAATGAAATGAATACATAAATAACTACCGGTACTTGGGAGTAAGTCGCCTTGAACTCAGTGTGACTCACTTCTGAGTTAACATGCAGAAGACAAGGCTGTTAGGCTCCAGTCCTGCTACTCTAGAGCATCAGGTATTTAAGGTGGGATAGGCCATTGTACAGACAAGTTCAGTACTCTCCTTCTCTGGAAGTTAAATGCCTGAAATGATACAAAATAGCAAGGCTGGAGTAACATCAAGATAAAGTGTGGCAAAGAGTATAATGAATGCTGCCCTAGGGGAAAACTGAGTTCTACCTGTCCCATATTTCCTAGGTTCTGTCTTTCCAATGTCAGGCTGTTTCATATATTGTTAGTGACACTCTAGACCTTTAACTATGGCTTTCCTTCCTGTCCCTGCACATCTTACTCCAAAATTGTATTTTCCTCCTGACTTTCACAAAGGGTGACATTTTTGACATCTGCCCTATGAGCAGGAAAGAAAGAAGTAGCTGCTGCAGCAGCAGCAAAAGCACTTGCTCTTTAAGGATAAAAATATACAGATATGCAAAACCTACCAGTAAGTAGGATGACTGGAGGATGGGGGTGACTGGAGCTGCCAACGTGTCTTTTCCTTAAGAAACTAGCAGTTACCTATGAACTGAGCAGAGTATAAAATAATGACAAGGCTCCCCAGGGCTTAGTTTTGGACTATGTTTTCAATGTCAGTGTACTCAGTCCAGGAAAATATGTCTAGAGCCTGTGAGCATGTACAAAGTATTATTTCCTCAGCAGGGCATAACCACAACCAATCCCTTTCTTACTGTCTGTCTGGGCTAGGAGTAAGGGTGGTGTGTGTGTGTGCATGTGTGCGTGTGCGTGTGCGTGTGCGTGTGCGTGTGCGTGTGTGTGTGTGTGTGTGTGTGTGTGTGTGTGTGCATGCATGCACTGTGCTCCTCCAGATGGACCTTGGCACTTCATATAACACATTAACAGCGCAATCCGCGGCACAGCAAGAATGGGAGGCCCCAGAACGGAAAAGGGATTCAAATCCCCTCCAAAAGAGGAATTCAAAGGGGATTTGAATCCCCTTTTCCATTCTGGGGCCTCCCGTTCTCGCTGCGCCGCTGGTTACACTGGCGCACAAAAGTTAAGTCGGATTGCGCTGTAAATTTCATATAGAATAGAGATACATTTGCTCTGTATAGACACATGGCTCTGACACTCTAGTTTAAAATACCCTTAAAATATTCATGGACAAGCTCCTGAGAGGTTCTATGAGCAGAAGAAGGTTTGAGGTTATAACAAGAGTCTTCTCTTCCAGTTCTGTTTCTGATTGCTGCTATTTGAGTAAATACTCTACATTCTCCAGATCGAACCTATTTTCCTCAGACACCTTCCCAAAATTCAGCTGTGTTCATTTTTTTTAAATCAGGTTGGACTGTCAATGAAAGCATCCCTATTTTCTACTTTTTTTTTCCACCTAGAATTTCCTAACTCTTAGGACAGTTCTTCTCAAACTATCTGATGTGATCCTACCTCAAACATAGGATGCAGCAGCCGGCCATTTGGGCTGGCCTGTGCATCTTACGCAGGATTGGCCTGTCAGTGGAAGAAGACAGAGATGTGTTCAGTCCCTTGTGTCACAGAAAAAGAACTATGGGATTGGGGCCGGCCCAAGACTTCTGGACACCTGAGGCAGCATGCTCTTACCCTATGATGTGCCAGCCTCTGCTCTTCCCACCCTCCAATGTTCTAGCTCAGCACTCTCCTCCCCTTCACGCGACCACTTCAGTTGGTGTCATGGATGGGCCAGCCCTGTATGGGCCAGTTGATACACTCAGTAGAACCAAACATTGAAGCCGTTGCCTGGACTGTACTAATTTAGTCTGAAGATGTATGTGCGGTGGGAGTGGGGGGAACTACATGATGAATGCTTCTCTCTCTTGCACACACGCACAAACCCCACTCCTTATATGTAGCCAAATAGGAGGTCAGAGGATGAAGGATGAATATTTCTCCCTACTGCATTAGTTATCTACATGTATGGAACGGTTTTGTGGGGCACATTCAAACATGCAAATCTTCACCTGCAGCCTGAACAAACATTGTACCACTGGACCAGAGTTTGCGAGAGGTGCATGAAGGGCCTCCATCTTTTGTCCTCTCATACATAAATACTGCATATAAGAAGTATGGGTTGCTTCACATTGCATTAACTTCAGCAGCATGGCCAGCAAGACCTAAACAACAACATTCAGATGGATGGATGGAGACTCAACCTTCTCCCTGACATGAAAACTTTTTCACAAACAATTCTACCCACACCCACCCCTTATTTCTCTTATCCAACTCTGACTCCTATTCAGACTCAACGAACATCAAATCTGTGCTTCTCCGATGACCTTCTGAATGGGTTGCATGAAGCTCTTATAGAGCAGATGAACATGTGACGATATCATAGTCACACTTCCATTTCCAGAGTTCTGTAAGATAATACATGCAAAAAAGGAAAATAGCATCTGCAATAGGCAGAATGTGCATGTTTGAAACTATCCTAGATTCTGTTGTCACTCTTTGGACCAGTGATTTTTCAACATTTTTTCTTCCCGTGGCACACTGACCTGTATGTGTTCTCTATGGTCTTCATCTTCTCTATGGTGTTCTCTATGGAGGTCTTTGCCTCTTGTGAAGCCACTTCCAGCTTCTGGGAGTCTCTTCCGGGTTCTGTGCCTCTGTTTCTAGGGCAACTGTCTGTATTAATAAACTGTCTCTCTTCCCTCCTTAGGACCAGCAGACAGTTGCCCTAAAAACAGAACTGCAGAACCTGGAAGAGATTTTCAGCGTTTTTCAACTGCTGTGCTCCAAACTCCCACGGCACAACTGCTGCGGCACACCAGTTGAAAACCACTGCTTTAGAGAATGAGGTTCGCTTCAGTTCTCCTTCCAGATGCTATGGTTTAAGAGCAAGCAGTACATTGCCCCTGTAGTTGATCCAGCCTTTTTAGATTCTATGGTTTAATAGCACACAGGGGCTCTGGGTCCCAGAGCAGATTATAAAGTTCATCTACTTCCAAGTCTCATGGAAACAGCAGCTGGGCATGATGGGAATCGAAGGTTACCGTAACATTTTCCAAAGCAGGAGTGGTGATACAAATTCTCGAAGCTGCTCTAGCCCAGCAGCTCGGAACAAGAGGCTGTAAAGCTTCTTTCTTTGTCCTGGAGTGCTTGGCACAGGCCCCAGACCCATTTTCTATTGTGCTCTGTAAACCAGCATTGTTTCATTAAAACAATATGACAAATGAGCCAATAGAGCAAGGAGAGGGTTGTGTGCTGTTCAATAAGCACTTTGCATTTTGGCCCTGACCTTCCTAATATTGATCGAGTGCTCCTTTCTTATAAAATTAATACAAAATGAAACCAGCCACTAATTACAGGAAATTGCAATTTGTTTTGGTTGCTGCTAATATAAACCAACCTGGATCTTCTCCCCAATCCCTAACATTTGGACTATGGTGTCCAAAAACAAAACCATGAGAGACAAGAAAATTTTTAATTTAAACCAAATGAAAGCAGTCTTTCATTTTTAAAATGATCAAGCTCCTTGCTCTCATGGTTTTCTAGAAAACTTTGAGTCTGAGAAAATTTGCTTCTATCAGTGCCTGCCTGGAGGTTCAGAAGCATTTTCTCAAACTGGGGTTTAAAAAGATAACAAGAAAAATGTGGAGCACACACACACACACACACACACACACACACACACACACACACACACACACACACACACACACACACAGATATAGTTTATTTTCAAAGCAAATTCTAGCCTCCCCCATCAGATTCTGCCCAGCTGGGCTAGGCCGAGAAACCTGGTTTGGAACTGATGCAGCAGCTCTGTTGAGGTGTGCTAAGTAATGACGCACAGAATAGAGGAGACCCTGTGCTGAGAGCCAGGCTACACATTACCTTAAACCTGGCAGCCAGTAACAGGCTTAAAGCAAGAGGTGAAGCAGAAGTTGTCACAGGGGGACCTTTGGTGTGGTGTGCATTGAGAGGAGTTTAACACTCTCCGTCTTCCCCATTCTCCTGCTAAAACTTGCACCTGAAGCATTTATTTACCCCTAGTGGCCATTCGCAGGAATAGCTGCTTTGGGGGCAGGATTTTCAGCATAAAAAAAGACAAATGGGAAAAATGTTAACCCCCAACTGTTAACTTCTGTGCAGCATCAGGCCATTGTGGCCGTCTGGCAACTCTTCTGGTTCATGTCCTGCTTTAAGTCTGTTACTGATGGGTTTAGGGGAGGGATGTGCGGAGCAGAGACGGCAAGTGAGGCAGGACTTCCCTGTTGTCATGCATGGAAAAGAGCCGCAGCCTAACCTTGAGATTGCACACGTACGCCACCTGCTTTCACCAAGAAAACCCACTTCTCAGGTGAAAGCAGGTGGCGTACGTGCACAATCTCAAGATTAGGCTGCGGCTCTTTTCCATGCATGACAACAGGGAAGTCCTGCCTCACTTGCCGTCTCTGCTCCGCAATCCCTCCCCTAAACCCATCAGTAACAGACTTAAAGCAGGACATGAACCAGAAGAGGGTCTTTCCTCTTTCCTTTGTTTCCCCAAGAACTGGCAAAACAGACATATGGTGCTAACAGAATGTGACCAAGGATGATGGCAGTGTTTAGTCTTCTGAAGGTGGATGTCGAATGCCACGTGCAGGCCCACTACCCGCCAGTCAGCACTGTAAAAGGGACAAGAAAGGAAGCGTTTCTATTATGGAGCATCAACTAGCAAGCAGACAGCCAGGCTCCTGGCCCAGCAGAAAGCAAGCAAGCACATTGTAACTGGCTGTTCTCCTAGACTGAATATTTTGCCCTCCCTGTAACCCAGGAGATATGAATCTCTTATCTTGCTTGCAAACGCTGCCATTATTTTTACATGTGACATTTGGTAATGTAGTAGCCGTGCAGCAAACCCCCTTCAGTTTCCAGAGATGAATAGCTCCTGCCATTTCCCTTTTGTATCCACTGCTGAGCTATTTGAAAAGAGCAGGAGATAAGTAGCCTTATGACCACTGCAGATTAACAGACTCCGAGGCGCCAAATGCAGGTTGTTGCTGCCGAGCTGCTGAATTAACGTTTATATAGACCTTTTGGTGCAAAGAACACTGTGAATAAAAGGCCAAGTGCTATGAACTTTGGGGCCACAAAAGCCTAGAAAATGTAAATACCCTTTCATTCAGGGGCACTGAGGTCCCAGCCAGAGTCTAGTGCCTGTTGAACAAGAGAGCCTACAGTCCATGGAGAAATGTGGCAGAGTTTGAAAAAGTCCAGACAGGCATTTTGCTGACCTGGCTCTCACGCCTTTTACAGCAGCAGCCTGTGTCACGGCCATGGATTCAGACTGGACACGACGGCAGCATCAGAAGGGGCGTCCTGCGTCATCAAGGACCTTGATATTGGGGGAGACTCTTTCCACGGTACCTCTTAGAAAGCAGTCGCTGAGGCAGTCCCTTCTTTCCGAGATTTATTATTTGAATGAAGAAGAGGAAAAACGTCATGGGATTGTACTTCCTCTATCCCCTGCTTATGAACACATTTCAACATCTTCTGATACCCGGGACTTCTTTGGCTCCAGATACTCCATCTTTGCCATCATCAGATGCATCCCAGAGGCAGGCCAGGTCCAAGCCCAAATGCCACCTGAATTCCATGCAAATTGTTCCACGTGTGAATTCTGCCCACTCAAAACTTGTGCATGCCCCTGCTGCCGCCGCCTCTTCTCCACCCTTGACTGCTTAGGTAAGCAGCCAGATGTGAGCAAGGAGAGGTAGGGGCAGCGATCTGCCCCCTTATCTGCAGCTCTGGATCACTGCCTCCTATCTCCATGTCTGTCCTGTTCATTTTAAATAGGATGGGCTTGGCATGGAGGAAGGAGACAGCGATCTGGAGCTTCAGGTAAGGTAAGAAGGCAGGCTCCAGGTTGCCGCGCTCCACCTTTCCTTGCCCACTTGGCTGCTTTTCTAAGGGGCTGGGTGGACTGGGAGAGTGAAGAGGTGGCAGCAGCACTTTCTTTTTCTCCCTTCAGCAGTGCTAGAGGAAAATGTGGACTGCCGCTGGCCTGCTAAAGCAAGCAGGAAGTGGATCCAAGACCCAACTGAAGCAGCTCGATGAGTGGTAGGCTGGAGGGGGGTAGAAGGCAGAGGTGGGCTGAGGGGCAACCCTCGTCGGTTTGCTGCTCCCCCCAACATCACTCAACGTGAGCCTTTCAGTCAGTATAACGGGCTGGCTAGCCCTGCCCAGAGGCAGCAAGAAACATGTCAAAGTGCATGCCTCAGAACTGCAGGGTACTGCTCCTTTAACTGAGGACAGATCTCCTCTGGGGAGGCTGGGTATAGAACACATCCCACCTTCCGACCAGTACTGAAGCTACAGAGACTACACTGCTGGTTAGTTGTCTCTGTAGCTTCCACAGTCCCAGGTCCTAATGCTGGACTACCAATATATGCTCCTCTCTAACACTTGCCCATGGTTCACCAGCCTGCTAAGCTCTGTAACCCATCCACAAATGTCAAATGCTCCACAAGACGTAACCTCTGCCATTGAGCAGTGACTCCTTTGTGTTCCACCTGCTAAATGTCTGTGTGACAGGCAGCTGTGTTAAGACATAGGAGGAGCAGGACCAATACGAGGGGAAGCAGCTGACTGTGTTTGTTGCTGCTGCTTTGCAGGTGACTTGAGTAGGTCTAGGAATGGGACAAGTAGGGACTGACAACAGAATGCTGCAGTGTGGCCTCCTCTATTTTTAACGGGAATGCTCTTTTTCAGGACTCCAGCCACCCTAGCATAGGAGCCTTGTAGCACTGTTTGAGGCTTGCAGAGGTTGGGGGAGAAAATGACTCCCCCCCTCCAGGTTCTCTCTGCCCAGGAGGAGCTGCAGCTGGCATACCAGGTTTAGCATGTGGAAGGTGCTATGGGGTGAGGCCAGGGAATGCAGTGCTGGACCCAGGTTGCTGCAGGTCCTGGGACAAACCCTGCATTGCACATGGTGTCCCCACACCTGCCCCCTCATGATGCACTGGGCACTTCTTCCACCACCACCACTAGTACTGAGGATTTAGAAGCTGACCTGGCCAGGTGAGTGTAGTGGAAATCGTGGAAGATCGGTGAGGAGTTAGTGGTGTTAGCAGTGGTCCCCTGTTTTGACAGGTCCGGAAAGGGGCTAAAGGATTGCCTGTTTGAACCGACTGGGACACAAAGGGTTACCACCCAGGACTGCGTGGGTGGAAGCACACCTGCAAGCAATTGGGCATGGCCCACAGGTGTTGCTACTAATTGGGATGAAGGGGGGGGACTTTGAGTGCAGTGGGTGTGGCTCGCAGCTGCACTCAATTAGCACTGATTGGCACTTTCACAGCTGTGGGCAATAATGAGGGCATTGATTGTAAGCCCACAGTTGTAGCCAGTAGAGAGTTGATGGGGACTAACAGTATAAAAGCAGCAGCAGTAGGAGCAGGAAGGAGCCTCGCCAGCTCACCACGGGGACATGCTGCCAGATTCCCGAGCAACGACAACGACTCTGCTCCAAACGGGGATACTCTGACGGACTGACTTCTCACCTGGATGGACTACCCACCTGCATTGACCAGCATTGGGGGACCCTCTGCCCGACTGGAAGGTTGGAGAGACCTGGATTGATTGGACTTTTTGCTACAAGACTCTTTGCTGGACAGGAGAAAGGCAACAAGGAGATTCTACCGCCGTGAAGTAACGAGCTGGACTTTTCTACAGAAACGGACTCTTGTTAGCTAAGTAGAATCTTATCGGCCCAGAACGGGCTAATGGACATTGTTTATTGTTGGGAAAGTACTAGATCTTGTAAATAGTTAAGTTCAGTGTTTTCTTTTGGCACACAATTGCAAGTTAAAGGGGAAAGGATTGCTAACTTTGCCTAAAGTGGACTATTGGAGTGGATATTAAAAAGGGAATACTAGTTTGTTCCCCCAGGAGTAAAGTTTGGGGTGTAACAATCGGGACACAACATTTTGGTTTCAAGAACTGGGGTAACTAAGCCCACTTAAAACAAATTGTTTTTTTGGAGTGGGGTAACAGATTCTTGAGTCAAAACAGTGAGTCCTCTCATAGGAGCAGGCTCTTGGTTCCTGCCTGACCTCTGGCATCACCTCTCAGGAGTGTGATCCTCCTTCATGTCTCTTCAGCTAACATATGGAATAGAAACCGAAAATACCAAAATAATTTATATAGACCTGGTGGATCCCAGGTGATAATGAAATTGTCAGAGAACTTGATTCTGTGATGTACATGTGTTAGCATAGCTCCGCCCAGAGCCGGCCCATCCATGAGGCCAATTGAAGCAGTCACTTTAGGCAGCAGTTTGGTGGGGGGGGGCACCCATCTTTGTCTGCCTACCTGCCTCCACTGCTACTCCTTCTCCTTCCACTCCCTGGATTGGAAAAGGAAGAGGGCGACAGAGAAGAAGAGGAAATGAGGAGGGGAGGAGAGTGCTGAGCTAAGACATTGGACAGTGGGAGGAGCAGAGGCTGGCACATCATTGGGTAAGGGGGGCAGCATTTGGCATGCTGCCTCAGGCATCATGGTTCTTCCCTGGTGAAATTGTGATGGAGTCTTCTCTGCATGGAGATTGGAAGCAACAGCGAAGGAGAGCCGTGGGATGTCTTTTGCCAAGTGAGGATTTCTAAAGGAGCTGCTGCTGCTGACTGTTTGGATCCTTTTCTCACAAAGCAAATGGCATGTGCAGGGCCCGTGCCAGGTGGGTGAGAGACATACGTGAGAAATGTACCTGGCATTTTCTAACTAACAGGCCATTTGCACAGCTGAATTAACAGTCATGAAGTTGGAAGAAAGACAGAATATGTGGAACAAGAGCCCTGGAAGTGTGTGTAGCTGGTGTCCTTGAGATACAACTTGTGACTTGCCCTGTCATCACTTCTGAGAGCATATTGTCATAAAGTGCCAGCACAGCTTGCTCAAGAGTGGTCAGGATGAGAAAGCAACATCTGTCATCCTTGTTTGCCTGCTGGAACAGGAGAATGGCCCTTAAGTCACACTACTAGGCCAATGACATTAACAACTGTTTGCAGTGCTCTAGCACCTTCTAATCACGCCCTGCTTAAAATCCCCAGTCCCATTAATGATTTTCAGCCTCACAGATCTCCAGGGAAGTAGAGTCTGCCTATGTGTCTCCATATTATGGCTAAGGAAATGGAGACACCTAGAGGGGAACTTCACGAAGGGTCGGACACGACTTAACGACTGAACAACAAAGAGGGGAACTTACTTTGCTAAGTTCACTAAGGGCTGTTCCAGACAATCCAGTTATCATGCAACAAATGTACAGCTGGCTCATTTGGTGCCTGGATTCAGAGCCTTCCCTTAAAGGTAGCAATTCTGTTGCAGGCATGTTGCATTAAGAAACAAAGCAAAAGCGTAGTCTGTTGTCACTGGTAAAGTTCTTTCCCCAGATGGCAGAGTCGCTGTACTTTGGAGTGATGTCTGGAGTATACTGATGTGAGAGTCATGAGCACGTACTGGAGAGCGGTGTTGACATCATGGAGGATGAGCAATGTTCCCTCTCTGATCCTCCCAGCGTGTTATGATCCCAAGGTCGGAGCTTGCTAAATGCAGTTGTGTGTTCATAGGAACAAACTGGTGAGTCAAAAACTGGACAAGCACCTGCAAAGTTTCACTCCTGGCAGGTGGGAACAAGTCATCAGCTTGTCCGAGATGTTAGCTAGGCTTGTTGCCTCAGGGAATATGGGGCTTCTCCAGCCTTTGCCTCGATATGATTTATAGTTAGTTTTGTTAGCAGACTAGTGGCATCACTAGGGAGGTGCAGGGGATGCTGACTACACTGGGTGACACCCTCGGGGTGGGTGGGTTTGACACCACTAGTGGCCAAAATTGTGGAAACCTTTTTGGAAAATTTGTATTTAGGAATAATACCATAGGGTTATACATCATTGGAAAGGTAATTTAATGCGGAATGTAACAAAACAAACCATGTTGAAATAGCTGTATTCTATCAAAAGGTATGACCAGATAACCAGAAAAAGAAAACTGCCTTAAGTAACAAAAAGTGGATTTACTTAACTCAGAATTGACCAATGAGACTGATTGTTCTGAGAGCCAATGATGTGTTATTATGACACAGCATGGAACCAATAAGGTGTTAGTATGAGTCAGCTTTTATTTCTATGTATCAGAGCTAATACTAGAACTCTTATTCAGTTGTGTGAGTGACACCAAGTTGGCCACTTGTTTTTTGTTGGTTACTGATTTGTTGGGTGACTTGTACTGTTATATATTAAAATAAAGTTAATGGGGGTGACACCATGAGTTACCACACTGGGTGACATCAACCCCAGTGACACAACTGGGGTGATGCGATGAGCTCTCGCACTGGGTGATGCAAACCCTAGTGACACCTCTGTAGCAGACCTGTCAGATTAAAGCAGTGCCACCCACAGCAAACTGACTTTTGTGAAGAACTTTACTGGGACAAAAAAAGAACTGCAGCTGTTGTCACACACTGGCAGGAACAAGAAGACAGGAAAAGAACTCAAAGAGAAGTCTGAACAAAGCAGGAGAGCACAACCCATGAGTCTCCAAGCAAACAACAAACTCTCCCTACTGATGGAGGCCAACATCTATGCATATCCACCATTATTAGCTCACATGTTCTTGCCTCCCCAACAAGCTTCACCTTTACTTCATACTTTGTGAAGTGCTTGCACTTGCCAAATGTGAACTGTTGTGCTTACAGTTGTGCTTCACACGTGTGCAGAAGTGCTCCTCAATCGGGGGATGTGCAGTAGAAACCATAGCTCCTGGCACATCACATAGCTCATGGCACATGAGACTGGCACATCATCAGGTAAAGGGGGCTGCATTTGGCATGCCACCTCAGGAGGGCTTGGGCTGTCCCTGCAGGTAACAGTAAAGTTATCCCCTGAAGCAAAGCTAACCAGCCAGCCATTAAACTTCTGTGTTTGCTCACATGTTCTAAGCAACATCTTTGGAAACTGTATTTGACACTGGCTTCTGAACCTTAATTTCTGCAAGCCACAATGTGTGCAAATGTAGTTATTTTAATTACAGGATATTTACATTGTTGCAATGAAATTTTAAATGTCCAGTTTGAGTGCATAGAATGTCATGCCATTCTTTTTTATATCTATCTTTCATTGAGAATCTTGTGAACAGCTTCATTTGTACTATCAGACTAGGCATTCTTACTGCTCACTGATTTCATTTCTATCCTGCACTTCCAAGGAGCTCAGGGCAGCATACATAGTTTATCCTTCTCACAACAACCCTGCGAAGTATGGTAAAGTGAGAGATAGTGTCAGCCCAGAGTCACCCAATGAGATTCAAGGGGAAGTGGGAATTTGAACACACATTTTGTTGGTGTGAACCACTATGCCAACCACTACACCACATGAGTTCTTAGCACAGAAGCACATGGTTTAAAGGACCGTGATCAGTGCAAGAGCATCACTTGCACTTGTCAATATTTCTGGCAGGTCTTCTGTGCTTTTCAACAGTTGCATAGTAGGCAGATTTTCAACAGATGATGTTTCCTACATCTCTGCCTCCTCATGCCAGGAAAAGCTGCGCATATTGAATTCCAGCTTCCCATATGTTATTACAGGCACAGGAGCCTTGCCAGAAAACAAAGACAGCTACCTTAGGTGTGCTTCTGCCAATGCTGGGCATTAATCCCAGTTTGATTGTCATCCCAGTACTGTAGTGGCCATTGTGTTGTAGCAATGCTTGTCCTCAATGTGCCGATTGATTAAATGCTAAGCAAGGGCACTTATGCTGCACTAGACACGTAAGGAGAGCCAGCAGTGGTGCCTAATGCAAATGCTGAGGGACAGTAGATGCACCTGTGACAGGAAAGAGCTGCCAGCTGATGAATCAGGTTTCCTTTTAACTGATGAATCACTTTTGTTTAAATAAACTGCAATTAACCAAGACCAAGAGCTGCATCCTTTATAAATATGATAGCAACATTCTATTGTATTTCACTCTCTTTACCACTTTGACTTTGCTGTCTATGTTTTGCCTGGTTTGATGTTCAGCAAAGAAAATTGATGCTTACCACATAAAGCATTCTATACGCACTATTTGAGCATAGCCCCCAATGAACGCAGTGGAATTTACTTATGACCAACAGCCCAATCCAAAATCCCCCCCTCCTGCCAAGGCAGCCACGCCAAAAGAGCACATGCTGTAACCGCAGGAGGGGGGGGGCGATTGGAAAGGTCTCTTCAGGGTAAGTGGACATTTGCTCACTTGCTCCAGGGAAAACTTCCACCACCACCATGGGACTCCTCGAATCTATGTCTGCTGCTTAGCAGGTATAAATCCGTGGCATGTAACAGAGAGATGGGGATAGGAGACAGACGGGGATAGGATATCAGCACACATCAACACACACAAGTGCCCCCAATGCCTCCCCTGGTCTACCTCCCTCCCTGCCCCGTTCTACACCCTCCACACCCATTCTACCCCTCCTCGTTCTGCCCCTGTCACTATTGCACCTACCTGTGTAGGTTTGGTGGCGTGCCTCTAGCGCTGCTGCCCAGTGAGATGGTGCAACTAAAATGACCACCACCGGAGGCCATTTTATGACAGCACAACTGTATTCCCCTGTCATAAAGCCCGTGCGTGGCAGCCCAATCCATGATAGGATTTGGCCATATGCTGATTAATTAAGGGTAGGCTTACCATGCCGTCCGCCACTGCCACTTATCTGTCCCGCCGCCATTGTTCTTCCTCGCAGCCGCCATCTTGCCCGTGCCATCCTCACCGCCGTTCTCACCACTGTCCTTATTCCTCGCCACTGTCCTTATCCCTCGCCATTCTCTGCTGTCGCTGCTGCCACCTGGAGCCTTCCCAGCTGCATCCAAGCCAGCCAGGACTCCTGCCCCCTCCAGAGCTGCTGCTGCTGCTGCCACCGCCGCCACTTTTAAAAGTTTTAAAATGTACCTTTTTTCTTGTCGGCCATCTTGGATCTCACAAAATCTCGCGAGATCCAAGATGGCGGCACCCAAATCTCGTGAGATTTGGGTGCCACCATCTTGGATCTCGCGAGATTTCATGAGATCCAAGATGGCTGACAGGAAACAGGTAAGTTTTTAAACTTTAAAAAGTGGCGGCGGAGGCTTCATCGGGCCCGGAAAGCCTGGGACCATAGCTCGGAACTCCGGGACAGTCCTGGACTTTCTGGGACGGATGGTAAGCCTAATTAAGGGTCCAAACCTATCCAACTTTCCAGCGCCAATGCAGCCACAATACAACCCCAAGGTAAGGGAACAAATGTTCCCTTACCTTGAGGAGGCCTCCATGACTGACCCTTCCAGTGCAGGATGCAGCACATGCCCCATTGACATGTCTGCATTAGTGCTGGAAAGTTGGTTAGGGTTGGGCCCTAAACCAAGTAAGAAAGCAATCTTATATACACCTTCCTGGGAGTAAACCGCATTGAACACAGTGAGACTTCTGAGTAGACATGCATCAGATTACACTGTAAAGGTTTCAGAACGACTGCTAAGTGTGTGGCACAGAGATCAGGAATGATGGCATAATACGGAGGGCTGGGTTGCAGATCACAAAGCTGTTTGTGTAGAGATCAGAACTGTAATAGCAGGGGGTACTTCAGGCTGCAAACAAGCCCTGGATTTGAGTGCACAGGCAAAGCTGTGTGAAGAGCCCAGGAATGAAACAGCAGGGGGATACTCTGGCTCCCGAATGAGAAGCATTGGCAGAGCTGTGTGAGCTTCTCAGAGCTATCAATTTTGTGATATTTCACTCCCCTAAAAGCCCAGCTGTATGCCTCTATTGCACCCGAGCCAACTCCCTCCTGGGTAATTCCATTCTGCCAGTGAACTCTCGCTATCTCCGAAAACTGCTTAATTTCATTGTCGGACGATTAAAGTTTTAAAAATAACCTCGGCTGCACGGAGTGTGTTTTATTCCAAAAGTAAATGCACAGCAGTCTCATTTCATCAGAGTCAAAGAGAATTGACTGACGCTCTGAGGGCCAGTTCCTCGTTTCCTATTTTAAAGCCAAATTCAAAAAATACATACGCAAAATGTTTATTTATTTATTTATTTTTAAACATTCATACGCCGCCTTTCCTCTCTAATAAAATTAAAATTTCAGCGGCTAATAAAATTTAAAAAGTAATAACCAATCACAGGTCAGCAATAAAAGCCAGATAGATAAGCTTCAACACATAATAGAAAAGTGTTTCTATCTCCCCTTCCCTGAAGCCTTGGTTGCTGAACTGCCTGCAAACATGGAGGACAGAACAGCCCAACCCCTCTTCTCTTGTCCAGCCAGATCTCTGTTATATACACCAGATCAGTGCCTTCATCTAGATCAAATTGTAGACTAAGCTGGTTTTGTTGTTATCTGATCTGGTGTTGAGCAGCAGTAGTTCTAGGCTAGAGGAGCTGTTGAAAGAGACACCAGCGGTCTATAACCTGGAGGAAAGATCACAAAGAAGAATAGTTATTAAAT
This sequence comes from Plestiodon gilberti rubricaudatus, assembly GCA_026170595.1. NCBI lineage: Eukaryota > Metazoa > Chordata > Lepidosauria > Squamata > Scincidae > Plestiodon > Plestiodon gilberti. Next base: position 39,908,938 of record JANXHW010000001.1, read on the forward strand.
AACTAATCCCTTTTCTCTGAAAATAGCCTTTTCAGCCCCCACTGCCATACCCCCCATGGCTCGCTATCCTGTCTATGGTGGTACCGTCCTCTGCGCCTGAGTTTGAAATATTCATACTCAAAATACTAGTGGGGTATGCAGAATTTGGAATGAAGCCCTTCAAAATGTTCAGAAGCTGGGACTGAATATTTTCTGAATATGAAGAGTTCAAATCCAGCACAAGGAACCCTCTTTTGATAACCCAAATGAAATACAGTAGCTACTTGCAAACTGAGTGTTCGTAAATTCTTATTTAGCTTGACAAGGGAAAATTAAGACTTGGATGGGATCCTGAGGAGTCTCTCTCTTCATCTATTTCTCTCAAGACAAGATTTGAACATACAGTACTGTAATATACAGCAACAGAGACCAGTGAATTGGATGCTACAGTACAACATGGACGCATGGAACAAAACTGACCAAATCATTCTGTCTCAGTGGATACAACAGTGTTGCAAGGGGATCATGAGATCACTTTGGTAGGAGGAAAGAGGGGCTTGGACACATGGAACTGCTTGGCTCATGCATCTTCGATTTGATGACTGCAGTATCATCAAGTGAGGATTTGCATGTGTGAATGTATCACCACAGATGTAACACCACAGAAAGAACCTGCATATCACCTCAAGTAATCTTATATACAATGGAATCAGCTCACACATTCAACTGCCCATTATTTGGGTCTCGTTTACACATCCATGGTCATTACATAATTACTGCAGCAATTGGTGATGATTTGCATGTGTGAATGGGCCATCATAGATCTTATACCATAGAAAAATGTCATATTAGCTCATGCATAATGCGTTTAATGGAATCAGTTTACAAATTCACCTTCCATCGTTGCGTATACAATAATCAAATATAATCATGTAATTATGTGCTAGGCCATGGTGGCAAGGAAGGAATGGAGTGATGGTAGATTTGAGTGCAGGAATGAGATATAACTGTAGATCATCTGTCCTTGGGGCTGCTTTAACAATTTGGTTAATGCAAAGAAAAGATCTTCACAAGAGTTATTAACAGATCAAATGTACAACACTATTTTCTCTGGGAGTCATTTATTTTGTACCTGTTGCCTAAAAGAAGAATTATCCAATATTAATAACAAGAATAGCCCTCTTTCCACTGAATTGGCATAAAGTCACAAATCTCCTAAATATAAATCATAATCTATTAAGGATTTGCTCTATTTCAAACCTAAAAATGAAAAAAAAAATTATCAAAAATCTCATCCCTTAAAGGACTTATAACCTTGTACAACTGTTTCTTTAATAACTGTACAATGTCCTTCAATCAACCATTGCAAGAAAGCCCTTTTATGTACACTCACAATAAAGAGGCTCTGGAATCAAGGCTTGAACAAGGCCCACATTTTTAATTATTTATTTATTTTTAGTTAGCCAATTAATTAATTAAATTGACTTGCCTGTCCCGCCACCGCCATTCTGCCACTGCCGCCATCATCTTCTTTGTGCCCTTCAGCCTCTGCCGCCATTGCTGCCCGCTGAAAAAAACAACTATTGCCTCCCGTCGCCTGCCGCTGCCGCCTGCCGCCACCGCCATTGTCGCCCATCATGCCACCATTGCCGCCCATTGTGTCGCCACCATTGCCGCCCATCGTGTCGCCACCATTGCTGCCCGTCGTGCCCCTGCAGCCTCCGCCGCCACTACTTCAAAAAAGGTAGAAGTACCTTTTTTCCGGGTGCCGCCATCTTGGATCTTGCAAAATTTCATGAGGCAGTACTGTACTGCCTCATGCCCTCATGAGATTTCGTGAGATCCAAGATGGCAGCACCCAGAAAAAGGGTACTTTTTACCTTTTTTGAAGTGGCGGCGGTGGAGGCTTCATCCGGACCTGGAAAGCCTGGGACCGACTCGGGACCGGAACCCGGAGTCCTCGACGGTCCCGGACATTCCGGGATGGATGGTAAGCCTACCTATGTATGAACCAAACCATCTTTCTCACTTCCTTACTTAGCATGTAAATTTATATCTTATGTTGAAGGCCTAGACTAGAGCTACAGCTCTGTCATTTTGGCACTGAATCTAAAAACCCTATATAGAGCATTTCTAGGCTTCGTCAGCTGAAACTGAGAATGGGAAAGATAATTCAGTTAGCATTTCTATGCATAATTTCACTAGTTTGCACAAGTGTAGGTGACAAAGCTACAGATAATGCAATGGTGTGCAAGAAACTGATCCATGGCACCCATGGCTGCCTGGAAGTCAATATAGACCAGGGGTGCACAACTTGGAAGTAGGTAGGGGCCAAAATGAATAGACTAAACTTCTTCGGGGCCACACGGGGGGGGCGTGTCAAGGAAACGTGATGTCACTTCCTCAGGAAGTGACATCACAGGAAGTGACATCACAGGGGGTGTGTCCATGAGCCGGAAAATATCCAGAAAAGCAACATATTAATAAATATATTTACAGAATTAAAAATTTGGATTTGCCCTCCCGCCGCAAATCCGAGCCTCCTCCTCACATGGAGCAGCGACAGCGCCAACGGGACAAGCCCCCAAACCTCCACGCCCGTTGGCACACAAGAGGAGACGCGGCTCTTCCGGCTCCTGGCCGAATGCCAGGAGACTCCAGCTGATCAGTGGCGATCAAACGCCGCCTTCAGCAACGGCCTCAAAGCCTCCAGGCCAATGTGTTTGCAAGGCTCAGTGACTTCGTCCTTCTCATTCGGCGACCCGAGCGAGAAGGCTGCACAGCTACGCAGCTGGAGCGAAGACATCGGAGATCCCTCAGCGCTCTCTTCGTAAGCAACGCTCACCAAGGGATCCCCGATTTCTTCAGGGGGCACCGGAAATCCTTCGGAGGGCCGCAAGCGGCCCTGGGGCCGCATGTTGTGCACCCCTGATATAGACTGACTGAGAAGCATGAAGGGCTTTTTTCTCTCTTCTGTCATATCCTTGATGTACTCTGTACTTCTCCTGATCAGGAATAGCAAGGGGCCTGCTGCTACTGAAGTGTTGACAGTGATGGTTGGCCAGGGTTACTTCCTGATAAATCTGACTGCAGATCTATGGATTTAATTCTTCTCCGTCTTTAGAGTAGATGATAGGTTTAATGGGTGAGTTTGCACCTCTGCAAAAATTCAGAGGGGACCAAAGAAATAAGATAAATCTGAAGGCTGCTCATCTGTTTTTATTTGCAGAAAGCAAAATTTCCTCTTGAGTTGAGCCCGAGAATTGCCTGGTGCAGTGTAAACACACCTAGCAGTGATAGTTACTTTCAGGTCCTGTGATATGCATAATAATGAGAAGCTGTGCAATTACAACAAAGCACACTGATAAAGGAACAGTGGTGATTAGCAGGGAGTCTTGGTGTCCTCCATGGGAAACTGTTGTGTTTGACTGAGCCTGGGGCGTCCCCTGAAGATGAGCTTGTGTTTGATTTTGATCAGTGCAGAAGAGGGAGACTGCATTTGCAGCAGCAACTGATTTAACAGGCGACATGTGTGAAATGGGAAGAGGCCTTTTCAAATGTGTTTTGCATTGTGACATGGACATCTCTTATAAGTTATAAATGACTGCAAAAGGGGATTTGATGCAACGGAAGCTGCCAGAGATAATAACGAACTATTAGTTGGAAAGAGTTTGAGAATAAGACTGCTAACATTATATTGTCCCTATACAAATCTATGGTGCAATCACATTTTGAATACTGTACTGTGTATTCAGGCCTTCTTGTTACTGTGTAACAGGCTTTCTTAAATGAAAAATGCAAGGAAATCGAGGAAAACAACAGAATGGGGAGGACTAGAGATCTCTTCAAGAAAATTGGAGATATCAAGGGAACGTTTTATGCAAAGATGGGCATGATAAAGGACAAAAAAGGCAGAGACCTGACAGAAGCAGAAGAGATTAAGAAGAGATGGCAAGAATACACAGAAGAACTATACAAGAAAGATCTTAATGTTCCTGATGACCACGCTGGTGTGGTCACTGACCCAGAGCCGGACATCCTAGAGAGTGAAGTCAAGTGGGCCTTAGGTAGCATTACTAACAACAAAGCCAGCGGAGATGATAATATCCCAGCTGAGCTACTTAAAATCCTAAATGATGATGCTGTTAAAGTGCTGCACTCAATATGCCAACAAATTTGGAAAACTCAGCAGTGGCCAAAGGATTGGAAAAGGTCAGTTTACGTTCCAATTGCAAAGAAGTGCAGTGCCAAAGAGTGTTCAAACTATCGCACAACTGCACTCATTTCACATGCTAGCAAGGTTATGCTCAAAATCCTACAAGCTAGGCTTCAGCAGTACGTGGACCGAGAACTACCGGAAGTACAAGCTGGGTTTCGAAGAGGCAGAGGAACTAGAGATCAAATTGCCAACATGCGCTGGATCATGGAGAAAGCACGAGAGTTCCAAAAAAAACACCTACTTCTGCTTCATTGACTACGCAAAAGCCTTTGATTGTGTGGATCACAACAAACTGTGGCAAATTCTTAAAGAGATGGGGGTACCAGACCACCTTACCTGTCTCCTGAGAAACCTGTATGCGGGTCAAGAAGCAACAGTTCGAACCGGCCATGGAACAACCGATTGGTTCAACATTGGGAAGGGAGTACGGCAAGGCTGTATATTGCACCCTGCTTATTTAACTTATATGCAGAGTACATTATGAGAAATGCAGGGCTGAATGAATCGCAAGCCGGAATCAAGGTTGCCGGGAGAAATATCAACAAACTCAGATATGCAGACGATACCACCCTAATGGCAGAAAGTGAAGAAGAACTAAAGAGCCTCTTGATGAGAGTGAAAGAGGAGAGTGCAAAAGTTGGCTTGAAACTCAACATTAATAAAACTAAGATCATGGCATCGGGTCCCATCAATTCCTGGCAAATAGAAGGGGCAGAAATGGAAGCAGTAACAGATTTTACTTTTTTGGGTTCCAAGATCACTGCAGACGGAGACAGCAGCCATGAAATTAAAAGACGCTTACTCCTTGGAAGGAAAGCTATGGCAAATTTAGATAGCATAATAAAAAGCAGAGATATCACCATGCCAACAAAAGTTCGTATAGTCAGGGCGATGGTGTTCCCAGTAGCAATGTATGGTTGCGAGAGTTGGACCATAAGGAAGGCTGAGCGCCGAAGAATAGATGCTTTCGAACTGTGGTGCTGGAGAAGACTCCTGAGAGTCCCTTGGACTGCTATGAGATCAAATCAGTCAATCCTAAATGAAATCAACCCTGACTGTTCCCTGGAAGGACAGGTACTAAGGAGGAAGCTCAAATATTTTGGTCACCTAATGCGAAGAGAGGACTCTCTGGAGAAGACTCTGATGCTGGGAAAAATTGAAGGCAAAAGGAGAAGGGGAGGCAAAGGATGAGATGGTTAGACAGCATCACCGATGCAACAAACATGAAAATTAGTGAACTCAGGAAGATAGTGGAGGATAGGAAGGCCTGGCGGGATATGGTTCATGGGATCACGAAGAGTCGGACACGACTTAATGACTGAACAACAACAACAACTGTGTACAGTTCTGGTCGCCATGTCTCCAGAACAGTGGTGTAGCTTCCGCAAGGCAGGCTGCATAGGGCTCCAGTCTGTCTGGGGGGCGTCAACTGCATGCCCCCTGGCCTGGATCCCGGCAGTGCGTGATAGCCGCTGTGGCCCTCAGTGCTTTCGGTGACTTCCCGATGAGCATGAAGAAGTCTTTGCACCCATCGGGAAGCCGCCGAATGCACTGAGAGGCGGATGGCAGCTTGCTGCAGGTGATGTCATTTCTAGTGACATCACTTTCGGTTTCTGGTGCTGGGGGGGGGTTGCGCAGTAAATGAAGTATAGGTGCCCCATACGGCGGACCCACAACCCACCAAAAATTGGGTGTGACCCACCAGTGGGGCACAACCCGCAGTTTGGGAAATGCTGGACTAGGGTGAACCTACCACAGTCACAGAAACAACGAATGAAAGTTGTGGAGCAAAATGTCCAGTAATTTAATTCCAATTACCTCTACTCAGAGAAAACCATACTGGGTTTTCCTAATTTGTAGTGGGGACACAAGTCCGTGGACAGCACGGACAGCTGACGCTAATTACATCTGGGTCACTGTTAGGACACCTGATGTCAATTAGATTGAGTAGTATGAGTATATATTGAGTGTCTTTCCAACAGTGTTAATCTTCTGATGATGCCCCGAATGTCAGGGGTGAAACGTAAAGTTACTTGTAACATCTTGTTTTTGTAACAGAGTTTGGAAACGACGTAGTCTTACCCGGAAATATGTGGGTTTTTAACTCGAAAATATGGTCACGTCGTGAGAGTCTACAATTGTATCTACACAAGAACAAGTTCAACCAATGAGGTCTCCTATGGGTAGGAGGGGTAAACCCGGGGGTAATACTGTGATGGGTCTACTTGGACCTGTGGCAGCGATTTTGCTGGTGTAAGTCTGAGTGGACTCAGGAAGACCAGGAAGGGGGATAGGATAACGGCCGTGCTGCCACTGCCAATACCACCCCCTTCCCAGCCTTGACACCCCCCCTCCCCACCCTGGTCTTTGCCCTGTTCCTCTGCCTCCCTGCTCCATCCTGCCCACCACTGTGCCAACTTACTGATGCTGGTGCTTCTTTGCAGGCTGCTAAGACGCAGCCATGTCCACTCACCACTTGCAGTGGAGGCCAGCCTGCGTGGAGTGCACTGGTGTTGCTGGAGGTGGGGCGGAAAGCTAGGTTCTGCAGCTTTCCGCCCCACCGTTACTCTCCGGTACGAGGTGCTCCGCCCCCTCGTCATAGGAGCCCGTCAGCGGAGAGAAAATAACGCGCAGGAGTGTCCCTGCAGAACTTAGCTTTCCACCCCGCCTCCAGCGACACCAGTGGTGGAGTGGCAGGTTGCCTTTTGCAACTGCCATAAAGCACACTGTGCCGTTGGAAGGCAAGTTCTGGCAGCACAGCAGCAGGCCCATAGGATTGGGACCTCAGTCATGCAAATTATATGGCCCTGGTCAGGCTGGAGGATCAAGAGAGAGATCTTGGGGTGCTGGTGGACAGGTTGATGAAAGTGTCGACCCAGTGTGCGGCGGCTGTGAAGAAGGCCAATTCCATGCTCGGGATCATTAAAAAAGGGATTGAGAATAAAACGGCCAATATCATTATGCCTTTGTACAAATCGATGGTAAGGCCACATCTGGAGTATTGTGTCCAATTCTGGTCACCACACCTCAAAAAGGATATAGTTGAATTGGAAAAGGTGCAGAAAAGAGCAACCAGAATGATTCGTGGGCTGGAGCACCTCCCTTATGAGGAAAGGCTACAGCGTCTGGGGCTTTTCAGCCTAGAAAAAAGGCGCCTGAGGGGGGACATGATTGAGACTTATAAAATTATGCATGGGATGGAGAGAGTGGATAGAGGGAAATTCTTCTCCCTCTTGCACAACACCAGAACCAGGGTACATGCACTAAAATTGAGTGGAGGGAGAGTTAGAACGGACAAAAGAAAATATTTCTTTACCCAGCGTGTAATTCATCTGTGGAACTCCTTGCCACAGGATGTGGTGATGGCACCTGGCCTAGATGCCTTTAAAAGGGGTTTGGACAGATTCATGGAGGAAAAGACCATCACAGGTTACAAGCCATAAGCAACCTCCTGGCTTTAGAAGTGGGTTTTCTCTGTGCCAGGTGCAGGGGATTGGCAGCAGGAAACAGGTTATCTTGTTGGCTGTGTGCTCCCTGAGGCATCTGGTCTGGTGGGGCCACTGTGTGATACAGGAAGCTGGACTAGATGGGCCTTTGGCCTGATCCAGCAGGGCTCTTCTTATGTTCTTATGTTTGGTCATGTCTCTGTCTCTCACCTTTCTTGCTATGCTTGCTATGGGGAACATAGTGATCCATAACATTTGGAGCTTCTTGGAGGAAGGGTGAAATAATCCTGTGGTTATGACCGGATACATACTTTTGGTTCTAATTGACCCAGCTTTGTTCTTCGCGTGCCTTTTTTGTATCTTTGCCGCCAGATCTTCTTCAAAATGCAGTGGACTGACACCTACACTATAACATCATTACAGTCCGCTGCACCCGCACCTGAAGAGGTCCACAATCTGTTGGATGAAACGTAGTGCCGATTTTGTGTGTTTGTGATAATTTTCCGGATTTTAGAATGTGGGATTGGAACCTGTGTTTTTATCCCTTTGATGCAGTCCGTCGACTGTTTCATCCAGTTTTAATCTCGGAATTTTTAATAAACCGGTTTAACAACATGACTTTTAAACCTGTAAATGTTACTTCTCTATGTAACCCTTCATGCTTTTTCATGGTCTGTTGTTGCTGGGTGTACCTTTTTGTGTGTGGTTTGTTGTTTTTGGGTACCCCCTTCCATTTCCTGAAATTTCAGTACAGCCATGGACTCTTGAGCAGGTAGTGCTCTGTCAGTCTCAATCTCCCAATTGAAAATTAATGCCATGATGACTCACAGAGCTTTTGTGAGCATGAATGAAATTAGAACTGTGCTCTGAAGGTATGGTGGAAATGATTAAAAAAAAACTCACCATCCTTGGCACAGTTTGTACATGGGAAAGAAAACTGGAAAAATGCCACAGATGGGTTTATTGTTCAATAATATACAGTATTAACTTTTAACGTTAGTTTTGGGCTTGATCCATTGATACAGATCACTCCCTGCCTGCCTTCTTAGTGGGATTTCTGTTGCTGGTCATGTCTTTAAGAAGCCATTACTGACTGCAGGCTGTCTGGCTGATACTGAATCAACATACAGTATAGCAAAGCCTACAATTGTGTTTCTGAAGAACCAGCGCAAAGTGATATGAAATTAAAATAAATGGGAGCATTAAGTGTTCCCCTGAGTCAATAGCACTGACACTTAATGGTCAGAGATGTACAGAAGACAGCATCAGCAGCCTCTCTCCTATCCAAGCCCTTTAGACAGACTTACAACAAGATTAATTTGCTGGCAAGCTTCATTGCTTTATTCCAGTAACTAGGACAGGGGCTGGGGAAGCGGCGGGGGGGGGGGAGGGGAGGGGAGAGCATCTAAAATTGTTTCATTGCTGTGTTTAGTAGTGATGGACCTGGCATGGCTGCAATGAGCAATCCCCTCAGCCACTCACCTTTGATGAGTTCGGGTGTTTACCAGCAAGCCAGATGTTCCCATAAGGCAGTGTTATTAAAGCAACATTAAGAAGCTGAAGCTTCGAAAAGGATAATGATTGTGGCAGGAAAAGAGGCCTCTTACCTCTTGCAGCTTCATTTGTCTTAAACTGGGGTTAAACAACTTCCATTGTCTTTTTATTTATATTGCATCCTTGGTCACAGCAACACTTTGTTGCTAATAAATGAGCGGCGGTCCTGACGGTCTCTGTTTGGAGCAGTGGTGCAGAGCTGGCATTCGCAGAAGGCAACTTTGGGCAGCTGCCAAGGGCCCAGTGCACTGAAGGGGCCCACTGTTGACGCCTGCCTTGTCCCCCTGGGGGGGGGGTATCAGGACCAGGAGGAACATGCTGGCCTGTTTTCGACATGCTACAGTTAGACATCAATGGCAGCCTCCCACCTGAGGCAAAGAGCAGCCTTGGCAGGGGGCATTTTTATTGGGATCATGGTTTTGTTTTTATTTCACTGTTTTGTGATATTGATTAGTTTTTAGTATTGTATATGTTTTATGACGCATTCCTGTCTAGCGCAACCCATTGGCATTGGGCCTTGGCGCCGCCGGTGCCGTGCATTGTAAATGTGCTGTAAACCCTATGCTGTCCCACTGGCACCAGTGGAGGCTCAGCACACAACGGAGCAGGTAGGGACCATGCCAAGTGGTGTGAGGGTGTGGGGAGGGTGGGGAGAGGGTGTGGCGGGGCGGGGGAGGGCGAGGGGCAGATCAGGCCTGTGAGGGGGGAATTGTCAGAGGCCTCCCCCTCCCAGGCTGGGAAGCCCAACATGGGGCTGATTAGCTGGCGCAGATCCAAGTAGCCCCATTGAGCAGGCTGGGGTTCGACATGGGGAGACCTCTTGCCTGCTCAATCTCCTGCTGCACCAGCGCTGGATAGGATTGGACTACCCATTGATTAAACTGTTCCACTTTTTGCTACTGCCTCCATTTCCTTCCCCTTCCTCTGTTGTCTCCTTTATGTCAATGTCTAGATTGTAATCCCCTTGGGGCACAGACTGTCATCCTTGTAAAGTGCCATGTAGGTAGATGGCACAGCAACAACAACTACGTTTTTCTCTCTCTTAGCCACCTTGAATCAGGTCACCTTGCCTTACTTTGCCTCCTCCATTTCCCCATCCCAGTCTGCCATCTTGGAGAACCCAACTGTTTCGATGACCTTGACTAGGTATCCATCTTTGCCCTCCTCTCCTAGTACATAGATCTGTTTGCTGTGCAAAAATTTAGCCAGTCTGACCTTGAATACATACTTGTGGCGCCTCTGCCCCCTCCACAAATTTCCGTGCTAGACCATGACTGACGGAACTCCGTTATCTGCTTCTGGCCCCTCAAATTCCTGTGAGCCTACGCCAAAACCCTGCTTTGTGTTGCTGATCTCAGCTGAGGCCTGACATATGCTTCAGAATCTGAGGGGAAGAAGGAACTTGCTCTGGTTGACATGTTCTTCTCTGCTTACTGGCCAAAGAGGGCTGCTCTACTTTTATTTATTTATTACATTTTACATCCTACCTTTCTTCCATCAGGAACTCAAGGGGGCATACATAGGTTCCCAGGCAGTCACCCACCTAGATCTAGACTGAGTTGCTTCAGTAAGGAGGCTGTGTCAGGAGCCTTCAGACTACTACCTGAGACCATGGGGTAGGTGCTGTAAATGCAAATACTAGAAATAAAGGATCTTAAAACAACATATATTTATTTTTGTATACATGGCTTTTAAACCTGTAAAACCCCTTACTATTTGTATTGCTGCTGGCCATGAAAGTTTTCGGATATTTTTTTTGCAAATACTAGAGTTTGTAAGACAGCCCTGGCTTAATGGATAGACATGAGGAGCCTGTTTGGGTCTATGGAGCAATGTGGCAGAAAAGCTGAAGGAAGACAAGACTTGTTCAATCTGTGGGCCTGCTTTGCGTAATAACGACTCTAGCTAGTTACAAAGGATGAATCATAATAATGTTCAAAATGCCACCAACATATTTAAAACAATAATTAACAATAATTAACTGTCTTAACAAGCTGCCATAGCAAAGGATGAAATGTCAGCTCCCACTTAAAGGCATAATGATGAGCACGGGGGTACTGTTTTTCAGCGTTTTTAGCCGTTTGATCCTCCGCTGAAGATGAGTTCTCAAAGTGGGAGTGAATATGAGGAGGTGCAGAGAGGTGCCAGTGGGACTCACAAAATTCCTCCCTTCAGTCCAGGGATTTTGTGAATGTGGATTTTGTGAATGCAGACCTGACCGTGCCATGCCACGGTGATCCATGCCACGGTGACATCACGATTAGATTATTGTAATGTGCTCTACGTGGGGCTGTCCTTGAAGATGGTTCAGAAACTGCAATTAGTGCAGAATGCGGCGGCCCGTGTAGTTACTGGGGGTAGGTGGTTCAACTCTGTCGGGCCGCTTCTTCAACGGCTGCACTGGCTGCTGATTCGTTTCCAGGCCCAATTCAAAGTGCTGGTTTTGACCTTTAAAGCCCTATATGGCCTGGGGCCAGGATGTCGGAGAGACCGCCTACTTCCATATATTCCGGCTCGTCTCCTTAGGTCATCAGAGAAGGCCCTTTTGCGGGTACCGTCACCCAGGGAGTTGCGAGGGGCAGCGGCCAGAAATAAGGCCTTCTCAGTAGTGGCACCAACCCTATGGAATTCCCTCCCTCTTGACTTACGTACTGCTCCCTCCCTGGAGACCTTCCGGCGGGGCCTGAAAACTTTCCTGTTTAAGGAAGCCTTCTGAGTCCTTGCCTTTTTTAACATCCTGCTGGTACAGGTGGAGTGCTGCTGTTTTTTTTTTTTATGCTCTTGTTTTAATTGTAATTTGTCTGTTTTTATTAATTTTTAGATGATGTTTTTTACTAGTTCTTGTGAATTGTTTTTATTGTTTTAAGTGTGATTTCTTTTATTGTATTGTATTCCTTTCCCATGTTGTAAGCCGCCTTGGGTCCCTTCGGGGAGAAAGGCGGGGTAAAAATACTGTAAATAAATAATAATAAATAAATAAATTTATTGTTATTGAGCAAGACTATGAATTGCTGACCTATCCCTTGCCCCACCCCCTTGCTACAATGCATGGAGCCATGGGTCCTTCAGTTCGTTAATGTTGAGGATTAATTATGTAGCCCAGAGGCGTTGCTACAGTGGGGGCGGTACTGTAAGTTCCGCCCCATCCTAGTCCCCGTTTACAAGCCGGCATGAGGCGACCCCGCCCCCTCGCCGTCGCAGCCATTCAGTGCGGTGGAGGCAACAGGCAGGGAGCCTCCTGCCCATTGCCTTCGCCACACTGAATGGCTGCGATGGCGAGGGGCCGGGGCCCCTTCGTAACGGAGTGTAAACAGGGACTAGGACGGGGCAGAACTTACAGTACCACCCCCGCCATAGCGACGCCTCTGATGCAGCCCTCATTGTATTCAAAACTTTGGGGGATTTTCAATAACCTTCTTTCATAAATCTTAACATATGATCTCTAACACACAAATAAAATGCCGTGAATCCACAATGTCCTGCTCTGATATCTTCTTCCTGCCTCCAAGTCCAATCCAAGCAGAGAGTGAGGAACATACTGTACTAAGAGCCCTGTTGAATCAGATGATGGCCTGTCTAGTTCAGCATCATGTTTTCCACTGTGGCAAACCAGACACATCTAGGAAGAGACCCATAAGTGGAAATGAAGGCATATCCCTCTTCCATCAATGCTCCCCAGCGAGTGGCATTCAGAGGCGTACCTGGAGGTAGCATGTTGTCATCAGTGGTGTTGTGGCCAATCCTGTCATTAACAGTTCATTGCAGTGGCATTCCTAGAGGGGGGCAGTAGTACTGTAAGTTGCACACAGGTCTACTTAGCATTACACGGTGGCCCCGCCCACTCACCTTCGGAACCATTCCAAACAGTGAAGGAACGTGCAGGAGACCTTGCGCATTGCCTTTGCTGATCAGAATGATTCTGACGGTGAGTGGACGAGGCCATCGTGTAATGCAGAGTAGACCTGTGTGCAACTTACTGTATAGTACTGCCCCCCCCCCCCAGGAATGCCACTGCAATGAACTGTTAATGAACTGTTAATGACAGAACCATTCGGAATGAATCTGACGTTGAGTGGGTGGGGCCACCGTGTAATGCTGAGTAGACCTGTGCTCAACTTACAGTACCGCCTCCCCTCTAGGAACACTGCTGGTTCATTGATAGGTCATTGGCAGCTCAGCCATCAACAAATTGTTAATTTTAGTCTTTCTACTTTTTCTGAGGCATAATCAATCGTCACTCTTCCTTATTCCACCACCACCTCAACTTACTTTAGAAGACTTGCTAGTACAAACTTAAATACCGTAAAAGTGCACTGTGCACCAGGTCAGGTGTAAAATAACACAAAACATGGTTGAGGTATTTTAAAAGCCAGTTTCTTTATAATAATATGGGAAGAACCATAGAGTCAAACCAATGATCCATCCAGCCCCAGGATCTTGTCTTCTATATTGGCCAAATCCAGATGATTCAGGATCACTTTTGTTAAACAGCAGGGGCCAGGGGAACTAAAAGGTTAAATTCAAAGAGGTTATACATTTTATGGCTCTCATTTCTTTTTGTCCGAACTGTGTTCTAGCTTAGGAAACATGAGCATAGCTAAGATATCATTTAGAGCACGAGAGACAGCAAAATGGTTTCAGGTCCTTTAGAATTGCAAAATAGGTAAGAGGATATCCTTTACTAGAGCAAGATATTCTTTTACATATTTTATATTCTTTTAAAACCATTGGCCTTTTTTCCTTTGTTAACCTACACAACTGGGGTTGACCTTGGGAAGTGCTGCACCTGCAACTTCGCTACAAATTGTATATGATATAAAAAAAATGATTTGGCCTTATACCAAGTCATCCAGGCCAATACTTTCCCCACTGACAGGGAATAGCATTCCAGAGTCTCAGGCAGAGATGTATCGTAGACACTGCAATCTTTAACTGGAGACACCAGAAATTCAGCAAAAAGCTTTAGTCACCTGCAACCTTATAGCCACATGCAAACCATGTACATAGAGCAATGGTCCTTCCCTGGCCCTGTGGTATTGCTGTTTTTGAAAGATTTCATTTCTGCAAATACTTATATTAGGGAAATGGTTAATTGTCATAGCTGGACAGCTGTAGCTGGTCTGTGTAGTCTGTATAAACTAGGCCGACCGACCATATCCAAAAAGGGACAGGGTGCCTAAACCTTTTAACCATTGGAATTTGGGCAGGTGCAGCTCATTATGGAAGGGTGCAACAAGCTACACCTGCCCAAATTCCCTCTTCTTACAATGGTTAAAGGTATAGACACCCTGTCCCTTTATGGATATGGTCAGCCTAATGTAAACACAATTTCTATCGTTGTCATAACTGTGGTGGTTGGAGATTGAGGGGAGGGGGGGGATTGAGATCCGTCTCAGTTGCTGAGTCTTTGAGTTTTTCAGCAACAGGCATTACTTGTAGCCCAGTCCTATCCACACGATAGGCTAGCAGAAGAAAAAAATGGTCTGTGGGACTGTTAGCGAAACAAATGTGGGAGTGGCATCAATTTGTTTGTTACACCACGTAGGTTGCAAATTTTGATGGTAGGAGACTCACAGCCCAATCCTATCCCCCACCACCATTGTCTCCGATGTAGCTGTGCTCATAGAACACGCTGCATCCAATGGTGGTGGTGGGAGGGACTACTCTTGTGCCAGTATCATTATTTTAAAATTGAGTTATGAAACATTTTGTACATTTATATAAACCGCAAACTGAAAAATTGAACTTGGAGAAAAAAAAGTGCCTAATGGCATTGTCACTTGTGCATAATATTCACTGAGGAATTCTTACATTTAAACTCAATAATACTGATGTTTCACATTTATTTAAACCCAAAACAATTCTTGATTTAACAGTGCATTTCATAGCAATAGTGCCTTTCATTTGATATCATACAACCCATGTTTGTTGTGACTTTAGTCAAATCAAACTTATCATTAACTAACAGCCCAATCCTATCTAACGCTGCGCCCTGTGAAGCAGCGAGGCCGGTACAGCCTCCACTGCATCCAGAGCGCGAGACAGACAGCTGGGAGATCACCTTGGGGGAAGGGAACATTTGGGCTACTTGGATGTGTGCCAGCTCTTTTGCTGGTGCAAGTTCGAGAGGCCCATGTAATGGCAGCCAGGTCTGGGAAGGGAGATAGGATTTCAGCGTAGCTGCCATCACCAATCCCTCACCCTTCCCAGGCCCTGTCAACCAATCCCCCCTTCCTGGAATGTCCCATTCTGTCCTCCCCATGCCCCTCCACCACCTGGTGGAGGATTTTAATCCCCTTGCCCCCGCATAAGTGGGTCTCCTTGGACCTGCACTAGCAGTTTTGCTAGCGCAAGTCCAAGAAGTGAAAGAGGGTGGCGAGGCTGCTGCTGGAGGGGACAGGATCCGGTGCTTGCCATGCCATCGCTGCCAGATCTACCCTTCCTGCAGCCTCCCTGGCTCCCATTATACCCCAGTTACCCAGTTTTGCCCCTTCTTTGCCCCCATTCTGCCCTCCCTAGCCCACTCCCCACCTCCCCCACCATCTTAACTGCCTTGGCAGGTCTTTTTGGGTCCACTGATACAGGCAGGAAGACTCCAGCTTTCCCGCCAGTACTCTAGCAACGCACTACTTGGCGGAGCACACTTTATGGCCATTTTGCGGCAGTTTCTGCCACCAGAATGTGCGCTCCACTAGCAGCAAGTCCCAATAGGATTGGGCCCCATGTCACTTGTGATTTATATATGCAAGCTCTTAGACAGTTGGCTGTATTTGGCATCATTAGCCACCTGCTCTACTCTTGTGTCATTCTCTGTGGTTGTCTCAGAAACTGTGCTTTCAAAGTCCCCCATACTGGGGGGGGGGAGCGAGGAACTTACATAGCACTACAGGAAAACTGAAATGAGCCATTTCATTGGTAACGTCACATCACAAAAGGGCCTTTAATTAGCAGCTCAGAAGGGAAGAAAATTGATTCTGCCTGTATTTGTTACAGACACATGAGAGTGATGCTAAGCAGACAGAGGCCATTTATTCATTAAAATGGAAGTGTCTTCTCTAACCTTGTCGATGTCCCCAGGCAAGACACTGTGCTTCTTATTTCTCAGGCACTTCAGCAGGGTCAGGGGAAAAACAGGAGCAGAGCATGAAAGCAGCAACCTAGACATTTGACAATTACCGTATTTATTGGCGTATAAGACACACTTTTTTGTCAACATTTGTGACCCAAAATAGTAGGGTGCGTTTTATACGCCAATACTAAAAAATCCCTTTCCCCCCCCCCCTGCCCGTTTTAAAGCATTTTCGGGCTTACCGCGTTTTTCCGGAGCCTGAGAGCTCCCTTGTGCTTTCTTCCCTAACTAATCTATCCGATCTACAGCTGTTTGTCGGGTTTAATTTATGCACGTGCATGAGCTTCTCAGCAGCCAGCAGAGGGCGCTGTGCTCAGTTCAGTTCAGCTGAGCTGCCGAGGGCCTGCTCTTGAATGCAGCATGGGTAAGCTTCTGAACTGGGCCTACTTGGGAGGCTTTGAAAACTGCATAGGTGGGGTGGGGGAAAAGAGTTGAGTCTGGGGTTTTTGTATTTGGGAATTATGTTGTTTAAGAGTTGGTAAGAGTTGAGTCTGGGGGTGGTAAGGGTGGGTTTTTTTGTACTTTTATGTTTTTTACTGTGGAAACTGCAGGGTTGGGGTGGGGGAAAAAGAGTTGAGTCTGGGGGTTTTGTATTTTGGATTTATGTTTACTTTGGAAACTGTGCATGGGTGGGTTGGGGGGAAAAAGAGTTGAGTCTGGGGGTTTTGTACTTGGGGTAAATGTTTTTTTTACTTTGGAAACTGTGCATTGGGTGGGTTGGGGGAAAAAAGAGTTGAGTCTGGGTTTTTTTTTGTACTTGGGATTTAAATTCTGGTGCATTTTGTTCATGTGCCTTATTGCTGTGTGTTTTAAAAGAGATCCTGGTATTTTTGTGCAATTTATGTAAATTAGCTAATTAAGCAGCCAAGCAGTAAGTGGCCAAGTGGCCCAAAAATGCTTTAAATATTTTTTTCTTGAAACCCAGGGCCAAAAGGAAGGTGCGTCTTACACGCCGGTGCGTTTTATATGCCGATAAATACGGTACATACTTTTGGAGAAAAAAGGTGAATGAGGTCTGCTGCCATTATTGGTATACAGCGTGATGGTATTTTCTTTATAGGAATAAGACTGGAATTTTCCTATATACATCTGCTTGAGTTCATTGTTTTACTGTATACATTCACTTCACTTGCCCGAGTGGTGAGAAGTTCCAAGTACACAGTACTAATAAGATTCTGCCTTTTTTAAAAAAAAATAAGAAAGCACTGGAGACTTATGATGTCTTTGTAATATTTGCCCTATTCACAAATATACAGGTTGAGCACAGGAAGAAGGTTGGTACGGTAGCAGAGTATTCCTTACAAGCCACCAACAGGTTACACAACAGGTTGCACTAGTTTTCCAGAGAGCAGCTCTTGACCTAGGTAGATGCTGCCAGTTGCCAGCTTTAGAATTTAGAATGACATAGAATTTTCACAAACATTCCAACTGCTCGAGGAACACTACTGTCAGAATTATTGAAGTTCAGGTTCTGTGAGACAAGAGAATTTCAATTTCTCATAAGACTCCTGAGAACATTATGTAATGACATAGCATTGTTCCCAAGAAAAGACTTATAGAAAATTAAAATGGTGGCTGCTAGCTACTCAAAGGAGCACATCTACTTCCACCATGAAACTGGCAGTGGTGGCCAAACAAGGGGAGCTGAGAGCAGTTTGGAATAATCCTTCATCCCCACCCCCAAATTTCAAGAGGGAAGTTCTCAGCAGATAACTTTTGACAACATTAGGTGGAGTGGAGGAGAAAGAAGCTTGTGTTGCACAGAAGGAGGATTCTACCAGTGCCAGTCATGGCTTCTATTGTTACTTCAGCATGTTGCTCTTTCAATTCTACAGGGGCAAAATGAGGATCAAGAAATAGCGAGGTGGGGGGGCTGAATGTTATATATCGATTTGAACTAATGAGCCAGTGCTTTTGCCATGGGCGTCTAGTAATGATAGTAATGCAAATTTGAAATTGAATCACACCGAGGTGCTGAGCTCACATGAAAGAACGACCAGATGGCAAAAGAAAACCAGTTAGACTGACTGAAAAGCATCCTGGTAGAAATCATTGTATTGTCTCTGTTCCAGAGCACCACCAATACCTGCAACTATTTTGTGCTGCCTGGGACAGATAAAGCAGGTAATGTGATACTGTTTATTAAATCAGTGTCAGTGATGATAATGTTGAAGCTCTTGAGCGTCTAAGAGCTCTTGTTCTGGGAGAACTGAAGACATTTGGAGTGAAGGAAGTGCTGTGGGAAAGTCTGAAAACCTGGAGATTTTCCTCCATCTGAAATGAATCCCATGACAGGTTGCCTTTCCTATTGTTGGTCACGTTTCTGGATCAGGATGGCAACAAGCCTCCTTGTGTCTTGATGCTCAGCCATGCATCTGCGTCCATTGGTGGTGACGTTTCTGTGAGCTCACCTTGACTCAAGGTTTTCTTTGCCCCAGTTTCTGCGGAGAAGTTGTGTCCTTGGTATTCAACCCTGAAGCATTTTTATTGCTCCAGGAATGTGACATGGCACAGTTTGTCCAGATTTTCCAGGACCACAAGAAATGTCATAATTAGGGATTGCCACCTCTTACTAGACATGCTGTTTTTTTTTAAATCACCAGCCAAAGAGGGACCTACAGCTCTTTCCTGAGCCTTCAGCCGCCTTATACTGAGTCAGATCATTGCCCCCTCCATCCTAGTATTGTCCAATCAGGCAGTAGCTCTCCAGACATCTCAGGGAGGTAAGGGTCTTTCCCATCACTTGCCATATGATCCTTCTAAGTAGAGATGCTAGGGATTCAATCTGGGACTTCTGACATGCAAACCTTTACTCTTCCACTGAGCTGTGGCTCATCTCCGTGTTCATGTTCAGCACGCATGGAGACTACTCGAGGAAAGGGGGCAGGTGACAGCATCAGAGAAGGGAATGGTTTGAAGAAGCCACTCCTGCCTTTTTCTCCCACTTCTGCTGGAACTATAAAGGGCAGAGTCTGGTGTCTGGGCAAAGAGGTGGCTTCTTATCCCAAAGTGCTCTCACCAGGCTTCTCATTTTTGTTTTGAACCAACGACTGCTCTTCACATATGAACGATCTGGTATTAGTTCCATCTTCACCATCAGTAGGGCCAGACTAATGATGAGATGAGTTGCCTGAGGTGGCAAATGGGCACAGATGGCACCTTGCACCCATCTGCCACCTCCGTAGCCACCTCAACTAGCCCCCAATTCACCCTTACCTGCTCCTCCTTGCTTTGCTGTTCTGTGGTCTGAAACAGAATGGCAGAGTTGGGTGGAACAAGAACGCTGACAGAAACACCACCCACTTCCACTTCTCCTTGCTCTGCCTGGCTCTGTCACTTTGTATTCAAAACATAGATTGTGAGCGCAGTGCACACTGTAGAGGAAGAAACTGGTAAGCTGGCCTGTCTCCAGTGCCGCTACCACTGTGGTGGGGATAGGGGAGGCAATCATGGTAGGAAGGGTGCGGGGAGAAGAGCTGTAGGAGATCAGGGCAGGGGAAGATAGAAAGTTGTAGTAATGAGTAGAAGAAATTATGGGCGGAGGGAGTAGTAGTAGGAAATGGTAGACAGGGAGGGAGGGAGGGAGGAGGTTGCACTGGCGGGAGAGGAGGTGGAGGAGGTTGTGGGGGTGGGAAGGTGAGGAGGACATTGCAGCGGCAGCAACTGCAGGGGAAAGAGGAAGAGATGGTGAACGCTGTGCAGCTATGGGAACCAATCTCAGGGATTGTGGGTTGGTAGAACAGGCTCTTAGAGCTGGAGGACAGCTTCCTCCAGCCTGATCCAGGCTCAGGACAAACTTCCAACTAGGTAGGTTCGGGACCGGGATGCTTAAAGAGGTAAGAATGCATCTTTTCCATTGGAAGGAGTCCCACTCACTTGCCAAAGCAGAAAGGACTTTTCTGTTTGGAGGAGAAGAAATTCTATGACTTAACTGAACGTTTTCTGTAAGGTGTGAAACATACATACAATTAAGTCTCCCATTGCTGAGAAATGAGCCATCACAATGGATTTCATTTTCTGTACAACGGTGACCTGTCAAGTTATCAGTCTTTGGAAAGCTGGAAATGCCAGAGCTCAGAGGCCTTTGTTTCAGCTCCTCAGCTTCTATCCCCAGGGCTGCCAGATCTACACAGTGTCTGTTTCATGACATTCTCTGCCTGTCTGTCTTGCTGCTCTGGTTACCATACATTACAGGCATCCACAACCTTCATCTTCCTAAATGTTCCTTACTTCTGATTCTGGCATGATTTGGGGCATTGTTAATACAGGGAGGGAAAAATAGGTATATAGAAGAGACAACAGAAGGGGAAGTCGGAGCTTGACAGGATCCATCTATTTCACTGGGAGAAAATGGAAAAGAGCCATGTCACTGACTCTGTTGAATGACCCTGGCTCTAGCTTAGACTGGGAACAGTCAATGGTGTTTAATAGTGGTTTGGAAGAGTTATCCGTGGTGCACACATCTCTCTTGTCCTACTGTCGCTTCAGGTCAAGCAGGTTTCCAGGTTTTCGAAGCAATGCATAACCAGAAAACCCTGTTGACCAGAGGCAAAAGCAGAATATGGATATGTAAGCACACCACAGTCGGTGAACCATCTTTTAAACTGCCTTCAATTCTCTGAAAAATGTATCCTCCATCTCCAGCCTTACAGAGCCTTTTTTCTTGCTTCCACTTGCCGTGTCCATTTACCAGCTCTCTGGGGAATTCTTCTCTTTAGACCCAATTATCATTTACTTTGTAACCACTTTATATTACTGAAGCAGTGTAAAAGACTCAACATTTGGTGTAAATATAATTTACTTTTGCTTAATACATTTTATTTTCTCCTGGGCTTTCTAATTTATTGCCTAGCACAAGTGGATTTAATTTTCAGTGGGTTTAGTTAGGTGGCTGCAAGCTCTGACATGGATTCAGTTGCACCAGCTTGCAGTTAGAAATATGGTTGAATAACCTGGTGGACAAGAGATGTGTCTTCACCTGCAGCCCAAAGCATGGCAACTGGCTGAACTGACACCCCTTTGTGTACTGTAAGATTCCAGTGTATATAACAACAACAACAGTATTTATATACTGCCTTTCTTGGTCATTGGATTTCTCCTCCGACTTTAATTCAAGGTGGTTTATACAGGCAGGCATTTCTAAACCAAAGCGATTTTTACATTTTACAATAAATGCTCTAGTCTTTCATAGAATGCTTCATTCCAGGTGGTTTCCTTTCACGGTCTGGCCTCTCTCTCTGGCATTCGCCTCCGACGCTTCGACGGATAGGCAAACTCTGTCTTCCACACAGAGTAAGAAATGGGTCTTTTTACTTTGTCTTTCATTTGATTTGTTTTACTTTATTTAATACATATGTATACTCCTTTTCACCAAAAAATTCCCCAGTGGAAACAAAAAAGAAAAAAGTTTGAAATGTGATACACCAGTTAAAACCAATAAAAATCATGTACAAAAGTACAGTAAGCAAGAAGCATCCAAACTAATAAATCACTCAAATCAAAGTCTTCTTGGAAAAGAAAATATTGACCTGTCTTTGAAAAGACATATGAAGTTGCCTTATATGGAGTCAGACAAGTGGTGTATCTAGCTCAGCATGGTTTACACTGACTGACAGTGGCTCTCCAGAGTTTCAGATAGAGAGTGTTTTTAAAACACGTGTAACATCCGGACACAGAGACAGCAGCGTCGCTGGGGAAGGTGACATCCAGTGCATACCCAGAAGTGGAAGGTCCTGACCAGGTGATGCAATGATGTATCATGTGACCCCTGAACTACTGGGCTTTCTGCATTGGTTATATGCAGAAAGCCCGCCTCCGCTTGGCAGGCCTTGGCCCGCGCTGGAACCCTTTGCGGCTTTGTGTTCTTGATCGGCAGGAGCGCGGATCCCATTCCGCCCGATGCTTTGCTTTAGCTGGGCCTGGTTCATCATTACAGTACCTATTTTCTTACTCTTTCTACCAGTTGCCGATTTATAATATGCACATTATTAGAGGCTGTCCTCCAAATGTACATATTTCACTAGCAAAGTTAAAAAAAAAAGTCTGTTTTTGGATCTAACACTTTGCTAATACTCAAAGACACAATATTTATGGGATTTCCAGCCATGTAATTTCAGCTCTTAGAATGAAGAAATAAAGATTAATCTTACGCTTGTCAGTTGAAATTCCTCAGTTCTACTGCGATGCAGAGTAATGCAAAGCAGGCAAAAGGATTATCCAAAGCTGACAGGACAATAAAAAGTCTTGAAATCTTCTCGCTTGACGTTTCTCCCCAGTCAGTTGGGGTTTCTTCAGAAGCAAAAGACTCAGCTGCAGGCTGAAAGATGTCCATAACGTTGTCTTGCATGCACTCAGTTTAAATAGAAGCAGGCTTTAGAGGCTGATTGCTTAATTGAATGCAGAAGCTATCAATCAAGCTGATTGCTTAATTGAATGCAGAAGCTGTCAATTCCTCAATGACTGGGGATGACCTCTCCTTCATGCTTCGCTTCTGCAGCTTCTGCATTCAATTAAGCAATCAGCCTCTAAAGCCTGCTTCTATTTAAACTGAGTGCATGCAAGACAAGGTTATGGACATCTTTCAGCCTGCGGCTGAGTCTTTTGCTTCTGAAGAAACCCCAACTGACTGGGGAGAAACGTCAAGCGAGAAGATTTCAAGACTTTTTATTGTCCTGCCAGCTTTGGATAATCCTTTTGCCTGCTTTGCATCACTCTGCATCGCAGTACAACTGAGGAATTTCAACTGACAAGTGTAAGATTAATCTTTATTTCTTCATTCTAAGAGCTGAAATTACATGGCTGGAAATCCCATAAATATTGTGTCTTTGAGTATAATAACAAGCCATGAAAACTTGCATGTATACTTTGCTAATATGTGATGAGGGTTTTAAGATGTAGCATTGGGCAGATATATTTGGGGGAAAGAAGCAGATTTTTGATGTCCAAATAGTAAACTGTGATGTCTAAGTGGTTGGACAGAACATATTTTGCAGTTAAGGATGCCATCAGCTCTGCTGCTACTGAGGCTTGTTTGTAACAGTTGTCCTTTTGCCCACCTGGAAAGAAAAGCTGCCTGCTTTTCACCATCTTTTGACAACCAAACCAAGTTCCAAATGGGCTCATACAGACAGGACACAAGCTGGAGTTTCCTTTTGCTTAGTTAGGATTCCTCAGCAGTTGTTCAGTCTGGCTTTCTCATACTTACTGTGTTTGTATTAAAATAATAATCATATCTGAATCATTTAACATATGCAGATTAGATATTAAGAAAAATACAGCACCTGCTATTTAATGCATACATACCATGATCCATCGTAAACACATCTGAAATGCAGACTTGCTAACAGTTGGTGGGCTTCTTTTAAGTCACTGTAAATATTGGCAAAATCCAGTCAGAGTTGATGCCCTTCTAAGTCCTAATGCTTTCAACACAAGACTTTAAGCATGTGTTTAGCAGGGATGTGGATCAAGTCCCTGACTCTGAGTCTGGGTCCAAGTCCCAAGTCAAGTCCCAAGTATTTGCCCCCAAGTCCCAAGTCTTTGGTTGCGAGTTGCAAGTCCCTATCTATTTAATGGGGAAAGTGGGTTTAAACCTGAATAAAATTCAACTTGTCGTAAAAGGCTCCAAGTCTCAAGTCAAGTCTTTCAAGTCTTTTACAACTACTGAGTCAAGTTCAAGTCAAATCACTGACATGACTTGAATCTGACTCAAGTCCGAGTCAATAGACTCAATTCTACATCACTGGTGTTTAGAAAAGTTGCTCCCTGCCCCCATGAAAAGAAAAGGAAGTGTGGAGAAGGGAGTGGTTGGTTAGAGCAGCATTTCTCAATATGTGCTCCTTGGAGCTCTGGGGCTCCCCAAGACCATTGTTACAAGTAGAAAGGGCTCTGGAGATCAAGAAGTTTGAGAAGCACTGCATCTCTTCCCTCTTTCCCCATTTCCTCTTCGACTCCATCCCCCTTTTCCTTTTCCAGTCTCGGGAGTGGGAGGAGCAGAGACTGGCACACCAGCAGGTAAGGGAGGGGTAACATTTGGCATTCTGCTTCAGGCTCCGGGAGATCTTGATCTGGGCCTGCCTCCTGGGGTGAGATGGGTGGCAATAAGGTGCCTTCTCAGTTGTGACACCTTAACCTTGGAAGATGCTTCCCCTGTCATTTGATCAGCATCCTCCTTGATGCTCCTTGATGCTAGCTGGAGACTGAAGCTGAAGCAGAGTGAAGCTGAAGCAGAATTTAAAACTTTAAGTGTACAGTATTGCCTGAAACAGGTTAAATTTAAAGACAAGCTTGGGCTAAGTAGGTCCCACCCTTAGAGGCCAGTCTTTTCAAGCAATCAGATAGGCAGGGGGAGGAGCTGCATAAGAGTATAAACTGAGGCCTGTCTGCGAGTGAGCCTTTTCACGAGCAGCGAATGGTCTCCTGGGATGAAGTGCCTCACTGGGACAAAGTGCCAAGGTAAGAGGACACAGCAAGTTGAGCAGCTGGGCGAGTTCAGCAGCGGGGCGAGGAAGCCAGGCCCCAAACACTGCCCGACACTTCCCTTGAGGACAGGATATCTCCTACTTCATTAAGGTACCCAAACTTAGAAAAAACCCATACCTTACACACAAAAGCTATGCAGTCAGCCAGCCAGCAGAGGGGTGGGGGCTATCCAGTATTGTGCACCGAGTGTCATATGTATTACCCATGACTTATACCCAAGAGGCATATAGTATGTGCTCGATGCAAAGAGCTCCAGGTTCTCAGGGAACGGGTTCACTCCCTTGAAGCTATGGTTGCTGATCTGGAGAAGCAGAGACAGGTAGAGAGGGACCAGGGTGAGATTTCTAGGGACGTGGAGGTGCAGTCCCACCCCCAGTTGGGCAGCTTCTCGGCTGCCAGAGAAGGGAGTCTCAGGGCTGGAGGACGTCACTCTGGAAAAGAAGGAAACAATACCCCAGTGGGGACCCCTTCTTCAAATGATGGGCCCGTATCCAGTCGCACTATGGATACTCCTCAGGGGAGGGGGGAGGGGGCTTCTTGTAGTGGGTGACTCTATAGTCAGGAACATAGAGAGGGGGGTCTGTGATGGATGTGAGGACCGCATGGTGACTTGCCTGCCTGGTGCGAAGGTTGCGGACATCACCTCTCGTCTAGATAAGCTGGTAGAGAGTGCTGGGGAGGAGGTAGCGGTTGTGGTGCATGTTGGCACCAATGACGTGGGGAAATGTAGCCAGGCGGTCCTGGAAGTCAAATTTAGGTTGCTAGGTAGGAAGCTCAAATCCAGGACCCCAAGGGTAGCGTTCTCAGAAGTGCTACCTGTTCCATGCGCAGGGCCAGCTAGGCAGGCGGAGCTCAGGGTTCTCAATGCGTGGATGAGACACTGGTGTCAGGAGGAGGGGTTTAGGTTTGTTAGGCACTGGGGAACGTTTTGGGACAGGCCGGGCCTGTACAAGAGGGATGGGCTTCACTTGAATCAAAACGGAACCAGACTGCTGGCGCGTAACATTAAGAAGGTGGTAGAGCAGCTTTTAAACTGACTCCTGGGGGAAAGCCGACAGGAGCCGAGGGGCATCCGGTTCGGGACACCTCATCCCTAGGGAATGAGGGTGGAGAGGTTTGGGAACAGCAAAGTTATAACAGAGTAGGAATTAGGAGTGATAGCGTGATGGGACATGACAGCCAGTCCAGCAGGACAGAAGGCTGCAGGGATAAAGGTGCAAACATGCAGCCCTTCTTGGGGGACCTGGTATATAAGTGCTTTTATGCAAATGCCCGAAGTCTCCAAGCAAAGATAGGAGAACTGGAATGTTTGGTGGCTAGGGAAAACATTGATATAGTAGGTATAACAGAAACCTGGTGGAATGCAGAGAACCAGTGGGATACTGCAATCCCAGGATATAAACTCTATAAGAGGGACATAGAGGGGCGTGTTGGGGGTGGGGTAGCCATCTATGTCAAAGAAGGGGTAGAATCCACCAGAGTAGAGTTTGAGGGGGGTTCTGACCCCTACGTAGAATCACTGTGGGTTAGATTACCAGGCTCAAGGACCGATGTAATAGTAGGGGTTTGCTACCATCCTCCAGATCAAAAACCTGAAGGGGATCTTGAAATGAGGAAGCAAATCAGGGCGGTGTCAATGAGAGACAGGGTTGTAGTCATGGGGGACTTCAATTATCCTCACATCGACTGGGTCAATTCATGCTCTGGACATGAAAGAGAAACTGGATTTCTGGATATGCTGAATAACTGTGCCTTCGAGCAGCTAGTCATGGAGCCGACCAGAGGACAGGTGATTCTGGACTTGATATTGTGTGGCACTGACTCAAGATCTGGTCAGGGATGTAAATGTTACCAAACCGTTGGGGAACAGTGACCATGCTGCAATCTGTTTCGCCATGCATGTCGGGAGGAGAGTGCCAAGCAAATCTGACACAAAAACCCTTGACATCCGAAGGGCAGACTTCCCCAAAATGAGGAGACTAGTTTAAAAAAAAGCTGAAAGATAAGGTAAAAGGAGTCCAATCGCTCCAGAGTGCATGGAGGCTGTTTAAAACAACAGTAATAGAGGCCCAGCGGGAGTGTATCCCACAAAGGAGGAAGGGCTCGACTAAGTCCAGGAGGGTGCCGGCATGGCTAACAAGCACAGTTAAAGAGGCTATAAAAGGCAAGGAAGCTTCCTTCTGTAAATGGAAGTCTTGCCCAAATGAGGAAAATAAACAGGAGCACAAACTGTGGCAAAAGAAATGTAAAAAGATGATACGAGAGGCCAAGAAAGACTTTGAGGAACGTATGGCAGGCAACATTAAAGGGAATAATAAAAGCTTCTTTAAATATGTTAGAAGCAGGAAACCTGCCAGGGAAATGGTTGGTCCGCTGGACGGAGAGAGAGAGAAAGGGGCGATAAAAGGGGACTTGGAGACTGCAGAGAAATTAATCGAATTCTTTGCATCTGTCTTCACGGCAGAAGACCTCGGGCAAATACCGCTGCCAGAACGGTCTCCCCTGACTAAAGAATTAAGTCAAATAGAGGTTAAAAGAGAAGATGTTTCAGACTTAATTGTCAAATTAATGATCAATAAATCACTGGGCCCGGATGGCATCCACCCAAGAGTTCTGAAGGAACTCAAGAATGAAGTTGCTGACCTCTTGACCAAAATATGCAACTTGTCCCTTAAAACGGCCACTGTGCCAGAGGATTGGAGGATAGCTAATGTCACGCCAATCTTTAAAAAAGGAAGGAGGGGGGACCCGGGAAATACAGGCCGGTCAGCCTAACATCTGTTCCAGGGAAAATGGTGGAAAGTCTCATTAAGGATAAAATCTTAAAACACATAGAAGAACAGGCTTTGCTGAGGGAGAGTCAGCATGGCTTCTGCAAGGGGAAGTCTTGCCTCACAAAACCTTTTAGAATTTTTTGAAAAGGTCAACTGGCATGTGGATTCGAGCGAACCCGTAGATATTATATATCTGGATTTTCAGAAGGCGTTTGACACGGTCCCTCATGAAAGGCTCCTGAGAAAACTCCACAGTTAGGGAATAAGAGGGCAGGTCCTCTTCTGGATTAGGAGCTGGTTGAAGACCAGGAAACAGCGAGTGGGAGTCAATGGGCATTTTTCACAATGGTGAGAGGTGAAAAGCGGTTTGCCCCAAAGATTGGTTTTGGGACCGGTGCTTTTCAACTTGTTCATAAATGACCTGGAGTTGGGGATAAGCAGTGAGGTGGCCAAGTTTGCGGATGACACTAAACTTTTCCGGGTGGTGAAGACCAGCAGGGATTGTGAAAAGCTCCAGAAGGATCTCTCCAATCTGGGAGAATGGTCAGCAAAATGGCAGATGCGCTTCAATGTAAGTAAGTGTAAAGTGATGCACATTGGGTCAAGAAATCAAAACTTCACATACATGCTAATGGATTCTGAGCTGTCTGTGACGAATCAAGAGAGAGATCTTGGGGTGCTGGTGGACAGGTCGATGAAAGTGTCGACCCAGTGTGCAGCAGCTGTGAAGAAGGCCAATTCCATGCTCGGGATCATTAAAAAAGGGATTGAGAATAAAACTGCCAATATCATTATGCCTTTGTACAAATCAATGGTAAGGCCACATCTGGAGTATTGTGTCCAGTTCTGGTCACCACACCTCAAAAAGGATATAGTTGAGTTGGAAAAGGTGCAGAAAAGAGCGACCAAACTGATTCGTGGGCTGGAGCACCTCCCTTATGAGGAAAGGCTACAGCGTCTGGGGCTTATCAGTCTGGGAAAAAGGCGCCTGAGGGGGGACATGATTGAGAATTATAAAATTATGCACGGGATGGAGAGAGTGGACAGAGGGAAATTCTTCTCCCTCTCGAACAACACCAGAACCAGAGGACATGCATTAAAATTGAGTGGCGGGAGAGTTAGAATGGAAAATATTTCTTCACCCAGTGTGTAATTCATCTATGGAACTCCTTGCCACAGGATGTGGTGATGGCACCTGGCCTAGATGCCTTTAAAAGGGGTTTGGATAGATTCATGGAGGAAAAGACCATCACAGGGTACAAGCCATAAGCAACCTCCTGGTTTTAGAAGTAGGTTTTCTCTGTGCCAGGTGCAAGGGAGTGACAACAGGAAACAGGTTATCTTGTTGTCTTGTGCTCCCTGAGGCATCTGGTGGGGCCACTCTGTGATAAAGGAAGCTGGACTAGATGGGCCTTTGGCCTGATCCAGCAGGGCTCTTCTTATGTTCTAGTTCAAAACCTTACTGCTTATATTGTGAATAGCATATAGGACCCCTTGAGTACAGTATACTTTCTGTTAGTGGTGTCCAACATGTTTTAATGCTATTGATTGCTTTAATCTGTGCTTTAGGTTTTTTTTCCTGCTGCTGTCTTTTCAATGTGTTTGGTTTTACTACTTTTCATGAAGGGATATTGTTACTGTGGTTTAATTACATTGTAAGATGCCTCAAAAACTGAAATGGAGAAGCAGGATATAAATATTTAAAAACAAACAGTTAAAGTTTGCCAAGGGTTTGACTAAAGTGAATTGCTCCTGTGGCTCCTCCGCCTTTTTTGGGGGGCGGGGGGGATGATCACCCAGGTGACTGGATTCTGGTTCTAAGTGATTATGTGGAGATTACTAGCCTTGGTTTTAAATGACTGCACATCCCATCCCTGAGGGGTCTGTGCTTTAAGGCAAAGTGAACGGATTCTTGTACATTGAACAGTTGATAAAAATATATGGAGCACTTTCCTGATTAAAACTAATTTGGAAATACAGGCTGTTATTAATAAAAGGCACCTTTTCTGTAATCAACACATCCTCTTTCAGAAAGATCTGAAATCTTTTCCCACTTAAGAGCGACCTTTCAAAATGCAGCTACCGCATTTATCGGCGTATAAAACGCACCTTCCTTTTGGCCCTGGGTTTCAAGAAAAAAAGATTTAAATCATTTTTGGGCCACTTGGCCACTTACTGCTTGGCTGCTTAATTAGCTAATTTACATAAATTGCACAAAAATACCAGGATTTCTTTTAAAACACACAACAATAAGACACATGAACAAAATGCACCAGAACATAAATCCCATGTACAAAAAAAACCCCAGACTCAACTCTTACCCCACCCCACCTATGCAGTTTCCAAAGCCTCCCCAACTAGGCCCAGTTCAGAAGTTTACCGAAGCTGCATTCAATCCGAAGACCACGCCCTCTGCAGCTCAGCTGAACTTAACTGAGGAGCACAGTGCCCTCTGCTGGCTGCTGAGAAGCTCAACTCATGTAAGTGCATAAATTAAACCCGGCAAACAGCTGTAGATCAGATAGATTAGTTAGGGAAGAAAGCACAAGGGAGCTCTCCGGCTCCGGAAAAACGCGGGGCAAGGGGGGAAAGGGATTTTTTTTTAGTATTGGCGTATAAAATGCACCCTACTATTTTGGGTCACAAATGTAGACAAAAAAGTGTGTCTTATACGCCAATAAATACGGTAATTTGTGTTTTATGACTCAGTGGAATAGCTCTGCCTCTGAAGGAGCTGAGGGGTCACTTTTCAAATGATGGGAATGGATCTCTTAGGCCACTATTACCAAGCCAAAGAGCACAATCTCTCCAAAAGCCCAGCAATGGCTTTCTTTGGCTGCAAGCCAGTGTCCATTTTTCCCCCTAGAGTTGTTAATAGGAATGGTCTAGACTAGAGCAAGGACTGCAGCCTCTGTATTCCAGCAACCTGGACTAGACCTCAGTTTTTATTACCAGTGCAGAATTTAGAGTCATAAAATGGAAAAGAAATACACATAATAGTTACACTCACCTTCAAACAGTATATTCTCTCTCTGCCTTTTTAATACCTTACATGTAGCTTTCATTGCCTATTTCTATATTGCTTTTTTTTTTTTTGTACGCACAAGTCTGAGCAGAAGGATGCATTTGTTTTGAAAATGGGAATGCTTGTGTCAGTAGATACCGTATTCATATAATTCATTCACATGAGGAAGTAGATGCAGGATCAGTTTTCTAATACTGTTTCAAAACACCCCAAGGTAGGGCAGACAAAAATTCCTGTCTGAAACCCAGTAGAGTTGCTGCTGCCTGTCAGTGAGGACCATGCTAAGTTAGATGAAACAATGGTCAGACTCTACAGTATTAGGCAGCTTCCAGGGCACTGCTGGAGTTTCTGTAGGATAGGAATTGGGGAATAGCAGGGCTTAAGTAAAGAGAGAAATTTGGGAGCTCTAAGAGAAACACTTCCTTTTCTTTACACCGGTGTGTATCGAGCCAACTTAGGGTATTTTCTCACCTAACATTCCAGCCTTTCTCTGCCTCAGTAAAACACAAGGGCTTACACTAAGCCTACTTGGAAGGGCAGCTAACTGCGTTTGCTAGACTCTTCAAACATTTGATCATATTTCTCCTGAGTGTATTTAATATCAGCTAGCAGGCCTGGCCTGATTGAAATGCCTGCATTACTGGGGGTGTGGGAGGGTGGAGGGAGAAAGTATGTGTAATAGGAAAGATGATGCAGGCAAGCAATCGCTTACTAATGCCTTTTTGGGAAATGGATAGGTGACTACCAATCCCCTGCCTCCTTCATTACTTCTCCCCTGCCTGCTCTTCCAGCCAACAATCTTACAGTAGTTACCGGTGCTGCAGTATGTTCCACTGAAGGCATCAAAGCAATTATCCTAAAAGTATCTAAGAGATACCAGCAACAGTTCAAAGTTTCCTACTTCATCAAATCATATCCAGTCTGCGAAAAATTAATACATGCAAAATGCATGTATTAATATGGAGATGAAAATCATCTCCAATCAATTACTGAAGGGTGTGTGTGTGTGCGCGCGCACACACGCGCATTGGTGTGCGCTCATGCATGCGCATATGTCCTCATGCACATGTGCAAGTTTGTTAAAGGAAATCTAGTTCAGCAAGGACTATGAAGAATCCCCAAGGCTCCAATGGATTTAAGAAGATGAGAAAAATCCCAAATACTGTATACAAAGGAACAAGGTCACATGCACACCTGTCTGCCTTGCTTGGTTTGAAGGACCCTAGCTACAGGCATGGACCTCCACTCATATTTTACATTCACCAAGGCTGAGTAGGATGTATCATGTGATGCTCCCTTCCAGCCTCCAGCAATACTGTATTTGTCTCCCTATGTATGTCATTGAAGCATATAAATTGATCAGGGGCAGGAAAGGCAAATATAAGTTAAGGGGGGGGGGGAGAGAGAGACGACGACACACCTGTGCATTACTTCCAGTGCAATAACTCCACTGGAGTAAGAGGGAAACTTCTTCAGGGAAAACTGAAATTAGACATTGCTTCAAAGTGGCATCGCTTCATCATGAAGAAGATGGTTATGGTAACATCCTTGGTACTGCTTCAGTTTAGAGAGGAGAAATGTTTGATCACTCATGGAACTGTATATATCAGTGGTCTCCAACCTTTATCGTGCCACAACCCCCCAAAATAAATAAAGTATGAGGCTGGGGCCCCACCATTGATCCTGCCTCCTCCAGGGACCCGATCCGCCCACCCCCACCCCTGTGACCACCCCTCACCCTGGCACCATCCTGCCGAGCTCGCCCGGCCTGCACCACTAGTGGCATGGTCATTTCAGAACAGGAGAGCCGAGCCACAGTTTCCCCCCCCCCCCAGCAAATTGAAAGAGGGAGGAAGGGGAGGAAATCCCTGTGGATCAGCAGGTTCCCCCTCCCCAGCATTACCCCTCAGTGGCCATTTTGGTTCCCGTAAGTTACCATGACCCCACAAATGAGGCTTCGTGACCCCATTGGGGTCCCGACCCAAGGTTGAAGAACAGTGGTATATATCATGTGCATATACTGTACTATAATGACATTCTTTGTTTTACAACAAAGTACAATTGCTGAGGCTGCAGCTGGAAGTGGGAAACTAGGCACACTGGAGGAGGCAGTGCTTCTTATCCTTTTCCCCCTTGTGCCACTTTCCTGCACAAAGCATATCTGTATCCCTAGTTACTGGGATACAAGCAGTTAGGGGTGATTTTCAGTGGGAAAAATACTGTAGCATAAAGAAGCACCTCTCCCAACACTGACCTTCCTCTTCAAACAGCAGCATCAGCAGTTGCATTTTGCAAAACAAAGTCAACAAAAGTTTGCAAAAAGAGCCCCAGAATTACATGCATGTGTAGTTCTACCCTTCATATCCCACCTCTCCTATCTGGCCACTTTCAAGGCTCCCAAGCTTGAGCAGGGATTCCTCAACATGTTCACAAACAGCATACTGAATCTCAGTTTACAGGTCTCTGTAGAACATTTTAAATTAAACAGTTCACCTTGAGGGATTCTCAGCCATGTATATTCAATGCTATCTCTGAAGCAAACTGCATTTCAAATAAAAGGCCTGTATTTATTTAATGAATCATATTTGTACCTTGCTTTTCAGCTAAAATTGGCTCTCAATGCAGCTAACAATTAAAATGCATATAATGGTACAATTATAACAGAGACACACGAGGGCATATCTTCTGGTCCCTGGCAGCTGTAATTCAGGGCTGGCTCAAGATATCCTGATGTCTGAGGCAGCATGCCAAATGCTGTCCCCTTACCCGATGATGTGCCATCCTCGGCTCCTCCCACTCTCCAATGCTCAGCACCCTCCTCCTCCCCTCCACATTTCCTCCTTCTCTCTGTCCTCCTCTGCCTTTTCCAATCCAGGGAGTGGAAGGAGGGGGGGCAGTGGGCAAGTAGGTGGACAGAGATGGGTACCCTTCTCACCAATCTACTGTCTGAGGTGACCACTTCAGTTGGATCCATGGGTGGGCCGGCCCTGATATAGGTCCCCTTCACATGTTCCAGCCCTCTACCCCACACATTCTCTTCATGCACTCAGTGAATGTGTGGGGTAGAGGGAGACTCTGTTTGCTGGCCCTACCCCGTTTCCCCTGTAGCCTTCTAAAAATAGGCCCATTCTGCCCTCTGTAATTCAAGCCCCAAAGGAGCCCTTTTGTTTCTATGCTATTAAAACACCCACACCTTTGCCTGACTTTGAGCAGTCATTGCCTGTCTTTTAGTCTTGCAACAAGTAGAGGTGACTGACTAAGTACAGACCTTGGTTTGGAAACAGCAACGCACAATGTGATGTGGTTTAATTTTAACACAAAATAAATATTTCCATAGCCATAAAATTCCTGCAACATACTTATCTGGGTGAACACAAAGCTTAGCACAGTCTGCTAATTCTTTTATCTTTCAGATACAGGACTGGAAATGAAGACACCAAACCTTGGGTTGTTTGGAACAGGAAGCAGTTCAATCTCTACCAGACGTTTGGCAGCTGGGTTTACTCATATCTTCAGGTAAGCTTCTTTCTCTAGACTGTTTATTTTCAGGACTGGGAGGGAGAAGAGGATGTAATCTATCCATGAGGTCTGGGAATACAGTCACATAGACACACTCCCAATTCTCTGCATCACTTGCAGCCACAGAGATAACAGGGCAGAAATGATTTGAACTCATTTATTCTGGAAGGACATCACAGTTCCACACTGGATCAGATCAATGGTCAGACTAGCTCAGCATTCTTGCAATAGTGATAGGCTAAGGGAACTTCCAGTATAGACTATAAAGAGATATCCAAGTGGGAGCAGAGAGTACCCATCTCCAACCATTGCTGAATCATACACTGGAAATTATAATAAGGTTGCAATCCTAAGCATACTTACTTGAATGTTAACTCCATCAAAGCCACATGAGAAACAGAGTACAGATAAGATAGTTAAAACAATGACAAAGCAGAGACCAAACAATGGCAGAGTGAAAAACAGCAGCAACATTGATTTGCATGAAAAGCCAAGGAGAGCTTTAGTAATGCCCTCAATACTTTGTGTAATGTCCAGGAGAAAATATGGATATATGTAAATGGATTTGGAATAGCCTTAAATCAGAATTGTAAATACTGCTTGCTCAGTCACCCTCAAGTGCCCAGATGCTTGTGTGACGTACTAACTATTATTGGTCTGAAGAGAAGGGCATACTGGTGAGGGAAAAGGCTCTATTCCAAGATAGAATAGATAGAATAGGCAGGGGGTCTGGCTCAGTTGGTAGAGCATCCGCCTCATATGCCTGAAGATTTGAGGACGGCAGTACGAGACCTGTTGAGAGCTGTCGACACACAGCTGACAAGCTGCAGAAGCCTCGGTGGGAGAGAGAATTCTGCAGCTGGCACACTGAGTGGGAGGTAGTGTTGCTGTCAAGTCAATGCGTGGGAGGCAAATGCCAGAGGGAGGCCAGACCCAGAAATGACGGAAGCCCTCCTGGCGTCCGGAGCAAGGGCAGGGCCTGCGTGACGTCATGTCAACGTGCCCCCCCCCCCGCTGGGTTTGGTGTCATTTCGGAGCCAAACGGGCTCCAGGGAGGGAGGGAGGGCCAAA
Organism: Plestiodon gilberti rubricaudatus; assembly: GCA_026170595.1. NCBI lineage: Eukaryota > Metazoa > Chordata > Lepidosauria > Squamata > Scincidae > Plestiodon > Plestiodon gilberti. The sequence goes on from JANXHW010000001.1 coordinate 39,944,135, forward strand.
ACGAAGACGGCCGAAGCGGAGGCGGCGCATCGTGAGGGTAAGTACGCCCCCCACTGAATGCGCCCCCCGCACCCATACCCGAAGCTGCTCCGCGCAAGTTCCGCCTCTGGCCAGACCATGAAGGAAACCACCTGGAATGAGCGTTCTATGCAAGATTAGAACATTTGTAATATGTAAAAATCGCTTTGGTTTAGATAGCCTGCCTATGTAAACCACCTTGAATTAAAGTTGGAGGAGAAATCCAATGACCAGAGAAAGCTGGTATGTAAATACTGGTTCTATTATTATTATTTGAAAGCGACCTTCCTGGACCTGCGCAGAGCGCCGCTGGCTGAGAGGGCAATCTCGGCCTCAGCGGCGCTCTGCGCAGGTCCAGGAAAGCCGCTTTCAGAAGGAGTAGGCGCCGAGGTGACGGAGGGCGGCGGCGGCCCGGAGCCGAGGTAAGGAGAGCGGTGGGTGGGTGGGTGGGAGGGAGCGAGAGAGAGAGAGAGCGGTGGGTGGGTGGGTGGGTGGGTAGGAGGGAGGGAGGTAAATTCACGGGTGTGTGTGTCAAATTTGCGGTGGGGGGATTTCGGCCGGCCTAACGGCCAGCCCGCAGCAAATTTTCCCCATGGGAAAATGGCCCCCACCGCAAATAGGTTCCCCACCCCTGATCTACATGAAGCCGTTGGGATGCTTGCCATCTTGCTCCAGGGAGGCTGTGGAAGTCCTGGAACGCTCTCTGGAGGCAGTTGGGGTCTGGATGAGGGCTAATAGGTTGAGATTGAATCCGGAGAAGACAGAGGGCCTACTGGTCAGGAAAGCTTCGATGCAGGTACTGAGTCACCTGCCCGTTCTGAATGGGGTTACACTCCCCCTGCAGGAATGGGTGCGCAGCTTGTGAGTACTTCCGGATTCACAGCTCTCCTTGGAAAGCCAGGTGGCGGCTGTGGCCAGGGGTGCGTTTGCCCAGCTTTGGCTGGTGCGCCAGCAGCAGCCGTACTTGAGTCGATCGGACCTGACCACGGTGGTCCACGCCATAGTGACTTCAAGACTGGATTACTGTAATGCGTTCTACGTGGGGCTGCCCTTGAAGACGGTTCAGAAGCTGCAATTAGTGCAGAATGCAGCGGCCCGGGTGGTCACTGGAGCTAGGCGGTTTGACTCTGTTGAGCCGCTGCTTCAGCGGCTGCACTGGCTGCCCATTCGTTCCTGGGCCCAATTCAAGGTGCTGGTAATTACCTTTAAAGCCCTTCATGGTTTGGGTCCAGGATATCTGAGTGACTGCCTTCTCCCATACATTCCGGCCCACTCTCTTAGATAATCTGAGGGGGCTCTCTTGCGAGTGCCACCTCTATTGCAAGTTAGGGAAGTAGCAACACGTGGGCGAGACTTCTCTGCTGTGGTGCCACAACTGTGGAACTCCCTGCCAGGGGATCTGAGAACCACCCCCTCCCTCATGACTTTTCGGCGAGGGCTCAAAACATTTTTATTTCGTCTAGCGTTTGGGTGACGGGTCGTGGTCTGCCTCCTGTGTCTCAAGATGTTCTGCCAAGCTGCTTCTCTGCTCCATACTGTCCCCCCCAGTGAATTTTATTGTTTTTAAATTTGTTTATGTATGGTTATGTATTGTTTAAATTTATTTTATGTATTATTTTAAATTATGTATTTTAATCTTGTTGTAAGCCGCCTTGGGCATTTGCCTTTTGGCATAGGAAAAGGCGGGATATACATTTTTTAAATAAAAATAAATAAAACGTTGTTGTTGTTGTTGGGAGTCAGAGAGCTTCCTTCAATATACTCTCTAAGCTCTATCCCAAGAATCCCTTTCCTTGGGAGGAGAAGCACTCATAGATGGCTGGTGGCAGATAGAGTTGCTCCATTACATGCACGCACGCGCACGTGCGCACGCACGCACTCACCCCTGCAAAATGGGAATAATAATGCTGATCCTCTTCCAGAGGTAAGGATTGCTGAGATAATGCATATGAAGCCATCTGAATGCTAAAAATAGTGCACGATAAATGCTACATGCAACAATGCTGATCACGACGATGACGTAGCTTGATTTCTGTCTTGTGTTATCGGGTGAAGAAAAAGCAGGATTAGACAGCATTCCCTGTTCATCTGAGATTTTAATGGAGTGAATTTGCACAAGGGTGCCAATGCTTTTGCTCCAAGTACTCATATATTGCCCACTGGCTCGGAAGTGAGTGAGCAGAGATTCGATGCATACAGGAAAACAGCTTCTTCACTAGTGGTTGGAATTAGGTATTTGCTCAGCAAGCTCTGAGATGCAACAGTTCTTTGGGGTTGTGGATACATTTACAGTATTTAAAGGTCATGTAATCTTTTCTATTTCCTCGGTTGCTTCAGATGGTTTTGTTGAACATTTTCATTATTCCTTGTGGTATAGTTCCCCCTCCTTTTAGGTTTAAGAGGATTTCTCTGGGCAACTCGAGTTATTAGGATGTAGCAAGTGTGCAGTGAATGTGTTATTACTGTAACAAGCTTTTCCACACAGGAGATATTTATCCTAGGTACTGGAAAGCTTTTCATTTGAATGAGAGTGTGGAAGTGAAGATTAGAGAGGGCAGGCAGTCTGGAATAAAGACTGAGGAATAGAAAGAGTTTCCTAGGTGCTTTTTCTTATGTTACATTATTGTTGCAAATAGCAGACCAGAGAATCACTTGTGCCTTTGCTTATCTGCTAACAATGGAGGGTATGAATGTCACATGGTTCTCGTGTGTGTGTGTGTGTGTGCATGCACGCGTGCGTGCACACACACACACACACATTAAGTACATCACAGCCACACACATTAAGTACATCACAGCTACATTGCTATCTGTGCAAATTCATGACTAACATGACTGGTACAAATGATGTCTAGTGTTTTGATACAACTGTTGGCATAACCGGCACAATCCTGTGTTAAAAAAAAAAAAAAAAAGTGCCGGGGGAGCATGTGCTCCCCCGGCACTGGGTGTCGTAAACACACTGTAAAGCACATTTATGTCACCCGGAGAGTAAGGGCCACCGGTGCAGAGGCTGAAGCCCCTCTCTCCCCCGGCAGACCGTCCCAGTGCCCACTGGGCAAGGTAAGCCCTGCACTGGCCGATGCAGGGGGATGGCGGACCGGGTAGTGAGGGAGGGCAACCACCGTGGGATACAGGAGGCTGGACTAGATGGGCCTTTGGCCTGATCCATCAAGGCTCTTCTTATGTTCTTAAATGATCACACGGAGGGAGTCATGGGAGTCATGCCTGTGGCTCTATCCTTGCCATGCATTCGTCTGAACCTGTGAACAGAGCCAACTTGTACGTACAACTTGTATGTGTGTAGGGAGGGTCTGCTCACAGATTCAGATGAATGTGTGGTGGTTGAGTGCCAAGGCCATTGGGCATGCTCCTGCTCCCATTTCTACATGAATGAATGCAACAGTGTCTGCAGCTTATCAGGTTTGTCCCATTTCTCTCCGATACGGATAGAGGTAGTAGCCTCATCACAGTTATCCATGCCTGGTCCTGCAGTGTGTTGTACTGAATACTGCACTGTGACTGTTCTTGAAGGCTACTGGAAAATTAGTTAGTTCACCAGGAGGCGGCCAGGTCATTATTAACTAGAATGGGTTGGATGGAACATATCTTGCCACTATTAAAAAGAACTCTACTATCTCTCTGTGTGCTCCTTGGCAAAATTCAAAATGCTGTTTTTGACTTTTAAAGTCATATGCAGGTTGGGACAGGGCCATCTGCTCCCATACAAAACTGAGGTCCAGTGGCGTTCCTAGGGTTTGCGTCACCTGGTGCGGGAGGTCAGTGCGTCACCCCCAGGCTGGACCTCCTCCCGTGCTTCGCCCCGCCCCCTGCATCATCACCCCGCCCTCTGCATCATCAAAACTACACCTTTAAGTTACAGCATTGGGAGGGGTACTACTACAATAATAATAATAATAATAATAATTTGCTATTATCATTTATATAATGCCATTTATAATGCCATATATCATTTATATATTTGCCATTAGTACACATAGCACTTTGCAAAATAATATAAGCAAAGAAAAAGGTCCAAGGTCCGCCACTGCTGAGGCCCTTCTCCAGAGGTCTCCACCTTCAAAGGAGAGTGCCAACCCCAGACAGACCTTTCTCAGTCGTGCCTTTGCAATTCTCTTTCCGGGGACTCTTGCTTGGCATCACTTTGCTAACTTTTAGGTGTCAGCTAAAGGCTGTTTTATTACGCTGAGTTTTGAACGGATGATTAATAGTACTTCTGCCTTTGCAGGTTTACTGCTTTGGCAGCGCCTTTATTGACATGTTTATTGGGTTTTAAAATGTTGTTGTTGTTGGTAGCTGCCTTAAAAGTCTTGTACTGAAAACCAGGATAAACTATTTTAAATAGAAAGAAATAAGTAAAACTAAATATATGTCTAAGGAGTGATACTTCGCAGAACTGTGTCTAGTTCAGAATGAATAATGGGAATAGAATGTGCCACTTAACATCCCAGAGCTTCCTTCAGAGTTTAAGAAACTGAACAGGAGATTTCCTAGGGATGATTTTTAATACACTTTAATCAGGTCTTCAGGGCTGTCTACTCTTTCTGCATAGTTTTATATCCACACTAAGTTTATCTTAAAAGAAAGTTATAATGATTTGTACGGTGTGAGAGAGACAGACAGACAGACAGACAGACTAAAATAAAATACCGTATTGTAATGAGTATAAGACGCACCTGATTATAAGACGCACCCTTAAAGTTTGGCGCTATTAAAAAAAATGTAATTAAATCACTGGCATTAAATTGCAACAGCCTGATTATAAGACGCACCCCTAGTTTAAAAACTTAAATTAGGAGAAAAAAGTGAGTCTTATACTCAGACCAATACGGTAAATACATGACCAAATGGCACTGGAGTAAATGAACACCCCAACTGATTTTATGAGGTCATGTACATACTTCTAAAAGTGTGTTAATGAAGCTATCACCGTTATTTTTGCTGGGAGTGTCAGGTGTTTGCTGGTGCTCACAACACTCCATAAGCATTATGGTACAAACATGTTAAGATTGGGGTGAATCAGAAACTCAAGGCTTTTGAAGGTGCATTGAACCATCCAGGAGTCTGGGAAGCATGCCCATGTCTGACAAGTGCTGTTTGTTGCCTTCTGAGAGCTGTTGGGGTTATTTGTTGTAGATGCAACAATGAGTGGCAGATCGATAACTAAAGAGAGTGAAATGGCTCAGGTATCTGCCCCTTAGATGATGATAATAATAATAATAATAATTTAATGTAATTAAATTGATTGCTAAATGAAAGGAATGCATCAGGAATGGAGAGTCAGTGATGAGATTAATTTTTGATTGCTAAAAGGGAGCATCAAGTTTCATGTACAGTATAATGATCGGAAGCTGCAGTTCAGATGATTTCCTAACAATGCCTGGTGTCTTCGCAGAATGAGAAGGGGGGTTGCGGTTGGGTGGGCTTCATCTTCTGAATTGCAGGCTGTCAGGTGAGTGCAACAGATGGGACGTTTTGAAGACTGCAGTAGGAAAACATCCATTCAGAACATTGCCCAGGCCACTGTGCCCTGAAGCAAATCAGCAACAACCTTTCTATCGGGAACGGGACTGTCGAAAGAAGAAATGGAATGGGGTCTGAAGTTGGCTTAGCAGTTTCACTGAAAAACTGGCACCTCAATTTAGTAAGTGTGGTGAGGGAGATCCTATAACTTTACTCTTGTTGGGATAGAATGAGGAGCAGAATTCAAAGCCACACCAGCTCTTCTGTCTTTTCCCACCTCTGTCCCACAACACAGAATATTGAGCATGAATATTGGCCATCTCTTGGAGTCTGCAACAGAGATGTGGCCACTCCCCCTCTTCTCCCAGGTTTAGGGTGAACTTTCCCTCCCCCCCCCTCAATGTGGGAAAAGGATTTTATAAGGCTTTTTCTTCTCAGCCAAGCTGGATCCTGCACAGACAGGATGGGTGGAGCTTGAGGAAACCGTGTTGTTGCTTGCCCACATTCCTTTGGGGCCCTCTTCCATTGGGTTGAAGCCATCAGAGGTACACTCCTGTTGGTTATAGGGCTCTCTAGGCTGACCCTCAGTCTAGCCTCATGACCTCTTGACCTCATGACCTAACCTTCGGCCTCTGCACACAGCACCTGTCCACGAAGACATACACATCATTTCTCACTCACCACTATTCAAATGTCCTGAAGTTTTAAACTCCACTGCTGCACACCATGAGGTGAACAGTGGTGGGGAAGCCTGAAGCCAGTGTAGCTCTCCTTTCCCATGATCTGCACCTATGGCAGGACCAAAATCAGTAGAACCTGGGCTGGGGCCACCACAAGGACAAAGCCAGGCAGGGAGAGGTTGTCTGTGGAAACATCTCTCCCAGTGGGCAAGGTTTTAATTGCGTTCAACCAACCAGAAGGCAGGTAAAAAGTTAAAATACAAGGGGGAGGCTTGATAATACAATGGGGAAAGAATAAAATAAGCAGGTTTGGAAAATGGCTTGGGGGTGGCAGTGCCCAGATGTGGACCTTAGCAAACAGGCCATTACAGGCAAATTTAAAAACAAAATAATTCCCTAATGCATCAGAATCCCACTGTTCCCTAACTATACTTACTCCAGTATCAGCTTGAGGGGTCCATAACATCCTCTGATCTCCAGGGAGGATCAGAGAGATACTTTCTCTGAAGGATCCAAGCCAGAACACACACAACCGCATCCTTGTGCTTGATCTTAAGAAATGTAGATTCAGTGATGTCATTGTCCCATCCTATTGGATGTTTAACGAGAACCCGTGCATCCCTCCATGCCCACTGACCTGATCAGATGGACTTGGATACCCAGTCAGCCAATCAGTGGCACATGCCAGTCCCAGCAGATGGGTTGGCTAGGATCTGTTGTTCTTGTGGGAACCTGACAAAGAAGATGTGGAATACACAAAACAACCTGTTTACCTGACCATGAGGTCTTTTGGGGAGTGGGAGGAGGAGAAGCAGCAGTGGAAGCAAGTGGGTAGATAGACATGGGCACTCCTGGTGAACCTGCTGTCCGAGGTGACCACCTCATAAGAAGGGCTTTTGGCCTGATCCAGCAGGGCTCATCTAGTCCAGCTTCCTGTATCTCACAGTGGTTCCACCAGATGCCTCAGGAAGCACACAGCCAACAAGATAACCTGTTTCCTGCTGCCACTCCCCGCACCTGGCACAGAGAAAACCTACTTCTAAAACTAGGAGGTTGCTTATGGCTTGTAACCTGTGATGGTCTTTTCCTCCATGAATCTGTCCAACCCCCTTTTTAAAGGCATCTAGGCCAGGTGCCATCACCACATCCTGTGGCAAGGAGTTCCACAGATGAATTACACGCTGGGTAAAGAAATACTTTCTTTTGTCCGTTCTAACTCTCCCTCCACTCAATTTTAGTGCATGTCCCCTGGTTCTGGTGTTGTGCGAGAGGGAAAAGAACTTCCCTTTATCCACTCTCTCTATCCCATGCATAGTTGGCCTCATGGGCCAGTCCTGCTTTGGAGATTCCCTCCCATCATCGTTTGCCTGATTGTGTACAAAAGCTTTCAATAAAAGGCTAGCTAGCAGTAAAAGCTTGTTCATTTTACCACAAGTACATATATGAAACTGGAGGTGTGGAAGGGAGAGGTTGACCACTGAAGATGTGACTTTTACAAAATACTAGAAAGAAATTTGCAAAGTGGTATATTCAGTCATTCATTCCATATAAACAGCACAAAAGAATTCAAAACATCAAGAATCAGTCAACATTTTATGACTGAGAGTAGAATCAGAACACCACTATTAAAAAAAAACAACACCCAGTACACACAGAAGCAGAACCCCCATAGTTGGAGGGCAATTGATTAAGGTAGGCACAGTGATGTGAATTCTCTAAAAATGGTTACAGAACTGCAGAAAGGTGAACAGTGAAAGAATGAAAACCATACACAGTCATCCGGCACCAGTGACATGTATTGCGTTGGCATTGGTAACATAACAAGCTTAGCTTCATGGACAGAGTGAGTGGTTCTTGAAGGAGACTGACAGGTCTGTGTGCAGTGCAAAGGAAGAATGCCAGTCTGTCTTTGGAAATGTGTTCTTGCTCAATTCTAAAGTGAACATTAGCATGTCCTTGCTTTTTCCTTTAGCTGTCACTGTCCCATAATTAAACCAACTGGGAATAAGAAGTCCCTTTAAAAAGGGGCCATGCTAATTTACAATTCAGACAGTTTCAAAAAGAAAGTTAAGTCGTTTGGGGGATATGTCAATCCTTGAGTCCCTCTGCCAGTTTTTATGGCTTTAAAATTACACCGGGGGGGGGGGCTTTCCTAAAAGAACAATGCTGCCCCTGATCCTAAGATCATCATGTGCAGAAATGGACTTTGATAGTGTTGGTGTTTGTGGAATAGAGGGAGAGGGTGATCTGTATTCATTCCCCCCCCCCATTCCAATACAGGTTGATTGATGGGGCACTGTCGAAGGTGGCAGCAGCAACCAAACATGCTTTGCACGTGGTCCCAATCCAGCAGGAAGGACTGCATACACAGCCCCACCTATAGGATGTGGGATCTACTGTATATCTGCTCAACATTTTGCACATGCAATACCTGATCCAGAAAATCCTAGCTGGATCAGGATGCATATAAATTGCAACAGGAAAAGGCTATTCAAATGTAAACGCTGACCTAATGCATAACATTGTTAAATTGATAAATAGACGTTGCTGGGTTAGAGAGAGAGAGAGAGAGAGAGAGAGAGAGAGAGAGAGAGAGAGAGAGATTTTATTTTCCTTTCAAAATCTTCTGAGATTAATTGTGTGGGTGTGACGTATAATAATATACTAAGTAAATACGTTTCAGAATTTTAAGTCTGCAGTGTCTCATTAACTTAAACATCTGTCAGAATTAGAGTCATTATAAATAAATTATGTATGGAAGTCACCAGTGCCTTAGTTTTACACTTAATTTGAAAACAAAAACAAAACAAAAACCAGAACATTGCTAACTTTTGCTATATTTTTGTTGCTCATGTTAATTCATGTTTTTCCCCTTGATATCCCAAATACTAAGGGCACTTTTCAAACATAGGGTGGAGTGCAAAAGTATCTTACATGTCTATAAGTCTTCCAAAAATACAAAACTGAAGGACCTTTTCTTATATTAGACAATTTTCTCTACCATAATTACCGTATTTATCGGCGTATAAGACGCACCTGCGTATAAGACGCACCTTCCTTTTGGTCCTGGGTTTCAAGAAAAAAATTTAAAGCATTTTTGGGCCACTTGGCCACTTACTGCTTGGCTGCTTAATTAGCTAATTTACATAAATTGCACAAAAATACCAGGATCTCTTTTAAAACACACAGCAATAAGACACATGAACAAAATACACCAGAATAAATGCTTTTGACATATTAATAATAATTTATTGTAATAAATGTATAAGTACATAAAAAAACCCAGACTCAACTCTTTTCCCCCCAACCCACCCATGCAGTTTCCAAAGTAAAAAACATTTACTCCAAGTACAAAAAAACCCCCCAGACTAAACTCTTTCACCCCACCCCACCCCATCCATGCACAGTTTCCAAAGTAAAAAACAGAAAAGTAAAAAAAAAAAAACCCAGACTCAACCCTTACCCCACCCCACCCCACCCCACCCCACCTATGCAAAGTTTCCAAAGCCTCCCAATTAGGCCCAGTTCAGAAGCTCACCCAAGCTGCATCCAGGAAAGCTGGGACTCTGCCGCTCAGCTGAACTGAACTGAGCACAGCGCCTTCTGCTGGCTGCTGAGAAGCTCAACTCAAGCTCCTGCATAAGTTAAACCCGGACAAACAGCTGAAGATCGGATAGATTAGACAGGGAAGAAAGCACAACGGAGCTCTCCAGCTCCGGAAAAACCGGTAAGCCCAAAAATGCTTTAAAACGGGCGGGGGAGGGATTTTTTAGTATTGGCGTATAAGACGCACCCTACTATTTTGGGTCACAAATTTAGACAAAAAAGTGCGTCTTATACGCCAATAAATACGGTAGTAGTTTACTTTGTCTGTTGTGGAGAAGCTAGATTTTTGTCACTTCTTGTCTTCCAACTGTCTTCAATGAAGCAAGAGGAAGTCACCCTGCAGCCATTTTCTCTGAAATGGATTTGAATGTTGAGGATTTTATTTCCCAACCACACCATTGGGTGACTTTTGAAATCAGTGCGTAGTGAGATCTTTCTAGAACTTACTTGTATGAAGGGATCCAAACCCTGGTGGACTTCATGAACGTAACCTTATCCCATACTCATTGAAAGAGTGATGGCTAGGCAGTCAAGCTCACATTAGGACCCTTCAGATGACCAAGGTTGCATAGGAGAGAAAGAAATGCTATAGAGGTGGGTGGGTGTTGCGCTGTTCCTTTGATGGGCATAAGACTCATCAACTGTTTGCTGCACAACTATATCTATCATCATAGCATTTCTAGAAAGGCATCTGCTGTCCATATAGAGGGGAGCTCCCATCCCCCACCCTGAAGATCTTTGGTCACCACTCTTCTGACATTAAAAGAGCATGAAGTTCACCATGGAATTTTACTACTCTTGTGAGTTTAATCCATGGTGGTAACTGTCCATGTTGTGTTAAAGCCAAACTGCACAGATGACTGCACTAAAATGAACTTTAGATCCAAATCAAGTGAATAAGGCTGCACTCCTGTTACATTTACTTGGGAGTAAGCTCAGTTGAGTACAATGAAACTTATTTCAAAGTAAACATGGATAGGACTGGCCAGCCTGAGACCCAGGCTTTCAGTCGTCTGGAAAAACTGTATCTGTAGATAGTGAATTGCATTTAATTGTAGTGAATTGTAGATTTAATGAATTGCAATTTTAATCAGTTTTATGTGGTCCATTGGGGTCTGTTTTACTGTTTTATATTTTAAATGTTTTTTTTTAAATTTACATCTGTACTGTTTTTTATTTTGTAATCCGCCTTGAGTGCCCTGTGGGAGAAAGGCGGGGTATAAACAACCAACCAAACAAATAGTTTCCAGTTACAGGGAGGATAAGATCACACTGGTAAGCACTCTGTTGCTCTGCCCATAGGATGTGCTCTGTTGCCCTACACCCAGAATGTTTCTCTGCTAAAACAAATGGTAGAGCTGGGGAAAGCAGGTGTGGGGATAAGAGCTTGTCATTGTTGTCAGGTGCAGTGTCCAGGGTTGCTTGCATGCTCCCATGCCCTCCGTAGTTGTAGGCTCTGTCCACGATTAGAGTTGGTCTGAACAGGGTTACATAGTATCATGATCCATAATGAGTTCTAAATGTTCCACTGATAGTTTAATGATTTCTCTCACCTCCTCTACCTTCTGCCTTAAGCCTATTATTGAATGGCATAATCTATTGCCTGTGATTGTTAATTGTTCTAATTGAGTCTTTCAGAATTTGTTAAAATATTTACTGCATCTTACTTGGGAGTAATCAATTAAGGTTGCAATCCAATGCACACTTACCTGGAAGTAAGCTCCCAGACTTACTTCTGAGCAAACATGTATAGGATTATGCTACACATTGATGTCCTTGGGCATGTCTGGATATGTCTCTGCCATAGAATTCAAAAACAAAAGCATCTTCTTAGTGATATTTTCATCATGGGACATGACTTTTTCAGATATGATTTTTTTTTCCTCTGCCCTACCTGGAGATAACAGGGATTGAACCTGGAACCTTCTACATGTGAAGTATGTGCTATACGATTGAGCCACAGTCTTAGTGCAAATAGCTGTATATCTGAAAAGTTGAAATAACTTTAGATTCTTAGCTCACAGCTCTATTGATGCAAAATAATGAAGCCCATATTATTTCAATTTACAAATACATAGAACCGTCAATGTCCTGCTTTCTATCATCAATATGTTTGTACAATAAAAATCTCATGCTTTGACTCTAGCCGCCCCCCCCCCCACGCACACTCTTAACATGGAGCAATCTTGGAGGGTGCTAAGAATTTAAAGAGCTCTGATCAGGACCCTCCAAATTGCCCCTCTCCATTTTCCTGATCAAGTCAGGGAAACAGAGAGGAGCGATCTTGGCGCTGGAGAATGCCTCTCTCTCAGTGCTTGGTAGTGCTGAGGGGAAGGCACCTTCCAAGGCAATTGCTCTTCCTTTTCTGGGACAGGTTGGAAAAAGGGAGAGGAGCAATGAAAAGATGTTCATTCCTCAGCCCTCAGTGGTGCTAAGGGAACCCCCTCTTCCACGCTCCCCATCATCCACCAGTGGGTTGTTTCCTCAGAGGCCCCTGAGTCATCACACTGACATCTGAGGAAACCCAGCTGCAGATGGACAGCACAGGAAATGGCAACAACATCATGAGTTTCTTGGTTGAGCGACTCACCTTGCCACTGCTTCAGGGGCGTCGCGACGACGCGCGACACCCCTGAGCGGGGACGCGCGTCACCCTTAAGGGGGAGGCTCCGCCCCCGCGCGTGACGTCACGCGCAGGAGCGGAGCGCCCTCCCCGCTCCGTTTTTGGCTCATTTTAGAGCCAAACGGACCCAGGGGAGGGCGGGCGGGCCCACCTTCACTACAAAAATGTGAGTAAGGGGCATCGCGCGTCACCCCCATACGCGCGACGCCCCCCGGCGGCCCGCCACCCCCGCCACCCCCCGTCGACGCTAGTGCACTGCTTGCATTACGGAACATATTTATTCCGCTTGACATTTGAGGAGGGAGGAACCTCCTAGTGACCTCTTTTTAATCTAGTACCTATAGGTGATCTGTTGCTGTTTTTATGTTGTTCCTGGTTTACATATTTAAACGCACCAGTACTGTTTTAATTGCTTTTATTTAAATGATTTTATTAATTGTATTTTATATTGTATTTCAATTGTTGTATACTTTCTTTGTGCAAGGTGCAAGGGAGTGGCGACAGGATACAAGTATCTTGTTGTCTTGTGCTCCCTGAGGCATCTGGTGGGGCCACTGTGTGATACAGGAAGCTGGACTAGATGGGCCTTTGGCCTGATCCAGCAGGGCTCTTCTTATGTTCACTTTGAGCACAGGAAAAGTAGTATAGAAATGGTATAGAAATAAATAATATATTAACTTGCCCAGCTAATACTGGGCATGACTGTGTCACAGAAAAAGATTGTATATTGTATTTCAGATACAGAAACCTTTATTGGCATGTACACACACACACACACACACACACACACACACACACACACACACACACACACACACACACACACACACACACACACACACACACACACACACACACACACGGTATATCCTTTTACATCAGTTTAGAATAAATTACCTTTGCTGAAATTAATAGAACTGCTGATGATGTCAATAGCAGTGAAATGAAATTAGTGCGAAATTGTTCTAAGCAGGGACGAATTTGACTGCTGATTGTTAAAAGAATCATGAATGAAATATGAGCCTGTTTTGCTAAGTAACGTGTCAATAAAAGAGATCAGCAGCTCTCTCTCAGTTTTACTGGCAAGCTAATACCCAGTTTTTTCCTTGAAGGTGATAGATACATGGGAACATGAGCAGTGAGAGGCTATTTGCTCACAGCCTACTGTTCAAAGGAATGGTTTACAGTATACATTAAACAAACAGCATTGTGGAAGGCAGCTCCTGGGATGACGTCCCCGTTGCTGTTTCTTGTACATGTACAGCTTTGTCTCATGAGAGTTCTCTGAGTAAAGCCACATTGGATTTATGGACATGTCCCTGCCCCTGCAAATTCTGTCTAATGACAGAGGTATTACAGTATATATTGCAGTGATTACACTGCGAAGTCTCAACATTGTGTATGTGACATCTATTATTTGACCAAGAATTCCCACATCCACTTTTTTATTTTTAAACCAGTCTCCAGTTAGCATTGTCCATAGTAAAGCATTAACAGTCACATGTAATGTCCCGAGAGAGCCACAGGCACAAATGCACTGTTTACCAATAATAGTACCAGTAACTAATAGTACCACTAAATAATACCACTAATGCAGAGGTGTAACTACCCGCCATGGCGCTCGGGGCAGTGATAACATGATGTCACTTCCGGATTCTCTCCCGATTGCGAAGTGGTGGTCATTCTCGCTTTCCGCTCGGAACGGAGAACCGTAGCGGCTTTGCAATCAGTCCATGGCCGCCTCCGCCTCAAGGTTGTGAGGAGGAGGAGGCCATAGCCCAATTGTAAAGCCGTGGCCGTTCTCCACTCTCCTTCCCCGGGATCACCACTGCTGCTGGCCGTGCCCCCGCAAATAGGGTTCTTCCCGCCTTGCAGGGAGAACTTTGAGAAACGCTGTTCTATTACACTATAAAAAGAAACCAGAGAATCTGAGAGCACAGTCCTAAGTCCGCCGCTTGATGGTGGTGCACCTCTCGCTCTCTGCACCTCCCGCAGTCTGCACCAGTCGCAAAAGCCTCTCCGACAATGCGTTGATCAGCGCGCTGCAGGGGACGCTGGTGGGAAGACCTCCGCCTTCCCATTCATGACAGAGGATGGGAAAGGTAAGCCAGTGGGAAGGCGGGGGAGGGTGGAACAGGGGTGGGGAGGGGGCAGAACGGGAGTGGGGAGGCCGCAGGAGGGGGAGGATCCATCGTGGAAGGCCTGTCCTATCCCCCTTCCCTGCAGCCTCCCCATCCCTTTTTTCTCCTCGGATTTACACTAGCAAAATTGCTAGCGTAGGTCTGAGGTGACCCATTGCACGCCATGAGGCTTACACAGGGGTAAGGGGATTAAACATCCCCTTTCCCTGTGGAAGCCTCCCAGTCCCACCATCCCCCTGCACAGGATGCAGCGGCTGCCATTTTGGTGCCACTGCATCTGTGGGGTGTGTAAAGGATAGGATTGGGCTCTGAATATGAGCGACACTGAATAAGCACTTACCACTTCTGAAGATACTCAAAGTAGCGTGCATGTAATAAATCATATTTGATGGATTTATTAGATCAGGTAATCTAACAGATTTATGCATCGTCAGTATAATTTGCATAATTTGTTCTACTTATGACAAATTTGCATTATGTCGATGTTTGACTTTCAGTAAAGGCCTTGCCTAATGTTTAAAAGCCATTTTAAAATTTGTTAACATTAATATTGTTCTTACTTAATGTTGTTCTCCTTCTTGGTAAGCTGAGAATGACACATTTTTCATGGTTCTGAAGCACACACATTGTGGATGTGTTCATGTTCTGGAAGTACGAGATACATTATGGATTTATGCCAATTCCTCAAGTTATATTACCTGAGCTCTCCAGTTCACTGAAGCCTCAACATCTGTAAATATTTCTGTCGTCCGTCCGTCCCCCCCACAAAAAGAGATTGCCCGTGCTGCATTATCTATGAAAAATCCATGCCTCCAAACCCTATTTGTAGCTCCATTAACCTAAAGAACTGGTCTGAATGCTCCATTTGCCTTTGAAATAAAAGAGCAAAGCAGTTGTTCAGGGCTCAAATCCCTATCATTTCATGTTGCTTTCCTCATTATGAGAAGAACATAAGGGTCCCCAATCATTATTTCTGACTCTGTCATTACCAAAGGTATGGAAAGCCATGTTTTCACTCCATTAGCCTTCAGAAATAAAAAGAATGATTGCTTAAGTCTAGAATAATTATTTCAACCAGCTTCCCTCAGCAGTTCGGCAAGGAGCAGGCTGAGTCCCAAACCCAGGCTGACAAATTAATTTCTATTATTTATATTTTGTTGAAAACCCACCATGCTCAAGACTCATTTAGCAATACAAATGGCTTTATTTGTGGGTTTATGTGCTTCTCCGGTCACACATGACAAACAACAAGAAGCTTATCATTTCCCCCATGAAACCATGATTTACCTCAGAAAAGGTTCTATAAAAGAGGCGGCCTGCAGCTGTCTGGCTTTCCTCTGCAGGTGCTTACAGATTATGGGGAACTGGTGCTTCAGTTTGGAAAGTAACACTGAGATTGTTAGGGCCTGGCTGCCCTATCACACAATACCCCAGATACCAGCTCCTTCAGGCTTACGTTCCAAGGTCTACTACCCAGGTCCCCCATAGCCTGACATTTTATAGTGGTGGAGAGAGAGAAGTGAATGGTAAAATAAAGGCAAATTATATGAATAGTTTAGGGATACAGCCAGTGCTTACAAGTCTCCTGTCATAAAGTAATATAGGGTAATATAAGTAATATATAAGCAGCATGCTGCTGCTTATAGCATCTGTTTAAAGGAAGACACAGACCAGACCAGCTAATAAGGTAAAACAATGATCGGTGGGGCGGCGGGGCATCCCTCCCGCTACCTGCGGATAAGTGGATCTGCAGATACGGGGTCCCCCTGTACATCCAATTCAGATCAACCATAATAGATCAACCTAACACAATCCAGGTTACAAATGTATTACAAGTGCAAAGGAAGAACCACAAGTAATGCACATATATGACACATATTGTGCAGGGGTTACACATTTAGAAGGCATGAGAAAACAGGTACCCATTTACAGATGGGAAACACTGGTGCAGGGTCTTTAGTCCATTAGGGAAATCAGTGAATCCATGGCAGAGAACTCAAGAAAGTGAGCCAAGCCATGTTACAAATCAAATGAATATGCAGTAGAGAACTAAAAGTGGCAGCAGTCTTAAGACAGTACCAACCATACTAGGTGAAGTGCTCCCTGTGGATCAGTACATAAGAACATAAGAAGAGCCCTGCTGGATCAGGCCAAAGGCCCATCTAGTCCAGCTTCCTGTATCACACAGTGGCCCCACCAGATGCCTCGGGGAGCACAAGACAACAAGATACTTGTATCCTGTCGCCACTCCCTTGCACCTGGCACAAAGAAAACCTACTCCTACAACCAGGAGGTTGCTTATCCCCATCATGGCTTGTAAGCTGTCTCTCTCCATTTGAGAATGAAGCAGGATGTTTTGAACAATGCCAGAGCACAATCTAGGCAATGAAGGAAAAAAAAAAAACCTATATAATTGCTACCAAAGGTTTTCTATATCCTTTTGTTAGAAGCTCTGGAGAACTCATTCCTAAAGCAGCTAGGCTGAAAGGCAGATGCATCGTAATTAATAAATGTACTAATGGAGTCTTCATAGCACTATTAGGGTCTTTTAAAACTTACTCTGGGAAAGTTTTCAACACCACTAAATACACATTTGTCACATGATGAAGTGCTCTTCATAATAGGTTCATTAACATTCATTGTGTAATTCAAACCCATCCATTAACAGCTGGCAAGCAAAATTTCCCACCTCCAAAACACCTAGGAAGCTTTTCTTCTGGCCAAGGCATACAGCCTAATTCTGCCCGTTAGAAAACTGTTAAGACAATTCTTAACAGGGAGTCCGTACATTGGGCTTGTGAAATGCACACAGTGTCTGGAGATCCCAAAACAAGGGTGCTATCTAGCAGGAGGAGTCCTGCACAACCCACATGGAAATGAATGGAAGCTGCTCTGAAGCAAATTACAACTGCCATAGCACAAGGAAAAGTTTCTTTGCTTTTTAACTCTAAGCTGGCCAGCTAATGGCCCAATCCTAAGGACCGGTGTGAACAGCCTTAAGGCTGTTGCAAATGTGACAGCGCTAGTGCATGCAGCCTGGCCAGTGCCTCAAGGGGCAAGAGGCCGGGTCCGTATGAAGACAGATGCTGGACGCCTGCCGGTGCAGGTAAGATAGGGGGTGGGAGAGAGGTGGGGAGGTTGAATGGGGCGGGGTGGGAGGAACAAGAAAGAGATGGGGAGGGGAGGAGGGTGGGTCAGGCCCAGGAAGGGGGGTGAATTTGACAGCAGCAGTACCCACTGAATCCTAGCCCCCAAATCCTAGCCCCCAGTGGCGTCGCTCTAGGTGGGGCGGAATGCTACGTTCTGCAGCGCGCAGCCCCTTCCTTACTCACTGCCACAAGGCGGCCCCACCCCTCGCCGCCATTCAGTGCGGCGAAGGCAACGTGCAGGAGACTCCCTGCGCGTTGCCTTTGCCACACTGAATGGCTCCGAGGGGGCGGGGCCGCCTTGTGCGGGTGAGTAAGGAAGGGGCCGCGCACTGTGGAACTTAGCATTCCGCCCTACCTAGAGCGACGCCACTGCTAGCAACTAACCTGCCAAATCCTAGCACTGGGCCCAATCCGCCTTCCCAGATCCACGCAGACTTGCACCAGCTAGAGAGCTGGCACAGGTCCGTTTTGACACATAGCGGCTGGCTGCTGTATCTTACCCTGGGGCAAAGGAACAAACATTTCTTTACCTTGAGGAGGTCTCCAGAGGCCAACCCCACCCCCCCGTGAGATACAGCAGTGATCACGTTGGCGCTGCTACAATGTCACGCGAGGAGTTACGGAGGATTGAGCTGTAAATCCACTGTGAGATCTTACTCCTGCCAGGTCAAAGGAATGTGTGGCAATGGTGTGGTCCTGGGAGTGAGGCAAAGTCCCCTTGTTGCTTAGATCTGAGTACAAGCTTGTTGGACCTGGAAACGTGTATACAGTACAGGTGTTACCACAATACCTGTTCAGGATTATTGCTGTCCAAGAAGCTTCTTTGCTGATCTTGCTGGTTACCCTTTAGATGCCATGAATCCCAAACTTGAGGATCATATTTCCCTTTGAGCAAATATCTAGCTCTTGGGTCAAATAGGGTTTTGTTTTTAATTGTAGACTATTTTTAAGAGAGTTCCTACTTTATTATATTAATTAAAAGTAGCCATTCTCTGTGCCTTTGGAGATATGATAGGTTTGAAATCTAAATAAATAAAGTCACTGTTCTTTTCATAGCAAATTATGATCATAGATGCTAAAGTAAGCATCATGTTGTAAAAACTGACAAGAAACGTCTTTGTGGCAGGAGCTTGTACATTTTGTCTTCATAAGGAGTTTGGAGTTTCTAGGTATTAGGCAACATAAATCGTTACCAGACAGAAGGGTAATCTAAAATCTAGGTTACCTCACCTTATGAATAATTATGTTTTTTTTTTCATTTTAACCAGTGCATTTTCCACAATCAGCCTCCGTAAAAACTCTGACCTCTTTGCTCCTTGGCATCACCTGAAATATGTCTCTTGACCATGCCAAGAGTCTAAAATCAGAACTACCAATAGCCATTAATGAAGATGTGCTTTAAAAGTCCAAGACTAATAGCCCAATCCTATACAGCACTGATACAGTGGGGTCGTGTGGCCCATGCTATATCCTGCGCTGGCTATGAGCAGACTGGAGGTCTCCTCAGAGTAAGGGAATTTTTTTCTCCTTACCCTGGGTAAACCCCCAGCCTGCATAATGGGGTTACTCAGATCTGCGTCAGCTCAATCGCTGGTGCAGAACTGAGAAGCCTCATGTAGGAAAAAAGGTCCAGGAAGGGGGATAGGATTTGGCATGTGCCAGTGCCGCCGATCCCGCCCCTCTCCCAGGCCTGATCCTCCCACCCCACCCCATAATGCCCCCTCCTCAGCCTCCCTCCAGCCCCCGCGCTGCTCGGAGAGACCTTACTGCTCTGGTGCACAATGCTCTTGGATGCAGCACCAGCGGGACAGCGCAGACCTTCCTGCCAGCACTGCCTACTCCCCGGGTGTCATGAACGGGCTTTATGGCACATTTACAACACCCTAAGCAGGATAGGATTGTGCCATAAGAAGGATACATGGCAGGGTGAAAGAAAGCTGCAGATCCTAATGCTGTCGTCTAAGGTTAAAATTCTATAATACTTTCCAGTGAGTAAGGCCTACTGAACTCAATGGGGCTTATTTCTGAGTAGACATGGATAGGCGTGTGCTATAAGACAATTTGGTGGAGACGCAATATGATTTTATGGTAAGGGTTTAACATTGATAAACGGGCTAGCTTGTAAACCAACATGGGCAGCCTGATCCTGCCTAAGATGCGGCGGCTGGCTGAAATGGCCACCCGCTGCATCCTAGGTAGGATGTGGCCCATGCCAGCGCAGCCGATTCTTAATTTTTGCCCATTCCCCCCCCCCATTCTTTTCTCTGCTCTGTTTTATTATCATGAGGAATCTAGGTGGATGCCCCATCTACTTTACCCCCAACCATGATTCACATTTCTGCCCAGCAGAGGCTTACCTTAAACCCTGCAGCTTCTTCAGCCTGACTTGTTCCTTCCCTTCCCTTGTTCCTTGTTCTCCGTGACCCACCTCTGTCACCTTGTGGTCGATATATTGACTTCTCATCCATCTCTCTTTTTGATCCCATGCCTTGTCTTGTCTAACCCAGTCTAGCATGCCATTGCAGCCCTGCTACAATGGACTCAGTCCCAGGCCTCATAGCAGAGCACATGCTATGAGGCTGAGCAATCTGACTGCTCCACTGCTCAAAGGTGATGTGTTCAGTACAGTATTTGCTTTGAGTTTGGTTCATCATGATAGCACCCACCTGGCAGCATTCCAGCTCAGCGCTTTGGCTTTGTATTCAAATGAGGGTTGCCCACCATCTAGGGCATCTGATACACTGCTTCACAGGTCACCCACAAATGTTTCCACCTTACTCCCATTTGTGGCTCTTTCTTCCTTGGCTTTGCTTCAGCAACCAGAAAGCAGGCAGTTGTTATTATCTATTGGTATTCTGGGATACAGACTGAAATGAGTAGCTTTCTGTATAGGTCTTTAAAAATTGCTTTACAAAGTTACAGCAATGGCCTGCCTATGAGGGACATTCTGTAAGAGAGAGTTCTCAGTACCCTTACAAAACTACAATTTGCTTTGGGAGAAGCCATAGTTTGCACATGCAGTTCTATACTAGCAGCTGTCTGACTGCATCTAAGTACAAGTAAAATGCTGATGGTCATTGTGACTGAAATATCATATGTCATGTGAGGAACTATTTACAATTTCAGCTGTTGGCTGCACAGATTTGGTATGACCAGATATAGTGCGATCCTATGCATGAATAGTCCCATTGTATTCAGTGGGTTTTACTCCTAGGAAAGTGCATATAGGATTGCAGCCTAGGTATATTAAAGGTTTCCACCCAATATACATCCTTTCCCATGACTGTACTACATCACTGGTGTAGGCTGACAAAGGTGCCTCTCGGGCTCTTATTGGGGTATTTAAGGGTTGTTAACAGCAGTAGTTGTTGCATGAAGTTCTGAGGTACACAGCAGAATTCCCTTCTTACGGTCCCATGACTCACTTCAGTCGCTGCAATGGGTCTCTTGTGAACAGGGGCTATAGTCAGACCCTGAGGATGCTGCTCCATTAGTAGTCAGTGTTTGCATCTGGAAACAAGATGATTGTGAATATTTCATGAGTGAGCCAGTTCTCCTGAGAGTCTCTGTCCTATTTCTGGACCAAAAGATTGCAGTGAAACAATCGAACTTTTGGATGCAGAATCTCAGATGATGATCAGACTTCTTATTACTATTGGGAACTGCAGGGGGGAGGTTTGTACTTTCACTGGCGCTTCTTCTCCAAATGGGGAATTACTCTACTTGCATCAATGGAGAAGCATTAGAACAAAACGAGATTGGCCACAGCAATAAGAAATATCTTTACTGGTTCCTTTTCCCCTTGGTGTTTGTCTTCCTGCAGATATACTTTGCTGTCATGGCCCAGGATTCAGACCCTCTGACAATCCTATGCATACTTACTCAGAAGTGAGTCACACTGTGTTCAATGGGGTCTACACCCTAGTAAGTGGGTTCAGGATGGCAGTCTGCCAGTAAATGATGGCAGTAAATGATGCAACCAGCAGTACAACTGAATTAAATACACATCCACCTGCCTGTTGACCTTTTCAAAAAATTCTAATCTGGCCAAAGTTAAGTCCCATTGTTGATTTCAATGGGAGAAATGTAAATATGTGCTGAGCTCTTTTATTGAACTCAGTGGGAATTAAGATGCTTCATTTGGTGTAGTTTGTGCCCTTGGTCTTCACAGGGAAAGTAATTGTTTTCGAGGTGCTTTTGAGCCAATGTGGAGAGCACACAGAAACATATTCAAGTTTCTGACAGTCCAATCCTAACTAAATACCCCCCCCCGCCACTGCAGCTGCATCAATAGAGCATGTGCGTATCCTGCAGGAGAGGAGCAGTCCAGAGACTTCTTTTGTTCCCTTACCCTGGGGCAAGCCTCCACTGCCCCAGTGGGTCTCCTTGAATCTGCACCAGCTATTTTGCTGGCAAAGTCTGAGAAGACTAGCAGCCCAATCCTGCCTAAGGTGCGACGGCTGGCTGAAATGGCCAGCTGCTGCTGCATCCTACGCAGCGGTCAGAGCTCACCTCTGGGAAAGGGGATGTTTGTCCCCTTCCCCCGGTGTAAGCCCTGGAGGCCCCAATGGGCCTCCTCGGATGTGCACCAGCTCTTTAGCTGTGTAAGGCCAGCCCAGCCCGGGATATTGGAGCATGCCACCGATATCCCCTTCCCTGGTGTGGCTGGCTAATTTTTACACCAGCAACTCAGGAGTCAATGGTGAGTGGGTTTATAAAATCTTTTTTATAAAATAAAAAATAAAATCTTAAAACACATAGAAGGTGTAACAGGAAACAGGTTATCTTGTTGCCTGTGTGCTCTCAGAGGCATCTGGTGGGGCCGCTGTGAGATACAGGAAGCTGGACTAGATGGGCCTTTGACCTGATCCAGCAAGGTTCTTCTTATGCACTGGCGTCGCTCGAGGTGGGGTGGAATAGTAAGTTCTGCACTGTGCTAACCTCTGTTTACTCCCCAGCACGAGGCGCCCCTGCCCCCTTGTCAACGGATGCCATTCAGTGCAGCAAAGGCAACGCCTCGTGCCAGGGAGTAAACAGAGGTTAGCACAGTGTGGAACTTACCGTTCTGCCCCACCTCGAGCGACGCCAGTGTTCTTATATTCTTATTTATTGTGTAATTGGGATAAGAGGCACCAAAGTAGGCAAAAACAACCACCTCTCTCCAGTGTTTCCAAGATTTTCATTGCTCATCAACAATTTATTTTTCTCTCTAGGCCTTCCCCATCTCCCACCTCACCAGCGTCCTGAGTTGTTGGCTATTGTGGTGTAAAAATGATCTGTGTTGACACAGAACTGAGTGGGCACTTTGTATTATCAGCTCTAGCGTTTGCCTGCGTCCTTTATTTCAGATAATAAAAGCGTATTTCACAGCAAGATGGTTTCTTAAAAGGTTTTCAACTGACAATTTGTCTAAAGAAAAGACACTGATCTGGGCATTTATTTATTTATTTTTTCATCAAAGGCAGAAAGCCGGGTCTCTCAAATGAATTCCACAGAATTAATGGGGAACCTCTGAGACAGTTAGTACTGGCAAGTCCTGAGAATAGGGACATCGCCCTCAGTGCCAACACACCCTTGGCACTAGATAACTGCAGCTCATCACCGTATTTGAAATTGCTCATTTCAGCATGCAGCCAGACCAGAGGAATTGTTGCATTTCAGTTCAGTTCAGTTCACTTTTGTCCCATTTAATCTTTGAGCCATCTCCTATATCTATGAGCTCACAGAAAAGGAACACTGAGTTGCAGCATGCGTGTGCATACACAAAGAGAGAGAGAGAGAGAGAGAGAGAGAGAGAGAGAGAGAGAGAGAGCCAAAATAATTTGGTGGAAAAGAAAGACAGGAGCTCAAGACGCTATTGTGAAATAATGAGATTTACGTAGTTTCTAGGAAGTAGAAAGGAAGGAAGTAGCAGATAACTAGAAGCATGGTGAATATGGGTGCCATGGTGTAAATCTACTGTTGAATAAAGGTGAATAAAGGGAATAAATGCTTGTTTTTCCCACCTATAATGTTTTCATAATACAACTGCAAAACATAGAATAACTTAAGTTTATTCTAAGATGACCCTTAATATTCAACATTCTGTTCACATACTGATGCTGCGATTATTACTTCACATCAGATGTCGCTCCAGAAGTGACAGTTCTCATTGCTGAGAAAATCTCAATGATCCCTTTTAGTGTCAAGCACTCTCCACTTTCCTGAGAGGTGAGTAGTCCAAGAGCAGTCACATGGTTGAATTTCATTTAGATTTTAAAGAATACCGGAAACTATGGGTATCTTTATAATATAATTTATATTTATTTATAACATTTGCTGTACTTACAAATATACGAGCAGAGCGTGTTGAAATGGAATAGACTTCAAAAGTAGATGGCACATCTGCACATCCTGCATCAGATCCCAAAGAGAGCAACTGCACCCCAATGTGCTTCACCTTCAGCCAATCTTTGGGCAATCTGTGTCTGCCCAAATTCAGAAAACTGCCACCTGCAGGTAAAGTGCCCATTCAGGAAAATGTCTCCAGTCATTAACTCCCACTGAAGCAACACGGATTAATCATCCCTGTTAGCAAACAATCAAAGGCTTGTCCTCCCCCCAGTAGTTGTCTCCCTTAACAATGAGAAAAGGTCTCTTGCATTGCCTAGAAGCTGAGTGCAAAGATTGGATGCCAGCCAAGGTAAGAATGAACGAGAAATTTCTGAGGATAAGTGTGTAGACAACTCTTTCGCTGCAATCCTATATACACACTTTCCTGGAAGTAAGCCCCACTGAACATGATGGAACTTACTTCTGAGTAGATAGGCATAGGATTGTGCTATTTAAGGGATCCTGGAATTTGGTAACGTGTGACATAGCCTTCCAGAAAATGAATGCCTTCTGCTCCCAGTTCTGACTGCTTCTTAATCCTTCCATAGTGTTCCTGTGACGATACTTAGCATTTAGCTTGGAAGGTGCAGGGTGAGCAACAACACATGACAAGGCTTGTCAAATTTTGCCACTATAAGCCTTCCTAAGAAGAAAGGGGAAATATTCTGAAAAGAACTGAAAAAATACTTGAAATTCCTGGGTGCCATATTAGTCGATTAGGCCTCAGTCCTGCACAGAAGTAAATAAATATTTGAAATTTTCTGAAATCAAATATTTCAGAAAATTTCAAATATTTATTTACTTCTGTGCAGGACTGAGGCCTAATCGACTAATATGGCACCCAGGAATTTCAAGTATTTTTTCAGTTCCTTTCAGAATATTTCCCCTTTCTTCTTAGGAAGGCTTATAGTGGCAAAATTTGACAAGCCTTGTCAAATTTATTTCAAATATTCTGAACATCAACCAGTAGTATAATAGGCTTTAATTTTTCCAACTCAAATTCTGAGCTTCCACCCAACTAAGTGATACATTAGTACTGGCCAGTGTATACAGTCAGCAAAGCCATGTGACAAAACCTTTCCAGGACTGTACCACCACTCCATGCTCCAGATTGAGGGGGTGAGTGGGTTGACAAATATTTGCATGTAGCAAAATAGCATGTCAATCTATGCTGAAACCTTTTCCTGACATGCTAGTTTTCTGTATTCGAAGGAGCACTCAAACACGCACCCGCTCCTGCAGAGTGCTGTGGAACAGTCTAGGCTTTAGCACTTCAGCTTTTTGTATGGACAAACGCCAGTTTGGCTTGTGGTCTAAAGCATTAGAATAACATTTGATGCTGAAAATGCAATAATATCTAGATGTCTTAGGCAGGTAATAATTAGTTCCATTTTACAGCTGGGGAGCTGAAGCTGAGCAAGTGACTTGCCCAATTTGAATGCCTGCCTTGGGTCCCTTCAGGGAGAAAGGCAGGATAAAAATATTGCACTGGCGTTGCTGCAGGGGGGGGCGGAGCTCTAAGTTCCGCCGCGGCTCCGACCCTCTGTTACACCGGAGCATGAAGCGGCCCCGCCCCCTCGCCTTCAGAACCATTCAAGGCGGTGAAAGCAGCTCTTTCACCGCTTTGAATGGTTCCGAAGGCAAGAACTTAGAGCTCCGACCCCCTGCAGCGACGCCAGTGCAATATTGTAAATAAAAAATAAAAAAAGGTGACACAGTGAGACTACAGTGATTTTCACACAAATCTCCCATGTTTAAGTCCAACCATGACTGTAGCCAGGGTGGGGCCAGTGGCTGCTATACCCCACTTAGGCCTTTGCCTCACCTAGAATTGGGGGGGGGGACACTTGTGACATGACAACCTCCTTTTAAAGAATGAGAGCTTTTTTAAAGAACAGACACAAACGGGAGTTGATCCTCCCCAAAAGTGCAGTAGTGCTCTAAACTCCACCCAGCCAACCTGTACAGCTCTGCTTATTCAAGATTTCCCTGGATTCAGAGCGGATTTTTCATGATCACAATTGCCCATATGCTTAAGTGATCCTGTAACAAAGATCCCAGGAGATGCTCAAAGCAGTGATGTAGACTTGAGTCTATTGACTCGGACTTGAGTCGGACTCAAGTCGCGTCAATGACTTGACTCAGACTTGACTCGGCGGTTGTAAAAGACTTGAAAGACTCAACTTGAGATTTGGAGGATTTTATGACAAGTTGAATTTTATAAACCCGTTTTCCCCATTAAATAGATAGGGGCTTGCAACTCGCGACCAAAGACTTGGGACTTGGGGGCAAAGACTTGGGACTTGACTTGAGACTTGGACCCAGAGACTTGAGACTTGAGACTTGGAGTCCGAGACTTGATCGACATCCCTGGCTCAAAGTCACCCTTTCATCTCCTCTACTCTCATCCCCTTATATCACTTTCTGCTCCCCTTGGTCTATTTAAAATCATGGAGGCAAGAAAGTGAGGAGGAGGAGCAACTGCAGCTGTCAGTGGTGCAGCTCAGGACTGGGAGAGGTGCTGTGCAGGCTCCCCACCTCTTTCCACTCCCTGGATTGGAAAAGGAAGACGGGGATAGAGCAGAAATGTGGAGAAGATGAGAGCTCTGGGCTAGAGTGTTGGAGGAGCAGAAACTGAACATCACCAAGTTAGGGGGGGGGCAGCACATGGCATGCTGCAGTGGGTGCTAGGAGGTTTTGAGCCAGCCCTGCCAGCAAGGAGCCAGAAACAAGCCTTTCCTAGTTACTGCCGAAACCTCACATCGAAAACCATGGGCATTACGATTGCCACTGAAGCCCTTGAGATTTCTTAGTGGGTGACAGTGGTGATGATGATGTGTGCATATGCATATGCCATGGAGTGAGCAATTGTAGTAGGTGATCATCTCAGAGCATCTGGGACTCAGCCTCCAATGCAGGACCACCCATTTAGAGGCATCACCGTTCACCAGCCAGTTGGAAAACACACCAAGGTATAAAATTGTCAGGTGTTTTCTTGCTACTCTCTCTGTCAATGTATCAGCTTCTTATGCTTGCAGACATAGTCAGAGAAAGGAGCATATATATACAGTATATACATATACTGTATATGAAATATGTATACACAGGTTACAAGCCATAAGTAACCTCCTGGTTTTAGAAGTGGGTTTTCTCTGTGCCAGGTGCAAGGGAGTGGCGACTGGACACAGGTATCTTGTTGTCTTGTGTGCTCCCTGAGGCATCTGGTGGGGTCACTGTGTGACACAGGAAGCTGGACTAGATGGGCTTTAGGCCTGATCCAGCAGGGCTCTTCTTATGTTCTTATGTTCTTATGAAATGTGGTGAACTGGCCTGATACATTGGCTATGAGCTGGCCTGATACACTGCAGCCAGTAGAGGGCAATGCTGCACAGACACATAAGCCAATTGACACATACAGTCACCCTTATGTGCCTAGGCACTGTGGAGACCTGGAAGCTCCCTCAGTGCCCAGAGAGATCGAAAGAATTATGGGCAGAATAACTTGCTGCTGTCGGTATAAATTAGATCTTTAAGGTTAATGTACTGTTTATGTATTTTCCATATCACATTTTTCCTAATATGATTTGCATCCCCTCTAGGCTTGCAATTAGCCGCAGGCTCCTTCTAATATATGCACCACACAACATGTCCCCCAGCATTCCCTTTAATGTGCTGTGCTCATGAAGGAGACAGAGGGGCAGAGTGTAATTGCGTTTCTTCTATCCAAAGTCAATGGATCTAAAAGGCATTGTATGCGAGAGTTCCCTGGCTGATGTTTGCCTGCATCATATTACCACCATACCATTCTGTGATCTAGGATTCTAGTTTGGAATGAGAGGCCTTTGGCCCTGCCAGCTCCCAATAGCAGATACACAGTCTACAGAGGAACTGCCTTCTCTCACTCATTCACTCACACACACACAAACACAAACAAGCGCTAGTGGGGTGGGTTGAGTTTAAAAGGATGCAGAAAATTCTGACAGATCAGAATACAAATAGCATCCCTTCCTCCACACATTTGTCTTCCCTACATGGGAGAAAATAGGAGCTGGGGGAGGAAGAGGCAAAACTTGCTGTGGACATCTCCATTTTCTTTCCTGTGTTGTCGCCCTGAAGTTCAACACATGAAGGTTCCACAAGAGCACAAAGGGCATGGAAAAGAAAGCTAAATAGGATCCCAAACAGTTCATGATACATTCGAGTGAAATAGTTTAGGAGTGTTTGAAGGACAATTCTGTGTTTCACGGCATGGTATCCTACCAACACACAGCTACTCAGAGGAGGTGCCTGGGCAACTCAAAAGCCTGACATCCTACCAGCATGTGTGGTCCAATAAAGCTGACATCTGAAGCTGAGCATCCCAACTGAGCTTTATGATGCAGGTAAGGTGATGTTGGGGGAGGGTTGGGGCAGGTATTGGACAGGGCTGGGGGCAAGCCGAGGGGCAGATCTCGGTGGTGGCAGCATCCACAAGTTACTATGCCCCTGTTCAGTCCCAACATGTCCCCTTTGGCCTAACAGATTGATATTAGCAACATAGCTGGCGTAGATCTGAGTAGACCTATTGGAGAACAGGGAGCAGTGGAGGAGGTAAGTAAATGTTTACTTATGTCTCCCTATAGGCCTGATCTCTGACCTGCCTGTGGGATGCAGCGGAGGCTATGTCAGTGTCCCTGCATCACAAAGGTCAGCACTGGATAGGATTGGACTGTAAATCAAGGTAATTTATGCATACTTTTTGCTTGGTAATACATGCACACACAACACTTTGCACATTCAAAAAAAAGCTATACAAATGCCACATATTGTTCACTATTTGTTAGGTCTTTTTTCACAGCCTCCCTTTCACTGCAAAAATATCACTATCTCTCTGTGGACCACACCGGACAACACAGCAGTAGTACTCTGTCTTAGATAGGTATCTTCTATTCCTTGTCTTCGCTTCCCTTTTTGGGAGTCCACTTACGAGTTTACTGCCTTATCTGCAAGTACTCATTCTCTTTTGCTGTTTTCAGTTTTTCTAGCAAATTATTGGCAGGTATTGGAGGATCCTATGCTCACGTAATCGTATTTGGAAACCATGCTGCAAACATCTCTCCAGACTAGTGCCTAAGTGCCTTATAAATTATCTTTCTGGTTCTGCCATGTGGCATTGTGGTGTTCTCCAGGGCCTAAAATATTAATTAAAAAAGCCCTTTTACAATACACTACTATATTAAACGTATAACACTATAAATTGCAATCATAAAACTGTAATGCAGTGACTGAACGTAACATGAAGCTGACATGCTGCCGCAGGGACAACAAAGATCTTAACAAATGGCATCGTAGACAAGTTTCCTGGAATATACATAAAACTTTCCAAATTCCATTCTTATTTGTTTCCCTTTTACAATACCTTCATGGACAAAATATTAAAATGGCAAAGGCAACTACAAGCAAATCAAGCCAGAAAAATAAAAACTGACTGCAGTTTAGATTTGTTTCAGGTCTGCAGTGTGCTCATTTTAGAAATGGGTTGGGTGGGTTTTTCTTCATTGTTTTTGTTCATCTCTTGCAAAGACAAAGGAAACAATTTGTGGAGTGGTTTGGGAACAGGACTTTTTCAGATGGCCACATAAAGGAAGTTCTGTCAAAAAATGATGTCGACAAGGTATGCATAGTTCTGAGAGAGATGAAAGAGCGGCAAATGTGCTATCAATGCACCTAATTCCTTGCATCTGCACTGCACAGGGAGGAACTGTAACCAACCTTTGCCATGGAAGAGACAACTTCCCAGCATGTGATGGGGTGGGCTGGTGTCTGCCACCTTTCTCCATTCTGAGATCCTTCCAGTACACTTGGACAATACTTGCACAGCTTATTCTTTTCAACACGGCATCTTTCAATGAAATTCAGTTCAGGAACAGGATTGTTGGTGTTATTTTCAGTAATTTTGACATTTTAGCTCAAACATGTTAGCCAATGCTTGTTAAGATGCTAATATGGACTACAGATGTCATTGAATATGTTCCAGTCATCTTTCTTGAACTTTGACTAAACTAACCCTTGCTAACTAGGCAGACTGGCACCTTTTAAAGTGAAGACTCTGTTATGGTTAGCAGGGGGAGAGTAAATATCCCTATAAGTCCAATACTGCTGTTCCAGTGGGGCTGTTCCAGTGGCTGTCTGCTGTCTGCTGATGTCTTCTCCTCATGGAGATGGCAGAATCAGAGGAACATTTCCTTCGCTTCAGCATTAGGACCAAACACACTTTTATCTGCATCTCATGCAAAATATTATCTATCTATCCCAAGGAACATTCATTTTTTAAAACAAATCAGCGCCTAGATCTCTGAGCAGAGGCTGATGTATCCAGTGACCTATTAAAATGATGGGGGAGATGACTTGATAATTAGATCAGGATGACTTGAACACCTTGCATCAAAACATCCCACGCATAGCATGTCAGACACAAAACCAGAAGGTGTTGCAAGGAGTTTGTGAGGCACTGATCCTCTATCCGTGAACTGAATGGGAATGTTGCTGTTCAGACTCTAGTGAGATGAGGTGAATGTTGGGGTAACTATTCAGAGGCTCCTGATTTTCTGAGACCAGGTAACTGTGAATGCAGCACAGGGCACAGTTTACTCATGGGGCGTGCAGTTATTTTCTCCCTCTCTCCTGGGCTTCTTTATGCCCATAAGAGAGAGAGAGAGAGAGAGAGAGAGAGAGAGACAGACAGACAGACAGACAGACAGACAGACAGACAGACAGACAGACAGAGAGAGTGTAAGTTGCCTATTTATGAAGATCTTTTAAAAATGGGCTCCAGAAGTGACAATGGGAAAGGAAATATATATAGAATAGCAACATTTCCTGGTGTTCTTTAGCATTATAGTTAATTGCAGGCATCCAGAGGATAAAGACTTATTTCCATCCATGGGGGTGTGTTCAAAAAAGGAGGAATTGACTCTAGAATTAAGCTGAAATTTAGTATGTACGGAGGGTTGTCAAGAGAGAAAAATAAGAACAAAGAATACTATTATTATCTTTACTATTATCTTTTAATTCCCTCATTTCCCTTTTGCACTACTTTTTCTCAGCCCTCTCTCTTTCAATAATTACAATAATCAACATAGTAATGATAACAGAAAGAATCTTCTGCAAGATAGCTAAACAAATGGCATGTTATCTCTTCAGCACTGGGTTCATGTACTGCAGATATACCCATTTTTAATGGAAAAGCCAATAAAATTTTAATTTAAAAAGCACACGTCAGGCGGAATGCGGTAGTCTGTGGCTTACCAGGTGCACAAAAGTGTAGAATTCCGTATAGGTGACACTGTGGGTCAAAGGCCAAAAAAAAAAAAAAGTGACGTGTATGAAACATGACCCCCAGTCCCAGTAGAACCTAACAATACCTGACAGGTTTCAGTTGCTATAGTGACACTGCTTCATTAAAAATATGATTTGCTTGGGAATTTAAATAAGCAATACCAATCCCGTCTGGAGCGACAGTCATAACCACCTCTGTCCTGACTGGTGGCAAGAGCTGAATAAACTAATTAAAGATGGGGCATCTCAAGTTTGTAGTGATGACCTTGATAGGCCAGGAGACTGAAGTTGAGTGAGACTTTTCTTCTGTGCAAGAAGAGTCTATAAGCAATGTAAAAAGCCCTTCCAGGGAATAAGGCCAGTCCCTGTGCTTGTGATCTGCTGGGATTTCTTGAGACTGGAAACCAAAGGACCAAGAAATGCTTAGCGAGAAGAGTTTGTCTCATCTGCTGGCATGAGCTAATAAGTGATTAATTGTTAAACATGAGCACAACACAACTACCTATCTACAGAGAATTACTTCCCTGTTTTATGGTGCAATACTGCACATCTTTGGGCCGGCTTCTGCGCTAGTGCCACTTACTCTGAAGGAATCGCAAACATACCATAAAGCCGGTACCGCTCACTCTGCTGCCGAACCAGACCTGCGCCAGCTGACGCAAGTAAGGTCCGTACCAGTCACCGCAGGGGCGGGGGGAGGGCGGGCAGGGGTGGGTAGGGAGGGGGCCATTGGCTGGCCTAGCCTGGGAGGGAGTGGGATATCAGAGCTGAGTTGCGCCAATATCCAGTGCCCCAGGCTGGGCAGGCCTTACATGGCATCCCCAGACACGCGCCAGCTTCAGAGCTGGCATGCATCTGAGGAGGCCCATTGAGGCCTGCAGCGCTTATACCGGAGGAAGGGGGCAAACGATCATCTCCTCAGATCAAAAGCAATGCATGATGTGCCACTTCTAAACTGATGCCCCATGCTAAAAAGGGCTGTGCATAGACCCCTCTGAGATGGTCTGTGGGGCTTGCTCACATTTCATGGACCTAGGACAGGGGTTCTCAACTTTTGGAGGCCCGGGTACCCCCTATCACGGTCCAATTTTCTGATGTACCCCCTGCTGATTAACTGCTAATTAATTGGATTAATCAAGTAATTAATTAGGTAATTAATTGTTAAATAAAGTACTAAAACAATTTTAAATGTGAACTATGTATTATTTAACTGTGTGTGTGTGTGGGGGGGGGAGAGACACACATGCAAGGATCTCTTTTTTTTTTCTCCAAGTCACACTTACCAAAATCAGCTCCTTCCTCCCCCACCCCACCAAAGTACATTTTCCAAAGTGCAAAAATAAGCCCAAAACCAGAGAGACAGAAGGGTTCCGAAAATAATAACAATTTAAAATCCATGTTAATTAACACTGAATTAGCTGCTGATGGGGCAGATAAGGGGCAGGGCTTGGCATACCCCCAGCAAGAGGTCCGCGTACCCCTAGGGGTACCCGTACCACAGGTTGAGAATCCCTGGTCTAGGAGGCTCGCCAAAAAGGGATGGCAGCTGAATGCTCGGTTGCAATCTGTTAGACTTGAAATCCTGAAAGGCTCTATTTGCAGAGATCTGGTTTGTCCATTAGTATTAATGGGGGAGAACTGTGAAATAGTAGTTAATATAAAACTGTCTTGTGGTTGGGAACATTTTGATCTCCTGTTTTTCACCATCAGCTGTGAAATGAGTTTGTGGCTGTACACATGGTGAATAGGCAACCATTTCTATGCCCACGACTGCTGGAAAATGTGCAAAAAGGGTTGTTGGCTCACTACGTGTAGAACCTGAATCACGTTATTCTTTCTCGATGCAATTGTACACATGGAAGAATTCCAGGCCCTGAAGCAACCCTGTGCTTCTATGCTACACCTACTATAATGTGCCACATGAATACACATGCAAACCCTTTTTGCATTTGGTGTGTTCAGCCACACGTGTCGCTGGGCCATGGTGGGGGGGGGGCGGGCCACTGGAGGGTGACGCGCGCAAAGGGTGACGCGCGCACCCCCGCACGTCATCCTCCGGCGACTCTGAGGCCAGGAGAAGGCCTCAGAGCGTCTGCCCCGGCTGCCGGCCCAGGGCCTTCTGACGAGGCCCAATGCGTTAATACATGTTTTTTTTAGCTTTTTCACGCATGCGCAGGCTGTTTCTAAGGGCAAAAGGGCAGCCCTTGCCCTCAGGAACGGTCTGCGCATGCGCGAAAAAGGTAAAAAAATCACGTATTAACGCATTGGGCCTCGTCAGAAGGCCCTAGACCGCCGGAGAAGGAGGACGTTTGGAGTGGGGGGTAAGTCCTCCTTCTCTGGCTTCTCTGGAGCGGGGGGGCCATGGGGGGCCACAGGAGGCAGCATGCGCGCGCCCCTGCCATCGGGTGACGCGCGCGCAGTGACGCTACTGTGTTCAGCATAATGATACTTTGAAACAAGATACCGATGAATGATTCTGTTAAAAACCAAAGCAATTAGCAAAGCATTACATTTTCAGCTCAATGGTATAAAGGAGGACCGGCAAGGGACTGGCAATTAGAACTATAATGTCTGGGCTCGGATGAGGCTTCGTTTGCACCTTATCAGGTAAAGACACAGGATATCTCTTCAGTTTCTTTAAAGTCCAAATAACGAGTACAGGTGAATACATCCTTGAACTACAACTTCCCAAAAGCAGCTTGACAGTTCACAGGTCACGTTAGTAATGTGTGCTGCTTGGTGCTCCACGTGACATTTGTACATTATTCAGACACAGTGAAGAAACTGAAAGAGCAAGCCAGTATCTTTCTATTTTAAAGTGACTCTTATTACTATCATATACGTAGTAGTATTACTATATTACTTATTACTAACATCTTAATAATAAGATGTTACTCTTATTACTGTAGCATCCCTATTATATCAAACCTAGGACCCATCTAGTCTAGGGTCTAGATGTTAGGATCTATGTTAGCTAAATCTCCTGGGAACAACACAAGCAGAGCATGAAGGCAACAACCCTCTCTATTGTTTGTCCCCCGAATGTGTTCTTCAGAGGTATGTATGCTGCCTCTGAACCTGGAGGTTCTACTTAAGATAGCTACAAATTTTGCAAGGTAGCTGATTTTCCTACCCCATCCTGGAGATGCTAGGGATTGAGTCCCTTCAGGATGCAAAGCAGATACTTTACCACTAAACTACAACCTAGTTCCCTGAATATTCATCTAACACAGTGTTAAGGGGACACTTGAAAGTCCCGAAAGTCCTTTTCAGTGGAAGCAAAATTTTAAAAAAGACTGTTTGGGCTCACTTCTGCACTTCCTGAACTGTAATCTAACCAGGATGTTGTCACTATTGCCTCTGTACTTTAATTATGAAAGCTTCTTTCATAGATCCATGCACCGAAAGGATGCAACAACACCGCATTCAACCACCTTTAATAAATTGCTGACTTTTATTCTAGTCCAGTAGAATCAACCCCTTTTCCATCCCTGCACCTCCCAATGTAAAAGTGAAGTTTTTCTTCCTCTTTTTTTTTTTTTGCAGCTGCTGAGTGACAGCTCTGACAATTGTTCCCAATATTTTGATTGCAGAATTGCTCTGTTATTCCAGCAAGTCTGAAATTAAATACAGGTGCAAATTAACTGGCTAAGTCACAAGTGCATTAAAGTTGGTAATTTTTCTGTCAAGAGGCATGTTGAAAGGCTGCAGAGATTTGCAAGAGCTTGCTAGAGCCAACTGGCTGGCACAGGTGCACTTAGAATTTGGAGAAGGTTTTTGAAGGAGTTGTGAGGCAAGAGCTCATTTGCCCTCTTGGCGGAAAAAAAGTTGGACTTGGGAGTGAACTATATAGAAATCAATCTACTTGGGCCAAAACAGGCATGATAAAGTTCCATGATTGGAATTCCTGATGGTTTTTTTTTTTTCCCAGAAGAAGCCATTGGGGAGGTGTGATTTGGATCGGGGGGGGGGGCACAGTGTAGGATATGTATCTAGCCTCTATGCACACTGCACAGTTATCCTGATTGGCATTACAGTACAGCAGTGGCTCCCAAATGTTTTAGCACCGGGATCCACTTTTTAAAAACAACACTCTATCAGGATAAACCTGGCTTTATGAGATTTTTTTTTAAAAAGGTGATCTAGAAAGACATATTTTTATTTATTTATGTACAATAAAAATAATACTTTTATTTATTTATCTGCAAAAAAACCCAAAAAACTCTCAATCCATTTCTTGTAATGAGGCAGCCTGAATAAATAGCCTCAAGGTGTGAGGGGCTTAATTATGTGACCCAGCCTCCACCTGCCCCTACTACCTGTCACTGACGGACTTGGAAAAAAAAATGGTATAAAAGATGCTCAAACATTTATCTTCCTATATTTAAACAAGCTTGCAAACTGCAGGAGCTCAGCTCCTTGCAGGGCAATTAGCAGCTATCTGATTTTTGAATAGCCTCAGGGCAATTAGTTATCTGATCTTTCCAATCATCCGTGTTTTCACTGGAGGCTCTGCAGGACCCACCAGAAATTGGGTCGCGACCCACCAAGTGGGTCCTGACCCACAGTTTGAGAACTGTCGCAGTACAGTACAGTCAGTTCTCTTTATAGGCGAATTTGCTATCTGCGAATTTGCTATCTGTGAGGGGCAGAATTGCGACCTATCTCTCCATATCCGTGGTCTGTTCTCGTTATCTGCGATCTCATCAGGGCCATTGTTCTCTTAGCTTTTTTTCGCGGGTCTCCACGTTGCTCTGGGAGCAAATTTCCCTGCCTTGCTGCATTTATTGTAAAGGGTAATCTGTCTCTTCTGGAGTTACTGTGTGTGTGTTTTCTATTGAATGCCATTTGTAACACAATGGGAACTGTTTGTGCTCTCTCTGGGCCCGCACGGATCAATGCGGATGTGCACCAGCGATATTGCTGGCACAGGTCCAAGTTGCCCCACCGTAGCTTCTGGGGCTTACACAGGGGCAAGTGTCCCTTACCCCAAGGAAACCTTCAGCAGCCAAAAATCCCCACATGATGCATTGTAGCTCGCACCGGCACCACTGCATTGCCACGCAAAAATTTACGTTGGATTGGGCTGTAAATGTCCTACTTCTTGTCCTACCTAGAGGATTCTATGCAAAGTGCCAAATTGTTTCAATATCTTATCTGCACATAGGCAAATTGTCATTCACCAAATTGTATCATTAGATTTTAAAAAAAAGGTAACACACAAAGTTGCAGAAAAACTCGGCAGCTATCCCATCTCAAAAATTTGCTTTTCCTCCCCATCAGTATGTGAACAGCAAACCATATAGAAAATGCTATAGATGCATCTGTGTCTTGAATGCCTGCTGGCTGGTTATATCCAGCACCTGTCTGCAAGCAACTGGGACACACCTGCTACACCTCATCTCACCTTGGAACTCCAGCACCCCCCCCCACACACACACAATCAGAAGGCTGTAGATAAGATGCACACCTGCTGTGACTCAGCATCAGCTCTCTGCCTGGGTTAAGCTAGCAAATATTCACCATGCCAAGCTTCAGCTGGTAAGCATTATCAAATGGTATCCAGAAATGCCCAAGTGGCACTTGGCAAGTGCAGGAGGCAGACAGAGTTCAATGTGTCCAGATTGGTACAGATATTGAATTCCTATTTTAATTTGCACAGACAACAGAATAAAAAAGAACAAGGTGGACTCCTCTTGCCATAAATGGTGCTCTTTTAACTTCAGGATTCAGGAACACACCAAGGTGTAATCTCACAAAGGCACTAAAAGGTCACTATTCCTCTGTTGATTGTAACTTTCCCATAATTACATAAGTGCAACCCAAGCCTAATCACGTTAACTCAGAAGTAAGTCTCCTGGATTTCAGGAGGGTTTACTTACAAGTAATTGTGTTTAGGATTACAGCCTTAAGATGAGTTTTTCTGAGTGTGAACAGTGTGGTTTAGGTAGCAAAAGTGAAATCAGGTATGGCATGGGAAGTGTTGGAAAATAGGTACAATGCTGCCCACATGACACCAGGAGGCAGTATACTGTCCCCCATTCCTCCCCCTTGCCGCCCCTTAAGAGGCTACCTGTCCCAGACCTTAACTGTGTCCCTTTTTGACCTGTGCGTGGGATCTGGATGTGTGTGTGTGTGTCTCTAGCTGGCTTCCTTTCTCTCTCCTCTCTCCTCCTGATCCTCTAAGCATGCAGTCCTCTCTCCATGAGCTCAGACCAGCCACATGGAGTCCATCATGCCATGAGGTCTCACAAACCTATGCAAAGGTAAAAGCTCTAGGATTTCCTGTTCCAAGTTCAGGACTTGTACAACCAACAAATATATACATGCTTGTGCACTGTGAGTAAAGTATTTTATTTCTTTGAAACCTCTTTTCTGTCTCTGTGCCTATTTTATTCTCAGCAGCAATGTAGTGGTGGGGTTGGTGGGTTGCTTCAGGGAAAAAGGTCTTCTACTTTATGACTTTGCTTATAGAGATGCCCAGACCCCCTTTTCCCATCAAAGTGAAAGCCCTTCTTGTTTGCCTTTTCTTTAAAGTACGAGAAAGCAATTGGTGAAAATAAAAGGTAGCAAAGGAAGCACTTCACAGATGGAGACATTATTATTAGACTAATAATTATTAGTCAAGGAGGGAAGCATGGAAGCTTATGATGTTCAGAATATGTATCCTTAGTCCTCTGTTAGAAGCTGAACATGAAAAGCAAAAAGGTAGACCTGTCCTCTACTACTGGCTATTGTCAACAACAGAATTCCAAGTTAGAGGAACAGTACAATGAAGCAACTTGCTTGCCTTAAAACATGTGTTTGCTTTTCTTTCTGGCTAGTTTTCTGTTTCTCTCCGTTCTGTTTACCTGCCACCAGACCTTGCCAGTATGACTTCAGATGTGTGAGAAAGAACAGGTCAGTCAGAAAGCAGAGAAGGTGAGACTGCAGCCAGAAAGGGGGGAATCTGAACCAGCTCACAGCCAAGAATTCAACACAGCTACTGTGTTTGTTATGGAATGGAAGGAGAACATGAATGCTCTAGGGCTGTTTTGAATGTTTGCAACATTCGGTTTTCATCCTGAAAAATCCTCTTTTTGCAGGGGCCCAACTTTTTATCAGATGTCCTGGCAACGCTTTTGAAAACAAAATGCTGTGCTTTTTGAAAGTAGTTGTTGCTTTTTCTGTTCCCAGTTCTCATGGTGCTCTGGGTTCGCCACATTAATGCAGCCCATAATAAGATGCCATGTCAGTAATGAGGTGATGTTATGCACTGATGCACAACGTAGTCACGTGACCGACATGTAGTAATTACAGTCGTGTGAGTTAAGAAAGCGAATTGAGGGAGATGCATGAGCAGAAGTGGGAGGAGAGTGGAGCGTGTGGAGCAGCTGATCCAGGCGCAGATGGACTGTGGAGCACCCGCTCGAGGTGCAGGCAGACCATGGAGCACCTGGAGCAGCTGCTCCAGATGCTGGCGGACTTACCGGTCTCGTCGGGCGCGTAGTTTGGGCCCTCCCACCCTCCCTGGAGCCTCTACGGCTCCGAAATAGGTAGGAAACCGGTGGGGGGGGGCGGGGTCGGTGACGTGCTGGGCGCGTCACGTCACCTAGGTCCCGCCCCCTTCCTCCAGGCGCCGGGAGGCCTGGTTACGCCTCTGTGCATGAGCTACACAACTATGTGCTGAGGTCATCCAGTTCCAGTGCCAAGTTTCTCAATCCCCCCTTTAGAAAACAAGAATGGACATTTCAAGATGTGTGTGTGTGTGTGTGTGTGTGTGTGTGTGTGTGTGTGTGTGTGTGTGTGTGTGTGTGTGTAAAATGGACTCCCCCTGTTCACAAATGGTGAGCACAAATTTGAAAAAAGGTGAGTAGGCTCATTTCAGCAGTTGTTAGCTTTGATTCTCCGCTTTGATTCTCCGCTTTCTTTCTTTCTTTCTTTCTTTCTTTCTTTCTTTCTTTCTTTGGATAAAGTATGTTTCTAATGGTTTAATTCTATCCTGGGCTGACGTAGACTCTGTTGCACACTATGGACTGGCTGGGGACCAGGCAGCAATGGAGAGGTAAGTACATAACATTTATACTTACCTATTCTGCCACCCCCTGATCCCCAGTGGCCAGCTCTTTTGCTGGTGGAAAACAATGGAACCTCCGAGTAGGTCCAAGGGGGCATGTTGAGTCCGAGCCAGGGCTATAGAATAATGACGCCACCGCTGCCACTGAAATCTGCCCTGGCCCACCTTGGACATGCCCCCAGCCTGACCTGATTCCCGCCCTGAGCCTCCCATGAGCTGCCCCTTTGCCACCTTACCCGCACTGGCGGAGCATCTGGGTGATTGTGGCACATGCGCAGAGCTGCTGGCTATTTGTACCAGCACCTCTGATGTGCATGACAGTGGCATGGTTTTTGCACCACCACAATGGAACCTACGGCAGCAGGTTGCAAGATCCACTGCTATAGGCCCTAGGGTTCAACTGTTATAGGGGGAAAATGGAGAATAATATGAGTAAGAAGCCTCTGTGGGATTTGTGGGGGAAATGGGGCTAGAATAGCTCTTCTAACAGAGCATAATCCAAGGAGGCTAGAATTGAGTGGTATAAGATAGTTATATCTTAGCCTTCAAGACTCCGAATACTTCTGCCTCAGTCAAATAATATTTGTTTACTTAAATATTTATACACTGCCTTTACCCCAGAGTACAGGGGTACCCAAGGCGACATACAGAATTCATAAAATCACAATAAAAATACTACAAAAGATGAAATACTAGAAATAAAAACAAACAGCATTAAAAAAACATTTTAAAAATCCCTGCAAAACCAAATAACTTAAAAGGAAAAGCTAAACAAAAGAGGAAAGTTTTCAGCACCTGCCAGAAGGCTAACAGGGACGATATAGTTCTTAACTCATCCAGGAGGGAATTCCAAAATAATGGTGCCACCATGGAGAAGGCCCTACCCCTTGTTGCTGCCAAGCTGGCTTCAGCCAATGGTGGTCCTCACAAAAGGACTTCCTCAGATGATCTCAGGGGACAAGCTGTTTCACATGGAAGAAGGTTCATATTACTGGCCCCAAGCTGTCAAAGGCTTTGAAGGTCAAAACCAGCACCTTGAATTGTGCCTAGAAATGAACCAGCAACCAGTGTAGCAGCAGGAGTGGAATAGGAGCAGTGGTGCTGTACCCTGAACCCACTTACTGGGTAGAGAAACAGAGCGTTCTAGAGTACATGTTGAGGGGGTTCAACAAAGCTGAAGAGCACAAACAAAACCAAAGTGTAGCTCTTATTTCCCTCTGGAGTTCGTGGCCTTGTGCTGATTTTTTTTTGGGGGGGGGGCGGAGGTTTTTTTAAAATCTGCTCTTTGATTCGTTGTCCTGCTGCATCATTAAGAAATTGGGTGGCAGTACTATGCGCCAGATGTAGCTTCCAATTAGGTTTTAACTATAATGCATTAGGGAGGTCTAAATTATTATTGGCTCCAGGGCCAAGAATAATTAAAATCAGCAACTCATAGCAGGTTTGGCAGTTTCTCAGCAAAAGCTAAGGCTGCAATCCTATACACAGTTACCTGGAAGTAAGTCCGATTGAACACAGTGGGACTTACTTCAGAGTAAATATGTATAGGATTGTGCTGTAAGTTATGGACAGGAAAGGGGTAAATACTGGGTGCTTTCCCTGGTTTTTACTGGAACATTGAAGAAAATATTAAAATATAGGTTATATAGCTCTTCATAGAATTAGTGTGGCAATTGGAGTGCATTTGTTTTCTAGTTAAGAAATATAGAATGGATATTTTTGAATATTTGATATATCAACTCAAATCTGAGAAACAGGTTCGGTTTCTATACCATTGACTGCATTACGTGGTCATTTGGACGTGAATTGGTAGTCTCCATTTCTTCATGCTTGATTGACAAATACTTCATGACTAGAGCTCTGCTTTCTTGCAGGACGTTGACAGAATCTTAGGGTTGCCACATGAGTTCATCATATAAACTGCAAAACCTTCCATGCATAGAAAACATGCACGTGACTAATCATTTATACAACTCTTTAAATCTGAAAAATACTTTCCTTTCCATCTCTTCTCCTTTCATCTTCATAACAGGCCTCTCAGGTAGCTCACTAGGATTCATATCTGACAGGTGGAGTATTGAACAGACTTTTGTAATGTTCTGATTTTTGTGACTAGCTGGCTTTTGTCATGATGAGTAGGGTATATTATTCGACTGGCAAAGTAGATTTTCATGAGATCTAAGTTCATGTTTGATTACTGGTGAAAGTGAACTAATTGATCCTGTGCTTTGACTTTGAAATGACTAAACACCAAATATGACTCCATTGAAAATCAGAATAATTAGACAATGACATAGTCGTTCCCCTCCCACACCTAGGGCATCCTAGGGGCTAGAGAGGAGTAGTTCTGTGACTGGTGGGAGAGCATAATGTTGTTCTCAAAGTGGGAGCACACCTGGTTGAGGACTGATGAAAGAGGAGGGAAGGCAGGGTTCTGTGGAAGCCCATGTAGGTTCTGCACAGGTGAAAGGGAAAGGATCATACTGCACTACTAAATGCATGCTAGCTTGCAAATCAAATCAACAGGAGGCTAGTGGACGCAGACCTTCAAATGTGACTCTCACACTAGGCAAGGTAGTTTCGTTTCAGTTTTGACTTCAAGATTATTGACCCTTAACTTAGATAATTTTACTCTGCTTGGGGGTATGGCTCCAGCGGTCCCCCATATTTTTCTTCAGCTCATTCTGCAGAGTTGTTGGGACATGCTGGTTCTCATACAATCTCCCCTGTTTTCCCCCAAAAACTTCCTTCAGACCTTTGGTCCCCCCCCCCCTCCATAATACATATATTTACCCATTCATTTTTTCCCTGGTATAACATGCCTTTCCAATTTGAACTCTCTCCTGTACTCTGAGCGGTTCCACCACCATGTATTCATTGGTTTCTGTCTCCTGTTCAAATGCACAATAAACTCCCACCTGTTGTTTGACTTCCTGGTTCAGCTGCAGCTGACCTGCATACTTATGTCTCACTCGAGAAAAATATCCTTGCAGCCCCACACAGTTCCAGACTCTTCACACCTCGAGTCGTCATGGCTTCCAGTCTATTTTTACCTGTATCATTGATTTCTCTATGGTTCGATGCTGCAGGCCTTTCTGAATATTCTTTAAGGGTGTCACGACGGTGGTGTACCTGTTACTGAGCTAAGTCTGCTCCTTTACAATTGCCTTTCTCTTGGAATACCTTAATCACAATCTGAAATCAGGTTCTGAGGATAAAGGGATGCGGCACAATACTGACCCTTGCTTGCATTAAAATAGCTCCTCTTTTTAAGTCCTTATTCCCTACTGCAATTATTAGCAATAAACTTACAACATTTCTATTCCACATTTTTTTCCCCATCATAGAACTTAAGATTTATTTATTTATTTAAAAAAATTATATCCCGCCTTTTCCTATGCCGAAAGGCAAATGCTCATGGCAGCTTACAACAACGGTTAAAATGCATAATTTAAAATAATACATAAAATAAATTTAAACAATACATAACCATACACAAATTTAAAAACAATAAAATCCACTAGGGGAGGGGGAGACAGTGTAGAGCAGAGAAGCAGCTTGGCAGAGCATCTTGAGACACAGGAGGCAGACCAAAACCCATCACCCAAACACTAGACGAAATAAAAATGTTTTGAGCCCTCGCCGAAAAGTCATGAGTGAGGGGGTGGTTCTCAAATCCCCTGGCAGGGAGTTCCACAGTTTTGGCGCCACAGCAGAGAAGGCTCGCCCACGTGTTGCCACTCCCCTAACTTGTGATAGAGGTGGCACTCGCAGGAGAGCCCCCCAGATGACCTTAAGTGAGCGGGCCGGAATGTATGGGAGAAGGCGGTCCCTCAGATATCCTGGACCTGAACCGTGAAGGGCTTTAAAGGTCATTACCAGCACCCTGAATTGGGCCCGGAAACGAATGGGCAGCCAGCGCAGCCGCTGAAGCAGCGGTTCAACAGAGTCAAACCGCCTCGCTCCAGCAACCACCCGGACCGCCGCATTCTGCACTAATTGCAGCTTCCAAACCGTCTTCAAGATGGTGGATATGGGGCTCCCAGGTGATCACTCATACATGCAATGAACTGCTGCACTTCAGCAAGCTGGGTGTACTCTGTAGCCACCTCAGATCATGCCCTGGACCCCAGGAACTTAGTCATAATGAGGAAGTATGCTTATCCCAGCCAGGGCTCTGTTTCTTGCAATACCATTCTGGCTTTCTTGCAATACCAATCTATTCTCCTCTCCTGCCTGCCTCATGACATAGGGGATGAGGAAATGACATAATGAGGAAAATAAACAGGAGCACAAACTGTGGCAAAAGAAATGTAAAAAGATGATACGGGAGGCCAAGAAAGACTTTGAGGAACGTATGGCAGGCAACATAAAAGGGAATAATAAAAGCTTCTTCAAATATGTTAGAAGCCAATATTCTAACAATATTAGAATGGTCAATATTATTATGCCGTTGTACAAATCGATGGTAAGGCTGCAGCTGAAGTATTGCGTCCAGTTCTGGTCGCCGCATCTCAAAAGGATATAGTGGAACTGGAAAAGGTGCAGAAGAGAGCGACCAAAATGATTAGTGGGCTGGGGCATCTCCCTTATGAGGAAAGGCTACAGCGTTTGGGGCTCTTCAGTCTAGAAAAAAGGCGGTTGAGGGGGGACATGATTGAGACGTATAAAATTATGCATGGGATGGAGAAAGTGGATAGAGAAAAGTTCCTTTCCCTCTCACACCACACTAGAACTAGGGGACATCCACTCAAATTGAGTGGAGGGAGGATTAAAACAGACAAAAGAAAATATTTCTTTACCTGCAATCCTGTACACACATACCTGGGTGTAAATCCCACTGAACTCAATGGGACTTACTTCTGCATAGACATGCATCAGATTGCACCGTAAACTTCCCATTAAAATAAGTGGCGTTTCAACTTTA
This sequence comes from Plestiodon gilberti rubricaudatus, assembly GCA_026170595.1. NCBI lineage: Eukaryota > Metazoa > Chordata > Lepidosauria > Squamata > Scincidae > Plestiodon > Plestiodon gilberti. The sequence continues at coordinate 39,988,508 of JANXHW010000001.1, forward strand.
ACTTTGCTTGTATTTGGATTGTGCACTTTTTTTCTTTTTGCAGTCTACCAGTGCAACTTCTCTCGCAGAATGTACCTGTCATGACCCAACTTTGAACCATCATGATTTCTGAGTTCAGTTATGTGTAGGCTTACCATCCATCCCGGAAAACCTGGGACCGTAGTTGGGCACTGCTATGTTCAGGAATGGTACCCAAGATGTATAAACTGGAGTCTACAGTTGGGAAATGCACACTGACTATAATGCCCACAGGATTTTTTAAAAAGATTTACTTGGAGGCTTTGGGACTGCATACGGCCTTTCACAATATCTATACTAGTATCTTCCTCCCCCGTCCCTGATGGCCCATGGGAAATAATACTGAAAAACGTAGATCTACTAGCAGGAGCTCCGAGCAATTAAGGCCTTGAAAGGAGCCTTTGCCTGTCAACCCCAAGAAGCATCTTTCTATGAACAGCATGACAGAATACTGATAGCACAAGATGAAGTATCATTTGGGCAGGATCATTTCCTTTCATGCCCTCATGCTTCAAAGAAGAGATGACTGTTCGTGTATATATAAAAGCTCAGTATTCTGGGTATCTATCTCAGGTTCAAATGAACAGATATGCCGAAACTACATCTCTGCCACTTTTGTCCATTTCATACTATCTACCACCAAATGTTTTTTTTTTCTTCAGATAGGCTTTTCAAGAACTGAGCTGCTGGATCACACAAGAGCAGTCTTGCAAGAGCTTCTCTTCACATGAGCAGCCCAATCTTGATCCACAGCAGCACGCAAAGTGCGCTGTGGCAGCTCCTAAGCAGGATCAGGCTTGCTCCGGCGGAGCCGGGGCACACCTTGCAGGAAGGGACGTTCATCCCTTTCCCTCAGTGTAAGCCCCAGACAGAGGCGTTGCCAGGCGCCCCCGTGGTTGGGGCAGCCCCCCCGACGCTCCCCCAATAAAACTGTCAAAAATTTTAGGTTTCGGTTTCGAAACCTATTTTTGACAGTTTTTTGGTTTTTTTTAATGTTTTTTGGGGGGTTAAGTGTTAAAACTGCATGTGTAAGTGTATGTGTGCTTTCCCGGCACTTATCTTGAATATGGGGCGCTTCCAGGACGTTCCAGCGATAATCTTCTCCCTGCGCCCGGGCACAGCTTCTCCCTGCGCCCGGGTGCGGACTCCGTAACGCCCCCAGCAGCGGTTTCCGGAGTTTGTGCAGGCGCAGAACCACGGAGTTTCCAGGGGCGTTGTGCGCCTGCGCAAACTCCAGAAAGCGCTGCTGGGGGCGTTACGGAGTTCGCGCCTGGGCGCAGGGAGAAGCTGTGCCCGGGCGCAGGAAGAAGATCGTCGCTGGAACATCCTGGAAGCGCCCCATATTCAAGATAAGTGCTGGGAAAGCACACATACACTTACACATGCCGTTTTAACACTTAAAACCCCCTGAAAACATTAAAAAAAATGTCAAAAATGCAAAAAAAAACCCCTAAATTTAAGGAGCCCGCCGCCCCACCCCCTGAGCCCTACGCCCTGGGGCCCACCGCCACACCGCCCCCTATCAGCTGATGCTGCTGGCCCCAGAGGTCCCAATGGGGCTCCTCAGATGTGTGCCAGCTATTTTGCTGGCACATGTCCGAGGAGGCCGTGTAAGGCCAACCAGGCCTGGGAAGAGGGTTAGGATTTTGGCTCAGCATGCTGCTGATATCCCTGCCCCTTCCCTGGCCTGGCTGGCCAATCACCTCTCCCCCGCCACCCTGGCCCACCCTCCTGCCGCCGGTGCAGGGCTTACCTGTGTCTGGCGGCACGGGTGTCCTCCGGCAGCGGAATGAGTGGTACCGGCCTCGGCACCAGCACTGCTTATTCCACAGGTGCCACAGAAGTGTTTTACTTTACAGCACTTTTGCGACACCCTAGGCTGGTGGAGCGCTTGCAGGATTGCGCTGTAAGACAAGTAAGTCAGATAGGATTGTGCTGTTAGACTCAATAAATGACACAGGATGCAGAAACTGCAATCCTCCGGCTTTTTACTCAATGAGACTTACCCATCTCCCAGGGTCAGTGCACATAAAACTGGACCCTAAATCTACTGTTGAGACTTAATACATGACAGTATGAAATTGTGAAGGGCATCCATAGCTTAGAGAGGTTGAACTACACCCCTGAGCATTCCTTAGTGCACAATCCTATCCTCCCCCCTGCTGATGCAGCCATGCCCAAAAAGGCACATGCTGTATCCAGTGGGGGAGGGGAAGATGAAGATCGGGAGGTTTCAGAGGGGAAAGAGGAATTAATTCCCCTTACCCCTCCATAAGCCTCCCATTCCATAATGGGTCTCCTCAGACCTGCATCAGCTCTGTAGCTGGGAGAGAAAGGGGCAGAGAGGATGTTAAAAGAGGGGATAGGATCTGGCGTGTGCCATTGCAGCTGGATCTACCCCTTCCCGCAGCCTCCCCACCCCCATTCCTCCCCCCGCCTGTCTAGTTTCACCCCTCCTCCCTCTGCCGCCACCACTGCCTTACCTTTGGCGGGCGCGGCAGGTTGCATTGGTGGGGTTGTAGCGCGGCCGCCTCTTGCGACAGCGCTTGAAAAATGGCTGCCGATGGAGAGCAGCTCACTCCATCCGCAGCCTTTTTACAACAGAAGATCCTTCCGCTGTCATAAAGCCCTGCCCCCCAACAGCTCAGTTTTGGATTAGGCAGTTAGTTTATAGTCTGGATCTGACCCAAAAGCTCTAAGGCACCCAAAAACATACTGATGCAAGCATTCTCCACGGCAGTTTTCGTTTTGCTTCATGTCCAAACTTGCTGACAATGATCAGAAGTAAGCTTGAAGATCTACCAGCAAATGTCCCAGTATGGAGAAGAGAGTCTCATATAAGGGAAGCAGGTCAGAAAGCTCAGGTGGGATAAAAGGAGTTGCTTGATCTACCACTTTTCTGTTCCCTTGTTGCATTCACCTATAGATCTTTCTCAGCATCCCTCCTTTTGATTCTTGATGAGTGTAATGGTGCCAGATAATCCTCAGCTACTTTTTGGCACATCACAAAAATGTTCTAGAATTTTAAACCAATCTGCTGCTTGAGGCGACCACTTCAGTTGGCCATATGAACCTCATCTCCAGAGGAGGTCCTATGAGCAACTACTCATTGGTTGCTGAATTCAGTGGATTTAAACCTGCAATGTAGAAATCTGAAGCAGCAGCACATCTCAGCTTAGAAAGAAGGAAAGCAAGGCTACTAGTGGTATAAACATTTGCACACACTTACTTTACTTCAAGAAGCCTATGCTTTGAATGCTGTGTATGTTGACAGTGAAAAACTACCCCTGATACAGAGGTCAATATTGATGAACTACAAAAAGGGCCACTATGGGAAAACACAGACAAGTTGCAACTGGAAATTCAGTAGATAAACATTGATACTCTCTTTCAGATTAATTTATCAGGGAGGGACAAGGCAGCCTTAGGATTTGCTGTGCATTTTGGAAGGGGAGGCTTCCAGCAAGATGGAATGAAGGTGCTCGAGATGTACTGCCTGCTTTCTGTGGGCTAGTCTGAGCTAAAGGATTGGATGGTCATCCAGAACATATACAGAATGAACAGGTGTGGAGCCCAAAGAATGTGTTCACATCTGAAAATTGAGGGGATATAATGTGTAGAGAGGAAAAGCTATGGGAAGGACCCACTCCAAATCAATTAACTGGTGGGACAGTGAAATACAGTAGGTGGGGCACTCACAGGCAAAGAAGCACAGGGCAGGGCACATCTGTCTACAAGGGTGTTCAGTAGGGGGAACTTCAACAGGTTAATCTCTGAGATAGCCCTTGGCTTTCTGGCCCACAGTACTGGAGTGTATCTTGCTTGTTCATTCAGTTTCCCCAGATTCTTATTTCCTTTAGCTACCCTGAATTTGGCTACATCATGCCTATTCAACAGGTTTGTCTCCCTGACCCATTACAACAGCACAGGCCTGTCTTAGACCCTGTGAGGGTTTTTTTTTAAAAAAAAAAAACAATCATACCCCTCTTTCATTAGTCACTGCTCTCAGTTCTCCATCTCCCCCATCCTCCTTTCCCTCAAGCCTCAGTCTCACACGTTCGCTTCCCTCACGTTCCTGCTTCTCAGTTCATGGCAAGCTGTGTCCCCTTCCTTCAACTGCCTTGTTTTGGTCATCTCAGCCAAGATGGATTTTCACTTTAACTCACAACATTGGAGTACAGGTATTGCAAACATTCTACCTCTAACAACCTCTCAGCAGATTATTTCACAATATCATACCAGCTTTACCACTATGTGTCAGGGCCTTCATCTTCCTCTCACTGCTGCAAAATCCTATAGCTCATTATCCCTTTAAAAGTTAATGGAACAGGTTATTAAACGGAATGGAAATCCCTTAATGCTCACTGACTGTATCACTTTTAGCCCTTCGACCATACCTTTTAGAGGTTTTTTTCTGTTTCTTTGTCCCCTTGTGTGTGTGCGCGCGCGTGCGCACGTGCGCACATGCGTGCACTTGTTTGTCTATCGATTGATCGATCAATCGATTAATCAATCAATATAAGGAAAGCTTATGCTAGAATAAATGTGTTGGTCTTTAAGGTGCCATAAGAACATAAGAAGAGCCCTGCTGGATCAGGCCAAAGGCCCATCTAGTCCAGCTTCCTGTATCACACAGTGGCCCCACCAGATGCCTCAGGGAGCAGCACACAGCCAACAAGATAACCTGTTTCCTGCTGCTACTTCCCTGCACCTGGCACAGAGAAAACCTACTTCTAAAACCAGGAGGTTGCTTATGGCTTGTAACCTGTGATGGTCTTTTCCTCCATGAATCTGTCCAAACCCCTTTTAAAGGCATCTAGGCCAGGTGCCATCACCACATCCTGTGGCAAGGAGTTCCACAGATGAATTACACGCCACAGGATTCTTTGTTTTTGCTACAACAGACTAAGATGGCAACCCCTCTAGAAGTTTCTTATGTTTCAGAATGCAGGTTTTTGGCTTTTCATTTTTAATCATAGAAAGGTAGAATGGACACCAAGAGCCAAGAAGAACAAAAACCTTGACTATAACACGCTGGCAATTGGAGGCGGAAAAAATCTGTGCTCCTACTGTAGTGAATAAAGTGACCATCAACTATATTTAAGGATATATTTCTTCTCTCCATGGTCATGTACACCATGTCTGAGCAGGAGGTTATGGGGGCGTCATTTCTTTATTTGAAGCAACTAGTGTGCACTGCTGAGGAAAGATAATCGTCTAACCAAATTCTGGGCTGGCCTTGAAAGTTTCCTTTTCATTTCTCTCCTGCCCGTAGTCCCCCACAGCATTTAAATCTCTCAATTAAGTGATCAGCCAGGAAGGCAAGCTGCTTCCGTGTCGGCAGGGCACTGCATGAACATCCATAAGTATGTGTCATATAGGAAGCTCTGCTGACAATGTGAGGTGCAAACTGACTTTCTCCATCAATCTCTTAGCAAGAGGCAGCAGCAGAACGAGGCTAGGACTTCTCAGAACTTGGAAGTCCATTTTCTCTAGTGAACTGGCTTTGATAAAGTCCAGGCTTTCTTTCCCTCTTTAATATTCTGAAAAATGTGAACTGAAGTTTACCACAACTGCAATTTTATACCAGCACTTTGGGGGGGGGGGGGCAGGTAATGCTACTGCAAAGGCAGGTAGTCTACAGTTACTCTTCTGGTTCCCATGGTAACTGCCTTGCTACCAGAGCTCAATATGATACAATTGCTATGTTGACAGATTCTGATTGACTGTTGTTACTGGTTGGCAGGAAAAGAGGAGCTGTCCCAACAGGTTAATATGTATATTTCTAGGAAGAAGACAAGGATGCACAAATTAGTTTCTTGCTGCAGTTAAATCTTAGGAGCTGCAGAAATGAAGGCTCATATTAACACAATTTAGTACCGGGTGGCATGGTGGATCCTAGTTGCCTCGTATTTATTTTCTCCGATAGGTTGCCTACTAAAACTGTTGCTTGATCACAGTTTTCCCCCATCTTCCATGGATGAGATGTGACTTTATGCATATAGGAAACCTCCTAATTGCCACAAAGGGACTTATTAGTGGTAGCAGCTGAAATGCCTTATGTCCCAATCAGAGTAGATTGATTTAAAATTAGTGACTTAAATCACCAAGTGGAGCTGCGATTTAAATCATCAATTTTAATCAACTTTTCCATTTGTTCTTGAGTTATTTTCTAAAGGCAGGAGCGTTCTCTCCAGTTGATGCATGAATACATGTACATTCACAATTAAACAGAGCATGCACACTTATGTAATACTTTTTAGCTCGCCTGGAGGATACACTTAACCAATATGTATATTTTGGGCCAATTATATAGCAGCTGAGCTTTTATTTATTGTATACCTTTAGTTTGTGCTAGAAAACAGGGGCATTTATTTCCTCCTGAAGTTCTCAAAATTGCCCATAAGCAAGGACTGATAGATACTGAGCAGACCAATATTTTTCTATGAGCTCAAAAGATTGATGATGGGTGTATGCAAGGTGGGAGGGAGTCAAGGACATGGCAGCCCTATCATGAAACATTTTATGGGTTTCATATTTCTCTGACCCCAAAGTGATACTTTACTGAAAAAACCCCAAAGGCAGGCAGACACATATGAGGAAGACTAGACACATTCCTGCCCAACCCAATTTGCCCTGTCCCTGATGTTTTCACATCTGCAAATTGGGTTTGCCAGGAGGTATGAACATTGCCTCCTGTCCTTCTGACCAAGGTGTGTGAAGTACCCATGCTGCAGTCTGGGCAGTGTTTAGATTACAAGGGGCCAGGCGACGTCCGACCCTCTTCCCTTTTGTTCTGCCCCCCTTAGCTTCTGCTTCTATAAGGTTACAGGGGGCCTATCCAGGCTGGTCCAACTGGGTGAGCTACCTGTTGCTCACCATACTCCTCTCCATACTCCATCCTTGCACCGGGTTTAAAGCATGAGGAAGGAGAGCTTTGCTACCCGCGCACCTAGCTCTGTCCTAACACAGGGTTTAAAATGTAAAAGAAATGCATCCCTTTAAACTCTAAACACCATGCAAGTGCAGGGCAAGGGCAAGGGGTAGCAAAATGCTCCATCCTCTTGTTCCCTTTAAACTTCAAATCCTGTATGATGAGGACAGAGTGCAGGGAGGGAACCTGATGATCCGATCTCACTCACTTTTAGCAAGAGAGGAGCAGATCAATGCGGCTCAGATCTGTGGCAGGATGGAGCACTGGTGTCACTGCAGGGGTGTGTGAAAGTGACTTGAATGGCTCCAAAGGCGAGGGGGCAGGGGCGCTTCGTGCTCCCGTGTAACGGAGGGTCTGACCACGGCGGAACTTAGAGCTCCGCCCCCCTGCAGTGACGCCAGTGGGCTGGAGGGAGGTGGTAGCAGCAGGCTTGGGGTGAAAGGCACACCCAATCCACTTCCCCTTGCTCCCTTCATCATTTGCCCCTGACAAAAAGCCACACCGCTTCATGGCTGCACCACCCCTGGAGCCATCATATATTTGGGAGTGGTCAGAGGCAAAACTAGACTGGAGCGGAGGCAAGTAGTTCTGCAAGACTCCGTTACACTGGAGTCAGCGGCCCCTCCCCCTTTCTGTTGGAGCCATTCCAGCAGCGGCAGGGGAGTGTCCTGCGTGTTGCCTTTGCCGCCAGAATGGCTCCAACAGCAAAGGGGAGGGGCCGCTGACTCCAGTGTAACGGAGTCTTGCAGAACTACTTGCCTCCGCTCCAGTCTAGTTTCACATCTGGGAGTGGTTCCCATATTTGGGAGTGGTTCCCAAACTGGGAGGCGTGGCTCCCAGGGGAGGCATGGAAACCAGCCAGGGGAGCCGCGGAGTGCCACAGAATCCTCTCGGAAAACAGTGCAATGCCAATTGGCAGGCATCAGCATAATGTAATGGGGAGCCACAGCCAATGGTTGCCAATGGTCAAGGGAGCCAAAGATCGAGAAAGTTTCGGAAACACCGATATTGTTAAATGTGGGGGGGGGGGGGGGAGAGTCAGGTTGTGGATTTAAATTAAGGAATCCTCCTTAGTTTGTAAGACACCTTGATGGTCCCTTGAATGGGACTGAAAGACAACATAGAAATCTTTAACTAATGATCTCCCAACATTCAAGCACTGGGCCTAGGCATCCTAAATGACAGTCATTTTTACTTGTAACCAATATATTGTGGGAATTGGCCATAGGGAAGTAGAAATAAAGGCATTGAAAAAGAGATGCCACCAAGTTTTACATTTGCCAGAATCTGGTGGAGGAATTTGATGTTTTCTATAGCTCTAAATTGCTTCTTCAGTGTAGTAGATCACTCTGTAGCAGATCACTCTGCCCAGGGATATAGACCACATTGACCCAGGAGGCCCATGTTCATGCCTGCTAATGTTGCACGATGAAGTCATCACACCTTAGCAGCAATGTCAGACTGCATACACACAGATCGACTCACAATATCAAGCTGAAGCTGCTGAAACGGATCAGAATTCAGAACTTTTCAAATTTAAGCATGATGCAAAATGACCTGAATACCACAACAGATTTGGGAGGCAGAGAGGGGACACTCAGATGAAAAACACTTTCTCAGTGGAGAATCATGTACTTTCGCCCATCTCTATTTAGGAAAGATGGGTAACAATATGAAGGAAAGAAGAAGACAAAAAGAATAGGAAGAGTATAGTAACAAGATTCAGAAAAGGAAAGTGGGAGTAAGTTTTAGGCTGAGGCTGACATGTAGTTTGCTCTACCTACCTCACAGTCTGTTCTTGTTTTTCATTCAAGAATCCCCATGGGACCAATCTCAAGATTCAGAAGCTTGGTAAGGACCCCCCCCCCCCTATTCCAGTCACTTTAGGATACCTTGGCCCCTTTGTTCCTGGAGAGAGAACCTGATTATTGTTCTGTTTTCTTCCCTGCTATTCTCAGGGAAATGCTACAGCGTTTTGCTGCCTGCCAATTCCGCAAGCACTTAGGTGGTGATTGTAATTTGCTGTGAATTAACCAAGTCAAAACGGAGTGCCTAATAGCCAGGCCACAGGTTCACACATTATCTTAAGCAACTGATATTTAGCGGAGAAAGGGGAAACTTCAAAAACATTTAGTAAATGTCACAGGGACAGTCTATTACCGATCTCGGGGCTTTTATTCAGGGCTGCTTCAACACAGCATGCCTTTCCTGGCTCCGGATGGAAGCCAGCCTAGGAGAAACCTTGTGCCTTCTGGAAAGAGTATTTAAAGGGCACAGAGGCATCTCTAAGTGCCAGGAAGCACACTGCACCTGCTACTTCCCTGTTCCCACAGCTTGATCCCAGCAAAGGGCAGGTCTTTCTATTCTGCATATATCTTACCTATACAAAGAATACCTTTTTCTACTTCTAGCTCTTTCATGCAACTCAATGGCTGGGCTAGTTTGCGTAAACTGAAATTAGAGTACAGTACATACAGTACTTAGTGCTAACAAATAACCTTATGATACCCTGTCTGGCACTCAGGGTTGTAGGTAGTTTGGTGGCTTCCAAAAACCAGCACAAAAGAGCAAAGCTTATACTTGGTTGGATACAACTCCCTGACTGCTGTTCCCTTGTGCACCACACTGACCCTCTACTAGTGGTTGGTCTTATGCCCTTTTGCAAAAATACAAAGTAGCTGATACAAAAACGTCCAGGTTCCACTGGCAATTGCAGGTTGCACTGGGTGTTGGCCACCACTATATGGTGCTGATCTAAACTGGCTGTGGCCCAGAGATTGGATGGCAGTCCAGTTCTCTACATGTCCATTCCATAGGTATGAACTCTTTACCCAAATCCACCTTTTGAAGAGCAGTATCTGTGCTTATACCACAGAACTGGGAACATTTCCCTCATAGTAATGTATCAAGCTCTCTGGATGTCATTGCAAAATCCTAAGAGAGCTGCAGAGCACCTATAGGAAAAGTAGAGAGCTCTATAGTTGGCCAATCCTACTGGGCCCAGCTGAAAGCAAAATGCGTGTTCCGCGGGTGGCAACTGCTGCAAAGCAGCTGTAAAGGGTGCTCTGGCAGCACACAGAGTTGTGTGCTGCAGGACCTCCAGTGGAAAGGCTGGAGCTTTCCCGTGCCTGACAGGGGAGTGCGCTGGACCTGCCGAGGCTTATAAGACATCGGGGGAGGTGGGAGGGGTGGAGGAGGGCGGAACAGGGGCTGAATGGGGGGAAGGGGGCTGGAGGAGGAGGTGGATCCAGCGGTGATGGCACACGCCATATTCTATCCCCTCCCTGGGCAGCCTCCCCACCCCCTTTCTCTCCTCGGACTTGCGCCAGCTAAAGAGCTGGTGCAGGTCTAAGGAGGCCCATTGCAGAGCAAGAGGCTTACAGAAGTGTAAGGGGATTTAAATCCCCTTTCCTCTCCAAAGGCTCCTGATCCCCCCACCGTTGGAAACAGCGCCAGTTTTTGGCACAGCTGCACCAACAGGAGGGGAAAGGCAGTGATGTAGACTTGAGTCTATTCAGAGGCGTCGCTGAAGCGTGGCGGGAGGGGCGGGGCGCCCCCGGGTGACGCGCGCCATGGGGTGATGCGTGCACCCCGCGCGCGCCACCTCCGTGACACGCGACACCCTTCGGACGCTCCGAGGCCGGCCCGGGAGCCGGCCTCGGAGCGTCCGACCCCGTTGGCGCTCCAGGGCCTTCTGAAAGGCCCAGGCAGCGCGTCCATCCGGGTATTTTTCGGATTTTCGCGCATGCAAAAAGCCCTCAAAACGGGTCTGCGCATGCACGAAAATCCGAAAAATACCTGGATGGACGCACTGCCTGGGCCTTCTTTGAGAAGGCCCTGGAGCGCCGACGGGGTCGGATGCTCCAAGGCCAGCTCCCGGGCTGGCCTCGGAGCGTCTGGAGGGCGACGCGGGGGGGGGGGAGCCGGGTCGCTCCCCCGCGCCGCGATATCATAGCGTCACTAGGGTGATGCGCGCCCCCTGCCCCAGGGTGACGCGCGTCCTAGTGACGCTACTGAGTCTATTGACTCGGAGTTGAGTCAGATTCAAGTCGTGTCAGTGATTTGACTTGAACTTGACTCAGTAGTTGTAAAAGACTTGAAAGACTTGACTTGAGACTTGGAGCCTTTTACGACAAGTTGAATTTTATTCAGGTTTAAACCCGTTTTCCCCATTAAATAGATAGGGACTTGCAACTTGCAACCAAAGACTTGGGGGCAAGGACTTGGAGTTAGAGACTTGATCCACATCCCTGGGGAGAGGATAGGATTGGGCTGTTAATTGTATTTATTTAAATGTATCACCTGACCCTTCATGAAAACTCAAAGTGGGAAACAAAAGTCAACCTTCTACCTCTGCAGGAATGAAGAATAAAAATAAGTCAAATTCACTGAAATGTCTCTTCACTTATTTGTGATGTATTCCTGCGCTTTGAAAGCCAGCCTGAACGTGTAAGTCTTGCCATCAGAAATATGCTGAGACTTGGATTTTGGTAGGAGGGAATACCATGGTTGGTGAATCAGCCATCTCCAAAAAGCCTTTCTTCATCTCTTTGTGGTCAGAACTTGATGCATAGATAGTATCATGAAAGGTAGCTCTCGGTGGACCTTAGATCTTGTAATAATGGGGCAAGTGGGAAGAGGAGGTCCCTGTGAAAGTATTAGCTTTTTAAATTTGCATAAAGGGGCAGCAAAAACTTTTGGTGCTCCTCCCAATGCAGTCCCTACACTGCAGTGCCATGCAGGGGCTATTTTACTGCTCTGGTGAGTTGAGGAGGAGACCTATCCATCCACCATATACCTATGCAAGCAAAGCTGAGAGGAAGGGAGAGGATAGGAGTTTCCTAGCCAGTATGGCAGGCCCTTACTGCGACATGGACATACAACTGTGCTTGGTCAATTTAATTCACTTCAATTATGCTTCAAAAGTAAAGGTATTCATAGGGAAAAAGGTACAAGGTTATTGGACTACATTTTTCACATACAATGTCGAGATTCCTTATGATGGCTATTCCATATCTCTTCATTCTGCGTTTTCCTTCTTAATATTGGGTGGTATATATGAATGCCTCTTGGAGAGTTAACAGCATTTAGGAAATGTAGAGATGCTCTTGTTATTTTGGAGGCACCCTTTGGTTGCATTTTCCCCTCCCATTTAAAGCCCAACAGAAGGGTTGGGGCCTTGGGGGGGGGGAACTTTGCTTCAGGAATCTCTGAAGCTAGTCAATATCTGATCCATCTCCTCTTTGACATTGTAAGTCAGACCAGGGCTTAATGGGTAGAAACACGACTCTCACTCTTCAGCATCAGCTTTTTAGTGCTTGTTAGAGCCCTCGATCCACACATTGGAAAAGCATTGGCTTACACTGCCTTTTCTTCCTCACCCAGACGTACTTAATGACCTTCAGGCAATACGGCAATACTTTTTAAGCTTGCATTCCCCTCCGGCTCAGCTTCCCTGCTCTCAGCAACAAAGCACATGCAATAAAAATATTTATTACATTCCATGGGGGATATCATTTTTAGAGAACGTCAGGCTCTGATATCTCCCTAAAGGCTGACTGAATTACACATTGATTAATAGTACAACTTGTGGGCTCCTTGCAAGCAGAAATGTGAGCCCTGATGTTCTAAAGGGGGCTATCAAGTATTTGCAAAGTTGAAATGGCAGCATATCACTGTGGGCATTAATCATAATTCTGGCCAGAAAAAAAGGACAGTAACATGATCAGAAATATCAAGGTGCTGACTTTATTATGGTGAATGCTTGCATGGAAAATGCCTCTAATTCTAAATATTATTCACATCTCAATTAGACAAGGCTGCCCAGGATTCTCTTTGTTCTTGCTTTTAAAAAGTCTACAACTCTGCAGGTTTGATCAATGGTGAGGGACAGAAAGGAAATGAGTAGGAGACAAAAGGGCTGAAGTTTGCTAAAAGCTGTCATGGTAATTTATGGCTCTGGCAGATAAAACTTTTAGCTAGTCAGGTATGACTTGCAAAACAGTCTGGGCCAGGCTGTGGCCTTGAGCCTAGGAGGAACATAATCGCCAAATTGAGGAAGGAAGTCAATAATGGACAAGGGATCATGGATATTTTCGGCTTGATTAGAATGAAGACAAGAATCTGGAATGTTCATTTTACTGGCTTGCATTGTGCTGTGGCACCTCTGTTACATTGTACCCTTATTAACTCCACCCTCATGATAGATAGATAGATAGATAGATAGATAGATAGATAGATAGATAGATAGATAGATAGATAGATAGACAGACAGGCAGGCAGGCAGGCAGGCAGGCAGGCAGGCAGGCAGGCACCGGCTAAACATCACTAGGTTCTATACAAAAAATAAAAATAAAAGCAGACTTATAGCATTCAAGCCAAGACAAGTTAGGGATGAAGGTTTTAATCTTGATGAGTAGTTAGGTTCTTTTGCTCTATGACAAAGACATTATCTGGACACTTATGAAAAACTCTATGTGGATGGTGATATGCTCTAACCTATGCTAAAGTTGCCCAAATAATGAGGTAATAACCCTGATTATTTCAATATTTACAACAGACACATTTTTATATACTCTGAAAAGAAAAAAAAGAAAAAAAATGATGAGAGAAGATTGAGTTTGAAAGTTTGATATGTAAAAAACCAAACAAAATAGAAACTGTTTTATAAGGAAAGAAGGAAGATGATGTTTGGAAAGTGTGTGGAATAAAATAGGGCAGAAATATACAGGGAGGTATTTCAAAAGATGACTCGGTATTTATATTCACCATAGGTTCTCACTTTTCTGCCTCATTGCAATTGCAGGAAAACATTTATAAGATGGCATACCAATGGCACTAGTCACCTTGGAAGATACATCGATCTATAAAGCGCAAAATGGAAATTGCTGGTATTGCCAACATAATAAAAGAGATTTCTTCCACTTATGGTGCAGTTGCAGAAGAGCAAAAAAAGAAAAGTATTGGGATAAAGTGATAAATACATTGAATGTGATTTTCAATATTCACTTATCAACAGGACCCAATGCATGTCTGTTGAATTTAGTAAAAGCTCTTTTGGTAAAGTATCACAAGCCAATCTTATATATTCATACAGCTGCTGGATTAGTTTGTGCAAGTTAATTGGAAGAACAATGCCAATCCGCCCAGAGCTGAATCGCTTCCCCAGTGTTGGGATGTATAGGAAGATGGCAAAGTTAGCAGTATACAGTACTTCCATATTCTGAGAGAGAATATGAGAAAATGTATAGGTCATAGAAGTCAGTGCTGATTTTTCTGTGTGGTGAAGTAAGCACCAACAGGAGCAGTAATATTATGAGAGATGACTACTTTAGATTAATTCAAATATGGACTTGGAAATGTGTAATATATAAATTGCATAGTATATGATGCCAATGATTATTATAGGTAACATGATGTGATGATTTATGTGATATCATACAAATATGTTATGACAACTTATGTTATACCGTATTTCTTCGAGTCTAAGGCGCCATCGATTCTAAGGCGCACCTTTACTTTCAGTACCACTAGCAGGGGGGGAAAAATCCATCAATTGTAAGACTCGCCTCCCTTCATTAAATTTACCTGCTCAGCACCAACTCTCCCCAGCATGTCTCCTGCAGCTGAGGATGACTGAGTGCACTGCCTTTGCATAGCATTTCTGGCCCCATCAGAAAGTGCCATTTCCTTCGTTACCTGGGCTTGGGGGAGCTTCAGGGAGGCCTGCGCGACCCTCTGCAGGCCACCCTGATCTTCAGTTTGGCGAAAAACAGCGATTTTTGGCCATTTCTGGTTTTCGCGAAAACCGGAAATGGCTGAAAATCACCGGGTTTTGCTGAACTGAAGATCAGGGAGGCCTGCAGAGGGTCGCGCAGGCCTCCCTGAAGCTCCCGCAAGCCCCAGTAAGTAAGAAGATAGTATTTTGGGGTGCTTTTTGGAGACCTTTGATTCTAAGATGCACCCCATTTTTTGAAATGCTTAATTGGGAAAAAACATGCGTCTTAGAATTGAAGAGATACAGTAATTAATATACTTACCTTACTTAATGGCCCAATCTGTAATCTGGATCTCGTGATCCGCTAAGTCTTGATCTGGTGCTACAAAAGCTGCCACTGTTACAAATGGGCAGAGGGCCCCTGTGCGCGCAGCACTGGCTCACGTAACCTGTGCTGGAGCAGGTAAGACCAGAGTTCTCCTTTGTAAAGGAAACCAACCCTGACTGGGTCCGCAACAGCAATAAAACAGATTTTTAAAGACACCCTGTCTTCAGCCGTCCTGCATATTCATATTATAACATTGATGATTATGAAGGTTTGACATGTTGTTGTTCACACATGGGCTAATGTGTAACATACTGTATGTTAGGGCAGGTAGCGGGAACTGTTGGGACCTTTCTCGGTCTCTCATGACTTCTAGCAAAGGGCCACCCAGTAGAACCATTCACAAACGCTATTGAATTTTCCTCCTGAATCTTTGTTCCTTTCCCTTCCTTTTGCTTTCTTCTTTATCTTTGTCACTGTTCCGAATACTTTAACAGCTTGACAGTTTGGAATACTTATCACAAAGCCTCAATATTCTTGGGTTTTATTCAAAACTCTCTTGTGGGGAGACAGACAAGAAGAAAAAACCTTGACTGGCTGAAGCCTCCTCTTACACCTCCTTTTTTTCTCTTTCAGTAGCACCACCAGCTGCTCCACATCAGGAAACAGCCCAGGTCAGGTGCAGCACAGATGCCAGATTCCCTCAGCAATTTCCCAGTCGCACTTCAGGTAGCAGATAACCCAGGGATAGCTATGGCTCCCATATCTACTCTAGTGTAGAGGGGTGTGGCCAGGGCCTCTGAGAGGGGGGCTAGGGTAAATTGTACCTGGGTCCAGGGCCAAAAATGGGTCAAAAAGGGGGGCCCAGGCGTCAAATTCACATGAAGGGAAGGGGCCCAAAAGAAGCTTTGTAGCCCCTGATAAAATTCCTCTGAGTGGCTCTGTGTGGCCTAGCCCTAGACAGATTGAGGAAGAGAGGGGGGAAGGAAGCCCCTTCCCATTCATTTAGTTATCAAAACCTCCCCTTTGACCCTATTAGCGCTCCCCCCCCCAATGGTTTGCAAAATAATTAATTTCATTAAAGAGGGAGCCAAATGGGCATCCCATGGAAGGGAGCTCCACAATCTGGATGCTGCTCCTGAAAAGACCCTGTCCTGTGTCCCAGCCAGCTGGACCTCCAGTAGTAAAAGGACATGAAGCAGGGCCTCTGATGACGAATACTGATGATGAGGGGTGGACCGGCTAATGTGCTCATATGCATTCCCCTGCTACAGGTGCTGCTACTGCATCCAGTCTCATTCCTGGATTCTGATCTGATGTCTGTCTGACCCTCCATCTAACCTGCTGGGATCATCGGTTGGTTCCAAGTCTGCTGACCTGGAGGGCTGAACTGGGGTGCAGCTGCTGAATATGGCCTGGAGTCCTAGTCCCGCTTGGTTGCCCAGGATTTCATCCTGCAAGCATCTTGGACTTGTGGTGGGCATAGACAAAGGACCATAGGTCAGTGGTAAAGCACATGTTCCCCGTCTCGCCCTGCTTCTCATCCCACCCAACTTAGTGCAACCTGCTCTGATTATGCCTTCTCTCTCTGACCCTTCCAATCCTTGTTTGCCTGATTGGGCACTTGGCTGCATCTGTTGCCTCGGATCCTCATATGGCCGCTCTGCAATCAGACCTCAAAGCCTGGCCAAGGTCTGACAGCCTATGAAACGTCGTAAATTCTGCCACAGTTGCAAACTTGGCAAAAAAAAAAGTCAGTGTTTGCATAAAAAACCCTGTGGTCCTGGCAATAATGGACAAAGCGAACATCTCTCCCTTCAAACATTTTCCTGTTCCCTCCCATATGATTCCTTACAAAAGGTCTCCTACTACCATCGCGGGGATCACCTGTCTGGCTCTGCCTTCAAAGATGTCAGCTCTTCATGATATGCTTGAGACCAAGGGACTTCATATCTGCTCAGCATAGGCATATCTGGGTTGTGGATCCAGCTCTGCCACTTGCAGATCAGGGAACTGGCAGCCTACTGTCTCCCATCCATATTTATTTGATTTTAGCTGCAGACAGGGGGCAGCTGACTGACAGGTAAAGCGAGAGACAGTGAAAGAAAGAGAGAGAGAGAGAGAGAGAGACGGAGAATGTAGGGTCTATTAAGATGTTTTGTGTGCTGCATGGGAAGTCCAGTTACAGAAGCTCTGCTGTGGCACTTGAAATATCAGCTCCCTCCTCCTACAAGCTATTGCTTTCCTCTTCATAGATGTCAGGTAAGAAGTTGGGGAAGAGACCATGGCAACAGTAGGTGGCAGAAGCCTAAAGAAGACTCTGCTGAACAAAAGCAAGGATTCATCTAGTCCAGCATTCTGCTTCCAACAGTGGCCAACTCGATGTTTCCAGGCATCTGAGAAGCAAGTCACGAAGGCTAGTAGTCATTATGGCTATATGCAATCTCCAGGTTCAGAGGCCTCTGAATACCAGTTGCAGAGGACCAACAGTGGAAGGAGGGTATGTCTTCATCTCCTGTTTGTGGGCTTCCTAGAAATGGGCCACTGTGGGAAACAGGATGTTGGACAAAGATGGGCATATGGCCTGATCCAGAAGGGCTCATCTTATGTTCTTATAAGCCAGGAGCCCTAATCTTGGCTTGGAGGCTTCTGGCATTAGCATATAAACTCTTACCTGTTGCATCCCTCTTCAAATGTATTTTTTTGTGTGCAATCTTTCCTATAACTCTTCCGCACAAACACATGCATACAAACAAAATCATTGTAATAAAACTGCTCCTCTCAATAGGTCAGATATTTAGTCTGAAGACAAAATAACAAGCAGAAGCACAACAGAGCTCAATCTGTTCTCTCTTGCAGTGCATGCTTCTCTTGAAAATAAATATCCCCCCTCCTCCTCCTCTCCCCCTACCTCCCAAATTATCCAAACCAAATCGACATTTGGTCCAACACCATTAATACTTAAATCTCGACAGCTACAGCTGAGTGAACCAAGAAATTGCTTGACATATTTGCCTGCACTGTCTATGAAACTGATTATTTTGTACGGGAAGTAGAACTCTAAATTACCAGTAATCCACTAGATCTCAATGCTGCTTCCTCCAAATTGAAAAAAGATTTGCTAAAAGCCATGGCTCTAAATGTGCATTTGCATTACACTCATTTCACACACACATCCCAATTCAATTAGGCAACAACGGTCTGACTGCCCAATCCTATCCTCCACCACGTTAGAGCATGCAGCCATGCCAATAGAGCTGCATAGCGCTGCATGCTATGGTGTGTGTGTGGGTGGGGGTCAGACAGCCTGCAGGAAGTAAGTAAAAATATTTACCGGTACTTGTTGTGAGCATATATAGATGAAGGGCCATAGATTGACTATTTTTTTTGCTTTTTTTAAAACTATTTTTTACTTACCCCCTGGTAGGCTGTCCAATCATATTCTATGGGTCTCCTCGGACCTACAGCAGCTATAGAGCTGGCACAAGTTCAAGGAGAGCTAGGGGACTGTGCAGGCAGAAAAATGGAGGATAAGATCTGGTGTGCGTGACTGTCACCAGATCCACCCCTCCATTCCTGACACACCCCAGTTCCTCCCCCAACATGCCCTGTCAGCTGTCACTCCCCTTCCCCACCCATGGCCTGCCTCTGCCACCAACTTATCAGCACCTGTGGAGCCTCCCAGAGCTGCTGCTGCATGTGCCGTGTGTCTCCATTTGTGGCAGTGGCCTGGCAGCACACAACTCTGGCCTAGTTTTTGTGCCGCCGTAAAGGACCTTGTGCTGCTGGAACAGTAGTTCTGGCAGCGCAAGGCTCCAAGGCTTACCAGACCCATACCGGGACAGAGTGCTAGACCTTTAGGAGAAGGAATGTGGGCAGGTGTAGCATGTTAAACCTTAGAGCACAGTCCTAGGCATGTCTACTCAGAAGCAAGCCCCACTGAACACAATGGGGCTTGCTTCTGAGTAGACATGCCTAGGATTGTGCTCTTAAGGTTTAACAAAATAGCAGAGCCATCCCGCCAGTTTCGGTCCCCTTGCCCTCTCTGTTTTCTCCCACTTGTTTCCCCCTCCCTGCCAGCTCTCTGCAGTATCCCTTGGAACACATCACTGCAGCACATGCAATGCCAGGCAGAATGAGAGAATGAAGAGAGCGTCTCCCAGGGCCCAGACCACAGCCGTTCCCTTGGGACCAGCATGCACTGCTAATGTTCTCTTTGTGGTGCTGCTGAGTCAGCGCTCCTCCCTGGTGGGAGCCCCCCCGCCACCTCCCTTTTGTCTCTCTGAAACAATATTTCCGCTGTCCCGGCTTGTTCGGTGGCCTTTGCCGACTGTCCCCTGAATTTTATCAGTCGAAGTCACTCAAGCGAAACCTGAGCAGCCTGAGCAGCAGGGAAGCTGTAAGGCAGCAGCCAGAGCTCATTCAGTGATTTCTCGACAACCCCATCCTCCACGCCCCCCCCACCCCGCCTCCCCCATCACAGCAGACTCAATATCACCTGCTTAATGTCGCTCCACTCTCAGAAAACCAAAAGATTTATTTGGTCTTTGGGGCTGAGGCAAACAGCAAGGTGCTGGATCTGGGATGTGTTGGCTGAGAAACCAGCCTTCAGCAGCTACAAAGTGTGACAGAGGGGCTTACAGCAAATTACTGTGGGGGAAAGCCAAAGAAGCTGATCCCAGCCTTAGAAGGCATTTCATAAGGTTACAGGTACTTGTCTTGTGACTTATAGTCACATTTACAACTGTACCGATGGAAGCTTCAGGGGCTGGCAGTTCAAGGTGAGACTGCTCCAAAGGGAGGTCCCGCCATTACTGAGCTGCAATCCAGCAGCTATTTGAGAGAGGTGTAGCCGTGTTATTTCTTTAAGAGGAATGAGCATGTTTTCTAAGTGTTCCATGAGTTGGCTCTGTCCCACATTCAGATTCCACTGTGGAAAAGTTTAAAATAAGAGTTTGCCCCATTTTTCAGTTTTTTTTCCTTGGAGGCTACTAGTATGCACAAGCACTGATGAAATTGTAATTTATGCTATGACATTAATATCCTCGCTTTCCTCCATGGTGGAACTCAATGCAACATGGAGGGCATTTCCAGCAGTCTCGCAGCATCCAGGGCCTGAGCAAACCTAGATGTGCTTTACTTCAGCAAGACGGCTGGATCCTGAGGCCATGGTCTGGGACTGCAAAATGAAATGAGAGGGTGCAATAATAACACACTCACATCCAAACGTCCTTTTTGTGTCACATGCACTTTGGTTACCTCTCAGGAAAAACAGATGCAGGCTGATCGCTGACGCTGTGGCAAACCATATTCAAAGTGATCTGAACCAAGCCTGGAAATCACACGTGGAAGAACAGAGGGTCACTAATGCACGAGTGTGGCTCTTCAAATAAGATCAAGCAATTCAAAACCAGAAATTCAGATGGAGAGAATTTCATTAGCATCTCTAACTTGCGTTTGGCATCTCTGTGAATTTTAGTCCAGTCCTATGAGTACACATTTTGTCACAAAGCTTTAGTGATGGTTCCTTGCTCCTCTCTGAAATATGGCTGAAATGTTGTGTGCTTGTAGGATCAGCAAAATCATTATACTTTTCTTTTTAATGAGATTGGTCACTGTGGTGCCTGATCAGTGCAGATCTTTAATCTGGTCAAAAATCTGATCCCCAGACTTGCTGCATACAGTGAACCCTCGATTTAATGGACTAATGGGGGAAAGGGTTGTCAATGCCAAAAGTCCATTAAATCCGAATGTGTTGAAGTCCATGGAGATGTGCAAAATGCATACGGCTAGTTTTTAACGAAGCAGAAAATGTCCACTGTTGCCGAAGTCTGTTAAAACAAGGTCCATGAAATTGAGGGTTCACTGTATTTTGAATTCTTTCACCCAAAGAGCCAGCATGGTATCGTGATGGGGAGGGACTGGGACCTGAATTCCCAGGAAGCACAGGGAGAGACTTGGACCAATCTCTCATTGTTGTGAGGAAACCTGGTTAATGTCCAGAGGTTATAAAAAGTGGGATCTCACACACCCCTTTGTACATTTGCCAAGGTCCAACTTTGGAAACAGCTGGTCCTTCATAGAGACTCATCAGCCCATCCTGCTAAAGAGCAAGTTCCAGACCAGGACCCTGGAGCAAGCAGGGTAGAGATTGTACCCAGTTAGTCATGTCAGGGTTCTTGTTTATTTTCCACTTGCCTTTTAGTATCCTTGTCCATCATCGTTACACATTCCCCTTTCTCCTTCTGCTAATGGACCAGTGACTTGTGTTAATCCCTTGCATTTTCCCCTCCATCATTTTGATTTTTCAGCCTTTTAATAAACTTATTTTACTTTTACTGTTTACCTGCTTGATCACAGTTCACTCACAAGGGGGTGGGTTTCTTCATCTACCAGACTGCCCACTTTCCACTACTGCTTTAAGGAGAAACTGCCACCACCACCCCTGCATTTTGGGGCTCTCTTTTAATTTGAGAAAAGGCAAATTTCCCAAGGCAGCCTCCTTCTGTCTGAGTATTCTAGCTTTGGGTGGTGGCAGCCAAGTCTACCTTTCCTCAGTCCAATCTTAGTTTACACATCACAAAGAGCAGGGGAGCAGGGAAGTGTGTACCATTGATAACCACTAGGCCCTGCACCTGTTTTTTCCCCCATCTTCCCTTATACACATGCTACTAAAGGGGCATTTGAGCCTCTCTTGCATAACTTGTGTACACATGTGCAAATGTGGATAATGCCCAACTGAAAGTCAAAGACAGCCAGTTTAAAACCCAATGTACTCTTTAGCCATTCGCGTGGAGGTCAGGGGGAGAGCATAAGAAGGGTTTTTAGAATCATGAATAAAAATCCCTTAGGTCTGGAGTATAGCAGAGAGGTTTATTATTACTCTGTCACTAGAGCTGCTCTAGCCGGGTGGCTCATTAATAGGTAGAATGTATTAGTACCTGTCAAACGAGGAAAGAGCTACCTCATTGGGTGAATGGATGAAAACACATTAACTCCCACAAAAGGGGAAAAGGTGGTGTTTAACTGGTGGGATGACAATATGAAATGTCAGAGGCACAGACAGTGAGCACAACCGTCCATTATTGTATTAACAGCCTTAATTTTCTGCCTTTAAACACTGGTGCCCTGTCAGTTCAATTAGATCGCGCTTGCGTGCCTTTAATTTAGATCAATATATTGCTGCTTCTGGAGTTTTCCCTCACCGAGCCTCCATGTCGAGTGAGGCATAGAGCAGCCGTGGGGAGTCTCTTTTTGATATTCTTTTTGTCCTTGGGGGTAGAAAGTGTTTTGCAAGAAAGGTATCTAGATAATGATACACGATCCTATTTGAGGCAAGGCTAATCAACAGTGATTTGTGAAATTCCCACAGAGGTGGAGACGCAAGGGAGTGTTTTGAAAGGTCTTGAAAGATCAGACCAAGGTAAAGAGCACACTAATATATTTAGCAAATGACATTACAGGACATTTGGAAAAACTCAGCAAGGGGAAAATACATTCCTTCATGCTGGTTAATTGCAAGAGGTTAGATTCTGAGCTCAGAAATAGTAGTGTAAATCAGCCTGCACCATGGAATTTTACTCTTTTAGGCTGGTGAATGGCCAAATAATAGACATTATAGAGAAGTCGAAATTTCTTTAGCTGCTGCTTAATACAATTTCTGGTTGTTTGTACAGAATTGTACAATTCTGTACAATTTTCAGAATTGTGCGGGTGGCCATCCTACTGGCAGGATTTCTTCCTGAACCCACTTCCTCTCATCCCACGTTTTTGGAGGGTGCTGATTAAATCATGAGACAGGGCATAGCCTTCCTTGCCCAATATCTTAGCCAAGCTCTGGCCTTCAGGAGGTCTGTGTTTGAGCAGGATCAGGGCCACTACAAAGTCCTTTCTGGAGAAAGCTCTGTTGCAGAACTGTTGTGTGGAAAGAAAAATCAAAGGGAGACCATAGAAGCCAAGGAAGAACACAAATACAAGATTAAAAAAAAACAGGCCAAAATCACAGAGAATGGGCAAAACTAGAAACAATGAGAAAGGTTTTGCTTGTTTCTTCAACAGAGACCTGAAGCCATCTGGGCTGCTCTTGAGAGCCAGGGTCCAATTTCTCTAGCTGTAGGAGTCCTGATTGGCTATGCCATGGGTTTACCAAGAAAACCAGCAAGATTGCTTCTTGAATATAGATGGGTAGCCTGAGTTTTCTAATTAGCTGTTCCTTAGAGGAAACTGTGCAAGGGAGCAATACGTCTGGCAAGCAAGGTATTGTGTGGCAGGGTGTGTGACCCCCCCGTTCCCCCCCTCAAAATCAGCGGTGCGAAGGACCTACCCCCCCCCACCGCTGCCGGCTCCACACATCCATGCCGGCCGGCTGTCTGAGGCCTAATGACGAGGCCCAATGCGGCGATACGTGATTTATTATGTTTTTCGCGCATGCGCACAATGAAAATCGTTCTGCACATGTGCGAAAAACGTAATAAATCACGTATCGCCGCATTGGGCCTCGTGAGAAGGCCCCGGACAGCCGGACGGGGCGAACACTCCGAGGCCTTCTCCTGGGTGCGGTGCGTGTCACCCTCCGGCGGTCTGCCCCCTGCGCCACGCTCTAGCGACGCGCCTGAGCAATACAGCTCCGTGCGAGTTTGAATGTGGACACGAGTACACTTGTTTTTCCCAAGCTAGATGGGTGGTGACAAGACTGAGAGGTGAGGGGAAGGACATAGGGGAAGACAAGCGGGTGCTTTAGAAGCCTCAGAGGTCCCCACACACATTCCACACACACACCCCTCCCCCCACACACCATTTTCAGGGGGGAAAGCCATTTTCCCCAAAGTGACTCAACATGTGACTCATGACTCGTGACTCGTAGGTTCTGGCCGTACTCGCACTCGACTCACACTCGTGCAAAAATGACTCGTACTCGCACTTGTGACCTAGTGACTTAGATACATCCCTGGCCCTATTATAGAAAGGCATAGCATTAGCTATGATCACTTCTTTTTCTATGAATGTGCCTGCCTGCTCTCTTCTTTGGAGCTTTGCCAGCCAGCCCATCTTTGTTATGCTTTGGGTACCCATGGAGAGACTCATAAATTAGCCTGAGGCACAGGTGAAACGGATTTTGCTACGGTGGCCTGTCTTCATACCTCCCAGCCCTTTCAGAATGAAGCAAGATGTGGCTGTTGATCAGTGTTGCCCACAGCAATGAGGCTGCGTCAGGTTTTCACTGTGGTGGTATTAAACCTCTGTGTGTGCTGTGATACTTCAGATTGTGGGTAGGGGCTCACATGACTGAATACTTGATACAAAAAAAAGTCATCTCCACATACAAAACAAGTATGTCAAGGAGAAGGCTAGGCTAGAATTCGTATCCCTACCCATTTAATTTTCTATGTGGAGGAAACTTTCTGTATGGTGGAACATTCCATTTTATGACACACACACACCCTACAGTCTGAAGTGGTACAGGCCAGCTTAAGTTTACCAATAATTACTAGGTCATAATTATTATTAGGAAGGCTGCAAGGTTGCAACCTAAATATCATATCTTTAATTTTATCAAAGCATAAAGAGTAGGTGCCTCGGCACCTCCTCCCCTGTCCCTTTTCCCTGTACCTCCTGCCTCTTCTGAATTCCTTCCCAGGTTTGCCTCCCACCTCCCAGTCTCACTGCTCTGATGTTTCTAAAATTGATGTTTCAGCTTTGGATGTGGTTCCGTTCTAATTTGCCAGGACATCTCCAGCACCAGTTCCTTGCAAGCCTAGGATATACCTTGACTAGACTCTACTCCTGTCTGTCTCTGATATGGGGAACTTAAGACATCTACAGATTTTCAGCGTCAACCTGAGTACTTAAGAGGCTGGGTCCTTTTGAAACGGTGACCTTTGAGCACAGCTACTTGGGAGGAGGACCAGCCCTACTAATCAAATTAAGATTTCCTGTATCAGCAAATTACTAGACATCCATTACTAGATACTGTATCAACCTCATCCACAAATTAATAGACATCATTTCTCATACTGCCATTCTGCATTGGCATGAAGGAGGAGAGAACCATTTCCCTTTTATCCTTAACCCAATTTTCTCCGCTTAAGTGGGTGCATATGGATGTTAAGGCTGCCAGCTTATAGCTACTAAAACGGAAAGCAAAAGCTGATTCTGGACATATCATGGGTGGTGACAGAGGATGACAGAATGCAATAAAGAAGGATGTTGAGAACAGCAGGGGTCTTTCAGTACTGTAGTCGCTACCCTTCAGTCCAGCCAGTTCAGGCTTTTTGTTATGGAGATAGATTGGGGATCAAGGATGAGTTAGGTGCCAGTAACCAAGAGTCAGCGTCTGTCATGTACAAACGTAAACATTATTTATTGCCTGAGACATGGAGACAGGAATTCAGTCAGAGCTCCCTGCTGCCTGTTCAGTGAAATTGGTCTCCTTAGGGTGCCAGACAATTTCAAAACCAGGATTGAGCAAACTGGTTTTGGGGTGCATAATCCATCTGAATGCATGAATGGGAGAGAGGGTGTTGCAGCGGAATCTGGACACCACTACTGCTGTTGCCTCAGGGCCATTCAGTTGTAGGCGATCCCAAGGAAGTGTAGTCTCGCAATAGCAGTGGGTACAGCTGCCCCCTTTCACCCCACCACAGAGTCTTTTCTGGTGGCTGTTTGCTGGTATTCTTCTGCATCTTTTTTAGATTGTGAGCCCTTTTGGGACAGGGAGCCATTTAATCATTTGATTTTGTTTGTAAACTGCTTTGTGAACTTTTTGTTGAAAAGCGGTATATAAATGTTGTTGTTGTTATTGTTGTTGTTGTTGTTAATAATAATAATTGTTGTTGTTGTTGTTGTTGTTGTTGTTCAGTCGTTAAGTCGTGTCCGACCCTTCGTGATCCCATGAACCATATCCCGCCAGGCCTTCCTGTCCTCCACTATCTTCCTGAGTTCGCTCATTTTCATGTTCGTTGCATCGGTGATGCTGTCTAACCATCTCATCCTTTGCCTTCCCCTTCTCCTTTTGCCTTCAATTTTTCCCAGCATCAGAGTCTTCTCCAGAGAGTCCTCTCTTCACATTAGGTGGCCAAAATATTTGAGTTTCAGCCTTAGTATCTGTCCTTCCAGGGAACAGTCAGGGTTGATAATAATAATAATACAGCTCCCTTTTCCCACCCCTCTCTAAAGAAGGTAGAAGGGGGTTTGAGCAAGTGTCTGGCTCACCTCACAATAATCCACCTGACCTGCTCCCACTGCATGCAGGTCATATGAACACACAAAACTGCATTACACAGAGTCAGACAACTGGTCCATCTAACTCAGTATTGTCTGCACTGACTGGCAGTGGTTCTCCATAATTTTGGACAGGGGTCTTTCCAAGTCCTAACAGGAGATGCCAGGGATTGAACCCGGGACTTTCTGCATGCAAAACATATACAGTACTCTTCACTGAGCTATAGTCCCACCTAATCCCTCTAAGCAGGCCCTTGGCTAGCATAAGTTGCAAATGACAAAACCAATGACATCAAGATGCCTCTGGTGGCTATGTCCTTTCTAATGATATTAAAATAGCTTGCTTCTTGAGTATAACATTTGAGCAGTAGCTCTTCAGGTTCTTTTAGGGCCTTTCCAGATTAGCATGAAAGGGATAAAATTGTGCTTGCCTTATTTTGACTGACTGGCAACTCTAGTTCCAGTAACTCCCAACTCTGGCACCTTTCAGTAGCTTTTGTTACCATCAAGCATGATAGTCTTCTGAGTAGGCTCTTGGGTTTGGGAACTGGGGTGCATGGTATTTTGGTGATTCCATTCTTACTTGGAGGGCTGATGTCAGAAGGTAATGCTATGGGACTACCGCTTGGCCCCACCATGGCATTTATGTTGTAGGGCTCTGCATGGCTCCATCTTGTATCCCATGCTTTTCAACGTCAACCTGAAACTGTTGAGTGGGATATCCAGTGATTTTGAGTGAGGTGATGACACTCAACTCTATTTTTTCTCTTACATCCAGGTGAGGTGAGGTTGGGGAGATGCTAAACTAGTGTCTGGGAGCAAGGAGGGCCAATAAACTGAATCTCACGATGGAGGTGCTATTGTTGGGTGACTCAACAGTTCAGGTAGGTGGTGTTGGAAAAACCACGAAGTGGAAAAACCTCCTTGCTCCTCCTTGCAAGGAGACCGTGAATGCGGTTGTCACCGGGGGGCATTGCATCCCCCCAACGACCCCGCTATAGCAACGCCTCTGGATCCTGTGCAACACCTCTCTATGCCTTGCAGATTCCCACATTTTAAAGAACAATGACTGGAAGGCCCTTAGTTCCTTCCCTAGATGTTTTTGCTTCTTCTGTAGGTTTTCCTGAGGTTACCTTAGGTGTTCATTTCAACGTAGAGCAATATTTTTTTAATCACTTGGATAATTGGACTCCTGCCATTATATGTGATCAAGGCTTGCTAAATTCCTCTTTCAACTCCCTTCTCACTAGATCTTTTCTTTCTCTTGCCATGCATGGCAAGAGGAAGATGAGACTTAGAATATAAACTATCCCTCCCCCCCCCCCCCGGTTAACATTTTGCTGTACAGTAAAGGCCAGAATAAACAGAAACTCCTGTGTGTTTGGGCAACAGTTCCCAACTCTTTGGGGCACTAAGGACTGAGCATGCAGCAAAGGGAAAAAATAAATCATAAAATGCAAAAAGGCAAAAGAAAGTGGTCTGATAATCTCAGACAGGCATACTTAAGCAGGAACAAAGCCAAGGCAACAAAACCTCAGAGAGATACAGCACTTGAAAAATGCATGTTGGAAAGTTGCTGCCAACCCCAAAGATACAGCACCCTAGTTGGCAGCTGCCCAACTACTGCAGGTTACTAGAGCTTGTGGCTGTGTGTTTGGGCAACAGTTCTCAACTCTTTGGGGCACTAAGGACTGAGCATGCAGCCTGGACCGGTGCCATACTTTTGCGGGTGCCGTCGCCCAAGGAGGTGCGAGGGGCGGCGGCCAGAAACAGGGCCTTCTCAGTAGTGGCACCAACCTTATGGAATTCCCTCCCCTTTGACCTACGAACTGCTCCCTCCTTAGACACTTTCCGGCGAGGCCTAAAAACTTTCTTGTTCAAAGAAGCCTTCTGAGCCCCTGCCTTTTTTAACATCGCTGGTACAGGTGGGGGTCCTGCTGTTTTTATGCTCCTGCTCTGATTGTAGCCATGATCTTTTTAATTGTTTTTAGACACTGTTTTTATTAATTTTTATTGATTGTTTTTACTGAATTTTTTTATACTGTGTTTTTTTGTATGTATTTTTTTTTCTGTTGTAAGCCGCCTTGGGTCCCTTCGGGGAGAAAGGCGGGATAAAAATACTGTAAATAAATAAATAAATAAATACTGTCCCCTGGAGTTTAACATTCACTGTGGGTTACAGAATACAGGAACCATCATCTCATATCAGAGGAGTTCTTCATTTAGTTCAGTACCCTGTGCCTGGCAGTGGCCTGTATTGTGTGTTTCAAAGGAATGAGCAAGAAACCCCACTGTGAGCAATGATGAAGCAATCTATGTTGCTGGCGAGGTTGGAACTTAGCACCGGAATGATAATTAGATCGATGTTGGTTCAGTGACCTGCAGAGGCCTAGGTTTGAAAGCTTAGCCTGACAAAGCAGTTTGATTAGGCCCGGCTTAAACTACATTTGAGAGAGTCCCTCCATAGGATATGAATGAAGGGCAGCCCCAGGTGACATTAATGTGAGATCATAAGAGTTTGCTACTGAGGTTTTGAGAAACTACTGTAATATCTCAGACATTCTGGTAACAATAAACCATTATCTGCTTTCATAAACGTTCATTAACGTTGCAGATATAACATTATTATTATTTATTTAAAGTATTTATACCCTGCCTTTCTCCCGACAGGGCAACCAAGGTGGCTTTCAGAATTTAAAACAATGTTAAAATAGTACAAAGTACAATAAAAATAATTAAAAACAAAGCAATTTAAACCATTAAAACAAACACCAATGGGTCACCTTAAGATTAAAGGTAAAGGTATCCCCTGACAATTAAGTCCAGTCGTGTCCGACTCTAGGGTGTGGTGCTCATCCCCATTTCAAAGCCGAAGAGCCAGTGTTGTCCGAAGACGCCTCCATGGTCATGTGGCCGGCATGACTCTCCTTGCAGCAGCGCGTAGCATACAGCTGGAACACATTTGATTTAAAAAAAAGCCAGCCCACCATGTCAACATTAGGGACTTCAGTTCAACTTCTCTCTCTGTTATTATGGCACTCAATGCACACAGTGCTTGATAGTGTAACACACGCAAAAAAAGATGGGTCCCTGCCTCTAGAGCTTACAATATACATTTATACATTGCAGGAGCCCCTAATAAGCAGCTTTTACTCCAATGCTATCATATTGTTTTGCAACCATGAGGTGACAAATGTGCCACATAGGCTCTCTCTCTCTCTCTCTCTCTCTCTCTCTCTCTCTCTCTCTCTCTCTCTCTCTCTCACCCATGCCCCCATATTACCTGCTGTCAACTTTGAAAATAATTCTGCGTAACCAGATATACTTAATATCTGAGAAAGTACAGTATTTCAGACTCCATACTGGAACTGCAGCAGGTCCCTAATCCCCAGTATGTGGCAATGGCATCATCATGAAGATCTCAGACCCTGGTACAGAAATTGTTGCTTCTCTCCCCCACCCACCCACCCACCCAGCTTTGGGTTACTGGAGAGGAGGGAAGGCTTGGGGATGAAGACCCCAGCAGAGACAGAAGCCCTGGACACAGTCACACATGACATACTGTAGGTGCTGCACCCAGACATGTTGGACACTATGGGAAATTCATTTGGTGATGGTTGTTCGAATTCTTGGATATGTCAAAGACACATTAAAGGACTCCTGGCTCAGAGGCTTCTAGGAAGCAATTGTTTATTCTGGTCTTGTCACATTCGAATAACCAGAGTCCCATTGAACAAAACCCGATCACCTTTTCTTGGATTTGCAGCATGTATGACTGGCCACCAGTCTGGTCAACTCAGGATGTCCCTTCATCACAGGAATTATTACACACAATAGTATCTATTTCCTTTTGAAATTTTTCTCCACAAACTGGTGATCCAGTTCATAGGACCAAGAGCCAAATCTTACTGACTTTGGTTACATTATTGGCTTTAGCTCCCCCCCCCCAAAAAAAATAGCACACATATAAAGGACCCTAAGCAAAACTGGGACTGCAGCTGAGAATAGAGAGGCTTTTTGACCCTCTACTGTCCCGTCCCCGTCCCCCCCCCCCCGTTCCATTCTGGATTGGAGGCCCAACTTGCTCTGGAACAAAAGTTTATATTAGTTCCAACTAATTGCCCACTTCTGATGGCCAGGAGAGCAGAAGTGTGTGTGTGTGTGGGGGGTCACTGAGGACTCACTAGGCAGGGTGATGAGATAGGGAGACAGTTTGACCTGTTTGAAAGGGTCAAGGTACAAAGTATAGGACTAGGAGACGAGGCCAGACGCTGGGGCAGAAATACAGCAAGGAAAGAGCTGTAGCACCAGCAGAGGATCACACTAGTCCGAGAGGTTATAAAGCCGGTATCCTGAACCTTCCTGGAGCCCATCATCAAGGCTCTGATGCAATCGGATCCCAACCTGCATCCTCCTTCCAAGTAGGCCTAGGTGTCCTCCTCCTCCTCCTCCTGTGTAGGCCAAGTGGGGTGTGCACACAACCAGGGTTCAGAGCTCTGCTCAGCTAAGAAGCTCCTGAGATGGCCACTTCCTCTCATCCTCCTAACTTACTTCATCATAGAGTTATTGTGAGTCTAAAACACCACTTTGACTTCCTTGGAAGAAGAGTGGCCGATGAATAAACAGGACGTAACAAATTGGCCAGGTTTGCATATATATAGATATTGCTTAATCGCTTTGTTTCCTGAACCTGCCCCTTTCTACTTGGAGAGCAACCAGACAGGAGCATAAACATTGCAAAAGAATCCTCTGGTGGGCAATGAAGGAACAATCGTTTTTTTAAAAAATTTCTTAAAATGCACTTTAGGGCTTTTATCAGCAACGCATTGTGTCCATTAGGAAACAAATTAAGTCATCCTGGAGGCAGCAGAAGTGCCGTTTCCATGCCAGAATTAATACCGTGTGCCTAGTGGAGGCTCAGGGTTCCTCCCGCCTTCTTCTCTCCAGCCTGGGATTAGAGCTACTTTTAGTTCCTAGAAGGGGAATTAATCAGCATTGCTCCTGTGTGGAGCTCCTGAAATAGAAATCACAAATCAGGGTAGTTGGGAAGGAGCCTGTGAAGTGACAAATGTGAAATTATGTTGTACTTTGTTTTGTGCGTGGAGGTGGAGCAGGGTAAGGACTGAAATCTGAAGGCAGCGACTTCAAAGGTTGTGTGGTGGGCAGCTGTTGGCAGCAGCTGACTAGATCCAGTCTCAAACAGACTGAGAGCCAAGCGAGATGTTTGGGGCAACTGCACGCTGGTTAAAATCTCTGCTTGCTCGGGCTCCGTTCGCCTGTAAGGCAGGGATGGGGTTTTTTTTTACTTTTTACACCAAAAGGAGCATTAGCAAGGGAGGGAAACTGCCCCCTCCCCTGCCTTGCCTCACTGTGCTGCTTTTCAATCGTGTTCCCCCAGCCCAGATCTGAGACCAAAAGTGAAAACAAGGTGTTGGAAACGAAGAAATATTTAGAAACAAAACCAGAGGCAGGAAACTGTGAAAGCAGGAATCTTCTTAATCACAAGGAGGAAATTGTATTAGAGCAGAGTTAATAGGGATGTTTTAATAAGTGCTTTAAGGGGGATATAATCAAAGTGTAATCCCAAGCAATTAGTAACTGTGATCCTTATCCTGATTTGCAGTTAAGAAGGCCCAGAAGGCACCTGAGTTCTTCACACTGAGCTTGTGCAGATACCCTACCTTCTTGCATTTTACCGTAGATTCTCTCTAAACTCTTGTGAATGTGCAACTAGCTGCCCAATCCTACCCTCCCACACACCAGTCTATAGCTTGCAGTGCCACTGACGGAGTATGTGCTGCAGGCTATGGGGGGAGGGGAACCAAATGGCCTGGGAGAGGTCAGTAAAAGAAGTAAGCCTTCTCCCATACATTCCGGCCCGCTCTCTTAGGTCATCTGAGGGGGCTTTCCCGCGTGTACCACCTCTATCGCAAGTTAGGGGAGTGGCAACACGTGGGCGAGCCTTCTCTGCTGTGGTGCCACAACTGTGGAACTCCCTGCCAGGGGATATGAGAACCACCCCCTCCCTCATGACTTTTCGGCGAGGGCTCAAAACGTTTTTGTTTCGTCTAGCGTTTGGGTGATGGGTTGTCGTCTGCCTCCTGTGTCTCAAGATGCTCTGCCATGCTGCTTTTGTGCTCCATACTGTTGCCCCCCCCAGTGGATTTTATTGTTTTTAAATTAAGTATGTATTGTTTAAACTTATTTTCTGTATTATTTTAAACTATGTTTTTTAAATTTTGTTGTAAGCCACCTTGGGCATTTGCCTCGGCATAGGATAAGGCGGGATATAATTTTTTTAAATAAATAAATAAATAAATAAATAAATAAATAAATAAAAATATTTTATACTTACCTCTCTGTAGACCACCTGGTCATCAATGGGTCTCCTCAGACCCATGCTAGTTTTTTGCTGGCATAAGTCCGAGGAGAGTCAGGAAGTAGGTCCAGGCCAGGAAAGGGGGATGCGATCCATTATGCACTGCTGCCACCGGGATCCTCCCCCTCTTCCCCCCCGAACCACCCCTGGTTCTTCCCTAAAACCACCCTGATCCTCCCCCAAACCATCAATGACTTGCCCCGCCGTCACTTTATTTACAATTCAAAGCATGTACAGGTGTGCCCCCATATCCGCTGGGGATATGTTCCAGGCCCCTCCGTGGATACTTGAAACTGTGGATAAGAGCGAACACCCCCTCCATGGTTTCCTGAGGGGCCCCCCACCCTGCCTCCCCTGCAGGCAGGCATGCTTCTCCCCCCCCAGCTCTTATTTTTCTTTCAGCAAGCTATGTTTCTTCCTTAAAACAAACAGAGAAGCAGCCTCCATTGCAGGCAAGTAGAATGAGACTAAGTCCTAGAGAGGCTCTGCAAGGTTTCTGTTAACCTTGAAGAGCCTCTCTAGTACTTAGTCTCGTTCTACTTGCCTGTAATAAGCTGCTTCTCCTGTTTCTTTAATGAAGAAACGAAGCTTACTGGGAAAAAAGTAAAAGCCTGGGGGGGTCCCCACAATCCGTGGATAACTGAAACCGTGGATAGCGAATCAGTGGATATGGGGGCCCACCTGGACATCTTTGTTTGCTGTACATTACAAGTCCTAGACTTTGGAAGAGGAAATCCTAGAACTATGACCTTTGCATTGGTGTGTGAGACCTCATGGTGTGGCTGTCTCCATGCAGCTGGCAGAGCTCATGGAGAGAGCTGCTTGCTCGTTGGAAGATCAGGAGGAGAGAGAAGAGGGGGGAGAAGGAAGCCAGGTTGGGACACACTTGGTCACACATGACCCCACTGGTCAAAGAGGACAAGAGTAAAGGTCTGAGACAGGAAGCCTCTGTGTCATCTGCCTCTTTGACAGTACACTCACTGCCCCCCAATATCATGCAGGTGGTGGTGTTGTACCTACTTTTCAACAGTACAGTATTGTCAGCTCTGACCACCAGTGGCTCTCCAGAGTCTCAAACAGAGGTCTTTACCTGACAGTACTTTACCTGACATTCTTTCACTGGCAATACTAAGGACAGACCCTGTGACCCTGTACATGCCAAGGGTGTGCTTTATATGTGCTGCCCCTTGAGTGGGAAGACTAGATAGATGGTCGTGAGTCGCTTGAATTCCTGCTTGTCCCCTTCCTCCCCTCCAGCTGTTTTCCATCTCATAGAATTTTGGGTAATGCAAATGAATGTATGATTATGTAATCAGGTTTTCCTCCACACAATAAATCTTTCCTTTAGCAGATGTCAGAATGATGTTGCTATCATCACATTGCTACCTGCCTCCTTACTCGGGAATTACCCCTCATGACAGCTTTGCATCTGCTTTAAGAACTGCTGCTGAATTATAAACAAACCCTGTCTTAACAGTGGGCTACCTTGTCCTCAGATGGTCCCCTGGCTTTCTGGTCCAGTCCACCTGGTAGGGAATTTGCTCGTCTCTCTGTTACTCTTGTTGGTTCTGCTCTGGCAACAGCTCGATAACAGTATTGTCCTCGTCATTGTCACTCACCTTTCTAACAATTTATTCAAGGCTGTAGTGTTTACAATCAAAATAAGACAATACTATAAAAATGCAATAGAGCAGAAATAGGAAAAAAATAAAGATAATAAGTAAAAGCAATGACAATCTTAGATGAAAAAGAGTAAAAAGGCAAATAGCAGCATAAAACAATCTAAGGAGGACTGTGTACAAAAATGAAGACAGCAAGGAAGGTAATCTTGGCTAATATTTAGCAACAGTGCTAACTGAGATTCAGTTATAAAGGGGGGCAGCTAACCCTGTAACTCAGATGTCTGTGTCTCCCCCTCTTCCCCATTTTTGTGCCTTAGAAAGCTTTACTGACCATCTTCAAAATGGTGCAATTTGACACATACAAGCACAATAATTCAAGCCAGTCAAATCAAGCCATTTTAAATACCCTGGGATGGCTCCTAAGGTTCCTTCCTCCATAGAAAACTTCAGTACAGCTGCTGCAGGTAAGTACTTGGCCAAAGCAGTTTTAGTGTTGGCTCATGGTAAATGCAGAATGGAAGAAGTCAGGTGAGTAAGATCTGAATAAATGTGCTATCTATGTACTTTCCTTCTTCTCACCTCCCCAAATAGGTGTATAATAAATGCGATTTACAGCCACAGTTGTGTATGGTTAGGAGAGGCAGGCTCAAATGCAGACAGACACACACTTTTAGCCAGAGACAGGTAATCATCAGTATGCGCATACGCGTACGCACACACGCACGCACACACGCACACACACACACACACACACACACACACACACAAGAGCCACCCTTTTCAGCAATTTTGTTCATTCTTTAGCAAAAGATTGTAAAACTGTTTTCAAGGGAGTTGGAAGGGTGAGTGGGGAAGAAAGAGCACCTGCCCATTGCTGAGGCACATGCATTTTCAATGGGGTGCACAGTGGGATGTAGCCCCAGTATCTTCTGTTGCCATCACAGCCACAACAGTCTCCCACAGAAACTGAAAACATCTAGCTGTTGAGCATAAGCCTGGTAGCTTATTTCTGCAAGGATATTTTGCTTGCAGCCACAAACCTGGTGAGGCAACAACACCAGCAAGAAGGCTGGGGAGAGAATCTTATTATCCATCGCTGTCATGCCAGCGTCCCAGTCTTTGCTGCAAGAGTTCTAAGCTGCCCAGAGTAGTAGCAACAGCAGCAGGAAGAGTAACACCTGGCGGCCTGGGCTCTGAAGAACATCTCTTCCCCCAATACTTCCCGTTGCCACCATTGCCTTTGAGCGAAGCAAAGTCAGGAGTCATTACAACATCGCATAAAGGCAGTTCGCTTAAAGAAGATGCTTCTTTCTCTTGCCTTAGGAATTCTCTTGGGTTAGCCAGGTAACAATATTCAGAAACTATTTCTTCTTCCATGCCTGGATATACTTTACAGAATCTGTCATTGTGAGGGCAACATGATCTGCCTATAAGCCTGATTTTATTATCGTGATGCACCTTGAGAACCATTATGCCTAGCCTGTGAAAGGTGAAATACAGACATTGCCAAACAAACCAACAAATAAATGCTAGGGAGTATTGACCGAGTTGCCGTGGCAATGGGGAGAGTTCCCTCTTCTCCTGCCCTATGCAATAGCAGATCAAAGGAACAATGGCTGCAAACAGGCAGAAAACATTTGTGAAAGAGTGGAAGCCAGCAGGAGGGGGAGGGGGGGAGTTGTTGTTAATATTTTCACATCACCTGAAAGGGCAGTGTTCAGAGCCCAAACCAGAACCTCATGAAAATGTACTAGTGCTCACCTTTAAAGACAATGTAAGGAAGTATAGCTGATCTCTGGTTATTTTAAAAATACACTTCCTTCTTTGTTGTGCTCACTGGAGTTTTTCAGGGCAACAGGAGTGGTACTCAATAAGAGCTGCTAGGCCTTCTGACAGTTTAGAAGCACCGACCTTGACAGTTTTGCTAAGCAGGACCAGCTTGTGGGTGGAGTATGGGCTGCCCTCTTCCCCACGCTGAAGTCGCTTGCTTTTTCCCAGCCTTAGAATCAGAGAGTGACATCAATCAGGAGGCTCTGTCCCACCGCCATGCCCACTTGGCCATCCTTTTGTGCTGCATTTCAATCCTTCTGACAGTTTGTCATCTAATACAGGCCCTGAATATCCATCTTGCTTGTGAGGTGTCATTCTTCAGCCAGCCCATCACTGCTGTTCCTGGCACTAGCAGAGAAGTAGATTGATGGGCAAATGTCACCATGCCTGACTCTAAACTCCCCCAAAGTTTTCTAGTGGAGGCTCCCCTGCTTCAGCTTCCCCAGTCCTGTCAATCTTATCCTTAAGTACTGGAGGTTTGGGGGAAAGAGTGGAAAACCAGGGGATATAATAGACTTTCTCTCTGCCGCCTGATATGCTGCATGTTTTCATGGTGTTTCCTCTCCAGCAGGAATTTTGTGTATGTGGAGGACCATTGGGGTTTGGCGATGGTGGTGTTTTGAATTTCTGTGAAAGTCTCTGTCCTTCAGCAATTGCTGACAGAAAGGAATTGTCAGCGCTATTTGCTTCTTCATTTTGCGGATTCAGTAGCTTCATTTTTTTGTACCTGGTTTTCCAGAAAGACATTCTATGAAAATGAATATAAGAACATTCTAGGATGGAAAAAGTCCATTCAAGGCAAGCATTAATGCATTTACAAATTCACTTGTGTTTCTAAATGTGAGAATTTTAAGACAAGACACATGCCTGTTTGTGCCACCATGTGAGTAATAAAATGCATTTTTAATATGTAATTTCATCCAGGTTGTGTGAGCAACTATCATGGCTTCCATGGACATTGACTAGGGCTGGCCTTAGCTATTTTGTTGCCTGAGTGAGAAAAACAAAATCCTTTCTGCTGCCTGAGGTAAAAACGTTAAGTTGCACAGGAGCAGCTGGGGATATTCAATACTTTTATATGGAACTCTAAACCACCCAGAGTGAAGTCGGCAATATT
Organism: Plestiodon gilberti rubricaudatus; assembly: GCA_026170595.1. NCBI lineage: Eukaryota > Metazoa > Chordata > Lepidosauria > Squamata > Scincidae > Plestiodon > Plestiodon gilberti. The sequence continues at coordinate 40,025,670 of JANXHW010000001.1, forward strand.
GCAGAAACTTTATGTGAAGGGAGGGATAAATTATTCAAATACAAAATTGTATTATGCAGCATCTCAACTGAGACTAATTTTCCAGTGGGCATATGGATACGAGGGACTGGTATAGTTTTGAACAGGCTGAATACACTGAAAACACTTCCTTGGTCTTATCTGAGGAAATATAATGGTATTCAAGAGAGGTTGAAATCAAGAGGTTGAAATCAAGGTACATGTGATTATGTACCTTTTGCTCTTTGAAAACTAATCAGTTGGGTAATGAATTGACTATAAAATTGTATTCGTAAATTGTGTATACTGTATTGTGTATAATGGATTGAAAATAAAATGTAGATTTGTACTTTTCTAAGCCAATAAAATAATTTAAAAAACCCTTTAAGTTGTCTTTTGCATTGTTGGATTCCTTTTTTACACACACCCAACCTTGGCTTGCTCTCTTCAGTAACTATGGTAAGGAAGTATTTCCAATAGGTGCTGGACATGTGCAGGTGAAATGGAGCTGTTATTCTAGGACGGTGCCATCTTGGAAAGGATAATGCCAAAATACAAAAACTGCTATAGGAACCATATGCAATGCAGCTGCCTGGCAATGTGCTGAAGGTTCTTCATTCTTTATATTTAAGCAGTCAGAAGAGATGTAGCTGGGGAGGCTGGGATGCCATATTTTGGCCAAATTACATCCCACCTGAGGCAGAGCCTTTAGCCAGTCACTTCTGGTGGTACGCAGCAGGAGAGTGCCGCCGGAGGTGGTACTCGGCCGGGAAGAGGTTGAGAACCCCTGAACTAAAGCTTATGTTGGGATGTATATGTCAGTATGTCACCAAGAGGATGCTGGTTTTGGTGGCACCCTCATGTGAGTGTAAGGTGTAAGAGCCTTTGCAAAAGATGCAAAAGTCCTGGATCAGAAAGAACACCAGTCAACAGTACCTGCATCTTACCTGGATTAAGTTTCAATTTGTTCTTCTCTCCCATCTAGTCCTTCACAGCTGACAGGCAATGGTTCAGAGTTTCCAAGTCTGATGGAAATGAGAGAGAGCCCTGGCTGACTACTGTATGACTGATGACTCCTCAGCCCAACATTATCTCCAGGTAAGATTCACCTCCCAGCATAATGTAGATGTTGAAAAAGCACTGGGTGGAGTGCGTGTGTGGGCCAGGATAGAACCCTGCAGAACCCCATACGCCAAAGGCCAAGTTGCCACGCAGCATTCTGCCCATCCTCTGGGGCCTATTCTTCAGGAATGAGCAGAGTCAACTAAGAATTGTTGATCTGTGCCGATCTGTGTTCCTGTGATGGCTTTTTCTCTTCATAGCTTCAAACCTTGTTGCTTTCTAGCCACTGGCTAGGGGGCACCATGATACAATACGTTCTTCTCATTGCTTGGGAAACGTTTTTATTCCTTCTTTCAGGAACGTGACAAAGAAAGCCAAGCCCTTCGGGGAACACTGCAAAGAGGTTTTAATTGTCAGCTCACTGTTCCCTGCAATGAAATATTCATTGGAGGTCAGGGAGCATTTGTCTTCCACTCTGTGCAGATTCCAAAATGGAGCATTAATTATTTTGCAATCCAGCAGTCAAACCTGGGGCCAGGTTTGACAGCTAGTAAATGATCTACACACGTATGCGCAGCATCTCCTTCTAGGATGCCAGCTTCTGGGAAGGGATTTTGAGATTTTGATAGCATTACCATCTTAGGAACTGAAAAGCACTGGTGCCAAAAAGATTCAAGAAACAAACAAAAGTAATACACTTGTTCTGAGTACCTCTGAAACACCCCATCTCTGTAGTCACAGGACATAAAAAGAAATTTGCAAATATGTTATTACAAGGACAAGGGCCAGCATTATTATATTTGTATTGTGCTACAAGTACTCACAACGTTTTGGAAATGAACTGGCTGGTTAAGTCAAAGAGCTTGCAGGCAAAAAGCCAACACTACTACACTGCACTGGCTTAAAAACTGAACAAATTGACTGCAATATGGTCTTCAGTGTTTGAACACATGGTGAACTGAAAGTACTGTGACGATACTCATAAGTTAGCATTTGGAGGCTATAGAGTGGTCATTTTCTAAACTAGAAATGTTCAAGTGGTGGGTCACAACCCACCACGAAAAATGGAAGCAGTCACTGCAACCTTAGGGGTGCAGTGATGTCGGCACTTTGAGGTTCCTGCTGCTGCTGCTGAAAAAAGGGTTGTTGTTTTTTACTTACCAGGCGTTGCCCTGGCTATCCAGAGGGTATTGTGGGGCTCACAGCCCCCTCTGCGGACATCCCTGCACTTCAGATCGACTCCCTGAAGTGATTGAGACCCGTTTTTCAGGGAGCAGATCGGAAGTGCGGGGAGGCCCGCAGAGGGGGCCGGCACCCCGCACCCTCAGGAGGGCCAGCGCAACCCCCAGTAAGTTAAAAAAACTTTTTCCGGCAGCACGATCCAGGGAGTATTGCGGCCGCTGCCGGCGCACCCCCCACAAGGACTTACAGCTTCCACTACTTGTACAGAGAACTCTGAGAACTTCTGTTCTAGGGTGTTGTCAGGAGCCCTCAAGACTAGAACTGGGGACCCTCAGTTTGCTGTGTGGCTGTTCATGTGTTCAACCACCAGGCCACATAGGCCAAAGTATCAATAAGGACAATAAGGTTCCCAGGTTCTGGACTGGTTGCAGCCACCCAAGTTTGTTAGCCAAAATGCCTTGTTATTTTGGGGAATAGCTTTAAATAGGACAAGTTGGCATGTTCTGGGATCTTTACCTGTGTATACCAGAGTCCAGCTTCACAGAATTCAGTTTTTAAATAATATTGAGAACACACTTGGTTGCTTTCCAATATTTACTAAATAATTCAGGCAGATTCATACAAAAATACAATCATACACATCATACAGTTCTAGGAACTTAGGTAGAAGTAGAGATTTAGAAGGGATCTTGATTCACTGGGGTAATAGTCACCTGGAGAGTTCACCTCTGATGCTGCAAATGCTGTAGTTCTGGCACAACAGTGAATGAAAAGAGGATGAAGCAATTGTGTCTGAAATGGTCAGACTAGCAGTCTGTAGAATGACTGAGAACCAAGTCAAGTCAAGATGGGGGGAAGGGGGAAAAGGGAGGGAAGCAGAGAGAGAAGCTGGGGCCAAGAGCTCACCCTTGTGCCTGTGTAAGAAAGGAGAGAGGGGCTGGCAGGCAGAGAGCCTGCATTTTAAGCCTACGCACAGGGGAGGAGTTTTTGGGGGTCTTACGCTGCAAAAAGAAATACCTTGATTAGGCTGGAGGTAAATCTGTGGGAGGGGGCATGAGAGGGTGGGGAGGAGGGAGAGGACAGATGACTTCATTGTTGCTCATGTGGATTGGCCCTCCTTGGGAGCCAGACAGTTGGTTTTTAGCATATTGTCTCCTTCCTGGTAGAGTAGTTTGCACCTCATTGGCAGAGGGGGGAGAATGAACTGTGCTTCCGTGGCTACGTGCCGTGAGCACCTTGATTCATGGCGTGCTGAAATGCTGAATGGTGATCAGATCCTTCTCCTGGCTTCTCTTAGCCTTCTGGAGGAACTCTGGTACAGCCTGGTGCATGGTGCTGGAACACAAACGGCATCACCCTCACTTGTGTCATAACACAGTCCAGCTTACAAATTCAGCTCACAAGTTCAGCTCACAAGTCCTTGGCATACAAAGTCACTTTGGTAGCCTTCTCATTTCATAGGGCAACAAGTTGGCCATTGGGCCCTCCTAAACAGGAATCCTATTATAGCTTCCTGTTTAGGCTTGGACTTTGCCTAGGTGACTGTTTTTACCAGATTCTGGTTTCTCATTTGTCCTCCAGCTGAGCAAATCCAGAACTGAGCCCTCAAAAAGCTGTCATAGACAGTCTCCAGGGAGTCCTGATCTGGCTCAAATTAAATCTTGAATGTAAATAAATAAAGCATGGGCTTAAAATATTTCTAGTGTACGCCCACCCACCCCCTCACCATAATTCAAGGGATGGGTAAATAGGTAAAGGTTGCTTCATGTTTATTTGTGCCTTTAGAACCCAAGGTTGAGTGTGATTATCAGAGTCTTCCAATATAAAGTAATCCTAAAATGGAACCTCAAATCACACTTTCATCAAGCAGCCACTTACAGTCCTGATGGGCTTTAACAAATTTGATTTATTCACACACAAAAAACAGCCAATGATTGCTCATTCTCTCCTCCACAAGGCTGATAAATGTATTAATTAATTCATCCTAGACTCCCAGAACAGAACTTGGTTGATTATAGGTTCTTACATAGAGGCCAATCGATTGTTTGTTTTCCCGCTTTTCTTTCTTGCAAGCCAATTTTTGATACACAACACTATTTCTTCTGTCACACTAGTACGGCTTGCATTTTCATATAGTTTCCAATGAATGACTTAATATCAACTACTCCCACATATTTTTTCCCCTCATCATCCACGACACCTTCATAGATCTCTGATAGATTTGTTGGCCAGCATTCTCTTCTGTGTACTGTAATTATGTTTCTAATTAACATTATGTACTGTTTACTCAGTGCCAAAAGAAAGTCATTTTGGAGTTTATTCCCAGGCTTGTGTCTTGCATTTCTTGACAAAATTAAAAGGCCTGTTTCCTACCTACTCGTTCTCCCATTTAGCGGAAGCTTTCAGTAGGAGATTACCGGCCCAATCCTATTGAAGGTCAGTGCCACTAGAACGCATGCTCTGCCAGCATGTGCTGTTGCAAAAGTGCTGTAAAGCGCTTTCTAACAGTGCTGTATAGCGCTGTTGTTACACAAGGCCCAGCCAGGCACGCTGGCAGGAAGGCCAGAGCCTTCCCTCTGATGCCGGTGGTTGTCAGGAGGCCCGTCAGACCAGGTAAGCCCAACACAGGGGCAGGAGGGGGGTTGAGGGGAAGTCGGGAAGGGGGTGGAACAGGGCAGCGACAGGGGGGGGCGGAATCAGCAGCACCAGCATGTGGCACATCCAAAGCCCCTTCCCTGGCCTGATCTATCTGCACAGATCAATGTGGACGTTTCCAGCGATTAAGCTGGTGCAGGTTTGAGTTGACCCATTGTGGCTGCTGGGGCTTACCCAAGCAGAAGCGTTGCTGGGGGTGGGGTGGGGGCAATCCGCCTCCGGGTGACACGCAGGGGGTGACAAAGCAGGCGGCGGGGTGATAACCGTGCTGTTTCAGTAGAGGGAAGAGCAGGCAGCAGCGACCGAGAGGGCAGTTGTTTTGGCCCACCCTCGCGCCCTGTGCCTTTGAAGGTATGTGTAGCGACGACGGTGGTGACGTCACTCCTGGTGGTGATGTCACCAGGGGCGGCATCGCAACGCTACTGTACCCAGGGGCAAGGGTACAAATGTCCCCTTACCCTGAGGAGACCTCCAGCAGCCAAAAATTGTCTGCGGTATGCAGCATAGCCCATTCCAGTGCCACTGCATCGCCCCATGTGGATTTACGCTGGATTGGGCTGCCCTTATGTTTGCGAGAATGCTCATTACCAAAAACTGCAAAGTGTCATAAACTGAAATGTCAGTATGATGCAGTGTCAAAGAAAGATCTTGTCAACTTTTGGTATAATTTGTAAAATGGTGATGGAGGATCACAAGCACATACCTTCCTCCTTCATATACAACCTTCCTTGTGGACGGGGATGGTGATCCATTCTCTTTCCTTGCCCCTTTTTATGGTTAACCTGCAAATGTTTGTGCAACCCACCCAAGAGGAAAGGACATAAAGCTAAAGAAATAATAAATAATAATACTTTATTGAAAGGGAAGTGTTTTCCTTTTAGTGCTCCTCTATAGTGTTGGTAATGAGTGAAGGGAAAGCTAAACCTCCCTGGCCTGTTGCAAGACTTTTACTGGTTGAGCCATGCTGTCATATAATGCTGAAACTTGCTTGCAGATTTTCCATTTGTTTTAAGGTGCTCAGGGCAGAGTCATAAAACACCTAGAAGCAAATCAAAGCCATATTTCTGCATTGCTTTCATATTGCCATCTATGTTTAGTGCAATGTACTTACAGTTCCTCTAGAATAGAGGGTGCAGATGATGGCAAATAGCTGCCCAATTTGAGTCTCATTCACATGCAAACATGTACATACATACAGACCACTGTATGTGCATAGTGTAATGTGTGGATAACCTTTCAGTCTTGCCAGTATGAACACTGACGCAAATTTGACCAGAAACACCAATAGGTGTTGGGTTGTTGTTTGCATAATTGCTACTCCTCAGACCAATTTTAATTCTAAATCAAGTCTTCTGAAAAGGTTTTACCAAGGCAAGTAAATTCATCAGGAAATTAAAATTCTACAACCAATAAAAATGTCTCAATTAATGAGACGTAAAATGTAATTGAAATAGATTACTTCAAATAGGTCCGTCCCCCACCCCCGAGTCATTTTGTACCCATTATGCATTTTAATATTATGTTCTGATGCAGGAGGTGGGGTGTTCAGACTGGATGCAGGACATGTTCTTAACACCAGAAAGCAATCACAGGGTCAGTTGAGATGATATCTTGCTAGCCCCACCCACCATGCAATTAAAAGTGAGGATGTGCTTGTCATTTCCTCAAGTGTGCAAGTCTGCCCTGCATACTCACGTGGGGAGGGGGCAGAATATCTGAACCTTCCCTTATCATGTGGTTTTGTTTTAAGTAATATTGGCACCATGTGATGGACTGGTTCAGATGTCCCATTCCCTAAGTGAGTATGCAGGGTGAAGTGGCGGGCTAAGTGGGTTGTGCTTTTCTTTGCTATTAGCTGCGTGATGGGTGGGGTCAACAGATAGAGTCACCTGAGCTGGCCCACACTCTGGTAAGAGAGAGAAAAATACTACTAAAAGGAAGGTCAAAACACTAGGTCTGGGGTTCCCAATCTTCGGAGGCTCGCGTACCCTCTATGCGGGCCTCCAGCTGCCCCGCATACACCCGGACCTTAGGGATGCCCGCATAACCCCGCGTAACCCCCCCAAATTCATGATCATGTGGTCATAGAGAAAATGTGGGATGATATGGGAAAGCCAGCATATTGATTTCTTGTGTGGTTATGATGTGATTCCCAAGAATTGAGCTACATTTTGAAGGTTTTCAAAGTTATGCCATAATTTTGACAATTGTTTGAAGACATTCATAAGATTGATCACCACATCAAAAAAAGTCAACCCATACGACCCAATCCTACCTGCTCGGGTCATCGTTGTTGCGCCTCTTCCACTGGTGCTGACTGCCGTAAAGCAGTCAGTGCCAGTTGTAAAAGGCGCTCCGGCAGTGTGCTACTCTCAGCATGTTGCCGAGGATGCTGGCAGGAAGGCCAGAGTCATCCTGCTGGTGCCAGCGGATCAGGACGGAGCCACCTGCCAATCCAGATAAAAAGGCAGGAGAGGCAGGAGGAGGAGGTGGGAGGGCAGAACAGGGCAGCGATGGTGCGGGGGATGGGTCTGGGAAGGGGTGGGTTCGGCAGCAGCGGTGTCCACCAAATCCTCCCGGACCTGATCCTGTGGCGTGGGTCCGTGTGAACCTGCACCAGCTATTTAGCTAGCGCAGGTCCGGGTCCATTCTCCATTGCCGCAGTGGCTTACCCCCAGGTAAGGGGACAATTTTCCCTTACCCAGAGACTGCCACAATTGCCCCCTCCCCAGGCAGGATGCAGCAGTAGCCATTTAGGTGCCGCTGCATTGGTGGGGCCGTGGGGGGAACAACAGGATTGGGCTCATAGTCCGTTCTGAATAGCAAATGGAGATGTGAGTTGTTCTTGAGCAAAACTAAAGCTGGTCTTTACATTTTGTTGGCAAGAAATGCTAACAACAAGAAAATGAATACTGTAGTAGATTTTCTGCTTTCTGTTTCCATTAACCAAATGCATGGCTATTTTACCAAAATGAACATAACACAATTCTTTCAGGCTATGGTAATTTCACACTGCACAGAGTGTTCTTATGTTGACCCAATTTGGAAGTATCATCATGGGGCTAATTTTCTTTCATGTGTATTCACTAATCAAGTAACAAATGAGAATGACATTGGCAATCAAGTGTTGGATGAGTATGCAGCATGAGTAGTGTGATCACCTCCATTAATCCATCAAATAATTGTTACCTTGACAAGTACAGTATTTGCCTTTCGTTTTGTAGATATATGTCATAAAAATATGTCTAAAATGTATGTCAAAATAGATCATAAAATATCTTGGCAACCTAATCCAGTGGTTCTACAGACATTGCATGACAAAGGGAGGAAGAACTAAATATTTAGTTTCTGTTGCCTGCTCCCAGTTGGTCAGATGGGGGGACGGGATGGGACGGGACTGGGGGTGGGGAACGGGACTACAACATAGTACCAACTACTTGAGTAACATTTGAATGTTACCAGAGTAAGGCCCTGAGCAAGGCCTCCCAGGATGCCTCTGTCTACTAGTGAGAGGATTATGTCCCCTCTAGAAACCAACGGAATTCTGAGATAGCCTCACCTAATGAGACCCATCTTTTCTGGTTACAAGTATTTCAAAGTTACAAATAATGTTAATTCCCGAGAACGTCCAGTTCCTGGGGTGTTGCTGAACCAGCAATTCTGTTATTAATGGGAGGGAGGGATTCAAAAATGATTTTATGTAGTACAGAGACTGAACAAACGAACTACTGTAGCTCAGGACAATACTGATCCAAACCATCTAAGCTAGGGAAAAGCGGTGACTAAACTTTGGTGCTGTCAGATAGCTGTTGAGGGGATCATTTGAAATGAGTTGATGGATCTCAGTCCACAAGCAGTGATATTGTCAAACCACTATCATGGCTGGACTCTAATTGGCTCCCATGTTGGTTTTCACAACTGAGGCGCCTAGAATTGAGGAGAATGAACTTGTCCCAGGACATGGTCCTGAGCCGAAGATTAAGGCTGCCATCCACAAACCACACACTTCAGAATTGCACCAGTGCAGTATATGGGGGCTACTCTGGAGTAAAATGTTTTAGGACTTCAGGCTATGCCTCATTGGTGATATGTGCGTTTTGTGCCTGGGTTCATACAGAGCCAACAAAGCCTGGATTTCAGCTGTCTCTGACGTCCTTGTTTGTTTGACACTCAACATATTCCCCCTGCCCTAGCTTCATTCCAAGAGTGAAAGGACATTTAGGAGGTATGTCTTTAACAGTGTAACTGTGCCAGCCCCCCTTCGTTGCATTTTTAAATTGAGGAGTTTAGTCAGTGCTAAATTTTGTAACATTGCATTTTCAGTGAGAGCTTACGTTATCCAGGAGGCAGGCTTACATTTGTGCAGTGACATATATTTTATCAACCGGGACACAATATGCACATTGCAAAAGAGCATCTAGGATAAAGTAGCTCTCTATTTCATGGAAGAGACATGTTTGCTATGCAGATGGCTGGAGTAAATCTGGCCTTACAATTAAAATCTGTTTAGAGTTTGTAGTGAAGTGACTGATGGATTAGGCTCAGTGCTCCATCAATCCCCCCCCCCCACTCCTCTCTGCGAAGTAGTATTGACAGCACATCATAAATAGCCATTTGTACAAAGTGCAGGGATTCTTTAAACATATCACTTTAAAGCTGGTGTACATATTCCAAATGGTAGGCATAATGCAAAGTACTTTTGAGGCTTCTAAGTAACAAGGGCAATGGGGGCTGCATCTGCATCAATGATGCCACATTAATGCACTCGGATCAAGGATGCCAAACAAATGCAAATACCGGTATTTGACTATCAAACAGCTAGCAAGTGCCTTCCTATTCTAGGGCCTTTTTTGTTTGTTGGGTGGGTGGGCCAGACCTGCCAATTCTAGAGCCATCGAACATCTCATTCAGAGAGAAGAACGTAGGAGACGTTCTGCTGGATCAGACCAAAGTGCTATCTAATCCAACATTCTGCTTTTCACAGTGGCCAACCTGATGCCTTGGGGAAGTCCACAAGCTGGGCAAGAAAGCAGCATCTCTCTCCTGCCATTGCTCCCCTAGTATTCAGTGATATACTGCCTCTAAACATGGAGGTTCCATTTAGCTATGTTCTAAGTCCGTTGACTGACCTCACCTTTTATATAGATAGAGTGAGTAGGGGGGAACACCAAGGGTCCTCCATGTATGTATCAAAGAATAGGATTAGGATAAAAGCCTTCATATGTCCAATAGGAAAAAGGACTCAAGACTACTGGCAAGTCTCAGATGTGGCTGCTTTTCAGTGGAGCAGGGGAAATAAAGTAAAAAATCCTTGAAGTGGGCAGTGCTTGCAAGTCACTGGTCTTAACATGAGTTACTTAATTCTTCTTGGGTTTTGTTTGTAAGTCTCTTTGGGTCCAATAAGAAGAAAAGCACCAGTGTGACTATGAAGCAAATAATATATAATAAGGAGCCTATTCGGAGACTCTGTTATTGTAGAGACTGGCTATGGGTACTAGCGGAAGGACATGATTAGCTGATTTGGGAATTCAGAAGTAGATCTCTCCTTACATCAGCAGCCACCCTCGCAATAGTATATTACTCTTCCACATAGTACCATAGCTGCTTGAATAAGCTGGGTAGCTAGTTCATTCTCGGGTTCCAAAAAAGCTAAATATTTCAATAACCATTGACATCTGGAAGGTGCATTTTTGGGACATACTTTTCCCCATCTTACCCCCTCCAAGAAAAATATAAGCAATTTCTGCTCACCTTGGGACTCCTGCCATTTACAGTATTGTATTGATGGAGAGATCTTTTGAATGTATACCTCAGATTGCTTTACATTTAAAGTGGCTAATGATATGGGGTGGGGGGAATCAAAATCACAAAAGGTTGGCCCACACTGGTATGCCATCTGCTGATAACTGCAACATCAAATAGGGAGCTGCATGGTAGAATGAACCATCACATATACTGTATGTATGTTACATATACATAACCTTGTTATGAAAATAGCCACCATTTGCTGCAAAATGAGTGGGGGCCATAACAAACCAACGACTAAACAAATGAAGTTTTTAATAATAAAGATGAAAAATAAAACATTTCTTGCACCTCCCTATCATCAAGTTCTGGTTCACAAACGCATGTATGTAACTTACAGCACAATCCTATCCAACTTACACCACTGGTGTAACCAGTGGGGGAGGGCAGGGCGGGAGGCTTTGAAGGGGAGGGGAGATTTAAATCCCCTCTGAATCCCCCTTTGGAAGGAATTTGAATCCCCTTTCCGTTCTGAGGCCTCCCGTTCTCACTGCAATGTTGGTTACACCGGTGGTGTAAGTTGGATAGGATTGCGCTGTTAATTTCTTTATGGTTGACTGCTGTACATCGATGATGGCTGCTGCATGTGTGAAGTGATTCCATTGAAACGTTTAATGTTAGAGGTGATGGAAAATAACATGAAAAGGTTTAGCTGCGATTTTGAAGATGTGATGGTCTATTCTAACATGATAGTCTCTACTTGATGTTGACTCCAGTAAGCGATGAACATGCATGTGTGAACAAACAGAATAATCAAGTACAGTATTATTAAGAAACCAGGTTAACTGCATGCATGTGTGAACCAGTCTAAATACACATGCTGAGACAGTAACTAGTGGAGTCCACAGTCTCTTGATGCAGAACTTGCCTGAATCTGCTGGGTAGAATGGACCACCCTCTCCTGGTAGAACAATGGGTTAGTAGCCACCTCTCTCCCCCATGTAATCCCTCCCTGGGTATGCAGTTGCAGAAATGTCTCCTCCTCATTGCTGCAAACTGTAACTGGGCATTCATCTACACATTCCTATAGCTGGGGAAGGATGGCATGGAGCGAAAAAGCTGAACTGGCCCTATGACAACATTTGTTATAAATTATCAGTGTGTGTGTGTGGGGGGGGGGAAGCAAAGTCTTCTCTTTATATGCCATTTCTACTAATTGCCTGTGATTGTGAATCATATTTTCTATGGAATGAAACATACTTTTTCCTCTTGGAACAGTTGTGGCCTGACAGCAGTGATGAGGTTTAATTGAGAAATAAACAAGAAATTTAATTATACACATAATTACATGTGTATTAATTTCTTGTTTATTCTGCAATTATTTCCATTTGTTTTTGGCTCTGTTATTAGATCTTCTTTTGGAAACTCCATACCGAAATGTAAAGGTGTTTGTACCTGCCTGCTGATCAGGCCCTGGGGGTAGGATGGAGTCCCCTCTTTCAAAAGTGGTACGACAAAACTTGAACCTCCAAAACAGAGTGGGGGACGGACCACCTTCACCTTGGACCTCTAACTGTTTGGTGGAGGATAGGACCCACTGATTAATGACAGATATTGGAGCGGAGATGCTGGTGCTCTTGTTTAGGAGACCAGTCACATACAATGCAAATGACTCATCTAGAAATGGCAAATAACACTAAACATTAGTAGAGCACTCCCTGAGTGAGCGCAGCACATCCCATGTATAGGAAAACAGAGGAATTTTGTTGTTGCCCCAGAGTATAGCACTAAATCTAATGGGGTTCAGCTGCAGCAGGGGAGATTCCAATTGGATATCAGGAAGAAATTCTGAAGGGTAACAGTGGTTCAACAATAGAGTGGATTGGGAAGGGGTGGGTTCTCCCTTGCTGGAGTCTTGACAGGCACCATTTGGAGATGCTCTCTGGATAGGATTGTCCTGCTTCAAGCAGGGGGTTGGACTGGATGGTCATGAATGCCCCTTCCAACTCTATGACTCTATATAAAATCTTGAAATAGTACTTACAACAATCCTGTAAAGGTATTATTATTCCCATTTTGCAGCTGGGAAACTGAGGCTGAGAGGAAGTGGCTTGCCTAAAGCCAGTGAGTTTCATGGTGGAGGCAAGATTCAAACCGGGGAAGTCCTCTCCTGATTCACAATCTCTTAGCTACTATGATTTTGTCTTCCCTTTAATATGTAGCTTGAGACTTGTAGAACTGTTTCATCCATGGGCATCCTGATGTGATTTATCTGTAGCGCAGTAGAAAAGCATCTGCTGTGCTGCATACAGAAGGTCCCAGCTTTAATCCCTGTCATCTCCAGGACTGGGAAAGACACCTGTCTGGAATCCATCGACAGTCAGTGTCAACTATACTGAGCTAGATGGACAAATGGACTGGCTGTGTTCATCTACTGTCTGTAGCTGGTATACTTTGATCTGGGTGGAAGGTGATGGGTGGTCTTCCTTTTCAGCAAAAGACTGGACCAGATGGTTCTAAGAACAGGCAAAATTATCTTTCAGGATCCTCCTAACTAAATTCCATACATGAAGCATCTCCCATTCCATTGATTTCTAATTTGTTAGACGGAGAGATGGCTGGGTGCCAGCCAACACTAATGCAGTTCTATTGAAGTGCCAAAAAGAAGAAGGCTATGAGACAGCGACCTTTGCATCCAGATCATAGGAGAAAGCTGCAGTAATAACACTTGGCAGCTTAATCTGCCATGAGTTTTTGACAGCTCCTTGGCAGCGCCTCTTATTTCTCTTCTGTCAAACAGAGGCCAAGTCCTCGCAAATGGCAGAGGAGGTGGTAAAGCTCTATCCGGATTGTACTGCTTTAGACCACAGGTGGGGACTCGCAAGTTGGAATCATCTCCATCCAGGAGGCAAACAAGCCCTTTTGCATCAGGCAGCGAATTGGGGCCAGAACAGAGGGGGCAGTGAACAGATGCCCTCCACCTCCCTGCCCTCCACCGCTGCAGAAAGAGCCGACCTCTTTACTGGCCTCTTCCATCACATGGCTCTTCAATCAAAGTAGGAAATGTGGGGCACACTTGGATCACTCCAGCAAGCTCCTCATTTCCTGCTTCTTTTAAAAAGCCCACCAAGAGGAACGAGTGAGATTGCTGAGTTCTGAACCTCGGAGCACAGCATTGTGGCTCCTCCCTCATTCTGCTCTGTGTGAGAAGAAGGCGGGGGGGGGGGGATTATTGGAAAGCAGCGATCTTGCCTGCTTGTCTGGCTCCTTCTTTGGCATGGGCTCTTAAAGCTAAACAGGAAGTGCTGAGTGTGCTGGGATCACTCCCAGGGTGCTCTCTATTTCCTGCTTTGATTCAAGAGCTCAGAGGAGGAAGGGGCAAGCTTGCTCTTTCCCTTGCGTGTGCACTTTAAACAAAGCAGGAGATGTCTAGTGCAGCAGGGGTTCTCAACCAGTGGTACTTCGGGCAACAGCTGGTGGTACGCAGACTGCTGGACTGCTAGAACCCTGCTCCAATGCGGCACTTTCGGCACTGTGTTTTTGCTCCCTAGAGGCTCCTGCCTTTGGCCGAGCCTCTTGGAAACGCTGAGAAGGGCCCTCCGACCCGCCCAGAACCTCCTACCTATGTTTTCTGACCTCTGAAAACCCGGAAGTAACTGGCGATGATGTCATCACCAGTCAATTCCGGTGATACGCAGCAGGAGAGTGGCGCCGCAGGTGGTACTTGGCCGGAAGGAGTTGAGAAACCCTGGTCTAGCGTGCTTGGAGTGATCCCAGCATGCTCTGCATTTCCTACTTTGATTCAAGGAGGAAGGAGCCAGGTAAGGGGTGTGGAGGCCGGGGGCTGGGTGGCAGCACTGGCAGGGCAAGGCAGTACTATGGGACTGCCTCACACAGCCCAATAGCTTCAGTCAGCCCCGTCTCCATACAAAAATAATTCCCTGTACATGGAAAACTAGAAACTGTATCAGAGAGAAGAGTTCTGGACTAGCCTTTTCACTAACATGCTAGTTTTCCATGTGTAGGAGCATCCAAATGTGTGAGCCTCACCTGTAGTCTGAAGTGAGACAGTCAAGAAGACACAGGATTGCCACCTCCTCAACTGCTGTTGACAGGGATGTAATTGAAGGGAAGTGGGGTGGGGGTGGGGGGAGTTCCAGGACTTCTCCTACAGCAACAGCGGTGGTGTCATTAGCAGGAGTGCTCAGGTGCTGCCTTTGAAACATTTTTCAAAGGATTTTAGCTGAGAAGAAGCATCAGGCTCAGTAGGAGGCAAACTGAGAAATTTGCCTAAAGCTAGACATTAGTGGCTAGTCCACCATCTTACCCAAAGGCTGCCTAAGAGACAATATATAGCTCATGTTACACTATGGCTTCAATTCTATGCAAATGTACCTGGGAAAAATAAGTCCTTCCTCTTACAGTGGGCCTTACTTGTGAGTAAATATGCAGAGGCTGGCAGACTAATAAACCATTGACATTTATCTGGGATATTTTTAATTCCATTTTTCAATTTTGATACATTTATTTTAAACTGTTGCAACCCACTCCAAGAGTTTGGAATGAAATGAGCTAGATCAGCGGTGCCCAAATTGGTGGGTCGTGGAAAGCCCATCACCCGAGCCTTTCATGTTTTTTTAATGTGAAAAGCCCCGTGGCCCGAGCCACTGCTTGGTGGTCTTCGGCCCACACTGGGCCTCGTTGTGTCATGTTCTTACCGACGTGTGTGTTTTTGTCGTTCGTCAGCAAAAGCTTGGCAACCCGGAAGTTTGGAGCTAAAAAGTTTGTCATGGAGCTAAGAAGATTGGGAACCACTGAGCTAGATCTTTAAATGATATATTATATTTCTAAAGTAGGTATAAGGGACAGGAGGGAAAAAAACATTTTAATAATGAAAAAAAAAGTTGATTTTTTTCCCCCTTGTATAATCCTAAGGGTGTGTGGCTATTGGTCTGGCTATTCTGGGGTGTCATGATGAGCTCCTGCACTTCAACATTGACCATGATGCTGCTGACAGTAAGAAGTATGTCATACTGTTCCCTGCTAAGGGACAGGGCTAAGGGGACAGGGCTAGAGAGCAGAGCTTTACCAGGACCCAAACTTAGGCAAATGCAGGAAGGCTATTGGGAAATGTATGCCAAAAGCATACATTTGCCAGGGCTGAGCCAGTATCTGGTAGTTTATTCCATTACTTTCACTGCAAAGGCTGGCAAAATGATGCAGTGCCCAAATAGCACTGAATCTCACTGAGCTGGGAGGGACCACCTCATATTTCAACTGCCAAGCAAAAATAATGCTGCTAATCACACAATTTGGATGTACAAGACCAAAGTCACCTTGTGAGAAGCTGCAGGACTTTGGAAGTGTGACTTAAAGCAGCCAAGGGCCCAACTCAATGAGACATCATGAAATCCTCCCGCATTCCCCCCAAACGCCTCTCAGGTGACTTCCCTCCTATCGCAAGCTGCCAGATCCCCTTCAACCTTCATATGACTCAAGGTTCCTCCTTTGCATAACCTTTCAGGTGACGTCTCCCATGGGAAGAGCTCAAATGAGACTCCAGGGATTCTTATCATCCTGCTGCTGCTTATGGTGATGATGAATATTTATATACCACTTTTCAACAAAAAAAGACCCTAAAGTGGTTTACAAAGCAAAGGAAATTTACAAAAAGAAATATATGATTCCCTGATCCAAGTAGGCTCATAATCTAAACACACACACACACACACACACACACACACACACACACACACACACACACAAAACAAGATGCAAGGGAGACACCAGCAACTAACCAGTGGAAAAGGTGCTACGCTGGGGTGAAGAGGGACAGTTTCCTTCCACCTGCTAAATAGGACACCACTTAAAAAAATTGCCTCTTACCCAATTGTTCCGGCAGCCCTTCATCCTCCCCTCCCTTTTTGTACCCTCACCCAGAGCCTTTTCCCTCAGTAAAAAGCCTCAGGTACCCTCCCCCCCCATGGGAAAACTCATCCTTCTAGGTGAAAAGCTCTTCTCCAAGCCATGTGGAGGAAAACAAATCAGATCAGGTTCCTGCACGGGGGGGGGGGGGGGGGGGGGAAGAGCATAACCTAAACTCCACCAATGTTTATATGTTCAGGTCAATCCCTCAGTGTCCAACGTTGTGCATGAACTTGGTCTACTGCACCTGTAGGTTGGTGCATGAATGGAATGCCTCTGGGCATGGTAGGAACGCGTTTCTCATATCATTCCAGTTACGTCTGTACTTCAGCAGGAAGGGGCAGAAGGTAGGATTTCAACGTGGGGTTGCCTGATCAAAACTGCTCCTAAAGCTGGTACTTGCTCTGCAGGAGAAAACATACAAGTATTGTATGGTACCTGCATGTATTTCCCCTGCAGGGTAAATAGCAGCATGCGGGGGGGGGGGTCATTGGAGGAGAAATTAAACCTTCTACCAAGTAGGGATCAGTGAACAGATGCTCTTCTTGATGCAGCCTCATCCTGTTCACCTGCAACCACATGTCTCTGTAGAACAGGAGGAGAGGTTGCTGATAGACACTAAGGCAGTGTTTCCTAAACTTTTTCGACATGTGGCTCCCTTGACCATTGGCCGCGGCTCCCCATTACATTATGTTGATGCCTGCCAATTGGCATTGCACTGTTTTCCAAGAGGATTCCGTGGCACTCCGTGGCTCCTCTGGCTGGTTTCCACGGCTCCCCTGGGAGCCACACCTCCCAGTTTGGGAACCACTGCACTAAGGGATTATCTTGCTTTAACATTTACTTAAGATCATATGTCATGTGTTCTGAGATTGGATCCCAGCAATCAAAACAGGTTTTGGGGGGATTGACAACGCAATCCTAACCAACTTTCCAGCACCGGTGTAGCCGTGCCAACAGGGTGCACACTGCATTTTGCAGTGCAGGGGCAGTCATGGAAGCCTCTTCAAGGTGAGGGAACATTTGTTCTCTTACTTCGGGGCTGCATTGCGGCTGCACCGGTGCTGCAAAGTTGGTTAGGATGGTAAGTTGGTAAGTCTTGGTGAGCCTAGTTTAAGTTATTCCCTAGAAAAAAAAACCTGCCCAATTTAATGACTGTACCTTACCTTCATTATTAACCCTTCTCCCTACTTGAGAATACAATCACGAATATCTTTTCTTCTGTGGAAAAAGGAATAGCCATCATCTCCTGCATGCCCTCATTATAGTCCAAGGGGAAGTTCACGCAACTTCTTTTGAAGCATCTGATGAAAGTAACCACTGTGGGAGGCAGAATCCTGAGCTAGATCAGCTATTGGCAGCTTCTCTGTTAGACAAGAATGCTGGAGTACAATATTCCGGCAGCTTTATTGCTTCCCCCTTTTTACATTCTCTATAACCGATGGTTGTGCCGTTACAGAAGGACAAATGTGATAAATAACCACGGAAAACAGATCTAGTGAGATGGATATTCTACTGTAAACCATATGTCTCTGTCCAGTATCACTGCAAAGTCATTACTAAAAATGGCAGGGTATTAAACAGCAAGATTTCCTACGTTTCATGACCATCCAACATAACAAGAGCTGGGGGACTACCCAGTTTACACGCAGGAGTGCAGATGGAAATACCATATCTTAACTCCAACAAACCAGATAGTTTGGAGGCGGTGAGCTCTTACGCACATTGAGGAAATTCCTGCTGTGTCTTCCTACTCTTTCCCTGCACCTGGATGCCAGGACTGACTGAACAAGTGGGAAAGTCAGATGCTTCCACCGAGCAATCTGTAAACCTTTTTCGTTATGTAATACCGAGCTGATTCACACACATGCTTTGGGAGCTTCAGACTCTGCAGTCCATGGTGACTCTTTTGTATTGGCTTGGATTAATTGCAGAAAAGAATAGCGCAGTGAAAGGGCATTGCTCTCCTTGGTGCAGAAGCCATATCTAAGAATACTTTAAAGCAGTGTTTCCCAAACATTTTCAACCTGAGGCTCCCTTGACCATTGGCGACCATTGGCGACCATTGGCGACCATTGGCGACCATTGGCCACGACTCCTCATTACATTGATGATGCCTGCCAATTGGCATTGCACTCTTTTCCGAGAGGATTCTGTGGCACTCCGCAGCTCCCCTGGCTGGTTTCCACGGCTCCCCTGGGAGCCGCACCTCCCAGTTTGGGAACTACTGCTTTAAAGGAACATTATCAACTTGCCCAACTGTTTGCCAGCAGAAGATGATCCATTGGAGGATATTTTAGAACGAAAACTTTCATGGCCAGTTACAATTTTTAGAGAAACAGGAAGTACGGGTAAAAGAGCCATGTAAAAGCAAAGTCCAGCTAGAATAAAAATGAAAATCGATCCTGTTTGCACTCTTTGAATTTCTCCGACAATGCAGGCAGGCAAGAATTCATTAAAATCCACAGCAGGAACCATTCAAATCCGACGTTTCATTTCCAAAATCCGGAAACATTTACTAGGAACAGTCAAAAGACTGGTAGATGGTAAAAGCGCAGCCGTTGCGCTTGCTTCTTTTACCATCTACCAGTCCTTTGACTGTTCCTAGTAAATGTTTCCGGATTTCAGGGCATTTCAGTAGGTGCAGCTGCCAAGAGTCTGTCTTCTTCTACACAACTCTTCAGAACAACACAGAGGCCCTAAGGGTGGAAGGGTGGCCACCCCTGGGCTAGACAGTAACTACAACACTCTAACCACTATCCTAATCTTTTTCACACTTTCTTTTTTTTTTTGCTTTGACCCCTGTTTCCTTTTCCAATTCAGAGTGAAGGAGGAGGAGCGAGCAGAGAAGAGTTGGCAGACAGAGGTGGGGGCCCATTGCCAATCTGCTGCCTGAGGCAACCATCTCAGCTGGCCTCATAGATGGGGCCAGCCTTGGTTTGCAGTGTAAAATGTGGAGCTGTCCTGAAACAATTATGAGAATAGGGCCTAAGAAGGAGATTTAAATCATTCCAGCTACTGCAGTTTGTGGTTCATTCTGTAATACAAAACATTGTAACACTTGTAGTGACACCAGTGATGAATCCTGGCACAAAGTGGGCTATGCACTGTGTGCGCTGATACTGAATATCCCTTTCTGCAGCCATTCATGACATTTGGGCCAAACTAGACAGGACGTTTAATGTTTGCTTTTCGACTGCATCTCTCTCTCTCTCTCTCTCTCTCTCTCTCTCTCTCTCTCTTTCTAAATATCAGCTGTGGGGATGGGGAGAACTCATTGGGACCACAGCATGGTAGGAAGAGAACTTTGAATCTGTGGTCTCTAGCTGCAGCTCTTTCCCCCAGGAGGGAAGTTGCTGTTGGTGTCTGTTCCCTTATTCTGATCTCCCACATTTGGCAGACTGGGATTCTCAGATCTCAGCTCTTTCAAATCTCCTCTGTAGCCATTGATCTCTCATTTCCCCAATCCACAAAGTCATTTTCACATCAATTCTGATTTGTGACACTACCCCTGAATCGTTACATCTAGTCCTTACAGAGCATCCCCAGTACCACAATGCCATGGTAGTTTAAGGTATTTAGAGATGACAGGTCGATGCTCCTCAGAATTGCTTCTCTGTCATTGTGTGAAAACTAAAAACTTCATAGAAGGGTGACATGGCATCATAATTTTTTTTTCTGCCACAGTTTCCTATCTTCTACAAAAGAGAACTGAAGAAGTGAACCTTGTACATGATTACAGGCAAGGCATCAAAGAGCAAAGAGCTTGTTTATGAAAGAAAAACCCAGGTAGCTTGATCAAACCAGGAGATGAATGAAAGTGAAAATAAATACTCCTGTAGGGTAGAAAAACATAAACCAATCCGTTACTGAAGTGGCAATCCGGTTACAGCAACAAATCTCAAGGGATGATGGAATACAACAAGAAAGCCAGTACTAAGAGGATACTTGATAGTTCCATCGAATTGTCTCTCCTTGTTCATGTAGATGCATGTGTAGCGGTATAAGGCAGATAGCCAGGAAAGATTACAGGATTCAACAAGTTCCTGACTTATTCTTAAGTGACTCTCTGTTACAGACTCTCACAGTCAGTCCTATACATTTCAGCAGAACAAAGCCCCTTCAGAAGAGAGAATTCTTGACAGAACTACAGCATGCATATATGCATGCCTACTCAGAAGTATGTCCCACTGAACTCACCAGTAAGTTCTCAGGTAAATGTGTAAAGGATTGCAGCCTTAGAGTAGGAGGAACATACTAGAAGCAAGCACAGGACGTCACTCTATGGGGAGGTCAGATAAGCAAATGGGCATGGTGGTCCTAGTTTAGAGCTCAGAGTAAAGCCAAGGTCAAAAGCTAAGAGTTCAGTCCTTTGAAAAGATTCCAGGTGAAGGAGTTGAGACAGAATACTTGAACAGATCAGAGAGGTCAGATAAAGGATGGTCTGATACTGCCTAACTACTCAGATATTCTGGGGAGGTCCTGTTACATGTCCCACCACCAACTGAAGTGCAGGTGGCAGATACACAGGACAGGGGCCCTCTCCGCTGTGGCATCAAGAGGCACCAGTCTTGAAGACAGTCTGGTATTTGATAAAATTGCACTCTTACATAGGACTTTCTGACTGTGATTGAACTGCTTTCCTCATAATATTGAGGCTGTGCTGTGTGTTCCCATTTCCAAATGGCCAGCCATTTAGGCTGGCTGCCGCAACTTGCGCAGGATTGCGCTGTTAATCAGATAACTGTATGATATCAGATGATTGTCCAGAAAGGGTAGGAAGCCATTCCTTCTCCTCCCTGTAGATATAATTGCTACATAATTGACGAGTTGGTTGAGTTTTTGTTTTCATTCTCAGCATAAATTATTGATCACTGCTGGCACACTGTTTTGCTGATATAGACTGCTGGGCCAAAGAGCAGATCCGGTGCTACATTCTGATCTCAGATACAATGAATGTAAACCTGATGCCAGAGTTTATTATTCAAAATTCACAAGGACAATAAGAGAGAATAAAGCAACACAACTCCTGGGGGTTTTTGACTAGAGAGGTAATGATAATAACAGCAGAGAAATATTTTCTCTTCTTGGGAAAAATGTGTTTGGAAAGATTTAAGTGACTCTTTAGCTAATTAGTGAGGCCTCCAAACCCACACATCTGGCCCATGGGTCGGTGTTTAAACAGTTGGCTTTTGAGTAACTGAAATGCTCTAAGAAGGGTTTATAAGTCACTCCCCAGGCCTACATCTGTGGCACCTGGGTGTTACTCTCCTGATATGCAATGTGGTGCCATGCAAAAACTTTGTAGAAGATGAAGAACCCGAAGGATCAAAGACCCCCTTTGTCCACTCTGGGGGTATACAGGGTCCCATGTGACTGTGGCCAAGTATACATAGGGACTACGATGCGCTCCATCAATACGCGCATTCGTGAGCATGAATGGGCATGCAGATTGGGGCACTATGAGTTATCTGCACTAGCTGAGCATGCCAACAAAACTGGGCACACAATTGACTTCGGGAGTGGTGGAGAGACTGTCTAATGAAGTAAACTGTGGTATGAGGCTTAATCTAGAAGCCATTGAGATCCATAAACATGGTAACTTGGTTTTAAACCATAAACAAGAATTATCGGCTGTAAATAAGATATGGACTCCTTCTTTAAGGAAAATCATGGTGAACTCTGGTCACCGCTGAATAGGTGATATGGATTATATGGCTGGAGTTAGGTTTTACCACTAGCAGTTAATGTTGTGCCACTGATTTCCAAATTTCGTGTGATGTTTTGTCTGTACCTGTTGGGCATGCTTGTAAGGTGGGACATATGACTTACACGGGGGTAGAGAGATGGTTTGAAAGAAATGGGAGTAAGGTTTATTTAAGAAAAAGTGTTGGTGGACCTTTAGTTACTGTCTGAAGGGATGCCTTTAATGATCTGTCTTGGGAGGAGGCAGGTGATTAACAGTTACGTGCAGGCAGCTGACTCCTTGGGTCTGAGTTGATGATTTAATTGAAGACTTCTGTGATGTGAGATAGCTTTTCCTTTATAATGCTGGCTGTAGCATGATCTGGTAACATCTTTCCAGCCAGTTAGACAATGTTCAGAGTGTATGAATAAAATGTTATGCAGTTTTGATTTTAATAAATATAAACAGAATTTTTTATGACCTTTTTCCTGTTTGAAGATGATTTTTTTCTTGTAATATTTGTAGAAGATTGTTATACTTCATCGGGTGTTGGTAATCGTTTTTTGTATGGTGACATTGATTTTGCTGGTTGAGCTCATATGACAGCTGGGGGGACCTTTTGATAATGGTACCACCGAATTGGTTTTGACATTATTCTGATGGTTAGAGATTTTATTTAATTTATTTATTTTTCACATTTTTATACCACCCTTCCTCCAAGGAGCTCAGGGTGTACGTGGTTCCTTCCCTCCTTTTGTTCTCACAACAACTCTGTGAGGTAGGTGAGGCTGAGAGATAGTGACTGGCCCAAGGTCACCCAGACAGCCTCCCCAGAAATCCCCAGAAAACGGGGATTTGAACCTGGATCCTCCAGGTCAAAGTCCAACACCATAAGAAGAGCCCTGCTGGATCAGGTCAAAGGCCCATCTAGTCCAGCTTCCTGTATCTCACAGTAGCCCCACCAGATGCCTCTGAGAGCACACAGACAACAAGTCAACCTGTTTCCTGTTGTCACTCCCTTGCACCTGGCACAGATATCCTGTTTCCTATTGTCACTCCCTTGCACCTGGCACAGAGAAAACCTACTTCTAAAGCCAGGAGGTTGCTTATGGCTTGTAACCTGTGATGGTCTTTTCCTCCATGAATCTATCCAAACCCCTTTTAAAGGCATCTAGGCCAGGTGCCATCACCACATCCTGTAGCAAGGAGTTCCACAGATGAATTACACGCTGGGTGAAGAAATATTTTCTTTTATCCGTTCTCCCTCCACTCAATTTTAGTGCATGTCCCCTGGTTCTGGTGTTGTGCGAGAGGGAGAAGAACTTCCCTCTACCCACTCCATCCCATGCATAATTTTATATGTCTCAATCATGTCCCCCCTCAGGCACCTTTTTTCTAGACTGAAAAACCCCAAACACTGTAGCCTTTCCTCATAAGGGAGGTGCTCCCGCCCACGAATCATTTTCGTCGCTCTTTTCTGCACCTTTTCCAATTCAACTATATCCTTTTTGAGGCGCGGTGACCAGTACCGGACGCAATACTCCAGATGTGGCCTTACCATCGATTTGTACAAAGGCATAATGATATTGGCCATTTTATTCTCAATCCCTTTTTTAATGATCCCGAGCATGCAACTGGCTGAACCACTACACCAGAACCACTACACCATCCTTCCTGGTCATCGATTTATGTGTCTTCTTTCTTCCCACTATGAGGGGGTTACCAGTGGTAACCCCCTCATAGTGGGAAAACAGTTACCAGTGGCTTCCTTCTTTGTCTCTAACCCCTACATTCTAAAATGAACCCAGACACAAAAAACGAATCCAGTTCAAATCCCTGGTTTCTTCCAGACTGCAGATTTCTCAGGCACGGACACCAGCTGAGCAGAGATGAACGTTAAACTATTTTAATATTCCTGAGAACATTATCTTATTTATTCTTTCATGTATTTTACTTATATCTTACTCTCTTCTTTTAGGAAGCTTAGTCGCAGCACTCAGCGTGCCATCAGGGAGCAGGCAGGGGTGCCATGGAGGGGCCCAGGCCCCCTGAACCTGGCACCAACACTATTCATGATGTTATGCTCTTGTTTACTGTAGGCAGAAACATGTTACTGGACTTAGGATGGGCATTTAGCCCCTTTGCTCCTTAGATAGACTTCGTTTGATGATGTAATTCATTTGTTAAAGCTCTGCTTCACCTTTCTGGACAGCCTCTGTAAGACCAGGCTCCTGCAAGGTCCTGGGATGAAACAAGGCTGAGTGTGGTGTCAGAAAAGAGGCCAGAGGCAAGAAGTAACTGTTGATGCTTGCTTTTTGTCCCTCGCCCTCTGTGGTGGTGAAGCGTGGACCAAGTAGACCCAATGCACACTACTGTCCAGAAGGGGAGAGCAGGTAAGCCACAGTGACTATGGACTAAGCCACTGCGGCTATGGTTCTTTACCATTGCTACTGCTGCCAGTTCACTTGTTTAGCCTCTAGTGGGCAGCAGCGACAAGAGGAGAAGCCACAGTCGCATGCAAAGGCAAGAAAGGGGCCCAATTGGAGTGGAGGAGGGCGCACAAAGGGCCCCGCAACTTTGATCCCGTACTGTTGTTGTCTCAAGAGCTGATACCTCCTCTTATGAAAGAAGGCGAGGAAGTGCTTTTGCTGTGTAGAATAAAGAAGCAGATGGAATTTTTGGCGTCATTAAAAATGTCCCAGCTGGTTGCCATGGTTACTGAAGGGAATATTTTTAATTATTATTTTAAAGTCTTCATTGTCTTCATTAAAGGTAACAATAATAGCACTGAATAAACAAAGCAGAACTTGGCTCTGCATATCAGTCCCTCAATAAATAAAATTAAAAGTTTCATGTGCTTTGAATACTGATCACCACTGAAAGGGCAGCTGAATTGAGTTATGTAGAGATATATTCTTGAAAAAACGAGTGCTTGAAACAGGTGTGGGCAATGTTTGTCTGTGTGGTAGTACCACACAGACAAACATTGCAGATGGCTGTAGGAGCAAGGGCCCAAACATATAGTGGGGTGGGTGGTGGGGAGGCACACTTTACCAGGGCCTGAAGCCCCAGCCCAGGCTGCAACCCCATTACCAAGTGGAAAAAATCGAGGCTAAATTGTCGATTGTCGATCATGCTTCTGGTCTTTTTGCAGTGCTCAGACAACACACTAACTAGGGAAGTAGATGAATAAAATGATGAAGACAATGTAAATACAGAGAGTGTCTGTAGCAACTGATGATGCTGATGATTCAGACTTTTATTTCATGACTCATGAGATTGTATATCTATTTGGGTTTGGATCATGGAATGTATGTGGGAGGACTAGGAGGCCCATTACAAGTTTGTTAACGAGTCTGTAACAATCACCCGGCTCCCAGGCAGAGCAAAGAGGCTCTGCTGATCAGCTGGGGTGTGGGACAATGACCAATGACCTTGTCAGCTGCAGCCATGCGCAGGTGACAGCAATCAGCTGCATGTGGAGGGGTGGGGCTGGTGTCAGCCCCAAGAATAGCCAGAGCTGCTGGCCCAGGAAAGAGAAAGGTGGCAGAAGGAGACAGAGAAAGGAGATAGAGGCAAAAGATAGGAGACAGGAATAAGGGAAAGAGAAGGAGGAAGGATAGAAAGGAAGTGGGGCAAGAAAGACAAAGTGGAAAATGGAAGCAGTAGACAAATGAAAGGCAGAAAGAAGGAGGGGGAGTGAAGGGGAAAGAGGGGAGAGGGAAAGTCAAGGTGTGAGTGAACTGAGCAAGGGGGTCAATGAGGATGAAGGAAGGGTTTGCCAGAGAATGGCAGGCACTCGGCTTACCAGATCTCCAACCGGGCCAGAGTGCTAGACCTTTAGGAGAAGGAATATGGGCAGGTGTAGCTTGTTAAACCCTTAGAGCAGAGTCCTAGGCCTGTCTACTCAGAAGCAAGCCCCAGGGTTTCGGTTCCCTGATACATTTGTGCTCTATAGGGCTAAGAGACAGTATGCTGATAAGCCCCTCTGTTGATACCCATGGCTTCTGTTCCATAGCTACAATGTAAATGTAATAGGAAATCACCAATGCGTAAACATTTTTTTAATGACAAGACCTATTTGGGAAAGCATGCGAGTATAAATGAGAATTGCCGATACGTCTCAAACTTTTGTCTCATTATGGACTTTGCTGCCCCTCTGCCCCAGTTATTCCATGCATACAAAGAGGAAGGGCAGCTTGAGGGTCTGTTTCTGTGACAATCTGCTTGCTCCTTCGTTACTCAGAGCAATCAGCTTTCAGTAAACATGGCCTAGAAAGCAATAAGGAAAATCCCTATCTCATTTATAGTGAGTGGTTGTGGTTTGTTTGTTTTCTTCCCTAGACTCTTTATATTGGAAGACTTAATTCTGCATGTTCTCTTCGGCAAGATGGAGAGTAACTCTGACTCTTCTGGGTAATGTGACCAACCGTTCATTTTAGCTTCAGGTTGTTGTTGTTGTTGTTTTTCTCACCATCTTTATTTTGATTGGCATACCAACTGCACTTTTCTTTGGAACATCTCTTATGTTCCAGTGGCATTACCACGTGTATCACCACCTCAGAGATCGAGGGCTGTAGGGTTATCACATGGAACATTTTTGACAAGATAAACTGGTTTTTCAGAGTCTGTGCAAGATAGAAGCCAGCAATGTGATAAACAGTTGACCCACAGGCTACTAGTCTGGGAAGCACTGTATTTAGGTACAGTAAAAAAAAAAAATCCTTGGTAACCCAACAGGCTTCCAACTCCAGACGTTAGAGCTTGCACACACTGGGATAAATTTCTCATGACTGCTGCATAACTATCCATACAGCCAATGAGCCGGCAGCTATCCAAACAGCATGCACAGAAACAAGCCCAAGCTTAAAGCAAGAAGGAACTTTTTACCATATGTGGTGGACATGCCCCCAAGCAAAGAAGTATTGGACTCAGATTCATAAACAGATTGAGTTGATTTTAAAGATTAAGGTTCAAATGAAACCGGAAACCTTTTTGTTGGGTATGTGGGATGATCATGTAGGCGAAAAATTTCAAACTTTGTTTTTATATATGATAGCTGCGGCAAGAATTTTATATGCACAATATTGGAAGAATTCGGAGATACCTTCGCTGGAAGATTGGTGGCTGAAAGTTTTGGACTATGCTGAAATGGATAAACTTACAATTTTAATTAAGGAAAAGTCAGTTAACCTTTTCGAGAATAACTGGAAACCATTTATTGATTTTTTAAGAGAGAGAGAGAACAACGATGTGATGATATGCGGATTTAATGAATAGAATGTGCGTGTTATTTTGGCTTAGTTGGATATTATAAGCAGAAAATAGTGAATAGTATGCTAGTAGGATGTATTGCTTCGTGCTTGCTTTAACTTTATGAAATATGTATTGTTTTTATGTTTTAATATATTAATAAAATATAAATATATAAATAAAAAAAGAAAAGAAACAAGCCCAAGCTTAAGAGAATGCAGAAAAGTGGGGTGTGTAAGTATTTGAAATAAATAAAAAAAAATCCATCATTGCCAAGCCAATGAGCTGCCATGCTAAGAGGTCGCCATGGCTATGGGTGGATTGGAGCTAGTGGGATCTGAAGACCTGTGCTGACAATAGAGGCTAGAGAGGCTGTTGGGTTGGTCAAATCTAGGAACATGGGAACACTGTCAAGGAGAGGAGAATGTCAGCTGGGCCATTTGAATTGATATTTGAAACCCAATGGGAACTAAAGTTTTTTTAATTGATGCAGCTGGTGCTGGTGCTTTCTCCTCTCATTTCCTCTAACCACAGTAATCCAGATTTTATTCCCAAAAGAATTCTGAATCAGGCAATTGCTGTTGTCTCCCATGTGGGCTCAATGACCAGGAACGGAGTTCCCTTGAAAATCATACTCCCATGGAGGAACGTGATGCTTTTGGAATATCTGGCTCATGTAGCACAATCTTTGATGAAGAGATCTAAAAACCGGTGATGAAATAAGGCAACAATAACCTCATGTCTTGCAAGAAGAGAAGCAGGTGGGGGTAGAGAATGGGTGAGTTTCCCTGACTAATGTTTTCCTAATTTCCAGATCACATCAGAGAGGGGCACCATATCCACTCAGCAGTGGTTGTGGATTGCAAACAGCACTGGTGGACATTGTCTTTGTCCTACTCTCACTCACTCTGTCTCTCTGTCTCTCTTTCTCTCTCTCTCTCTCTCTCTCTCTCATGATATTTATCTGGGTAGAGAGGAGTGAGGTGTATTGGCAGAAAAACCCTTTCAGGTCTCCATGCTTCCCCTCCGAAGTAAAGAAAGTAGCAGCTACCCAGAAGGAAGAGCACCTGACCTCTCTAATTTTATCTGTGAAGGTGCAGATCTTTCCAAAGCTGTTTTCAAAGTGACTCTGATAAGAGAACTGCCTACAGTTAGGGCTATAATGATTATTCAAAGCATTAATCAGTGGAAAATTATGCCTGTTACTGATTAGCTAATTACTGCAATCAAATATTCTCTCTGCTCTTTGGAACAGTGGATCTGGCATGAGGAGAGGGTTGGGGAGGAAACATAAATGGAAAACATGCAACAGAAGGAGATGGAGTAACCCACTTTTGAATCTTGATTTGAGGGGATCCTCAAATGGGAGTGGGAGTTAAGACGGAAATCCTAGAAATGAGAGATGTTCTCCATGCTGGTCTCTTGGTCTTTCTGTCCTGGTCTCTTGGTCTTTCTGTCCATCTCCCATACTGCTCCATGTTGTAGATCACAATTTAATGACATCCTGGGATAGAGCAGGAGTGTTTTAAGTGGTAAGCAACACAAAGTTACCCTTGCTAATAGCAGCAAATTATAGATTTAAATAATGTTGCTTAAAACTATGAGTCAGAGCAGATCTGCCACCTTTCCACTTGTACAGAAGCCCTCTGAAACTATGGGGAGTTTGCTTATGGAGTGTTGGGGAGAAAAACTGAGTTGCACGGAGCACTCTTCTAGCTCTAGTGTTACCAATAAAGACATATATTGTATTGACAATGAACATTGTGATGGCACCTGGCCTAGATGCCTTTAAAAGGGGTTTGGATAGATTCATGGAGAGAAAGACCATCACAGGTTACAAGCCATAAGCAACCTCCTGGTTTTAGAAGTAGGTTTTCTCTGTGCCAGATGCAGGGGAGTGGCAGCAGGAAACAGGTTATCTTGTTGGCTGTGTGCTCTCGGAGGCATCTGGTGGGGCCACTGTGTGATACAGGAAGCTGGACTAGATGGGCCTTTGGCCTGATCCAGCAGGGCTCTTCTTATGTTCTATGTTCTTAACATAGTGGCAGGGGGAGAAAGGGACCGATCTGGTTACTCTGGCTCCTGTTCATTTAAATGTGGATGAATTACCACTGGTTACACAAGAAGGTAGGAAACTAACCTCATACTCCAAAAACAATCATAATTGTCTGGGGTCCGCCCACAGCAGGTCCCCTTTGCCCAGATTTACCTCTTCAAGGCCCTTCGAGGGATGACAAGTGGAAGGGCAAGGCTAGGAGAAGCTACACGTGGGGAGAGTCTGGCAACGGGCAAGGCACAGGCAATAAGCTGTCAGGCTAACCACCGACAGCTGGGACCCGGCTCATCAAGCAGGCAGCCAATCAGCCATGGCAGGCGGAGCTCTCATGGGGGCGAGGCCTGGGCAGGGCAGGGCAGGGCAGCCAGAGACCTGTAATAAAAGCTCACTGGAGGGCGATGAGGAGGCTGGTCTGGTGCTAAGCTCCACAGCCCTGGTGCTTGGAAGCCCACGAACCGAGATCCAGATTAGAGAGAAGGTTGCTGGGCGAGGCAACCCCCTTCCTCCAGGTAATTCTGAGGCCAACATGAGCCAAGCCAGGCCAAGCTGACCCCAAACTGGAGGTTGACGACCCCCTGGATGACACCCCTGCAATCGGGCTCGCCCTCACCACCTCCCTGCCGGGGTTCCCGGTGCGGGACAGTGGACAGTAATCATAATAATAAACATGACAAAGTAGCTGCAATGCTACACTGGAATTTATGCCAAATGTACACTATGCTGTCCATGGAAAATGGTGGGAACACAAGCCAGAAAAAATTGCTGAAACCGAGCAGGTGGGATGCTGTGGAACTTTAAAATTCAAAGGGATG
Source organism: Plestiodon gilberti rubricaudatus (assembly GCA_026170595.1). NCBI lineage: Eukaryota > Metazoa > Chordata > Lepidosauria > Squamata > Scincidae > Plestiodon > Plestiodon gilberti. Next base: position 40,056,043 of record JANXHW010000001.1, read on the forward strand.
AGAAGATAGAGCATAATACACCAGACGTGGCTGTGGTTGAAAGAAAACAAGTGAAATGTATTAATATGGCAATCCCCGGAGACAGCAGAATTGAAGAAAAAGAGCTGGAAAAGATTACAAAATACAAAGATTTGGAAATCAAAGTGCAGCATCTCTGGGGAAAGAAAGCAATAACAATTCCAGTAGTGATTGGAGCACTAGGCACAACTCCGAGGGCTCTAAACAAACATTTGGGCAATGCTGGCATAGATAGCTGGACAACTGCAAAAAGCCACATTCCTGGGAATGTGCCTCATATTGCAAAGATACCTCATTAGCTCCACCTAAATCCTTGGCTAGTATTCAAGCTAGTCCAAAAAGTGCCAGTTCAAACATCTGGTGGACTGTGAAACAATAGAGTGGTTAAAGTACAGTACTTCAAGTTCATTCTTTGATTGTAATCCTTGCAACAACCCCTGCAAGATAGGTCAATGTTGTTGTTGTTGTTGTTGTTGTTGTTGTTCTTGTTCAGTCGTTAAGTCGTGTCCGACCCTTCGTGATCCCATGAACCATATCCCGCCAGGCCTTCCTGTCCTCCACTATCTTCCTGAGTTCACTCATTTTTATGTTCGTTGCATCGGTGATGCTGTCTAACCATCTCATCCTTTGGAGTGGGTTGCTGGAGTGGGTTGCCATTTCCTTCTCCAGTGGAGTGGGTTGCTGGAGTGGGTTGCCATTTCCTTCTCCAGTGGATCACTTTTAGTCAGAACTCTCTGCTATGACCTGTCCGTCTTGGGTGTCCCTGCACGGCATAGCTCATGGCTTCATTGAGTTACGCAAGCCATATTATATCCATATTATATTATATATCAATATTATATCCCCATAAAGCAGATGTGGGAGGTACACATGGATGCCTGTTGCATCCTGCGGCGGGGGGGGGGGGAGTCTCGGCCTCCAGAGGTCTCCCTTCCCCAGAGTAAGCCTGTGCTGGCCCACTGGGTCTACTCGGACCTGCTCCAGCTCTTTAGCTGGCGCAAGTCTGCATGGACCCAGGTTGGGGGATCAAGGCCGGGAAGGGGGTTAGGTTTCAGTGTGTGCTGCTGCTGCCGCCGAGACTGCCCCCTTCCCAGTAAGGATCCGCTTTCCTCTTACCAGTGTCAGGGCTCATGGGAAAGTCATTGGCACATGGTCATGGCCGTTTGTGGTGGCGGCCTGGCTGTGCAAAATTGTGTGTCACCATTTGTGACAACTGTAATGCACGCTTGTTGCCAGAAAAAAGAGTTCTGGTGGCACAGTATGCCCATAAGATTGGGCCGTATACTTAAGGATGTGAAGCAATTCCATATCTTTCTGGTTCTCCCTTGCCTCCTTCTTCCTTCTGTTGTCTTCCTTGTGTCCGTCAATATCTAGAGATTGTAACCCCTCAGGGCAGGGACCTGTCTTTCATTTTGGGTAAAGCCTCATGTAAAGAGATGGCACAGAATCATGACGATGATGATACTAATGATGATGAATAATAGCTCCATCATCTTTTAGCCAGGTGTGTGGCTAAATGTCTAGGTGCTGTTAAAGGCACCTAGAACAAGTAGTATGAACTTGAACCTACTGTGAAGTCATTCAAGAGAGGTATTTGTTGACATGTGAAAGAATGAATAATAGCTAATGGGGCAGCAGCATGCACCCAGTTCACTTATAAATAATGAAGAGGAAACAGACATTTTATTTTTATTTTCCCCATGATTTCTGACAGATAATGGTTGAATAATTGCATTTTAAATTGACGCAGATTTTCTACCCAGGAAGAAATGTTTTAAAAAGAATGTGAATGTTAATTGCTGTTTCAAATTCAGAATGCCGTGTCTGGTGAGAAAGATTCATATTGCATTCAGAATTTTTTTTAAAAAAAAATATTTAACATAATACTAGCTTCTCCCTGTTTTATTTTAAGCCTCTAGAACATGTCCCTTTCTTCCCCAGTAGAGTCCATGCCTCTTTCAGCACCTCTGAAATCACTGGAAATGTTTGCAGGGGGCTGAACTCATAGGGAATTTATTCTGCACAAGGAATATGGAAAGAAGCAAGAATTTTGCATGAGCTGATGAGATGTTCCCAGAGGACAGTGGACATAGACCTCAGTGGGCTTTGGCTGAGGTGCTGGATGGGTCTCTCTCTCTCTCACACACACACACACACACACACCTCTGAGTCTTCCTAACATTCTAGTAGTTGACTTCACAGCACATCTTCATTAGGTTAATGCAATTTACAAGAGGGATAGAGAAGTAATAATTCCACTCTATACTGCACTCGTCAGATGACCTCACTTGGAATACTGCATCCAGTTTTTGGCACCACATTTATAAGCTGGAGCAGGTTCAGAGACGGGCAACTACAATGCTGAGGGGGTCTGGAGGTCAAGTTCTATGAGGAATGGTTAAAAGAGCTTGGTTTATTTAGCCTAGAGAAGACTCAGGGAAGATATGATAGCCAGCTTCAGTATCTGAAGGGCTGTTATACAGAAGGGAAGGACTTGCTTTTGGTGGTTCCTGAGGGCAGGTGGCACAGTAGGACTATTAAACCAATGGGCAGGACTAAAACCAATGGTTTGAAACTACAGGGGGGCACCGGTATCCACGGATTCCTCAACCGCGGTTTCAATTATCCACGGTTGAGGAATCCCCCCACACCCTCCACAGCCCCCTCCGCACTTACTTGTAGCAGAAACCTCTGTTCTTTTCTTCAAAAGTTCCGAGTTTCCATCTGTTTTAGGCCTGAGCAACTAGACTTAGGTGATAGCTAGAGTCTCAGCAAGGTTGCAGAGACTCTAGCTATTAACTAAGTCTAGTTGCTCAGGCCTAAAAGGAGATGGAAACTCGGAACTTTTGAAGAGAAGAACGGAGGTTTCTGCTAAAAGTAAGTGCCTAGGGGGGCTGTGGAGGGCGCGGGGGGTCGCGCTCGCCCCCGCACTTTTAACGGAGAAAGCTCCGTTTTTTTCTTCAAAAGCCTTTGCTGTAGGCCTTACCACCAACAAGTCTTCAGTGCTAGAAAGTCTCAGCAACCTCTCAGCAAGGTTGCTGAGACACTCTAGCACCGAAGACTTGTTGGTAAGAAGGCCTACAGCAAAGGCTTTTGAAGAAAAAAAAACACGGAGCTTTCTCCGTTAAAAAAAAGTACTTGGGGGGGTCGCGCAGGCCCGCGGGGGGGGGTCGGCCCCCCCTGAAAATACCTGAAAAGTTTCAGGTATCCATGGTGGGGGCTGGAACGTATACCCGTGGATACCGGGGTCCCCCTGTATAGGGAAGTAGATTTAGGCTAGACATGAGGGGAAATGGCTTTATAAGAGCTGTCCACACAACCTCATGCAGTTGTGTGCTTTTCCTCATTGGAGGTTTTCAAGCAGAGGTTGGATGGCCATCTGTCAGGGATGCCATAGTTGCCTGTGCTGTGCAAGGGGTTGGACTAGATGACCTCCAAGGTACCATCCAATGCTAGCATCCTATTGTTCTATGACAATCATACAGGCCCAACCACTCACACAGGCTGACTCTGCAAAACTGTAACTGTTTTCCCACTTCTCTGGCACCATATGACCTTTTCATCCTCAGGCTTTCTGGGCTTGCCTCTTAAAGAGGCAGGTACAACAGATTCTCTCATGTCTTTTAGCTTCAGGTTTCAGCGTAATACGCTTTTTGCCCCTGAATTATTTAATCAGCTTTTAAGACTAATGTTACCTGCACAGTAGTACATCACCTTTTGCCTTTGCATGCACGGCAGCTGCACAGCACATGCAAGGCAAAATCCAGGATGGAGGCAAATAGTGCCCCATTCAAACAACACCTTGAATTTTGCTCGGCACATGTACCCTTGTATTTTGACATTGTTGAGGATCCACATCCACCAAGGGGGCAACCATCAACATCTAGTCTAGGAAAAATATCAGAGATTATTGCATTTGATTGGTATTAGATCCTATCTTCTCAGAAACAAAACTAATACCTTGGTAGAAGCAGTGAGAAGGTAAAGAAGGGAACAATACAAAAAAATGTCTCTTTGTTTCATGTGCTCAGATGCAAGGCTAATAAGCATGCTTGCACACATGGAGCTGAAATAACTAAAGCACGATGAAACAAAAGGAAGCATGAAAGCCTTTAAAGTGTTGTATGAGTAAATGAGAGATTAACTCAAGCACAAGGCTTGGATCTTCTTTTGATTAGATAAGGGTGAATAGAAAATGAGAGAGCACTGGAGGGGGGGCAAGTGGAACAACCCATTGCCGCAGCAACTAATTTTGTAGGAATGAAATAAGCCTTATTACAGCAATTAACCCTTATTGGAGAGGCATGAGGAGTGACAAAAGGAGCCACAAAGAGCAGCAAGGCAGGCAGGCAGGCAGGCAGAGACCATGTATTGCTTAACCTATAGAATAAAGAAAAAAATGGATACAAAATAAAGGATGACACTAGTTCTTTGACTAATCAGCTTCCCCAGCTGAGCTAGGGAGTTAATCCGGTTATGGCAGAGTGAAAACAACTAAATCAGGCATGGCATCATGGGGCAGCTCAGCTGTTTGACCTCCGTCCCATCAGCTTGGAAAGGGTCTGAGAAAGGGAAGGGTTGAGACCCATTTCAAGAAGGTTCTCAGAGACCAGTTCAGAGTCGCATCTGGAGCTAGGACAGTCTCCACTAGTGTTTGGTTTTCACAGGAAAAGGTGATGATGATGATGATGATGATGATGATGGAGCATGAAAGGCATGAGCTTGAAGCGTGACTCTGCAGGCAGCAGGAGCAGGTCACCGGCCAGCCGCAGTGCAAAGAGCAACAAGGCAGCCTGACCCAGAAGCCTTAGGGGGGCAGGGGATAGAACTCTGCTCCATCAGCATCAGGAGGCTTCCTTGGTTGATTTGACTAATCCCCCCCCCCCCCCCGTGGCTCCCTCTTTGGCCAGAGATGCTCAGGCAACATCTTTCCCAAGAGAGGCCGGCCTCTGCGCAGGTCTTCCCTGCTCACGAGTCATCGCGAACGTGCTTTATGGCACGTTCGCAATGTCTCCCGGTGCCGGAACGCTCATTCCGCTGCCGCCCCCCCCTTCAGGATTGCGTTGTCAGTCTCAGCACCTCTTGCATGGGGTCAGCTGGAATCAGTGAGATTACATTGGTAGTACTGCTTTCTTGGGATCATGCTTGAGGCTGGTCAAGAAGGAGCAGCTGGACTATAAAAGAAGCATGACTTGCACCCTTGAGAGACTGTCTCTCCTGGAAATCCACGTGTGCTCTCTAGTAATGGCAAGAACAGCTTTTTCGGATCTTTTCTGCCCACTTACTTGAGCCTAAAGAAAAAGTCCTTCTCTCAAGCGTTGAAAAAATTATTCAGAAGGGTATATAGCTCCTGGACTGAGAAATGTTCTGTCCTAGTCCCTGTGTGCAAATGTTAAAAGCATTGATGGCAAGATGAGAGGGGACTCAATCTCCGCCCTCCATTAACTCTCAGGAAGAAGAGTAGCCACTCTGAGAGGTTTTACCAGAAGAATGAAACATCAATTTCCCATGGCCGTTTCCTTCTTTATCTCCCTGCTCTCATTCCTGCTCCATCCCTTCCCATGCCTTTGCTCCTCCGGTTCCACCACCTCAGCCACTGGAAGGTCTCCTGCTCCATCCACCCTTTCTTCCTTGTTGCCACTTATGCCTGCACCTGGATCAGCCTCCCCAAACACTGGCATGATGCCGCCTCTCTTACTTCCTTCACATCTCTTCTCAAAACAGACCTTGTCCATGAAGTCTTTGGCCCAAGTTTCTAGTCCCCATACTCTTCTACTATGCCTAAGTAAAGTTTGTGAAATGGAAGGATTGCATATTCTTCCTATAAGGTCTGCCTCCAAGCCAGCCTGTAGTCTGAGCAACTTGTAAGCAAGTATCACCTTGCCTCAGGTGTCCAACCTGCTTTGACCTCCATACCTCTTCCCCCTGGCCCTCTGCTTTCATCTGTCTGATACAGTACCTGTGTGCAACCCTGTGCATGCAACCCTGGTGCATCTTTGACTGTGTTTTCTGCCTTTGTTTTCTGCCTCTGCCTTCCACTCATCACCCAAATTGGATCACCCCGCCACAGCCTCTCTTCTTGGGGCCTGGCCAAGTCCTGACAGTTCCCCTGTTTACCCCTACTTCAGATTCCCTCTCCACTCTCTGTTGTCTCCCTTGTGGTATCTAGAATGTAAGCCTTTTGGGGCAAGGACCCATCCTCTTATTTTTTGTCAAGTACTATATTTATTTATTTATTTAATTTAAAAAATTTATATCCCGCCTTATCCTATGCCGAGGCAAATGCCCAAGGCGGCTTACAACAAAAATTAAAAAACATAGTTTAAAATACAGAAATAAGTTTAAAACAATACATACTTAATTTAAAAACAATAAAATCCACTGGGGGGGGGCAACAGTATGGAGCACAAAAGCAGCATGGCAGAGCATCTTGAGACACAGGAGGCAGACGACAACCCATCACCCAAACGCTAGACGAACATAAAACGTTTTGAGCCCTCGCCGAAAAGTCATGAGGGAGGGGGTGGTTCTTAGATCCCCTGGCAGGGAGTTCCACAGTTGTGGCGCCACAGCAGAGAAGGCTCGCCCACGTGTTGCCACTCCCCTAACTTGCGATAGAGGTGGTACACGCAGGAGAGCCCCCTCAGATGACCTAAGAGAGCGGGCCGGAACGTATGGGAGAAGGCGGTATACATGGATGGCACTAAATGAATGAATGAATCCCTTAGTAGTTAAGAAAGAATTTCCCCCGTACAGCCTTCTGGAGCCACTGAGTCAGACAGCAACAGAACCACAAAGAAGTGACATCTCCCAATCCTTCTTGGCAGCTTCAAAGGATTTCCCAAATATTGGTAGGACCCAGGTGGACAATTTATTTCTACTGATCTATTTCCCAAGTGATTCCACTCGTCCCTGCTGGCCATCATACAACATTCGCTTTTGGGGAGCAAACAGTTCTCATAGATGCAGTTTATGCAGAGTTGGATCATTTTCACATATCCTAATGTGGATCAGTGCATTTTGAAGTATAAATTATATGGAGAATTCTATATAGAGCTTATTAAACTTTTATTTATTTTCTCATTTATTTCTAGATTTGTATGCTTTCTTGTGATCAAAATGATCCCTAAGGTGGCTAAGATCCCTATTGTTACAATAACAATTCAAAACAAACCAGGAGCCCCTTGTCCTCTGACCAATGGCAAAGGGCAGAGTGTGCTTCCATTAGTTTCTCCAGTCCCGGGCAATGTGGCAGTTCAATAAGAGTTCTGTTCAGGCCGGGAGAGAGGTGTGAGCTCCCTGCAGATGCTCCACTCTCTGGCCAGTGGTGGAGACCAAGCCGATCTTCCCGTTACCATGGTGTTCATCAGGGCTATCCCTAGGGAGGTTCAGGGCCTGAAGCTGGCCTGGCCCAAATTCCCCAGTGCCTGAAGTGGAGCCGAAATTGTCCAACTTCAAGCCTTTTGAAATCACATACATCAGCGACGCTCAACCTTTACCACCACCACCACCTTTCTCAGTGCCTGACAGACACTTCTTCAAAGCAGACTGGGCAGGAGAATGCTGGGAACAGAAGAGGAAGTCCTCTTCCACTCCCACCCAGAGGCGTATCACCACCCAGAGTGCTGCCTGGAGCACTCGCTGCTGCGCTGCCCCAAAGGGGCGGCGCCACTCCGAGGACAGGGGGTGACCCGGCTTACGCGGGCGCTACGAGGCCTTCTCCCCCGGCCTCGGAGCCGGAGAAAGCCCCGGAGCGTCCACCACGACCGGAGGCCAGGGCTTTCTGAAGGTGGCCGACTGCCGCGCTGCGCTATTTATGCTTGTTTTGCACATGCGCAGAACGTTAAAACGTTCTGTACATGCGCAGAATGTTAAAACGTTCTGCGCATGTGCAAAACAAGCGTAAATAGTGCAGCGCGGCAGTCGACCGCCTTCAGAAAGCCCTGGCCACCGGTCGTGGTGGACGCTCCGGGGCTTTCTCCGGCTCCGAGGCCGGGGGAGAAGGCCTCAGAGCGCCCGCCCGCGTCACCGGGAGGGCATGCGCGCTCCGTGGAAAGACTGGAGCGAGCGGAGCAGCGCCGCCCGGGGCCGAGGAGCAGCCCGGAGCCACTGCTCCGCTCGCTCCAGTCTTTCCACGCCTCTGCTCCCACCACCCTCCTGTCAAGCCTGTTTAGCCAGGCAGTGAGGGTGGTGGTAAGGGGGGGAGAGAGAGAGACATGTGGCCCTGTTCCAGTCTCTCCCCTGCTTCCTCCTCCAGCCCCACCACCATGATGTCTTTCTTGTAGCAGCAATGCTGGAGAAAGAAATAGGATGGTACTGCCGGTGCTCCAATCCTCTTCTTCCTGGCTGTCCTCTCAGGAGAATGAAAAAGAAGAGGGTTGGAGCAATGGTAGGATGAAGCAGAGATCTCCAAAGCTTGGGACCTGTGGTGGTCTCTCTCCCCAATTTGCCTCACTCTTGGTACAGCTCTGCTCTTCATTTGGTAGGCAGGGAGTCCAATTTCCCAGGGGTCCTTAGACTTCCAATCACTGGCAGAGGCCAGAGGAGGCTTCCAGTCCCTTCTCTAGACCCCAGGCAACTGCAAACTACAAACATGTGGTATAGCTTCTAAAAAGAGGTATTCCCATGGGATATTGTCAGAGATTCTCTCGTCATTTAACGAAGTATTAAATGTATAAACTATATCAGAATATTTTTCTGATGACTAGAGGAGAAATGGTCAGTCTGTTCACCTCGTGTGCTGGGCAGAGCTTATTTACAAGCCATCATTACATCGGGCAATCAGCGTAAGTTCCCATCTATGTTAGTGCCACTTTTTAAAATTGTTTGTTTTTTTTTAATTATCCCTTCTCCCTCACACTCCAATTCCCATTTGTGTCTTGTTTGTCAGATTGTGAGCCTTTGACAAGCTGTTCTTTTCGTTTGTTTCTTGTTGGTTTTAACACTATAGTACATAGGGAAACACTGGGTACAATTTTTTTTCATTATGATGTTTGGCTTCTTTTGCATACGCCCCAGTTTCTCCTAACAACCATATAACGAGATTGTTATATGATGCAGTTCAAGAGCTCTGTAGTTCAAGATGACAATAATACTTAGCATTTCGACCTCACAATTTAAATGTTCAATGCACTTCACATGCGTTATCTGCACTTCACATGCATTATCTCGATAATTCTTACACAACCACCTTGTAAGGTATGCCAGTCTTGCCATTTGGCAGATGGGGCCTGAGGCTGATTGACCCGCGCTTCCCTCCCTAAGACCATCTAGTGGTCATGGTGGTGAGATCTGTAGTTGAAATTAGAGTTGAGACAGGAGAATTGTACTTTACAGCTCCCCCCCTCTTAGCATACATTCTCTGAGATTTTTCAAAGTTTTTAATATATGTCATGATAGTCATGAAAATGCTGTGTAGAGCAGAGGCTTTCTTCCATATAATGTTGCTTTTACTGGATTTTTATTTATGTTGTTTTGCTGGAAAATGTTTTGCCCTTTTATGTATTTTTCAATGCGGGTTCATCAGAAGAGAGATGGCAGTGTTGGGAACGATTTCTCTGGGGAGAAGAAGTTTGCAGAATGTGCTGGGGGGGGATTCTCCTCCTCCTCCATAAACTTGTTCCTTTGCTGCAGACCCCAGCTGCTGATACTTTTCCCTGAAGAAATAAGAGCTGAAACTGTCTAAAACAATCCAACACCTTTTGTAGTTTAAGAGGCATGCTATGCCGAAGTCGAAGAGCCATCTCTTCTGCAGCAGCAGGAATTGCTTGATATAGTCCAGTGGTCTGTGGGTGACTCAAGAAATCAGAGATAATCATACTTCTTTCTTATGTGATATGAATGTTTGAATCCTTGACAAGATGCTTGGATTCCCAAGATAAAAAATGACTGTCGTGTTGGTTTTCTCACATTTGCTTGATCTGGAGTTGCTTCCACAGAAGCAGCTTAGCCTGGACTTAGCATTGTTTGTTCACTCACTTTTTATGGAGAATCCAGGCAACAATGGCATTGCCAATCCATTACATCCCAATAAATTCTGTGTCATTCTTTGCAGACCTGATTGGTGGTGATTTGAAAAAACAAAACAAAACAAATGAATTCAGTTGCAGTGGCAGCCTGTCTAGTTGGCAAGGTGGTATTGAGGATGGACTGAAGGATCTCTGAAGGACTGACATACCACTTCCACCATATACCCAGGTGATTCCACCGTAAGAGATGAGGGGGCACAGTTCTTTGGCCAGATCAGCTTTATTTTATAAATTATTCATTTATATTGCAGCTTTACTCCCAGATCTAATAACCCTATACCTACAGTGCAAGTCTAAGCTTGTCTACTCATAAGTAAATTCCACTGAGTTCAATGGGTCTAACTCCCAGGTACCTGTGTAATGGGATTGCAGTCCTAATCACCTTTCCATTAGCAATGCCCAATGTACAAATGATAGAATTGTGTAAAACAGAAACATACAGCCTTACGACGTAGCTCCAGTTCTTCTAGTAGGGAACTAGACTTGATGACCCGATGTATGTCTTTCTCACCAGGGTCTCCGAGAGGAATTTTATCTGGGGGTACAAAGTTTCTTTTGGGCCCCTTCTCAATGGGGGAGGAGTGAAATGGGGTAGGAGGGTGGCAATGGGGCAGGCAAAACAGGGGCAGGGAGGGGCAGAACAGGGTGGGAGATGGCAGCAACAGCTGGAAAAATCTCCAGAGCCCAGGTCTACCAGGCTTCCTGCTGCAGAGCCCAGATCCACTTGTCTGGTACACCTGGCCTTCTTTTTCATCTGTGGGTCCAGGTAGAGTCCAGGTGAGATCAGAAAATGTTCTGGGCCTTTGGCTCCTGGACCCCCTTTTTGACCCCGGGCCTGGGTACAATTTAATCCCTTTACCCCCTTCCCATGGGCCTTGTTTCCCACTATATATTTCCCTGATTCAGTGCATAAAATGCACTGTCAGTGTGGGCAACAGGGATGAAATCTAGAAGGCTGGTGTGTGCAGAGCAGACATCCTGAGAGAGAAAGAGCACAACCCCCTGGGAACTGACACCTCACTGAAATGAATGGGAACTTCATGGGAGAACATTAGGAGAAATGTTGTACAAGGGAAATCTCATTAGGCATGTTCTCACCCTAACAGAGTTAAATATAGGAACATAAATATTTCTCTGTAGCTTTCCACATTCTGTCCTGTATTACTTTACTCACTGCCTAATGTAGAGGGGAATTTACAAATGAGGTTTTGTAGGTGAACTGGACTAAAAACAAGGCATGCAAGATCTTAAACCAACTGCTCATGAGCTTCAAGCAAAGTGAAACATATGGCATTCAGCCCAAATAAACTCCCTAATCCCCTTCTGGTATTAAATCCCCCTTCTTCTTAGTTTAATACTGAGTCTTTTAAAAGCATTTTCGTTTAATGCTGGGAGGTGGGTTTTTTTTTTTACCCCAGTTTTAAAAACATCTTTCAGTTTAATGCTGGGAGGAGTCAGCACATATCTGATCTCTCCAGACATGGTGCATGGCTTGTTTTAGAGTTGGAGAGGTTGGTGGACTATTAAATACCCAGGGGAGTACGATTGCTAAAGAGCTTGTCAAATTATGTCAAATGTTGTATATGACGCTAGAAATATTCCTTGGCATGGAACAGATGAGCAGAATTAGAGGTGAGAGTTAGGAGGCATTAAATGCTCAAGTGCAAAGCTATGTGGAATCTGTCTTATAGGTCCATCTCCAACTGCAGATTAATCACACCTGTCAATATATGAAATAATTTTTAGATGTTTAATAATCTGTGTTCTGATTCTTCAATTAATCGATTATTTCAATGTATATAAATGTGCATATTAACAAAACCTCTATGTAGACCTCTTTATTGAAGGAGGTGTGGGATTTACAGTTGAACAAAAGGTCTCACTAGTTGTTCAGAAGGAAAGAACAAGTTGAGTATTTCCTGTTTTGTTCTCCATAGTAACACATGAGAACCAAAATATCCTCTAAATAACACCAACACTTCCAACGGTGCCCTTTATTTTCAGTTCCAGTGATGAAAATTCCTTCATTCTGTAAATATGGTGCCACAGAGTTTTATTCTGTCCCCCATGCTGTTTAATGTCTACATCAGGGGTGACAGGATGGTGTAGTGGTTTGAGAGTCGGACTTAGACCTGGAAGATCCAGGTTCAAATCCCTGCTCAGCCACGAAGCTTCCTGGGTGACCTTGGGCCAGTCACTATCTCTCAGCCCCACCTACCTCACAGGGTTGTTGTGAGGACAAAAAGGAGGGGAGGAAATATGTACACCACTCTGAGCTCCTTGGAGGAAGGGTGGTATAAAAATGTAAAAAATAAAATAAAATAAATAACATGAATGCTCCTGGCCCTTTAATGATTGTATAGGTGAGGGTGTTTCAGCAGGTGCAGCTGCTTTAGCAGCACCATCAGCAATTGCAACTGCCAAGATTCTGTCTTCTACACAACTCATAAGAATGTAGAGGCCCTAATGATGAAAGGCTGGCTACATGAAACTGCTGGGGGAGATCATCCAGGGTGCAGTATGCAGATGACACCCAGCTCTATCTCTCTATGCTATCTAATCCTAGGAGGGCATTAATATTCTGAAGCACTGCCTGGAGATGGTTGAGGAGTGGATAAGGGCCAACATGCTGAAATTAAATCCAGACAAAACTGAGGTCCTCCCAATTCAAAGAACTATGACTCAGGTGTTGGGTTATTAACCTGTCCTGAATGGGGCTGCACCCCCTCTGCAAGCACAGGTTCACAGCTTGGGGGTCCTTCTAGATTAATTGCTGTTCCTGGGTTTCCAGGTGGCAGCAGTGGTTGGGGGTGGAAGGAACAGGGCGGTGACTGGGGCGGGGAGGGGGATGTGTCATAGGCTGGGAAGGAGGCGGTATTGGTGGCAGCAGCACCACTGATATCCTATCCCCTTTCCCAGCCTCAATCTGCCTTTCCAGGTCCACTGGCATTGCTGCAGGGGGGGTGAAGCTCTAAGTTCCACTGCGGCTCCGACCCTCCGTTACACCGGAGCACAAAGCGGCCCCGCCCCCTCGCTGCTTTCACTGCCTTGAATGGTTCCGAAGGCGAGGGGGCAGGGCCGCTTCGTGCTCCGGTGCAACGGAGAGTCGGAGCCGCAGCGGAACTTAGAGCTCCCCCCTCCCTGCAGCGACGCCAGTGTCCAGGTCCACTCAAGAATTACACCAGCAAAATTGCTGGCACAGGTCTGAGTAGACCCATTCAGGCAGCAGAAGCTTACCCCTGGGCAAGGGAACAAATGTTCCATTACCTGGAGGAGACATCTGGGACACACACACACACACACCCGCAGGCTGCAGTGAGCTCTCCAGTGGCATGGCTGCATCGACGAGGGGATAGATTAGATAGGATTGGGCTGTAAATGTCATAAGGTGACAGCTGTCAAATACTAATTACTATTGCATACACTGTAACCTGTCAACTATCAAGTGCAATCTTATTGTAAATATCCTTGCCTGCCAATCACTGAATACTGTCAAAAATTCCAATGGCTTTCCAGCAGTTCTCCAAGAACTCTAGATTCTGAGAAAAGTTATGACGAGTTCCTCACTGAGAACAACCACTGAGAAAGACAGCTCGCCCTCTGCTATTGAGCGCCCTCCACAGTGTGCAGTCAAAGGCTGAGTGTCACATGCCGGGTGATGGGGTGGCCAAAACTGCCCTATGTGGACTGAATGGGTACCCCTAGAATATGCCCCAGAATCATCTGCAACACGCAAGCGTTCCTGTGCAGTGTCCTTAGCAGACATGTGGATTCATATGGATCGAATCATCCTTCCCCGGGATGAGAAGCCTAGAGCTGCATCACGTTCTGTACTATCTCCTCATACTGGAAGCAGCCTGCAAGGTTTTGGGAAATTGCTCCTATGGTCAATTTTGTACTTCTCACCATAGTCACTCAAGGAGAGGAAGATATTCAAGATTATTTTGGTCCAATGCTGATTTATATGTATGCCTATCAGTTCCCATCAGAGTCCGAGCAAGGTTGTTAAATCAACCGAGAGGAGGAATGGAGAGGCAGTCATGTTCTCACTCACGTTTCTTTTTATCAGTAGTTTGTAATATCATCTTATTTCTTATTCTTGGATGCCTTTCCTCCTTGCCAAGTCCTTGCTGCTGCTGCTGCCTGCATCTCATACATAGCAAGGCCCTCATCACATCAAGAATTCATAATCATCCAAAAATATTCAATAGGAATATGAAATATTTACACATGAAAGACTGTCAGATGAAATGAAGCACTTGTGATAGTTCACGGGCAACTGTCCACGTTGAGATGGCGTGAGAAGCTGTGGCAGTGCCAAGGTGCAGTTGGAGCGCATTAAAGGGAAAGGACCCAAATGCATTTCCCAAACCCTCTCCAATGCACAGACAGAAAGACGAAGCCAACAACTGTTTACATGCCCGGCTTTTGCAGGTTTATGGCGTCTCTGCGTGGCTGGCCAAAGCTTGTTCTGTTAAGCACAAAGTTACAATATTGGACAGATCGAGGCCATGTGGGCAGGTTCATTTCCCCCACCTGCCACAGCCTGTGCTTCTGTCCTGGAATCCCAGTTCCATTCCATCTACTTGACTATCCAGCTCTTTCTCCCAATTATCATTTCTCCATCAGAGCTGCTTTTCACATGATTGTTGAGAAACCTCCTCACAAGGGCTTGTCTGATTATTGTGAGGAAGTAACATAAGATTGACAATGCACACATCTGTCCTGAGAGAAGATCTGCACATGGCAGGGCTCCATAAGCAGCTCAGTATTGATAGATATTCTCTAAGAGAGAAATGTGCACACTGTAAATCTCATGTCACTTTTTTCAACAGTCATTATGCGACTTGCCAGAAATCTTTTTAAAAGTTCAATGAAGACATTGGAGGAGACTGCTCTGGGCACAGTTTCTCTCCAGTTTTCCAGCATCAGTTCAAGACAGTAGATTCCCTAGCCAATAACTTTTTCCCTTCCCGAAGCTATGGAGCGGGGGTGGGAGGAAGATCTACAGAGGAACTGACACCATATTAGAATTTGTGCAAGGCCAATACGTAAACTGTACTGAGTTGGACAAGTAAGAAAGGCCCCTCCTATTTTTAAGTCAATTTTTTTTGGGGGGGGGGGAAATGTCTCTTGATCGAGGAAGGAAAAGATGGAGGGATTACTTGCTTACAATGGGCAAGTAAAGGGCCATTTTCTATGTGGGGGGAAAAAGAATGATCCAATGTTGTATTAAGTAATTTAAAAAAGTTGATCTGAAAGAAAAATACTGTATATCTGGTTACAATTGTGTTGCATTGTTGTCCATCCATCCCCCCTGTCAGATGTTAGATTATATTTTTTTAGAGATTTGCAAAGCACCAAGCACATTGATGGCATCATTCATTCGTTTACATAGCACCATAAATGTGTATGACACTTTACATTTAGTGAAAAGACAGGTCCCTGCCCTGAGGGACTTACAACCTAGAGATAGTGACATAAGGGAGACAGTAAGGGAGGGGGAGCGGATGGAGGGAAAAAGAAGAAGCATTTCTGATTATTTTGGTTACACGTACTTAGCTTGCGACCCAATCCTATCCCCTGCCAACCCATAGCACGCAATGCCATTTATGGAGCATGCACTGCATGCCGGGGGGGGGGGGGAGAGGGCAACCAGAAAGCCTGGGAGAGGTAAGGAAAAATCTTTTTTACTCCAGTGGGTCTCCTTGGACCTTACACTAGCCACTACTGTGTCCTTCCAGCTGTTGTAAGTCTGAGAAGACTCAGGGGGCATGTTGAGCTGGGAAAAGGGGGATAGGATCTTAGCATGCATCACTGCTGCTGAGGTTCTCCTACTCCCGCCTCCGACTTGGACTCCTCCCTGCCCCGAACCGATCACAGTTCTTCCCCGTTCCATCCCCAACTGACTTATAGGTGGCAGTACCGGACGGAGGAGGTTCAGAGGGATGCTGTCGCCTGCCTGGCATTTGTCCTGGCAGCCATGGCCCGCAGAAGAATGGAACAACTTTTGCACCATCGTTCCAGGACTTATACTGATGGATTGCGAGATCCATAAGCATAAACCCTGGATAGGATTGGGCTGTTAGTGACAGAAGACATCTCCTCTATTTATCAGCTTGGATACTTGGAAAATAAGAAAATGATGGTGTACTTTCTCGGTGATAGAAAATGCACCCACTTGTGAGTGCATGCATTTTATGCAGTTATACATATTTCACAGGCCAGACACCATATGCCTATGCTTTAACTGTGTGCTAAAGCTAAACCCCATTTGTTTGAATGGGATTCAATGCTTTCTCTGCGTTGCATACATTACCGTATCCCATATGCCAGTGGTTCCCAAACTGGGAGGCGTGGCTCCCAGGGGAGCCGCGGATACCAGCCAGGGGAGCCGTGGAGTACCATGGAATCCTTTCAGAATACAATGCAATGCCAATTGGCAGGCATCAACATAATGTAATGGGGAGCTGCAGCCAAGGGTCGTCAATGGTCAAGGGAGCCGCAGGTCGAAAAAGTTTGGGAAACACTGCCATATGCCATAAATGTTGTCCGTAAACATGCAATCAATTATTTCCACCCAAAGTATCTAAAACCATTCAACCCACTGCTGGCATTCCTTAGGTGCAGTCTGAAAGTGTGTAACCAGCAATATTTATATGGTGGTTTAATTTAACAATATGGACTCTTGGAATTCAAACTGTAAAACCTGCAAAGTTCATGGCCCTCGACTGTCCAAGCCCACCAGTACAGTGGAACAGATCAGCCATGCCCCACTAAGTAACAGTCGCAGCCCATGGGGTAATGAGCAGGATCATGCACTGTGTGTGTGAGAGAGAGATGGAGGCAGAAAGAGTGAGAGACATGCAGGCATACCCACGCAGTCACCCACACACCTATCCTGCTTGTAATGAGAAGAAATGAGACGAGTAACACAAGAAAGAGAAAAAGGGCTCTAGGAACCTCTGTGTAAGAACCTGCATTTAAATGTCTGAAGAAAATTGCTCAGGATATAGAACAGCAAAAAAATCCTGCATTGTCAGAGCCATGAACTATGTGACCCAATAAAAACTGTGAAAGGTTTTTCCACATCTGTAGGGTGAAGCATCTTATTTTGTGACAGAGCTGTCAATCCAACCCCTTTCCTCAGCACAAAATTGTCTCCAAAATACTCCTCATGAAAGAAGTCAAACCTCAGTTAAGAGCTTGCCTGGGGCAAATAGAATGAAGCCAAGAGGCAGGTTAGCAAATAATTAAATATGCACTTTTAACTCTTCAGGTGAAAAAAAAATGCGTTGCTTTCACTTTTCTTCATTAAAATCATTAAAACTTCCATTTGAGCTCTGGCACTCACAAAATCGTAACATGGGCAAATCATTTTTGGCATCAGGGGTCCCGCCGGGCTATTCGAAAGGAGATGTTTGAAATGAACCAAGAAACTGCTACGAAAATATGCAATACAGTGTAGTTCAACAGTGGTGTCAGTCCAGTTCAATGTAGGAGAGAGTAGCCAAAGAAAGTGCTGTGAGGGATTATCATGGAAGAGCCAAGCCAGCAGCTTCATTGAAGACAATTCACTGTGTAATCAGCTGCAATTGACATAAGCACATATACAAATACAAGCTATTTGCAAGTGTTAATAATGCCAAAGGAAGAGTAAGAAGGTATTACCAGCAATTGGTAATATTCACATGTCAGCGCATTATGCCTTTTTCAGATATCTTTTCCCTGCACTGTGAGATTCTTGTATGACTCTGGCCCACACTGTGGTGGTGGTGCCAATCGAGTACCAAGAGTGTCTGCTATTTTCCACAAGAGAGAAGCTGTTACCTGTCTCAATGGCCGCTTTCCTTCTAGGGCACAGAACAGATCTAGGGAGAAGCCATCCCAAACTGACATTGCACACAGGCAAGGAATTATAAGCCCCTCCCCCCTCGCTGCAGCAGTCCCAATCTGGATTCCTCACCCATAGCTACTCTGTGGGGGGGGGGGGGAAACCCACGTATGCACACAAAGGTCGATTTCTACGAACGTAGAAATTAAAAGCACAGAAAAACAATAAAAAGTGCTAAAAATTCATGAGTTTCTTTCTTTTGTAAAAGCAATATTTTGTAAAAGAAAGAAACTCTCTTATGAATTTTTAGCATTTTTTATTGTTTTTTCTGTGCTTTTAATTTCTACATTCATTTTAACTAGAAGTCTTGACTAGCAAGTGGCTCCCGAGACACAGGTATCACTGATGCATACCGAGGCATCACTGATGCATGGCAGGGGGAGCGGGCCACCGGGGGTGTGTGTGACGTGGCGGGAGGGGTGACACGCCGAGGGTGACGCGCTCGATATCGCGTGCTGCATCACCCCCCAGGCCCACTTGCCCGCCTCACTGCCACCCCCGCTGCTGCACATCTCCCCATGTTGCCATGTGTCAGCAGGGGGTGACGCGGTGGCAGCGGGGGTGATGGTGAGGCGGGCAAGTGGGGCCGGGGGTTTACTGTATTATGCTCTGGCTCTCCTTGTCTACCCTCCAAACCTGGGGAAAGCAGAATCTGGCTGGACCAGGCTCTGGATACTAAGGCAACTGGCAGTGCTACATTCTCCTGTTGAAATCAATGGGGCTCAAAATGTGCTTAACTTCGGGTCACAGCCCATCCAGATAAATTTCTTTTGTACTACTCCTTCTGTCCATTGGTAAGATAACCTTGCTTGGGTTTTCTATAGCAACATTTTATGTCTCTTGTATATTTTTAATCTTGTCTCATCTAAGGGCAGGTAAGTTCAATATACAGAGAAAGTTGCAACTTTCTGATTTCAATGGAATCTTGTGACAGGGAGTCCCAAGGGTTAATTATGTATTGTGTAAAAAAAAATGTCCTTTGATCACAGCTTCTCCCCATTCACCGGATGCCCCTTTGTGCTTAGATTACCAAAGAAGATAACGAGGAGTTTTTAGTTTAGTTCTATGCTGTTAATTTTGCTCCTTCATCACGTTTGCTTTCATCCATTTCCTTTGTAAGGCAAAGGGCCCCAGTGTTTCACTCTCCCCTCACACAATAGGCTTTTCATGTCTTTAATCATTTTTGTCAAATGTCTCTGGTGCCTGTGTAGTTCTATTATACAGTATTTCTGTTTGAAGTAAAGAAAGCAGCACTAAACACACTTCTCTAGATGGAAAGACAACATGGGTTCAACTAACAGCCTTATAATGCTCGAATGTTGCTTTCCATCCAACTGCTCTTTCAATATACCTTAGTATTGTGTATGTCTGAGTGTCCAGTGGGCCACCCATCTTGTCACAATCAAATTAATAATATCTTTTTGCTGAGTGTTTTCTTTTAAATCATTTTTATTTAACTCATTGATTCCTTCATTTGGAAATCTATCAGCTGCATTCTCTGCCAAAAAATGGCAACCAAAGCAGCAGTGATGTAGACTTGAGTCTATTGACTCAGACTTGAGTGGGACTCAAGTTGCATCAATGACTTGACTCAGACTTGACTCAGCGATTGTAAAAGACTCAAAAGACTCGACTCGAGACTTGGAGCCATTTATGACATCGAATTTTATTCAGGTTTAAATCTGTTTTCCCCATTACATAGATAGGGACTTGCCACTCGCAACCAAAGACTCGAGACTTGGGGGCAAAGACTTGGGACTTGATTTGAGACTTGGACCCAGAGACTTGATCCACATCCCTGCAAAGCAGCATACACATTAAAATTTAAAACCGTAATTCATCAAACATCACTGTGAAAGCATCAAGAAAAGACAAAGCAGCCAGATAAACAAATTAAAACAAAAGGAACAATTCAAGCTCATGACTAAGCCAGTAGAAACTGCCTTTTGGAAAAAAACAAACAAACAAAAAAACAGGTTCCACTAGAGATAAGCAAGCTTTCCTCTGACTGAATCAGAAATGAGCTACAGCAGGTGTTCCCAACCTGTGGTACGCGTACCCCTGGGGTACACAGACCATCAGGTGGGGGTACGCCAGAGGCTTCCGTTATCAGCTGATGTGATCAGCAGCTGATGACATTGGATGCATCTTTTTAAATCCCCAAGTCATCAGCTGTTTCAGTGCTAGACAGAGAAAGGGCTTGAAGCTTTAGCGCTGTGGGTTTCACAGTGCTAAAGATCCAAGCCCTTTCTTTGTCTAGTGCTGAAACAGCTGATGACTTGGGGATTTTAAAAGAATGAAATGATTAATTAATTAGTTAATTAATCCAATTAGGCAATTAATTAATTAGCAGGGGTACCAGTAAATTAGGCCAGCGGGTGGTGCAGCGGGTTAAACCGCTGAACCATGAGCTGTCGATCGAAAGGTCGGCAGTTTGAATCCGCGACGGGGTGAGCTCTCGTTGCTTGGCCAGCTCCTGCCAACCTAGCAGTTCCAAAGCATGTTAATTTTGAGTAGATAAATAGGTACTGCTTGCGAGAAGGTAAACAGCGCTCCGTGTTCCAGCCGCATGCTACGCGCTGCGGCAAGGAGTCATACCGGCCACATGACCACGGAGGCGTCTCCGGACAACGCTGGCTCTTCGGCTTTGAAATGGGGATGAGCACCACACCCTAGAGTCAGACACGACTGGACTTAATTGTCAGGGGATACCTTTACCTTTACTCCAGTAAATTAGACCGTGACAGAGGGTACCCGGGCCTCCGAAGGTTGGGAACCCCTGAGCTACAGTATTCCCCCCCCCCAATCAGAGATAACTTGCTTCATTTGTGGAGCCAATCTATGCTGTTCGAGTCTCCTGGCTGTGCTGCCCATGGGTTGCACACCCTGGCTGTTTGCACACCCTGCAAAGGTGGCAGGCCACTTGTGGGGGCCCTTTCAGCTGGACTGCAAAGGATAGAGTTGGCCATCCAGGTTGGAACCCGCCATGATCCATTTCTGACAAGAGTTTTATGCTGCCATGAGAGGTCTCCTTCTTGATTGTGGTAAGCCTTTGACAGCGACACAAGATGCAAAAGAATTCAAGAGCTTGTAGAGCTCTCCTCTGAGAAGAAGAGCATTTCCAGCTCTTGAATTCTGATTCGAGCCTAGCTCAGGAGAACATTGCCAATGTCTCTAGTTTTTACTTTGCACCAAAAAAACTATCAGGTCAGCCATATGTGGTAGGGCACATCACAAGGTAGGTGTCCCCCTGGGGGAAGCACAACGGTCCCCTCCCAGTTTTCACCTTCAAAATGGAGGGTGCACAGAGCAGAAGTTCCCTGATGGATCTTAAGAAATGGGGACGTATATAGAGAAGGAGACCTTCCCTAAGGTTTGCAGCACTGGCGTCGACAGGGGGCGGCGGGGGGGGCGGGCCGCCGGGGGGTGTCGCGCGTCTAGGGGTGACGCGCGATCACCCCCCCACTTACAGTTTGGAGCAGAGGGTGGGCCCGCCCGCCCTCCCTTGTGTCCGTTTGGCTCCAAAATGAGCCGAAAACGGAGCGGGGAGGGCGCTCTGCTCCTGCGCGTGACGTCACGCGCAGGGGCGGAGCCTCCCCTTAAGGACGACGCACGCCCCCGCTCTGGGGTGACGCGCGTCGTCGCAACGCGCCTGGTTTGCAGACCCCAGAGCATTTAAGACTTTCAGAGTCAGCACCAGCACATTGAATTAGACCCAGCAGGAAGCCTGAGCAGTGAAGCTAGAATAAGAGTAATATGTCCTGTGACTCACCCCATGGGATGCAAGCCACATTAGCATTCTGCATTAACCGCAGCTTCTGAGCCTTCCTCGAAGGCAGCTCCATGTATAGCATATTTCATTGTTCCAGATGAAAGCTTACGCAGTATGGAAGACTGAGGTCCAAGCCTAGTGTGAGTGTAGCAGCCACAGCCAGTTCAGCAGCCTAAGCCAGTACAAAGTCTCCTAGCCACTACTAAAATGAAAAATCTACCCAAATGATGGATTGAGCCCTATCCAGGATTGAGCTGTCCTGTGCAGCCATTTACAGCGTGTGCAGCGCTCTCTCAGCGGCCATCTTGGGAGCACTGCTGCAAGAGTCAGCAACACTCCTCATCCATCAGTGGACCTCCCTGGACCCGCCAGAGAAGGTAAGGCAGCAGTGGGGAAGGGGCAAAACTGTGTGGGGAAGGGGAGGCTGTGGGAGGGGGTGGATCCAGCGGCAATGGTGTGCACTGGATCCTTACCCCTTTCTCTCCCAGACTTGCTCCGAGGAGGCCCACTGCAGTGCAGACCGGGAGGTTTACAGAGGGTAAAAAATAAAGGTAAAGGTGACCCCTGACAATTAAGTCCAGTCGTGTCCGACTCTAGGGTGTGGTGCTCATCCCCATTTCAAAGCCGAAGAGCCAGCGTTGTCCGAAGACGCTTCCGTGGTCATGTGGCCGGCATGACTCTCCTTGCCACAGTGTGTAGCATGCAGCTGGAACACGGAGCGCTGTTTACCTTCCCGCAAGCGGTACCTATTTATCTACTCGCATTAACATGCTTTGGAACTGCTAGGTTGGCAGGAGCTGGCCAAGCACCGAGAGCTCACCCCGTCGCGGATTCGAACTGCCAGTGCCAACCTTTCGATCAACAGCTCATGGTTCAGCGGTTTAAATCCCCTTACCCTTCTGAAGCCTCCCGAGCCACCACGACCCCTGGATACAATGTGCTTGTTTTTGGCACCAGCGGGGGGGGGGGGGATAGGATTGGGCCAAAATTGGATGTGGCCCTCTGCATGCCAACATAATCCACAAAATACAACCTGAGCACTCCCTTAGAGGACAGAAAAGGGTGCATCATCCCATCCTTTGTTCAATATGTATGCAAATGCATGTTGAGATTTGATGTTTGCACTCCTTGGGCATGGGTTTTCCACACGTGGTGCCAGCTTCTTTGAATCAGAGCCTTGGATGTTTACCTGGCCAGTTCTTTTTGCCACGTTGTGTTCAGAGATGCTAAACAACCTTGGGTCATCTTTGGTGCTGAGGTGTATCATTTATTTTTATACACACTTTTTGGTTTTTTAAGTCGTTCTACAATCCTGGCCAATAGCCAGATGCATCATTTATGTAAAGTTCTGTACATTTAAAAACAGCCCTTTCGGCTGTCATTGTAGCTGCACTAAATAAACTCAGCAAGACAGGTTAAAAAGCTCTCAAGTGGGAAACATACTACTAACCTATTGACACATGGGCTACAGTCAGCCAGTCACTTAACACTACAGTAGGTCTATTGATTCATATCTCTGAAAAACGTCCAGCTGAGGAAGAATTGTAGCACTTTCAAACTGAGACGTTATGGAAGAGAGGGACAGGCTGGAAGTGGCATTATTTGCGTATGTGGAAAGCACCAGGTTGAATCAGAATACCACAGAAACATATCTACTGTATGTTAAAGAGCTGATATGTCAATGAAAGTGTAAGGGGGCTCCGCTATTCGTCCCACTTATAGTTTGCTGTTGGCGCTGCAGTTCCTTCAACGGGTCAAACAAGATGCAACTTTAATTTAACACATTCTTGCCCTTCCCTTTTAGTTTTTAAATAGCCATGGTGGGGGAGGGACTGGTCTGGATAGGGCCATAGCAGGAGGGAATGGGGGTTTAACCCTTTCCCTGGCTGTACCACAGTCCTGATGAAAATCACTCCCCAAGGTTGCTATTTGTCCTGGGGTGAGGGGAGCTGGAGTTGGTGTCAATGACAGCTTTTCTCCCTTCTTAAAGAGCAGCGTGGGGGGTGGGGTGAGAATTCTCCTGCAATGTGGCTATTACGGCACAGTAGTCCTCTTTGGGCACTGGCAAGCTTACCTGGAAATTTCAGTCTATCATTAAAAAAGAAGAAGAAAGAATTGCATGCGGTTAGATACTATTGCCTTTCTTTGGCTGGATGCTCTACTCTAATTGTTTTATCCTCCTTTTTCGCTTGCAAACATGCTGTACATATTAATATTAAGTAAAGCCATCATGGCGATGCCAGACCATCTGCACATAATCTTTTTTCCCCCACTACCTCATTGGCCCTTTTCCACTTGCCAAACAGATTAGGATGTGGGCTCGTTCGTTCCTGAAATGTCCAGCAGAGCTGAAACTACAACAGTGCAGCATTGCCATCCTTACGGCTTGTGCAGCAGGCTGTCTATGTAGGACTGGCAACGGGTTGAAATCAGAGATTGTCCTTCTCCCAGCAGACTATTCCCTGCTCTGATGTATCTTGCTATGGCAGTGATATGCAGATGAGCAAGGGACCAGCATGAACTCAGCTTAGGGCACATGTGAGTTGTAGTGATTAGATGACCTCATAAAGTGCTTCTGACCCCTGTGGGGGGTGGGAACCCTGCAGAAACGTCTATTATGAACTTGTCCCTCTATAAACAAGTCAAATTGCATCACCCTAAATCATTCTTTATCCTCTTTTCTGTCCAAATATTTTACAGTGTTATTAAAAGCACACACCCCCATGCCCTGATAGTCCTTGAGAATCCAAACCATGCAACTGATATAGCTCTAATTGTATCCGCACAATTGTCAACTGCCTTCTAATTGCTCTTTTTTTAACATCCTTCCTAAAAATTGCTGATGTTAACCAACCTCACAGATTTATCGTGTGGAATAATGAAGAAATGGTAGGGCCAAACTAACACACAATTATGGGACGGGTGGGGGAAGGGCATAACAGGGCAGGGGAGGGGCAAGGAGGAGGGTGGACCGGGTCAGGGAAGGTGTGGGTTTTTTGGCAACGGCAGCCACCAAATTCAAACCCCCTTCCCAAAACCAATCCAATGGCCCGGGGCCACGCGGACCTGCACCAGCGATTTCACTGGCACAGGTCCAAGTAGACCCTTCCAAGACCCATCGGAGGCTTACCCCCAGGTAAGGGAACAAATGTACTCTAACCCAGAGGTGACCTCTGAGACTGCCCTCCCCCTGCAGGATGCAGTGCAAACCTTTTTGTCACACCTGCATCGACGGGGGGGGGGGGAAGCATAGGACTGGGCTGTTAGAGCTTGTTTGAGTCTTGATCACAATCCAAATAAACCATGGTTTATTGGCTTGTCTGAAGTAGACCATTGTGACTCCATTGCAGCAATGATTCCAGCAGCCATGGCTCTCAAGGGGCAACCTGCCATACCATTCCAGAATGGCTTTAAGGAAGCCGCTGTCATTTCCCCTGAAGTTTCTTTTAAAGCACTCCTCTCTGAGATTCTTGAGGAAAGATGTTTCCTCCTCCTCGCTCCCCTCCTTGTTCTCCCCCACTTTCCCCAACACATGGGTTGAATGAGGCCGGAAAGAGCCAGGTGTTTGCTATACCAAGAGGCAATTTGAGAACTGCGGGTATTTTGTCTGTTTACTTGAAAGCACAAAAATTGTCACTTGTGTGAGTAATTTGCTGCTAATTATGAGCTTACAATCTGCAGATAGGAAAATCAGAGCCAATGTGCATTTTCAGAGGAAAAGGAAAATTATCCCAAGTACCATATAATTATGCACTTAGCTTAGTTTTGCTCCTGGATCCTTTCTAACATCTTGTTCCTGCTTTGCATATCAGGACATCTCCCACCACCTATGTGCTGCTAAATGTAGGAGGGATGTCATCAGAAATATGCTTGTTTCCCTGCTTCCACTTTCTTTGCCACACGTGCATGTTGGCATGGAAAGCAAATAAGGGCCATTGTGCACCTCGCACAGCAACAAACTTGTGTTTGCAACCAAGTGTACACATAATAACGGAGTCACAGGCAATCCTGGCTCCCTAATGAAAGTTTTTGTAGGATATGCATATTTTCAAAATTCCATTTGTCACATTCAGACTTTTGCATTTTTTGGTGTACCCCATAGAAGATTTACAGTACAATCCTATGCGTGTCTTCTCAGAAGTAAGTCCCATTGTGTTTCATGTAGTTTACTCCCACTCCCAGGAAAGTGTGTATAGGATTGCAGCCTTAATGTGTGATGGCCTATTTCCTAACTTGCTGTTTGTACAGTGGTGGCATGTTCATATCAACAAGCTTTTCCCACAATGTGCAGGTACCAGTTTCCTGCAACCATCCCATCCCAAATACACATTTGTTCCTGTTCCCTGATCCTTCCATATATACAGACCACCAAAATTGGCCAGCAGCACTAGAGAAACCTCTGGGTTTGTGCACCGTGGGGAGTTTGTTTCCAGTTCTTTTGTGGAGGGGGGGGGGGAGAAACAAAGGGGGGGCAATTGTACCCAGCAATTGTCTCTTTCATGCACAAGGGAAAAGCCTCACCCAACACGGAGGTTTAATGATGGCAGAGCTGGTGCCATTTTGCACTGGGCTTACATGCTCTCCTTGCACTGTGTCATCACAGGGACCTTGGGAGAAACTCCACTGGCTGATGGGGGGGGGGCAGAAGAAGGAGGAGGTGTCATATAAGTTGAGACTCACACAGCAACTCTCCCTTCTCCTGTTGTCCCCATAGGCCAATGGGGCAGCAGTGAAGTAACAGCATGAGCCAACTTGAACTACCACCACAAAGGGGTCAGGTGAATGAGCATGTGTGGGTCTTCAGCCCATGCCTGACCTGATCCACCCATGACACTGGCGCTGAGTAATGGGAAAAACTCCACCTACTACTTGTGTATCGAAATTATTAACACAAAAGCCAATAAACCTGTTCAGAAAGCATGATATTAATTTCTGTTTCATAAACCCCATTTCTTCCCTTATGTCCCCCTTTTTGGCCAAGAAGAGCAATATAAAGGAAGAAGAGGCTTCAAGAAACCAGAAAGTGATGTCACTTTCTCTTGCAAGGAGTGGACGTTCAAAAACAAATTCGAGATAAAATTATGTGCCATGATGAAGCTGCTACAACAGGCATGATGAGGATCTCTTGTTTGCTCAGCAGCCCATGTATCCTAATCTCAGCAGCTCTATTTCACTCAGCTTTTTCTGGAATGGCTCCCTTAACTTTAGAGAGAACTGTCAGAAACCATGTGAGTCTTTTAAATGCATGTGTATTGAAGTTTACAATCCTGTTATGGGGTTGAAAAAAATATGAATTGAGATAAAGCTCTCATTGGACATGTGCCCAAGAGAGTTCCAGAAGCCCTTTTCTTACTTTGTGCAAACAAAACAACACTTGCTACCAGGGATATGGATCAAGTCTCTGACTCCAAGTCTCGAGTCAAGTCCCAAGTCTTTGCTCCCAAGTCCTGAGTCTTTGGTTGTGAGTTGCTACTCCAGCGCGACGATCTCTTCCGGGGCGCAGATTGTTCCTCTGCTCTGCCCCTGGCGCGAACTCTGTAAAGTGCCCAGCAGCACTTTACAGAGTCCACGCATGCGCAGGACGACGATTGGAAACATCGTCGTCCTGCGCATGCGTGAACTATGTAAAGCGCTACTGGGCGCTTTACAGAGTTCGCGCCAGGGGCAGAGGAACGATCTGTGTCCCGGAAGAGATCGTCGCGCCGGAGTAGGTCGTCGCTGGAGGCTCCTAGAATACAGATAAGTGACGCAAAGCATACACTAAAGATTACAAGCCCCGCGCTAGTGCTAAAAAACCCCTAAAAAGCTTTTTAAAACCCGAAAAAGACCAAAACAAAAACGAAACTTAAGGAGCCTCCTGCCCCCCCGGAGCCCTTCCGCCCCTACGCCCTGGGGCCCACTGCACCACCGCCCCACATCAGACAACGCCTCTGGTCAAGAGTCAAGTCATTGACGCGACTTGAGTCCAACTCAAGTCTGAGTCAATAGATTCAAGTCTACATCACTGCTTGCTACTTCAGAATCTGCGTTGTCCTTTGTTACCATCCCACACCAAACATTTATTTGGTAATGATCTAGCACAGCGGTTCTCAAACTTTTCATTCTCCGGAGTCCTTTACACTTCTAAAAGGAGACTCAGGGAGCCCGCCAGGACATGTGCAGAGTCTGAGGGAGCCCAAGAATGCCAGCACATGTGCTGAGTGGCACAGTGCCAAGCCCAGTACAAAGTGCAAAGAGCCAGAACAGGAAGGGAATGAGGAAGGAAAGTCACAAACAGGGGCAGTGGGAGGGACAGATGAACAAACCAGGCGGGGGCAGATGGCAGCCACTTATGATGTGCTCATGGATCGCTTGAAGGGGTTTCAGGGAACCCCAGGGGTCCTAGGAGACCCCTAGGAAAAACTCCATAGTCAGGGAATAAGGGGGCAGGTCCTCCTATGAATTAGGAACTGGTTGAAGACTACGAAACAGAAACGAAACAGAAGACTACGAAACAGTGGGTGTCAATGGGCAATTTTCACAACGGCGAGAGGTGAAAAGCGGTGTGCTCGGTCTTGGGACCGGTGCTTTTCAACTTGTTCATAAATGACCTGGAGTTGGGGATAAGCAGCGAAGTGGCCAAGTTTGCGGATGACACTAAACGTTTCTGGGTGCTGAAGACCAGCAGGGATTGTGAAGAGCTCCAGAAGGATCTCTCCAAACTGGGAGAATGGGCAGCAAAATGGCAGATGCGCTTCAATGTAAGTAAGTGTAAAGTGATGCACATTGGGGCAAGAAATCAAAACTTCACATACACGCTCATGGGTTCTGAGCTGTCTGTGACGGATCAGGAGAGAGATACTGGTGGACTGGTGGACAGGTCGATGAAAGTGTCGACCCAGTGTGCGGCGGCTGTGAAGAAGGCCAATTCCATGCTTGGGATCATTAAAAAAGGGATTGAGAATAAAACGGCCAATATTATTATGCCGTTGTACAAATCGATGGTAAGGCCACATCTGGAGTATTGCGTCCAGTTCTGGTCTCCACATCTCAAAAAGGATATAGTGGAACTGGAAAAGGTGCAGAAGAGAGCAACCAAAATGATTAGTGGGCTGGGGCATCTACCTTATGAGGAAAGACTACAGCGTTTGGGGCTCTTCAGTCTAGAAAAAAGGCGGTTGAGGGGGGACATGATTGAGACGTATAAAATTATGCATGGGATGGAGAGAGTGGATAGAGAGAAGTTCTTTTCCCTCTCACACAACACTAGAACTAGGGGACATCCACTCAAATTGAGTGGTGGGAGGATTAAAACAGACAAAAGAAAATATTTTTTTTACCCAGCGTGTAATTGGTTTGTGGAACTCCTTACTACAGGAGGTGGTGATGGCACCTGGCCTGGATGCCTTTAAAAAGGGGATTGGACAGATTTATGGAGGAAAATTCCATCACAGCTTACAAGCCATGATGGGGATAAGCAACCTCCTGGTTGTAGGAGTAGGTTTTCTTTTTGCCAGGTGCAAGGGAGTGGTGACAGGATACAAGTATCTTGTTGTCTTGTGCTCCCTGAGGCATCTGGTGGGGCCACTGTGTGATACAGGAAGCTGGACTAGATGGGCCTTTGGCCTGATCCAGCAGGGCTCTTCTTATGTTCTTAGGAGCATTCTTTGAGAAATGCAGATCTAGCAGGTTTCCAGAGCATGGTCTGAGTGCACATATCAGCCACCTTATTGAAGCTGAGCAGCTCTAGCTAGTGTCTGAATGGGTGCTGGCCTTGGAACCCCATGTAAACCACCTTCAGTTCCACCATGGAAGAAAGGAGGGATATACATTTGTATTACCACCAAGAGTGAAGGGAAAGTCAGTCCTGATATGCTGCAGCAAAAGTACTGGCCTCCACAACCGACTGCTCTAGGCAGCCACCTAGAGGTGCCTGTGTGTACTGCAAACTGTGAATTGTGAAAGCATATTAAGCTGTGAATTAAGGTGTCTCAATTTGAGTTCCCAAGTAGCATTATGATCCTCAGTCTTAAGCTGCACAGCTCCCTGTTCTGGAATTCATATGAATAAATCATGCCTGGCTCTCAGACATTCTTTTCCTTAATTATAATACAGAACAAAGAACAAATTGATCACATTCATTTTCATTGTTGTCCTAACGTGAAGGTAATTTGAATGAAGGTCTCCAGAGGTCAAAGGGCTCGGCACTGATTTGCTTTGCCTACAGACTAGAAGCTGAGCATTAGCAAGGCTAATCTGTGGCATTACAACTTTATTTTGTCCCCAGTCTCTCCCCATGAAGAGGAAACCCAAAACATTTTAGAGAATTAGATCATACAATTACTGGGATAATAGCATGGGGGAGCGAAACATGAGTCAGAGAGAAAAGACGGAGTCAGCTGAGACTTGAAATGAGATGAAGAGTCGATGAGGCAGAGAGCTACAGAAGGGAAAATGTTAAATACTTAATTAAATTTGAATGTGATTCCTTAATGGTAAACTAAGGATAGGTTGAGAGACTATGGCGATGGGAAAGACATCTTAGGTCATTTGGCCCATAAACCACTTTAGTTAAAATAACATTCAATTTCATCTTAAGCTCAAATCAAATGTTTTCAAATTAGGATCTGTCTACCAATGCTGTGAACATAATGTTGGACTAACATTATTCTGTAGTCTGATTCTAGGAGTTGCTGCGCTGACGTGGGCATCAGATCAAGTCAAGCGCTACAGCCCTTGCACAATGTCACAACTTGGGGTGGCATGCAATGGGTCAGCATTAGCTGAAGTAGGATGCTGTGATAGTGCAGCAATGTGGGCAGCACTAATTCACGGAGAGTAACCACTTTTAACAGAGGTGACATTGTAGCAGGTAGCACAAAAAATCATTATGTGGGGGCAGTGGCGTCGCGACGACGCGCGACACCCCTGAGCGGGGGCGCGCATCACCCTTAAGGGGAGGCTCCGCCCCCGCACGTGACATCACGCGCAGGAGCGGAGTGCCCTCCCCGCTCCGTTTTTGGCTCATTTTGGAGCCAAACGGAGGCTAGGGAGGGAGGGAGGGCCCACCTGCACCGCAAAATTGTAAGTAAGGGGCATCGCGCGTCACCCCTATACGCGCGACGCCCCCTGGCGGCCCGCCCCCCCGCTTCCCCCCGTCGACGCCAGTGTGTGGGGGACAGAGAGATTGCCCAAGGCAGCTTGAACACGTTTTCTATTTATTGAGTCCCTCTGGTTCAGTTTAGACCTGACTGCTCCGGCTGTGGCTCACAAGGATCTCAGGAAGGGAACATCATTTGTTTCTGTAGAGCAAGGGTGGGGAACCTATTTGCGGTGGAGGGCCATGTTAGGCCGGCGGCAATTTTGGCACCCCCACCGCAAATTTGACCCCCCCTGCGCGAATTTATGAATCCCGGTCCCCCCCACCGCTCTCCGAACTCCCACCCACCCACCCACCCACTGACCGCTCTCCGAACCCCCACCCACCGACCGCTCTCCGAACCCCCACCAACCGACCGACCGACCAACCGACCGCTCTCCTTACCTCAGGCACCGGGCCGCTGCGGCCTTCCCGCATCAGCTCCTTTTGAAAACGGTCTTCCTGTACATGCGCAGATCGCCGGTGATGCCGAGAGGGCAATCTCTCGGCCTCAGCGGCGCTCTGCGCATGTACAGGAAGTTCGCTTTCAGAAGGAGGAGGTGCCGAGGTGACGCGCGGCGTACATGCCTTCCTGTACATGCGCAGAGTGCCGCTGAGGCCGAGAGATTGCCCTCTCGGCATCATCGGCGATCTGCGCATGTACAGGAAGACTGCTTTCAAAAGGAGCTGATGTGCGGCAGCGGCGGCAGCAGCAGTGGAGCCTCCGGTCCGGTCCCGCGCAGGCTGGACCTGATGCACTCGGGTCCAGTCTCGCGCGGGCTGGACCGGATCGCTCCGGGGGCTGGATCCGGCGGTTCCCCATTGCTGCTGTAGAGCCAGGATGGTGTCATGAATCTGATGTTGGACGTAGACCTGGAAGATCCAGGTTCAAATCCCTGCTCCGCCACAAAACTTCCTGGGTGACCTTGGGCCAGTCACTATCAGCCTCACCTTCCTCACAGGGTTGTTGTGAGGACAAAAGGAAGCAAGGGACCACGTGCACCATTCTGAGCTCCTTGGAGGAAGGGCGATATAAAAATGTGAAATGTGTTAGTTGAGAGTGATGGGATTTCAACCAAGAAGCAGCATGAGGTGGATTTATCCATCGGCCTCAGGATGCCACTGTAGCTAGAGATGAAAATGAAACAGTTGAGCAGCTGACTTTGTGATCTCTTCGGTCAGGACAATCATAGGTGTTGAACAAACCTCCATGATCTAAATAATTGTTTGTAAGTGAAAGTCAGAAAATGGGTACTACTTCTTATGTACTACTACACAGTTTCACAGTCTCATACTACTACTACTACTACTACTACTACTACTACTACTACTACTACTACTACTTACACAGTCTCACATGTCCAGGCTGGGGAATCAAACCAGCATATCAGTGCCCCACCAGAACCATTCCCAGTTACAGGGAGTGTTTTATCCAGGTCTAGTGCATCATTTTCCTTTAATAATATAATATAATATAATATAATATAATATAATATAATATAATATAATATAATATAATATTACAGTATTTATATACCGCCTTTCTCGGTCATTGGATTTCTCCTCCGACTTTAATCCAAGGTGGTGTACATGGGCAGGCTGTCCTAACCCCCCTTGTTTTTTTTTTTACAATATATATATAAATGTCCAATCTTTCATGAATGGCTACTTTCCAGGTGGTATCCTTTTCACAGTCTGACAATTCTGCTGGCTGGGGCCTCCCACACTCTACCGACGCAGCTAGAAGCTCTTATCTCTCCTCCTGGAGGCTTTCACAGCTTTTTGCCGGCGGCGTGTCTCGAACTTATCAAGTTCACCGGTCTTCGGGCTTTGCAGGCAGCAGCTCTCCCAACTGAGCCAGACTCTTCTGGATCTCAAGGATCTCTTCTAACCAACTTGCCTTACTGGGTGTATAGAAGAATATATTAGCAGGTCAGTCAGAGTCCAATGGCACATTACTTGAAGCTTGTGCTTTTAAAAAAAGTAAAATAGAAGCTGGATTGGACCCCAATGGATCAGAACTATAATGGGGGAGGGGGAATTGACCCTATTTGCCCTGCAGTAGTATGAATCTGAATCGGGGGGGGGGGATGTGGCTGCTCTTTGCCCAGAAAAAAAAGGGGTGGCCCACTGGCACCAACAAGAATTTTCTTCCCCTTTCTTCCTCTTGGCAGATAACAATTGTGGGGGCCTCAATCCCGATCAGGGCCACGGGAGGGGTCATAGGTCCCCCTCCCCTGCCATGGTCCAATCCATGAAAGGCCCAATCTGACTCCTTTTTAACATTAAAAAATAAGGCATGCACTTGCAAAGCCCCTGCTTAAGGGAACATGTCGCCACCCTCTTCTGGTGCCATGAGTGTGTTCACACAGACCCAGACCACAGCCTGAACCACAAATTAAAGTCTGCATCTTGTACCAGAAGATAATTATGGTATTAAGGGAACCACATACTCATAGGAAGCAGTTTAGGAAACAGAACATGATTGTCCCCTCTTGTACTGTTTCTAGCTTGTGATAGATGAATCAAGAAATCTGGGCTGGATAAACCTGTCCCATACTTGCCCAGTATTTAGTTCTTGTACTGTATTACATTTCACTCATCTGACCTCTGCTCTGGTTTGTCAACTCCTCAGTGTCTGTGTCCCCACCAGCTGATTCCAGCACATTTGATCTTCACAGTATGTATCATCAGGGTAATTCAGCCCGCTTGGGTGCAACAGGGACAGGTGGTGGACCAGCATGGATGTGCAGTCAAACTGCTACCTTTTTGTCAGTACAGAGACATTCTGGGGCGAAAGTACTTGCTTGTTGCAAGGACACTTCCTGATCTCACCATAGATTAAAACTGGAAGCTGCAGAACTGTCTGGACATGACTTTAATCCTTCAGGCTTAAGACAGTTACAATGATCCCGTCAGTACCATGATCCACATGCAATGCTTCACAGTCCTTAAGCACATGATGCTCTTGAGGTAGTGAACAGCTAGTATTCCCATTTTGATGAAGAGAAATCAGGCCTGAGTATTCACTTGGATTTGCCCCAGGTAGTCTGTGTAAGCAGGGGCGTCACTGGGGGGGGGCGGGGACTACCCCGGGTGTCACCCAGGGAGGGGTGACACCAAAATGACTTTCTATTTTATTTGTTACTGGTGGTGTGAAAACACACCACTGGTAGAACATGGTTTTTTCTTGAGCCATGCCATGACTCACGCCACATGGGAATCTCATTTTCCAGGAGGCTTACACAGCGTGTGTGTAGGCATTCCTAGGGTTTGCATCACCCAGTGCAGGAGGTCAGTATGTTACCTCCATGATGGACCTCCTCCCATGCAGTGGGTGGGACAATGCATCATTGCCCCGCCCCACATCATTGCTCCGCCTCCCGTGTAATCAAAATTACACCTTTAAATTACAATATTATATGCACAGCCTAATGTATATTTGCAGCCTGTGGTCTGGTATGGGAGGAGTTCTATGAGGGTGACATCAACCGTAGTGACATCCCTGTGTATAAGACCAGAAATAGCCCACTGGCAACCTGTGTGGCACATTTAGCCCCCAACCAATTTAATCTGATTGTCAAATTCTCATGAAGTAAAATGTTTGTACACAGTCATTATTTGTATTTGTATGCCGCTTTTCAACTAAAAGTAGTTCACAAAGCAGTTTCCATAGCAAAATAAATCAATAAAGAGTTCCCTGACCCCAAAAGGCTCACAATCTAAAAAAAGATGCAGAAGAGACACCCGCAACAGCCACTGGAAAAGATGCCATGCTGGGGTGAAGAGGGACAGTTGCTCTCCCCTGATTAAATATAAGAGGACACCACTTTAAAAGGTGCCCAGTTAGCAGGTTCCACTCGTAAGTAAAAGAAAAAATGTTTTTCTCTCACAAGAAATAGAGATATTCCACACTGTAATGTTATGTCTCTCTGCTGGATGTTGTATATGATATAGCTGTAATATGGAAATATACATTTATTTATTTATTTGCAATACTACAACTGAATCCATAACAATGCTCCATTTTTCTTTGATGTTTTCACAGTTTTTTCACTCTGCCTTTCCTAAGGTTAATCCAGGAACATAATATATGTAATGTATGCAATATCTGTAATTCAGAAGGTAAGTATTCTTGGTTTAGGCGGCGTCTTGTCCAGAAAGCCAGAGTGTCATGATGGATACGTGCTTCTTCTGAAGCTGTGCTTCAAAGTACATGCAATCTGGACTTTACCCGTGGCTATAGAGAACCCAAAGAAAATGCCACAGCTGTCGTTTCCCTTACGGAGCTATTCATAGATTCTTTTCTTATCCCCAGTGCTATCTGTACAGCTGGGCCAATACAGCAAAATAACATTTATGAATAATTGTTTGAATTTGTAAACAAATTTCTTTCGCCTGCATTCACACTCCTGTCTGCCTGCACAACAAATTCATCCCCAAATGGATTTTTAATAGAACTCACACCCCTGTACACACTGTGCAATGCGCTCCTCCAATAACTGAGTGATGAGCATTGCCAGGTGTCCACCTGTAGCCACTGAATTAAAATATAAATGAAATACGAAAGGAGGGATATTCATCATTTTATTCAGGGATATTCATGGCATGGGGCTATATTGTTGGACACCATTTGGAAAGAGGCAGCCTTCTAGTTACACTGGAAGTTGATTAATAAGGTCAGGGGTATTTCTAGCAAATTTCGCAAAATTATTAAGAATATTTATATACCGCTTTTCAACAAAACATGGTATACAAAGCAAAATAAATGGTTCCCTGTCCCCAAAGGGCTCACAGTCTAAAAAGAGATGCAGAAGAGATACCAGCAACAGCCTCTGGAAAAGACACCATGCTGGGGTGAAGAGGGAGAGTTACGCTCCCCCTGCAAAATATAAGAGGACACCACTGCGTCTCCCTTTGCCCAGTTAGCAGGGGTCAATTGCTGTCTTTTGCTGGATTTTTCAAGTCTATCCCCTATGAATGTATTTTGGACTAGACTCCAACTTGTTCAAGATCCAGTCTGAACTATTTCTAGAACAGGCCTATGATGAGCAGTGCTGGTATCACCTTGCCTTCTGGGTACTGGTGCCCAGTAATAATGTCACAGCTGCATGCCTCTGTAAACCCTCCTCACACCACTTGCTTTGTGGAACTTGCCAGAGGTGTCATGTGATGACTAGTAAGACATAATTCATACCCCGAGTGCCCCAGGAGCAAGAATGCCAACCCTCCAAGCAGTGGCGTTGTTGGAGCGTGGCGGGGGGGCGGACCACCCGGGGGTGATACGTGCGTGACATGCGCAAAGGGGTGACGCGCGCACCCCTGCATGTCACCTCCGTGATGCACGTCACCCGCGCGTCACCCTCCGGACGCTCCGAGGACGGGGAGCCGGCCTCGGAGCATCCGGCCCTGCCGGCGCTCCAGGGCCTTCTGAAGGCCCGATGGCTCAAAACGTAAAGTTTTACATTTTTCGCACATGCGCAGTACTTTTCTGAGGGCAAATGGGCAGCCCTTTGCCCTCAGAAAATGTACTGCGCATGCGCGAAAAACGTAAAACTTAACGTTTTGAGCCATCGGGCCTTCAGAAGGCCCTGGAGCGCCGGCGGGGCTGGACGCTCCGAGGCCGGCTCCCTCCGAGGCCGAGTTCTGGTGAGGGGGTGTTGGGGGGGTCACCCTAGGGCAGGGGGGTGACGCGCGCCCCCCTGCCCTAGGGTGACGTGCGTCTAGTCAGAAGTGTCGCCTGATATGGGGCGGTGGGGCGGTGGGCCCCAGGGCGTAGGGACGCTGAGGCTCTGGGGGGGGCGCGGGCCTCCTTACATTTTGATTTTTTCCCCTGTTTTTTTTCTTTTTCGGCGATTTTAAGTGTAAAAAACAGGATTTTTAACGTGTATGTATGCTTTGCGGGCACTTAACTTGAATATGGGGCATTCCAGCGACGTTTGAGCACGATCTTCTTCCTGCGCCCGGGCAGAACTTCTCTCTGCTCCTGGGCGCTGACTCTGTACCGCCCCCAGCAGTGGTTTCCG
The DNA here is from genome assembly GCA_026170595.1 of Plestiodon gilberti rubricaudatus. Taxonomy (NCBI): domain Eukaryota; kingdom Metazoa; phylum Chordata; class Lepidosauria; order Squamata; family Scincidae; genus Plestiodon; species Plestiodon gilberti. The sequence continues at coordinate 40,092,899 of JANXHW010000001.1, forward strand.
GAGTTTGCGCATGCGCAGACCCACGGAGTTTCCAGGGACGTTCTGGGCATGCGCAAACTCCGGAAAGCGCTGCTGGGGGCGGTACAGAGTCAGCGCCCGGGAGCAGAGAGAAGCTCTGCCCGGGTGCAGGAAGATCGTGCTGGAATGTTGCTGGAACGCCCCATATTCAAGTTAAGTGCCCGCAAAGCATACATACACGTTAAAAATCCTGGTTTTTACACTTAAAATCGCCGAAAAAAGAAAAAAAAAACCAAAAAGCCCTGTCAAAAATAGGTTTCGAAACCGAAAGCTAAAATTTTGACAGTTTTATTGGGGGGGCATCAGGGGGGCGGCCCCAGTACTGGGGGCGCCTGGCGACGCCACTGCGTCTAGTGACGCTCTTGCCTCCAAGTTTGGCCTAGTCTCCAGGAATCAGCATCAATCTCTAGATGACTACTGAAAGCAATCCTGGAGATTTTAAGAGGGTATTTCTAGTGTGGGTCTGCCATCCCTAAATCAAGTACTGTATCCACAAATGGCAACCCCTTATTTTACTTTTTCTCCATTTTGTACGCATACTCTGAGGTATAAGCAATTGAAAGGAAGAAATGACATCACTACTCCTCTACTCCCACCACTTTGAGAACCACTGCCCTAGGCAGGTATCTTAGGCTATACACCTAGGATTGTATATAGACTATATATAAGGGAGTAAGTCTCATTGAACAGCATGGCCTTACTTCTGAGTAGTCATGCATATAATTGCACTGTTAGTTTGCCTTCTACTGAGCCTGATGCTTTTTCTCATCTAATGTCCTTTGAAGAAAGTTCCAAAGGCAGCATCTAAGCACTCCTGCTGCTGATGTCACTGCTTCTGATACAGAAGAAGTCCGAGAGCTCTGATTCCCCCCCCCCCCGAGTCCCCCTCAATTACCATCCCTGAGAGTTAGGCTTACCAGATCTCCAACCGGGACAGAGTGCTATACCTTTAGGAGAAGGAATGTGGGCAGGTGTAGCTCGTTAAACCTTAGAACACAATCCTAGGCATGTCTACTCAGAAGCAAGCCCCACTGAACAAGCTCTTCTCCTCCTCAATGTCTTAGAACATGAGAGTTCATCGCCTAATTATTTTCTGGGAATAATTCAATATATTAATTATGAGTGATCTATAAAGTGTGAAATTACTCCAAAAACCCAAATGACTCCTCATCTATTTCCCAAAACTACTGCTAAAGGTGCTTCTACATGTTGTATTTGCTCAGTGATCCACAACATCCCGACAGTGCTGGGCAATCACAATTCACACAGTAAAGCTGCAAGGGCCAGAGTGGAGGAGCATGTAGAGATATGAAGTTCAGGGAGAAAATGGAAAACCGGAGGCAGGTGTTTTCCTGACGCTTTTCTCCACCACCACCAATTTTCCCAGTGGAAAAAGTGGAAATGTTGCGAATCATTGAAAAAGTTCTTATGGACTGTTTTCTCTTTCAGAATAATGAGGGAAATACAAGGTATTAATGCAGGGGTGGCCAACCTTTCAACATGAATGCTCCTGGACCTTTAATGATTGTATAGGTGAGGGCATTTCAGCAAGTGCATCTGCTTTAGCAGCACCATCAGCACTTGCAGCTGCCAAGATTATGTCTTCTACACAACACAACTCTTAAGAATGCAGAGGCCCTAATGGTGGAAGGTTGGCCACCTCTGTTTTAAAGTATTATTAGATTCCTCCCTCAAAATGATTTCTAATAACTATGTAAGACTATCTACCGTATGAGATTTTATATAGATAGATAGATAGATACACACACACACACACACACACACACACACACACACACACACTGTAGACGTGTATTGCTGTCAAATCCTCTCCCCTGCTGCAGATTCCTCCATCTTCTGCAGCAGGTGAAAGAAACTGCTCTGTGTTTGGAAATATACACATCAAATTAAGGAGCAGGCTGCTGTGTGGCATAGTAGAGCAATTTGTTTCAATGCACACAAACCTGAAATCCGTGGAGGTAAATATGAAGGTTCGGATTCAAAAGTTATTGATCTTTCAGAACCTGATTCTGACTGGAGAAAGGAACGTGAGATGTATTTTCCAGGGGATATTATTTTAGTGTTTAAATTACATGATATGGGTTTCATCTAGCTAATTTTGTTCACAGTTTCTAGGACACTTACAGGGTGTGATGATGAAACCCTAGTGAAGAGTTCTATGTTGTTATAAAGTTTTATTCAGTATCCAGATTTATGACACAGCTAATATTGTGATCTGTCAGCTGCTGACAGCAGATACTAGGGTTGTGGTGTTTTGTTTTTTTTCAAAAGTAGTTTGATCATTGTCGTTGTGGTGTTTACACAAATCCCATTGTCGCCTTTGGTAAGCAGGCATTGCATGTTTTTGTATTGTTTCTTCTTGAGCCTCTTACTACCACCGTCCCATTCACATACAGTCTCAGCCCCCAGCTTATTTCACAAGTTTATTGTGAGGCTATACAATTCAGAGCTCCTGGGAGGAAAGGGAGGATTCAAATGTAACAAGCGAAATATTTGTACAGCTACCCCACAGTTATGGAGCTGATCTCAAGGACTGCAAACCTTTTTTTACATTAGCCCTTACACTGAGCCTTTAAGAGCAGCTTGATCGGCAGGTGTTAGTTGGTGATTATGCCTCTCTCCATCCTTCCCTTGCTAGGATCTGCAAACTAGTCCTTGTTTTTGTGCCTTTCAACTCTATTCCTTTCCATTAGAATCTTACCAAAACAAACAGATATCTTTTGGAAATAGAGACTCGCCTTTGCTTTATCTAGCACAGTTAGTACTAGCACTTTTCAGATACTACAGTGAAGTGGGGACAGGGATTACATGCCCCATCCTTACCTTCAATCTCCATGCATTCAACAAAACATGAATAGATTCTACACATTCCTATTCATGTGGAAAGAACACTATGCACATACAGTTGTAGGCATGTGAGATCTATGCACCTGGGGGGTGTCATCATCGAGGGGGAGTGGAAGTGGGGCTCATAGAGTAGTGGTGTCATGAGCAGGAGCACTCAGGACACTAGATGACAGGACATCAGGCTCAGCAGGAGACAAACTAAGAAATTTGCCTAGGGATATCATTAACGCCTAGCCCTAGATCATTGTTTTCCCAACAGCTGCCCAAGAGAGACAGTATGTAGCTCATGTTATACTAAGCCTATTCAAATTTACCTGAGAGTAAGTCCTTTTGAGCACAGGAAGATTTACATCGATCCGAGTAAATATTTATAGACTAGCACTCTAATATACCTTTTACTGTATATTTATCTGGGATTAATTCAATCTTTTAATTTTTACACATTTGTTTCAAACTACTGCAACCCACTCCAAGAGTATGCGATTAACTGAGTTAGGTCTTGAAATGATATGTAGTAAGTTCTGAAGTAGAAATAAATGGCAGGAGAAGAAAACATTCTAATGAAGACATTTAAGGGTATTTTCAGGTTATTGTCTTAATGGGGCCTGGTTATGGAGGTGGTGGCATGACAATATCCTGCACTTTAACATTTACAACTATACCACTGATGCATACTTTACATTTGAACATGTGGAGGTCAAGACACATATGGCACAGTCACAGTGACATGACCCTACTGTCTCCCAGGGTGCCCATGATTCTAGGTAATATCTAAAAGTGCTATTTATAATAAAGGGCCAGGGACTCTTAGAAATTAGAATAGGCTTAATAGATACAAAGTGCAATCCTGACTAAGGATCCAGCCAGTGGCCCAGGGCCGCCTGACAGATCCTGAGCCCAGGGTGCCCGTCGGTCGGTGGGCTGGAGGTCTACTTGGGGAAAGGGACACTTGTTCCCTTCCCCAGGTGTAAACCAGGGTCGGCCCTATCGGCCTCCTTGGATTTCTGCTAGCTAAATAGCTGGCGGAAGTAGAGAAGGCCATGTAACGATGTAGCCGGCCCGGCAGGGATAGGGATATGGCGGGAGCCATCCCCACCCCCTCCCGAGCCAGCTAGGACCACCCTTGCAGCCGCCGGCGGGAGAGCTTACCTTCCTTCAGTGGCCTCTTGCTGGTCCGGCGTTGGAGTGAGGGAGGCTGGCCTTGCGCCGGCCTCCCTTACTCTAAAGTAGTCACAAAAGTGCTTTATGGCACGTTTGCAACTACTTTAGAATGGTGGAGCGCACACTCCGCTGTTCTAAAGTTCCCCAGGATTGCGCCCACAGACATACAGGGTCAGGCGCCTTATTTCTGTACAGCAATAGATTGCTATCCTTCCTTCTAGAGTTCTCCATGTCCTTCCAGTCCTGTATCAATACAGGAATACAGTCACATGACATTAACCGAGGGTGTTTTAAAATTCTGGCCCAGATCAAGGAATTGATTTTTAAAAACAAAACAAACCTTACCTATCTGCTCTGTCTGGCAGATTGAGGTGTTCAAGGCAAAAGGACTTTTCCAACCCAAATGCTACCTGATGTAGGTACTGGAGTTACCCCATGTCAAACCTTGGAAGTCCTACAACCAAAGAAGACTCTCTTCCATTCAGCTGTGGCTCATCCCCCAGTTCAGTGTTTTTGTTAGGTGTTAAATTTATCATAAGATGAATCAAGGTCCCAGCATACTTACAACCTGAATCTATGAATGTATCCTCAGATGTAATTCTCATTGAACCTAAAGGACTTACTTCCAGATACCTCTGTGGAAGATTGTTGTAGCCTGAGGGAACGAGGGGTTCAGATTCTCACACTTAGAATACTGAAGCACTAAGAGATTATCCTAGGGTCTAACTACCTAACAACTTTGCTTCATGTAAATGAACTGCGAGGAAGGTTAACTCAGGATAACAAGCTTGAATTACTAGGCTTTGAAACCCAGAGAGCTCTGATTATGAGCTTGTTGAAAGGTCTGACCCAGATTTTAGGAGCTGGTCATTGACAATATGATACTTGAGTTCTCTGACATCCATCTGTAGGTCACTGCCCTTTGTAATGAGCTGGGCCAACTTTAGTTTTGAAGAATGACCCTTCAAGTTAACAAGAAATGCAGGCTATGTAGACATGCCAACAAACAGAAAGAGGCAAAAACTATCATGGGAACAATTCCCTTTCGTTTCCTTGGAACTTGCACTGAACAATTTTGCAAGGGTCATGCTTCATCTACCCATTTTTAAATACAATATGTTGTGTAGGTCACTAATGGCAGCATTAATTCTTGCTTCGTCACAATCCTCTTATTCCTTGTTGAGATTTTTTTCACCCCTTCAGTAAATTCCTGTATTTTTGTTTGCTGGAATTATCTGTATATTGCATTAAAAGTATTGGCTGTGGACTCATCTCATCCCACCCGCCTCTCCCACTGTGGAAAAAAAATTATTTGACTTAAGGTGACAGTTATGTAATTTAGTTCTTATGTTTCATTATTAATGAATTTCATCATGAAATATTTAAGCTCTCCCCCTGTGCTGCCTTTCGGAGCCTTGGTCGTAATTATGTCAGATCAAATTTTCTCCTTTTTTGAAGAGGCATTTATTAACAAATTTGTCCTCTGTGGCCCTGACACTAGATGTTTAAATGGAAGAGTAATGTGTCCTTTTTCAGCTTTAGTTTCTCAAAACTCAGAATTCCAAAAGAGCTGACTTCCCCCTTCCCCGGCCATCTTACAACTTGCAGGAATTAACTCAACGATGCTTAACTAAGTTAATCATAACCAAAGCTTGGACGTGGACACGGCCCTCACTGCAAGGGTTAAAATGAGGGTTACCAGCTTTTTTATCGGCTCTTGCTTCTGTGCCTTTCACAGCAGTTCTGGCATCAGGTGTTGGGCTGTACCACTCTGGGCTGCTGATGGGGCTCATATGATGGCCAGCTCCACTTAAAAAAAAAATTAGACACATCAAACACATTATACATCAAACATTTATTTAAAAAAAAACTACAGTAGATGTCAGGGAGAAGTGTTCTAGCCTAGCCTCCTCCCTGATATGTTAGTTTTTTATTTGTGGGAGAACATTCAATTATGTGTGAGCCCCAACCTGCCATCTGAACTGGAACAGTCACAACGCCAGCTTCCTACCTTATTTGAGAACAAAACCTCAGCTCCTAGAGTGTTGTACTAATGACCGCTACTCTAATGAATTCTTGTGATGTAACCCCTAGAGCTGTGTCATTGCCTGTCTTTCTCTTAGTTTCTGGTGTGATTATTCTCACTCCTGTTTGCACACACAGATGGAGCTCAATGGATCCCTAATAGCATACTTTACTTAATTAACATGCAATTAGCTTAATGAATATTTTAACCTCATTACATAGTTACTCATCTTTATCTGTTGAATAAGCTTGGTGCCCAGCCCTTGCCCATTATGAAGACAAGCCAAATTAGGTTTTCATTCAGCAATTGCTTCCTGTTTTAGTTTCTCCTGCTCTTTATTTGGGGGAGCTGTGATGAAGAGGCTGCGTAAGCATAAGGGGAAAGGAAGCAATGTAAAAATTAAAAACACTACCACATACATGCATTCCCTTCCAACAAATTAGCACTCACACAGCAATCCCAAATCAATTTTCTGCAGATGGAAATTATTTTGATGGTCTCATTCTCAGTTGGACTCTCAAGTTTTGCTGTTCTCGCAGAGTTTCCTGGGAGTAAGTCCCACTGAATTCAATGGGACTTGCTTCTGAGTAAGACTTTCATAGACCAGGGCTATCAGGCTGCAATCCTATGCTCACCTATTTGGAGTAAAGTAGCAATTCTTTCCACATTTACTCAAAATCCTCCTTGGACCCTACAACATTAAATACTTAGCCAGTTTTGAATCTCCCCTTTTTATTAAGTAAGGTGATCAAGCGGATGGTAGCAGCTCAGCTCAGCTCCAGGAGACCCTGATTATCTGGACAGAGTTGGCCTTGGTCACCTTCGTGGATGACCTGCAATAGGGACTGGACAGGGGAGTGCGTTCCTGGCTGTTGGTCCTGCTGGACCTCTCAGCAGCTTTCAACACCATCAACCATTGTGCCGTTCTTTGGCAGTTGGCTGAGCTGGGGCTAGGGGACACCATATTGCAGTGGTTCTGCTCCTTCTTGGCAATGGTAGTGCTGGGGGACTCCTGTTTAGCACCCTTGGGGATGGCATGCAGGGTGCCACAGGGTCCCATTCTGTCCCTTTTGCTTTGCAACATCTACATGAAACGGCTGGAGCAGGTCGTCCAAGGATTTGGCGTTGGGTGTCATCAATATGTGGATGACACTCAGCTCTGTCTCTCCATTCCATCAGATTTGAGAGTCCTGGAGCATTGCCTAGAGACAGTAAGGAGCTGGATGGGAGTGAGTAAGCTGAAATTAAGATGGAGGTTCTCCTGGTCAGGAAACCTACAACACAGGTGCTAGACGGTTTACCTGTTCTGGGGTCGCACTCCCTCCACAGGAACACGTTTGCAGCCTGGGTGTTCTTCTGGATTCACAGATGCTCCTGGATTGGCAGATAGCAGCTGTAGCCTGGGGAGTTTCACTCGGCTTCAGCTGGTGCACTGGCTGCTATCATACCTGAGTTCATCAGACTTGGTCACAGTTGTCCATGCCTCAGTGACATCTAGATTAGATGACTATAATGCTGTCTACATGGGGTTGCCATTGAAGATGATTCAAAAACTGCAATTGGTGCAGAATGCAGGAGTGTGTGTGGTTACCAGAGCTCTGTGGACTGATTCTGTTGGACCACTGCTCCAATGCCTACACTGACTTCCCATTCATTTCCAGTCCAGTGTAAGGTGGTGGTGTTGACCTTTAAAGCCTTTGGGACCTGTTTATCTCAGGGACCACCTGCTTCCATATCTGTCCCATCCCTTAAGGTAATCTGAGGGGGCCTTGCTTTGGGTGCCACCTCTGAAGGAGATATTGGGGATGACGGCCAGAGGCAGGGCATTTTCGGTGGTGGCACCCTTTCTCTGGAACTCTCTCCCTTATGCACTTAGGACATTTTCCACATTGTTGAGATGAAACATCGGTGAGAGTTAAAGACTTTTTAGAGAGGAGGGATATAAGTTTTTAAAATAAAAAATTAATAAAAAACAGTAGCTGGGCAGGTAACAGCATATTTTCATTTGAAGAATTTGCTTTTCCTTTTATACATAGATTTGTGACCTCTTTGTGAAAACATCAGTGGTTACTTGACCAGACCAGTGACACAGCATTAGTCTCCTATTCTGTTAACGTCAAGGAAAGGACCAAAGGAGAGAGAATTTCATATCAAGCTTTTCAATCATTTCCTGCCTCCAAGGGAGGTTTGAATTTGTTCTCATTTTGCTACCAATGCTCTTTGCTTATAAGGCCACTTGTAGGTGCTAGACGTGCTGTGTCTTGCTCCAAGGTGCATGAACTGTCTTTGTGCACGTCTCAGTGCACAAAGGAAAAGCCATAGAGGACGTATATGCTGCTGCATTTAGTTTTGTTCCCCTTCTTGCCTTGAGTCTGTGGGTTTTTTGGGGGGATGGTGGTGGTTGGTTGACAGATTGGACATGAGTTTTGTGGAGTTACAGATTCCGTATTCTGAACTATGTTACATTTCTGGAAGCCCATTCCTTTTTATGTTTACTTAGAACTGTGTTCATAAGAATATACGAGCCCGGCTGGATCAGGGCACGAGCTCATCTAGTCCAGCTTCCTTTAGATGCCTCTAGGAGCACACAAGAAAACAAGTTACCTATATCCTGTTGTCAGTCTCTTTGCATCTGGCATTCGGATATAGGCTACCTCTAAAACAGAGCTTACCCCCAGGTAACTGTCACAATAAGGCTTACAGTGGAATCCAGTGCAAAGTTGGGCAACACTCGGCCAGCCTAGGGTGTAAATCACTTTCGTGGCACCCTTGGAGTAAGCAGCGCTGGTGCCGAGGCTTGCACCTCGGCTGGCTCTGGCCGCTGAACACAGGTAAGTGCTGTGCCGGGTGGTGGGAGGGCATGGGGAGGCTGGGCTGGGGTGGCAGGGGAGGGGGGGGATTGGCCAGCCAGGCCAGGGAAGGGGGGAGGGATTATCAGCGGCGCGTTCCGCCATATCCAACCCCCCTTCCCGGGCCTGGCTAGCCTTACACGACCTTCCCGGATGTGTGCCAGCCAAATAGCTGGTGCTCATCTGAGGAGGCCCATTGGGGCCACTGGGGCCGACACCAGGGGAAAGGGACGAACGTCCCATTCCCCTGAGGTGTGCTCCAGCTCCGCCTGCACAGGCTGCATTCTGTGTAGGATGCAGCGTCCGGCAGTTTTGGCCGGCCAGTGCATTTTACGCAGAATTGGGCTGCCCATTTGTTACAGGGGTCACAAAACCTCATCCCCAGTATATGTAACATATGTAAGTGTCCCTGAGGAGGTGCAGAGTGCATTTTCTTCACTACTAACTATAGATAATCCTTACACATCGGGGATTAGGAGAAGAGCTGCCTGATCAGATGGCGTTGTTTCCAGATAGAAATGAGCCCTAATATCTGTTTCTAGAAATTAAGCACTCATCACAGGATTGTAGCTCTGATTCAAATTCATGTGAATGACTGGTACATGTAACAAGGCAGGAAGGTAATCCCTGAAATGTGTTCATTTCTGAAACCTGTGCATGTCATTCCACTAATCATGGAATTATATTACACTCTGGGACATTTGTTTCCTTTCTTCATCGTACAGTGAGCATTCTAGTTTTAATGCCCCACCAGTAAAACAGGATAAATCCACCCCCATGAATCTACCTGAGATCTTCGGGGCGGGGGGCTCTTGCATGTCCCTCATTTGTCAGAGGTGCAGTTAGAGGAAATGCATCAGGGGGTCTTCTCAGTGGTGGCCCCCTCCCTGTGGAACGTCTTGCTAAAGGAGGTTCGTGTGCTCCTTCCCTCTTCTCCTTTAGGAAACTTCATCATTTGTTTCATCAAACCTTCCCTAATTTTGTGGCATTATGTTAATACTTTGGGTTGCTGCTATAATTTCTGAATCTTTTAACATGTATTGTTTTTATTTTTTATTTTATTTTTTTTATATTTTAGCAATGCTGTTAGCTGCCTTGGGTCCTTTTGGAAGAGGCAGGTTTCAAATCTTTAAAATAACCAATGATAACTCACTGACTAAACATGATTATCAAGAAGATATTTACTCTTCTTCAAGTAAAAGACAATCTGATGCTGTCTGACTTTATACTTTGTTTTAACATGTTCAGAGGTCGAAGGATAACCAGCCAAAATTCCTTTTTTTAAAAAACTGCAGCAGATCTTCACGAGAGGATAGGGAGAAGGCATTCCTTTAATGATCTGGGAATTAGACTATGTTGATGCCAGCAATTTGAATTGGGCCCAGAATCCAATGTAGCTGTTGTAAAACTGGTGCAATGCCCTCTAAGCAGGCAACTTGAATCAACAACCTGGCAGATACATTCTGAACCCACTGAAACTTCTAGTAGTTTGCTTCACTTTTTAGAAGCAGTCCTATGTAGAGTGCTGAGTGCTGTTACAGTAGTCTAGACTGGAGCATATGCATGGCTATAGCCAAGTTGCTTTTCTCCAGGAACAGAAACAGCTGGTAAGTCAATGGGCAGCCCAATCCTATCCAGGCTTTATGGTGGTGGATCTTGTGATCCACCACCATAAGGCCCTGGACTGGCAGTGCGAAAGCTGTGCTGCCTCCATTATGTGCTTCAGGGCTGCTGGTGCAAATGGCTGGAGGCCCCCCCCCACGACAGCGGCTCCCATATACCCCGCCAGAGCAGGTAGGTTGGCAGCAGGGGTGGTTCAGGGGATGATTGTTGGCAGTTTGGGGTGGGGAGTGGACGGGACAGGGGGTGGTTCAGGAGAGGATCTCTGCAGCAGTGGCGCATGCCGAGATCCTATCACTCTTTCCCTGCCCAAGTCTCCTTGGACTTACGCCAGCAAAATAGTTGATGTAGGTCTGACAAGACCCATTGGAGGCCTATGGGGTGGTAAGTAAAGGAATGTTTTAATTCACTCTCCTGGGCCATCTGGTCGCTTACCCCTCCCCCTCATAACATGCAGCATGCGCTCCATCAGCAACACTCTGAGCTATGGGCCAGCAGGGTATAGGACTGGGCCCTTAAGCTAGTAAAACTAACTAGCTGGCTGTCGCTAGTACATGCACATCAAGGAGGAGCTCAGAGTCTGGGAGCACCCCTCAGCTGCAACCCAGGGTCTTGTCTCTGATGTCACACTGGGCTTTGGAGGTACTCAGAAGCAGCAAGACAACTTACTGCTTCCAATTCTCCTGAAGCCCATTGTGACTCGTGGAATCAGTCCCCAAACTTCTCCCCAGTTCCAAGCTTGGAAGCAGAGTCGGGTTCATCCCTGTAGTTGCACCAAGCTTGCTGTTTCTGGGGCCTTCGAAGCTCAGCACAACGTAAGAAATGAGCCCCAACCAGTCTCTCACTTTATGCTGGGACAGGCACTTGCCAGAATCAAAGATAGAGTTGCCACTGGTGACCGGGGAGCCCATTGTCACTCCAAGAACATACTAGTATTGCTTCTCTTTGTACCTGTGTCTGTGTGGTCACAGCAAAGCCATTTGGGTTGTACTCAAAGTCATTTATTTGCTGTGTCTGGCTTGTTTCAACCAACAGATATGCTGTCAGCCTGAAAGACTCAGTAAGCTGTTTGTTTCTGTTTGATTTTACCTTTCCCATCTGTGTAATGTGAACATATAGTTTTCAGGAGTGCACTGGGAAAACTGAACAGCCATGTGCTGAGGAGAGGAAGGGGGGCAAGCAGACTTTCCACAACAATTTCTAACTATTGGACAAGCATCTCTCAGCGCAGGTTGGAAAAAAAAAAACTTGGTAGATATCAACCTCGGATAAATACCAAGATTGAAGCTGGCAATTCTAGTCCAGATTCGGTTCATGTAAAGTCATTACAAGACTGTCTCGGATGAGGGAAGGTTGTTGTTACACTGAGAAGGCCCCTTGGTTCTGTTACATTGCTCCAAAACCCAGCATACTTTTAATATTGCCTTAAAGGGATCCTGGCTTGAATCATCAGCCTGCATTGCGCCTGGAAATCTATGGTTGTAAGTAAAACTCAGTCAAAGAGACAGAGGAAAATTGCATTATTTTAAACTTTCCACCCACATTCTGTCATGTTGAAATGTAGCTACTATGTGTGCTGGCCTATTTGCATGTTAACATACCAGGCCAATGATTGATGACCTACACAGGTGTGCCACTGGCGTATTATAATTACACAAGAGTCCTTGCTCAGAATGTCCCCTCCTTCTGAAGTGGGTGATGATGAGGAACAGGGCCTTTTCAATCATGGCACCTCCCCTCTGGACTGCCCTCCCCCTGCTCATTCATCAGGCTCTCTCTCTGTTAATCTTTAGAAAGAATTTGAAGACACCATCATTCTCCTCTACTTGGATATGATCTGATGCTTCTATTTCTGAATTATACTCTGTTGATTGCTTTATTTACTGGTGCGTGTGGGTTTTATTGTGATTTTATATGTCAGCCATCTCATGAATTCTTGAGATTAAGAGATGAGGTATAAATATTTTCAATAAAATAGATGAGTGGGCAAGCACACATGGTAAATGCATTTAAATGTGACCGGGCATGGGTGGAAAGCTGACACAGGTAAGCTGATTTCTGATTGGTCTACAATACATCCTGTGCAAATCTTGGTATGTTTGAAGACGAGACCCCACTCTAGAGTGGCACTTATGTCTGGTATTCCCTGGCACATACTTCCTCCCGATTGGCTCCTTCTGTTATGCTAGAAGCTACAGGCCCCTAAAGACAAGAGCCAACGGCAGCAGGAATATCAGAGAGTTGAGGAGAAACACAATGCCTTCTCTCCCTCTCTATCTCTCTTAGAGCGCAATCCTGGTTAACTTCCGAGCAGCGGACCTAGCGTCCGCCACCCAGAATAGTAGCAAACATGCCGTAAGGCACGTTTGATGACTGCTTTAGAGCCAGGAAGGCCAGCGCAAGGCCGGCCTTCCCATCTCCGCCGGCCGAGGACTCAGGTGTTCGGCGGACCCAAGGAAGGTAGGATCTGGCAGATGGCTCAGTCGGTCAGCGGATGGGGGGAGGGACAGCAGAGCTAGGAGGGCAGCCATAGGCCCAGCCGTCCCGGGTGGTGGCGGTGACATGGCGTCCGCCATATCCCGGTCTCCGCCAGGCTCCGGAGGGCAGCTGGGCTGTTACACGGCCTCCTCTGACTTCCACCAACAAAATAGCTGGCGGAAATCCGAGACCTACCGGCCCCAGCCGCCGTTACACTCGGGGAAGGGGACGAGTGTCCCCTTCCTCGAACAGACTTTCCACCACAGGCTGCCTGCTGCAGGCAGCCTGCGGTGGAGCACTGGATTGGGCGGACGGCCTTGGCCAGCCGCCCGATTTTTAAGTAGGATTGGACTGCCCGTTGCCTCAGTGGTATAGTTTTTTTTTGTTGTTGCATTGCATAATATACTGTAAGCCACTTTGGGGATATTTTAGAGTGAAAGATAGATCATAAAACTTTAAAATAAAGCAAGTTTGAAAATAAAGGATTATAAATGGAAAACAAAGTTCATTGCCAGCTGCCATCATATATGTTGACCCCAGATCATTTTTGCCATGGATAAACTTAGATTTGTCCTGAATATTCAAAAATAATGAATTTCTGGAGCAACCCTCATTTGAAAAATGATGATACTGAATGGTATTTTAATGTTGTAGATAGGAAAATATGTGGAACTAATATTGAACCTGAAATTCATGCATAGTAGAAAAGTAATCAAAACTCCCCACACAGTATTTGTTGGCATAGTAGTAGCCTCTTGTCATTGCCTCCCTGTTTGTTTGAACTTGGAGAAAGCAGTCAAGTTTCCCATCTTTGTGCCTATGGAGACTCTGCTATAAGAAATATTCCTTGTCTCTACTAGAATCCTTGCAGAGAGAGCAACGGACATCAAAGTCCTTTACAGAAAATCTCCCACAAAATGCCACCGAAAAGTGAAGAAAGCAGCCAGCATTATTTCCTCCAGGCTACATTTTTTGTTGTTGTTGTTTTGAGTCAGCAAGGTTAACCAGAGAAATAGAGCAGAAAGTTGAGATTATTGGGAACAGCTGCAGCCAGATTTTCAAAGCCTTCCCAAATACTTCAAAGAAGAACAACAAACTTTATTTACACAATGCACGCCGCTGCCTTGTTGACCCAGAAATGGCACTGCCAAGAAGAAGAGAAATGACATCATATTGGAGAACAAGCAAAAATATACATTCTGCGAAGGAGAGAGGGACGTCTGTTAAGAAATATATTATACCTCTCTCTCACTCTCTCTCTCTACCCTACGGCAAAGAAAAAAGTCATCTTTGTTAAAATATAAAGTCATTCTGAGTTCCCTCAAATTTTGGCACCAGAATAATGTCGTCAGTGAGGTGGTGTTGGGATTTCCTCGTTCGTGTGAGTACAAAAGCATCTGAGTTAGCAACGGAAGAGTAAAGACAGCCATACGATTTATAAGCTCTTCCATACAGTGAGGATCAGCTAATGAGTCCCTGCCCAGGGTGTCATCTGGTGGAACTAAGGGTTGATCTGTGTTTGTGGTTTTGTGGGCGTCCTTCCCTAAAACCCACAAGTGGCCCACATGATTAACCTTCCAAGTCATCTTATTGGAGAAAGTGTCTTCTGTTTTCTGGATTGGAATGTGTGACGAGGGAATCAAAGAGTCCCCATCTCACTTTACATGGCTGTAACACATTTCCAAGCAGCGTGATATGCTTCTTTCTGTCTGTGACTTGAATTCTTTAAAGGACATGGGGAAAGCAGAAGGGATGTTTGAGTCAAAGGTGGAAAGTGGTGCAATGAGGGCCTCTGCTCACTTTGAACTCAGCACGACATGAGTAAAAGAAGCAACTGGGTTTCTCCAGAGACACCAGAGCAATGCATGTGAAACTGATTCATCTCTCCCAACACAGACGGAGTTGCCTGCTGTCAGATTGGGGGGGGGGGGCTCGGAACTACAGCAGTTATGGCAGCAAGAGGACATAACGGCAATGGCAGAGAAATGTCCTGTGTCCTCTTTACACACTGCCATCTGCTTCTCTCTAATCATGGTCCACAGCCTGTTTATTTCCCTTGGCCAATTAAAAAAATGTCCTGGGTTTTATTCTCTGAGCACTGCTTTATTGTAGGCAGATCTGAATCAAGCCCAACTGCAGTCTACAAAGACACATGTCCCTTCCCTCACAATCCTCTTTATAACAAACCATCGATACATATGGCTATAGGACTCTGTGTATGGGAGGCAGAGAGCTGCTGTCACGAGAGAAAATGCTGATGTCCAGGAGATATTAGTTGTGCATGGCAAAGAAACACAGTCATTTGGGGAGACAGAACGCCATGAAGGCTCACTGGTTCAGCATATTACTTCCCTTTGGTCAGTGATTGATGGTCTCCAAAGGTTTTTGGAGAGAGGAGGAGAATTAGAATTCTATATTTTGATCAAATCTCAGCAAATCCAATCCTCACAAAAACAATACGCTTGCTTGTAATGTACAATCAGGCCAAGCTAGACTCCACAGAAGAGCACTCTCTACAATGCGGATTTGCAAAACATGTTTGCATTATTACCTATTATGGGATAAATAAAATTCACAGTGATGCCTCCTGACTCAGTATTTTGCAGATTAGCAGAGATTACATTTTGTACAAACCTGCCCAGAGGCATGGCTAACGCATTACATATTACTTACTTACAACTACTCTTCCAACATTATTTTGTGCCAGCCAAGCAGAATGGAATATACGGTTAAATATAACTCACATGTGCAGGGATAGTATTACACATCTCAGTATGGATGTATCATTAGGACCTTGGGGTGGAATAAACACAATGATCTGTCTGTAGGAAACTTTTATTCATATCAGAAGCAACCCGATTGGCTTGGGGGAGCAGGAGGACACTGCACAAAGCTCGCACACCATCTCCCACCGTCCCCCATCCCCTGGCCAATCATTCCTGAAGGAGTGATGGAATAACACTCTTCCAAGCACAACATTCCGCCAGTGCCCATGGTAACTGTGGAAACTGGGGGGCTTAGTGGTCAGCCATGTGGGTCCTCGGCCAGTGCTTGACCTCTGGCACCAGTCCTGGTCTAATCCTGGTCTAAGCAACATCATTTTCCTGCCAAAAATCACTCCTCCGAAGCTGCTGTGAGCTCCGGAAGATGCTGTTTGCTGTAATGATACCTTTGGAGGCCCACAGCGGCTTATGGAGGGGCGATTTTTGGCAGGAAACTAGCATGGAATTGAAGGGTTAAACACTCCCAATCTTTGCACCATGATCTCAATATAGATTGGGCCCCTGCAGTCAGAACTCTGAAATTCCTGAGGTGGTCAGAAAAATGGGGGTGGGGGAAGAAATCTGGTACCAGGTGAAGCTAAGCAGCAGCCCCAAAGCACCCTGACAGTAACCTTTGCCACCTGTCCCCCCTCCCCTTAGGAAAAAGCAAAAAGCTGGAGAAAAAGGGTCATGCTGATAAGCTGGCAATCTAATGTTGAGGCTGGTTTGACTCTTCCTCTTCCTCATGTTGAGGCTGGTTTGACTCTTCCTCTTCCTCATGTTGAGGCTGGTTTGACACCCTCAACCATCCTGGAGGTGGAATACTGACCAGAGACTGCACCTGTGGTCTGTTCTAATCAGCACCAGCTAGTCCAATGATGTATCTTGGAAAAGAAGCAGGTGTAAACACATCTGAAGAAGACTATCTGGAAAGTTTGAAATAAGCTTTTTCAGTGTTGTTTTTTTTTATTACTGCTCTTCTAAAACAAAACAAAACAAAAAACACCCCCTCCCCCAGAACCTCCACTGTTTAAAATTCTGCCTGGTGTTTCTTCAAACCCAGCTAGCACATAAACATCTTGCTTGCTGAATCTCATTGACAATAGAACATTTAATGACATTTTTGAATAAATTGCGTAGGCATGTTTTGAAATTAAAATAATTTTAATGGTCTCCTTTTCAAAATGTTGGCAAAGTGTCTAATATTTCTTTGTCTCTCCCTGTCTGTCCAATGAAAACAAATGATAACACATTCACAGACTGGGAAGTTTGCGGACTTTTTTTTTTTACTATGGACCGCATTAAAATAGAAATGCGAACAAAGATTCCAAAGAGAGGGGTTTTATTACTTGCTTTCAAAAAAACTGTGTCAAAGACCTTGGCTATGAGTTAGGTGGGTGGGAGTCTCTTTCTCAATACTCAGAAAGGCTCTTATGATCACAGATCTTATAGATGTTGATCAGTATTTCTCTCCCCTCTCCCCTTTTCTGGGAATCTTACAGCTCAGCTGGAATCAACCAGCAGGCTAGAAATACAGACATGCTGGACTTAACTGAAAACTAAAGATGATTTCATTCTCATATGGCTATAGAGATCTCATGGCAAGATGGCAAGCTTCTGGTGTCTGAATTCACCTTGGGCCAATGTATAGTCATGTGGCATGAATTCATCGCCTGTTGACAATCCACGTCAAATCCAGCACAGCCCAATGTGTAGTTTTAGCGAGGATGAAACAGTTCCAACTATCATTGGGGAGGAGCTGTAGCTCAGTAGAATGCAAGCTTTGCAAGCAGATGATCCCAGGTTTAGCCCTTGTCATTTCCTGGTAGCACTGGTAGTAGGAAACCAGTTAAGACAGAAAGCAAGGCTCAAGGACGCAGTTTCACAATGGTGAAAATTAAACCATGGGATCTCCCCAAGATCTGAACTGGGACCAGAACTGTTTGACTCATTTATAACTTAGACTGAGTGAGGCAGTCAAATGAAGAGGACACCAAACGATCCTGAATTGTAAGATCTGAAACAGCCCATGGAAAGCTCCAGAACGTTTTCTCCACAACTAGGTGACTAGCAGCCCAATCCTGTATCTAGGCTGCAGCTCGGATGTAGAAACCGTGCTGCATCCTATCGAGATAGGACCCAGTGCCAGCGTGGCTGGAGCTCACTTCAGGAGAAGTTTCTCGCCTTACTGCGAGGAGAGCCTAAATGGGTCTACTCAAATGTGAGCCAGCACATTTGAGCCGGCTGTGTAACAACAGCCAGGTCTGGGAAGAGGGATAGGATTCGGTGGAAGAGGCCGCTGCCAATCCCTCCCCCTTCCCAGGCCCAGCCGACCTATCCCTCTGGAATGCTCCCATTCCACCCTCCCCATGCCCCTCTGTCACCCAGTGGGGAACTCACCTTCCCCGGCAGGCAAAGCTTCAGATCTGGGGTGAGTAGAGCAGCACTGGCCTTGGTGTCTCCTACTGGCCAGGTGCCACATTACGTCACATTTGTGACACCCTATACCGGCGGAGTGCACACTCCACCGTTTTTTCAGTAGACAGGATTGCGCTATGAGTGACAGAATGCTAGGTGGAATTTGTAACACAAGATGTGCATTCGGACTGAAAAACCCCTTACTTCAAATATATGCTGCCAGGGTTTAAATTAGATGCAATTACTCAAGGAAGAAATCTTGGGATCATAATAGAAAACCCACTGGAAATGTCAGTGCAGTGTGCTGTGGCAGCGAAAAAGGCAAATTCAGTGTTAGGAATTACCAGGAAAGGGACTGAAAATAAAATGGAAAGTATCATAATGCCATTCTATAAATCTATCATGCACCTGCACTTAAAATACTGTGTGCAATTTGGTGGTTCCATCTTTAAAAGGATATTGGAGAGCCAGAGATATAAACTAAAATGATCCAGGGGTTGGAGCACCTTAGAAAGAAAGGCTTAAGAAGTTGATGCATTTTAACTTAGCAAAGAAGATGAGTGTGAGAACATGTCAAAGGATTATAAAATTATGACCAGCATGGAAGAGGAAGGGGGAGAGGGAGCAATGTATTGTTTTTCTCTCTCAAAACACTAGAATTCAAGGCTACCTCATAAAATTGGTTGATAGTGCGATTCTAGACCAGTGCTTCTCAAACTGTAGGTTGCAACCCACTTGGTGGGTCCCGTCCCAATGCTGAGGTGGGTCACTAGTTGGGCTTACCCGCCAACCCTTGGAACCAATTGGAAGCAACCAGAAGCTACGACTCACCTCATCCTGCCACTCCTGTGTTGTGCCAGGTCAGGGATGGTCTCCGGAAGCCTTTGCAGGCCTCCAGAAGCAACCGGAATGGAAAGTAACTTCCAGTTTACTTCTGGGTTCATGGAAGTCACTTCTGTTGGCATTTTAAGGCCTACAGAGGCCCACTGCATGAGGACAAGATGGGTTGCGGTGGCTAGGGAGCAGGTGGGTCGCGGAGATTTGTGGTTTTTTTTTTGAGAACCACTGTTTTAGACAAACAAAAAAAGGACTTCACAGAATGTGTTATTGACTTATGGAATTCTTTGCCACATGATCTAGTTACAGCAACTAGCTAAGATTACTTTTTTAAATGATTAGACACACTGAGAAGCTTATCAATGACTATTCGGCATTGATTCAGCGGCAGCATACCTCTGAGTAACAGATGCTAGAGATTAAAAATAGGGGAAGGGGAGAGAGTTTCAGCAGCAGCCAGGACTGCTTCTTCCCATTTTTCTAAGCAGCAGCAGCAGCAACCGCTCCTCCTCCCACTTCCTAGATATGAAAAGAAAGAGGGAGACAGAGCAAACGTGTGAAGGAGAGGAAAGTGATGGGCTAACACAGTGGTTTCCAAACATTTTCGTACTGGGACCCATTTTTTTTTTAATGACACTCTAGTCTATCAGAACCCACCTAGCTTTATGGGCCTTAAAAAAAGGAGTTCTAGACAGTAATAATATTTTTATTTATTTATTTACAAGTAATGATCTTTACTTGTAAATGGGCAGAAGAGTCTGGCTCAGTTGGGAGAGCTGTTGCCTTCAGAGCCCGAAGACCAGTGAACTTGATAAGTTCGAGACATGCCGCCGGCAAAAAGCTGTGAAAGCCTCCAGGAGGAGAGATAAGAGCTTCCAGCTGTGTCGGTCGAGTGTGGGAGGCGCCAGCCAGCAGAATTGTCAGACTGTAAAAAGGATACCACCTGGAAAGTAGCTGTTCATGAGAGATTGGACTTTTATATATATTGTAAAAAAACCCAAGGGTTAGGACAGCCTGCCCATGTACACCGCCTTGGATTAAAGAGAGAGAGAGAGAGAGAGAGAGAGAGAGAGTGTACGTACACACAAAAAAAAACCCTCAATCCATTTCTCATAATGAGGCAGCCCTAATGAATAGCCTTAAGGCTTGAGGGGCTTAGTTATGTGACTCAGCCTTCACCTGCCCCCACTACCTGTCATTGATGGACTTGGGAAAAATAGGGGAAAAATAGGGTAAGAGGAAGGGGGAAAAATAGGGGAAAAATAGGGGAAGGGGAGAGAGCAACATCAGAAAAAAAATCTCAAACATGTATCTCCCTATATTTACATAAGCTTACAAAGTGCAGGAGCAAAAGTCCTTACAAACTGTAGGAGCTCAGCTCTTTGCAGGGCAATTAGCAGCTATCTGATTTTTGATAATAATAATAATAATAATAATAATAATAATAATAATAATAATAATAATATACAGTATTTATATACCGCCTTTCTTGGTCATTGGATTTCTCCTCTGACTTTAATCCAAGGCGGTGTACATGGGCAGGCTGTCCTAACCCCCCTCGGGGTTTTTTACAATATATATAAAAGTCCAATCTTTCATGAACGGCTACTTTCCAGGTGGTATCCTTTTTACAGTCTGACAATTCTGCTGGCTGGTGCCTCCCACACTCGACCGACGCAGCTGGAAGCTCTTATCTCTCCTCCTGGATGCTTTCACAGCTTTTTGCCGGCGGCGTGTCTCAAACTTATCAAGTTCACCAGTCTTCGGGCTTTGAAGGCAGCAGCTCTCCCAACTAAGCCAGACACTTCAGGGCTTGAGGCAATTAGTAATCTGATATTTCCATCACCCATGTTTTCATTGGAGGCTCTGCTTGTAACTCACCAGAAATCAGGTCACGATCCACCAGTGGGTTCTGACCCACAGTTTAGGAAATGCTAGGCTAACGTATCCGCTTTGAAACAGTTGTCTTGAAAGGTGAGCTCCCTGGGGTTTTCAAGGCTATATAACCATCATATTGCACCATTTGTGAGATTGTGTGATTCACATTTAAGGAGTTGAATCTGTGTGTAGAAAACGCTTGCTGTAATAGTAGGCAAGCCTGGACAATACTTGGCTCAAGTGCATAGCTTGACATGTGCTTGCATATTTAATCCCAACATGGCCTCAATCCTGACCCCCAAATGGATACTATTCTTTCAGATTGGAGGAAGCCACCTTGTGATGAAATATGCATTCCTTTAAATTTGCTGAGGATAATTGGGGCATCTTGTTGGGACTGTGAAAACTCCTTATATTCTGGACAATTTGTTTGTGACTCATGGCATGAGTTTGGTGTGGTCTGACAGTTTGCTACATTAGCTGTCAATCAGAAACTGAGCAATAAATTTGAATACGAAGGAATTTAGGAAGTGAGTCTGGACTTTTTTTCTGTATTTTGTTGTACAAATTGTGTCTGCCTTCAAAGGTTTTGGTTCCCCATAGGATATAAAAGGGCCAAAGTTTAAAAAACATGAATAAAGCAAACAGCTCAATCCTATCCTTTCCCCTGCCATAGCATGCAGTTCAACTGCATAATATGGGGGGTGGGGAGAGATTGGGAGAGGGGAGGGAAAATATTTTCCGTTACCTCCCTGTAAGCATCCTGCTTGCCAATGGGTCTCCTCAAACCTGTGCCAGCTCTTTAGCTGGCGTAAGTCCAAAGAGAGAAAGGGTGTGTGTTGGGATGTGAGGAAGGGGACTGCATCTGGTGCAAGTCAGCCTTATTGGGCACCACCCTCTCCTACCTCTCAACATGCCTCTGCCCTCCCCGTTCTGCCCTCCCCCCTGCCTCGTTCTACCCCTTCTGCCAACTCACTGTTGTCAGCGGGCCCTCCTCCATCTGCTGGCATGCACTGGGCCTCTGTGGCGGTGGTCAGGAAACGTGCAGATCCGCGCACTTTGGGAGTGCCTTTTGAGATGCCGGAAAACGTGTTCTGCAGTTGGAATGCTATTTCCTATGGCGGAGCTCAGCAATAGGATTGGGCCGTTAGTGGTTTAACATGGGATGGCATATGAATAAAAAGACTTTAGCCACTACAGATTTTGGAGGGAAAACTTCAGATTCATCTAGGCCAGTGTTGTCAAGACAGAATGGAGGCAGGTCTCCAGGGTTTCAGAAGGGGGCCTTTCATAGCCCTACATGGAGATACTGCCAGGGATTGAACCCGGACCTTCTGCATAGCAAAGTACAGTTGGACCATTCTGTTCCCAGAACCCCAGTGTATTAAAAAAATAGTGTTATATCGGTGATTAAGATGAATGTATTGCCAAAAATGATGTTCTTATTTCAAACGATACCAGTGATTATATCTGATGCACCATTTAAAGAATGGCAGAAAGACATTTCTAAATTTATTTGGCAAGGGAAAAAACCAAGGGTGAAATATAAGATTCTTCAAGATGCAAAAGAGAGAGGAGGATTAGGACTACCGGATCTGAAAGTATATTATGCAGCATGTTGTTTTGTGTGGTTGAAAGAGTGGGTGTATTTACAAAATAGAAGATTATTGGAGTTAGAAGGCTCTGACTTGAGATTTGGTTGGCATGGGTATATGTGGTATGATAAAGTGAAAGCAAATTTAGAATTTAAAAATCATTATGTTAGACATGCGTTATGGAGAATTTGGAATAGATATAAAATGAGGTTTTATGAGAAAGTACCATTATGGGTTGCACCATATGAAGCACACTTTGGTGGAAGTAGCATGCCAAAAGAGAAAGGATTACTGTACAGAAATTTATTATTTTTTTCACAAGGAGACTGTACAATGAAGTCAAGAGAAAAACTAATGGAAGAAGACATTAATTGCCAATGGTTTGTATATGCTCAAATTTTGGAGAGATTTAAAGTGGACAAGAAGGCATATGGATTTGTAGAAGAAGAATCAATATTGGAGGTACAATTAAAATCTGAAGACCAGATAATTTCAAAAATGTATAAATTGCTTTTGAAGTTTGAAACAGAAGAACAGGTTAAAGAATGTACGATTCATTGGGCGAAAAATGTAGGTCATGTTATTTTAATGGACCAATGGGAACAACTATGGTTAAAACAGTTGAAATTTACGTTAAATGTTAATATTAAAGAAAATATGTATAAAATGATATATAGATGGTATATAACCCCAAGCAAATTAGCAAAAAGAAGGTGACGAAGGTGACGAATAGATGTTGGAAATAGCATTCCAACTGCAGAACACGCTTTCCGGCATCTCAAAAGGCACTCCCAAAGTGCGCGGATCTGCGCGTTTCCTGACCACCGCCACAGAGGCCCAGTGCATGCCAGCAGATGGAGGAGGGCCCGCTGACAACAGTGAGTTGGCAGCAGGGGTAGAACGAGCCAGGGGGGAGGGCAGAGGCATGTTGAGAGGTAGGAGAGGGTGGTGCCCAATAAGGCTGACTTGCACCAGATGTAGTCCCCTTCCTCACCTCCCAACACACACCCTTTCTCTCTTTGGACTTACACCAGCTAAAGAGCTGGCACAGGTTTGAGGAGAATGTTTCCCTGTTCAGCATGATCTGTGGCATCCTGCAGAGAGCTCGAGGCTTGTGTTCAGCAGCTAGTGAAGATGACTACATCATGGAGGAAATCAGCTGGATTTGTAGGGTTCTATACAGAACAATATTGTAAAGGTCCTTATCGGATCTAGATAAGCCTGCCTATGTAAACCGCCTTGAATAACATCTGAAGAGCAATCTGAGGATAAGAAAGGCGGTATATAAATACAGAAAATAAATAAATAATAAATAAATATAACCCCAAGCAAATTAGCAAAAAGAAGGTGACGAAGGTGACGAATAGATGTTGGAAATGTAAAAAGTAAGAAGGAACTTTTTACCATATGTGGTGGACATGCCCCCAAGCAAAGAAGTACTGGACTCAGATTCATAAACAGATTGAGTTGATTTTAAAGATTAAGGTTCAAATGAAACCGGAAATATTTTTGTTGGGTATGTGGGAGGATCATGTAGGCGAAAAATTTCAAACTTTGTTTTTATATATGATAGCTGCGGCAAGAATTTTATATGTACAATATTGGAAGAATTCGGAGATACTTTCGCTGGAAGATTGGTGGCTGAAAGTTTTGGACTATGCTGAAATGGATAAACTTACAATTTTAATTAAGGAAAAGTCAGTTAACTTTTTCGTGAATAACTGGAAACCATTTATTGACTTTTTAAGAGAGAGAGAGAGGAATGATGTGATGATATGCGGATTTAATGAATAGAACGTGGGTGTTGTTTTGGCTTAGTTGGAAATTATATGTAGAAAATAGTGAATAGTATGCTAGTAGGATGTATTGCTTCGCGCTTGCTATAACTTTATGAAATATGTATTGTTTTTATGTTTTAATATATCAATAAAATATAAATATATATGAAAAAAAGTGTTATAGGAAAATGGGTGGGGGTAGGCAGCGGTGCCACATTACAGGTGGGCCCCCATATCCACGGATTCACTATCCACAGTTTCAGTTATCCACGGATCGTGGGGACCCCCCCCCAGGCTTTTACTTTTTTCCTTGTAAGCTTTGTTTCTTCCTTAAACAAACAGGACAAGCAACCTCTGGCTGCTTATTGCAGGCAAGTAGAACGAGACTAAGTCCTTGAGAGGTTCTGCAAGGTTAACAGACACCTTGCAGAGCCTCTCTAGGACTTAGTCTCGTTCTACTTGCCTGCAATGGAGGCTGCTTCTCTGTTTGTTTTAAGGGAGAAACAAAGCTTGCTGAAAGAAAAATAAGAGCTGGGGGTGTGTGCCCGCCTGCCCGCAGGGGAGGCAGGGTGGGGGCCCCTCAGGAAACCATGGAGAGGGTGTTCGCTCCTGTCCATGGTTTCAAGTATCCACGGAGGGGCCTGGAACATATCCCCAGCGGATATGGCGGGAGTACTGTACCTTTTTTCCAGCGTCTTCACAGTTTCCCTCTTCCCGAGTTTGTTTAAACTGACTGCTACCGGAAGGAACCTGTAGATGGCGCCAGAGACTCCCAGTTGCATTCTTTCTTTTTCAGCAGTTTAAGCAAGCCGGGAAGCAGCTGACAGGCCCCCAACAACGCTGAAAAAAAGGGGTCATGTGGCGCGGTTGGATTCACTCTTCCACAGTTTTGCCACCCGCGTTGAGTCAAATCCATGGATGGAAAAACTGTGGATAAAAATGTCCGACTGTATATGCACTATCACTGAGCTACAGCCCCAGCCTCATAGCAAAGACTGTGATCACACAAATGGAAAATATATCTAAATATATACCTGCTAAGAAAAGTACAGTATATTGCCCCCATTGGGAGATGATATTTTGAAGGAATCTACACGATTGCAAGAGGCACTATAAATATTGTTAAATAGCTTGTAACATTGTGTCACAGGACTGCCACCCAAGGAGACAATTCCATTGTATAGGGAAGGCAATTACCTAACTAGGGAAACAAGCCTTTGCTATGTGAACAATAGGACCTTAAACATGATTAAAAAAAAAATCCAAAACACGTTCATGCTGGGAGGGAAAAAAGCCTCAGATATTACAACTGGAGAATTGCAAGCAGGCACCATTGTCATCTTGAACTGTTTGTTCTACAGACCAATTCTTTGAGCTAATGTGTCTCCAAACAAGTGTGCAGAGTCAAGCACAAAAGCTGTTATACCAATTGAACGTCACAACTTGTGACACTGCCTCTGTGATGTGAGCCAGCCCAAAACATGGTGTCAGTGCAACAGTATTATGCCTCGATGTGACTGACCCAACAATACCCACCCTCATCCAATGAAACACAGGGCACAAAGACGAGTAGCTGAAAAAGAAAGGTGGCCCTGGCAGAGGGATGACGTTGGGAAGAAAGCACTATGCCAATGAATACTCCTGAAGGCCTTTCGTTTCTACCACCACGTTGGGGTATAATACTCTGCACCTGACATATCACTCATAGCAATCTAGTATAATGGGGTTGCAATTAACCAATATAGCAGAATAACTTTGTTGAGGGCTGGTTGGGTAAGCTGCAGTTGGCAGAGTCTTCCCCATTGTCCCTACAGTTCAGCAGAAGAGCAGGAAAAGGAGTTGAACCTAGGACAGAGCTAAACTGAGTTTCTGATGAGTGAGAGGGAGAGAGAGATAGAAAGAAGTCAGTCTGAGCAATCTGCGTATCAGACATACTGGAAAAGAAAAAGCTATAGGTAACCCCTCCAGCCAGTGGTGTAGGAATGCCACCCCCAAGCAGGGGAGGG